>JAUMIR010000016.1:10253509-11692512 GCA_030847615.1 Gambelia wislizenii
TTATGAACATAAAATAAACTGGTAAGCAGCCAAACTGGTATAACAGTAGTGCTTACTTAGGGAGGCTTTCCCTGGAAAAGTGATGTAAAAAGATTTTCAAATAATAGTTAATACAGGTCTTTCCCGGACTTACTGCTGAAATGTGAAACCATGGATAATAGCAAATGCTGTTATTTTCAGTGGAAAATAATAGAGACTGGTGGGCCTTACTGGGTGGTGGGACGGCGTAGCTTCTCCACGGGCCAGTGACAGCAGGGGTACGCAGGGAGCAAGGAGGGCCAGAGCTTGGCTGAGGGGGCTGGAGGGGAGAGGACAGCCCCATTTCACTCACCTGGGCCCAATTTTGCCCACCCAAGCCTGGCCAGGGACAAGGGACCATGCCTAGAGGCCGCCTCACTTTCTCTTCCCTTCCCAAGAGCAGGAAGTGTGGCTGAGCATGCCTGATCAGTCCCTTCACCACCTGGTTGGTGCCCAGGGCTCTCCACCTAACATTCCTGCTGGTGGGCCTTACTGGTTGTCCAAGCAGTGTAGCTTTCCCATGAGCTGGTTGCAGCTGCAGTTGTAGCTGCTGCTCACTGGTAGCCACCCAGAGTGGAAGAGTTGTGCACTGTTGGGGCAAGCTGACCCAGCCGCTGATCTCCAGCCCCGCTGAGTTTCCCTTCCTTTCCCTCTCAGACTAAGAGGATTCACATGAACCCAGTGGAATGTGTTAGCCTGCTTTTAACATATGACAACCTCTCTTCTCACACCAAATCACATACTGCTTTTTAGGCTTCCTTAAGTTGTGTGGTATTGAGCAGGGTGAGTGATTTCTTTAGTAGAAAAGATTTCCCTCCCTCCTTCCCTCCCCTAGTGTGTGGAACTAGTTTTTCACAGTTCCTTGGATCCTGACTGTGTCGCTTTCATGTGCTGTTAAAAGCATAGCAACTACCCTCTTAACACTCAGTTCACAATTCTGCTATGAAGTGTTTGGTTGTAAGGTTTAGCCCCATTAGTTTTAATGGAATAGGCAACTGAAAACAAAAACAATTGTGCTGGCAGATTGGCCTGTGAATCTGGTATAATGGTTGTATGGGGAAATGTCATGTTGTACTTTGGACTCATATACCTATTGATGTACTTAATCCTGTGCTCTGTGGCTTAATCCTGTGGCTATGACTCTACAAATTAACTTTAAAAGAATCTTTGAATCTCTTCATGTTATTTTACATTGTGTTCATGTTTTTATATTTTATTATGTTAGAAATTTTATGTTATATATATCAAATTATATAAAAATTTCTATAAGAACTGTTTTTAAATAGAATATACATTCTATCAAATGCAGGCGAATGCTTGTCAACAATGAAAATTGATTTGAAACTTCTGTCCTGTACACGTTGCTAACTTGGGTGTAAGTCCCATTGAATTCAGAGGAACTTAGTTTTAAATATGTTAGGAGGAAGCTCTAAAACCGAGATGGGCAAAGTGCAGCCTGTGTCTGCATCTGGCCCCCATCACTGATTTTGTGGCCCACAGGGGTCATTTTTTTGCAATTAAAATTTTGTTTTGATTCCAGAATGCCCCAGATGCACTCTGGACAGTGTGGAAGGAATTTCCACCATGGTTGGAGGCCCCTTGGGACCCCCAGGGATTAAAAAACAATTTTTGCAAAAAAAAAAAAATGCTTTTGCCCTCAAATTCTATAACATGTCCAATGCAACCCCAAAGCTTTCCACAGTTGCCCACATCTCCTTTAGGACCAGCATTTGAAAATTCCCTGGGGGCAACCAGTTTGTGGCTTAAAACAGAGCAATCAAGATTAGATGAATTGTCTATCATTCTTGGTACAGTGGCTTATATTTTGGATGGATTTTGACAAATACAGTACATGAACATTTCTGGACCATCTTTGCACTATTTTTAATTATGTCTAATGACTGCACTGTGAGAGAAAATACTCTGCTTGCATTGTTTAAAATCGTGAGAAATTTTGGCTGTTAACTCTGAACCATTTTTTCTTTGTCTTGTTGTAAAGTGGATTTCATGTACAGTTGCCCCTCCACATTCGCGAACTCAGCATTCGCGGTTTTAATTATTCGTGGTTTTGGGAGGGCCCCCCCGGGGCCCCCCAAAACCGTGAAAAGGGGCCTCCGGAGGCCCCTTGAAAGCCCTGGGAAGGAGCGGGGAGGGCCGGGGAGGCGTTCACGGGGCCTTTGGAGACCCTCCAGAGGCCCCGTGAAGGCCTGGGGCAGGTGGGGGGAGGCCAGCGGAGGTTCCATGAAGGCCCCGGGGAGGGAGGGGGGAGGCCTTCACGGAGCCTTGGAAGGCTCCGTGAAGGCCTGGGTCGGGTGGGGGGAGGCCGCGGAGGCCTCCACGGAGCCTTGGAAGGCTCCATGAAGGCCCCAGGGAGGGAGGGTGGAGGGTGGGGGGAGGCCACGGGGGCCTTCACGGAGCCTTGAAAGGCTTCGTGAAGGCCCCCGGGGAGGGAGGGGGGAGGTTGGGGGGAGGCCTTCACGGAGCCTTGGAAGGCTCCGTGAAGGCCTGGGGAGGGTGGGGGGAGGCCCCGGGGAGGGAGGTTGGAGGTTGGGGGGAGGCCTTCACGGAGCCTTGGAAGGCTCTGTGAAGGCCTGGGGAGGGTGGGGGAAGGCCACGGGGGCCTTCGGTGAGCCTTCGAAGGCTCCGTGAAGGCCCCGGGGAGGGAGGGGGGAGGATGGGGGGAGGCCTTCACGGAGCCTTCTGTCGGGGATGCTTTGATCGTGATTTGCTGCATGGCAGGGGGTTGGACTGGATGGCCCTCGTGGTCTCTTCCAACTCTGCAATTCCATGATTCTATGATTGGTGGCTGAACCCAAAGTGTGCTCACCAGTGGCTTCTTTGTCCTGGATAGAAGTGACTAGTGGGTGCCACAGGTTTCTGTCCTGGGCTGTTCAATATCTTTATCAATGACTTGGATGATGGAATAAAGGGCATTCTTATCAAGTTGGCAGATGAAACCAAATTAGGAGGGGTAGCTAATACCCCAGAGGAAAATATCAGAATTCAAAATGACCTTCACAGATTGGAGAGCTGGGGCAAAACTAACAAAATGAATTTCAACAGGGAGAAATATAGGATACTAAACTTGGGCATTAAAATGAAAAGTACAGATAAAGGATGGGTGAAAACTGGCTTGATTGGCAGTACATGCAAAAGGGATCTAGGAGTCTTGGTGGTCACAAACTGAACATGAGTCAGTAGTGTGATGCAGCAGCTAAAAAAAGCCAGTGTGATTCTATGCTGCATCAATAGGACTATAGGGTCTAGACCAAGGGAAGTAATAGTGCCAATCTATTCTGCTTTGGTCAGAGCTCACCTGGAATACTGTGTCCAGTTCTGGGCACCACAATTCCAGAAGTATATGGACAAACTGAAATGTGTCCAGAGGAGGGTGGCCAAAATGGTAAAAGGTTTGGAAGTCATGCCCTATGAGGAGTGGCTTAGGGAGCTGTGTATGTTTAGCCTGGAGAAGAGAAGATTAAGAGATGTCATGATAGCCATGTTTAAATATTTGAAGGGAAGTCATTCAAGAGGGAGCAAGCTTGTTTTCTGCTGCTCCAGAGACTAGGATACGGAGCAATGGACTCAAACTACAGGAAAAGAGATTTGGTGATTTCTCCCCTTTCTATTTCTTGTACATGCTCCTTTTAAATCTTAGCTCAGTTGACTTTTAGACATCCATTCTGGTTTCTTTAGACACCTCCTTATTGAAACTGTTTGAAGTTATGCCTGTAAAACCTTATTTTTAAGAAATTTCCATCCATCATGAACTCCCTCCTCTTTTAGTATTCCTGACCATGGGATCACACCCACTATTTCCCTAGTTTACTCCCACTGCCATTCCCTTCTCCTTATGTGGCATGTCTTATTTAGATTGTAAGCCTGAGGACAGGGAAATTAACCATTTGTAAGCCACTCTGATAACCTTTGTGGCTGAGGAGCAGGGTATAAATACAATAAATAATAAATAATAAAATAATACACTTGGCTTCCCCTTTCTGCTGTATCACAAATTCCAGGAGAACATGGTCACTTCTTCCTAAGGATCCTGTTACTACCACCCCACTAGCCAGGTCATCAATTTTAGTTAGGATCAGACCTAAAATATTTGATCCCCTCTTTCACCTTCTGGACAATGAAATTGTCTGTAAGGCAAGTGAGGGATTTGTTAGACCTTATAGTCTTGGCAGAGTTTGACCTCCAACAAATATTGGGAAGGTTGAAATTTCCCATTACTACTACATCTCTGTTTTCTGAATTTGTGGCCAACTGTTCTAGGAAGGCCTCATCCAAGTCCTCAGTCTGGCTTGAGGGTCTGTAGTAGACCCCCACAATGACATCCCTGTTGTTTTTCTCCCCCTTAATTTTTACCCAGATGTTCTCAGCCTGACTTCCAGGATGCAAATCATGGATATCGTAGAATCATAGAATTGCAGAGTTGGAAGAGACCACGAGGGCCATCCAGTCCAACCCCCTGCCACGCAGGAAATCACGATCAAAGCATCCCCGACAGATGGCCATCCAGCCTCTGTTTAAAGACCTCCAAGGAAGGAGACCCCACCACGCTCCGAGGGAGTGTGTTCCACTGCCGAACAGCTCTTACTATCAAAAAGTTCCTCCTAGTAGGGTATTAGCTACTCTAGGGTATTAGCTACTCCTCCTAATTTGGTGTCATCTGCAAATTTGAGAAGTATGCCCCTAATTCCCTCATCCAAGTTATTGATAAAGATGTTGAATAGCACTGGGCCCAGGACCGAACCTTGTGGCACCCCACTGGTCACATCTTTCCAAGATGACGAGGAGCCACTGCTGAGCACCCTTTTTATATCTTCACAGGTATAAACTGTCAGGGGATGATAGGACACTCAATCCCCTGCAGAAGCCAAAAATTATCTCAGCAGACTCAGTAGCCACCCTTTCCCAAGAATACTCACACACGAAGTGTTTGACGTCCAGATAAGCAGGAGGCACTTTTATCTTCAAAGTCAAATAGTTGGAATATCTACAAATATTTATAGTTGAAGGAGAAACTGCTTCACCAGGCCTCAGCATACACAGGAAGAGAAGGAAGTGAGTTCTGTTCTGAGCTCTCATATATATATATATATATATATATATATATATGTGTGTGTGTGTGTGTGTGTGTGTGTATGACATTGCTCCCTAGTGGCCTGACTAGGCATGACTTGGTAGTTCATGCAGCATGGTTCTGCAGTTGTTCGGCCATTTTATAATGGAGTTTATTCTCTAACTCCTGACATAAACATCCTTGACATATAATGCTACTCCTTCTTTCCTGTTTAGATTATTTCTCTGAAATAGGTTATACCCCTCTATTACTACATTCTAATCATGAGACTGATCCCACCAAGTTTCAGTGATGCCTATTATATTTGCTTTGCTGTGTTAAGAGTTCAAGTTCATCTTGTTCATTCCTCAGGCTCTGTGCATCAGTGTAGACATATCTAAGACCTTGGGCTATTCCCCGTAGCTGCTTATTTAAGTTTTCCCCCCCTCCTACTGTTGGGTTCTTGTACTATTTGGCCAGTTCTCTCTAAAACAGGTGGGCTATTAATGAACTTAATTAATTTCTGCCCTCAAGAATACTGTCTGCCTCCATCACAGTTAAAGCCTTCTTGATCAGATTTTTGAGCTTCTTAGCAAAATGATCCTGCCAGCAGCTGTGAGGTGCAACCCATCCTTTGCCAGAAGTCCAGTTTTGTGAAAGTGCAGACCATGGTCCAAGAAGCCAAATTGTTCCTAGCAGCAGCATCTACCGATCCAGTTGTTCACCTTCACTATTCTTCTTTCCCTTCCTGGGCTGTGTCCCTCAACTGGGATGAGAGAAGGAATCATAACCGAAAAAAGTACTTGAGAACTAAAAAGATTTCCCTTTTCAGTTATGTTTAAATCAATTGACATTGTCTTTATTATGATTTTATGTCATTTCTTTCCCCTTCCTTATGACTTGATCTCTCTCTCTCTCTCTCTCTCTCTCTCTCTAATTCTCTTGGGTATGTTGCTGTTCCCAGTGTGCTGATTGGCTGCTTAGGAAACATACCCATCCAATAGTAGTGCTCTGTTGGCTGGCCAGTCAGCAACTTGAGGTTGCTTTTCAGCACCACCTCCTTGGACTACGGCCATATCTTTGCCTGCTTAGCTGCAGTAACTAAATACTCAACCAGCTCCCCTTGTTGTCTTAATATGCATGCATGGGGGGAAATAATGTTGCTTTCTGTGTGTCCCCCACACCCTTTCTTCTTTTTCCTCCTGTCCCACCTTGCAGGGTAGGTTTTTTCCCCTTCCTCCACTCCTCACCCCTTCTGCTCCCAAAAGCTTGAGCCCTTCCCCCCTTTTATTTATTTCTTTTTCTATTCAGAGCAAGCATAGAAATGCTTACAAATCAATGAAATCATGTTTACCAGTTTCCGGCAGAAAAGGTCTCTGCTGAAACAAAATATTTTGATAATTCTGAATTACCAATAATTCAAATATTGTTTGCATCATATCATGTTTTAAGAGCTTCTTCAGCAGTGGAATGCACTGCCTCGGAGTGTGGTGAAGTCTCCTTCTTTGAAGGTTTTTAAACAGAAGCGGGGTGGCCATCTGTTGGACATGCTTTAATTGTTTATTCCTGCATGGCAGGGGGTTGAACTGGATGGCCCTTGTGGTCTCTTCCAACTCTATGATTCTATGTGTCAAATGTGATGTACCAAGCACACACGCTCACATTCATTCAATAAATTGCTTTATTGACATGGATTCATGTGTCAGGAACATAGGAAAAAGCCGAAACGGAACACAGGCACAACAACCCTCCAGATAAACCCTCCCAGCGTGAGAAAAGCATTCAGGGAGTGAGAGGGGCAGGCTTGCACCTGGCCGCCCTGACCTTGAGTGTCTCTGAGAGAGGAGCATTCCCAGGCCAACCAGGCGGGCTGGCCTCCCTCCAAAACTCCAGAGGCCCAGCCAGCGGGGAAACCACCTCATGTCAGGGTCCTCCATGAATTCTACTCCAAACCCCAGAATTCAGGGATGAACCTGACATCAAGGTCCTTCAGCTTCCTACCCAGAGCCTCATAATCCCTTGTGATATCTTGAAGGTTATGCCTTGCAGTGTCATTGGTTCCCATATGGACCAAACGGAAGGGATCAGTCACAGATTTTTGCCCCAGAGAGACAGCACACCTCTTGAGACATATTGGCAGGCCTGCAAACCACTGCTTCTGTTCCCGTAGGATGCTTGTTACCAGTTCAGGATGCTTTGACAGCTGCAGCTGTGTCTAGTGAAAGCTGGCCTAACTGCAGTAACTCTTGCTTTGGTTATGTCCATGTTTGATTGCTATACTGTAAAGTATTTGTTAGTGCAGTATCCAAGGTATTGCCTACATCTGTATGAGCCTGCCCAATCATTAAGATCAATGTGGAAGGCCCTAATCTCTGTCTTACTAGCAAGTCTGTTAGGCTGGTGAATTCTGGGGACGAAGCTTTCTCAGTGTGGCCCACCACCTATGGAATGCCTTTCCCAAGGAAATATGTGTGGCCTGTCTAGCTTAAAGAAAGAACTTAAGACTAAATTAGGCCAGTCTGCACTTGGTATATAAAAATAATTGGTTGCTTCCATGTTCATATCTTTAATTGTAATTGTATGTTCTTGTTTTTGGATGCCAAGCTGTCTTCTGAATGGAAGGTGCCCTATGAAAGAGCTTAAAATATGTTTTAAATAAATAAATTGAATATAGCCTTGCACATACCTTGCCATGCATTTTTCTCTACTCCTTTAAAAACCCTTTCATAGTCTTTGGAGTTAGAAGTGCTGTTTTGGTTTGCTTGTAACCTTGACATATAGGTTGTGTTGGAGTGTAGTAATGTCCCCGGTGGCATTGGGCTGTTGGCATATGTGCAGAACAAAGCTTTCTCACCCAGTGCTGCATCTGGGGACTCTCAGCCAGATTGCCCTCTTTGGTCTTTAACAACATGGAGAAAGTAGAGAGGAGCAGTCTGTTATCAGCTGCCACTCTAGGAGCTGCTAGGAGCACCAAGTGAGAGCTGGATTATGTGCTTCCCCTCTTCTTTCTCTGTATGCTTCTATGCCTCTGCATGTATAGCTGAAATATGCTGTCTGTGTGAACTGGTCTGTACCTATTTTGAAGGGGGAATAAATAAAGGTAACTTTGTCATTACATTACAATAATAGAAAGCTAAGTGGATTTATGAAGAAAACATGAGTCCTCTTCCAACCTCATCTCAGATCCAGTGAACAAAATACTCCCATCAGATGAGATGTCCAGTCTGGCAAAACATGGCTGTCATTTTGGTCCTAATATTATTATCTACATAATTAAATATATTTGTTTACCCATGCCGCAGTTGTCAGAACTAGTTTAAATGCAGTTTATGAGATCTTGAAATGTGAAACCATGAAGATGCCAACTCAGCAGTGTATTTCTAGAAACACCATGTGATTTAAAGAGAATGAATACAACTAATAAATCTGTGACTTGGTTGTTTTTCCCCCCAGGGATATCCTTATAACAAATCTGGGTGCATCCATGAAGTATGATGAACTCTGTAATGAAGTGAGAGAGATGTGCAGTTTACAACAGGAACAACCAATTACCCTTAAGTGGATTGATAATGAAGGTATTTCAGAGTCGTATAAATATGCTTTTCACAAATATTTCTCTGATGCATTTTACAGTCCATTTAATTGTCTGGATGTAATGAAGCCTGTAAATGGATAACTTTTCATTCTGAGTCATTGAAGGTATTCATATATTTTCACTTAATAGATATCAAGGGATACCCACTTCAGTTAATGTGGATTTGAGATAAAACCCAGATAATCAGGATTGTATTGTAGATCACTTCAGTTTGAAAATTCATATAGTGAATTAATGACTTCAAATTTTTATCTGTGTTGCATTAACACACCTTATAAATTGTGTGTGCAATTCATTCCCACGTGGGCACTGTGCCTTTGTACAGAAGGATCTAATATACATAACACTGTGTTGGTATCCCTGTTGTATACACATGAAGTGTAGGAGGTCTTGCATATTCTTCTGCTTGAAATGAGGGGTGCACAGAGCCCTCTCTTGCCATGTAATGGCCAAATATCATGACAGAATCTGTATGGATGTGTGTGTGGGAATAGCACTTTGTTATATCTAATGACTGGGGAAGGAAGGTTTGGCCATGACAGGTCAGAATCTGGCCTGCCATAACTATCCGACTGACCCTTTCCTGAGTTACCTTCTGCATCCGAGAGTCAGGAGTTCCTGCTCTTAGCTAGTGCTTCCAGAAGTTATTTGAATCACAGTCCTGGAAGCATCAGCTAAGAGCATTTCAACCCCCCCCCCCCCATCTCCCCATAGAGAAAGAGGAGGTGGAGGAAACTGGCTGCTTTTCCTCTTTCTCATGTGGCTAGGCCCCTGATATTACTACTTTACCTCTTCATGTGGAGAAAGAGGAGTGGAGTGAGATTGGGAGCCTGGTTACAGCTCCTGGTATCCTGCTCATGGAGGATTTGGGTTAAGGGAATCCACGCACCCCTTTATTTAAATCACTTAGACATGTGTCTGTGTGGAAAAAGAGGTTGCCCATTAAAAGCCTAATGTGTGCTTCAGACTAACTTAGTTAACTACAAACCCACAAATTTGGAATCCCCTGTAAGCTACATGTCAGTTTTGCAACATTTTGCAACAAAAACCTTGCATTTTACAACAGCCCTACAAGGTAGAAATGGGTGTCTGAAACCAGGGTTCCTAGTAAACCCTAAAATTCCAACATTGTTCTATTTTCTCAAACCTGTGCCAAAATTTTGCAATTGTTTTGTAATGTATTGAAACAACAATGCCACGTTTTCCAACGCTCCCAAAATTGAGATACAGACATATCAACTTGGGTTCCTAGTGAACACCCAAAACCCCCACAATTGTCCAGTTCACTCTAAACTTGTATCAAAATTTCTAAGCTATTTTTCATCTTGGTTACTTGAGTAGCTGTTTCCAAGTTCCAAAGAATACAAGTTGCTCTCCCCCACTCCTGTATCTGCAGGGGATATGTTCCTGGACTTAATGTGGATAAGTAAAACCATGGATAATAGCAAACCCTATTAAAATAAAGGATTTCCTGTATAAACATACCATAGAGTTGCATTGGAGGACTAGAAGATGCCTAGAGAGGAGGATGTGTCCCCTTAGTTTGTTTACCTCTGAAATTGTGGACATTGGTTCCGCAGATATGGTGTTTGTGTGTGACCTGTATTAGATTCCAGTCCACATGGGAAATGGGTGAACTGTAGAGAGTTACTTTCAAAATAACTGTTAATGCTACCTTTCTCATATCTTTCCCTCCATTTATGATTCAGTGCAAACATCACACACATTTCCTAATTCTGAGGTGAAGTCTCTCCTCATGGAAGAAAGGGAAGCAGTAGTGCAAAGTAATGGGCAAATTGCTAGAAGGACTCACACAGTTTTGAGACGGCTTAGTGACAAACTTGCTGAGAGGAAAATCAACATTTCTGGATACTATCTCTTCCTAACTGCGTATGGGAATCAATACAATATCCACAGGACCTTGGGCTTGATCAAGAACCTGCAGGATCAGACTGGGAAAGTGATGAATGTTCATTAGTATCTGCTGATGATTCTGGTGGCAAAGAAGAAAGCACCAAGGAATGCAAGAATACATTTTCAGTAAAGAATTCAGTGTTTGGCACTCCAGATAGCAATTAATTCACAATCACATTTTCAAAAGAGGCATGGATTATGATTTCACTAGAAGGGTGGTGAAACTGAACATGTGGACTCGCCTCCTAAATCATCATGTGTAGTCTCGTGTGAAATTGCCATGTACAATAAGATATAGGGGAGGGAAGATCACTATGTCAGGCATGGTAAAACAATATTTGAAAGTAACAGGAGAAACCACATATTGCAAGTTAAAGGTAATAGGCTGTATTAAAGAAGCACCCTAACCAGAAGGACCTGTAATGAAGCAATGTTCTTACAAGGGATGCTTCAGTGATAGACATCTTCCAAACCTGAAAATAATGTTGTTTGGAGCTGCAAGGAAGCAAGCTGTTTAAAAACCCCACTATGAATGGAAACATGTCAGCAAGTGCCCTACGTCACCTTTCTGCAGATACCATAATAGTGTCATTTGGTGATCATAAACCCAGGCCAGTCATCTTTCTACTGTTAATAGACTCAGACAGCAAAGTGCAAAGTTCAGGAAGGACTATGTCTGCATAAGGATTCAATACTTGCTGTCACACTTTTGAAGTACAATTTCTCTATAATGCTGTTCAAAATCCACATAGTAAAAAAAATCTATCCAGTGTGTAACCTGCTGTCTGAACAACATGAAATGGAGACAGTCGGATGGTGGTTGGGAATATGGCTTCATGGTAATGCGCCATTGCCTATGGAAGTTGTTATAGACATGCCGCCAGCTCTCATATCAGCATGTATCCAGACATTCACACATTTTCCATCCCTGGTGTGCAAAGATTTTGAGTGAAAATCAAGGATCCCTAATTTTTCCCTATTGCTACATCAGAAATGATGTAGCACACATGATGAACCTGATGGCAAAATGACCTAGCCTGTGAGGACAGCATTGTGTCATTCTTCAGTTCTACTTAAGAATCATGACTCATGTTGTGCAAGCACATGATACAAAAAAATGTCAGAATGCTGAGGCATATTTCACTGTTGCAGTGAGCAAAACTGATGGAAAGGCCAAGAATACAGGACTGCCCACAGAATGTGAGTGAAGTAAAAACCATCCTCCTGCAAAGAATTGGAGGGCTTCATCCTCAGGGTGATGCAAAGGAAGAAGGCTGCAATGAAGTACGTTCTGCTGATCCCACAGTAAGGTGCCATGGCAATTCTTTCAGTCACATGGTGGAAGAAATCTAGAAGGATGTCACCACAAAAAATGCTCCTGGAACCAGGGGAAATCAAATGCTTCCAAACCTGGTAAATTACATTGTTAAAATTTCTCATGTGAGACCACTATGGACAAGTTGCATACTGTGTGTATGGCAATGATACAGCAACTAGTGCTTCCAGTGAGACTTATTTCAAGGACCTGAAGTGCACAGAATTCAAGCACATCACCCTCCCTGTGCATCCGGATGGGTTTATTTTCAGGCATATTCAGTCAGTGGATGGCACCATGAATCTTGCTGCAGCAGCTCAAAATGCACTTGTGATTGATCACGGTAGGAAAGAAGTAGTCCAGGAAAAAGGACAGTAATGATGGATTTACTGTGGGCAACATAGCATCAGACATAGTAAGGGAGGGAGTGTCTACTCGTATAAAAAAGGGCTGGTGTTTTGCATTGGGTGAATATATTTGAACAAGAAACACTGACAGGTGGTATTGTTGAAATCAGCTACCACACTGCAGTATACGGCTTGGTGCTAATCCTACTATAAGATTTTCTAAGTGTGAAAGAAAATAGCAAACGTTCAGAAGTGAGTGTCTAGAGCAACAAAGAACAGAGTACAACTGAGCAGTGCTCAATATGCATCTATCAGGACAGGAAGTAGGACTAGAGATATTACTTTTGAGGCTATACAGGAGAAACACTATTTTTATCTCCATAACAGAAGATCTACAGGAAAAATACCAGGAAAGGTCAGAGAATCAAGGTTACAATGGTGTGTGAAACCCATCTGTGTGAAGAGATTGTCCAAGCAAATTACAAGAATGTGCTTCAGTGTGTAGTGCAGATTGGGAAGCCATTTTATCAAACCATCTAAAATGGGGTTACATGTCTTATATTCTTGGGGGAGCTGTTCATTTCTTGGGGAGCCAGCCAACCAGAATGAATGCCATGGGACATTACGTGGCATATTGCTGGAGACATGGTGACACATAGGAGGAATGTGATGAGTTAAAAACAAGAAGTCATTGTATAGAATCAGGGCCGGTTTAAGGCACCCGTGGCATCAGCATTTGCAGGGGGCCCCGTTGTGTGGCTGAAGTTCCCCACACCTGCAATCAGGAAGCTTTTTTAAAAAAAACCTAGTGCATTTTTTCTGCCAACATCTTAAAATCTAATGCTGGAAGGAGTGAAGTATTTAATGTACTCTCACTATATAGGTGACTGACACACATTCACAGACCAATGGGAAGCTGGGTTCTGTCGCCCTCAGTTTCCATGCTTCCTTAAGTGTGCTGCACCTGTTGAATTTCCACGTTGTCTTCTGGCTGCTAGCGGCAGATGCATAGCATCAGCAGCAGCCCTCTTGTTTCAGAACTGACCCACAGAATTTGCAACTATGAAATAACCAAGAGTGCATGTGCAGGGCCGGTTTAAGGGCCCTGCAGCACCTGCAGCCGCAGGGGGCTCCATCAATGTGGAGGACCCGTCATAACCCTCCTCCTGCAAAAACATTATTAGTAATAATCTGAATATCCTGTAGTATGAATAGGTTAGGTTAGGTTACATTGACCTGAGATAAACATATGGGGCCCCTAAAATAAAGTGTTGCAGGGGGCCCCAAAATTCCTTAAACCGACGCTGTATAGAATCATCTTGATCAAGGCCTCAAAATATAGTGAATAAATTAAGGGAATAAAGGTAAAAGGTCAACAGTTTAAATTAAATATATTTGCTATGATTTAATATTATGTATTGAAGATCCACTAGAATGTACAACTGAATTGAATAATATTCTGGATAAATTTGGAGAGATGGCAGGTTTTAAAGTAAATAAAAATAATGGTGAAAATCTTAATAAAGAAGATAAAGAATCTTTAAAGAAATATTTGGCGTTTAACAGAGAAAAAAGTGAAATATTTTGGGATTGAATTGACTAATAGTAATAATCTTTTAAAAATAACTACTTGAAAGCTTGAAATATGATTAAACAAGATCTGTGTAAATGGTCAAAATTCAAGTTATCTCTGGTAGGAAGAATTTCTGTGATAAAAATGAATGTTTTACCTAAGATGTTGTTCTTGTTTCAAACCATTCCTGTAATACACAATGATTTACCATTTAAACAATGGCATAAGGATTTATCTAAATTTATTTGGGAAGGGGGGAAATCAAGAATTAGATTTAAACTAATGCAAGATACAAAAAAAGGGGGAGGTCTTGCTTTACCCAAGTTGAAGTTGTATTACTATGTATCATGTCCAGTGTGGTTGAAAGAACTAAGATTTTACAGTTAGAAAGCTGGGATTTGCAATTTGGTTGACATAGTTTTATGTGATATGACAAACTTAAGACGAATAAAGATTTTAATAATCATTTTGTAAGAAGAGCCTTAGAGCCTTACTAAGAGTATGGCTTAAATACAAAATAAGATTTCATGCAAAAATTCAATTTTGGAATTTTTCCATCTCCACATGAAGCATTATATTAGAGAGAGAAGTATGGAGGGAAATTGTTATTGTATGGTGATCTAGTTATTTGGATGAAAACTGCTGAAGATTTAACAAATCAAGCAATAGAATTATAATGGTATTTTTACAGACAATTGTTGGAAAGGTATAAAATGGAAAAAAATATCGTTTTGAAAATAAGAAAAGTAAGTTTGAATTGTCGCTGTCCTCAAATGATGATAATTTGATTAAAATGTATAAGTCATTGAAATATGAGTTGGAAGGAGAAAATGTAAAGGAGTATATGATAAAATGGGTGCAAAACATTGGTCATAACATACAGTTTATTCAGTGGGAAAATATGTTGGGAAAGGGTTTAAAGTTTACTGATGATTTAAAAGACAATTTTTACAAAATGATGTACAAGATGGTATTTAACCCCAGCCAGATTATCCAAAATGTATAAAGGTTTATCAAATGTATGTTGGAAACATGCTTCGTGTGACAGGACATTTTATCATATGTGGTGGACCTAAGAAAAGGCCTTCCTCCTCTTCCTCCTCCATCTGTTGTTTTCTTTGGTGACAGGCTCTCTCAGCTCCTCCCTCCATGATGGAGGATCACTACTGATTCATGAGTGCTCGACATCATATGCCATGGTTACACAATTGAGTTTGAGGACTCTCCACCTACTGGATTCATTTCTGTTACTTCTCTTTCCAATATCCTTCTGGAAGAAGTGTCCTCCTTGTTGGAGAAAGGCGCAGTCAAACCCGTGCCCTGTTCTGTGGTCCCTTGAAGCTTCTACTCCTGTTATTTTATTGTCAAAAAAAAGGACAGTGGTCTTTGTCGTATCCTAGATCTAAGAGACTTGAACTCTCACATCCATCCAAAGAAACTTGGAATGGTGACACTTTAATCTATTCTTCCTTTGCTTTAGAAAGGAGACTGGAAGGTGATCCTCGACCTCAAGGATGCATATTTCCATATCGGGATCCGAGAGTGCCATCAATGCTTCCTTTCGTTTGCTGTTAGAGGAAGGCCCTTTCGTACGTTACCCTTTGTCCTCTGCACTACACCCTGTGTGTTTACAAAATGCATGGCTGTGGTGGTTGCCTGTCTATGACAACAGGAGATAATGGGTTTTCCTTATGTTGATGACTGGCTGTTTGTTGCTCACACCCAAGAAAGATTCCTTGTCAGCATTGAATACACTCTTGCTCTTCTAGATGACTGTGGACTTGAGGTGAACCACAGCAAGTCCTCCCTGTTACCATCTAGACAGGTCCTGTTTATCGATGCAATGCTCGATTTGGTTCAGGCCAAGGCACTCCTGCTGAAAGATTGGTTCCAAGACTCCTCATATGAGGTCACAAAGGGTGTGAGTCCATCTGGTCCAAGTGCTGTTGGGGTTCATGGCATCTACCATAGCAATCACTCCCCCTGCAAGGCTCCGGATGCACCCCCTATAGTCTTGGTTCGTGAACATCTTTGACTCACTCCAGGACCCTCAAAGTCTACTTCTCATGATACCAAGGCCGATACAGTTGTTCCTCCAGTGGTAGTCAGAAGCACAGAATGTGTTGGTCGGGATGCCTTTCCTTCCCTTCAAACTGCAACTGAGGCCGATGACAGATACATCTCTGAATGGTTGGAGGGGCATATGTCCTTGGATTATCCATCAAAGGCCTGCAGCCGAGTGGTGTTATCACATCCTCAAGATTCTGGCAGTCGAGAAAGCCCTACGTGCATTTGTCCAACTGCTCAGAATCATGTGGTCCAGTTCCCCACAGACAGCTCCTTGGTAATGTACTATCTAGACAAATGAAAGAATGAGATCCTGAACCATTCTATCGTTAACTATTAGAATTTGGAACTGGTGCTTGTTCAAGAGCATACTGATCTCTGTGATTCACCTACCAGGGATGGAGAACACTGGCAGACTCCGTGGGTCTAGGCAGTCCTGCCATGAGTGGAGCCTACACCCCATGATGCTTTGGCACATCTTCTTGGAATGGGGAACTTGTCAAGTATAGTCGCCCCTCCACATTCGCGGCTTTCACATTAGCGGTTTTGATTATTTGCGGTTTTTCTGAGCCCCCCTCCCAAAAGTGGCAATGGGGCTTTAGAAGCCCCCTCGCTGCTTCTGGGAGGGTGGGGTGGTGGTGGAGAGGAGCAGCGATGGGGCTTTAGAAGCCCCCTCGCTGCTTCTGGGAGGGTGGGGTGGTGGTGGAGAGGAGCAGCGATGGGGCTTTAGAAGCCCCCTCGCTGCTTCTGGGAGGGCGGGGGAGGTGGAGAGGAGCAGCGATGGGTCTTTAGAAGCCCCGTCGCTGCTCCTGGGAGGGCGGGGGTGGTGGAGAGGAGCAGCGATGGGGCTTTAGAATCCCCCTCGCTGCTTCTGGGAGGGCGGGGAAGGTGGAGAGGACCAGCGATGGGACTTTAGAAGCCCCATCGCTGCTTCTGGGAGGGCGAGGGGTGCAGAGGAGCAGTGATCGGCTTTAGAAGCCCCATCGCCGCTTTTGGGAGGGCGGGGGATGGAGAGGAGCAGCCATCGTGCTTTAGAAGCCCCCTCGCTGCTCCTGCGAGGGCGGGTGGGGTGGTGGAGAGGAGCAGCGATTGTGCTTTAGAAGCCCCCTTGCTGCTCCTGGGAGGGCGGGGGGTGGGTGGAGAGGAGCAGCGATGGGGCTTTAGAAGCCCCCTCGCTGCTCCTGGGAGGGCGGGTGGGGTGGTGGAGAGGAGCAGCGATCGGGCTTTAGAAGCCCCCTCATTGCTTCTGGGAGGGCGGGGGGGGGGTTCCTGGAGGGCCTGGCATGACCTATTTTTCATTCGCGGTTTTTTCACATTCGCCGGGGGTCTTGTGGCCCTAACCCCCGCGAATGTGGAGGGACAACTGTAGATCTCTTTGCTGCAGTGGAGAATGTTTGATGTAAAACCTTTTCCAGAGTTCCCCACCCAGACTCAAAAGGGGATGCCTTCCTCTTCAGCTGAATGGTCCCCTGCTCTCTGTGTTCCCTCCTTTTCCACTGATCTCTAGAATTCTCGTCAGGCTCTGCACCAACTATGTTTATTGCATCGTGGTGACTCTGTGGTGGCCTTGTCAACATTGGTTTGCAACTCTTCTCTCATTGTCAAACTGCACTTGCAAACACCTATCTCTCCAGCTGTCCATGTGTGAGGGCTGGATTCTTCACCTGGACCTCCAGACTCCAAACCTTAGGACATGGAGACTCTTCCTGTGACAGAGTTGCCCAATTAGATCAGGCAAGTCATCAGTGCATCTCACTGCTTCCACAATATGGTCTTATGATTACTACTGGCAATATTTTATTTCTTTCCTGGCTGACAAAGATTGATCCCTGGACCAAGCTGGGATTTGGGATGTTGTTGAATTTCTGCTTTCTCTCTCTGTTGCCAGCCTTTCCTTGTTGACTGTCAAAGTTTTCTTGGCAGCCATCTCCAATTCTTTCCTGTTCTCTGGTTGCCCCTCTTGCTTCCAAGATCCTCTTGCAAAAAAGTTCTTCAAGGGGTACCGTGATCTGCATCCTCCTGTGTCGGGACTGGAGTCTCAAACTTGTTCTGTCCCAGTTGCCCTATGAGGAGTGGCTTAGGGAGCTGTGTATGTTTAGCCTGGAGAAGAGAAGATTAAGAGATGTCATGATAGCCATGTTTAAATATTTGAAGGGAAGTCATTCAAGAGGGAGCAAGCTTGTTTTCTGCTGCTCCAGAGACTAGGACACGGAGCAATGGACTCAAACTACAGGAAAAGAGATTTGGTGATTTCTCCCCTTTCTATTTCTTGTACACGCCCCTTTTAAATCTTAGCTCAGTTGACTTTAGACATCCATTCTGGTTTCTTTAGACACCTCCTTATTGAAACTGTTTGAAGTTATGCCTGTAATATCTTATTTTTAAGAAATTTCCATCCATCATGAACTCCCTCCTCTTTTAGTATTCCTGACCATGGGATCACACCCACTATTTCCCTAGTTTACTCCCACTGCCATTCCCTTCTCCTTATGTGTCATGTCTTATTTAGATTGTAAGCCTGAGGGCAGGGACATTAACCATTTGTAAGCCACTCTGATAGCCTTTGTGGCTGAAGAGTGGGGTATAAATACAACAACAACAACAACAACAATAATAATAGTTGCGTTGCTGCCTGTTTGAACCGATGGCCTCGTGTGACCTTCACCTCCAAGACTGTGTTCCTGTTCGTAATCAGGCTCTTCAAGCTGGTGAGCTGTGCCCTTTGTGTTGACCAACCTTACCTAAGTTTCCATGAGGACAAAAGTTGTCTTGCGGATAGACATTTCCTTTCTTCCGAAGGTTGTTTCTTCTTTCCATCTGAATCAGGACATTGTACTTCCTGTGTTCTTTCAAAACCCTCTGTTCTTGAACATACGCTCCATACACTCAAAATCCAGAGAGCTCTTGCTTTCTCTGTTAACCGGACTGCTCCATCTCATCGATCTCAGCAACTGTTCGTTTGCTACTCACAGAGTAAGCTTGGACTGCCAATTTCAGCTCAAAGACTGTCGAAGTGGGTGGTGTTGACAATCCATCTTGCCTATGAACTGGCTCAACTTGAACCCCCCCCTCGGATTCAAGGACATTCCATCAGAACATTCTCTGCTTCTTCTGCCTTTTGGGCAGGCATTCCTTTGTTGGCTGCTGTTTGGTCTCAGCCATTACATTTGTATCTCATTACCTTATTGATACTCCAAAATTGAGGCAGGTTTTGATAGAGCTGTGTTGATGTCATATATTTCTGCCATGGATAAGTGAATCTGTATGTTTTTTTCTTTGCATGCTTGCCTCTGATGCATATGCTATGCTGACTTCATGATTTTATTATTCTATGTTTTTCATTCATTAACTGTTATCACCTGGCAGTAGTGTATACTTGTGTTGTTGCCTTCTGTAATGCAGTGTGCTTATACCCTGCTGTGTCTGCAGGTTTTTTTTTAACGGATGTTCCTTGTGGTCTTTATTTGCTTTGCACTTCTTTTTCCTATCCTATGCAACTAAAGCTTCCAATACACAATCTTTTGTTTTGGAATCATAGAATCGTAGAATCATAGAATTGCAGAGTTGGAAGAGACCACGAGGGCCATCCAGTCCAACCCCCTGCCATGCAGGAAATCATGATCGAAGCATCCCCGACAGATGGCCATCCAGCCTCTGTTTAAAGACCTCCAAGGAAGGAGACCCCACCACACTCTGAGGGAGTGCGTTCCACTGCCGAACAGCTCTTACTGTCAAAAAGTTCCTCCTAATGTTGAGGTGGAATCTCTGTTCCTGGAGCTTGCATCCATTGCTCCGTGTTCCAGTCTCTGCAGCAGCAGAAAACAAGCCTTCTCCATCCTCAGCATGACATCCCTTCAAATACTTAAACAGGGCTATCATCTCGCCTCTTAACCGTCTTTTTTCCAGGCTAAACATACCCAGCTCCCTAAGTCTCTCCTCATAAGGCATCATTTCCAGACCTTTCACCATTTTAGTTGCCCTTCTCTGGACATGCTCCAATTTGTCAATATCCTTTTTTAATTGTGGTGCCCAGAACTGGGCACAGTACTCCAGGTGAGGTCTGACCAAGGCAGAATAGAGCGGCACCACTACTTCCCTTGATCTAGACACTATACTTCTAGTGATACAGCCCAAAATTTCATTGGCCTTTTTAGCTGCCGCATCACACTGTTGACTCATGTTCAACTTGTGGTCTACTAGGACTCCTAGATCCCTTTCGCACGTGGTTTCATTCAGCCAGGTCTCTCCCATCCTATATTTATGCATTTCATTTTTCTGCCCTAAATGCAGTACTTTACATTTTTCCGTATTGAATTTCATTTTGTTAGCTTTGGCCCAGCTCTCCAGTCTATCCAGGTCATTCTGAATTTTGATCCTATCCTCTAGGGTATTAGCTACTCCTCCTAATTTGGTGCCATCTGCAAATTTGATAAGTATGCCCCTAATTCCCTCATCCAAGTCATTGATAAAGATGTTGAATAGCACTGGGCCCAGGACAGAACCCTGTGGCACCCCACTGGTCACATCTTTCCAAGACGAAGAGGAGCCATTGCTGAGCACCCTTTGGGTTTGGCCAGTCAACCAATTACAAATCCATTGAACAGTTAACTTGTCTAGCCCACATTTTACAAGCTTGTTTGCAAGAATGTCATGGGGAACCTTGTCAAAGGTCTTACTGAAATCAAGGTATGCGATGTCCACAGCATTCCCTTCATCTACCAAGCTGGTAACTTTATCAAAAAAAGAGATCAGATTAGTCTGGCATGACTTGTTTCTCTGAAACCCATGTTGACTTTTTGTGATTATGGCATTGCCTTCTAAATGTTCACAGACTCTCTGTTAACCACATGTTTTGTGTGTTGTTTTTCTCTGTGCTAAGCCAATATATTGGTTTCTGCATAACACTGTATGGTGTAGTTTGCTAATCTTCCAATTGTGTGAATTCATAGAGACCATGAAGAAAGAGGACAGGTTGCTTACATGTAACTGTAGTTCTTCGAGTGGTCATCTGTGAGCTCACACAACCCCGCACATCCTCCCCTTGTTGTGTCCTGCTTTCCTTAGATCCTTGGTTGCTGCTATAGCATCCAGGGAGCTGAGGGTTTAAGTATGGATTGTGCTGATGTGGTGCGCAGGGAGTGGGTGGAGTTACCACTAGAAAGTTTTATAACAGCTCTTGAAGCTTCTAGAAGGTTAACTGCATAGGCACAGTTAACTTATTTGTGTGAGTTCATAGATTACCATTCGAAGGATTACAATTACAGTTGTCCCTCCACATTTGCGAACTTGACATTCGCGGTTTCGGTTATTCGCGGTTTTGGGAGGGCCCCCCCGCCCCCCCCAAAACCGCGACACGGGGCCTCCAGAGGCCCCGTGAAAGACCTGGGGAGGGGTGGGGAGGCCTTCGCGGGACGCCCGGAGGCCCTCCAGAGGCCCTCCGGAGGCCCCGCGAAGGCCTGGGGAGGGAAGGGGAGGCCTTCTCGGGACACCCGGAGGCCCTCCGGAGGCCCCGCGAAGGCCTGGGGAGGGGGGGAGGCCTTCGCGGGGGCCCCCCAGAGGCCCTCCGGAGGCCCCGCGAAGGCCTGGGGAGCGGTGCGAAGGCCTTCGCGGGACCTCCGGAGGCCCCGCGAAGGCCTGGGAAGGGGTGGGGAGGCCTTCGCGGGACCCCCGGAGGCCCTCCGGAGGCCCCGCGAAGGCCTGGGGAGGGGTGGGGAGGCCTTCGCGGGACCCCCGGAGGCCCTCCGGAGGCCCCGCGAAGTCCTGGGGAGGGGTGCGGAGGCCTTCGCGGGACCCCCGGAGGCCCTCCGGAGGCCCTGGGGAGGGGTGGGGAGGCCTTCGCGGGACCCCCGGAGGCCCCGCGAAGGCCTGGGGAGGGAGGGGTAAGGGCCGGGGAGACCTCCGCGGGGCCTAGCAAGGCCCCGCGAAGGCCTGGGCAGGGAGGGAGGGAGGGCCGGGGAGACCTCCGCGGGGCCTAGCAAGGCCCCACGAAGGCCTGGGCAGGGAGGGAGGAAGGGCCGGGGAGGCCTCCGCGGGGCCTAGCAAGGCCCCGCGAAGGCCTGGGCAGGGAGGGAGGAAGGGCCAGGGAGGCCTCCGCGGGGCCTAGCAAGGCCCCGCGAAGGCCTGGGCAGGGAGGGCCGGGGAGACCTCCGCGGGGCCTAGCAAGGCCCCGCGAAGGCCTGGGCAGGGAGGGAGGGAGGGCCGGGGAGACTTCCACGGGGCCTAGCAAGGCCCCGCGAAGGCCTGGGGAGGGAGGGAGGGAGGGCCGGGGAGACCTCCGCGGGGCCTAGCAAGGCCCCGCGAAGGCCTGGGGAGGGAGGGGGAGGGGTGTTTGTTATTCGTGGATTTTTCACATTCGCGGGTGTCCGCGGAACGGAACCCCCGCGAATGTGAAGGGACGACTGTACAGGTAAGCAACCTGTCTTTTCTGTAATGTAAACCAAAAGAGATAATTTAATAAAATAAAAATTTAAAATGCAAACATAAGTTTAAAATATAACTGTAAAAGTTATTTTTAAAAGAAACCTATAGAATCAAAACCATTCAAAAATCATTAAAAGACCACATAGAAAAAATCAAGAAACCAACAGAGCCACACCATTAATCACAATCAGTTTCTAAAAGCCTGACAGAATAGAAATATTTTCACTTGCTGGCAGAATGACAGCAAGGAAGGTACCATCTTGGCTTCCCTAGGAGAGAGTTCCAAAGTCTGGAAGCAGCCACCAAGAAGGCCCTGACAAGATAAATGTTTCTGTGTTAAGTATCTACTCTAACAGATTCTGTATTCTGACAACTTAAAACGCATTATTTTCTTTCTTTCTGTTTTTTGGTAGGTGATCCATGTACCATTTCATCTGCAATGGAACTTGAAGAAGCATTCCGTTTGTACTGTCAACAGAGACATGAAGGGCTCATCATTCATGGCAAGTAATATACTATCAGAGAATTTTGGGGAAACAGTTATTTCACCAGAACTTTTTGAGTGGTGTCCTGCTAATATTCTGTTTTACTTTCAGAAGCTGAAGGCAAAGACCTGGTTTTGGGCTTCCTTTCTGTCTTTTTTCCTAAAGATTATATAACTATGTTGCTGCATAAATCTTACTCAGTTCCTATGTTGTTGTTGTCGTTGTGTGCCTCCAAGTCATTTCCGACTTATGGCGAACCTAACACAGGGTTTTCTGAGGGCTGAGAGTGTGTGACTTGCCCAGGGACACCCAGTGGGTTTTCATGGCCAAGAGCAGATTCAAACCCTGTTCTCCAGAGTTGTAGTCCAATACTGAAACCATTATGCTACACTGGTTTCCATCTATTTCTTTTTTTCAGTCCTTCTGTATCAGCTCTGGTTACTTTCTCTCTTGAGCTTTGTTGTTTTTGTAAAGACATCAGTCTAGCACTTAACAGTCTTTGTAATGACATCACCCTGTCAAAGTGCAGCTGGTATTCTGTAAAATATCTTTTGCTGGCTGTTTGGTGCTGGGTTGAGTGGATATATGTAACTAAACCATTCATGTGATTAAAAAAATGGGTCATGTGAACTGACCCATTGTTTCCTGCTAGCTGTACCCATTAACCTTGCAGTTGTCCTGATCACAAGCTCATTCACATCTTGTTTTGGTTTCCCCTGCTCTGCAGTTGTGTTTCTTCTTCTTGGTCTCTGTGACTCACATCCTGCATCTGTGCAGCTATTCATTTTAAACCAAGCAATCTTTTATTTGGGAGTCCCCTCAATCATGCATGTGCTGCAGTCTAGACCGTTTGTAAGGGAATCTATTCTCTCTTGTCCTTTTGGCTTTCTTTTTATATTTTCTTTTTAGTTTTATTCAGTTTTTTGTTTAATTTTTTTCTTGTTTTGTTTGGAAATTCTCTCTTCCTGGCTGTACTGGGGTTTATGCCCTTCACATGCCTTTTCAAAAAGTGCCTTGGCTGCAATCAGAAGATTCCTCAGTCTGATGGCCATTCCCACTGCTTTCTTTGCATAGAAGAGGCACATCCCTCACTCCCCAAACTAGGAGGAATCATGTCTTAAGGCTTAAAGCCTTAATGTGGGAGGCTATGATGAATGCCTCTTGAGTTTGCTGTCCAAAACAGGTCGCTTTTTATGGCTTCCATGGGCATTTACTCCAGAAAAACAAAACAAAAAACAATTGATGGAGCGAGCTGAAGAAATCCAGTCTACTATTTGTAAGCAGCTGTGGCACCCAGTGTGGTAACTCATGGTGTTACCCCCATGGACCACCCCCATGGACAATACAGAATCCTTAGTGATCCGAAAGACTGGGAGATGTTCATTATCTATTTACGACTGCATTGGGGACCAATATCAGTTGTAAGCTTAGAAAAGTAGAAATAGTTACAGAAATGAAAGTCAGTGGATGGTGATTGCTGCAGTTTTCTGTAGTAAAGGTTTACTAAATTAACTCTAAACTCTAAACTTGACAGAGATCTCCATTTAGGAATGTTCACCCCTATTACAGTAGGAACCCCATATCCACTGGGGATTGGTTCTGGGGGCCCTCGTGGATACTGAAAACAGTGGATAATAGCTAATACCATTAAAAATAATGGGACTTCCGGTTTAGAATACCATAGAGTTGTCTTGGAGGACCTAGAAAATGGCTAGAGAGGATACATTTTCTAGGAAGACTCTATGTTAGGTGTGCTGTTTTGTGTCCCGTTGATACTTGAATCAGTGAATAATGAATCAGTGGATACGGGGGTCCTACTGTATGATTATACAGACCGCTACCACTCATATGATGATCCAGAACTTATTGTTCATTGGTCCTCATTGTGAACCAAAGCCTCAGCTGGTTCTATCTCAACGGTCCTGGACTTTTGCATGCCAACAGCCTTCTTATCAGATGACAGGAGAGCAAGCCTGTAGAGAAACATTTTTCGTTGTCTGGGTCTCAGCCAAGGAGATACATATTCTAGGTCTCGTGGCATCCACGGCATCAGTGATTGCCTCTATAAGACTCAGGATGAGTCTCCTGCAGACCAGATTTCTGTCAGTGCTTGAACATCGTGTTGATTCTCCTTGCATACATGACAAAATACCAAGAAGTGTTCATTGTTTTCTTCTCTGGTGGCGCTCAACTCCAACAACATGCAGGGAGACATGCCCTATAGTATTTGTGACAACAGATGCTTCCCTCTCTGGTAACGGAGCATGCACAGCAGGGCTTACAATGCAAGGTCTAGTAGGGATCTGCATTGGTCATGTGCACTGAGGAGGAGTGGGGCTTTCACCAAAACACTCCCACTGCATAGATGCAGGTGACCACTTAAAAGAACTGCAATTACAGATAAGCAACCTGTTCTTCTCTAGATGTGTGACAAGCTCTTACTTTTTATGTTCAATTGACTTTTGTGTTACAGAAAACTTCTTGCCTGTTTATTTGTTATGACAGTCACAGGATGGGTTCCATTTTGTCATCCCAGAGACTTTTCAAATGAGTGGCTTCTACCATCAGGCTACCAATTACCTACACTTTTAGTTCCAACAACAATCAGAAGCCATGCTAGCAGAGCTGTGGCAGGCAAGTTATTCCATCTTTCCAGTAGGTATCTTGTTGCATGAGGTTTGCAGGACTGTTATTGATATTCCCATCATCCAGGTCAGCTAGATTGCTAGTCTTCTGTTTGTGTGAGTTAAAGAGATGACAAAGAAGGAGGACATGTTGCTTACCTGTACCTATGGTTCTTCAAGTGGCCATCTGTGAAGTCACACAACCTACCTTCCTTCCCTCATGCCTTGCCTCTTCCCAGTTTTTAAGAATATACAGTGGACTGGAACTGAGGCAATTTAGGGAGGAAGGTACCAGGAGCATGCACAGTGAGAGGGAGGTTCCTGCCTAAAAAGGTGGCTTACTTCTTGGTGCTTTTGCATAGTCTTGACTTTTTAGGCCCACAGACTTTCTGTAGGAGTAATCTGTCATCAGTGCTTTTGGGTAAAATGAAAAATGGCTAGAAATGTCATTCATTAACAAATTGTGCACGTGTGTGTGTGTATTAATTCCTGTTTGGGTTTTTGTTGCAGTTTTTCCCAGCATTCCAGAAAAGCCAGGCCTCCCATGCCCAGGAGAAGACCGTAAGTGGCTTTTGTTTTTTCTTTTTAACCTTATAGGGTAGAACTACATCTTACTCGTACTTAAGTGTGTTTTTGTTATAAAGGATGTTTCCATATTTTGGTCTATTTGTAAAGTATTGGTAAATCTTTCGGTATGAAGGTATTATTTTAATAACATGCTAGATTTCTATTTTTTAAAGTTAATGAGTGATAATCCCTTTAATATCTGTTATAAAGACATGTTTATTGGCTAAACTGAATTGCTTAGCATGTGAAGAGCAGTAAAATTTATTTTTTTATGTACAGTCTTCCTACTTTGAATATTGTGAGAGTATTAAAATTTCTTTGGAAGAGGCTGGGACATAGCTATTAATGGAAAGTCTTAATTTTTTTACTTGAGTGCTGATGGTACTTAAAGTGTCAGATTTTGGAAGAATAGCAAGCACAAGTATTTATTAAAATTGGATCAGTATGTTATCAGTTTCTGGTACTTAAGCTTGAAATACTGCCGTTATTAGTTTGGATCCAGGTTGAACTTCACCTATCATTGCAAGCAGTGACTCACTTGTCTCAGTGGATGCTTTTATACAGAACAGTAAACCAAGATTGTATACAATGCTGGGTTCCCAGGAATAACCTGCATGCTTGTTCATCTAATCTTTTTTGTTTCTGTGTGGCTTCTCCCATTGGCAGGAATGAATAAAATAACCAGAAACTAAAAGCTCACTCATGGTCTGAGCTGGTGCTCCTATCCTAGCATGTTTCATGCCATACAGTCCAGAGTTATTAATCTGATATGTGATCCTTACTTGTTACAAGCCAGGAATTTCTGTTCAGGATGATATAATAAGCCTTTGTTTCTAATTTATTTTGCTGATGGGAACAAATAAGACATGTGTACTAACTTTTATCTTGTTCACAACAAGCTCTGGATTTTTGGAACTGACTACATAATTTATTAGTTAAGTTTATTTGTGTACTGTACTTACTATTAAATGAATTACAGATTCATTTAATTTGCAAATAAAAGTAAAAATACAGAGCACAGGTACTAATAAAATAATTTTACAACACTTTAAAAGTTATTGAAATCCAACTTCAACAAGGTAATATATGGTACGGACTCTTCAATCAAAAAGAAAACTCAAAGCTGTCTTCAGACATTGTTTGAAGGCTCCAAAGGCCCATGTGAACATGTATACAGTAGGACCCCCGTATCTGCAGGGGATTAGTTCCGGGAGACCTCATGGATACCGAAAAAGACAGATAACAGTGAACGCCATTGAAAATAAATGGTTTAAAATACCATAGAGATGCCTTGAAGGACCTAGAAAATGTCTATGGAAGACATCTCCCTAGGCATTTTCTAGGAAGACTCTATGGTAGGTGTGCTGTTTTGTGTCCTGCAGATAACTGAATCAATGGATAATGAATCAGTGGATATGGGGTCCTACTGCATCTTAAATAAGTGGTGCAACATAGATCACAAAAGAAAAGCCATGCTGGATCAGACCAAAGGACCATCTAATGCAGCAGTGTGTTCATGCAGTGGTCAACCAGTTGCTTATGAAAAGCCCACAAGCAGATCATAATAGCCCCCTTTCCTTTATGCTCCCCAGCAGTTGATAAACAAAAGTATACTGCTTCTGGTACTCAGGTGAAAGGAGAATATATCTTTCATCACTAATTAACATTGGTAGCTTTGTCCTCCATAAATTTGTCTACTCCTCTTAAAGCTGTCCCATTTGGTGACCGTCTGTATGCCTTTTTAATAGTAAGTTGCACAATTTGCACACTATGTGGAGGAGTCCTGAATCTTTAGTCATTCAGCTTCAGCAAATAACTCTTGAGTTCTAGAATTATGAAATCGAGAGATTCTTTGTTGGTCCACTTTCTCTGCAGTTTTATGTATCTCTGTTATACCTACTCTAAATAGTTTTTTCCTATGCTAAACAGTTCTAGACTGTATAACTTGCTTATGGAGGATTTTGCTCTAGAGCCTTGATCTGGTTACCCTTAAAAAATACCACAAAAAAGCCCCCAAACACCCTATGCTATATCTATAATATCCATTTTCAGGTGTAATAATGAGAACTGTATATAATATTCCTACTTTAAATATCTATATATTTCAATATTCCTTGTATTAGAATATTTAGGGATGTCTTCCTCTCACATTGAGACATGATGAATGTACTTTGTATTTTTGTATCTCTTTAAAGTTCAATATATATACAGCATATCAAAATTTGTAAATATCCAAATAATCACAAGGCAAAGTGTTTTTTTGCAGCCAAAGGAGCTAAAAGAGTAGCCACATTGCTGCACAACAATTTCCCAGTGGAGAGATATCGGAGCATCCTGTAGATCATTGGGTTAGCTCCACCCACTCACTCCTGGTAGGCAGGTAACAAAGGACCTTTGGTAGGCCCCTTCCTCTGATGTCATCAAGGGGGGAGCGACCCACCTCTGGCCAGTTGTTTCCTGCCTACCGCTCCTGGTGGTCGCACTTATCGTTGCTCTCTGGCGGCCACGTGGCCGCTGAATAGAACAAAGGGAAAGTCCTCCGAGTGGATTCTACAGAGGGGATCAATAGAGGGGGACAAGACCTCCGTGAATTCAAATGGATCCCCAGTCGAATGAGGGGGAGAAGCCCCCCGCCTCGACCAACGAGGTTTCCCTGGCTGCACCCCAGCTCGTTTTGCCGGGAAACAGCCAGGAAGCAGCCCCCAGACCTAACCCCTCGGAGGGGGACACGGTCCCGCGAGTGGGGGCTGAGGGAAAGCCCAGCGTGCCAGGGGCTGATCCGGACCCTCCTTTAACACATAAGGAGGCAACCGTGAGTACTGCGGAACCCTCGGGGCCGGGTCCATGTGCATCAGATCCACCCGCGACTCTAGCAGCCTGGGTGAAAGACTTGGTGGCCAGAGAGACCTTGGGGGTGCTTGCCGCGGGTCTCACCCAACCAGCCCTTCTGGGCTTCTCGGGTCTCTGGCAGGGGGGGCCTTCAACTGCCTCGGGGGATCGCCCAGCCAACCCTCCACAGGCCGCCCACAACTGGCCTCACCCAGCGACCCGGCCCCTGACGCCCGCGCCAGGAGAGCCTTCCCAGGCGGCGAGCGCGTCGTTCCCGCCACCCCCCCAGAGCAACGCCGCAACGCTCGCGGAGCAGGCTCTCCCAACGCCCCTCCCCAGGTCAACCCCCCTCCCAGGCCCAGCACACCCGTTTACTGGCGGCTTTACCCTGGGTCCGTTCTCCGTGCCCCCGTCGTTCGCAGCGCCTCCGCAGCCGCCCACCCTCCCCCCACAGCCAACCCCCGTACCCACACGGTCGCCCCACCTGCCTCTGGATCCGCCTGATAGTCCTCCTCCATTACGAACCAGGGCCACGAGGTCCGATGGCAGAGCTCCCAAACGCGGTCGCGAGCCCTCCCAGCGCCGGGGAGTTTCAACGCCAGCCAAGCAGGGAGGAAAGAAGGCTACATCAAAAACGCGGCATGGAACGGGCGGAAGGGAGCCAAAGAGGGCCAGACAAGACAGGGGACGCCCGCGCGAACAGAGCCAGGGGGCCAAGCGCAGGAAGGATAGAGAAGGCGAAGAGGAATGGGGGGAGGAGGAGGAAGATGACCAGTGGTGGCACTCTGAATCAGACAGGGATATCACGCCAATAGGGAGGGGGCACGGATCGGAGGAGGAGGATGTTTCTGAGCAGTCACTCAGTGAGGAGGGGGAGGTCTCAGAAGCAGACCATGAGGGGGAGGAGGAGGAGTTTTCAGCGGAGGAGGGCACCACTGAGCAAGAGAAAGTAAGGGCTTCAGCACGTCTGTTCAAGCTAGAGGAATGCAACCTGCTGTTTAGGAAGACCGTCAAGACGTTGGGTCTCCCTCTGGTTCAAAATCAAGAGCAACCTGTTGATCCGGATTTACCTAGTGTGTCATCTGAATTTTTCCCATCATCAGCTCCTGTTTCTACTGAGATGCCAGTCCCAGCTAACATCATGCAGGTGCTTAAGGATGAGTGGGCCACCCCAGCTGCTAGCAAGCCGCAGCCCTCCTTTGCTAAGAAGCTTTACACCTTGCCCAAAAAGGTCATGGGTAAACTCCAGACCCCTCTCATTGACGCTCCTGTCTCAGCCCTAGTATCGTCTGCGGTTTTTTGCCGGGATGGCGAGGATACACTCAAGGTTCCAGAGGACAGGCGTAAAGACGCGGCCCTGAAGAGAACCCATGAAGCCTTATCCCTGGCTATCAGAGCAGCAGTTACTGCCACAATGGTGGCCAGGGCATCCCTGCGATGGTCAAAGGAACTTTTAGATGAGGCCCCAAAATCAAACACGAAGTTGCGTCAGGGGCTTAATAAAATATCCCGGGCTTCAGCCTTTTTGGCGGATAGTTCCTTGGATGCAGCACAGTTTTCTGCACGAGCTCAAGGCGCGGCGGTAGCTGCTCGTCGACTGGTGTGGCTCAAGGGCTGGCATGCGGATTTTAAGTCAAAGCAGAATTTAGTCTTCTCTCCTTTTGTAGGGGAGAAGCTTTTTGGGGAATCGTTGGAACCTGTCCTCGTAGAGGGCAAGGATAAAAAGAAGGCTTTGATCTCTGCCAAGAAAAAAGATGACAGGAAGTCCACTAGAAATTTTCGTCCCTACCGCTCCTACAGACCTCGGGTGGAGCCTGCCCCAAGCCCAAGCTTCCAGTCAAGAGACAACAGAGGATTCAAGCAGCGATGGGGAGAGCCCAGACATCAGCGCAAGAACCAAGGAGGCACCTCCAGCAAATCCTACCAGACCTCTGGACCAAGATCCCATGCCAAGAATCAGCAGGCATGACTCGGGGGGTCCAGTGGGGGGCAGACTCCAACAGTTCTGCAGAGTGTGGGAGGAATCCACAACGGACCAATGGGTGCTTCAGACCTTGAGTCAGGGTTACCGGATCGAATTCTCCCACTTGCCCCCCCGGATCTTCCGGCCTACACCAAGGTCCAGAGACCCAATGAGACATCAGTTAATGCTGGACGCTATCTCACATTTGATCTCATTGGGCGCGATAGAGGAGGTCCCGAGTGCCCATCGGACCCACGGCTGCTACTCCAATATATTCCTGGTGCCAAAGAAGAACGGGACTTGGAGAGCCATCCTCAACTTGCGCAGCCTCAACAGGTTTGTACGACAGCGCAAGTTCAGAATGGAGACATTGAAACACATCTTGGAAGCTCTCAGACCAGGGGATCTCCTCACGTCCTTGGATTTACAGGATGCCTATCTTCACGTCCCTATTCGTCCGGAGCATCGCCGCTTTTTGCGCTTTGCATACGACAAGAGGCACTTCCAGTACAAGGCCCTCCCGTTCGGCCTGTCCTCAGCCCCAAGAGTATTTACCAAGATCATGGTCGCCTTGGTGGCCCATTGGAGAAGGAGAGGCCTTCACGTTTACCCGTACTTGGACGATCTGCTAATACGATCCCAGTCACGGGAACAGGCACTGGAGGACGTCGACAGGATCATGTCCTCTCTTCAGATGCATGGGTTTTTAGTAAACCGGGAGAAGAGCTCCCTAATCCCAGACACAAGGATACAGCATTTGGGAGCCTTACTGGATACTCAGCAGGGTCTGATATCATTACCACAGGATCGAGTAGCAGCTCTACACCGCTCAATCCGACACATCAAGGGAGTGAGGCGCCCGGACATCATGCAATTGGCCAAGCTGCAGGGTCTGATGATAGCTGCAATAGACTGTGTTCCTTGGGCTCGCTTTCACGCAAGACCTCTACAATGGTTTCTACTCCCTTGGCAGCACCACATAGCGACGAGGAGCCACAGGAAGGTGATCCTTCCCAGGCTAGTGAGGGAATCGTTCCGGTGGTGGATGTCCACAGCAGTCACCCAGGGGAGATTGATTTGGGCACCACAGCGAGTTCAGATCACAACGGATGCGAGCCTCAGGGGATGGGGAGCGCACTGCGAGAATGCCTGGGCCCAGGGCAGATGGTCTTCGGAGGAGACTCAGCACAGCATCAATTTCCTGGAGCTCCGCGCAGCACGTCTTGCATTAACGGAATTCCTACCGATGATTCGAAACAGGGCTGTGTTGATCAGAACAGACAACACTACAACGAAGGCGCACATAAATCGCCAGGGAGGCACGAGATCCAGGAGTCTGATGAAAGAAGCTTCTCTACTCCTCCATTGGGCCGAGGAAAATCTCCTGTCTCTGGAGGCGGAACACCTGCAAGGAGAGCTCAACTCGAAGGCAGATTGGCTCAGCAGGAAGGACATCGATCAGGGAGAGTGGGGTCTCCATCCCGAAGTGTTTCAGATGGTTACACAGTTGCTGGGGAACCCCATTCTGGATCTCTTTGCATCACCAGCCAATGCCAAGCTCCCACGGTTTGTCTCAAGGTACCGGGCCGAGGGAGCGGAAGACATAGACGCGCTCACTCTTCGGTGGCCAACCGGTCTGCTCTATGCGTTCCCGCCTATTCCGTTGATATCCAGAGTCCTGACCAAGATTCGGCAGGAGAGAGCCGAGATTATCTTGATCGCCCCAGCGTGGCCCAGGAGGGCTTGGTTCTCGGAGATCCTGGCCTTAGAAGTATCGTCGATGCCCCTGCCGATTCGTCCAGACCTTCTGATACAAGGTCAGGTCTTTCATCCGGACCCGGAGTGGCTCCAGCTTCACGCGTGGAGATTGAGAGGGAGATGCTGAGGTCTAAAGGATACTCCACTGAAGTAATCGAAACCATCTTATCTGCCAGAAGGGACTCCACTCAGAGAATTTATGAATATAGCTTCAGAGCCTTCCGCAGGTGGTGCAGAAGGAAGAAGTTTAATGAACTGGATATCACAATACCCATGCTCCTTGGTTTCCTGCAGGAGGGAGTGGAGAGGGGCCTTAGACCAAATACCATAAAGAGACAGGTGGCGGCGATTGTATCCATCCTTCCTCCAGAGCGGGCCTCGAGAATCTCAACTCATCCTGATCTCCGTAGTTTTGTTAGAGGTCTGTCTAATATTGTTCCGCCAGTCGCTCACCGTTTTCCATCCTGGGACCTCCATACAGTTTTGAAGGCACTAACGGTGCCTCCCTTTGAGCCACTTAAGAGGGCGTCGTTGAAGCACATGTCATGGAAGGTGCTCTTCCTAGTAGCGATTACGTCGGCTCGTCGGGTTTCCGAGTTGGGAGCCTTGTCGGTGCGGAAGGATCTTTGTATCTTCAGACCTGACTCAGTGGTACTACGCACCCATCCTGATTTCAGACCGAAGGTCAACTCGGCCTTCCATGTGTCACAAGATATAGTGCTACCTTCCTTTTGCCCGAAGCCGTCTAAGGAGTTAGAGAGAATATGGCACACTTTGGATGTTAGAAGGGCAATCAGAATCTACTTGAAGAGAACTAGTACCTTCAGGGTGTCTGAGGCATTGTTTGTTTCTGTGCATCAAAGGTATTTAGGTCGCAAGGTATCCACGTCGACATTGAGCAGGTGGATCAGAACTTGCATTGTGACTTGTTATGAATCCATGAATGTAACTGTGCCTGAGGGTATCCTCGCACATTCAACCAGAAGTGCAGCGACATCGGCGGCTTGGGACAGGGAGGCTTCCCTGGAGGAGATTTGCAGGGCCGCCACTTGGAAATCTTCATCTACATTTCTCAGGCATTACAGATTGGACAAGTTACAGTCTGCTGAGGCCGCTTTTGGTAGACGGGTTTTACAGCAGATTGTAAAGTCTTAAGGGGTTTAGTAGCATGCCAACCCACCCGGGAATTTTAAGAGGGCTTTTGTAGATCCCAATGATCTACAGGATGCTCCGATATCTCTCCACTGGGAAAAGGTACGTTGGTCTTACCTGTGATACGTCCTTTTCCAGGGGAGAGATGAGGAGCATCCTGCCCACCCCCTTTTTCTAATGGCATGCAGATAATTGGATATGTTTTTATTCATGTACTCTCTGATATGTGTTTCGAATATCAGTGTTATACAATACATACTTTTATGGAAGTAAGTTGTGGAGTACCTTTGTTTGATAGTATCTATAAAGGTTTGGTGCACCTTTTCTCTTGTTGTATGTTTTCCTCATTCAGTTTTTAGGAGCGGCTGAGAAGGCTATGGTATGAACTGGCCAGAGGTGGGTCGCTCCCCCCTTGATGACATCAGAGGAAGGGGCCTACCAAAGGTCCTTTGTTACCTGCCTACCAGGAGTGAGTGGGTGGAGCTAACCCAATGATCTACAGGATGCTCCTCATCTCTCCCCTGGAAAAGGACGTATCACAGGTAAGACCAACGTACCTATTTGTTTTCAACCCATGGGGAACTTCATAAATAGTTTGTGGTTTTCCACAAGAGTCTGTTTTTCTAAAGAAAAGAAAGTACCCCCCCCCGCTCCCCAGTACTGTAGTCTCTTTTGATCCTAGAAATGTATGCAAATGTATGTAAACTGTAACTGACACAATAGAGGCAATTTTAATGGCCCAGCCAGAGTTCATGCAGAAACATGTAGGTTCGTGAGTTACACAGAGATTGTCAGGAAGGTAAGTGCATTTCTACCTCAAGATTTTTTTTTAATTCAAAAGCCTGAGATTGTGGACAGGATCATTGGAGAGGTGAGAGCCACCACATGTGTACTAGACCCTTCCTGGCTAATTAAACAGGCCGGAGGAGGACTGGCTGAGTGGGTAAAGGAAGTGATAATGCCTCTTAGAACAAGACAGGATCCCAACACACCTAAATGGGGCTGTGGTAAGACCTCTTCTGAAAAAATCTTTCCTGGACCCTACTATACTAGATAACTGTAGGCCAGTCTCCCGTCTTCCATTTTTGGGTAAGGTACTGGAGCGCGTGGTGGCTTCTCAATAGCAACCTTTCCTGCTTGTTGCAGAGGGTGGAGCTTCTGTGAGTTTGAATTTTTTTAAACTCCTGGGAGAGGCTGCTTGTTGCAGAGGGTGGAGCTTCTGTGAGTTTGAATTTTTTTAAACTCCTGGGAGAGGCTGCTTGTTGCAGAGGGTGGAGCTTCTGTGAGTTTGATTTTTTTTAAACGCCTGGGAGAGGCTGCTTGCTGCAGTGGGTGGAGCTTCTGTGAGTTTGAATTTTTTAAAACTCCTGGGAGAGGCGGCTTGCTGCAGAGGGTGGAGCTTCTGTGAGTTTGAATTTTTTAAAACTCCTGGGAGAGGCTGCTTGCTGCAGTGGGTGGAGCTTCTGTGAGTTTGAATTTTTTAAAACTCCTGGGAGAGGCGGCTTGTTGCAGAGGGTGGAGCTTCTGTGAGTTTGAATTTTTTAAAACTCCTGGGAGAGGCGGCTTGTTGCAGAGGGTGGAGCTTCTGTGAGTTTGAATTTTTTTAAACTCCTGGGAGTGGCTGCTTGTTGCAGAGGCAAGCGCCTAACAGCGCGTGAGTTGCAGTGGCCAAGCTCCCCCCCCCAAAAAAAAGCATACTTAAAAGTACAGCATAGAGTTTTCAGCATTAACCAAAAGTTCTTAGATTACCTAAAAACTCTCACCATGGACACTGAGGGGACTGTGGCAGTCACCTGCAATACTTGTGCGATGTTTGTCTTCTTGGCTACAGACGTGGGGAACTTCACATGCACCAAGTGCAAGTTGGTAGCCCACTTGGAAGAGAAAGTCCAGCAGCTGGAGACACGGGTAGCTACACTTCAGCAGATTCGGGAGCAAGAGGTTTTCCTGGACAGAACAGAAGAAACACTCTTGGACGGGGACCGCACAGAGGAACTGGCTGGGGAGGAGAGGGTCACTCCACAGACACATGAGGTAGACAGGTGGAAGAATGTCACACACAGAACAAGAAAATCCAGGGATACTTTGAGCAGCTTGCAGCTACAGAATCGATTCGAAGCCCTCTCTCTTATCAAGGACAATGAGGAAGAACAGCATGGACAGACTTCAGGGGCAGAGCAGGGGACCTTGAAAGGACCACCGCAAGGAACAGCAGCTGCGAAGCCTCGGCGGAGGCGTGTGGTGGTGGTGGTGGACTCCTTGCTGCGGGGTACAGAAGCAGTGGTTTGTGGGCCTGACAAGATGTCTCGGGAGGTGTGTTGTCTCCCTGGGGCAAAGATCCATGATGTGACGGAGCGGCTAACAAGATTCATCAAGCCTACCGATCATTACCCCTTCCTTTTGGTCCAAGGCACAGCTTTCCCAAGATCAGAAGAGATTATGAGGCTCTGTGGAGGAAGCTGAAAGAAATGGATGCACAGGTTGTCCTCTCGTCCCTTCTGCCAGTTGAAGGGCATGGTCCAGGAAGAGAGAGGAAAATAGCCGACGTAAACAACTGGCTCCGTAGATGGTGTCGCCGAGAACAATTTGGATTCTTGGATCATGGGCTGCGCTTCCATGAGGGGGGATTTCTGGCAAGAGATGGGGTGCATCTCACACCAGTTGGCAGAAACGTTTTTGCCCACAGTCTCAAGAATTTGATCAGGAGGGCTTTAGACTGAGTCATATGGGGGAGGGAGACAGTATTCTGGAAGGCAAAAGAGCTGGAGAAAATAGTCAAACTGTCATAGAGGGAACAAGGCAAACAGCGCAAGGACCCAACAGTGGGAGGCAAAAAAACCTTGCACAGGCAGCAAGTAAAGGGAACACATGGTCTTAGATGTCTCTACACTAATGCACAGAGCATGGGAAATAAGCAAGGTGAACTTGAACTCCTAGCACTACAAAACAAATATGATATAATAGGCATTACTGAAACCTGGTGGGATGAGTCTCATGACTGGAATGTAGGAATAGAGGGGTATAACCTTTTTAAGAGAAACAGGCCAAACAGGAAAGGAGGAGGAACAGCATTATATGTCAAGGATATTTACACCAGTGAAGAGATCCATGACATCAATACTGGAAGCCAGGTGGAGAGCATCTGGATAAAAATTAAAGGGGAGGGAAACAACACGGATGTTATTGTGAGACTCTACTACAGACCCCCAAGTCAGACGGAGGAATTGGACGATGCCTTTCTAGAACAGGGAAGCAGGGAAGGAAAGCCTCAAGATTGCTGCTTGGCTGAGTTAGGACCTCCAGCAGGGAAGGAGTGAGTTTGAACTGGGCTCCACACCCTCCACACCCTCTCCCTTCCCCTGAAGCTTTAACAACGCTGCTTGGCTGAGTTGGGACCTCCAGCAGGGAAGGAAAGCCTCAAGATCGCTGCTTGGCTGAGTTGGGACCTCCAGCAGGCCTCCAGCCACTCCCACCCCCTCAGGAACACCAGCCAGCAGCCACAAGGACTCCAAGCCTGCAATGTCACGTTGTCACGTTGAGGATGGAGCAAGCTTGTTTTCTGCTGCTCCAGAGACTAGAACACAGAACAATGGGTGCAAGCTCCAGGAGCAGAGATTCCACCTCAACATTAGGAGGAACTTTTTGACAGTCAGAGCTGTTCGGCAGTGGAACGCACTCCCTCGGAGCGTGGTGGGGTCTCCTTCCTTGGAGGTCTTTAAACAGAGGCTGGATGGCCATCTGTCGGGGATGCTTTGATTGTGATTTCCTGCGTGGCAGGGGGGTTGGACTGGATGGCCCTCGTGGTCTCTTCCAACTCTGCAATTCTATGATTCTATAAATGAAGACTTACGTAGAAATTAGTTCAATAAAACCAATATAGGATTAAGGTCGTGTCTGCATGGTCCACTTAATTCGGGGCCAGTCCAGAGCATTATGCTCCAGTTTGACCCAGGATCGACCATGATGGTGGTCACACACACAGGGGCGAATCCAGTGCGATGATACATCATTGTCTGCATGGGCCAGCAGGGCCAACACTGCATCAGGGCCCTTGTCCCTGGTGCTGCCACCACCTTGCCAGCCAAGCAGCTCCCTGTGAGAGCCTGGCTGGTGTTGTTGCCTCTGCTGAGGCCAGAAATGGATACCTGGACATGCAGTCAACACGAAGGCATTCACTCTACCCCTTCCTCGTTGATCTAACAGGCACTCCCTTTCTGCCCTCAGCAGAAGTGACCATGCTGGGCATGCTTTCCACGGTTGCTTGGCCAGTGAGGTAAGATGGCAGCAGGAGCACAGGGAAACAGATGGATCTTGTGGGAGCCACTGCCTCCTTGCAAGCAGGAGCTCTGTAGAAAGTCTGCCCACTGTGCCGCCATCTCTGCTGAAGGCAGAACAGGGAGCCTGTGTGATTGACAAGGGGTAGAGCGACCACCTCCTTGTTGTTCACGTGTCTAGGCGCCCATTTCTGGCATCAGGAGAGGTAGTGTTGCACCGGGCAGGCTTTCTGTGGAGCTCTGGCTTGTGAAGAGACGGCAACAGTGGTTCTAAATGCAGGCCATTCCCTTTCCCTGTACTGCTCAGCGCAAGGAAGGGGGATGGTGTGGCTTTTGGCATGTGGACGACTGGGTCACCTGAATTGGACCTGATCTAGCTGTCGTTACACTAACAGAACACGAAGCCATTCCTGGGTATCTGGAAAGCTGGGCTTTCCCCCGACTTTGCTCAGTGCGAGGCAAAATCAGGTTAAGGGCTAAAAACTGCATTACCTCCCTGAAAGCAGCTGTACGTCCTAAGAACTGCCGGACCCAGGTTTGAGGTGAGTCCAGCATTTTTGGCCTTTGTGGACACAGCCAAAGTCAGACAATTAAATAGCAAAATGCAACTCAGATGTTAATGGCCAGTAGCTTAAATAATAATTGTTCTTTTAAAAGTTGTCTTTTAAAGCAAGTGGTGTTTGGTTGAACTTAGGTTAATTGAAGGATTTGTTTCTGAGTGGCATTTCTTGCACTATAAAATAAACTGATTAAAAAGAAGCCACTGACACTGGATACTGGTCTAACAGAAGACTGGAAGATGGCAAATGTTGTCCCCATCTTCAAAAAGAGGGGGAAAGAGGACCCAAACAATTCCCATTCAGTTAGCCTGACATCAATACCAGGAAAAATTCTACATGGTTGTCTAAATTCAAGTGGTTGTCTAAATGGTAAAAATATTCCACATAGAATTCGAGGAGAATACCTTTTGGTCCAAATGGGATTCTACAGCAATTTTCCGTATTTGGAAGAAGGGGACCCCAAAAACGCCATATACTGTGTGGGAAAAGATTTTGCAGCTTTTCCTGAAGTTTAAAAAAAACCTGTAAGGGAAATGTGCATACCTGCTTGTTGGGACAACTGATTCAGATTGCAGCACATTCTTGGCGAGGATGGAAGTGGATTGCTGATTGGTTGATTGTGCATGGGAGGCAGAGCTTGCCGGGCACGAGAAGTGGCCAAAATTACCATGTTGAATGTTTGCTATAGCAATCATGCACTGAGGCGATGAAACAGTTTTTTTTTTAAAGTTTGTTTACGGAGAAGGTCAAACTTGGATTTACTTTTTTAAAAATATTGTCTAGCGATGGCAACTTGGGGAGAATAAACGTGAGTAAGTCACTTGTGCCCATCATCTTGATTCACTGGCATGCCATGTGAACATCTGACATGAATAGTTTCACATACCTGAAGTCTTGCCAAAAACATGGAGACAAATGGACGCTGCTGCAAATTGTGGAGACAAACAGATGCTACTGTACACCAGTCCAGATTTTATTGCCTCGTATAGACAAGCCCTAGAGCAGATCATTAAACAGTCAGTTTGTAAGCACTTAGAAAAGGATGCCGTGGTCAGTACCATCAGCATGGGATTCTGAAAAGCAAGTCATGCCAAACTAATCTTACCTGTTTTTTTGATAGAGTTACAAGCTTGGTAGATAAAGGGAACACTGTGGATATAGCATATCTTGATTTCAATAAGGTCTTTGACAAAGTCCCCCATGATATTCTTGCAATTAAGCTAGTAAAATATGAGATAGGTGACATGTTATATAGTGCACTGGACACTCTATACATGTTCAGAGAACCAGGCAGCCAAAAAAAACCTGTAGCAGAGTAGCAGAAGTTACTCCAGCTTCCCCCAGCATCTCCTTATAGGATGTTCCATAAAGTTGACAGACACTTTGGTGTCTAAGTAACTACGTTTATTACATATTAAAGTATATACAGGAGAAACACAGTTAATCCACTCTGTCTGCATCACAAGACACAGCAGTCTTCATTACTGCAATGTATCACAGACAGCTCAGAGTGGGAAGACATACACTGATCACAGATACAGGGCTTAGCATTACATAGTTTACACGTATGCAAACACCCTGTCTCTTCTTGTTCCCACATAGATAAGACTGGGACATATTCAAGGATACTTTCATACTTTCCCATAACAAAGCCCAGCTGCATAACATGTTTACAGCTTGTACTCCTTGAATGCCCCCAACTGGTAGACATAGTGTCAGAGTATCTCTTTACAATATGAATTTCATGGATTGCAAATCTCATACTCTGACAATAGGGAATGCTAGAGTTAGGTGGATTTTAATTGATTAACGGAAACCAAAGGGTGCTCACCGATGGCTCCTCTTCATTCTGGAGAGTAGTGACTAGTCGATGCCACTGTCCTGTGCCCAGTGCTATTCAACATCTTTATTAATTACTTAGATGATAGAGAAGAGGGCATGCATATCAAATTTACAGATGACACCAAATTAGGAGGGGTAGCTGTTAAGGCTAAAACTGGGACTCTTTCACCCTGGACCCCAGATTAGCTTCCTTGTAGAGGTAACCCCGAGCAGCCTCACTCCAGGATGCCCCCTACAGGCCCCAAAACCAACACTGCCACCACCCACTGAATTCAGACTGGAGTTCTTTCACCTTGGGACCCCCCCCATTTTTTTTTTTACGCACAGCGCAGTGGGAAGCTGTGCAGGGTCTCTGATAACTAGTGGACTCCTGGCCACCAGAGAATCTAATACCTCCCTTTTATCCCCAGAGAGAGAGGTCAGAGTAGCATGATCCAGAGATAGAGGCTCATTTAAGCATCAGGGAAAGGAAGATCAATAAGTTTACTTTATTCAAGTGAGTTCCAGTCATGCAATCTCACATGAGGCAGGGTTCTCCATGCCCCAGGCATTCTAAAAGTTACTAAAACAACATGCTATTAAAATCTGAGGAGATTATCACAGTACACTGTTATAGCACTACTGTTCCACTTTAACTGCTCTGGCCGCCTCCTGTAGAATCTTGGGATTTGCAGTTTAGGGAGGGGCATTTAGTAGTCTCAGCCAGAGAGCTCTTAGATCTCACTAAACTACAAACCCCAGAATTCCACAGGAGGCAGCCATAGCAGTTAAAGTGGAATAATAGTACTATATTGGTGTAGTGTGATAAAGTCCAGAGCATTCGGTTGTTCTAAATTACATTCAGTTGCTAAATTTAGCTACATCCAACCAAAGTAGAGAAATTAAAAGAAATTCTCTTACACAACTAAACGGGCCCTAATTCCTACTCACTAATTGCAGTCTGTGCCTTCAGATGGTATACAGGCAAGCTGGGAGCCAAGCCAGATGGGATGGCTTTTTTCTAGCTGCCATAATTCAGTCATTGTTCAAGCCACATGGTCTGTGGTGTTCTACAAAAATGACTTCACACAAAAGCAGTTATATCTTAGTCAGAGTTCCCGGGCCTAGAGCTGTGATTGGCCATCTCAGGTCAGGTGATGTCATTGATGATGTCATCTCATTAGCTTCTGTGGAGGTGGGGTTTTAGACCCTTCCATTAACCCTTTCCTTACTTGATCCTATGCTGGCAAGACAACACTGTTTACACATAAAGAGAGTTGTAGTTCTCTGGCAGAACCATGAGAGTTGCAATCAGCCTTGAGGCAGCATGATGGGACTCCATCATGACAGTAGCAAATACCCAAAGGACAGGCTTAGAATGCAAATGACATTAAAAGGTTGGAGAGCTAGGCCAAAACTAACAAAACGAATTTCAACAGGGAGAAATGTAAGGTACTATGTTTAGGCAGGAAAAAAAATGTAATGCAGAGGCAGAGGAAGGGTGATGCCTGGCTTGACAACAGTACATGTGAAAGGGATCTAGGAGTCTTAGTAGACCACAGTCTGAACATGAGTGAACAATGTGACATGGCAGCTAAAAAAGCCAATACGATTTTGTGCTGCATCAATAGGATTATCGTGTCTAGATTGAGAGATGTAATAACACCACTTTATTCTGCTTTGATCAGACCTCACCTGGAATACTGTGTCAGTTCTGGGCACCACAATTCAAGAAGGATATTGAGAAGCTGGTGGGCAACCAGGATGGAGGGTGACCAGGATGGTGGGAGGTCTGGAAGCCATGCCCTGTGAGGAGTGGCTTAGGGAGCTGGGCATGTTTAGTCTGGAGAAGAGCAGGTTGAGAGGTGACATGATAACCATGTTTCAATATTTGAAGGGATGTCATACTGAGGATGAAGCAGCTTGTTTTCTGCTGCTCCAGAGACTAGGACCCAGAGCAATGGACTCAAACTACAGAAAAGAAATTCCACCTAAACATTTGGAAAAACTTCTTGACAGTAAGAGCTGTTCAGCAGTGAAATACAGTGCCTCATTGTGGTGGAGTCTCCTTCTTTGGAGGTTTTTAAACAGAAGCTGGATGGCCATCTGTTAGGAATGCTTTGATTGTTTATTCTTGCATGGCAGGGGGTTGCACTGGATGGCCCTTGTGGTCTCTTGCAACTCTGATTTTACGATTCTGTGAATGAACACCTCCCAATAAACTGTTAAAGTTAAAATGTTTAAATTCAAAGAGTCATTGTTTCTAGTAAGAGGGTTGGAAAATACAGTCAGCCCTCCACTTTTGTGGGTTTGGCATTCGCGGATTTGATTATTGGCTGATTTGATTAAGCTCTCTGAACCAACTGTGTACTGGCAGACCCTGAAGGAAGGAATGTCCCCCCTCTCTCTTTGGAGAGGCTTTCCACCATGGTAGGGAAAGCAGAGAGTGATGGGGCTTCTTTCTGGCTTTCTTGGCATGGAATAATCTCTTGGAGTTTATTCCATGCCCGGAAATGCTGGAGGAAGGCAAGCCCTCCTTGCTGTGTCTTCAGCAGCACTTTCTGTTGGAAGGAAAAGAAGTCCAGAGGAAAAGAAATAGGGTGGAAAAGAAATAGAGGAGAGTGGAAGAAATCAAGGCTTTTTCCTGGTTCTGTCAACCCCTTTTAATCTCCCCATCCCAGCAGCCAACGTTTATTCGTGTTTTTTTCACTTTCACGGGGGTCTTGTGCCCCTAACCCCTGCAAGTGTGTGGGGCCAACTGTAGTGATACAGTAATAGCCAGACTTTAAAAACAACAACGAATAATCAATTTAAAAAACAGGGTTTTTAAAAGTTATTTGGTGTAAACCAAGGGTTAAACTAGCCAACCCTGGTATGAATCCAGGTAATCTCTTTCATTCAGAAATTTTGGAATTTGCCTGCCATTGCCTACTCTAGGACTTTACTTGAGAAAGGGAGATTAGCTCATAATTATCTAGTGTTGTGAAGTCCAGCAGAGTTTTCTTCAACAGGGGTTTTACGATTGCTTTTTTAGAATGTAAAGCTCTTACCAAGAAGAATTTACACCCTTCACCACCCAATTGGCGAGCTCTCCTCTGACAGTTCTAAATCTCCAAGATGGACACAAGTCTAAAAATCACGTGGTGGATCTTTCTTCTCTAAGCCACTTGGCCACATCATCGTATTGAACAGAGTGAAACTCATCCATCAGAACTGGACAAGTGCATGTCTCAGTTACTTATCTGAATATCTCAATTGCTATGGCAAATACAACACTCCTAAGAGACACAAAACCAGTACATATCCATGACTATCCAAAAGGTTTTTTGAAATGCCACTGGATTACATCCTGTTTTCTTTATAGTTTGATTAAGAAACTATCCATCTCTGTGTGGATTATTATTTGGTCAGACTTGGTTTAGCAAATGTTATTTTCTGTGAACTAGTTCCTTTTAGGATATATTCTCAACATATGAGTGCTTCAATAATTTGCATGTTTATAGTGATCCAAATATATGCAAATTGTGCATCATATTTGAAATGTAATGCCAGTTTACAATGGAAATGAAACCACTTTAGTTTTTTAGACAGTATTAGCTTTATATTAACATCTAAAGCTCTTGATTAGATAGTCACATTATAAATTATGGATTTGTATAGATTAATGTAACTCGGTTGACCTAGATCTTCAGCAGAACATAGAATGCTCTCTCTACTGCTGTGTTAGTGGTCAGGTTGAATCACACTTGAATGATTTGAAAAGCCTGCCTATTAGTATATGGTCTGATTTCTCAAGAAGCAATGTATGAATCCTCTGCATAGGAGATCTTCCTGGGAACCTGATACTGTGACTGTCTGCATTCTGTATTGCAGATTGTTTCCAACCAATAAATTATATTGGCCTAAGCCTAAGATTAGCTTTTAAACTACATGAGCAGCTAGGATTTATATTGCACTTAGATTTAGTATAGTGTCAGCAAAGCTTGTATAGTTAGTTTGTTTAGTGTAGTATACTGTCAGCAAAGCCTGCATAGTTAGTTTGTTTCAGTTAATGTTTTGTCTAGCAGCCTTCTAAGTATCTAGATAATTTTATTGTTTATGCCCTTACCAGTTAAAAATACAGTGGGCCCTCCGTATCCACAGATTTGGTATCCATAGATTTAAGTATTCACGGCTTGAAAATATTGTTAAAAAAATAATAATCCCAAAAGCAAACCTTGATTTGGCCATCTTATATAAGGGACACCATTTTGCTATGCCATCGCATATAATGGGACTTGAGTATTCACGGATTTTGGTATCCATGGGGCGGGGGGTCCTGGAACCAAACCCTAGCAAATAGGAAGGGACAGCTGTAGTATAGGCATTTGCTAGATTTTATTGCCATGTTTCTCATTGAAAAAAGCTAAAGCTGAGACATTAAAAATTGTGTGTGAACCTTGGTTTAATTTATTTAAAATTCTCACGTGTTTGGTCTGGTGTTTATATTGAGCCGTGTTTAAACTTTTATGCCTGGAAATTATTTTCCTAGACAAGAGTGAGAAATTTCTATTCACTCAGAATAGGCTGCCACTTAAATTAGCAATCTGTTAGTGCAGACTGATTTTCTACAATTGTATAAAAATATGGACATTCTGGAATGAATTGGACAGCAAACAGTTTGAGTAAATAATTCCCTGCCCACTGCATTCTGGATTTACATCTCATTCATTTTAAGATATGATGAGATGCTTATTGTATAATGTTTTGTGAAACAGAGATTTCTAGTTGCATTTTTATTAGTGTGATGCTTACTGTTTACATTTTCGTAAGGCTTGTTTATATATGCAGTGGGCATATATAAACTGCATATATAAACTGCATTATAGTGCAGTTATTCTCATTGGCCTGAATCCTATTGGTAGTTCAAACAAGAGTAGGCCCATTGAATTACTTATTGAATGGAGAGTCAGCACTTTGTGCATTACATTGATTCAGTGGATCTACTCTAGTTGGGACTACCAATAGGTTTCAGTTCATAAATGCTTTTAAGATATTAGCATGCTTTTAATCTGTCACAGGTTGTCTTCTGCTGTGGTTCCATGGGAAAATAAGGTGTGATAACTGCATTTCTGTGAGCAAAGATTTAAAGTTTGAATGTGTGTCCTTATTTCAACAGGGTCATTGTACATCCACCTCTTTGTAAGCAGCTGTTGCAAACTGTGTTCATGAAATGTGTTGAATCATATTTCCTTCAGAATCTAAAGTATTATTGCTTAGTGCTTTTTGGGGAAAAAAATAACCAGACTTCTCAAATAAACGTATTTGAAAGCAACATCACTGTAATGTAAAATATGGCTTCACACTTGCTTTGTGTCTAAACTCATGGTGACTGAGCCTGTGTTCCCACCCCTTTACTTCTGGTCTGAATTTTCACATATGGAAATGCTCTTTCCTAAAGTTTCTGTATGTAACAACTGTTTCCTTGCTGGAAGCCTGGTTAATTACATTTATGGTGAACTAATTAAATTTATGGAGATAAAAATGTGAATTTTGGTATTTGGGCTGAAGCTATAGAGTGTTGGTTTTTCCTAATGGAAGTTCTTTGATCTTTATTCTTTCATGGGTACAAAACATAATGATCTCACACAGATGTCATCATCACCTGTTTGTCTCTGTGCCATATTTATTTAGGCTAAGTGTATAGGAAATACTTTAAAGTCACATTGGAAAGTATTATTTAAGGCACTGAGTGTTAGAAAGCATTCACAGTTTCCCAGCGGGGCTGGAGAGGCAACAGTGCAACCTTGACGTTGCTGCTGTTATCATTTATAACAGCCAGCTATGGCTGACAACTTTCAGTTTTCAGTTGATTGCATCTTCTGAAGCCTAATGTAGAGAGAACTGTAACAACACCTCTCCGTTTTTGCAATTTGTTGTAAATGACTTAATATATATTTATTAGGAAGACCTCTGTTATATTACATGGATATTTGTGCTTTCTGTCATCAGCTCCTTGACATCCATGCCATGTTTTAGTTTGTGCCTCAGCTGCTAGCTACAGCCTCCCAAGGGAGCCAGTACCACCCGTGCCTGGATACATGAGGCAGAGATGTGAAAGAGGGAGAACAGGATAACCAGGCTTCCATTAAATATTTGCTCTCAATATTCAGACTGATTCTGCCTGTCGTCTTTTGTGTGTGTGTGTGTGTCTGTGTCTCCTGCTACTCACTCAGCAGCATCAGTGAAATAAGGACAAGGGAAACTCATTGCATACCTACTGCATTGTAAAGCATAAAGAATTACATGCTGAGGAAGCAAAAGAATAAAACTCAGTGAGTAATGCATTTATTTTCTTTAGATATTGTGTGCCTTTACTGTGATTATTACAAACTGAGGCCATTGATGCAGTATGTTTGTGCATGTGGTGCAATAGATAATAGAAGTCAGCATTTTGGTTATCTGGTTGCCTTAGCCTACAGTTCTCCTTTGCAACCACAATTGCTACAAACACTGATTTCACTGCTGCCTCTTGCGTATTCTGGGATGTGGCTGAAAGGGCCCTGAGAAATACTGAGGGAAAATTGCCCTGAAAAGACGTGTTCTTGCCAGGTGACGGATTTTTTTAGGAGGAAGATCAGACAGAGGAGTGTGCAGAATGAGTGATGCTGCTGCTAAGGGAGATTAATGAAGGAAATGTATCCAAAAAAACCTGACGGTATGTGTATTTAGCCTGTTTATTTTGGGAGTATCTTTTTCTTTATTGCACCAGTTTGTTTAGTGAATTGGGTTAGATTTGTTACATTGAGAAGAAGGCTAAAATAGATTAGTGTATTCTGTCATCATACTGAAGAGAGGGAGAGGATGGTACCGCATTGCTACATTGGACTAAATCAATATGTTTAATGTCAAATTATATTTTCTGCTGTAGCTGATGCTAACACTAACTAGTGTTTTATCTGTTTTTTTGCCCCCCCCCAACCCAATCTAGGGAAGAGAAGATTTTTTTTCTTCCTGTTTATTGTATAGCAGGGTTTTTGTTTTGTTTTTGGAGTGCCCTTTTCTATCATTGAGTCATGGACTCTGATCAAAGGATCTCATCATATTTGTTTAACATTGGTCTTCATTCTCATAAAACACTGTCTTTTTTACTAGGTTAAAACTTCCATATTGTGTTGACAGTTAGTGCTTTTATTGCTGCTTATGTTCCATTTGAGAAACACAATTTACCGAAAATCAAATTTTAGGTATGAAATGCTCTTTTAGTGTTTAATCAGTATTTTCCCTTAGAAATTTTTGTTGTATCTCTCTGGCATATTATATTACATGCTATGTACTATGGGTTATCTTGTATGGAAGAAAATAACAGTATTTTGATTGTTGGCGTATGGCCTGTAAATATTGTGCAACTCAGAATGACAGGCTTTTCCTTCATTTGTTGCTGTATTAGCAGCAATGATTAGGTTATTCAGAACACGTGAACAAGTCCCATCCCCCAATGAACGAAAGGAGTGACAGCAGCTATAGAGACAACTCTGAAGATGTAGCTTGCTTACAGAGGGCAATTCTTTTGTACTGCCTACCATCACAGAAGGAGGTTATATTGGTTAAACAGATTGGATAGTGTATACAGATTAGTACAAGTATTTTGATGACAGCGAACAGTCATGTAGATTTTAAATTAGTTGTGTGAAAGTTTCACTGGAGTGTTAAAAGAGCTGCTCTGCCTTTTCTAGACATGTATTCTAGTTTACCCCTCCCCATCCCATACATGCTTTTTGGGTCTGAAAAATAAGTGTAGAGTCGTGAGAAAAAGATAATTTCATAAATCTGATTTTATACATCAAATTTGTATGTTTGAGGATTTGTATATTTGAGCCAAGGAAAGTTACTCATTTCAAATTATTTTGGCTTAATCTAGGAGCACTTCTCATTTTGTTTATGTCTGAAAGGACCAATCAGTTTTCTGGTATTGAAAAAAATCATATTACTGGTTCTTCATATATTTTCTGTTTCAAGCAGCAGTCCCTCCTCCTGCATGGAAATACAATTTTTAAAACCCCGAGGACTTTCAAAGGCAGATTGTGATCTCGTTATAGGGGCTTGATGCTCAGGGAAAATAAAAAAATAATACAGTGCCTGGGAGCATCTAAACTAATCCTTTGGACCCAGAACTGGTTCTTTAAAGGGGTACTGTGTGTTTTGCGTTCCCAATGCAAACGGCTATCCCAGTTTTTATATTTCTGTGTTCATACAATTAGAAATATCTTACTTTAATATAATGACAGCATAGTTTTAGTGATTGGCTTTCAGTGGTTTTTGTGACAAATTATGTTGAATAAAATTAGGTGGTAAATGGGGGCGATGTTCTTTCACAAATTTCAAATTGCAAGATTCAAGAGATTTGACCTAAACATTAGAAATAACTTCCTAGAAGTCAGCAGCGGAATGGGCCTCCTTAAAGGGTGGTGGACTCTCCTTCAGTGGTGGTCTTTAAAGAGAAGTTGGATGCCATCTCTCAGAATTGCTTTAGCTGTGTTTTCCTGCACAGCATGAAGTTGGACTAATTGACTCTTGGGGCCCCTTGTAACTCAACGATTCGATGATTTTTGGTCATTATTGCCAGTATAGAAGTACAGTAATTTCATGAACTACCTTATCCTTAGCCAGAAGGAGCTGGTTTCAAAACCCAGGAATAAGCCAGCATTAATACAAACCATGGTTATGGTTTCTGTAGACATCATTCTCTTAACAGCATGAAATTTATTAGCCAGATCTGTGCATGTGCATGTACAATCTTGTAACATGATCTGAATTTTAAAATCATGGTTCATTAAGGACATTACATTTGTAGTTACCTTTTGTGCTACCATGTAGATTTTGAAGCCCATTGTTTTCAGAAGCCCATGCAGCTATCTCTAGTTCAGGCCTTCATTGGGTTTGGCTCCTCCCCCAGCTCCAGACAGGCAGGGCAATAACTAGTAGAATAATAGTACTAGCATCCAGGGAGGAGAGCCAAGCCAGCCTTTCCCAGTTCTTTCCTGCCTCAAGTGGCAAAGGACAGGCTTGGGTTTTGCTCCAGCGTTCTGGATAAAATTTCAAGAGGATGTAGCTGTGTTGCTCTGACCTGTCCTCTGAGGAGGATTCAGGGGTCATGGAGATTCTGCCACTCTCAGGGCAAACGGCTGGAAGGGAGCTGCCGGTCCTCTCCAGAGGTCCCTGGCAGGTTCCCTGGAGACTGCATAAGCAGCAGCAGAGTGTGATGGGGCCTCAATTTCTGAGGTGGACCACATTGGCATGACCATCGAGGCTTCAGGCGTGGCAGCCATTATGGCTGTTGCGCGGGTGAGTCCTGCTTCCCCGCCTCTCGCTGGAGACTGCACGAGCAGTGCTGGAGTGTGATGGGGCCTCATTTTCTGAGGCAGGCCACATTGGCACAGTTGATGTGACTCAGGCGTAGCAGCCATTATGGCTGGCACACATGTGAAACCTGCTTCCCTGCTTATTTTGGATGGGAATAAACTCCCACTCCAGCTACCAGCTGGATAACCTTAGTCGCCTGGCACACTGTAGCAGTGGGCCAACAGGTTGAGGAGGAAGGGACGGGCTTGTTAGGCCTCGATTTAGAGGCCACAGGATCTTCTCACCTGAAATAATGTCCAGGGGGCGGAGCTGCACCATTTTCTCGTTGCCTGTGGCTGCTGCCCAGACTCATGAAGGGAAGGAGAGAAAGAGAGCTGCCTTGGCCTCTCACACAACACTGGGGCAGGGAGTTAGAGATACTCCTATTCCCCAGGATAGAGCGGACCCTCCACCTAAAAAGGTGAAAAATGAAGCAACACTTTTCTGTCATCACTTCATGGGAGGATCAGAAGTCAGAGATTTCTGTTGAGGCTTCTGATAGGGAGGGGGAGAGTTGTCATCAGAGGAATGTGACTTGATGGCTGTTAAGGTCTCACGCAGGCCGTTTGATGCCAGTGCTTTTCAGATATTGGCATGCGTGGTTGAAAAAAACCTTGGGCCTCTCTGTGACTGCCCAAGCCGGAATCTCAGATTAAAGGGCTACCTGAATTGAGATCCAAGAGCAAATTAGACCATTGTATTATTCCTTTTCCTGGAAAGTTTTCTGAAGTGTTAGAAGGAGAATGGCTGCACCCTGGGAATGCTCGCCCGCCCGCCCCCTATGGTGGCCAAGTCATTTTATACCTTACCTAGAGCTGTTATGAATAAGTTTAAATTTCCCCCCATTGATGCTCCTGTTGCAGGATTAGTCTCAGGCTCCCTTCTTTACTCACAATGGTGACAACAACCTAAAAGCCCTGAGGATAAGAAAGTAGAGGTTTTTCTGTGCAGGGCACATGAAGCCTCAGCCCTAGCTATTAGGGAGGCCTTTAGGTGGACCAAGGACATTCTGGTTGGCATCCCTGAGAGGGAGACCAAATTCAAGCTAGGTGTTTATAAACTCTCTAAAGCATCTGCCTTCATGGCAGACACTAGTTTGGATGCTCTAAAATTCTCTTCTAGATCCTTGGCGGCGAACGTTGCTGCATATCACCAATTATGGCTTAAAATTGGAATGCAGATAGCTAGGCTAACTCAAACCTTACTAGTTGTCTTTTCACAGGATCCAAAATTTTTGGTGCCACATTAGGTGATGTTTTGATTGAGACCAAACACAAAAAGAAAGCACTTCCTTCCCTTCCTAAGAAGGAGGATCACAAATGTTTTTGACCTGGGGGCCAAACTTTTCAGGGGACTAGAAACCAGTTTAATCAGAGGGATTTTAGATTCTACAGGTAAAACGGGAATTCTCCAAACAGCCTACTAGAGGTTCTTTTTCTACCTTCTCCCAAGCTGGTACTTCCCAAACCAGCAAACAAGGGAGCAAGACAGGGCGGTTTCTTTGATTGCAGGCTTCTTCCTGTGGGAGGTTGGCTGATCCAATTTGCTAATATCTGGGAGACTACAATCTCAGATGCCTGGGTGATTGGGATGGTCAGTTAGGGGTATACAAGAGACTTCCTGTCACTTTCACCCCCAATTTTCATTTGATCTTGTCCGACAACCTACGTAGAGAAACGGATCCTCGTGCATCAGGCTATAAGACCACCTGTTGCAAATTCAGTGCTGATCTCAGAGAAATTCTTGGGGTCCTATTCCCTTCTGCTTTAGTTCCAAAGAAAAACAAGGATTAGAGAGCCGTTCTCCACCTTCTCAGGCTCAATTGCTGGGTCGCCAAGCGCAAGTTCCACATGGAGACTCTTTGGACAGTTCTAGAGGGTATCCAGGAAGGGTGTTTTGTAGCATCATGCTTGTCTTCTTCTTTTGTTTATTTCAATCCAATCTGTACTTTCACCATTTACATTGATTTGTGCTTTTGGTTCACTATAGATCACTTTTATCCATTTTATAAAGTTTGAGCTGAATTCCATATCCCCAATATCATCTTCATAAATCCTCAGCTAATACTGTGAAACACTTTCTCTGTGTTGAGTAAAATTAGTGTGAATTTCCTCTCATTATGCTTTTCATGATATTTCAACAGATTCACCACTGTTCTTATATTATCCTTTATAGATCTTTGTGGAAGAAAACCAGTTTAATATTCTTCAATCCTGTTTTCTAATATTTCCTTTAATTTCTCTGGTAGAATCCTTGTGTATAGTTTATAACAGTGATGGGCAACCTTTTGAGCTTGGTGTGTCAAACTTTGCCAAAAAACTGAGCATGACTCGGTTATGCTGAGCATAACTCGGAGGAAAAAATAATTATTTATTGTTTAAATAACATAAATGTATAAATGTTATATATAATTGTATTTAATAAACCAACCCCCCCCCCGACTGGCTAAAGTGGTGATTGGGACTTTGAAGCCCCGGTCGCCACTTTCCTCCCACCCTCCCTAAAGTGGTGGTCGGGGCTTCTAAAGCCCCAGTTGCCACTTTCCTCCCTCCAAAGTGGCAATCCCCGATCGCCACTTTAGGGAGGGTGGGAGGGGGGAGGAAAGTGGCGACCAGGGCTTCGAAGCCCCAATCACCACTTTAGGGAGGGTGGTGAGGTTGCGGGCGGGGGGGAGGAGGCCTACTGCCGCGTGTCATCAAAAATGGCTACGTGTGTCCGTGCTGACACGCGTGTCATAGGTTCGTCATCACTGGTTTATAATCTGTATTTAATAATGAAATTGGTTAATAATTCTTTGGCTCACTTAGATCTTTCTCTTCTTTAGGAATCAATACAATATTTGCTTGGCCCCAATATTCTGTTTTTTGTTGTTGTTATGATTTCATTCATTACTTGTTGTAATGGACTTATCAATTTGTCCGTAAGCTTAAGTATTGAAAGACCATCAGGGCTCAGGGCCTTACTCTTCTTACTCTTTTTTAAGGTGCCCAGTATCTCCCCTCTCTTAATAGGTTGGTTTAAAATTTCTCTTTGTCTGACAATTTCAGGATTTGATGTTTCTTAATATATTGTCTCATCTTTTCTTTAATTTCTGGTGTCATCCTCGTTTCTTTGAATAAGTTTGAATAATATTTTGGAATGTTTTCTTTATCTTCTCTTGATCAGCTACTGTTTCTTGTCCATCCTTAATTTCTGGTTTCAATTTCTTTTATTTTTGTTTCCTTAATTTATATGCTAGCCATTTACTGATCCTATGAGTGTTTTCAAAATCATTTTGTTTAGCGTACTTCATTTTTATTTCTAATTTGTCCAATTGACAGTTGTTAATCCAATTGACAGTTGTATTTATAACATTTTGATTTCATTAAAGTCATAGACTTCTTAATTGGATTTTGATCCGACAGTATTTTCAGTTGAATTTCATTTTTTATTTGGGCATTTAAGTTTTTGGAGATTAAAATGAGGTCTATTCTTGAAAAGTATTTTGAATCTTTCTGTGTAGTACGTGAAGTCTTTTTCTCCTTTATGCTTAAATCTCGAACTATCTGTTAATATTAGGATTTTTTGCATTTCAGAGAAGGATTTTGGTAGTTTACCTTGATTCTTCCTAATTTTATCTCAGTTCTTTTTCTATGATCAGATCCACGACTCCATTAAAATCTCCTCTAACATTATATTTTGGAATGAGATGTTTTAATATTTTTTTCATTAGTTTCTCGTAAAATTTATCCTTTCTGTGTTGTGGCCCATACTTTTCAAGTGAAAACTCCAAGAACTTTGCCAAGGCCTCTTTTACTTTCCCACATAAATCTTCTTCTTGTTCTATAATCCCCCTAATTTTCACACAGCGTTCTCTTATCATTAGTTCTGTCAAAGCCTTTGCGTCTTTCTTTCTCTTGATCCATTTTTAATTCGTCACTTTTTTCAAATCTTTAGATGAATTCTGTAGATTGGTTACATCTTTGCATATCTTTTCCACCTCTTTTGAAACATTGTCCACAGACACTTAATCCTATTTTTTCACTGAGTTCTTTCTTTATATCTGCTGCTGTGTCAGATATTTTTTTGAAATAGTTCTGATTTCAATTTCCTCATTTCTTCCAAAAACGTTAAAGTTGTTAATTCTGATTCTACCGAACCTGTTCTTTGTACTTGTGATTGTTGTTGCACTTGACTTGCAGCTCTTCTAGTTATTGGTAGTGACATTTCCAACTTTTAATCAGTTATTCAAATAAAGTATTCTGAAGTGTTGTTTACTTTTTACTGCTCAGTCATAGTTACATTAAAATGTTTAGTTGCTTTTTATCGCACCACTTCTAGTCAATTCTTGTGTGTTATTCCTTAATGTAATTGTTACCCTTTCCCCCCCCCCTGTAACTTTATTTTTCTGTTAGGACACGCCTCTTTTGTTTTCCTTATAGAATCACAAATTCCTTATTTTTCTATAAATTCTAGATATCTCTCACTCAATCTTCTGTTTTGATGTGTGCATATATATATATATATATATATATAAAATATTTTACAGTTTAACCAAAAATCATTTGTATATCCAGTTGGTACAGTTCATTCATTCATATTATAAATACTAGCTTATCAATTAATAGAATATTTATTAACTAATTTTGCTACTTAATTCATGTGTAATTCATATACTACTAGCTATACCCGGAGTATCATACACTGCTGTCTACATATATAAAATACTTCAGTATGTTTTCATTCATACTCTGCTGATCGGCTACTTAGGAAACATGTCGAGTATGATGATTTAACGCATTAATATATAACCTTTCAAATCAACTGTAATGGTTAGTTTCATGCCGAGAGCCCCTCTGCCGCCTTTATGCAACCGCTTGTCTCTCTCTCTCTGGCTTTTCTTCGCAAACGAAGATTCAGGAAGGACTCATCCCGCGCTTTCTGCAAGCGCGCTGATGACGAAAAAGGCCAATCCGAGATAAACAAGTCCGGTTGCAAAAAGCACAGCAGAAGGTCTCCTTGGGTGATGTTTTTGGCTTGTGATTCTTTCTGCGTTGTCGTTTCTCTTCAAGACTTGTTCGTCATGAGTTCTCAGATAAGGCTGCAGCATTGTGGATAGTGCGTCTCCATGCCTCCCGATGTGAGGCCAGGGCGGACCACTGTTGGTGATCAATTTGGCCAAGCCTGAGATGTTGTTTCAGGGAGTCTTTGTATTGCTTTTTACGCTGACCCGTGGCGAGTTCACCGTAGAGTAGTATTTTTGGGAGGCGATGGTCCTCCATCCTAGAAATGTGCCCTGCCCAGCGCAACTGCGTTCTCAATATCATGGCCTCAATGCTGGTGATCCCTGCTTGCTCAAGGACAGCAACATTCATCACATAGTCCAGTGTATATTTAGGATTGTGCGTAGACAGCGCTGATGAAAGCGCTCGAGGAGTCGTAGGTGGTGGCGATAGTACGCTTGTACACACAGACATATAGACACACACACATATAGACACACACACACACACACACCATGCATGCCAGAATGTGAGGGCCCCTCCACCACCATGGAACTGTGTACACACACACACACACACACACACCACGCTACACACATACACCACACTACGCACACACACCACACATGCCAAGATGTGAGGGCCCCTCCACTGCTCTCATGCAATCCTGCATACACACGCACCACGCTACACATACACCATATATGCCAGAACGTGACAGTATCAATTTTCTTGAACTTCAGACAGTTTGAATAGCCCTGCTCAACTTCAGAGTGGGGCCTACATTTATTAGTGTTTCAGATGATTGTGCACAGATTTGGCATACTGTGGGTGGATCTGTTTGCCTCGCACAACAGTTGCAAGTTTACCCACTTTGTATCCCGATTATGGACATAGGGGGCGCTAGTTTTGATGCACTCACGATTGTGTGACCTTGAGTTTTTTGCTGTCCCTTTTCATCAATAAATTTGTTATCGAGGGTACTCAGGGAAATCAGGATGGAGAGGGCAGAGGTGATTCTCTTCATTTTCATGTGGCCACGCCCCCGGTTTCCCAATCTGATTGACCTTCAGATTCAGGACAGCTGGCCTATTCTGTGGCTAGATCTTCTTCTTCAAACCAGGCTTTATCATCGTGATCCAGGATGGTTACAATTCCACGCTTGGAGGCTGGGAGAAAGAGTGTTGCTGGTTTTGATGAGGATGAGATTAAAACAATTTTAGTGGCCAGGTGACTTTCTACCATTCATTTGTAAGAATCAACTTGGAGGACTTTTTGTCACTGGTGTCAATCTAGAGACTCTGCCCTCAAAGGACTTCGAGTAGTACGGTCTTAGCCTTCTTACAATCAGGGCTTAATAACGATCTTAATGCCAACACTCTAGACACATATGTCTGCCTTGGGGTCTGTTCTGAAAGGTACTGAAAATAAGTCTTAGCATGTCATCCTCATGCTTGTAGTTTTATTAATGGAGTTACTCTTTTGAAGCCATCTACTGTGTGTTGCTTTCCTTCATGGGCTTTAAATGTGGTTTGTGAGTATTTGCAAGGCTCCTTTTGAGCAGTTACGATCTGTAGATTTGAAATTTCTGACTTAATAAGGTAGTCTTTTTGGTGGCCATTACCACTGCATGTCATGTCTCCCAGTTGGGAGCTTAGTCTGTCAGGGAGGAATTGTTTATTTTTCATAAAGAATTGTGGTTCTTTGTTTAGATCCTTCTGTTATTCCAAAAGATAATTTGGTTTTTGATAGGGTCCAGTAGCTGGTCCTACCTTAACCTTTTGTCCCTATCCCTCAGATATTGTTTTTTTTTAAAAAAAAATTGGCATTGGTTGGATGTTCAGAGGACACTGAGGTTTTTGTTGGATAGGACTAAGGAGTTCAGGAATCTGATTCTCTTTTTGTTTCTTTGGTGAGTTGTCTAAGGGGAAAAAGCTTTCTCTTTCTTTCATTGCACGTGGTTGTACCTCTGTATTGAAGCAGTTTATGTTCATAGTTGACTGTCCCTGGAGGGAGTCAGGCTTATTCTACTTGGAGTGTGGCTAGGTGTACTGCACTTTCTTTGTCAGTACCTTTGGGTGAGGTCTGTAAGGCCACTGCATGGTCTTTTTCCTCATTTTTCATTAGACATTACCATATTGATAAGTTTGCTTTCGCAGATGCGGCTTTGGTTGCCGGGTCCTGCAGCAAGTGGTATAGTGGACTTCATTCAAGAGTTCCCCACCCTAGGAGGGACTACTTTGGTAGGTCTTGGTCTAAATCATAGAATTGCAGAGTTGGAAGAGACCACGAGGGCCATCCAGTCCAACCCCCTGCCATGCAGGAAATCACGATCAAAGCATCCCCGACAGATGGACATCCAGCCTCTGTTTAAAGACCTCCAAGGAAGGAGACCCCACCACACTCCGAGGGATTGCGTTCCACTGCCGAACAGCTCTTACTGTCAAAAAGTTCCTCCTCATGTTGAGGTGGAATCTCTGTTCCTGGAGCTTGCACCCATTGCTCCATGTTCCAGTCTCTGGAGCAGCAGAAAACAAGCCTGCTCCATCCTCAGCGTGACATCCTTCAAATACTTAAACAGGGCTATCACATCGCCTCTTAACCGTCTTTTTTCCAGGCTAAACATACCCAGCTCCCTAAGTCTCTCCTCATAAGGCATCGTTTCCAGACCTTTCACCATTTTAGTCGCCCTCCTCTGGACATGCTCCAATTTGTCAATATCCTTTTTGAATTGTGGTGCAAGAACTGGACACAGTATTCTAGGTGAGGTCTGACCAAGGCAGAATAGAGCGGCACTATTACTTCCCTTGATCTGGACACTATACTTCTATTGATGCAGCCCAAAATCGCATTGGCCTTTTTAGCTGCCGCATCACACTGTTGACTCATGTTCAACTTGTGGTCTACTAGGACTCCTAGACCCCTTTCGCATGTAGTCTCATTCAGCCAGGTGTCCGCCATCCTATATCTATGCATTTCATTTTTTCACCTTAAGTGCAGTACCTTACATTTCTCCGTCTTGAATTTCATTTTGTTAGCTTCGGCCCAGCTCTCCAGTTTATCCAGGTCATCTTGAATTTTGATCCTGTTCTCTAGGGTATTAGCTACTCCTCCTAATTTGGTGTCATCTGCAAATTTGATAAGTATGCCCCTAATTCCCTCATCCAAGTCATTGATAAAGATGTTGAATAGCACTGGGCCCAGGACAGAACCCTGTGGCACCCCACTGGTCACATCTTTCCAAGACGAAGAGGAGCCACTGCTGAGCACCCTTTGGGTTCCTTTTCAGCTGCCGTGGGGAGGAAGTTCTTCCCTCCCTTGTTGTTGTTTTTTGTTGTTCTTGTTGATAATTTCTCTTGTTGGGGCTGGCATGTCATCTCTGGGAAAGGCTGGCTTGGCTCTTCTCCCTGGATGCTTGTACTACAGTCTTGCCTTCACATTCGTGGGGGTTAGGTTCCACGGACCCCTGCGAATGTGAAAAATCCGTGAATATTGATTCCCCCCTCACCTGCCAAAGCGACCACGGGGCCTCCGGAGGTCCCATAGTCACTTTCCCCGCCTCCCCACTCCCTTTCTAGGCCTTCCCGGGGCCTCCAGAGACCCTTCCGAGGCCCCGCGGTCGCCTCCCCAGCCCTCCTCCTCCCTCCCAAGGCCTTCGCGGGGCCTCGCAAGGCCCCACGGAGGCCTCGCCAGTCCTTCCCCTCCCCTCCAAGGCCTTTGCAGAGCCTCCCAAGGCCCCACGGAGGCCTCCCCGGCCCTCCCCCTCTCCTCCAAGGCCTTCGCGGGGCCTCGCAAGGCCCCACGGAGGCCTCGGTCCTCCCCCTGCCCCCCAAGGCCTTCGCGGGGCCTCGCAAGGCCCCACGGAGGCCTCCCCGGTCCTCCCCAAGACCCTGCAGAGGCCTCCCCGCTCCTCCCCCCTCCCCCCAAGGCCTTTGCGGGGCCTCCAGAGGGTCTCCAAAGGCCCCGTGGAGGCCTCCCCGGCCCTCCCCGCTCCCTCACAGGGCCTCCTGAGGCCCTGTGTTGCGGTTTTGGGAGGGCGGGGGGGCCCTCCCAAAACCGCGAATGCCGAGTTTGCGAATGTGGAGGGGGAACTGTATTATTCTGTTGGTTATTGTTCTGCCTGTCTGGAGCTGAAGGAGGAGCCAAACCCAGTCTAAAAGATTCCCTTCCCACAGCTGCTGAAAAGAAACCTTCACAGTAAGTACCAATGTTCCGTTTTATTAAATTGTCTTTTGATAAAATTGGTAATTAGCTAACACACATTGGAAACTGCTTAATGCAGTGTAGATGTGTAAATTGCTATTGCTTAAAACAATTTGTAAGCCGCTCTGATAGCCTTGTGGATGAAGAGTGGCATATAAATAAATAAATAAATTGCTGGTGTGCCTGTTGGCTCAGATGAGGCGTTGTGCTGAGCAAGAGTGGGAATTATGTGGGTTACAGCTCCCAGTATTTCCCATTATTGGTGATGCTGGGACTTGCTGTCCAGTAATGCCTGGAGGGCCACATTATTCCATCTGTGTGTTGAAGATCCTTTTTATTTCAGAGACAGTGCAGTCACTATAATAATAATAATAATAATAATAATAATAAAAACTATTTTTATCCCGCCCCTCAGCAACGCAATCGGGGCGGCTTACAATATAAAAACTTCATAATCACAATACCCTAGCCCACCCACCCCTTAAAATAATATTAAATTATAAGGATTAAAAACATACAATAATTAAAAATATATAAATTAGAAGAAAAAATTAAAACATACAATCACAGCCCAGAAAGGACAGCCGAGTTTTGGGCCGGGATAATTATTCAGGAAAGGCCTGCCAGAAAAGATCCGTCTTGATAGCTTTTTTAAAGCTGTCTAAGGTGGTAATAAGACGGATCTTGTCCGGCAGGCCATTCCATAATCTGGGAGCAGCAGCAGAGAAGGCCCTCTGGGAGGTCACCGACAGCCTTGTTTTCATAGGCTGTAACAGATTCCTCCCAGAGGACCGAAGTGCGCGGGGAGGGTCGTACGGAAGGAGGCGGTCCCGGAGGTAAGTTGGACCCAAGCCACGTAGGGCTTTAAAGGTCATAACCAACACCTTGTACTGTGCCCGGAAACTAATAGGTAGCCAGTGGAGAGCTTTTAGCACAGGTGTTATATGTTCTCTTCTGGAAACGCCAGAAATCAACTAACAGTCTCCCCTTGAAATGAGAATCCCAAGGTGTTTCATTATATTTCTTAAAAGGGCAAGAAGGACAAACCTAGCTGTCAGTACATTAAACCTACCTGTCAATCAGCTGTGGCAGAATTTAGCTTTCTCTGATGTTACAGGGAGAGGGTTCAAAGCAGACAATAAAATACTTTGGCCAAAACTTTCACCAGTAGATATTCCTCATCTTCACTTTAGCCTTTGTCAATAGGTGTCACAAGTCAGTTTCATAGACATGTGTTGTATATACTCAAAAGTGTAAAATTAATAATGTTGTATAGGGATGGATAGTGTGTAGACCTCCAAGAACATGCTTTACTATTGCTGTATTGGCAAGGGTTAGTGAGAGTTGGACATCTGGAGAGCCACATATCCCTGTACGTGAAGTAACTTTAGTATAGGAAAGGGTGAATAATCAAGATTGTCTAACTTTTAATTTAGATTAGCTAGAAGAAATTAAGTTATTTCAAAAACTGATTTTTTTTCTGAAACAGAGCATGCTATTTGTTGTCAGGATTAGCAAAACATTTTTTGCAACAAAACATACCTTTTCTAAGAGCAATCAGGCAGTCATTTTTTTTACAATACAGTTAAATCCACCTCCTACAAAAGGAGAGTTATTATTAAACTAAGAAATATCTGTTTGAATTTCTATACACACTGAGGGATGGTAAGCAAAAAAGTGGTTTGAAGATAAGGAGCCACAATTAATGGATTATAAGCAAAGTAGTGGAAACCTTCCAGAAGCAAAGTAGTTAGCATGAGGTGAAAAGTACATTTTCATTACTGTCAGGTAAACAGATATGCAGAATTTGAGACAGCGAAATACCTTGCAATGTATCATATTTTTATGATGTTTGTTTTCAGAGGTAAATTGTTTTTTTCTGTTTAGGAAAGAGGAAGGGTAGAACAAAGTAAGATTACGTTTTAAACCAGGTTATTTATTTATTTATTTGTTTATTTTGTTCACCTACCTGGGAAGCATCATCTCCTCAGATGCCAAGATTGGCAAAGAGATCAATCACAGATTAGCAAAGGCATATAGCGCGTTTGGAAGACTTTACAAAAGAGTCTGGAGTAACAAACACCTGAGGCGAAGCACAAAAATCAATGTGTATAGAGCAATCGTATTATCTATTCTCCTTTACGGGTCTGAAACATGGGTCACCTGTCGCTACCACTTACGACTCCTCGAACGCTTTCATTAGCGCTGTATACATACAGTCCTAAATATACACTGGACTGACTATGTGACGAATGTTGCTGTCCTTGAGCAAGCAGGGATCACCAGCATTGAGGCCATGATATTGAGAACACAGCTGCGCTGGGCAGGGCACGTTTCTAGGATGGAGGACCATCGCCTCCCCAAAATAGTACTCTACGGTGAACTCGCCACGGGTCAGCGTAAGAGGGGCGCTCCAAAAAAGCGATACAAAGACTCCCTGAAACAACATCTCAGGCTCGGCCAAATTGATCACCAGCAGTGGCCTGCCTTAGCCTCACATCGGGAGGCATGGAGACGCCCTATCCACAATGCTGCAGCCTTATTTGAGAACTCACGCCGAACAAGTCTTGAAGAGAAACGACAACACAGAAAGAATCAAAACCTGGAAACATCACCTAAGGAGACCTTCTGCTGTGCTTTCTGCAACCGGACTTGTTTATCTCGGATTGGCCTTTTTAGTCATCAGCGCGCTTGCAGAAAGTGCGGGATGAGTCCTTCCTGAATCTTCGTTTGCGAAGAAAATCCAGAGAGTGAGACAGGGAGAGATTTATTTATTTTACAAAGCAACAGTAAAATCTAATTGAATTTACATATTATCCTGTTATTTTTTTTTTTAAATGTTTATTTATCCTAGTCTAGCCCCGGTATGAATTGACTGACATCATTATTGGAACTCTCTTACTCGATTGGCTTCTGCTTTATTCATTGCCCGTTCCCTCTCCATCTCATAGAATCATAGAATTGTAGAGTTGGAAGAGACCCCAAGGGCCATCCAGTCCAACCCCTTGCCACGCAGGAAATAACAATCAAAGCATCCCTGAAAGATAGCCATCCAGCCTCTGTTTAAAGACCTCCAAGGAAGAAGACCCCACCACGCTCCGAGGGAGTGTATTTCAGTGCCAAACAGCTCTTACTGTCAGAAAGTTTCTTCTAATGTTGAGGTGGAATCTCTGTTCCTGGAGCTTGCATCCATTGCTCCATGTTCTAGTCTCTTGAGCAGCAGAAAACAAGCTTGCTCCATCTCAATGTGACACGCCTTCAAATACTTAAACAGGGCTATCATATCGCCTCTTAACCATCTTTTTTCCAGGCTAAACATACCCAGCTCCCTAAGTCTCTCCTCATAAGGCATCATTTCCAGACCTTTCACCATTTTAGTCACCCTCCTCTGAACATGCTCCAATTTGTCAATATCCTTTTTTAATTGTGGTGCCCAGAACTGGACACAGTACTCCAGGTGAGGTCTGACCAAGGCAGAATAGAGCGGCACCACTACTTCCCTTGATCTAGACACGATACTTCTATTGATGCAGCCCAAAATCGCATTGGCCTTTTTAGCTGCTGCATCACACTGTTGACTCATGTTCAACTTGTGGTCTACTAGGACTCCTAGATCCCTTTCGCAGGTAGTCTCGTTCAGCCAGGTCTCCCCCATCCTCTAGCTATGCCTTTCGTTTTTCTGCCCTAAGTGCAGCACCTTACATTTCTCCGTATTGAGTTTCATTTTGTTAGCTTTGGCCCAGCTTTCTAGTCTATTCAGGTCATTTTGAATCTTGATTCTGTCCTCTAGGGTATTAGGTACTCTTCCTAATTTGGTGTCATCTACAAACTTGATAAGCATACCATCTATTCCCTCATCCAAGTAATTGATAAAGATTTTGAATAACACTTGCCCGAGGACCGAACCCTGTGGCACCCCACTGGTCACATCTTTCCAAGACGAAGAGGAGCCACTGCTGAGCACCCTTTGGGTTCGGCCGGTCAACCAATTACAAATCCATTGAACTGTTAACTTGTCTAGCCCACATTTTACAAGCTTGTTTGCAAGAATGTCATGGGGAACCTTGTCAAAGGCCTTACTGAAATCAAGGTATGTGATATCCACAGCGTTCCCTTCATCTACCAAGCTGGTAATTTTATAAAAAAAAAAGAGATCAGATTAGTCTGGCATGACTTGTTCCTCTGAAACCCGTGTTGACTTTTTGTGATTCTGGCATTGCCTTCTAAATGTTCACAGACTCTCTGTTTAATGATCTGCTCCAGAATCTTCCCTGGTATTGATGTCAGACTATCAGACTAACTGGACAATAATTGTTGGGATCCTCTTTTTTCCCCTTTTTGAAGATGGGGACATGGTTTGCACTCCTCCAGTCTGCTGGGACTTCTCCTGTTCTCCAGGAGTTCTCAAAGATTATTGCCAATGGCTCTGAGATTACATTTGCCAGCTCTTTTAATACCATTGGATGTAGTTCCTCTGGTCCTGGAAATTTAAATTTGTTTAGACTAAGAAGGTATTCCTGTACTCCTCTTTACCTATTCTGTGCTGGATTTCCCCTATTGTGTCTTCTGTTCCGTTATCCTCAGGTTGATCACCCTTTTCCTTTTCTGAAAACACTGAGGCAAAGAAAGTGTTGAGTGATTCTACCTTTTCTCTGTCCCCTGTTAGCATTTTGCCGTCTTCACGTAGTGACCCTACATTTCCTTTTTCCTTTTGCTGCAGACATATCCCAAAAAACCCCTTTTTATTGTTTTTAACCTCCCTTGCGAGCCTGAGCTCATTCTGGCTTTAGCTTTTCTGACTTTACTCCTACATGTGTTTGCTATCTGTTTGAATTTTTCTTTGGTGATTTCCCCCTTTTTCCATTTCCTATACATGTTCCATTTAAAACTTAGCTCCATTGCAAGTTCTTTAGTCATCCATCCTGGTTTCTTGAGACACCTCCCATTTTTCTTCCTCAGTGGTACTGTTTGAAATTGTGCCTTCAGTATCTCCCTTTTGAAAAAGTCCCATCCATCTTGAAGTCCCTTCTCTTTTAGTATTCCTGACCATGGGATCACCCCCAGTATTTCCCTGAGTTTATTGAAATCAGCTCTCCTAAAGTCAAGAATGCGTGTCTGACTATGCCTGGCTTCTCCTTTCCATTGTATAACAAACTCCAGGAGAACATGATCACTCCCACCTAAGGATCCCACCACTTGCACCCCATTAACCAGGTCATCCCTGTTGGTTAGGATCAGATCTAAAATAGATCTAAAACTTCTGCGTACATTCAGTGAAGAACAGTTTCCTGTCTCTCCTTGACTTCCCTTTCTCCAGCAGTACTTCCACTGTCCTTCCAGTCACTTCTCTAGGTCTAAGGCAGGAGTGGGGAGCCTTTGATTTCCCAGATATTGTTGGACTCACATTATTATCCCTTGCCGTTGGCTGTACTGTCTGGCATAGATACGAACTTTAGTCTAATTTTTTTTGAAGGGCCTGGAACATACGAATTCTATATTGCAAGAAAGTAGATTGCTTTTCTGTTGAACTCTGAGGCAGATCTCATTAAAAGGGATGGTATATTTTGCATTTGTGAAGTATTTGCATTGCTAGGGGAGCTAGTACTAACTTGCATGACTGTAGCAGTGGTGGTGGTCAGTTTACTCCAAATGTCCCTCTGGCCTACTGTCTCAGAGCAGGGGCAGATTAGTTATTGATCTCTCCAGGCTACATTTGTCCTGCCTGCAATGTACATATACCATATATTCTGGCGTATAAGATGACCCCCCCCCATTTTTATGTTAAAATAAAGAGTTTGGGATATACTTGCCAAATAAGACTACCCACCACCATCCCCAAAGCCACGATTGAAACAATTATTTCTTTATTAAAAAGACAGAAAAAAGATAGCAGTAGTGACCAACAGAATAGTCTATACTCAATACAAGTTGTTAATTGTAGATTCTGAATTGAAAAAGGGGGGAACGATGGTATGGGTACTAAAAGCCCTACTCCAGTCTAAGGAGGATAGAGGGATGAAGCTAAATTTAAGGGACTACAAAGACACACACAGATTTTCTCATCCTCTGATGCGAAGAGGAGTCTAGGTAAGCTTAGTGACTGAAGATCAGGGCAGCTGATGAGGGGGACCACCTGGAGGGTTCAAAAGGAAGGGGATCCTTTGGGGAGAACTTTTGCCAAGTTTAGAGTTCCAGCAGTTCAGAAATCCAGGCTTCAGAGTCAGTTCAGCGTAAACCTTTATTACAGAAACGGCAGCAAACATAATCCACTGACTTTCATTGTCAGGACTGACCAGTCCTCGTTAGCACAATACATTTAAGGCATAGCAATTTAAAAACTTTGGCAGGCTATGATTTCATTTGTTATTTCAGTAAAACATTCTTCTTTCTCAGACTATCTAGCTTTCATTTCTACCCGTGATTTCCCCACCAAACTGACCTTGGCATGCTAGAGGTAGACTAACAACCAGGAATGTGATAACAAGCCAGTTAGATACATGTTCCTGAAGATTCACTATACTACTACATAGCCCATCATTCCAACATGATCAAACTCATGGCAGACATACTGGTTGCACCAGCACCTGACAGCTTCTGAAATGAGAGTCTCTTTCTGACCTATACATTGCCCTTTTATAACTTGGGGGCTGTAACCTAGAGTGAGGGGATACAATACCTCTGGGTGGACTAAAACGTGACCTTAATTTTATTCTATGGAGGGTTTGAAAGGCTCCATGTGCTTAGAGTGATGAGTGCAAAGCCTATGGCTTGTGTTCAGAGGGTTTGGGGGGGGTGCGTGCAAAGGACAGGTGTGAATGTGACCTCAGCCTTTTACCCTCTGGGCACTGGTAATAACTCTTAGATGTTCTGGGAAGACAAACACAGTGGAGTTTTACACCTGAGACAATGCCAATTAAGTATAGGCCTTTGCCCTCCTTCAAATCCAAATAGGATCTTGGGAAACTGCATAATACCTTACAATAGGTGGGGGATATTCCAGTCTGAGCCAGTTTGGCATGGTCTCCATTCAGTGAACAATACACTTAAGCACTGATTGTTCTCTTGAACACATCAATGAGACCATTTCCTTGTCAGCAGGAGGGATGGGAATTCCAGTTTTTGCTTTAAAATGAGGCTTGACTTCTCCAAGATGGACAGGGATCCAGGTTTTTCACTACCCTATCTTCCCAATATAAGCCTCTTACAATGTGTGCAGACTCTGGCAAGAGGCAGCTCCCTGCCTTAAACATCAACGTTTACTTGCCATCCATATTTATCAAGCATAGTTTGTAACATTACTATGACTGACTAGGTAGCTGGGAAAAGGTGTATAGATGAATGCAAGAACACAGCTCCAAAATCACCCAACTTAGATAACTGAAGCTTGACATGGATACTAAACAGACCTAGTGGTATGTTGATCAGGACTATTTTATTTTTAAAACAGGTCTATTAATTTTTAAAATTAAAATCTATAGTCTGAAGGACCATCAGTAGATGGCAGGTGTTACTAATGTTCCCTAGAGTTCAAGCTGCAGATAGATCTGAAGTATCATTTCTACAGAGGCCCCTAGGCAGATCCAAGTTCTACTTCTCCAAACTTGTCAGAGAGAGAGAGAGAGAGAGAGAGAGAGAGAGAGAGAGAGAGATCTGGCTGGTAGGGGGTTGTGATGTGGAGGAGAGTGAACAGATGGAAAGATTGACCAAGCACTGAGTGGAGAGAAAGAGAAACCCACAAAAAAGAAAAAGAAGTTATGGACCCAGACCGGAAGCTCCCGCTCCCATCCCATTAATAACGACACGCTGTTTTACAAAATGTATTGCGTACATGATAAACATAAGAGATTAAGTATAGGTTAGTATGTTGAATATTGGCAATAAAAAGGCCGCAACTTGCTAATGGCTGCAAATGGTTGGCACTATCGCATGGGTCCGGATCCCTTCACTGTGTTGGCCAATGGACCGCTGACGGTTGCTACTGACCCACTCTTGGAGGAGAGAGCCTTGGCCAAGCGGCCCCGCTCAACACTCTCTCCTCCCCTGCTAAACAAGGTTGTTAATAAAAAGGTGTGTATCCGTGAACTTGGACTTGAACTTGATGGAGACCCCTTATTCCTCACTTACCCAGTTCAGGTCCCATGCCATCAGCCTAGAAATTTGCAACTAAATGATATGCATGAAATACACAAGCCTGGCTTCCCCTTATGGGAGGGTGGGTGGGTCTTTGGCTGCTCAGAGCCAACTGCAGAGTCTGCACCAAGGGCCAGCTTTTATACTGGTACCTCCCCCTTACCAGGCAACAGCCAATCAGGGCAAGGGAGGCTCGCCCCAGTTGGCCAGCTGTTTCCTGCCTTTCCTCCTGACCGCAAAGTGAGCCGGGAAGAAGAGGCGAAGATGACAGCTCCCATGCCGGGCCATGCGGCTGCAGGGGCCACCAGTGGGACACCGGGGTGCCAGCTAGACCGCAAAAGGCCCACCAGGTGGGCCGGTAAGCCCCCTTGTATGGAGCAGGGGAGAGAAGATAGAGAACTCAGAGAGATGATGATTGCTCAGAGACTAAGCGATTTCTTTTTTTTTTTCTTTTTTAAGTAAAGTTTTATTGATTTAACAAAGAAAAAGTTGTACAGTTGTTATTTTGTAATAGGAACAATACCAGGAAAACTGGAGTCGTAGATAGCAAAACAAGTATACAAAACAAATTAGGAGGGGTAGCTAATACCCCAGAGGACAAGGTCAGAATCCAAAATGACTTGAAAGCTGGGCCAAAACTAACAAAATGGATTTCAACAGGAAGAAATGTAGGATACTACACTTGGGCAGTAAAAATGAAATGCACAGCTATAGGATGGGTGACACCTGGCTTGATGGCAGTACATGCAAAAGGGATCTAGGAATCTTAGTGGACCACAAGCTGAACATGAGCCAGCAGTATGATGCAGCAGCTAAAAAAGCCAATGTGATTCTAGGGTGTATAAATAGGAAGTATAGTGTCTAGAACAAGGGAAGTAATAGTATCGCTCTGTTCTGCTTTCGTCAGACCTCACCTGGAATACTGTGTCCAGTTCTGGGCACCACAATTCAGGAAGGATATTGAGAAGCTGGAACGTGTCCAGAGGAGGGTGACCAGGACGGTGGAAGGTCTGGAAGCCATGATGCCCTATGAGAGGAGCATCGTAGGGAGCTGGGCATGTTTAGTCTGGAGAAGAGAAGGTTGAGAGGTGACATGATAGCTATGTTTCAATACTTAAAGGGATGTCATAATGAGGATGGGGCAAGCTTGTTTTCTGCTGCTCCAGAGACTAGGACACGGAGCAATGGGTTCAAACTACACTTGTCCCTCTGTATCCACGGATTTGGGTATTCTTGAAAATATTCTTTAAAAAATAATCCAAGAAGCAGACCTTGATTTTGCTATCTTATATAAGGGGCACCATTTTGCTATGCCATTGCATATAATGGGACTTGAATATTCACGGATTTTGGTATCTACAGGGGGTCTGGAACCAAACCCCAGCGAATATGAAGGGACAACTAACTGTACAGGAAAAGAGATTCCACCTAAACAATAGGAAGAACTTCCTGACAGTAAGAGCTGTTCAGAAGTGGAATACACTGCCTCAGGGTGTGGTGGAGTCTCTTCCTTTGGAGGTTTTTAAACAGCGTCTGGATGGCCATCTGTCGGGAATGCTTTGATTGTGTATTCCTGCATGACAGAATGCATCTGTCATGCAGCCCCGTCCCCTGCAGACTGAAGACTTGGATGATACCTTCCTAGAATAGGTGAGCAAACATTCCAAAAGGAGAGAGGTAATAATAATGGGAGACTTCAAATGTTCTGACATTTGCTGGAAAGCAAACTTTGCCAAAAAATTTCCTCACTCGCCTTGCTGATAATTTCATTGTTCAGAAGATGGAAATAGCAACAAGATAATTGATATCTTGGACCTGAGCCTTAGCAACAGGGAAGAACTGTTCAAGAGGACTGATGTAGTGGGATCCTTGGGTGACAGTGACAATGTCCTCTTGGGCTTTGTTATATAGAGGCTTCCCCTTTCAAGCACTCTGGACTCTAAGAAAGCCAGTTTCAGTAAGCTTAGGTATATACTGGGTGAAATCCTAAGATCAGAAATGTTCAAAGGGAAGGGAGTTTCTTAAAAGTAGAGAGACTGAGTACAATGTAAACAATTCCAGAACAATGGGAGGTGTCTAAAGAAACAGGTGGACGTATAAAAATCTTTGAGATGAGATGAGATTTAAAAGGGACGTGTATAAGAAATGGAAGAAGGTTGAAACATCAAAGAGTAGCTGGTACTTACTAGGGACAAAGGCAGAAGGGCTAAAGCTTAGAACAAGTTCATAGAAGAGATGTTAAGCAATAAAGTGGGGGTGGCTCAGTTTGGAGCAAGAGGAAGGGCAAGTAAATGGTAGTGCTACTGTATGGAGAAGCTGGTGAAATACTAAAAGGGGACAGAGAGAAAACAGAACTGCTCAGCACCAACTGTGTCTTGGTCTTATCCCCAAAGGAAAACAGTACTCAACCTGGTGAAAATAGAACAAACATTATAGTAAGGGAACTGCCCATAACAGATGAAGAAGTGATACAGGAACACTTAGTTGCTTTAAATGAATTGGTCCCCAGAGCCTGATGCAAAGGAACTTGCAGATTTGATCTCAGAGCCTTTGAGAAGTCTTGGAAAGAGAAGAGGTCCCAGCAGACTGGAGGTGGGCAAATGTTGTTCTCATTTTCAAGAAGGTGGGGGAAAGAGTACTGTGGCCAGTCAGCTTGCCATCCATTATAAGAAAGATTCTAGTACATAGCATTAAGCAGTCAGTCTGTGACTACTTAGAAAGGTCTGCTGTGATTACTTGGAGGCAATATGGGTTTCTCAAAAACAAATAGTGCTGGCCTTTTTGTGGGGGTATTGTTACAGGATCGGGGGAATATTATAGATGTAATTTATCTTGATTTTAGTAAGGCATTTGAAAAGGCTCTTCATAGTATTCTTGCAGACAAACTGGTAAAACATGGCTAAACATTGCTATTAGGTGGATTTGTAATTGGTTGATAGACGGAACCCAGCGTGGTCACCAGTGGTTTCACCAATGGAAATTCCTGATGGTGAGAGCTGTTCAGCTGTGGAGTAGATTTCCTTGGAGTGTAATGGACTCTCTTTCATTTAAAATCTTGGATGGCTGTGTCTCAAGAGTGCTTGAGCTGTATATTCCTGCATAACAGGAGTTTAGACTAGATGGCCTTTAGGGTTCTTTCCAGCACTTTAGTTCTTTGATTGTATAAAATGGCATGGGATTTGTGTGTGTGTCTGTGTGTGTGTCTGTGTGTTGGATAAAAAAGTAACATAATGGCAAAATGCAATAGATTTATTGAGAGCAAATGGTCCCAGTTTTGTTTTGTCTAATTTTTCTAACACTCAACATGGCAGTTAGCTGAAACTCAGAAACATTGTTGTAATTGGTTGAGTTCTAGTTCTGTGTGAAGGTTTAATTCTGAGGTACTAAAATGTCCTGTCTGCTAGGATGTAGGCTAAACTTCATACACACACACACCCCAATGCAAGTTCATACATGTTGTTGCTGTGTGTCTTCAAGTTGTTTGCAACATATGTTGACCCTCTCACAGGGTTTTCTTGATAAAATTTGTTGAGAGTGGGATTGCCGTTTCCTTCCTTTAGAGGTTGAGACCAGAACTGTAATTCAGCACCCAAACCATACCCATACTAAGGTACAAATGCAGCCTTTTATGTTGCTAAAACAATAAAATAAGTTTGGTTTTGATGTGAAAATAAGTTCTACATTTCCTTAAAATTATGGTTCTAATTAATTTAATTTACAATTGGAAGCCCTCAGATTCAAACAAATTGGAGGGCCTACCAAAATCAGACCTTTCTTTCCCCTTCCTCCATTGAGACCTTAGTTCATGCCTTAATCATTTCCCACCTTGATTGTCATAATATTCTTTTGATTGGTCTTGAATTACCTCACCTTAGTCCTCTGGTTTCCATTCAGCATTCTGCTGCTAAGATTATCTTTTTTGCCTGTTGTTTTGATTGTGTTACCCCATTTTTTATATCTCTTAATTGGTTACTCATTCTTTCTAGAAATTAATATAAGTGTCTAGTTTTAACAAAAACATACACAACCTTCTATCTTTCCACTCGTATTTCTTTGTACTGACCTGCTCAAGATCTGTGTTCTAGGAACTTTAGGCTTCTCACCAAACCAAGTGTTTCCTGTTCTTTGGCTTAGCTTCATCCTTTTTCTCTTGCTGCTCCATGCTTTTGGAATTGCCTCACTGAACATTTGCAGATTGCTCCTTCCCTCATTCTTTTAAAATCACAATTTAAAACTTTCTTGTTTTCCAAAGCTTTTGTAATTTTAGTTTAATATTATTTTATAATTTTGTATATTTTGATTATATGTATTGGTCAGTTTGCTTTATATTGCATTTTTTATATTTTGTCTGGATAATTTGTTTTTACAATTGTATAGTTTTATACTTTTTAAATTATTCCTTCCTTCCCTCTGTGTGTGTATGTGTGTGTGTAGTTTGTATGCCTTTGGCAGGACCCATGGTTTTTGGTTGTTTTACTTGTAAAGTATAATGTACATCAATGGCACTATATAAATAAACGATAATTGTAACAGTGATGATGATGATGATGATGATGATGATGGTTCTTCAGGTGGTCATCTGCGCACTCCTACAACCCATCCTCCTCCCCTCTTTGTGCCATCCCTCTACTCCAGGCCTCCCACTAGCGGACTTGGAACTGGGTTTTGTTAGGAGTACACAGCTTATATCCGTGTGAGTCAGGGGGTAGGGTTACCACAAAAATGCAGGTCTAGAAGTTTCCAAGGATCACTGCACAGGTGCAGAATGACCCATATGTGTGAGTGCACAGATGCCCACTTGAAGAACCACCATTACAGGTAGGCAATCTGTTCTTTTTGCATGGAACTTGCTTTAACTGAAATATTTTGGTTTGCAGAAGTCTCCTTCAGCTAAGTAGAATAATCATAACTTGGGGCATCAAGCAAAATCAAGACTGTCTCTGAAAAGTGTTGTCCAGCTGAGTTATCTCGACTGGTCAGGGGCCTTTTGCATTCTGGCCCACAAGAAGAAAATAAAAACCACTTGACAGCCTACTATGAAGAATTTGCAGACAAAATCACTTGGATTCACTCTTACTTGATTGATGTAGTTGAGGCAGGTCCAGTGCATGTAATCTTGGTGCCTGCTTGTCCTTTATTATTGGATAAGTTTCAATTTGTGATGTGAACAGGATCCTTGGAGAAGCAGGAGCCACCACATGCACACTGGATCCTTGCCCTTCCTGGCTTTTCAAAGCAGCCAGATGTGGGCTGGCTGAGTGGCTTAGGGGAGTGGTGAATGCCTCACTGCAGCAAGGAAAGTTTCCATCCTGCCTAAAAGAGGCTGTGCTGAGGCTGTTACTAAATAAGGTCTCCCTGGATCCCATCATTCTCCAAAATTCAATATTTGGGCATGGTTCTAGAGCATGTGGTGGCCTCCTAGCTCCAAGGGTTTCTGGATGAAATGGATTATCTAGATCCATTTCAATCTGGCTTCAAGCCTGGCTATGGGATGAAGACCGTTTTAGCCACCTTGGTGGATGACTTACGCAGGGTACTGGACAGGGGGTGTGTGTATCCCTGTTGGTTCTGCTGGATCTGTCAGTGGCTTTGATACCATCGACCATGGTATCCTTCTGTGCCGCCTCTCTCAGATGGGACTTGGGGGCACTGTTAAGTAGTGATTACAGTCTTTCTTGGAGGGGTGAACTCAGAAGGTGGTGCTGGGGGGACTCCTGTTTGGCGCCCTAGCCATTGGCACGTGGGGGTCCCGCAGGATTCTGTTTTGTCCCCCATGCTATTTATATGAAACCACTGGGAGAGGTCATCCAGAGTTTGGGAGTACGGTGTCACCAATATGCTGATGACACTCAACTATTATCTCTCCTTTCCATTTGATTCTAAGGAAGCTGTCTCAGTACTTAGCCAATGCCTATTGTCAGTAATGGACTGGATGAGAACAAACAAATTGAAACTTAATCCAGATAAGACAGAGGTGCTCCTGGTCAGTTGAAAGGCAGATCAGGGAATAGGGACCCTGCTTGTGCTGGATGGGATCACACTCTCCCTGAAATCTCAAGCCCGCCACTTGGGTGTTCTTCTGGATTCAACCTTGAGCCTGGATGCCCAGGTTTCAGCAGTGGCCAGGAGTGCATTTGCACAATTCAAACTAGTGCACCAGCTGCATCCGTTTCATGAGATGTCAGATTTGACTACGGTGACATATGTCTTTACTACATCCTGTTTAAACTACTGTAACATGCTCTATGTGGGGCTGCCTTTGAAAACTGTTCAGAAACTTCAGCAGGTCCAGAATGCTGTGGCCAGAATACTGACCAGGGCCAGTTATAGGGAGCATATAACTTCCTTGTTAAAACAACTTCATTGGGTATTGGTTCATTTTCGGGCACAATTCATAGTGGTGGTCTTGATCTATAAAGCCCTACATGGCCTAGGTCCAGACTATCTGAAAGATTGTATCTCCCTCTATAAACCTGCAAGATGGCCATCTGTCGGGGATGCTTTGATCGTGATTTCCTGCGTGGCAGGGGATTGGACTGGATGGCCCTCGTGGTCTTTTCCAACTGCAATTCTATGATTCTATGAAGAGTTTTAAGATCTTTGGGCGAAGGTTTTATCTCAGTCCCCACCACCATCACAGGCTCACTTGGTGAGGACACAAAAGAGAACCTTCTCAGTGGCTGTTCCCACCCTTTGGAACTCCCTCCCACAGGAGGCTAGGTGGGCCTCATCCCTGTCTTCGTTTCGCCAGCAGATAAAAATGTTTTTGTTCAAGCAGGACTTTGTTATATAACTGTGCCTGTGTGGCTTTTATCGGGGTGTGTTTTTATGTTGTTTGCTGTTTTTGTCATTATCTGCATAGAATCATAGAATTAATTGTAGAGTTGGAACAAACCACAAGGGCCATCCAGTCCAACTCCCTACCACGCAGGAAATCACGATCAAAGCATCCCCGACAGATGGCCATCCAGCCTCTGTTTAAAGACCTCCAAGGAAGGAGACCCTACCACGCTCCGAGGGAGTGTGTTCCACTGCCAAACAGCTCTTACTGTCAAAAAGTTCCTCCTCATGTTGAGGTGGAATCTCTGTTCCTGGAGCTTGCATCCATTGCTCTGTGTTCCAGTCTCTGGAGCAGCAGAAAACAAGCCTGACACCCCTTCAAATACTTAAACAGGGCTATCATATCGCCTCTTAACTGTCTCTTTTCCAGGCTAAACATACCCAGCTCCCTAAGACTCTCCTCATAAGGCATGGTTTCCAGACCTTTCACCATTTTAGTCACCCTCCGCTGGACACACTCCAATTTGTCAATATCCTTTTTGAATTGTGGTGCCCAGAACTGGACACAGTATTCTAGGTGAGGTCTGACCAAGGCAGAATAGAGTGGCACTATTACTTCCCTTGATCTTGACACTATACTTCTATTGTTGCAGCCCAAAATTGCATTGGCCTTTTTAGCTGCTGCATCACACTGTTGACTCATGTTCAACTTGTGGTCTACTAGGACTCCTAGATCCCTTTCACACGTAGTCTTATTCAGCCAGGTCTCCCCCATCCTATATCTATGCATGTCATTTTTTCGCCCTAAGTGCAGTACCTTACATTTCTCCATATTGAATTTCATTTTGTTAGCTTTGGCCCAGCTCTCCAGTCTATCCAGGTCATTTTGAATTTTGACCCTGTCCTCTAAGGTATTAGCTACTCCTCCTAATTTGGTGTCATCTGCAGATTTGATAAGTATGCCCCTAATTCCCTCATCCAAGTCATTGATAAAGATGTTGAATAGCACTGGGTCCAGGACAGAACCCTGTGGCATCCCACTGGTCACATCTTTCCAAGAGGAAGTGGAGGCACTGCTGAGCATCTTCAGAGTCAGTGGACAGTAGCTTCAGGGTAACAGTAAGCATTATTGCCACAGGAAAACTAAAGACTACAAAATTGTTGCTTCGAATGAAGCTCATAGGAAATATAATAAATTAAAAAGTATTGTCAGTCAAAATCTGGTGGGCACTTGAGCCATTGATTTCCCATCATCCACCTGCCCCATTCTCACCCAGTTGTAACTCCACCTATTGTAACTCCGCCAACAATCTGCAGGTGCAAGGCCTCTTTGCCTGTTACCAGTCAGACCCTATACTCCCATGGCTATTCTCAGTCATCAAATTGCTTCATTTAGAAGTAATGTGAAAATTGCAGACAGTTCAAACATGAAAGATCAAAAGTAACTTGTTACATTTTGAAACACATTGCCAGGAGAGTCGCTTTTATGGACCATCCCAACAATTTTTTACTTTGTATGTTTTTAATTAGTTTTATTTGCTTTTAACTGTGATTTTAATTGTTTTGTTAGCTCTCTTGAGTCCCACTTCAGGAGAAAGGCAGCATATATATTACACAAATAAAATAAATAAATAATAAGGCTCCTGCACAATCCTAAGTTTAGATACATTCGAGCCTAGAAATAACATTTGGATCATATGAGAATAATGAGAATGAGAAGTCCTAGTTTCAGATTTTAAACCACCTTTTCAAATGGCAAAGATTCAGCTCTTCAGCTGCCTTTAAAATGTCTGTCAGGCTCTACAGTCGTCCCTTCACATTCGCGGGGGTTGGGTTCCACTCCTCCCCTTTCCCACCCTTTATGTAATAACTGATAGACCTTGTGAAGTAGCCCTGGCCTCTGTGTGTGCATGCACACACACAGCATGCACACCCTGAGAGGCAAGGCTACCTTTATGATACCTCAAGAGTCCTTCTCACCTGAGAACTCAAGTTGTTCCCTCTGAAAAACACTCCCAGGGATTCCTCTAGCCTGGAAATCCCAAAAACTATAACTCTCTTCAGTAGCTGCCACCACCCCCTGATTTCCACACGCTGTTATACCAACAGTCCAAGGGGAGACTATGGGAGTTCTTGTTCACCGTTATCTCCTGCCTTGCAGGGTTGTACCTTCCCTTTCCCTTCTGTCCCAAAGCAGAAGAAATAGAATGACAGAACAAATAGGCTTGTGTACCCTCAGCTTTATAATACAGAAAAAAGACTTAGTTTATTCAATAAGTTTAAGACAAATTTAGAGATAAATCACTTCATGAAAGGCCTCTCCTTTCAGGTGCAACTTAAGGTTACAGAGATAGTAAAGGTATAGAATTACATCCAGCCAAGGCAAAATAAATCAAATGTCCTGAGGCCATCCTAACTAAGGATTCCTACTACTTACAACTATGCAGTCTGTATGCAGGATTCAATCATGGTTCATCCTTGCCTGGAAGGCACTAGAGCTGTGATTCCAGGACTTCATTGTTGGCTGCCATATCTCATGGTCTGACTCAGCCATGTGTTCAGAACAAAGAATTTATAGTCCTTTTTTCAAAATTGACTCTCTGGCCTTCTGATTGCCCACTTACTGTCTCTGGTGATCTTAGGGACAGAGCTCTAATTAAGCCTAGAGTTGTTAACCCTTTGTTTACCTGATTGTTGAGATTGCAGCTGCCTGATCGTTGAATGGCAGAATAATGGGAGATGTCACAGACCTACCAAAAGCTAATAGTAACCATTACAACATATAACAATTACAAATATGAGACACTAACCCTGCAGTGAGGAAACAACTACACTTTCTTAGTCCATAAAGTACACCTTTCTCATAATTTCATAAAGTAGAATACATTAAACACAGATCTTACTGAAATAACACTCTTTATTAGTTTTTTCATCTGCTACAAACTCTGATAACCAGTGGATACAATATAATATTACTCAGAAAAACCAAATATGATGTATTCATGAGACCTGTTCTGTAAATATTCTTGTAAGTGTTCCCACTGCTTCACAAATTTGCTCTTTGCATCACCCTAATATATAGGACAGTTTTATCTAGTTCTGCTATTTCAATTACTTTATCTAACCATTCCTCCTCCAATGAAGCATACTCATCTTTCCAGTGTTTGGCAATAAGGATTCTTGCCGCTGTTGTCAAGTGCCAGCATACCCAATACTTTATCACTTTCCCCTTCAAATTAAGGCCTAATATGAAGAATTTTGGTTTTAGGCTAAGCTTAGTCTTCAAATTAAGTTGCATTCAACTTTTACCATAAACCAGAATTTTTTAACCTTTTCACAATTCCAAAGCATATGATATATGGCCCCAATTTTTTAATGACTCTTCCAGCAAAGATTATTTGTATTTTTGTATATCTTAGCTATTTTATCTGGCGAGAGATACATAATAATAATAATAATAATAATAATAATAATAAATTTATTTATATCCCGCCCCTCTGCAAGCAATTGGGGCGGCTTACAACAATAAAATAGTACACAGTATAAAACAACTCAAAATCCCTTCCCCCCCTTAAAACATTATTAAATTAATACAAATTAAAATCAGTATATAATACAATTTATTAAAAACCCTTTCGAGCAAGCAGCATCAGTTTGGAGATCCAGAAGTAACCTCCAGAGGGGGTTCCTGAGGCCGGGGTTAGCTATTCCAGAAAAGCCTGCCTGAAGAGAACCGTCTTGACAGCCTTTTTAAACCTCTTTTACTGGAGCTACTGTCCCTGAGCAGCACTCTCTGGGTCCTGCCTGAGAGGAAGGACCGGAACCACTGCAAAGCAGTGCCTCCGATGCCTAACTCCCCCAGGCGATCCAGAAGAATGCTGTGATCTATCGTATCAAAAGCCGCTGAGAGGTCTAGGAGCACCAACAGGGTCACACTACCCCTGTCGATGCTCAGACGCAGATCGTCAGTCAAAGCAACCATGGCAGTCTCAACCCCAAAGCCTGTCCTAAAGCCAGTTTGAAATGGGTCTAGGTAATCGGTTTCATCTAAGACAACTTGGAGTTGAAGAGCAAACGCCCTCTCGATCACCTTGCTCAAAAATGGTAATAAAGAGACTTACCTATAATTATTCATAGCCAGGGGGTCCAGGGAAGGTTTTTTCAAAATAGGCTTAACAGCCGCCTCCTTTAGACATGATGGAATATATCCTTCCCTGAAGGATGCATTGATGATGCTCACAAGGAACTTCCGCAATGCATCCCCTCCCTGGACGGCCAGCCAAGATGGGCAAGGGTCGAGGGGACAGGTTGTCTTCCTCACACTACCAAGGAGCTTGTCCACATCATCGGTACTCACAGATTGCAGCTGATCTAGTATAATTACATTGGCGGAGTCGCTGGACGCCTCGTCCATTGTTTCTGTTACAATAGTGGCATCTAGGTCGGCTCTTATCTGAGAGATTTTATCTGCAAAGAAGTTATTAAATGCATCACAGCAGACAGTCGTCGGGTTAAGCAGGGAATTTGGCGCAGGGGACACCTGCGCCAGCTCCCTCACCACCCTAAACAGCTCTGCTGGACGAGACTCTGCAGACGCAATGCGTGCAGAGGAGAAGGATCTTTGCGCTGCGCGCATTGCCTCCCGATAGGACCAAAGAAAGTTCCTATGGTGAGTTCTGTCAGATAAGAATCGAGTCTTCCGCCACCTGCGCTCTAGTCATTGTCCAAACCGCTTCATTTCCCTAAGCTCAGGTGTATACCATGGCCTACGGTTAGAAGCGGGTTGGCAAGGACGCTTGGGAGCAATCGTGTCGATAGCTCTGGTAAGGTTGGTGTTCCACGTATTAACTAGAGCATCGACAGGATCACCGGCATTTCCAACCATTAAACCCTCTTAGGCTTTCTGGAAACCCATAGGTTCCATTAGCCTTCGAGGGCGGACCATTTTAATGGGTCCACCACCCCCGGTGGGGCAGATGTAGGCTCTAAGTTCCATCTTGACCAGGAAATGATCCTTCCATGACAAAGCAGAGGTACTGATTACCTCCGCCCACGGATATGCCTGATCTGAACTAAAGACCGCATTGAGTGTATGACCTGCACAATGCGTGGGCCTGTTGACCAATTGGGATAGGTCCATGTTTGTCATGGTCTTCATGAACTCCCGAGCCACACCTGTTAAGCTGGTCTCGAGCGGGATGTTGAAGTGCCCCAAAACCAAAAGTCTGGGGGACTCCAGCAGCAGCTCTGAGACCAGCTGTGTCAGCTCAGTTAGGGAGTCTGCTAGACAACGGGATGGCCGGTAGACTAGCAGAATCCCCAGGCTGTCCCTGGTCTTCAGGCTTAGGTATATACACTCGAAGTGGGCTGTGTTCGGACAGGTATTCTGGTCAAGGTCAGGTGGTTCTTATGGACTAGAGCCACTCCGCCCCCCCCCCGCCCACTTCCTCTCACCTGCTCGCTAACAGAGTACCCGGCTGGGAGGGCCTGCACCCATGTGACAGCGCTATCCTCTCCCAGCCAGGTCTCCGTGAAGCAAGCCAGGTCAGCGTCCTCATCCAAGAGAAGATCCTGGATGATAAGAGTCTTATTCCTCACCGACCTGGCATTGCAGAGGAGCAGAGTGAGGTTCTGTGGAATGGTTGGTCTGCTCTCCAAGCCATTCTGGGAAACAGAGGGAACTGAAGACGGGATAGCTTTCAAACAGCGATCCCGTCTTCTCTTGCAACATTTGTTTGCTCCGTTCCAGCCATATCTCCCATTAGGAGAGATACCACCTATACATAACTTTCCAGAAGTTCTCCTTAAGGGCATAGCATCTTGTATATGAATTATTGTTTTGCCATATTTTTTCCTAACACTCCAAATCAATATTATGTCCAAAATCTCTGGCCCACTTAACAATATTCTCTTCTATTAACTCATCCTCTAGATTACTTTTCAGCAATAAATTGTACAGATTAGCAATTAGATGTTTCTCCCCTTTCATTAGTAATTTTTCAAACTCATTCTCAACCAAGTCTATATCTTCTTTTTCTTTATCTTCTTTGAACCTTTCAGCAAACTCTAAATACAAAAACCACTGAACATCAAATCCCTCATGCAACAGTTCTTGTCTAGTTTTTAAATGGTATAGATCAACTTTATGTACAACCAGGTCTTTGTAAGTTAACCATTTGCCTGAGATTCTTAATGGTTTCAAAGAGAAGGCTTCAACAGGAGATACCCACAGAGGAATCTTGCAATATAAGAGATTTTTATATTTATCCAAACTTTGTATAAGGCTTTGCGAATTGGATGTTTCAAGAAGGCTTTTTGAGCAGATGTTTTATTATACCACATAAAAGCGGGCCACCCAAAAAAAAGATGACTTGCCTCTTCTTTCTTTCTTTCTTTCTTTCTTTCTTTCTTTCTTTCTTTCTTTTCGGCTCAGATGATAAACAATATCCAGAATAAGTCAATAATACATAATAGAAGCACAATTATTCCTTTCACTATTTCCTCCTTCTCTCCATTGACGCCCCCTTGTCGTGGGAGAGAGGCTTGCGTACCCTAATGATGTTTTGAGCTATGCTGGCGGTGGCATAATAGCCACTGGTAGGGTCTCCCATGCCAGACAGGTCAAAACCGAAGGGTCTGACAAAGAGCGTCAAAGGGCAGGATGGGCTCTCTAGCGTTGTGGCAACCATCCTAGGAGAAGGAAAACTCTAATCCCAAACCCGGGCAGATGGTGCTCGTCCAACCCTGTAAGGTCAACCATCTAAGAGAAGGAAACTCTAATCAAACCTACGGCCCAAGGACCTCGCTGCCACGTCCATGCTTTCAAGGCCACGGCAGATGAATCTCTGGTTTAAAGGGTGAGGCCAGTTCTGTGCACGCTGCGCTCCACCAGAAAAATCCATTGCACAGGCTCGATTTCCTCCTTCAAGCTTTAGATTTTTCTCTAGTTCTTCTGCTCCTTGTGAATTTGACATCTTTCACCAGCTGAAACTCCAAATGCTCATAAGAAGAAGGGTTGAGGGATTTTTTAAAAAATAGGGGGTACAAGGAAAAAAAAGAGGAGCCGTCTTCTCTATGTCCACTGCAACTTAAATTATATGTATGAGGTCTGTCTATTAAATAACAAGACTGTTTAAACGTTTCAGACAAATCAGGGAGAACTGATTGTGAATGCTTGAGTGGTGACCTTGAACATGTCTGAACCTGCATGAGAAACATCAACACTCTCAGCTGTTCAGTTAATTGTCAGTTGTTGTTTAAAACAGCTGTGTTGTCTGTTGTGTGCTGGAAAAATGCTAAGTTTAAAAGTCGAGCAACGTGACATTCTGCAGCAACTTGAGGCAAACCCAAACCTTTTCCAAAAAAATCATCACTTGTGATGAAACCTGGATCTTCCAGTATGATCCTGAGACAAAATGACAGTCAATGCACTGGAAAACACCATCATCACCAAGAATGAAAAAAGCATGTCAAAGCAAGTCCACATTCAAAGCCATGGTCATTGGGTTTTTTGACATCAAGAACATAATTTTGGCAGAATGGGTTCCAAAGGCAGAACAGTGAACCAGCCTTATTATAAGGAAGTTTTGACAACACTAAGAGAAAAAGTTCAGAACTGTGGGGAAATGGTGTCATTCTTCCTTAAGACAATATGCCTGCTTACACAGCACTTTCTGTGCAGCAGTTTTTGGCCAAGAAAAGCATTAGTACACTTGAACATCTTCCATATTCGTCAGATTTGGTACTAAGTGATCTTTTTCATTCCCATAAATTGAAATCGCTACTTAAAGGAACACATTTTGAGTCAATTGATGCAGTACGAAGAAAACAGCAAGATGTGTTGAAACAGCTCACAGAAACTGATTTGTTCCATGCCTTCGACCAGTGGAAAACAAGACTGCATTGGTGTGTGAGTGTGAATGGGGGGTATATTGAAGGGGACAAGCATTAGAATTGTAATACATATAAATAAAGATGGGTTATTTATCAGTCTCGTTATTTAATAGACAGACCTTGTATATGTGTTCTTACAGCAGGGCATTAAGTTGTGGGAGGCTTCGTTCCATTGAAACACTAAAATGGTGGTAACCCTTCAGCATGTTTTCCTTTTTTCCCAGTGGAGAGACATTAGAGCATCCTCTAGATCACTGGGTTAGCTCCATCCACTCACTCCTGGTAGGCAGGTAACAATAGACCTTTGTGTAGGCCCCTTCCTCTGATGTCATCCAGGGGGAGCAACCCATCTCTGCCCAGTTGTTTCCTGCCTACCACTCCTGGAGGTCGCTATTCAGCTAGCTCTTGGTGGCCACGTGGGGAGAACAAAGACCGTGGGCATGATGGAGCCAATTAAAGAGGGGAAGAAGAACAAGCACAAATACAAAGGGTCTAAAAAGGGGGACAAGCCTCCTGCTAAGAACATAGACCCTTTTGTGGTGAAGGAGGACAAGCCCTCCGAGCTTACCACTGACCCTTCCGTGCCCACACCCCAGTCGCCTGATCTGGGAAATGGCCAGGAAGCAGCTGGAACGGGAGCCCTCCTTGCAGAGGAGGCCGTGAGTAACACAGGGGCCCCTATCTCCGCTCCCCAGGACAAAGCCACCTCCCCAGGTTTCGCTGCCTGGGTCAGGGATCTGGTAGCATGGGAGATTCTGGGGGTCTTGGCCGCAGGCCTAGTGCAACCAGCATTGCTGGATTTTTGGGGCTTCTGGCAGGGGGGGTGTCTGGAATTGTGGGATCCCTTCTATCCGCACCCCCAGGGCTGGCCCATCTGGCCTTCCAACCTACCGCACTCCACCACATCCCCATCGGTGGAGGTCGCTGCTGCCCAGGGGTCCCTGCCTCCCTCTACTGCTGTGTCGCCCCTGGCGGGAGAGGGGCCATCGTACCAGTTTTTGGCCTTTCCGCCACCCAAACCAGCGCGACCCAGCCAGCTGATTCAGCCAGTCCTCCTTTAGCAGCCATTCCTCCCACCCAATCCTCATGAGCCCACCACCAATCCGCCCCCCTCCAAGCATCTGAAGCCTTCTGAGTGGCCGGTGATCTTAAAGTGGCAGCGCAGGGTAACAGGACGCGGGTGCACTCTCGTGACGTGGGGTGCACTCTCGTGACGTGGGGTGCACTCTCGTGACGTGGGGTGCACTCTCGTGACGCGGGGTGCACTCGTGACGCGGGGTGCACTGTCGTGATGGCAGGTGCACTGTCGGGACGGGGGAGCACTCGTGACAGGGGCGCACTGTCATGATGGAGGGGCGCACTGTCGTGACGGAGGTGCGCACTGTCGTGCCGGAGGTGCGCACTCATGACGGAGGTGCGCACTCGTGACGGAGGGGTGCACTGCCGTGACGGGGGGCGCACTCGTGACGGCGGGCGCACTCTCGTGACGGCGGGCGCACTCTCATGACGGGGGTGCACTCTCGTGACGGGGGTGCACTCGTGACGGGATGCGGACTGTCGCGACAGACGGACTGTCGCGACGGGGGCGCACCATTGCGACGGGGCGCACTTGGGACGCACTGTCGTGACGGAGGGGCACACTCGTGATGGGGTGCACTGTTGTGACGGGGGGTTGCACTGCCGTGACGGGGGGGTGCACTGCCGTGACGGGGGGTGCACTGCCGTGACGGGGGGGTGCACTGCCGTGACGGGGGGGTGCACTGCCGTGATGGGGGGCGCACTGCCGTGACGGGGGGGCGCACTGCCGTGACGGGGGGGCGCACTGCCGTGACGGAGGGGGCGCACTCTCGTGACGGAGGGGGCGCACTCTCGTGACGGAGGGACGCGCTGTTGCGACGGAGGGACGCGCTGTCGCGACGGGGGGCGCTGTCGCGACTGGGGGCGGTCGCGACGGGGGCGCACTGCGTGGTGACGGAGGGGTGCAGCGTCGTGACGGAGGGGTGCAGCGTCATGAGGGGGTGCACTCTCGTGACGGGGGCGCACTGCCGCGACGGGGGGACGCACTGTCGTGACGGGGGGGACGCAGTGCTGTAGCGAGGGGGGAGCACTCGTGAGGGGGGGCACACTGCCGTGACGGGGGGTGCACTCTCGTGACGCAGGCACTGTCGTGAGGGCAGCGTACTGTCGTGACAGAAGGGTGCACTCTTGTGACAGGGGGGTGACTCTCGTGACGGAGGGGTGCACTGCCATGACGGGGGGTGCACTGCCATGACGGGGGATGCACTCTCGTGATGGTGCACCGTCGTGACGGAGGGTGCACCGTCGTGACGGAGGGGTGCACCGTCGTGACGGAGGGGTGCACCGTCGTGACAGAGGGGCACACCGTCATGACGGAGGGGCGCACTCTCATGACGGGGGCGCACTGTCTTGACGGAGGGGTTCATCGTCACGACGGGGGGGCTCCGTCATGACGGGGGGCGCACCGTCGTGACGGATGGGCGCACTGTCGTGACGGAGGGGTGCACCGCCGTGACGGGGGGCGCACCGCCGTGACGAGGGGGGCGCACCGCCGAGACTGGGGGGCGCACTGCCACGACTAGGGGCTGCACTCCCGTGACGGGGGCTGCACTCCCGTGACGGGGGCTGCACTCCCGTGACGGGGGCTGCACTCCCGTGACGGGGGGCACACTGTCATGAGGGGCGCACTGTAGCTAGGGGGGCGCAGTCTCGTGATGGAGGGGTGCACTCATGATGGAGGGGCGCACTCTCGTGACGGGGGGTGCACTCTCATGACGGGGGGAGCAGTGCCGTGGCGAGGGAGGTTCACTGCCATGACGGAGGGTGCACTGCTGTGGTGGGGAGGTGCACTGCCATGACGGGGGTGCACTCTCGTGACGGGGGGTGCACTCGTGATGGGGGTGCACCGTCGTGATGGGGGGTGCAGCGTTGTGACAGAGGGGTGCACTCTCGTGACGCGGTTGCACTCGTGACGGAGGGGCGCACTGTCATGATGGGGAGTGCACCGTCGCGATGGAGGAGAGCACCGTTGTGACGGAGGAGAGCACCGTCGCGATGGAGGAGAGCACCATTGCGATGGAGGGGAGCCCCGAGCCCCCTGTCACGAGAGTGCGCCCTCCGTCGCGACGGCGCACCCTTCTGTCGTGACGGTGCTCCCCCCGTCACGACGGTGTGCCCCTCCGTCACAACGGTGCTCCACCCGTTGCGACGCTGCACTCCTCCGTCAAGACAGTGTGCCCCCGTCATGAGTGCGCCCCTCCGTCACAACGGAGGGGCGCAGCGTCGCGACGGAGGGGTGCACCCCCGCGACGGAGGGGTGCACTCTCGCGACGGGGGTGCACTGTCACGACGGGGGGCGCACCGTCTTGACGGAGGGGCGCACTCATGACGGGGCGCACCGTCGCGACGGAGGGGCACACCGTCGCGACGGGGAGGAGCACCGTTGTGACGGAGGGGCGCACCGTCATGACGGGGGGCGCAGTCTAGTGACAGGGGGCACACTGTCGTGACGGGGGGCGCACTGCCGTGACAGGGGGCGCACGGCCTTGCCGTGGGTGCAATGCCGTGACAGGGGGCGCACTGCCGTGACGGGGGTGCTCTGTCGTGACAGGGGGTGCAGTGCCGTGGCGAGGGGGGTGCACTGCCGTGACAGGGGGGTGCACTCGTGATCGGGAGGCGCACCGTCATGACGAGGGTGCACCGCTGTGACGAGGGGGGCGCACTCCCGTGACGGGTGTGCACTCCCGTGCAGGGGGCGCAGTCTCATGACGGAGGGGTGCACTCGTGATGGAGGGGCGCACTCTCGTGACGGGGGGTGCACTGTCATGACGGGGGGTGCAGTGCCATGGCGAGGGGGCGCACCGTCACGACGGAGGGGTGGACCGTTGCGACGGAGGGGTGCACTATCGCGATGGGGGCGCACCGTCGTGACGGAGGGGCACACTCTCGTGACGGGGGTGCACTGTCTTTACGGAGGGATGCACCGTCGCCACGGAGGGGCGCGCCGTCGCCACGGAGGGGCGCGCCGTCGCCACGGAGGGGCGCACTCTCTTGACGGGCACACTCGTGACGGAGGGGCGCACCGTCACGACAGAGGGTTGCACCATCGTGATGGAGGGGCGCACTGTCGTGACGGTGGGCCGATGGAGGGGCGCACCGCCGTGACGGGGGGCGCACCGCCGTGACGGGGGCGCACTCCCATGACGGGGCACACTGTCGCAAGGAGCGCACTGTCGCGAGGGGGGTGCAGTCTCGTGACGGAGGGGCGCACTCTCGTGACGGGTGGGGCACTGTTGTGACGGGGGTGCAGTGCCATGGCAAGGGGGGTGCACTGCCATGATGGGGGGTGCACTGCCGTGGTGGAGGGTGCACTGCCATGACGGGCGGTGCACTCATGATGTGGGTGCATCGTCGTGAGGGGGGTGCAGCGTTGTGACAGGGGTGCACTCTCGTGACGCGGGTGCACGCTCGTGACAGAGGGGCACACTGTCACGACGGGGAGTGCACCATCGTGGCGAAGGAGAGCACCGTCGTGACAGAGGGTTAACCGTCGTGACGGAGGAGAGCACCATCGTGACGGAGGGGAGCACCGTCGTGACGGAGGGGAGCACCGTCGTGACAGTGGGGGCGCACCGTCGCGACGGAAGGGCGCACCGTCGCGACGGAAGGGCGCTCCGTCATGACGGAGGGGTGCACTCTCGCGACGGGGTGCACCGTCGCGACGGGGGCCCATCGTCATGACGGGCGCCCTCTCATGACGGAGGGGTGCACCGTCACGATGGAGGGGCGCTCCGTCGTGACAGAGGGGCGCTCCGTCGTGACAGAGGGGCGCACCGTCGCGACGGGGGGCGCACCGCCGCGAAGGGGGGCGCACCGCCGCGACGGGGGGCGCACCGCCGCGACGGGGGCGCACCGTCGCGGGGGTGGTGCAGTCTCGTGACGGAGGGGTGCACTCGTGATGGAGGGGCGCACTCTCGTGACGGGCAGTGCACTGTCATGACAGGGGTGCAGTGCCGTGGCGAGGGGGGTGCACTGCCATGACGGGGGGTGCACTGCCGTGGTGGGGTGCACTGCCATGACGGGGGGTGCACTCTCGTGACGGAGGGGTGAACTCTCGCGACGGGGGTGTGAACTCTCGTGGCGGGGGGAACTCTTGCGATGGAGGGGCGCACCGTCGTGACGTGGGGCGCACCGCCGTGACGAGGGGGGCTCACCGCCGCGATGGGGGGGCGCACTGCCGTGACGGTTGGGCGCCATGCCACCACTGGGGGGCGCACTGCCGCGACTGAGGGGCACACTCCAGTGACTGGGGGGTGCACTCCTGTGACTGGGGGGCGCACTGTCGCAAGGGGCGCACTGTCACGAGGGGGGTGCAGTCTCGTGATGGAGGGGTGCACTCGTGATGGAGGGGCGCACTCGTGACGGGCGGTGCACTGTCATGACGGGGGGTGCAGTGCCGTGGCGAGCGGGGTGCACTGCTATGACGGGGGTGCACTACCGTGGTGGGGGGGTGCACTGCCATGACGGGGGGTGCACTCTCGTGGCGGGGGTGCAGCGTTGTGACAGGGGTGCACTCTCGTGACGCCGGTGTACTCTCGTGATGGAGGGGCGCACCGTCGTGACGGGGAGTGCACCGTCGTGACGGGCAGTGCACCGTCGTGACGGAGGAGAGCACCGTCGTGACGGAGGGGAGCACCGTCGCGACGGAGGGAAGCACCGTCGCGACGGAGGGGGCACTCTCGCGACGGAGGGGGGGCACTGCCGCGACGGAGGGGGGCACTGCCGCGACGGAGGGGGGGCACTGCCGCGACAGGGGCGCACTGCCGCGACGGGGGGCGCACTTGCGGCGGGGGGCGCACTCTCGTGACGGGAGCACACTCTCGTGACGGGGGCACAGTCGTGAGGGGGGCTGTATTGTCGTGACAGGGGGTGCACTGCCGTGACGGGGCGCACTGTCGTGACGGGGAATGCACCGTCGTGATGGGGAGTGCACCGTCGTGACAGAGGGTGCAGCGTCGTGACGGAGGGGTGCAGCGTCGTGATGGAGGGGCGCAGCGTCGTGACGGGGGTTGCACTCTCGTGACGGGGGTTGCACTCATGACGCGGGTGCACTGTCGCGAGGGGGTGCAGTGTCGCGAGCGGGGCGCGCTGTCCTGGTGGACGGGTGCACTGTCATGACGGAGGGGTGCACTGTCGTGATGGAGGGGTGCACTGTTGTGACGGAGCGTGCATTGTCATGACGGAGGGGAGCACTGTCGTGACCGAGGGGAGAACTGTCGTGACGGGGGGCGCACCGCTGCAACGGGGGGCATCCCGCCGCGATGCGGGGCGCACCCTCGCGAAGCGGGGCCTTTCAAAAGCCACCAGGATGCACAAGGGGAAAAGGTGACAGCCAAATCCCAGAATGGAGCTTCGGGAACGGAACCAGATGAGGGTGCCAATAAGCAGTCCCTATCAGACTCTCCAGCCCCTAAAAGGAGAAAGAGGAGTTTTAGAGGGGATGAGAAGGAGTCCTGGGGGGAGGATGAAGAGGACACTAACGGGGCTTCTGGATCAGAGCAGGAGGCTGCTTCCCCATTAGCCAGACACAATCTGGCTGATGAGGACCTTTAGGACGATCAACAAGGCCAGAATCGGTCTATGGAGGAAGCGGAATTATTGGAAGGGGATGATTCTCCTGATGAGGCTGTATCTCCACAGGAGGAGGAAGAATTTTCTGCTGAGGAGGGGGTAAAGCCAGAGCCCCCCCCCCGTTCCTCAGTTAGGCTGCTTAAATTGGAGGATCTACCCACCTTGTTCAGAAAGACTGTGAAAACCTTGGGTTTATCTTTGGTTCAAAATCAGGATCAACAACTTAGACCTTGATCTTCCTAGGATGTCCTCAGATTTTTTCCCATCAGCGCCATCAGCTATGGAAATGCCTGTACCCGCTAACATTCCCAATCCAAACACCAAAACTTGGAAGAGCCTCAACAAGATCTCCCGCGCCTCTGCCTTTCTTGCCGACAGTTCATTGGATGCAGTGCAATTTTTGGCAAGGGCTCAGGCCACAACAGTAGCCACAAGATGCTTCCTATGGCTCAAAAGTTGGCAGGCGGACTTCAAATCCAAACAGAACCTAGTTTTTTCACCCTACTTTGGTGAGAAATTATTTGATGAATTCCTAGAGCCAGTCCTTGTGGAAGGAAAGGACAAGAAGAAGGCCCTCATTTCATCCAAAAGAAGGGAAGATAGGAGATCAAATAGGGGATACCGTTTCTTTTGCCCCTACAGATCTCAGTCTGGATCCTCTTCATCCGCCAGCTTTCAGTCTCAAGACAACAGGAACTTCAGACAGCGTTGGGGAGACAACAAGCCACATCGCAGAAACCAACCAGGAACCACAGGCAGAACCTTTGAGCCTTACAGCTCTAAGCCCCACTCCAAAAATCAGTATGCATGACACGAGGGATTGGGTTTGGGGCAGACTTCAACACTTCAACAAAGCATGGGAGAACTCAACCTCAGACATGTGGGTGTTGCAGACGTTGCGGCAGGGATACCGCATAGAGTTCTCCCACCTGCCCCCCGATGCTTTATCCCTACTCCACGCTCCAGAAACAAGATCAGACATCAACTCATGTTGGAAGCCATTTCACATCTGCTATCTTTGGGTGCCATAGAGGAGGTCCTGAGTGCCCATCGGACCCACGGCTGTTATTCCAACGTTTTTCTGGTGCCAAAGAAAAACGGTTCCTGGCGAGCCATATTGAACCTCAACAAGTTTGTGCGTCAGCGCAAGTTCCGGATGCAAAATCTACAGCGTATTTTGGAGGCTCTCAGGCCAGGGGATTTTCTCGCCTCCCTGGATTTGCCGGATGCTTACCTCCACGTACCCATCCTACCAGCATATCGTTGGTTCCTTCGCTTCGCCTTCAACAGGAGACACTACCAATACAGGGCTCTTCCCTTCGGGCTCTCCTCAGCACCAAGGGTCTTTACGAAGATCATGGTGGCTTTGGTTGCCTATCAGGGTGGACTTCATGTCTACCTGTACTTGGACGACCTTTTGATTCGGTCACCATCGGTGGCGCAAGCAAGAAAGAACGTGCAATGGATTCTCATAGAATCATAGAATCATAGAATTGCAGAGTTGGAAGAGACCACGAGGGCCATCCAGTCCAACCCCCCTGCCACGCAGGAAATCACAATCAAAGCATCCCCGACAGATGGCAATCCAGCCTCTGTTTAAAGACCTCCAAGGAAGGAGACCCCACCACGCTCCGAGGGAGTGTGTTCCACTGCCGAACAGCTCTTACTGTCAAAAAGTTCCTCCTAATGTTGAGGTGGAATCTCTGTTCCTGGAGCTTGCACCCATTGCTCCGTGTTCCAGTCTCTGGAGCAGCAGAAAACAAGCCTGCTCCATCCTCAGCGTGACATCCCTTCAAATACTTAAACAGGGCTATCATATCGCCTCTAAACCGTCTTTTTTCCAGGCTAAACATACCCAGCTCCCTAAGTCTCTCCTCATAAGGCATTGTTTCCAGACCTTTCACCATTTTAGTTGCCCTTCTCTGGACACGCTCCAATTTGTCAATATCCTTTCTGAATTGTGGTGCCCAGAACTGGACACAGTATTCTAAGTGAGGTCTGACCAAGGCAGAATAGAGTGGCACTATTACTTCCCTTGATCTAGACATTATACTTCTATTGATACAGCCCAAAATTGCATTGGCCTTTTTAGCTGCCGCATCACACTGTTGGCTCATGTTCAACTTGTGGTCTACTAGGACTCCTAGATCACTTTCGCACGTAGTCTCATTCAGCCAGGTCTCTCCCATCCTATATTTATGCATTTCATTTTTCCGCCCTAAATGCAGTACTTTACATTTCTCCGTATTGAATTTCATTTTGTTAGCTTTGGCCCAGCTCTCCAGTCTATCCAGGTCATTCTGAATTTTGATCCTGTCCTCTAGGGTATTAGCTACTCCTCCCAATTTGGTGTCATCTGCAAATTTGATAAGTATGCCCCTAATTCCCTCATCTAAGTCATTGATAAAGATGTTGAATAGCACTGGGCCCAGGACAGAACCCTGTGGCACCCCACTGGTCACATCTTTCCAAGACGAAGAGGAGCCACTGCTGAGCACCCTTTGGGTTCGGCCGGTCAACCAATTACAAATCCATTGAACAGTTAACTTGTCTAGCCCACATTCTACAAGCTTGTTTGCAAGAATGTCATGGGGAACCTTGTCAAAGGCCTTACTGAAATCAAGGTATGCAATGTCCACAGCATTCCCTTCATCTACCAAGCTGGTAACATTATCAAAAAAAGAGATCAGATTAGTCTGGCATGACTTGTTTCTCTGAAACCCATGCTGACTTCTTGTGATTATGGCATTGCCTTCTAAATGTTCACAGACTCTCTGTTTAATGATCTGTTCTAGAATCTTCCCTGGTATTGATGTCAGACTAACTGGACGATAGTTGTTGGGATCCTCTTTTTCCCCCTTTTTGAAGATGGGAACAACGTTTGCCCTCCTCCAGTCTGCTGGGACTTCTCCTGTTCTCCAGGAGTTCTCAAATATTATTGCCAATGGCTCTGAGATTATATTTGCCAGCTCTTTTAATACTCTTGGATGTAGTTCATCTGGTCCTGGAGATTTAAATTCATTTAGATTAAGAAGGTATTCCTGTACTACCTCTTTACTTATTTTGAGCTGGATTTCCCCTATTGTGTCCTCTGTTCTATTCTCCTCAGGTTGGTCCTCCTTTTCCTTTTCTGAAAACACTGAGGCAAAGAAGGTGTTGAGTAATTCTGTTAGCATTTTGCCATCTTCTCCACGTAGCGGCCCTATCATTTCCTTCTTCCTCCTTTTGCTGCGGACATACCCAAAAAAACCCTTTTTATTGTTCTTAACCTCCCTAGCAAGTCTGTCCATGCTGTTCTTCCTCGTTGTCCTTGATAAGGGAAAGGGCTTCAAATCGATCCTGTAGCTGCAAGCTGCTGGAAGAATCCCTGGGTTTTCTTGTTCTGTGTGTGACATTCCTCCAGCTGTCTACTTCCTGTGTCCGTGAAGTGACCCTCTCCTCCACAGCCACTTCCTCTGTGCGGTCCCCATCCAAGACTGTTCGTTCTGTTCTGTCCAGGAAAACCTCTTGCTCACGAATCTGTTGAAGTGTAGCTACCCGTGTCTCCAGCTGCTGTACTTTCTCCTCCAAGAGGGCTACCAGCTTGCATTTGGTGCATGTGAAGTTCTCCACGTCCATAGACAAGAATACAAACATCGCACAAGTGTTGCAAGTGACTGCTGCAGTCCCCTCAGTGTCCATGATGAGAGCTTTTAGGTAATCCAAGAACTCTTAGTTAACGCTGAGAATGCTAAGCTGTACTTTTAGGTATGCTGTATTTTTGTTTGGTTACTGAAATTCGTACGCCGTTAGGCGCGCACCTCTGGCTCTTGAGGGTAAAAGGGCAAGGTCAGAAGTTCAAGCCCCTCAGCAACAAGCAGCCTTCTCAAATCGTTGCAGGATCACGGTTTCCTGGTGAATCGGGAAAAGCTCACTCACACCGAGCAGAAGGATCCAACACATGGGAGCAGTCTTGGATACCCATGCGGGCAGGATCTCCCTGCCACAGGAAAGAGTCCTGGCACTAAAACAGACTCTTCTCCGTGTGTGGAAGGCGCCGAGATCAGACATAATGCTGCTAGCCCAACTGCAAGGACTGATGATAGCGGCCATAGAGAGCGTTCCATGGGCCCAGTGCCATGGCTCCTCCTCCTTTGGCAACATGAAATATCCCTCTGCAGGCACAGGAAGATAGACGTCCCTCAGGAGGTGAGGGACTCCCTGCAATGGTGGAAGTCGGAGGCAGTGATGCAGGGCCGCCCAATATGGTGTCCGCAGAGAGTACAGATAACCACGGATGCCAGCCTGCGAAGTTGGGGGGTGCACTGTGGGGATGCTCTAGCGCAGAGAAAATGAACTCAGGTGGACTCTCAATACCGCATAAATTGGTTGGAGTTACAGGCGGTGCGCCAGGCCCTACTGAAATTCAGCAAGCAGCTGCATGAAGGGGTGGTCCTCGTAAGAACAGACAACACCACGATGAAAGCCCATATAAATTGCCAGGGGGGCACGAGGTCCAGGTCCCTGATGGAAGAAACCACTCTACTGCTCAACTGGTCCGAGAAAAATCTCCTCTCCCTGGAGGCAGATCACCTACAAGGATCCCTCAATTCCAAAGCAGACTGGCTCAACAGAACAGACATCGACCAGGGAGAGTGGAGCTTGCATCCGGAGGTCTTCGACCAAATTTGTCAGGAACTGGGCCTCCCCATAATGGACCTGTTCACATCACCGGCGAATGCCAAGCTACCCCATTTCCTGTCAAGATTCATGACGGAGGGGGCCGAAGGGATGGATGTACTATCCTTTCATTGGCCCCCGAGCTGCTTTATGCCTTCCCACCCATTCCACTGATTGCCAGAGTACTCAGACAAATACGGGTGATGGAGGCGGAGGTCATCCTGGTGGCCCCGGCTTGGCCCAGGAGGGCATGGTATTCGGAGATTCTGTCCATGATGGTAGCGGAGATTACTCTTCCGACTTGGCTGGATCTGCTATCACAGGGCAGAGTACATCACCCAGATCCAGGATGACTTCAACTTCACGTCTGGAGATTGAAAGGGAGATGCTGATGGCTAAGGGATATTCCCAAGTGGTGGTGGACACAATCTTGGCAGCTAGAAGGGATTCCACGCAGAGAATTTACGAATATAGTTTCAGACTGTTTCATAGGTGGTGCAGACGGAAGAGATTTAATGAGTTGGAGATTATGGTGCCGACACTCCTATCCTTCCTGCAGGAGGGAGTCGCAAAGGGCTTGAGACCCAACACCATCAAGAGGCAGGTGGCCGCCATTGTATCAGTTTTACCCCCGGATAGGGCTCCTGAAATCTCCACACATCCAGACATACATAGGTTCCTTCGCGGGCTATCAAATTTAGCCCTACCTACTGTCCATAGATTTCCTTCCTGGGACCAGCACATGGTGCTTAAGGCTTTGTCAATCTCGCCTTTTGAGCCGCTCAGACAGGTATCCCTCAAGCACGTGTCCTGGAAGGTCCTGTTTCTTGCGGCGATCACCTCGGCAAGAAGAGTTTCGGAATTAGGTGCCCTATCCGTGCAGAAGGATCTGTGTATCATCAGGTCAGACTCTCATTTTGCGCCCCCGCCCTGATTTTAGACGAAAGGTGAACACTGCTTTCCACACATCGCAGGATATTGTTCTGCTTTACTTCTGTCCTAAGCCATCTAAAGAACTGGAGCGCATCTGGCATACTCTGGATGTTCGCAGGATTTATTTGAAAGGGACCAGATCTTTCAGAGTATCTGAATCTCTGTTTGTTTCCGTCTACCAGAGGTACTTGGGGTGTAAGGTCTCCTCTTCCACCCTAAGCAGATGGATCAGAGCCTGCATAGGCACGTGTTATGAATCCTTGAACATCCTGGTTCCAGAGGGGATCTTGGCGCATTCGACCAGAAGTGTGGCGACTTCTTATGCCTGGGACAGAGATGCTTCACTAGAAGAGATTCGTAGGGCGGCAGCTTGGAAGTCCTCATCTACCTTTCTCCGCCATTATAGATTGGACAAGCTACAGTCTGCTGAGGCTGCCTTTGGCAGAAGAGTTCTACGGCAGATAATCAGTGCCTGAAGGGGGGTCACCTAGGTCTTTTCATGCCATCACCCACCCAGATATCCTGTATTTTTTGTGGGCTTTTGTAGATCCCAGTTTTCTAGAGGATGCTCCGACGTCTCTCCACTGGGAAAAGGAATGTTGGTCTTAACCTGTGATACGTCCTTTTCCAGGAGAGAGACAAGAAGCATCCTCCCCACCCTCGGTTTTTTGTTGCTGGCACTAATGTCAGTTATAATTTTTGGTTTTTCCTACTTCTACTCTATTAGCCTGTTTTTAAAAAAATAAAAAATAAAATAAAATAAAAATAGAGAGCGAGAATAAGAGAAAAAATAATTACCTACAAGGTTTGATTTGGTGTTGGTAGTGTCCCTAATGTACTGTTTTTTTCCAGGAGCACCCATGAAGACTAGGCCAGAGGCCAGAGGTGGGTCGCTCCTCCTGGATGACGTCAGATGGGCCTACACAAAGGTCTCTTGTTACCTGCCTACCAGGCTCATTTAGTTGGAACAAGGGAGAGTGCCTTCTTGGTTGCTGCTCCCAGACTGGAACGCCCTCCCTAGAGAGGCCAGGATGGCCCTGTCCTTACTCTCCTTCCAGCGGCAGATTGATAATAATAATAATAATAATAATAAACATCAACAACATTGATGTGAATTGACAAGGTTCCCCATGACATTCTTGCAAACAAGCTTGTAAAATGTAGGCTAGACAAGTTAACAGTTCAATGGATTTGTAATTGGTTGACCGGCCGAACCCAAAGGGTGCTCAGCAGTGGCTCCTCTTCGTCTTGGAAGGATGTGACCAGTGGGGTGCCACAGGGCTCTGTCCTGGGCCCAGTGCTATTCAACATCTTTATCAATGACTTGGATGAGGGAATTAGGGGCATACTTACCAAATTTGCAGATGACACCAAATTAGGAGGAGTAGCTAATACCCTAGAGGACAGGATCAAAATTCAAGATGACCTGGATAAACTGGAGAGCTGGGCCGAAGCTAACAAAATGAAATTCAAGACGGAGAAATGTAAGGTACTGCACTTAAGGTGAAAAAATGAAATGCATAGATATAGGATGGCGGACACCTGGCTGAATGAGACTACATGCGAAAGGGGTCTAGGAGTCCTAGTAGACCACAAGTTGAACATGAGTCAACAGTGTGATGCGGCAGCTAAAAAGGCCAATGCGATTTTGGGCTGCATCAATAGAAGTATAGTGTCCAGATCAAGGGAAGTAATAGTGCCGCTCTATTCTGCCTTGGTCAGACCTCACCTAGAATACTGTGTCCAGTTCTGGGCACCACAATTCAAAAAGGATATTGACAAATTGGAGCATGTCCAGAGGATGGCGACTAAAATGGTGAAAGGTCTGGAAACGATGCCTTATGAGGAGAGACTTAGGGAGCTGGGTATGTTTAGCCTGGAAAAAAGACGGTTAAGAGGCGATATGATAGCCCTGTTTAAGTATTTGAAGGGGTGTCACGTTGAGGATGGAGCAAGCTTGTTTTCTGCTGCTCCAGAGATTGGAACACGGAGCAATGGATGCAAGCTCCAGGAACAGAGATTCCACCTCAACATTAGGAGGAACTTTTTGACAGTAAGAGCTGTTCGGCAGTGGAACGCACTCCCTGGGAGCGTGGTGGGGTCTCCTTCCTTGGAGGTCTTTAAACAGAGGCTGGATGGCCATCTGTCAGGGATGCTTTGATCGTGAATTCCTGCATGGCAGGGGGTTGGACTGGATGGCCCTCGTTGTCTCTTCCAACTCTGCAATTCTATGATTCTATGATTCTATGAATATATAATTACAAAGTCGGTCTTAACTCCAACAACAGGGCAACACAAAAGAAGTCCAGCATTAGAGATAGCACAGTAAAAAACAAAAACAAAACAGTTCAGGATCCACTTAAGGCTTTTTTACAAGGGTCCCCATAATATTCTTGTAGGAAAGCTGGTGAACCATGTGATAGACAGTGTTATAGTTAGATCTGTAATTGGTTAACAGGCCAAACCCAGAGAGTACTCAACAACTGATTAGTGGGTCCTGGACCTGGTGTTTAACATCTTCCTGACAGTAAGAGCTGTTCGGCAGTGGAATGCACTGCCTCGGAGCGTGGTGGAGTCTCCTTCTTTGGAGGTTTTTAAGCAGAGGTTGGATGGCCATCTGTCAGGAATGCTTTGATTGTTTATTCCTGCATGGCAGGAGGTTGGACTGAATGGTCCTTGTGGACTCTTCCAACTCTATGATCTCTACGATTCTATGATCTTTATAAATGACTTAGATGATGGAATATAAGGCATGCTTATCAGATTTGCAGATGACATTAAATTGGTGGTAGCTGATACCCTAGAAGACAGTATGAGAATCCAAAAGGACCTTGACACATTGGAGAACTGGACCAAAACTAGCCAAATGAATTTCAACAGGGATAAAAGTAAGGAACTACATTTAGGTAGGAAAAATGAAATGCACAACTATAGGGTGAGTGATGCTTGGCTTAAAAGCACTACATATGAAAAGGATCTAGGGATATTAGTAGACCCCCCCCCCAAAAAAAAATCCAATTCCGTTTTGGTCTGTATCAACAGGAGTATAGTATCCAGATTGAGGGGATTATTATTACCATTCTGTTCTGCTTTGGTCAGACCTCATCTAGAATTCTGTGTCCAGTTCTGGACACTACAGTTTAAGGAGGATATTGACAATCTGGAACAGGTCCAGAGAAGAGTGACCATGATAATCAAAGGTCTGGAAACCAAGTTGTGTGAGGAATGACTTAAGGAGCTGCATATGTTTAAGTTGGAAAAGAGAAGACTGAGAGGTGACATGATGGCTGTCTTTAAATATCTGAGAGGGTGTCTTATAGAAGATGGAGCAAGCTTGTTTTCTGCTGCTCCAGAGACTAGAGCACAGACCAATGTATTGAAATTCCAAAAAAGAGATTCCACTTTTAAACATTTGAAAGAACTTTTTTAAAACTGCCAGAGGTGTTCAGCAGTGGAATAAACTGCCTCAAAAGGGGGGGAACTCTTCCTCTTTAGAGGCTTTTAAATGGAGGTTGGATGGGCTTCCTTCAAGGGTGCTTTAATTGTACCAGGAGTTGGACTAGATGTAGATGGCCCTTGTCCCTTCCAACTCGAGGGTTCTGTGGTTCTGTTACTCTATTGAATGTACATCCTGAGCTATCCAGCTGGAAACCTTAATACACACTGATCTTTCAAATTGTTCCAAAGCACAATGCATATATTATTTCAATAATTATTACAACAGCTTTGTAAAGTGACCCAATATTTATTTAAAATGGAGGCTAATGTTGAGACAGTAGCTTTCTGATGGCATAATTATCTTAGCTATGTTACATTATTCCACTGTAAAAGAAATACAGAACAACTTAAGTACAGAACAGATGCATCTCAGAAAATGACTGATTACTGTTCAAAACCCCTGTCCTTTTTATTTTTAGTTCTCTGGTTTTCCATGGAATTGAAAAGATTCTGCCTGATTCTCTGTGTCACTTCAGTCAGCTGGTTGAGGCCGTTTCTTTGAATTAGCAATTACAATTCCTCTTAACTGACTCCAGAATTCTGTCAACTCCATTTAAATACTTGGGTTTGAAGATACTTGTGCTTAAGTGTCTGTACCTCAGGGTATTTTTGTGATGAGTACCAGTGTTTCTGCTGTGAATAGGACTATCTGAAAGTATGCAAGAAAAAGTTAGAAATCCCAAGTAGCCATGCAATCAACATTTTTGGAGGCACATTTTTCTCTCTTAAATGCATCAGATTTAAATAAAAGTAACTTACCCCAAACTTTTATTTCAGCTGTCAACAGACATTCAAACCAAGGCCTGCATTACTAGGATGCTTTTAGGACTTTAAAAACAGTGTGCTCTGAACAGCTAAGTGGTGCAAGAGATGCTGACTATATTTTTACAATACAGTAAAACAGAATTCCATCAATATGTTACTTTTGTCGTTCATGGCCAAACATGCTAGTACATGCTGTCTGATCAACTCTCACTTGGCTCTGCCCACCAGTGGGAGTAGCTTCGTTAAGGCAGAACTCACCAGCAATAAAAAGCATAGTGTTATCTCCCAACCTTATTGCTAGCATATTGTTTCGAAAGAGACCACGGATCATACACCAGCTTCAGATCTTAGCTTCAGTTTTGGCTTCCTAGAGGATCCATAGGCCAGGAATCCTGGCTTGGATGTACTTTTATTTATTTTTTCCCTCCTGGTTCCTAAAGTCATTCCTGGTAAGTGAAAAGTTTCTTGAATTCTAGCTTACTGTTTTGCTAGTAAGCCAGAGTCAACAAAAGTCCTCAAAACCTTATGCTGGAAATTGCTTTTTTTTCAAATCAAAAGTGCTACAGGATTCCTATATATATATATTTATGCTAAACAGATTAACACAACTATGTCTTTGAATCATACCTTATTTAGTCAAGATGGTTCTCATCTGGAAGGAGCAATTGGGATTCTACGGACATTACTTTCTTTTCATACTGAATTACTTTGTATAGTTGGCCCTCTATATCCATGGATTCTGTATCCACAGATTCAACCATCCATGGCTTGAAAATATTCCAGAATTTTTTCCATAAAAGCACACCTTGATTTTTCCATTTTATATAAGCAACACCATTTTACTGTACATGCCTTCTCTTTTACTTACAAGAGGAACCCAGTTATGAATATTTTTTAAAGGCTAGCAAAACGTTTTGCATTTTAGAACTTTGCATTTTAGGTGAAAGTATTAGAGTGCCAAGCAGCTACTGGGCAGCAGCAGTTGTGGTGGGTGACACTTGTGGTAGATCTTTCAGAGACAATAGCAGTGACACCATAGCTAACACACATTAGTATGTGCAGAGGGAGGCAGTGAGGAACCCCCTCTCAAGAAAACCCTGTGATGAGACCATCCAAAATGAAACAAGAGGTAGAGATAGGACAGAAACAAAATACTGAAAGGGCAGAACAGAGGGCAGTTACAAATAGAGATGTAGCCAAGGGCATAATGGGACTCAACCAGTATGGAAGTCAAGCAGTAGATGTGCTTAAAAGCAAAAAGAATGTCCAAAGCTGTACTGCACATATTATAGGAACATGGAATGTGAGATGCATGAGTCAAGGGAATCTAGACATAGTAAAACAAGTAATGGAACATATTAACTGCTGTGGAGTGTGGTGGAGTCTCCTTCTTTGGAGGTTTTTAAACAGGCTGGATGGCCATCTGTCAGGAATGCTTTGATTGTTTATTTCTGCAGGGCAGGGGGTTGGACTAGATGGCCAAGGGCACACAACACAAAATACAATCTGAGAAAAAAGGCAAAAACATAGTAGTCAATTTGTTGTCTTACCAGTTAAATACTAAAGAACTGTCCATATTGAACCATGGTCTATCATTTGTGCCCACACCGCAATATTATGAATTTCAAATGAGAATCAATCTTTTTAAATTGATATATTTATTAAAATTGAGAGTATATTTTGGAGGAACCTCTTTAATTAATAGTACAATGCTTAAACGACCATCAAAATTTATACCACCAATCCAAAATAATTTCATTTCCACATTTGAAGATTTGGTACATAAGGATATCATAAAAATGGAGAAAACACTTGATAAACCATGGTTCAATATGTCTTATGAGGAACACCTAACTTTGAAAGCTCTGTCAGAAAAATCCGACATCATAATAAAACCAGCGGACAAAGGTAGGGCTATTGCCCTATTAGATAGAGGTGACTATAAAAGAGATACAACAACAATTACAGGATGAACCCAATTATAGAAGACTCACACATGACCCTACTAATTTGATCTCATTTATAATCAAAGTCATGATCAATGAGATATATAACTAGGATATGTGGACCCCACTATGGGCAAATATATGATACAGTAACATCCACGTGTATCAATTTTTTACATCTTGCCTTTCGTTTTAAGTCGTATAATGACTTCAAAAGCTTGATAAAGTGGTCACCAAAATTCATTTTTTTGAACACTCCCATCAAGTAGTGCCAATTTATTCCATTTGTTCTATCAAATACCTTTAAGGTGTCCAATGAGAGAGTGCTAGGGGTCTTTTGTTGAACGTTAAGAAAACAAAAATAACGACCACAGAATAAGTCACTATTTTCTAGCCCCAGCCCCATCCAACCTGTTGTGTGGAAAACAAACTGCATTTTCTTTGAAAATTTGCATTAGCAGATTTTAAAAATGTATTATTACTACACATAAAAAAGGAGAAAAAAGTATAGACATCTAAGAAGATTAAAATTAATATTACATAAACGATTAGAAATTAGATCAACAAAAAAGACAAAAAAATAGCACATAACACTTAACACGAATACCTAATCCATAAAGCATATACATTTTTAAATTAATTTTTAATTAGGTATTTATAGCCCACTCTTCAGCCACAAAGGCTATTAGACTGACTTACAAATTGGTAAGCAATAGCAATTTTACACATCTACACTGCATTAAGCAGTTTCCAATGTGTATTAGCTAATTGCCCCCACAAGCCGGGTACTCTTCCGGCTTTATAATATACACATATAGTATACTTTATAATATACACATTTCTGGTTTTTCTTCGCAAACAAAGATTCAGGAAGGACTCATCCCGTGCTTTCTGCAAGCGCGCTGATGACTAAAAAGGCCAATTGCAGAAAGCACAGCAGAAGGTCTCCTTAGGTGATGTTTCCGGGTTGTGATTCTTTCTGCGTTGTCGTTTCTCTTCAAGACTTGTTCGGGCGTGAGTTCTCAAATAAGGCTGCAACATTGTGGATAGTGCGTCTCCATGCCTCCCGATGTGAGGCCAGGGCGGACCATTGTTGGTGATCAATTTGGCCAAGCCTGAGATGTTGTTTCAGGGAGTCCTTGTATCGCTTTTTTGGAGCGCCCCTCTTACGCTGACACATATTATAAAGACAATACTAGAATGACTTCCAATTTGTATCTGGTTAAGAATCACTATTGTACATCTATTTACTCACTCACTCACTCCCCTGTTCTTATATATAAACAATTTTATTGCTTTATTTATTTATTTATTTATACCCCACTGACAGCCACAAGGCTATCAGAGCGGCTTACAAATTATTTTAAGCAATAGCCATTTTACACATCTACACTGCATTAAGCAGTTTCCAATGTGTTAGCTAATTGCCCCCACAAGCTGGGTACTCATTTTACCGACCTACGAAAGGATGGAAGGCATAGTGAACCTTATTATTAGTTTAGAACTCTATTCCTTTAGTTACTTTATTGCCTCAGCTTTCTTTAAAATATTTTATCAACTCTTTCCATTCTTTCTTGAATTTATCTGTGGAATGATTTGTAATTAAGGAGGTTAATTTATCTATTTCCATGTATTCTTGTGGTTTGAGGGGCCAGTCGGACATTTCTAGTATTACATCTTCTTTCCATATCTTTGCATATGTTACTCTGGCTGCTATTATCATGTAAAATAACATTTTGCCGTATTTCTTTTCTAATTCGTCATGTTCCATTAAGTACATCTTTGGTTCTTTCTGTATTTCACAACCCAGAACTTTTGAGTTTAGTTCATGAATTTGTGTCCAGTACTCAGTTGCTTTTTTGCATATCCATCACATATGGATATGTGTGCCTGTCTTTCCTTGACACTTCCAACACTTATTACTTGAGTTTTTATAAATTTTTGCTATTTTATCTGGTGTCAGATACCACCCGAATTGCATCCTGTAGAAGTTCTCTCTTAAATTGTAGCTTAAAGTATATTTTAATCTTTTTTCCAAGGTTTCTGCCATTCCTCTAGAATAATAGTACAATTCGGATCTTGCACCAATTTGATCATTCAGTCTTTGACTGTATCTTGTTTGGTATCTAGTCTCAGCAAGAATTTATATAGTTTAGATATCAAGTGATTTTTCTCTTTAGTTAATATTCTCCCAAGTTCAGAATCTTTTATTTCAATTCTTTAGAGTTTTTCATCCATCCTGTATCTTTCTTTGAGTTTTCTGTACAGAAACCAATTGCATTTGAGGCATAGAATCATAGAATTGTAGAGTTGGAAGAGATCACAAGGGCCATCCAGTCCAACCCCCTGCCACGCAGGAAATCATGATCAAAGCATCCTCGACAGATGGCCATCCAGCCTCTGTTTAAAGACCTCCAAGGCCTTCTTCTTTCAGTTCATCTAGTGATTTCATACCATAATTCTATTTTTCCAGCTTCAAGAAATACAAATCTGTATTTAGCGATTTCTTCTTTCATGTTGAATGCTTCATTTGTAGATACCCATTTTGGGACTTTGTTGCTTATTAAAGGTTTCCATTTTATTTATTTATTTATACCCCGCTCTTCAGCCACAAGGCTATCAGAGCGGCTTACAAATTGTTTTTAAGCAATAGCAATTTACACATCTACACTGCATTAAGCAGTTTCCAATGTGTTAGCTAATTGCCCCCACAAGCTGGGTACTCATTTTACCGACATACGAAAGGATGGAAGGCTGAGTGAACCTTGGAGGCCACTGGAATCGAACTTGCAACATGGTGACTTGCAGTACTGGCATTTAACCACTGCGCCACCAGGGTTAAATTATGATAAATTTTATCATAATTTAAATAGTGTTTTTCTTATGTAATGGTTATTGAAGTCTATTTTATCATAGTATAGATATGCGTGTCATCCGAATCTGAAGTCTGGTCCTTCTAACTGTAGTAATCTTCTATTTTCCCTTCTAACTCAGTCTTTGATCCATTCTAAACAGCAGGCATAGCAGTGTAACTAAGTTTGGTAATCGAAGTCTTACTCTTATTTGTTTCATCATGTAATAGTTTCATCTTTATTCTAGGTTTTTTGCCTGCCCATATTAATTTTGATAGATTTTTTGCCAGGACCTGAAGGGTGCCTTGTTTATTCTGATTGGGATAGTGTGAAATAGGAGTGAGTTCTTAGTTGTGATAGTTATCCCCAAATATTTTCTTTTCCAGTTTAAAGTTTGAAAGTTTAATTACCGTATATTCTTGCATACAAGACTACATTTTAACACTTGAAAATCTCCTCAAAAGTGGGGGTGGTGGTCTTATACCCCAGTAGATCTTTTCCCCTGCTGTGAGAATGAAGTGTTAAATGGCCTGGACAGTTTTCCCAGCAGATCCTTCCTCCTGCTGTGAGAATAACTGCTTTGCCTTTGAAGAGTTAAATGGCCCTCCATTTAGCTCAGGAGAGTCAAAATGATGTTTCTTTTCAGGACAAGTTAGCCTAAAATTAGAATTTCTGGATTTAAACTTTTAAAAAAACATTTTGCATCAAGTTTTGTCTATGGTGAAATTCTCTTGTCTGCCACTGTGGCTCTAAAATCATTAATGTCCTTATTCATTAATGTGCTCATTCAAAAATTTGGGATTTGATAGCTTCATATTAACCAACTTACAGTATTAATGCAACCTTACTTTCCAAAGATTGAACACCACAGAGATTTTCCAAGTATCCCATGCTTTTTAGCTATTCTCAGTCCTTTAATTTCACAGACCATTCCATCATCTACAGCCACTGAGCTGGCTGGCTGGTGGGGGACAGGCTTTCCAGCCAGGTGGTAGGCTGGCTGGGTAGGGGGCAACTCTGTATTTTAACTTAAAAATTGGGGGGTCGTCTTATGCGCCGGAATATATGGTAATTCTCTTTCTTCCTTTATCATGTTCATTATCAATATTTTTTGGGTGGGGGGGGGTTGTTCACCTTAAATCCAGCTACATGTCAGTATTGTTTCAATATTTTCAGTAGTGGGAGAATGCTTTTTAATGGATCTGTTAAATAAATTACCATATCATCTGCATTGTTTGTAGTTTGAACTCAAAATTCTTCAGTTTTATTCCCTCTATTGGGTCATCTTCTCTGATGCTGTTATTTAATATTTTCATTGTTATAGGAGAGAGCAGTGGGGATACGGTCTTGTGCCACTATTAATGGGAATGTTTTTGTCTTTTCTCCATTGATTAATATTTGGGTGTTCTGTTTTTCATAAATTGAATTTGATCCATTTAATGAAATTTTCACTCAAATTAATTCTTTTGATGGTTTCTAACATGAAATGTCAAATGCCTTTTCACTATCTATAAATATCATTGCTAGTTGTTCATCCAGCTTTATCTTAAAATATTCTGTAATATCTATTATGTTTCTCATGTTCTCTTTTAAATTCGATAGGAAGCCTCTTTGGTCTTCATGGACACACCAAGTTCGTATCTTGTTCAACCTCTCTGCTAGTATAGATGTGAAAATCTTATAATTGATATTTAGTAAGGATATAGGTTTATAGGTTCCATGATTTTTTTATGTTCTTTGTGGTTCAGTGAAACGTTAGCAGATGACCACGTATCCGGAATCTTCCCTTGCAGTATATTATTCATCATACTTCATAGTGGAATTGCCAGTTGGTCTTTTAGTTTTTTTATAATCGGTAGCTGTGAATCCATCTGGCCCAGAGCCTTTCCCACTTTGCATCTTTTTATGGCTTCTATAACTACGATTAACATTATCTTTCTGTTTAATTCTTCCCTCTGATGTTCATTGATTTGTGTGATCTTACGGTTATCCAAGAATGCCTTTACCATCCCTCTTTGAATTTCTTTACCCTGGTATAGATCTGTGTAGTCCAGTTTTTGAATTTACATACAATACGACTCCTTTTTTTCTTTTTCTGAGGCAGAAATTAATTCTGCGCCAAGTTTTGGATTTTTTAGTAATCTGATGTTTTTTCCCCTAATATGCGTCTCTTGGAGACATATTATGTTGTAGCTTTTCTGGGCGCTGTTCAATCCTTTAATATTACATGTAATCCATCTAAGATCCCTCTGAGTCATTTTCTCTTGCTATTGTTTTCTCTTGTTCTCCTGTTGGTTCTTCATTATTAGCAGATTTTTTTAAGGAGCCAATGTGCTGGAGTGGTTTGAATGTTGGACTAGGACACTGGGAGACCAGGATTCGAATCCCTGCTCAGCCATGGAAACACACTGGGTGACCTTGGACAAGTCACACTCTCTCAGCCCCAGAGGAAAGCAATGGCAAATCCCCTCTGAATAAATTCTGGCAAGAAAACCCCATGATAGGTTCTCCTTAGGGTTGCCATAATGCAGAAATGATTTGAAAGCATACAACAACAACACAATTTTTAAAATAAAATAATTTACCACTCCATTCTGCTTTGGTCAGTTCTCACCTGGAATACTGTGTCCATTTCTGGGCACCATAATTCGAGAAAGATATTGACAAGCTGGAATGTGTCCCAAGGAGGGCAACCAAAATGGTAAAAGGTCTGGAAGCCATGCCCTATGAGGAGCAGCTTAGGGAGCTGTGTATGTTTAGCCTGGAGAATAGAAGGTTAAGAGGTGACATAATGTTTAAATATTTAAAAGGATGTCATATGGAAGAGGGATGTTTTCTTTTACTCCACAGATAAGGACATGGAGCAATGGACTCACTATGGACTCAAACTCCAGGAAAAGAGATTCTACCTAAATGTTAGAAAGAACTTCCTGACAGTAGGAGCTGTTCGGCAGTGGAATGTACAGCCTTGGAGTGTGGTGGGAATCTCCTTCTTTGGAGGTTTTTCAACAGAGGCTGGATGGCTATCTGCCGGGAGTGCATGGCAGAGGGTTGGACTGGATGGCCCTTGTGGTCTCTTCCAACTCTGGTTCTATGATTTTGACTGAATTAAGTAGAGCAAGAACTCTTTTCTTTGTTTCTGTCTTCTAAGGACTTTGTAGTGTGTAGGGTGGACAAAATGGTGACCCTTCTTAGCTGTGGAACATATTTGAATGTTTGGTTTATTGTAATGGGTAATGCTCAGTTTTGTCCTAAGAAACATTCAAAGATGATTTTTCAGTGGGCCAACCAGGAATTGCCCTATCCTGAGTTTCTGTCTTCCCTGACCCCTCCAGCCACTTCATTCCATTCCATCTCCCAGTTGAATATCTACCTCCCATTTTTGAACAATCAATGCTACCAAGACTTATGGGGCTATTTTAATGTGTGTGTGCCCAGTTTCCCTTACTAAGGAATTTTTGTTATCTGTGCAAGCCTCAGAATTCCCTTAAGCATGTCTATAATTCTTAATTTGTGCATGAGTGTCTTTTGGCTACAAAAGAAGCTCTTACCTAAAGTTTGGAAATCAATGTATGACAATTATCTCAATTTCAGGAAGGGAATTAAGGGATTCAGGGAAACTTTCCAACTTGAGAAGGTCCTGCAGTATTTTTGTCCAAAAATTGCCATTGTAGTTTATTCCTAATTTGCTAAAGCATTGAGATAAGTTGCTACTGGACTCTGAGCTATTTCTCTTCCTGTGCCTATCCTCAGCCTTTCTCTCTACCAAAGATGACTCCAGTTTGAGATTAGGTTGTAGACTGGGTTGTGTTCGTATTGGAGTTCCTGGCATATCTAGTGCCAAGACCTTTATTTTATCAGCATCTCTCTGGGCCTAAAGCAAGAATTTCAGCATGGAAGGAGCACAACAGTATTTCTGGATCCATCCATCACTTTATTTATATCCCGCCTTTCTCCCAAGTTGAGACTCAAGGCAGCTTACAGAAAGGCAGAATACAATAAAATGCATGTAGTTAAAACATACAAAATGAAGATTTAAAACATCATTAAATAACAATTAAAACCAATTAAAATCTTACTTTAAAGCAGATTAAAAACAGTACAGCACCATAAAAGCCATTTAAAAAAAAATAGTTTCCTAAAGCTTGCTGGAAAAGAAAGGTCTTAACCCATCACTGAAAGAAAAAGAAAGGGTCCATCCTTCACAATAAAGCTGCTATTTGCTCATGCTTACTATTAAATATTACTTTAGATGCTTGTTAAATGTTTAATTACAGGTAAATATTTTGTATTTCCTGTACATTACTTGTGGCTTCTTGAGTCTCTTATATTTCTGACTTGGAGGAGTAAACCAGCATACTGTATCCCATTCTAGCCATTAGTGCAAGTTAGAGCTCGGTGCATCAGTGCATACAGTAGGACCCCGTATCCACTGGGGATTGGTTCTAGGGGCCCCCATGGATACCGAAAACCATGGATAATAACAAACACCATTGACAATAATGGGACTTCTGATTTAAAATACCATAGAGTTGCCTTGGAGGATATAGAAAATGGCTAGAGAGGACACATTTTCTAGGAAGACTCTATGGTAGGTGCACTGTTTTGTATCCCATGGATAATTGAATCAGTGGATAATGAATCAGTTGATACGGGGGTCCTACTGTATACTCTGTTGCTACCACTGAAGCAAATGGGGAGCTCTGACTGGTGAGTGCCATATGAGGTTTGTACCTTGGAGCTTAGTCTGCCTGACCCAAAACACTGTATAATGCATCCTTAGGTGGGAAAGGGCAGATTAGAAGTGGTGACTAGGCCCTCAGTAAAGTTTTGCCAGTCACTGACCTGAGACCTTTTTCTTTGAGGATTAACAGTGTAAAAAACAGTAAATTATACAACTTTGAATAGTATGTTTCATTAGAGATTTTCAAAGCAGAAAACTTTGAAAAGGGCCCTTAGGAGTGTCTTAGTTGCTTACTTGGAATTTGAGTACTATTTGATTTTTATAAACATGACAACTATTTTGATTGCAGTTTTAATTTTAGGATCCTGATAATGCATGTCAGACAGTTTGTTTCAAAATGTATTATTTCAGACCTTGAATATGTATTAGGGCATCATAGAAACAGTTACATTTCTGTATGAATATTCTAATAATAGACACTGAAATAAAAGCTCACCTCAAGATTTGTGTGGGTTTTTTCCCAAGGCCTTCAGCTTCTGACTAGTCAAGATCAGGCTAAGGCTATTAGGCTTGTCTATGAAAACCCACTTGGTGACCTGTGGTAGGTTCACCTTAGGGTTGCCATAAATCAGAAACGACTTGAAGGCACACAGCAACAACAATGAAATGGCAACTTATTTCTCCCAAGGACTTATTGAAGTTATCATATGTGGGAGGAATGTCATATTCTCAGGTCAGTTTTGTTTTTTTAAAGTATAATCGGTGGTGTTGTTATACAGAAAAGGATGGAGGCGTGCGTTAGTTATGACAAAGCCTGGATGACTTTCCCATGGAATGGACAAAAGAGTCCGGAACGGGTTGATTGCCTTAACTCCAGACTGACAAAACATTGAAGGAATTTGCAACAACCTTTTAATATTTGGTCAGGTAGGGTGTATAGGAAAGATTTTTGTAAGGTATGGGTGAGGGATGGTCACTGATTGCATGATTGAAAGGATTAGCATAGACCCATTAACAACTGGGTTTTCCACATAATCCTGTCTGGGTTTTTCCACCATTATGATTCTGGACACATATCAGGTCATCATGACCTCGACTGTCCTCTGGTCAGCCTGATCCCAAACAGTGTCTGGTTAGCACGACCCCTAAAAGTGTCCAAAATGTGCAGTTATGAAATAGGGGTGGTAGGGTATGCTAACAGAGGTAGCTTGGCAGTCCCAAGTACCCTGTCACAGGGACACATGTTAGTTACAGGTCCTGTTTCTTCCAGGTGAACTCAGTATGATCACCTTAGAAGATCCATCCCCCCAGCCAGTGTTGTCAGGTAGATGGGTATATTTGTACCTGGCATCTTCAGCACCATGGTTCTCTTAAAGCAGCTTACCATTAACATAAAAAATTAAGCACCAGTTCAAAGCTCACAATAAATTAAATCAAAAGCAACACCCAGCAGTGTCACAAGGGTGAGATCCGCTGCAAGGTACACACTCTAGAGGTCCAGAGTGAGACAAATGAAAGTTTTTCAGAGTGCAGCTTATGTGCCTTTTACAACTTGTAAAAAAATGTTGTTGTTAACTTCCCTCAAATTGACTTCAACTCATGGTGACCCTGTGAATGAGACACCTACAAGCCCCCCCCCCCGTCCTCAACCGCTCTGCTCAGGTCCTGCAGGCTTAGGGCTGTGGCTTCCTTTATTGAGTCTATCCACTTAGTGTGTGGCCGTCCTCTCTTTCTACTACCTTCCACCTTTCCTAGCATTATTGTCTTTTCTAGTGAGTCATGCCTTCTCACGATGTGGCCAAAGCACAACAGTCTTAGTTATGTCATCTTGGCTTCCAGGGATCACTCAGACTTGATTTGTTCTAGGGCCCATTTATTTGTCTTTTCGGCAGTCCACACTATCCGTAGCACTCTTCTCCAGCACCACATCTCAAATGAATTGATTTGCAGCCTATCCTTCCATCATCTCTCTTCACTCTCCAGCTCTCACTTCCATACATGTCGATCGGAAATACGATGGCTTGGATAATCCTAACTTTAGGGGTTGTCTAAACAGCAAAAATACTCAAATACTTATGGAATGCAAGCAAAAGATGATGTGTAGTAATGTCAATCTGCATTGTTTCACCGTATTGTGAAGGAGGGGGCCAAAAATGGCAAAAATTCTGCAGGAAAAACCGCTGTAGCTTTCGCCTGATTTTTAAAAAAAACAGTGTGGGGGATGTGCATTCCCACTTGTTGGGACAAGCAATCCTATATGAATCGCTTTCCCATATGAGAGGAAATGCAAACCTGATTGGCCAGATGAGCACAGGGGCGGGGCTTGTAACTGGGCAAGTGTCTGTGGCCACCATGTTGGATTTTCACCTTAGTGAGTGATTGCTAAGGCAATAAAATAGGGGGTTGTTTTATCTCTCCCCCCCCCTTTTTTTTTCTTTATATAGGTGAAATATCGTTTATGTGCACTGTGGAAATAGGGTTTGGTTTTTTTAGAAGTTCAATGATAGCAGATTTTAAAACATGAGTACAGTAATTTACTTGTGGATGCCATCTTGGTTAGAGGCCATGCAAAGTTTATGGTGGCTGTAAAACCATTAAGACAAGTCCCAGCAGCTTTGACTTGCTGTTATTGCACAACAGTCTACAATAGGACCCCCTGTATCCACTGTTTCATTATCCACTGATTCAATTATTCACAAGACACAAAACAGCACAACTACCATTGAGTCTTCCTAGAAATGTGTCCTCTCTAGCCATTTTCCGGGTCCTCCAAGGCAACTCTATGATATTTTAAACCAGAAGTCCCATTATTTTCAATTGTGTTTGCTGTTATCCACGTTTTCAGTATCCACGGGGACCCCCAGAACCAATCCCCAGCAGATAAGGGGGTCCTACTGTATTTCTTTTGGCCTCATATAGACAACCCCACAGTGTTCAGTGTTATATCATTAGATGAAAATTAACATCTTAGATCAAAGCATATTTTTTCTGCCTACCTACCATTCATCAACACCTTCAGGCTGTCCCGGGGAGGGCTATGTTTGTTCTAACAAAGCAAATAGTATGTGAAATTTAGTCAACAGGAACTTTAGATGTTTACAACAGAAAGTCTATCACTTAAACAAGGAATATCTTCATTAACATTTGTATATCAGGGATTAAGGCTTATAAAACAAAGACAGGATGTGAGGGACAAAAGGTCACCTATGGCCTGCGTTGCCTTCTCATTTTCCAGTCATGGAAACTTCTGGACTATAATGTACAAAGGGAATAGGGAATTTCTAAGAGTGAGGGCTTCTATTTTTATTATTTTTATCACACCAGATTAAAAAAACATGGCGGCATAACATGACAAAGTAGCCCTATCTGCCACTCCATTTTTAAAAAACTAAAAGGCCTAGGAAAATAATAAAGGTGCTGAAATTCCATTAAAACCCAGGGAAGCCTCCCTTGTGGGGAGTATTCGGAAAATGATGGTTAACTGCTAAATGGTTTCCCTCTAGATTCCATCACCATACCTCAGAGGTTGGGGACAGCAGGAGTGGAATACTGCTGTCCCTCCGTATCCACGGATTTAAGTATTCACGGCTTGAAAATATTCTTTAAAAAATAATAATCCGAAAAGCAAACTTTGAATTTGCCATGTTGTATAAGAGACCCCATTTTGCTATGCCATTGCATATACCATATATTCCGGCGTATAAGGCGACTGGGCGTATAAGACCACCACCCCAATTTCCAGCCAAAACTCTAGGCCTAGGCATATATTCGCCAGATAAGACCACCCCCCCAATTTGGCTGGCTGGGGGAGCCTTGCCAGCTGATCCTCTTTGTTTCCCAACTCATGAGGATCTCCTCGTGAGCTGGGAAAGCGAACAGGATCAGCTGGCAGGGCAACATTCGCCCCTCTCTTCAACCTTCCAGTCAAACTGGACTCGAAGGTGGAGGAAAGGGGCGAAAATGCCCAGTTTGCCTCAGCAGCCCCCTTCCCTCCGTCTTGGCTCTTCCGAAGGGGCCCAAGGCGGGGGAAGCGGGGACGGCCGCGGCAAACCCCTAGATTCGCCCCCTCTCCCCACCTTCAAGGAAGGTGGGGAGAAGGGGCGAATATGCCCCGTTTGGCTCCATAGGGAGGACGCGGGGCCGTGGAGCCAAACCCCGGGATTCGCCCCCTCTCCCCACCGTCAAGGGAGAGGGAGCGAATCTAGGGATTTAACTCCACAGCCCCGATCCCTCCTTCTGGGCTCCCTCCTCCCGCGATTCCCCAACCCACAGGAGGCTGCCCAGTCTCCTGGTGGGTTGGGGAATGCGGGATGGCCAGCTGGCTGGGGGTGTGGAGGGAGGGGGCTTGGCAGCCACCCCCCTCTCCAAAGCACGGCTTGGGGAAGGGGGGTTGGCTGGGGGGAGAGGGCTTCGCAGCCACCCCCCCTCTCCAAAGTGTGGCTTTGGGGAATGGGGGTGGCTGGGCGGAGGGTGGCTGGGGGGAGGGGGCTTCGCAGCCACCCCCCCTCTCCAAAGCGTTGGGGAAGGGGGTGGCTGGGCGGAGGGGGCTTCGCAGCCACCACCCCCTCTCCAAAGCGTGGCTTTGGGGAAGGGGGTGGCTGGGCGGAGGGTGGCGGGGTTGCTGGGGCTTTGCAGCCACCCCCCCACTTCAAAGCTTGGCTTTGGGGAAGGGGGGTGGCTGGGTGGAGGGGGGCTGGGGGGCTGGGGGGAGGGGGCTTCGCAGCCACCCCCTCTCCAAAGCGAGGCTTTGGGGAAGGGGGGTGGCTGGGTGGCTGGGGGGAGGGGGCTTCGCAGCCAACCCCCCTCTCCAAAGCGAGGGGGGGTGGATGGGTGGGGGGTGGGCGGGGGAAAGGGAGGAGGGGGCTTCTCCGCTACCCCCCCTCCTGAAAGCCGCGGTTCCCGTGACTTTCAGGAAGGGGGGTGGATGTTCGGGGGGTGGGCGGGGGGAAGGGAGGAGGGGACTTCTCTGCCGCCCCCTCCTGAAAGCCGCGGTTCCCGCAGCTTTCAGGAAGGGGGGGTGGATGCTCAGGGGTGGGCGGGGGGAAGGGAGGAGGGGGAGGTTCCCGCGACTTTCAGGAAGGGGGGGTGGATGCTCGGGGGGTGGGCAAGGGGGAAATGAGGAGGGGGCTTCTCCACCGCCGCCCCTCCTGAAAGCCGTGGTTCCCGCAGCTTTCAGGAAGGGGGGTGGATGCTCGGGGGGTGGGCGGGGGGAAGGGAGGAGGGGGCTTCTCCGCTGCCCCCCCTCCTGAAAGCCGCGGTTCCTGCGACTTTCAGGAAGGGAGGGTGGATGTTCTTGGGGTGGGCGGGGGGAAGGGAGGAGGGGGCTTCTCCACCAGCCCCCCTCCTGAAAGCCGCGGTTCCCGTGGCTTTCAGGAAGGGGGGGTGGATGCTCGGGGGGTGGGCAGGGGGGAAGGGAGGAGGGGGCTTCTCCGCCAGCCCCCCTCCTGAAAGCCGCAGTTCCCGCGACTTTCAGGAAGGGGGGTGGATGTTCGGGGGGTGGGCGGGGGGAAGGGAGGAGGGGGCTTCTACGCCACCCCCCCTCCTGAAAGCCGCGGTTCCCGCGGCTTTCAGGAAGGGTGGGTGGATGTTCGGGGGGTGGGCGGGGGGGAAGGGAGGAGCACTTTGCTTCACCCCCTGCCCGTCTCCTGCCTCTTCGCTCCGTTTGCGAAGAGGCAGGATATAGGCAGGCAGGTGAAGCAAAGTATATCCGGCGTATAAGACGACTGTGGATTTTGGAGGGCATTTTTGAGTGCTCAAAAGTCGTCTTATACGCCGGAATATACAGTAATGGGTCTTGCGTATTCATGGATTTTGGTATCCACGGGGGTCCTGGAACCAAACCCCAGCGAATATGAAGGGACAACTATAATCTCATCCTGCATACAGGGCCGGTTTAACCTGTCTGCCAAATCAGCATTGGCAGGGGGCCCCAAGGTCAAGAGGGGGCCCCGAGGTCAAGAGAGGGCCCCGTGTTGGCCTCCTTAATATGAAAATAATGGGATTTCTGGTTTAAAATACCATAGAGTTGCCTTGGAAGGCCTAGAAAAGGGCTAGGGAAGACACATTTTCTAGGAAGACTCTATGGTAGGTGTGCTGTTTTGTGTCCCATGGATAATGAATCCAGGGATACGGGGGTCCTACTATAATCTGAACATCCTGTACGGTGAATAGGTTAGGTTACATTGATCTGAGATAAACATATGGGGGCCCCAAAGTAAAGCATTGCAGGGGGCCCCAAAATTCCTTAAACCGGTCCTGCCTGCATATGATGCCCTCAGTGGCCTATTTGTTTTATAGCCTTCTTTTATCCCAGCATAGAGGCCAAGGTGGTTAGGAGTACTGCAGGATAATATGCTTCAATAGTATTAATCATTTTTGTGTGTGCTTGTGGGTGATACTCAAGGTCTGTTACATTTGGAATTGAATATACAGTTGGGCACCTGTATCTGCGATGAGCCCCGCCCCTGTGCTCATCTGGCCAATCAGGTTTGCATTTCCTCTCATATGGGAAAGCGATTCATATAGGATTGCTTGTCCCAACAAGCGGGAATGCACATCCCCCACACTGTTTTTTTAAAAAATCAGGCAAAAGCTGCGGGGGTTCTTTCTGGACTTGTCGCGGATACCAGAAACTGCAGAACACAGCAAACACCATTGGAAATAATGGGACTTCTGGTTACAAATACCATAGAGTTGCCTTGGGGGGACCTAGAAAATGTCTAGAGAGGACACCTCTAGACATTTTCTAGGAAGACTCTATGGTATGTGTGCCTCTTTTTGTGTCCCACAGATAACTGAAACCGTGGATATTGGTTCTGCTGATATGGGGGTCCTGACTATATTGTTCTGTTTTTATCTATTAGTTGTCTTGGGACTAATGCAGAAATGAAGGGCCACATATGTTTTACATGCAGTACTTCACCTGAGGGCTGGAAATGATGAACCCTGCTTGTCTAAGACAGTTGTACCAGACACACACACACATACACACACACACACACACGTATATATTGTGTATGTCTGTATATTAGCCAAGATCCAACAGTATTTCACAGAATTAGTTTCCAGTGACTGAAGGGACTTAAAGATTTTAGTACACCAGGCCCTTGTAATATGAAAACTTCTTGAAACTGAAGTGCTTTTTCACATTCAGCTTTTAAAATGCTGTAGTAGAAGGAATCTTGTTCAGGGGAAAATACCAAAATCATACTGGTCATCTATATGTATTCCAACCACTTATTGCAGGGTATGTTCTTTGTTTTTTTGTTTTGTGTTTTACCTAAGTTTAAATTACATTTAGACCTAAATTTAGATTATGGAGCAAATTTACAGAATGGAAATGGCAGTCCTTTACTCTTCATTTGGTTACTTCTTTGCTCATCATTGCTCATCATTTGGTTACTTCTAATTAAAATATTCCAGTTACTGTATCTTAAAATTAGCTGTACAGTTGGCCCTCTGTATCCACGGATTCTTATCCATAGATTCAACTGTCCATGACTTGAAGTTTTTTTAAAAAATACCAAAAAGCAAATCTTGCTGTTCACCATTTTATTGTATATAATGGGACTTGAGCATCCATTTATTTTGGTATCCACGAGGGATCCTGGCACCAAACCCCAGTGGATACTGAGGGTCCATTGTATTATAACTTACCATGACTGTTTTGCAGCGAAGTGTGAGTAAATTTGTTTTAAAACCATAATTACACTTCCCACATTAAGAAAGCTGGACTCTTCCACGAGTGGGGGAGATAGCTTTAGTGTAGGGGTGGGCAAAGTGTGGACTACAGGCCACAGGTGTACTTCTAGGGCCACCCAGGGGTTAAAAACATTGCTCCATAATGCACCCTGGGCAGTGTGGAGGATATTTCTGCAATGTTTGGAAGCCCCCTGGGGTCAAAAACAATTGTAAAAAAAAGTCAAAAAAATGTTTTGTCCCCAAATGCCCCAAAGTGTCCACTAGGGGGCAAGGGGTACATTTCCACCATATTTGCAACTTCCTGGACTACATTTGCAACCTCCAGTGTGGGGCCAGGAGGGGCCTTTTTTGAAACAGGAAGTGAAGAGGAAATGATTTCCGCTCATTTCTTTTTGTTAAAAAGGTCTCGTTTGTGTGCATATGTGCCTTCATGTTGCCCCTTGACTTACAGCAACCTCATGAATTTCATAGAGGTTTGTTAGGCAAGATATACTCAGAGGTGGTTTTGCCAGTTCCTACCTCTGAGATATAGCCTATATAGCCTATTATAGCAGTTATTGGTTAGCAGTTTCCTATCCAAGTACTAACCAGGGCTTGTATTGCTTTCTGTTTTACCTGTATTAACCATGCCAGCTAACTGGCATCCTGGATGCATGCATAGCTGTCACAGCAAGACTAGCACAATGAGGGTTAGAGAGGAATGCTGTTTCTTTAATCGAGTTATCTCTCTTCACCTCACCTGAGCTTGAAGCAGCAAGCAGTCACAGAACTATCAGACTATCCAAGTACTAACTAGTTAGCTTCCAAGATAAGACAGGATCTCCTGGGTCTAAAGTGGCCCAGGAAGGGCCCCAAACATCGTGAAAATGCCCCCATAGCTCCTAGAGGGCAGTTTGGCTTTTTTGGGGGGGTGGGGGAACAGGTGCAGTGGAGAGGGAGGGGAAAAAAGAAAAAAACACTTTTAAATTCTTTTGTTTGTCTCATATCAGTTTGACTAGAGTGGCTCTGATAATAAGTAAGCTGCCAATGCAAATCTCATCTCAAACTCTGCAGTTTATTCTGTCAGGTTTATTTCTGTCATCATTTAGGGAGAAGAATATTCAGCATACACCCAGAAATTCCAGATTGCATTGTATATATTATGGGGTTTTTTTAAAAAAAAAGAAATAAACCCAGAAGTTAATTTCAGCTTAATTACTGTCAATAACCTTGGGTGAAAGATTGCAAAATATTTAAAATTGGAAATAATTTGTCATATGTAGTTCTTAAGACCCAATCCAACCCCTGTTGGTCTGCCTTCATCTGGCTCCCATCAATGCATTTGGCTCCTTTGAGTTTTAACAATATAGAGCCATTGCTTCTGTACATGGAGGCACGTCCCCTTAAGCCACACTTAAGTCTTGGTGTCTCAAGTTGCTCATCTTTTAAAAAAATCATCCTTGTGAGAGGGAATATGTCCATTGAGTAGTCTTTTCTTCTCTCTGATCTGAATCACCTTGGGTTAATCCTTACCTAATCTGTTTCCTCTTGATAAAATGTTACTACCAGTAACTTGTGTCACAATTATTATGAGGATGACTTAGTACTGTCAATCCAACTTCATCCAACAAATAATAGGTGATGTGAAAAACTACGGTATTGTAAAGCAGTATCTCTTCAGTGTTGATGTTCTTAAGACTTTATACCCCAACTTTGTTTTTAAAGTACTCTAAGAGTAGCTTTGTCTCCTTGATACAGCAACAAGTACTATAATGAAATCATCCTTATATTGTTTCTTCTGTATTAAAAAGATCCTGGTGACATCATCTTCCAGGATGGAAAAAATGAGAACGGGAACCGTAACTGTACAAAGATTTGTATTGCTTCCTGTGTTACCTGTATTAACCGTGCCAGCTAACTGGCATCCTTGATGCACACATAGGTGTCACAGCAAGGCTAGCACAATGAGGGTTAGAGAGGAATTCTGTTTCTTTAACCAAGTTATCTCTCTCCACCTCACCTGAGCTTGAAGCAGCAAGCAGTCACAGAATGATAAGACTATAATCATGTGAGGGGGAAAAGGTGGGGGGAGATGGAGGCATGGAAGAAGCATTTAGAGGGAGCGTATCGTTCAGATGCTTTTTGACAGCAGATTGTGTTGCCAGCAATATTCAGCCATGCATGGATGTTCAGGAAAACAAGATTGTATTGCAGCTTGCTAACATAGAGAGTGTGTGTTATTACTATGCTACTGCTTTACACCTTTTTAATTTCTTTCTTAGAATCAATCTACCGACGTGGAGCCAGAAGATGGAGGAAGCTTTACAGAGTGAATGGGCATCTGTTTCAAGCCAAACGCTTTAACAGAGTGAGTACTGTTGCTACAAAAGAACTTAGGGTGTGTGGGGGGTGGGGGTAGGGGTGGGGTGAATTATTAACACACACACACACACACACCGTGGATTTCCCCACCCCCATATTGGAAGAAAAAAGGCAAAGAGGCTTGACTAATTTTGTTTATGCAATTATTATTGAATAAAGGCTTTTAGGATTATTTATTATGGGGACAGTAGGATAGGTTTAATTTATCCTCCAATGCATTCCAAAATTTGCCTTTTATGTGTGTGCAGTCAAATAAATATTTCCTATGCTGCTTTCCCAGCCAGTCTGCATTGATGTGAATACTCCCCCAAGCACATTTATTGTCTTTCACTGCTTCCTTTTTCCTATTGTGTATTTGGTTTAGCATTAAGATACTTAGCATTATCTTAAAATGCACAGGAGTGAAATAGATGTGTCCTAATTACCTACACTATAAATATTTTTATCTTCTGAGCTTCCAAACTCTTCTGCATGTGCTAAAGAAAGACACAGCCATGTTAAAAGGCTCTGACTTCATCTCTAAAGCAAAAGAACCCAGGGACCCCTCCTTCCTTAACCCAGCCCATTATGTTGCAGCATATTTTTTCTATATAACATATTCTTAAGAAGTTTTATACATTTTTATGAAAGGAGGGTTGAAATGAAGATTAGTTTAAATAGCAAGATGGTCTGACCGTTGTTGTTTTGAGGGGAAATTGGCCTATTTCTTTGTGATATGTGAGTATACATCTTAATGTTTCATCAATGGAAGGGTTCCGATCAAATTAGATTTTGGATTACAACCCATGTTTTTAATCTCATGCACTATGAACAAAATCTTTCCTGATTTTGGTTTCACTTGATAAACAAGGAGAATGAGTCCTGGATTACTGTGAGACTGTTATATTTTAATACACCCCAGATTTTAGGAAGCAAGTTGAGCCCCAATTTGGTTATTAATGTTACTAATATTTTCAGAATTACAAGTATTAAGTATGAATGATATGCAGTGTTTTTAAAGCTTGTGAGCAGTAGTGATGTTCACTGATGGGAACTTTGGGCCTGGTTAAAAATAGTAATGTGAATGGCTATAAATTATTTGGCTCCCAACATTTAAATTTTACCTAAATGTATCAGTATTTTTAACTTAAATGATCAGAAATCTAATAAATTAACACTCAAATGCTCAACAAAACATTTCTCTCACATTAGTTTTATTGTGGGAATCTACCTCTTCCCAGTACCCCCCCCATCCCAAGAAATATTAAATAGACAGCTTCAAATAAAAGTGCACATCTTAAACTGAAAATCCAAACTTTAGCATAAATTTTAGTACTCTGTGTATGACATAGATTGCACAATATTTAAAAAGTAGGTCTCATGTGAGTTCTGACTACAAACACGGGACTTGCACAAAACTATTTCTTTGTGCTTTTTAAACTGCATGCTGAAAAGAGTTTGCAGGTCAGGATTTAAATACAGTAGGATCCCTGTATCCGCTGGGGATTGGTTCTGGGGAGGGAAGCTGTGGATACCGAAAACTGTGGATAATCATGAACACTATTGAAAATAATGGGACTTCTGGTTTAAAACACCATGGAGTTGCCTTGGAAGACCTAGAAAATGGCTAGAGAGGACACATTTTCTAGAAAGACTCTTTGGTAGTTCTGCTGTTTTCTGTCCCGTGGATAATTGAATCAGTGGATATGGGGGTCCTACTATATTAATAGAACTATGAAAAGAATGACTAGCAATGGCAGAATATACAATCAAAGTAAAATAAGCAGCAAAGAACCATTTTACCAAAACTATGGCAATGATAATTATTCAAAGTAAAATGTTTAGCCTTTTACAATTGTGTTAATTTTCCTATGTTGATTCTTTGTAGTAAAGAAGGCTGAGTTCAGGGTGTGATTCCAAGTTCTGCTACACTAGTAAACTGTCATTGAATTAAATCAGGATCATAAAATAGGCCATTATAATACATTACCAACAAGACTGAGCTAATACGAGATCAGGATATGGTTAGGAAACTCACAGTTTTAAATTTAGCCCTATTCTAGTCTTCTAGCTTTCTGCAAAATGTTGTTAGTGTTAGGTGCATCTTCAAAAAACAAAAAAACAAACACAAAACCCTCAGACACTTAAAGTGGAAAAAGCATATATCACTTCTTTAGCATACATGGCCTAGCCAAGCAACCTGTACAAATCTGTTGCCATCTTTTATAAAATGGAGAGACAAGGGGTTTTTATGAGTGAATAGTATATAGCGCTAAATTAGATTATCTAAAATGCCCTGCAGACACGCCAGATTGTATTATCACTCAGGGTATTTTGCCTTAATCACTGCTTGAAAGAGAACCATTTGGATTTGCCTCCATGAGGCATAGAATCATAGAGTTGGAAGAGACCACAAGGGCCATTCAGTCCAACCATGCAGGAATACACAATCAAATCATTCCCGACAGATGGCCATCAGGCCTCTGCTTAAAAACATCCAAAGAAGGAGACTCTACTACACTCCTAGGCAGTGTATTCCACTTCTGAACAGCTCTTACTGTCAGGAAGTTCTTCCTAATGTTTAAGTGGAATCTCTTTTCCTGTAGTTTGAGTCCATTGCTCTGTGTCCTAGTCTCTGGAGCAGTAGAAAGCAAGCTTGCTCCATCCTCAGTATGACACCCCTTCAAATATTTAAACATGGCTATCATGTTCCCTTTAACCTTCTCTTCTCCAAGCTGTAGATCCCCAACTCCCTAAGCTACTCCTCATAGGGCATGACTTCCAGACCATGCACCATTCTGGTCACTCTCCTCTGCACACATTCCAGCTTCTCAGTATCCTTCCTGAATTGTGGCATATTGTTTGTGTGAACAGCTCCTCACAAAGAGTTGGTGATTTCAGTTTGCACTGGTGCAAATGAAAGTGCCCAAATCACATAGGGAGCTGTTTTCACGCAAATGACTTGCTACACAGAGTTGCTCCCACACAGCTCCATTTCAAGTGACTGCTCACATGACAAGCTAAATGCATGAATCGGGATATAGTAACTTCTAACAAGGCATAAAGCTTTTTCTTCAGAGATACTCAGCCAGACACTGTTCCTTTATTGCCTCTGTAACTGTGAACTGCGGTTTAGCCTTCAACATTCTCTTTATTTTGCAAAGAGGCGAAAACACTTTTTATGCTTGGTAGCTTAGTTACACTTTCATAATGCTTTCAATTACATATAATTTTCTCTTCTGCTATAAATGTCAGTTGCCCTTCATATTCATCCCAGGGACTTTTAAAATAATGAAATCTAGTTTATTGTAAACCTTTTTGCCCACACAAAAGAGTGACAGCCCCCAAATTCCAATGCAAAAACTCTTTTGACAACCCACCTATCAAGCTACTTACTGGAGCAAGTCTCATTACTCAGTCATTATACCACAGTCTTTAACATTTCTATTTAAAAGAGGTATTTTTCTTACATAAACTGTCATTTTATAAGCTAGTAATTTTGCTTGGGTCAGGATAGAGCAGTGCTTCAATCATAGGAAAGCCAGAGGGCCCTGACCCCTTTTTCTGTTCGTTTCTTTAACTCCTATTTTTAGAAGATTATCATCACAAATTTAGGGAGACTTGGGGAATGCTTGTTTATTTCGTTGCACATTTACCCTATGAAGACAATCAAGTGAACATTACAATTAGGTAGACTGAGGTAGCTGTTCCAGGTGACAGTTGTCCCAAGACATGCCCTGTGCTCCCTAAGAGAGTCCTAAAGATTGGTGGATGATGCTTTCCAGTTGACAATGTTCAAGTAAGATTCATTTGCCAATCTGATTAGTTTTTCTATATGGAATGAAGAAGGGAATGCCACCTTTTTGTTCCTCAGGCGCCTAAATGTCTTTAGCCAACCCTGGTTAAAACAATATATTGATTTTAATGACAAGTATTAATTTCTTGTAACATACTCAGAAAACTGATAAACTGTTGAGGGTAATATTTGAACATGTTTTAACAGCTAGCTATGAATTGTTACTACATAATCAATAGCTGGGACTTGAACTGTAAGATCCTTCACAGATATTTCCTGTAACAAGGCTGTAGTGAGGTACTTTTTTATCTTCTACTTGGGTATTTCTTCAGAGGAAGCGGAAGAGTTATTTCAGTTATCAAGTTGTTGTTCCTGTTTTTATGTTTTTAAGATATATTCTTTTATTATACATCCTTTTCTTAGATGGGGCTCCTAATTGTTTAACAGATCCATAGATGCCATAGTGGTGCTTCATGTGGTGTTCTCAGATCATACGATAGACATCTCGTGTGCTATTTTTTATAGGGCAAAAGTTTCAAAAACCAATACTTTGTTTGGATGGAACAACTAAGGTTTAGCTGAAAATGAAAGGTTACGAAATGCAACTCTATTGAAGCATACTAGTGACAGCAATTCTGTTGCTAAATTTCTCTGTGTGCATTTGGATTAGTTTCTTTCTGAGAGATGATTTCAACTTAAGTTAGTGCCTTTGACAGGCATTTTAGAACATTAGTTATTATCAGTGATGTGAGTTTTCACCCAAAAGTAGAACTGGAAATTTTTTCCAGAAAAAATTATCTGAATTAACACAATTGATTTAAATGTTATATTCAAACACATTCAAAGCTTTATCTGGAAATTATTTTATTTGGAATATTTGCAATAATATAAAGAGAATAGCATATTCTTTCCATATACAGTTGTCCCTCCACTTTCATGAACTTGACATTCGTGGTTTTGATTATTCGCGGTTTTGGGAGGCCCCCCCGCCCCCTCCAAAACCGCAACACGGGGCCTTCGGAGGCCCCGTGAAAGCCCTGGGAGGGGCTGGGGAGGCCTTCACGGGGGCCCCGGAGGCGCTCTGGAGGCCCCATGAAGGCCTGGGGATGGGGTGGGGAGGCCTTCATGGGGGCCCCAGAGGCGCTCCGGAGGCCCCATGAAGGCCTGGGGACGGGGTGGGGAGGGCCGGGGAGGTGAGGGGAGTCCAGGGAAAGTGGCGAGGGGAGTGACAACGGGGCCACCGGAGGCCTCGGGGTTGCTTGGGGAGGGTGGGGGGCAGCCGGGAAAAGCAACCGCGAGGCCTCCGGAGGCCTTGGGGGTCGCTTGGGGAGGGCGGGGGCGGCCGGGAAAAGCAACCACGAGGCCTCCGGAGGCCTCGGGGGTCGCTTGGGGAGGGCCGGTGGAGGTCTGTCATTATTCGCAGAATTTTCACATTTGTGGGGGTCTATGGAACCTAACCCCCGCGAATGTGAAGGGACAACTGTATTTAAACCACCCCCAAAAAACTGAAAGGTTTTTGGTTTGGGACTGTTGTATACTGGCAGTGCTGCCCTGAGTTGGGAGGCCTGCTGGGTCTTGGAGGGATGTGAGGCAGACAGAAATAACCATACAAGAGTTTTAGTCTCGAATAGGATACTTTATTGAAGATAGCAGATAAATAGGGAAACAGGCATTGTTCAGTTTAACCAATATAGGAATAGACAAAAGCAAGAAAATTGCGCCCACTGCCCACCCTTCAGAGCTACATGCTGAAAAGGAGAGAGAGTGTGTCTCCAACCCAGCCCTCCCTTATGTGAATTATCTCTTACAAGCAATGTAAGGGGAAACGAAACTCATGGGCCGAGCTTGTTACCGGCGAAAAATATTCCCAAGCCATTTAGCTGGAATCAGGTGCTCTTGGACCGAAACATCCTTATAGGCTGCGTTGACTGTCTCGTTCCCAGGAGAAAACTCTCCTTGACCTTCTCACAGGCAAACAAGTCATTCTCATGAATCCTGAACCAAACTTTTTGGGGCTAGGCCTGCACTCAGGGCCTACCTAATGGGGACTAACTTGAAAGAACAGTATTTGGGGGATACATACAAAGATATGTACTGACGTTTCTTACATCAACAGTTTCATATTCTTTTGCTAAACTATAACTGTAGTACATTTAGCATAACTTTATCATTTCCATGTCAAGTTGAGAAAAGTATGATTCAGTACAATTAATTGAACATTTTCTTTCACTTAAGGATGGGTGTGAAACTGTGGGCATAGGCAATTTATCACATTTTTTCTTTTTCTATTTTTTGTAAACATTTTACAAATATATTAAAATTACAGAAATTACAATGATGAAAGAAAGAAGGTACAAGAAAAAAGGAAAAAGAAAAAAAAGATGACTTCTAATCTTCCTTTCAGCACTTACACTTATATTCATATACTGTAATTATTCCTCGCTTTTTTTTTTTTACTCCCTGAAACAACATCTCAGGCTCAGCCAAATTGATCACCAACAGTGGTCCGCCCTGGCCTCACATCAGGAGGCATGGAGACGCACTATCCACAATGCTGCAGCCTTATTTGAGAACTCACGCCGAACAAGTCTTGAAGAGAAACGACAACGCAGAAAGAATCACAACCCAAAAACATCACCCAAGGAGACCTTCTGCTGTGCTTTCTGCAACCGGACTTGTTTATCTCGGATTGGCCTTTTTAGTCATCAGCGCACTTGCAGAAAGCGCCGGATGAGTCCTTCCTGAATCTTTGTTTGCGAAGAAAAGCCAGAGAGAGAATTATTCATACCTCTCTCTAAAAACATATTATCTTTTTCTTTTCAATAACCTATTCTCACTGATCATCAGAACCACAAATTACCAGTTCATTTTCTTTTTTTTTCTTCACAAAAAGTCAGTAAGAGGTTTCAGATCTTTTTTAAAACCTCAAAAACAACCTTTCTCTGATGAAATAAAACAGCTTGTCCATTTCTACTAAATTTATCAACTTCAACGGCTGTTCCTCCATCATAGGTAGTGTTGGATTCTGCCATCATACACTATGTTCATATACTGTCATAATCTTCCAGAGCTCTTTTCCAACTGTAATGTCATCATTCTGAAAGGAAACAGTTCCGGTTTTAATTGAATATTAATCTTTAGATGTTTCATGTTGCCCATATTTCCCACAAACATTAAGCATACACTAAAAATATACTTAGACATTCTAAGCAATTATTCTAACATCTTGTAGGAACAATACACCATAGAATAGGAATTCAGTTCACTAAAATTCCCTTCAAAATCGTAACATAATCCAAACGCAAATCCTTTGACCACATATTTTCCCAATAACATGCCCATGTTATCACCAAAATTCTTAACCCATTCTAACTTACATTCTTCAGCTTGTTCTTCACTTTGTATTTAACTCTTGGCTTTTCCCCCTGTCTTGCACAGTTAGACACCTCCCCCTGCCATTGTTTAAGTAGTATATCAATTGTCAAAACAGCTATTGTTGGAATATAAAACAATTTCCTGGGAAATACATTTTTTAAAGCACAGAAACTCTCCCCCACACTGTGAAATTTGATCTCTCCCATCTTAAACATGTCCACCTCAGTTCCACTCCATATCTTCACATAATTATTTTGAGACAAAAAAAAAAATCCACATTCACCTTGACAACATCCCAATTCTCATCTTTCTTCTCAATTTTGAAATATATGCCATCTATCAACTCAACCAGATATTCTATATTCATATTTTTCATTAACATAGAGCCAGTCAGCATGCCAAAACCTTTTAACCATGCCACATAATCCACATTTTTTTCCATCATTTCAAATTTACTTTCCAAAACTTGCCCTTTATCATGACTTTGTTTTATAGCACCAACCAATTGTTTTGATTCTTTAAAATCCTTCTTCAGATCTTTCAAACCTTCCAAGCCTTCAAGCCTTTCTTCTGTTTTACCATATCTTCATTCCTCAAAGATATGATATCATCCAACAGTTTCTGTAGAATTTCTGGAGAAGGACACTGCTCCATCTTCAGTAGATCCAAAGTAAAAAATCCAACACTTACAGGGTTAAAAACAGAAAGCCAACTCTCTCAGGTTTCCCTGTAGTTCTGTAGTTCTTCCCCTTATCCACTAGATGATAGTGTTACACCATAAAACTACCAATTTTTTTTATTTTCCCAATGCAGTCTCTTACTGTTATTTCCTTATAAAATAAACAGTTCACTTTCCCACAGAACTCTAGTCTCTCCACTCAGTGAAAGTCAGTCTTCTCAAAATTCACACATCAAAAATCAAAGTAAGAAATCTTTAATCTTTTAAAATTACTGCCCCCTTAATCCATTATTAAACCAGATTCTTGTTAGACTTTTTGCTTTTACGCTTAATCTTGTAAAATACCGCTTAAGTTCTCATTTCTTATTTATGAAAGACGGTGACTCGCCAAGGTTTTTAGTCTCACTGTGATTGGAAGAACTCTCTTCACTTGCAAATTAGGTGCTTAATCATGATTAAGAAAGTAAGGCTTTTGCAGATCTAGTGCCCATTAAGGCTCACTTTAGGTATCTGAGCCTGATGTTAATCCAGTGCCCTCCCTCTGCTCAACCCACCTTCTGACCACTGAAATTTCCACAGACCCCTGGTGGGGAAGAGCCTCTTGGAGCACCTGTGTGTGATCTCACATTCTCTCCTTGTCCGGAGAGAGTTTTCACTGGCTAGAACTTGCTTCCTAGCCAACACTTTTGCTTTCTAAGCTGTCCCTGCTGCAGAGCATTTTTCAGGGAAAGCAATATGCCATCTTTCCTCACCCAGAAGCCCTTATCACATTTTTTATTGATTACATGTACTTGTGACTGAGAAGCAAGAGATGCTGAAAGAAAAAGGCACCCAGCAAGGGTGGGAGTTCATAAAGAAGGAATTGCAAAAAGTACAATCACGAACAATCCCATGGAAGAAAAAAATGCAAAACATGTGAAAAAGCCAATGTGGCTGCACAGTAAACCCAAGAAGGACATGTATTTAAAAACTGAAGGAAGGATAAATCACCACAGAAGAGTACAGATGTGTAGCTACTAAGAATAGTGTAAGGAAAGCTGAAGCTCAGAATGAACTGAGACTGGCTAGGAAAACAGGGAGAAAAAGGTTCCCCCCCCCCATATTTGTTTGAAGCAAGAGAATAACCAAGGAAATGTTGGGACCACTGCTCAGTAAGGATGGTAAAATGCCAACAGGTCACAATGAAAAGGCAGAACTGCTCAATACCTATTTTGCTTCAGGTTTTCTCCCAAAAGGAGAACTGAGACCTTGGAAAGGAATCCAAATTGTAACTCAGGATTGATAGTCTGGAATCATCTAGTTTACCTAAATGAATTCAAATCTACAGGGTCAAATGAACTGCATCCCAGAGTACTGAAGGGACTTGCTGACATATGTAAACCATTTGTCATCATTTTTGAAATATCTTGGAGACCTGGTGAGTTACCAGAGGACTGAAAGAGAATAAATGTTGTCCCCTTTTCAAAAAGAGCAAAAAAGAAAATCCAAGGAACTACAGACCAGTCAACCTGACCTGAATACTAGGGAAAAATATTAGAACAGATTATAAATTAGTCTTTTCCCTGGTTTTTTTTTCTGGGCTGTGAAGCTGTGTTCTGGAAGAGTTTATTCCTGACATTTTGCCTGCATCTGTGGCTGGCATCTTCAGAGAATGGTTGGGTAATGGTGTGTGGGGCTTATATCCTGTGTGTTCCTGTTGGAGAGGGTAAGTAAGTTTGTGTATTTGAATGGCTAATTCCTGTGGGGGGGATCTGCAAGGAGGATTAGTGTCTGTTTGGCTAATGGTCGATTGTCTGCTAGAAATCCCCCTGTCCCTGGGTGAAGTTCATTTGCATGTGTTGAGTTTTGATTTTGGTGTTTTTTAGGACTGGTAGCCAAACTTTGTTTACTTTAAGGGTTTCTTCTTTCCTGTTGAAGTTGTCCAGGTGACTGTGGATTTCAATAGCTTCTCTGTGCATCCTGACATGATAGTTGTTGTCCTGGTCCAGAATTTCGGTGTTTTTAAATAACATTTTGTGTCCAGGTTAGTTTTATTGAGTCTTATTGATATTATTCGATCAGACTTATTGACATTATCTGGTCATAACCATTGACTGCTTTTGCTACATTCTGACTCACTTGCTACTTTCTGCCTCACTTTTAATGCCAGCCTGTTCCTTGTTTTATTGTCACTTACAGTACAGTTGTCCCTTAACATTCGCGGTTTTGAGTATTCACGGGTTTGTCTCACTCTCCATGTTTGTCTGTGTCTTCCCATCCCTTTCTAAAAGGTGAGACGACACAGACAAGCCCGGAGTGTGAGGAGAAGCCTCTTAAACCGCCCCTCTCCTGCGCCTTCGCCAGCAGAGGGGCGATTTTAGGGGTTTTCCCTCACCCTTCGTGCATGTCTGTGTCTTCCCTTCCCTTTCTAAAAGGAGAGACGACACAGACCAGCACAGAGTGTGAGGAAAAGCCTCTTAAATCACCCCTCTACTGGCCCTTCGCTCTCTTTACAGGGAGGGTGATTGTTATTCGCGGGTTTTTTTTTCACATTCGCGGGGGTCTGGCAACCCTAATCCCTGCGAATGTGAAGGGACGACTGTAATTTACACTGTTTAATTATCTGATTGAAAATGTTCCATTCCTGTCCACTTCATTTATTTATCTATTAGGTTTATATCCCTGCTTTCTCCCAAAATGGGATTCAAGGTATCTTACAATACTTTTTAAAAGATACAGCTAAAACATTTAAAACGTTTAAAAATAATTAAATATTGCCATTATTAAAATATAATTATGACAGTTGAAAATACAACATAGTTAAAAACCTAGTTTCAATTTTTAAAACCCATTAAACTATTTTTAGGGGATGTAATCAAGGCATGTATCACCGTAGCCAGAGCCAACTTGTCAAGGAACAGGCACAGCCGGCGCACTAATTTTAACTGTGCAAATGCACTCCTGGCCACAGCCAAAACCTAAGCATCTAGGCTCAGATCTGAGTCCAGGAGCACAACCAAGCTGCGAACCTGAGATTTCAGAAAGAATGTGGGTCCAGTATACATGTGGTGGCTCTTGCCTTTCCAAGGATCCTGTGCACATCCTCAGGCTGAGCTGCTCTTAACAGAGAAGTCTCCGCAAGAATGTTGAGGTCCCCCAACACAACAAGGTGAGGGGACTCCAACACCACCATCGAGACCAGGTCAGCCAGCTCAGGAAGGGAGACTGTTGAGCAGTGGGATGGGTAGTACACCAACAGAATCCCTATTGTGTCCTGGCCACACACCTTTAAGTAGACACATTCAAACCCAGCAGACTGGGGTACAGGTCACCTGGTGAGAGAGATGGAATCTCGATAGACTTCTGCAACTCTGCCTCCCTGTCCCCCAGGCCTTGCCTACTGTTCCACAGAAAACCCAGGTGAACAAAGCTGGGAAGGATTGACACACACATCCCCCTGCTTCATCCAGCCAGGTCTCCATAATACAAGCCAGGTCAGCATACTCACCTAGGATCAGGTCCTGGATCAAGGGTGTTTTTCCATTTACCGACCTGGCATTAAGCAGTAGTGTTTTTAGCCCATGGGGCCTGTTGCCAAGACTACCCAGACTATTTGAGGTGGGGGACAGTTTAGGTGTAACCAACACTTTAGCTCATTCACACCGAGTATGGCTATGACTTTGCATTCCATTTCTTGTTTTATGATTTCTAGCTTTCCCTGATTCATGGTTCTCTCGTTCCATGGGCAGCTTCAGACTTTCCTTTCACCTTTGCGCATGTCTGCAGCTGAACATCCTTTCAGCTTGAACACAGTTGCACCATTAGACACAGCACTACTTATACTTGACTTCTGGTCTTTCCCCAGTAGCTGGTTAAATTGCATTCCAACCTACAAGTCACATCTTCCTGCACCATCTCTTGTTTTATTTTGAATTATCTCATCATAGGATTTAAATAGTAAAAGGCATTCAAGATGTTTTACCAGTGCCTCCTTCTGTGGTAGTTCTAACAAGAATTAGCTAAACTTCTGCTGATGTTGTCTCTTAAGAGATCCTTCATCAGTCTCTCTCTCACACACACACACCACAGCTGCTACCCAGTAGCTGCTCAACACATTTAGTCTGGCTCCTCAGCAAACACCTGTCTGATGTGGGAGCAACACTATAGTCAGCATAGCCTCTTCCCTCCCAGGAGCATGCAGTCCCACTAGCATGAAAAGGTAGTACCCAGGTGGGTACAGTCAGTGCCCTGCTATTTAAAAAAAAATCGGATGAGTTTCAGTAGTTGAGGCCAAAAGACATGCTGGGTTCACTTTGTCCAACCATCCGTGCATACGATCCTTGCTCGTCTTGGCTGTCCTGAGTGCTTAGACTAAGTAAATTATCAAAATTTTCCTGCAGGATTGCCAACTACTAATCTCTTTTTAAAAGACAGTGGTTTGGGGTTTTTTTCTTGAAGAATTCAGGCAAGGATCTAGTGAACTTTAAGAATTTTAGAACAGTAGCCAAACTCCTGTTTTGGTGTAAGGTGAGCTCATTACCCTCAGGCTCTGACAGATAATATGGCTTGGATTCTTTTCTACTGGGTTTTACACAAGAGGCAGAATACTGTGTCAGCTACTTAGTTAAGTATACTTAACTAAGTAACTTCTCTTGATCTGACACTCCCCCAAACCTGACAGAAGCATCATTCACCCACACTCTACTTGCCAGCAAAATGAACCTCCTCCCCATGAAGCTGATGCCTGAAGTTGGTTGGAGGAGGAGTAGTTATGATCATGGCAATACAGTAGGACCCCGTGTATCCACTGATTCATTATTGACTGATTCAGGTTATACACGGGACACAAAACAGCACAATTACCATAGAGTCTTCCTAGAAAATGTGTCCTCTAGCCATTTTATAGGTCCTCCAAGGCAACTCTATGATATTTTAACCCAGAAGTCCCATTATTTTCAATGGTGTTTGCTATTATCCACAGTTTTCAGTATCCACAGGAGCCCCACCAGAACCAATCCCCAGCAGATACGGGGATCCTACTGTAATATCAAAATCATGACTAAGTAGAGATCCTGAATACAAAACAGTTACAGATGAGTAAATCTAAGTAACTGTTTCATATTCATGATTGCAACTTAGTCATGATTGTGGCATTATTGCCACAATTGTAATCCCCCCTCCAACCTCGTTTACTAGGCATCAGCTGCATGGGGAGAAGGAGATCCATTCTGCCCCAGACCGGAGTGTGGATGAATGACGTTTCTATCAGGTTTGGGGTGGGTGGTTGGGCCAGGAGAGGTCATAGCTGATATGGGATTCTGGCATTGGTTTTGGAGTAGAAACTGCCTTGATTGTCTTGTAGGATGTCATTAGAGAAAGAGAAGGGGGGGTACATCTCTATTGGTTTTTCGAGATCTCTCAGTGACTTTTAAGTACCATCAGCCATAGTATTATTTATTTATTTATTTATTTATACCCCGCTCTTCAGCCACAAGGCTATCAGAGCGGCTTACAAATTGTTTTCAGCAATAGCAAATTTACACATCTACACTGTATTAAGCAGTTTTCAATGTGTGTTAGCTAATTGCCCCCACAAGCCGGGTACTCATTTTACCAACCTACGAAAGGATGGAAGGCTGAGTGAACCTTGGATCCCGCTGGAATTGAACTTGCAATGTGGTGACTTGCAGTACTGACATTTAACCACTGTGCCACCAGGGCTCCTTTTTAGTATCCTTGTGTGGAAGCTATATGAATTGAGCGCCATTGTTCTAGGTTGGACAGTCAATTCCAAAAGGTGGAAGTAGAGGACTGTTGCTCTGGAATGCCATTTGGGTGCACCAGAGTTTTATTCTGTCCTTGCTTTTTAACATCTAAATGAAATTGCTGGGGTCCTGTGAGATGGAATGAAGTGTCATTGGGATGCAAATGAAGCTCAATGCATTCCTCCTTTTCCTCAAATCCAGGTGAAGTTATGAGTATACTGAATTGGTACCTGGACTTAGAAGGTTGCTGGATGAAAGCCAATAAACAGACTCGGACCCTACCTAAATCAAGATAGCTTGGTCACAGTTATCCATACACTGATAACATCCTGCCTGGGTTTTCGAGATATCTTGAAGTCTCAGCAGCCTAACCAGCATAATCAGTAGTGAAGAATGCAGGGAGTTGCAGTTGAACAAAATTTGGACAATCACATTATTCCCAACCATGGTGTAGAATACAACAGTGAGGCTCCCTATTTGGGGCTAGTCATTTTGAACAGATCATCCCAGTCCTTTTCTAAGCTTTTTTTTATTGTTTTATATAAGTCCCATCAACTTCAAAAATGTTTCTGTCATTGGAGGTAGTGACGCCAAGGCACTTCAGTCATGCAAAATGCTTCCATCTCTTTTCTGTCCTGTCCAGAGAATTGAATCCGAAAACTCTTGACAACACTAGCCTTAGCGAGGGGTTGTAGCTCAATGATAGAACATTAGTTTTGCAAGTAGAATGTCTCAAATTCAATCCAGTCCAGGTCTAGCAAGCACAGCAAACAGTGATGAATGCTGGGATTTTCTGTACAACAATCTCTGGAGAGCCTCACACTTCCCAATTCTGACTTTGTATAGGACATCTTTGTAACTTTCACATGCATTAAAGGCATGTAGAATATATGTATCAATCCTGTAGAACAGAGAAGAGGAACTTAGGCTTTCTGGATGTTGCTAGAGGACAATTTTCATCAGCCCTAGCAGCGTATCAGTGGTGAAGGATAAGAATTATGATCCATCAACATCTAGAAGGCCACAAGTTAGCCACCCTTTGTGTAAAAACCTGTTATATTCCCCTTGACAAATGCTTTTAAACCATTAGTTTATTTATCTTGAGGATATTGTGCAGTGGGTATAACTTTATGATTCATATTTTCTTTCTAGAGAGCATACTGTGGCCAGTGCAGTGAAAGGATATGGGGTCTCGGAAGGCAAGGCTACAAGTGTATCAACTGCAAATTGTTGGTCCATAAACGCTGTCACATTCTTGTTCCACTGACCTGCAAAAGGCATATGGTAAGTGGGGTTCCTGGAAAACTTCAGTGAGTGGTGTTGTAATGATCTGGCTAACTCCACTTCAGCCAACATAAACTCTCAGATATAGAGTAACTTTATTAAGCAAGCAGAGTTGATCACAGTACATAAATGTTGTCAGAACTAAAGGTTTGTCTAGCTACACAGTAAACTCAAAGCCTACACAGTTGAACCATTTCAAAAACTTACACGCCATTTGTTAGCAACTCCAAACGTTCCGACTTCCCACTACTGCCCCTCCTTTCTCCTTTCTCCCCATACCAGCCTTCCTACAAGAATAATCTTGGGCTACTTGCAACTCCAATTCCTAATTCCTTCTCACACCAGCTGTTCATTATCCCAGGTTGCAAATATACCGTATATTCCGGTGTATAAGACGACTGGGCGCAAAAGACGACCCCCCCCCAATTTTTAAGTTAAAATATAGAGTTTGCCCCCCCCCCCAGCCAGCCACCTGGCTGGAAAGCCTGTCCCCCACCAGCCAGCCAGCTCAGTGGCTATAGATGAGGGAATAGTCTGTGAAATTAAAGGACTGAGAACAGCTAAAAAAGCATGGGATACTTTGAAAAATCTCTGTGGTGTTCAATCTTTGGAAAGTAAGGTTGCATTAATACTGTAAGTTGGTTAATATGAAGCTATCAAATCCCAAATTTTTGAATGAGCACATTAATGAATGAGCACATTAATGATTTTAGAGCCACAGTGGTAGACAAGAGAATTTCACCATAGACAAAACTTTATGCAGAATGATAAATCTGAATCCAGAAATTCTAATTTTAGGCTAACTTGTCCTGAAAAGAAACATTATTTTGACTCTCCTGAGCTAAATGGGGGGCCATTTAACTCTTCAAAGGCAAAGCAGTCATTCTCACAGTAGGAGGAAGGATCTGCTGGGAAAACTGTCCAGGCCATTTTACACTTCAATCATTCTCACAGCAGGGGAGTATGATTACTGGGGTATAAGACCCCCCCCCACTTTTGAGGAGATTTTTAAGTGTTAAAAAGTAGTCTTGTATGCAGCAATATACGGTACAATCTTATTTCCCAGCACCACACCCAATAGTATATCCCCTCATCCTTTATTACCAAACATCAGCCCAAGCAGGGCAGGACCATGGCTAGATCATGGTCCTGATGGGTGTTGGAGTTAACGACTGCTCTAAAATTACAGTTGGCCCTCTGTATCCACAGATTCTGCATCCATGGATTCAACAATCCACAGCTTGAAAATATTCCCCCCCAAAAGTATCCAAGAAGTAAACTTTTATTTGCCATTTTATATAAAGGACATTATTTTACTAAGCAATTGTATATAATGTGATTTGAGTATCCACGGTTTTTGGTATCTTTGGAACCAAACTCCAGTGAAATACCAAGGGCCCACTATATTTCATGAATATCACTGTGGCTGCACAAATGTGCAATTCATTCAGTTTCAAAGATGAGTGGGCATTTGTAGTTTTTTTGTCCCTACCTCAATCTGTTTTATGAGGAGTGTGAAACAGATGGCAGCAATGAACTGGATCAGAGCTCAATCAATATACCTTAGCTGATGACAGAGAAACTGATTTGCATTTTAAGCTGAGATTATCTACAAAAACATTTTGTTCTTGAGTTGAGGTAGACCTAACTCCTAACTCTTTCAGCATTGCCATTGTTTTTGACTCAAAATGATCTAAAAACCGTAAGTTATGCCATGTCTGCATTTATTCTTCTGGACCTGTAAGTTTTTTTTCTTTTTAGCTTCCCCTTATGCCACACATAAATATTTTCCAAGTTTCATAAAAACAACTTTGGAGAACAGAGAACCTCAGAGTAGGTTTTGTTGTGCTTAAAGTAGTTTTTGTGCTATTAAGATCAGTTGCCCAACATTTTAATGCAGGACAATTAGAACTTGATAATTTCTTGTGCAGAAATAAATAATTGTTTCTTGAAGAAATGTGTCTCTGATAAAAACTGGTATACAGAGGACTTCATTTTATTCAGTATTTGGTCAATTTATGATCAAATTCCTAGCATTTGACAAATCTGTGATATTCAATCTCTGTCTTGGACTACGTGTTCATTCTAGATAAGTATTTTTGTGCTATTCTGAGTACATAATGATGTAAAAGTCCTTTCTTGCCCTTTGCAACTTGTTGCAATAAACTCCACTCCTTCAGTTTCCCCTGTCATAATATTTAACACTTCAGTCTTCTAGTCTCTCAGCCCTTTTTACTGAGGTTGATTTTGGAGATTTTCACACTACACTGTTATAATGTTACTATTCCAATTTAACTGCTCTGACTTCCTCCTGTGGAATTCTGGGGTTTGTAGTTTAGTGAGGCTTAAGAGCTCTCTGCCTGAAAATTAGGGAAAATACCCCTCCCTAAACTGCAAATCCCAGGACTCCACAGAAGGCAGCCAGAGCAAATAAAGTGGAATAGTACTAACACTATAACAGTGTAGTGTGAAAATTTCCTTTGTTTCTTGTCATGGTATGAGATAGTAAGCTCTTTAGTGAAGACGCTTGCCTTACCATCACTTAAATCCATCCTCAAGTGCAAGTTACACTAATTTCAATTATGTCTTTTCAAAAAATGTCCTTTGGGATGTTGTGTTCTGGGTGAATAATATAATTCATCCATACATGTACTGAACATGTACCAGGGAAGATTCTAGAACAGATCATTAAACAGAGAGTCTGTGAACATTTAGAAGGCAATGCCATAATCACAAAAAGTCAACATGGGTTTCAGAGAAACAAGTCATGCCAGACTAATCTGATCTCTTTTTTTGATAAAGTTACCAGCTTGGTAGATGAAGGGAATGCTGTGGACATTGCATACCTTGATTTCAGTAAGGCCTTTGACAAGGTTCCCCGTGACATTCTTGCAAACAAGCTTGTAGAATGTGGGCTAGACAAGTTAACTGTTAAATGGATTTGTAATTGATTGACCGGCCGAACCCAAAGGGTGCTCAGCAGTGGCTCCTCTTCGACTTGGAAAGATGTGACCAGTGGGGTGCCACAGGGTTCTGTCCTGGGCCCAGTGCTATTCAACATCTTTATCAATGACTTAGATGAGGGAATTAGGGGCATACTTATCAAATTTGCAGATGACACCAAATTGGGAGGAGTAGCTAATACCCTAGAGGACAGGATCAAAATTCAGAATGACCTGGATAGACTGGAGAGCTGGGCCAAAGCTAACAAAATGAAATTCAATACGGACAAATGTAAAGTACTGCATTTAGGGCGGAAAAATGAAAGGCATAAATATAGGATGGGAGAGACCTGGCTGAATGAGACTACGTGCGAAAGTGATCTAGGAGTCCTAGTAGACCACAAGTTGAACATGAGCCAACAGTGCGATGCGGCAGCTAAAAAGGCCAATGCGATTTTGGGCTGTATCAATAGAAGTATAGTGTCTAGATCAAGGGAAGTAATAGTGCCACTCTATTCTGCCTTGGTCAGACCTCACTTAGAATACTGTGTCCAGTTCTGGGCACCACAATTCAGAAAGGATATTGACAAATTGGAGCGTGTCCAGAGAAGGGCAACTAAAATGGTGAAAGGTCTGGAAACAATGCCTTATGAGGAGAGACTTAGGGAGCTGGGTATGTTTAGCCTGGAAAAAAGACGGTTTAGAGGCGATATGATAGCCCTGTTTAAGTATTTGAAGGGATGTCACGCTGAGGATGGAGCAGGCTTGTTTTCTGCTGCTCCAGAGACTGGAACACGGAGCAATGGGTGCAAGCTCCAGGAACAGAGATTCCACCTCAACATTAGGAGGAACTTTTTGACAGTAAGAGCTGTTCGGCAGTGGAACACACTCCCTCGGAGCGTGGTGGGGTCTCCTTCCTTGGAGGTCTTTAAACAGAGGCTGGATGGCCATCTGTCGGGGATGCTTTGATTGTGATTTCCTGCGTGGCAGGGGGGTTGGACTGGATGGCCCTCGTGGTCTCTTCCAACTCTGCAATTCTATGATTCAATGATTCATATATATTTATACATTTGCATCTTTTCTAGTAATGTGTTCCTGATAGGGTTTTATAATTAATATAATTAGTATAATTGGTATAGTATAATTTGTTTTATAATTAGTATAATTTATTATTAATATAATTGCTAAACGACATAAGAAACTGCTACAATAGCTTGTATTCAGAGTAGAATTGGAATTGTAAAATCAGTACCAGTTGATTGGTATTAAGTAAAATTGAACACCCATTGAAAATTCCTTGCTTGTAGACAAAAAGATCCTTTAAATACTTCCAGATGTATTTATTTTTAGTCTAGTCTGCGTTCATCATTTTCAATCTACCTTGAATTAGATCCAGGTTTTCACAATTTTTTTTTGCTCCAAGAAATGCCAGTTGTTGGTCTTCTACTTACGTTTTAAAATCTTTTCTCTGTCAGCTTTCTGTGTAATCCATGATGTTTGGTCATATTCCTAAAGAAAATAAGGAAAAATTTCTGTGGAAAATAACACAGCAGCTTCTAGGATACACAGAAGCCAGAGGGAATAGAGGGGACACTGGTATAAGTTACAGTGACTTTCTGTTTTACAGTTTGCATATACTTACATGGAGACTACACTGCCTTTACTTCTTATAATATCAGTACTAATGGGTCTGTGCATCATATGTAAATACCCAGATTAATACTTTGAGAATGGTTAGAAAATAAAAATTTAAAAAACTGATTGTCATTTTGAACATGAATACAAAGCCCTCAGACATTTGGATATGAATTAAAGTATTATAGAATATTTATGTTCTATTGTGATGGTTTTTGAATATACATTGGTCTATTTCTGTCTAATTTTTGACTCACAAGTTGCCTCAGGTTATGTGCAATTATTAAAAAGGTAAAACTTGAAGAAACGTGCATACTAAGGTACCTCGTGTACTAAAGCAAAATCCTCTGAGTACATATTATTAACAGAAGAGACTCTAACCAGATACATTTTTATCTCACTTTACCTGGCTTAATTAATTAATAAAAATATTTCTAGCTTACCATATATCTTAAGAGCTTAGTACAAAATGTATACTATAGACATTAAAATTTGTAAAATATGTGTTAATCCAGACTGTGAAGGCAGTAAAATGTACTAAAGTTTCTAAACATTAAGTCTTGTAAGACTTATTAAAAGTGATGGAGTGTATTGACCAATTTAAATTAAAAATGTCCCCTCAAAATGGATGGTATGTTAGTAAATTTTTATAAGAAATGTCAATGGAAACTTAGTGGACTTTGGATGAAAATGTGTAATGAAGATTTGGTGACTAGTAATAGTGCTAGTAAGACACCTGATTCTTTAAAGGATGCTTTAATAACAGGCTACTAAAGAAAGGAAATGGCCCATCAATACAGCAATTTAAGCCCATTGTAACTTTGAATCAAGGTTTTAAAATCCTGTGTGCCATCTTGTCAAGGAAACTGAAAATTGAATTCATAGGCATGCAAACATTGATCAAACAGAATTTACACCAAATTTTGAGTCAGTGTGAAGAAATTAATATAATGAATTGAATTAATTGTAAAACAGTCCTGCATCATTCAGAGTTTTTGTTTTTGTTTTGTAAAAGAAAACCTCAGTCTTGTACTTGAGGACTTTTTCAAGTATATTTGTTTTTAGTATCTGTGGGCATGAATCCCCAGTTAAAATGGAGATACGAATTGCACAGTTAATCCCATGTTAAAATGTGCATTTGGATGGGAATAACATCCTTTGCCTTCAGAGGGACACACATTCATAATGTGCATCTCCATTTGTGAACGCCAAGGGACTATGCACCCAGCTACTGAAAACTTAGAAATTAAAATGGAAAGGACCATAAGCCAGGGCAAACACCCTCAAAAATTTGATGGGAAATTGGACTTTATAAACACAATAAAATTAGTTATCTGCCTAATTTTCATACGTAGATCTTTCCTGCATGTGGGAAACTACCTGTATATTGTGACATATACATTGAGTTATGTGCATGTACAGTCCTCCCTCCACATTTGCGGCTTCCACACTTGTGGTTCTGCATATTCACGGTTTGGTGCTCTGGGGAGGGTGGGGGGGAAGTGGCGACGGGGTCTCTGAAGGCTCGTCGCCACTTTCGGAATGGCAGGGGTGGGTGGGAGGAAAGTGGCGATGGGGCCTCTGAAGGCCCATCACCACTTTCGGGAGGGTGGGGGGATAGTATTATTCGTAGATTTTTCACATTCGCAGGGGTCTTCTGCACCTAACCCCCGCGAATGTGAAGGGACAACTGTATGTTTCTATTACCGTATATTCCGGCGTATAAGACAAGGTTTGAACCCTGAAAAATAGGCTCCAAAATCACGGGTTGTCTTATACGGCGGATACACATTGCTTCACCCCGCAGTCTGAACTCCTGCCTCTTTGCTCCCTTCGCAAATGGAGCGAAGAGGCAGCAGATCAGGCAGGGGGGTTGAGGCAAAGTGCTTACGGTTCATTAGGCCCCCCTCCTCTGCCTTCTCCCCCTTTAGGGAGCAACCGAAGGCAGAGGAGGGGGGCGAATGTTGCTGGAAAGCCCCCCCCCCTCCAGCCACCCTTCCATCCTCCCCAAAGCTGCGATCCAGTTCCCAATCATGGCTTCGGCGAGGGGGTGGGTGGCTGGGAAGCCTCCCCCCTCTTCCAGCCACCCTTCCACCCTCCGCGAAGCCCCCTCCCTCCAGTCCTCCCTTCCACCCACCTCCTCCCCAAAGCCGTGATTGGGCTCCAGATCGCGGCTTCGGGAAAGGGGTGGGTGGCTGAGAAGCCCCCTCCCTCCAGCCACCCTTCCACCCTCCCCGAAGCCCCCTCCCTCCAGCATCCTCCCTCCAGCCACCCCCCTCCCCAAAGCCGCGATCCAGCTCCAGATCACGGCTTCAGGGAGGGGTGGGTGGCTGAGACGCCCCCTCTCTCTAGCCACCCTTCCACTCTCCCTCCAGCGTCTTCCCTCCAACTACCCCCCTTCCCCAAAGCCACAATCCGGCTCCAGATCGCGGCTTCGGAGAGGGGGTGGGTGGCTGAGAATCCCCCTCCCTCCAGCCACTCACCCCCTCCCCAAAGCCGCGATCCGGCTCCAGATCATGTTTTTTTGTGGGGGGGGGGAGATTTGTTCAGAGGGGGTTTACCTTTGCCTCCCTCTGAGGCTGAGAGAATGTTACTTGCCCAAGGTCACCTGGACTTTATCACACTATAATGTTATAGTGCTATCATTCCACTTTAACTGCTATGGCTTCCTCCTGTGGAATTCTGGGGTTTGTAGTTCAGTGAGGCCTAAGGGCTTTTTCTGGCTAACAGTTCTAATTGTCCCTCCCTAAACTGCAAATCACAAGATTCCACAGGAGGCAACTATAGTAGTTAAAGTGGAATAATAGCGCTATAACAGTGTAATGCGATAAACAGGAAGAGGAGAGCTACATACAGTATATTCCCTTGAGTTCATTGGAAGAAAGAAAAGATAAAAATCAATATTTTTTTTTCAATTGATCAACTTTTTGTCCAATTGACTAAACCCATGCCCTGCTTAACTGGTAAGCTAAGATAATTTTTACAAAAAATGTTGTTTTGAGTATTATTATTTTTTTAACCTGAACTTTGCAAATAATGGGGCTTCCAGTTTAAAATACCATAGAGTTGCCTTGGAGGACGTAGAAAATGGCTAGAGAGGACACATTTTCTAGGGAAACTCTATGGTAGGTGTGCCATTTTGTGTCCCGTGGATAATTAAATCAGTGGATACGGGGGTCCTACTCTCTCTCTCTCTCTCTCTCTCTGGCTTTTCTTCGCAAATGAAGATTCAGGGTCCTACTGTACGGCAGAAGTAATTCTATGATCTTTTTTTATTTAGGTTTTTAACATTTGTATTATATTTAAAGTATTTAAAGTGTGAAGTTATTTATAATAATAGAAATTCTTTTAATGGTGCTGTTTTAATATTTGTATGGGATTGTTCTGATGTTTGTATGTTTGCCACCCCAATCCTGATGGGAGAGGCGGGATACAAATAATAATAATGCCGCGATCAAACTCCCAATCACGGCTTTGGGGAGGGGGTGGGTACCTGGGAAGACCCCCCCCCTCCAGCCACCCTTCTGCCCATCCCCTCCGTCTTCATTTCCTTTGCAAAGGGAACGAAGACAGAGGGAATGGGCAGTGGTTGAGGCAAACCAGGGTCATTTGGCCCCCTCCTCTGCCTTCACCCCCTTTGGGGAGCAACCGAAGGTGGAAGAGAGGGGTGAATGTTGTGGCTGGCTGGCTAGGAGAGCCCTGCCAGCTGATCCTATTTGCTTTCCCAACTCACGAGGAGATCATCCTGAGTTGGGAAACAAGAGGATCAGCTGGCAAGACTCCCCCAGCCAGCCAGCCAAATTGGGTGGTGGTGGTGGTCTTATATGGCGAATATATGCCAAACCCTAGATTTTTAGTTCAGAATTGGGGGGTCGTCTTATACGCCCAGTCGTCTTATACGCGGGAATATGCGGTACCTTGATTGAGTACAGGTTTCTTTATTCTTTATGGTCTCTGACTCACACAAATGGCTTATATGCACCTACACAGTGCATCATTTAGAACCTTCTAGAGCTAGAGAATAAGCATTTTGGTGGTAGTCCCTTCTCCACTTGGCACATGTGACCAGCACTGTTGTCACTTAATCCCTCAGTTCCTTTTCGTCTGCCACAGCAGCAACATTGTTTGGAACTTTTTCTTACCAGGTTTTCTCATATTTTCTCAGCTTGGATTGCTTGGTTTTTGAATTTTGGACTTACCTTACCTTTCTTACTTTTTGTGTTTTGGCTTTGGTTGTGGATTTGTTGGCTTATCAGCTTTGCACGTGCTCTCGGGGGCTTATGGGGTAAGATCCTGAAAAGGATGGCCATTCAAAGTTCCTTTTGTGCCTGGGAGAAGAGCACAACATAGGCTCCCATGTTCACACTGTCAAGGCTTCATCCCTCAGGCACACCGCAATTGCTCCTCCAGGCTTAAGGTTCTCCTGTGTGAGAACACATTGAAAGCTGTAGACTGTGTAGCTGAAAACAGGCCAGTCTTCTCAGATCCCTGGCTAGAGACTACCACTGCTGCTGCTGCTGCTGCTGTTGCTACTACTACTACTACTACTACTACTATGAACATATTGAAACAACTTTGATCTCTTGCATCTCTCTCGTTATTCAATGTCAACAGTCTATACCAACATATGTACCGACTACTACTGTCCACTTCTGTACCAAGTTGAATTCATTTGCCCTTGCCAGTACCATCTCACACCACGGTCCCTACCCCATCCATACTTGCCTTCATTAGTACCAGCCTCCTCTGTACCATCAACATACCCGATAGGAATGCCACCTGCTTTGACATCTGAGGCGAGAACACTTCAGTCAGCATCTCACCCGGAGTTCTCTGATGAGGAATCTGACTCCTCTTCAACATTTTCTGACCTCCCAGCCTTGGACTCCTCTCTGACACTGGTGGGAGACCATGATCCAGCCTTGCTAACCAATGACATCTGCTTGTTTGCAGATCAGGTGCTCTGGATGGTGAAAGCTCGAAGTTTTGAAGTCAAACAATCCAAACCATCCACCTTGGATCCAGAGTTTAGACATGTTTAGACCCCAGTACAGCTTCAATACTGCTTCTGCCAGCTCTCCTTCAGGTGGCCAGGAAGTCCTGGTCCTGCTTCCATCCCGTCAACCTCTAAAAAGACAGAGGGACTCTACAGGTTTCAGGTTCAGACTGCCTTTTCTATCATCCTCAACCCAATTCCATTATAGTTGATCGAGCCCAGTTAAAGTCTTCCCAGTGACAGCACTCCACTACAGTGGACAGAGGGTAGAAGAAGTTGGATGTGATGTACTGCAAGTTCTATTCTACGGCTGCTCTGTCCTTTTGCATAGTAAACTAAGGTGTGTATGGGAGCCTATGAACAGTTTCTTTGGGAGGAGATGCCACCTTTCCTGGACAAGCTTCCAGAGAAAGATTGGAGTGTGCTGCAATACTTCAGGTGGATGCATAGGCTGGCAGTCCAAGAAATCAACATGGCTTGTCATGGCATTAACTGAATTGCCAAAGCCCTGGCTAGTGCTATTGCCTTGTGCTGCCATCTGGGGCTCTGCTCCTCTTTCTTCTCCCATCAGATGAAGATTACCATACAGGCTCTTCCTTTTGATGAAAAGGGTTTATTTACTGCAGAGATGTACAACAAGCTGGAGTGTCCCCAAAAGATGCATTCTACTGTGTGGAAATTTGAGTCTACTCCCAATTCCAGCTGTCCCCCAGATCTTGTTTCCCTTGGTCTATACACACCTCTTTCAAGCAGTCCTATAGCCCAGGGGAGAAGCTGGCAAGCATGCATGGTTCCTCTTCCATCTTCATCTACCAAGATGGACTCCTCTGCCTCAAGATACAGATCTCACCCGTTCAGAAAGAGACATCAAGATCCAACTAAGCAGCACCTTTGGCATTTCTAACAACCAACCTCCACACCACCTGCATGCTCCCTTTTCATGACAGATTACAGAAATTCCACCACTACTGAGCATACATCACCTTGGATTTGTGGGTCATTGTCATTGTTAAGAGGGGGTATACCATAGAGTTCTGGAAGACTCCCACATCAGGGGTGTTTTGATGTACTCTTCCCTCTCCCACACGGATGAGGTTGTCAGGATCTGCCTCTACTTTCAGGACTAGGCTCCTGGCGGTGGAAGTCTTGGAGGGACCAGGGATGACTTATCAGGCACAGCCAGCTGCACTCATGCAGTACACCTGGAGCAGCCAGGGGCACAGCTACTTAAGAAAGGCATTCCCCCCTCAGCTTTTGCCACAGCAACATGGACTTCTGTGTTGCCTGTAACTGTTCTTTGGACCCTTGCCATGACCTGCTGCTTCCTCATGTTTGGACCCTTGCTTGCTTCTTGTACCTGCCTCTGGCCCCCTGGATTCCTGGTATGTGTTCTGACCTCAGCTTGTAGTTGGACTTGGGCTACTTGAACTCTGTCTTCTGTGTTACTGACCTGACACTCCCTTCCTGGACCTGACTTTGCCTCTGGCCCTCTGGCCTCCTGGTACGTGTTTTGACTTCGGCTTGTTTTTGGATTTCAACTTGTCTTTGACCCTGCCAGGACTTTGGACTCTATCGCCTGTGTTCCTGGCCCAGCCCTGTCATCCTTGCTCAAAGACCTCACCACCCACACCCCAGATCCTGACAGAGGTGAACTCCTTCTTACTCAAGAGAGTAATAGAATCTATTCCTTCCTCCCAGCTCCAGTGGGGATTTTTCTCACACTACTTCATCGTATCAAAGAAGGACAGCGGACTACATCCCATTCAGAATCGTCAGGATGTCAGTTTCTTCATGGAGCCCACACATTTCAGAATGGTTTCTCTCAGACCCATTTGAGCCTTTTCTCCAGGGCCGGATGGTTCAAGTAGTCTCCAGAACACCACAGTGGCCTTCTATTTGATCCTACAAGGCAGAATGAGGTTGGATATCCTGCTTCACCTTACACTTACTCCTGTGCAACTGGTGCCTTTGTCAAGGGATCTCCATCTGCATAGTTCATCTTCCTAGTGGGTTTGCTGACCCTTGCATCCTGCCACAAGTGGAAGCAGCATCCCAGCACACTCTGTAAGATCTTCAGATAATGGGGCATGCCAGTTGTAAATTGCTTTGCCTCGCCACAGAAAGCACAATACCAGACCTTCTGCTCTAGAGCAGAATTGCTCGCTAGGTGAAGTGTTCCTCTTCCATTGGGGAAGTCCTGTTGTGTATGCTTTTCCTCCATTTCCCCTTTTCACCAGGGTGAGAGCCAAGATGAGATAGGACTGCGTGCTGTGCATACTAATCACCCCTTGGTGGCCCAGACAATCCTGTTCCACTTTCTCTCCTTCACCTGTCTCATGGAGAGTTTCTCATACTGCTAACCTAGCTGGACCTCCTCACCATTCACCGGGGCAAGGTGAAACACTCAGACCTATGAATGCTCAAGCTGACAGTCTTTCTGTAGTCTCCTTGACTGCTCATGTCAGACATGTTCTTGCAGCCACACATCGGCCTGCTACTCAACACTCATATGCTTACAAATAGTAGAATTTTCTCTCCTTATCACCTTGGGCCAACTCTCCTGCTCAGATGCAGTTCACCCATGTTTTGGCATTCCTTATCTCCTTTTTGGACAGGGGACTTTCCCTCTCATTGCTCAAATGCTATCTGTCAGCGATCTCATGGAACATGCAGAACATTGGAAGATCCTCCTGCTTTGCACACTTCTTTGTCAAAAGATTCTTACAAGGATATGGGACTCTCCATCATTTTACTCATGGCCCTACAGCTCACTGGAGCCTGGAACTGTTTCTCTCTTTGCTGTCACATAAGCCCTTTGAACTACTGGCCTTGTGTGACTCCTCACTTGGAAGTCTGCCTTTTTGGTGGCCATAATTTCAGCCAAGAGAGTGGGGAAACTATGTGCTCTTAGGGTCGACACCCCCTTTTCACAGGGACAAGGTGGTCCTTAGGCCTGACATATCTTTCCACCCTAAGGTGGTTTCAGTTTTCTACCTCAACTAGGATATTGTACTGCCTGCCCTGATGCAGAACCCTTTGTCTGATATTGAGTGTTCTCTCCACTCATTAGATGTTTGACAAATGTTAGCCTTTTGTGTAGGCTGTATGGCATCCTTTGGAAGATCTCAGAGACTGTTCCTCTGTTACTCAACCAGCAAGAAGGGCCCCCATTCCCCCTCACTCAGAAGGAACCTCCTGCTGAAATGCACAGGCACTCTAACAGAGCTATGGCTGCATCATGTTTCTGAGAGGCATTCAGTTACTGGACATTTGCAAGACGGCCACCTGGTCCCAGCCTTCAACATCCATAACACATTACAGTGTTGACACAATATCCAGGGAGGAAGCTGTGTTTGGGAGAGCTGTCCTTTGCTCCTGCATTATATGACACTCCCTCCTCCTATGGTGAGTAGCTTGCTCATTTCCCATTTGTGTGCATCCCAGAGACCATGAAGAAAAACAGGTTGCTTACCTGTGACTGGGGTTCTTTGAGTGGTCATCTGTGAACTCACACAGACCCAACTCCCCTCCCCTCTTGATGGTCCTGCTCCCCTTCTCTCCTTGGTTGCTACTTCAGCATACAGGGAACTGAGGGATTGAGTGGACTGGCACTGGTCACATGTGCCAAGTGAAGGAGGGGCTGCCTTCAAAACGCTTATTCTCTGGCTCTAGAAGTGATGCACCGCACAGGCGCAGATAACTCATTTGTGTAAGTTCACAAATGACCACTCAAAGAACCAGTTACAGGTAAGCAACCTGTTCACAGAAGTAATACTATTGAAGGAAATTGCTTAGCAGGATGTTGTCCTTGGGTTGAAACTACTTTTTGATAGGGTTTTTTTTTAACTGATTTCCAACCTTAGGTTTTGCAGACTAGTTTACCCATTGAGTTTTTACACTACTGCACCCAAATATCTTGCCCAAGCTACATGTTGCTCACTCCTAGGGTGCAACTGTGTCTTTCTCGTAAGCTGTCCTTTAGCTTGGCCAAAAATCTACATTCTCTTTGTTGCTCTGTACTGTTACTGTTACTACTCTCTCACAAGAGAGAGCCTTGAAAGTCTTTAATTCTGCTTGAGAATATATTTTGAACAAAACAAATTCTGTTGGTCCTACTTTTAGAAGAGAATTCTTAAACATAAGACTTGTACTATGCGCACAAATTTATAATCTAGTTAGCTGGCAAGGCAAATTTCTGTAAAATTTCTGTTAAAATCTTTAGGGAACATGCCAGAGTTACATAAAAGTCATCATTAGTGAGTTTTCAGTAATATATATTCTTACAGGATTCTGTGATGCCTTCCCAGGAACCTCAGTTAGATGATAAGAATGATGAAGTTGACATCCCCACAGAAGAGAATGATGGAAGTAAGTACTATATTATTTTAATATAATTTATGTCCTGCAAATGAAATGGGGTTGTCGGTCATGATATGGTCCCTTTAAACCTGAAGCACCTCTAGGAATTTAACTAGTTAGTTGAATCTCCCAGTTAGCCCCTGCTGAGAATTTCTGCAGCATGTGAAGTTAGACTATGTAATCATTTACCAGAGCAGGGCTGGATGGGCGAATCTATGCTTTTTGCATACAGAACATCCCTGCTTAATTCCTCACCATCTCTAGACGTTTTGCCTTGAATTGATAGCTGCTGCCAATCCGTGTTAGACTGGGGTCTTTTGACCAGGATTCCATTAATATCATCCAGGGGTGCCACAGAATTTTACATTCTTCTTCGTGGTCTCTGTGAATCCATACAATGGTAATTCTTGTGCTTGCGCATAGCACTTTGGAACCTTCTAGAACCTCATTATATTGCTTTTTGGCGGTAACTCCGCCTACCATCCCCTGCCCTATATAAATTCCCTTCCTACCTGAATACCTCAGTTCCTTTTTTCCCGCTGCATTAGTAGCTTCTAGGAACTTTGGTGAACCTCAGTCTTCTTATTTACCTCACGTTTTTGACTTTGGACTGTTTTCTCAACTTTGGCTTGCTTTAACCCTTGATTGTTGATATCAGTTTTGACTTGGCTTGGTGACCACGTTTTCTCCTTCTCCATTGGTTGTCACTGTGTTGACTTGTGCTAGGCCCTTCTACCATGGCCTCCACGGGATTTTTCAGGAGCTGTTCGGTCTGTCCCGGGAAGATTCCTGAGGCAGATAGCCATTCCAAGTGTCTGTTCTGCTTGAGTGAGAAACATGATGTTCGTTCTTGTCACCATTGTAAGGCGTTCACACACACACACCCCTAGCTCAAAGAAATCGGGACAAGCGTCTTAAGGCTCTACTTTATGAGCATGCGTTGTCCGCTACCCCATGGCCTCTTCTAAAACAACAGGGGCCAATGTTGTGACCAGCTCCTCTTCTTTGCCAGACACATCGGTGGTGGCTTTGTCTTCTTCCTGGGACTCAGGGTGACCAGGGTCTGCTTCAGTCCCTCTTTGTTCCCACAGTACCGCTCAGAGGTCTGGTACCACCCATGGTACCTCCCGCGATACTGCGCATGCTACTGCCCTGGCGCCTCCTGAGGAGCCTGCGATGCTGGCCCGATATTATCACAAGGCCGCCTGTCTCTCGTCTTTGGCTGCCAGTGAGGGTTCATCTGCTATGGTAGGTTCTGCTTCGACTTCTCGAGATGATACCGCTAGCAATCCTCTTAAGAAGAGCAAGAAAAGGGAGGCCAAGAAGGGGAGGGATTGCTCTCCTCATCAGGGACAGTCATGAGAACAGCGGATTGAACACTCCAAGGACTCTTGACCTTCGCAATGCCTATTTTCATGTCTCCATCGTTCCTTCACACAGACACTTCCTTTTCTTTGCCTTTGGAACTCGTGCCTACCGTTTCTGAGTGCTTCCCTTCGGGCTTTGTACTGTCCCCAGGGTTTTTACCAAGTGCATTGCCATGCCTGTTATCAGCTTCGGCTGATACGCCAGCTGCGCCATTTCCTGGAAGTAAAGGACCTCGAGACTGAGGTGTACGCGCTGGTAACCCCTCGTCTAGATTTCTGCAATGCGCTCTACATGGGGCTGCTCTCATGCTTGGTCCGGAAACTTCAGTTGGTAAAAAATATGGCAGCCAGAGTGGTCTCGGGAACATCTCAGAGAGACCATATAACTCCAATGTTAAGCTCTCTCCACTGGCTGCCTATCAGTTTCTGGGCCCAGTATAAGGTGTTGGTTATTACCTTTAAAGCCCTAAATGGCTTGGGTCCAACTTATCTCTGGAACCGCCTCCTCCCATACAATCCTCCCTGCGCACTCCGGTCCTCTGGGAGGAATTGGCTTCAGCCACAAAAATCTAGGCTGTCTGCAACCTCCCAGAGGGCCTTTTCGGTAATTGCCCCCAAATTGTGGAATGACCTGCTGAACAAGATCCGTCAGATAACAAGCCTGAATAGCTTTAAAAAAGCACTAAAGACGGATTTCTTTTGGCAGGCCTTTCCTAATTAGGTCCCGGCCTCAGGGGATCCTGGCTTCTTTTAGTCTGCTGGCCATTTATTGTATTTTATTGTATTTATTGTTTTTAAATGTGATTTTAGATCAGTTGGTTTTAATTTATAATTGTTTAATATTTTTTTATGGGGGAGGGTGGGGTGGGGGGTGTTTGGGGATTTTATCTGTATTGTATTTTAATTTTTGTAAGCCGCCCCGATTGTTTTAACAGAGGGGCGGGGTATAAATAAATATTATTATGATGATGGTGGTGGTGGTGGTGGTGGTCGCCTGGCTCAAACAACAAGGAGTCATTATGTTCCTGTACCTCAGTGACTGGCTTTTTGCTGTGCCCTCTAAAGAAAAGCTTCGATCAGACATCCAACTGACCTTTTCACTACTTCACGATTTGGGCTTTGTCGCCAGCATTGAGAAACCCCGACTTCAGCCCTCTCAAGTCATATGTTTTATCAGTGCCCAATTGGACTCAAGGGTGGTATGTGCGTTCCTCCCGGACTATCGCTTTGCCACCCTCATGCAGCAGTCTGACGGTGCATCTCCCACAGGCGCATGTCAGCCAGGTTAATTCAGCAAGCACTAGGCTACATGGCCTCCACCACTGCAGTGATGCCATTGTCCAGGCTTCAGATGAGACCACTGCAGTCCTGGTTCCTCTCCAAGTTCCAACCTCTTCTCGATAACCCACTCAAGTTGCTCTCCATTCCCAGGTCTGTTCTTTGACGGCTTCATTAGCGGATGGATCCAAAGATTGTTCAGTGCAGTCTTCCATTTAGCCTACCTCAACCTACTCGGTCAGTCACCGCTGATGCATCTCTGACAGGCTGGGATGTGCACTCACATGGACTGATGATTCGGGGACATTGGTCACCGTCAGAGACTGCCCTGCTGTCTGAACAAGCAAGAGGGCACTAGTTCTCTGCTCAACCTGACCATCCAATTATGGGACTAGTCTGTGGAGTGTCAGATCTCTCTCATGGCCCTCCACCTTCCAGGTGCACAGAATGATGTGGCAGATGCACTGAGCTGCTTGTCAACATGCAGCCACGAGTGATCTTGATTCCAGATATCCTCCGTCAGATCTTCAGCAAGTGTGGGCACCTCTCAATCGATCTCTTTGCAACCATATTGAACGCCTGTTGTCCCCTGTTTTGCTCCAGAGAACCCCCATCGACAACTAACCTGGGGTGCATTTCTCTTCCGGTGGACTGGACCTCTCCTGTACGCCTTTCCCTCCTTCCTGCTGGTGGCCAGGGTGGTACCCAAGTTTCACCAAGACAACGGCCACTGTATCCAGATCACACCTTAGTGGCCGCATCAGGTATAGTTCTCTCCCCTGCTGTTGATGTCAGGGGGGGACTTTCTGAAGGTCGCTCTTCACCCAGATCTCCTCACTCTGCAGGGCAGGCAAGTTCTTCACCTGGATTTGAGCACCATCAAGCCTACGGCATGGCTTGTCCAGCCCTAGATGACCTGTCTGCGTCAGCCCATGTTATTGTTGAAGCTGCACAATGTCCTTCTACTCATAGGGGATACGCCTATAAGTGGCAAAAGTTTTGTGGTTCTCTGGACAAGAAGGATATCTCTCACCACTGCGCAACTGTTCCATTGCTCCTGGACTACTCTTTCTGAGTGTTGCTTGTCGCTCTCCTCTGTTTGTGGATATGTGGTGGCTGTTTCATAGCATTTGCAGTATCTTGGCTATCCATCTTGCCTTAAGGACTCTCTCATGCATGGCTTCCTACAAGGGTACAAGAATTTGCACCCTCCTTTGGCTGGGCCTACTTCCAGTTGGAGTTTGGAGTTCGTCCTTGCTGCATTGTCCAGGCCTCCCTTTGAGCCCATGGGTATGTGTGACTTGCATCTCCCCTCTATCAAGACTGCCTTCGTGGTTGCCATCACTTCTGCATGAAGAGTGAGCGACTGAGTTGTGTGCGTTGAGGGTTGATCCGCCGTATACCTGGTTCCATCATGACAAGGTAGTGCTCTGGCCCAGTGTCACCTTCCTGCCTATGGTGGTGTCTTTTCACCTTAATCAGAACATCATTCTGCCAGCTTTTTTCCATGCCCCTTCTTCAGAGCTGGAGTGCTCCTTGCATGCCCTAGATGTCCATCAGGCTCTCGCCTTTTATGTGGACAGAACTGCGCCATTTAGCTGTTCCTGTCAGCTGTTTGTCTGCTATGTGAGTCAATGGAAAGGTTGTCCTGTGCCCTCCCAGTGTTTCTTGAACTGGGTGGTGTCGGCTATTCACCTATCCTACCAGCTTATGGACAGACCTGTTCCTGAGACTGTCCACAGTCACTCTATTGGGGTGACTGTGACCTCTATAGCATTTCTTCATGGTGTCTCGATACAAGACAGTTGATGGGTAGCTACCTGGGCAACACCTTTGACTTTTGTTAAGAATTATAAGGTGGACTCTGTCTCATGTGCTGATACTGCTCTGGGGAGAGCCGTCCTGTTTTCATGCATTGCATAAAGGTTTTCTGTGTTGGTGCTTTTTGATTCAATATACTGTGGTTGGGGTTAAATGTCTTGTGTTTTTCTTGTGTCACCATTATTGCACCAGGCCACTCCCTTCTCCTTCATATGTGAGCTTGCTCGTGTACCCATTGTGTGGATTCACAGAGACCACGAAGAAGAAGGACAAGTTGCTTACCTGTAACTGCAGTTCTTCGAGTGGTCATCTGTAAATTCATACAAACCTGCCAGTCCTCCCCTCTCTTGTCCTGCATTCTTGGTTCTGAGAAGCTGCTGTACGTGGCTATTAGGAACTGAAGTACTGTATTCAGATGGGAAGACATGGTGAGTAGAGCTACTGCCAAAAAGCATTATGATGAGGTTCTATAAAATTCTGAAGTGCTCTGCGCAGGCGCAGGAATTACCATTGTGTGAATTCACAAATGACCACTCAAAGAACTACAATTACAGGTAAGCAACCTGTTTCACATCTTAGTACAAATACGTGCCTAAGAATTTATAAATGATTAAATAAATTACATGTAGCCAATTTTTCTACAGAGTGGAAGAACTCCTAGCATTGACAGAGGGTGCGGTAGTAGTTTTGGCTGATTCCTCCTTTCCATCCCCTTCACACAACACTGTTCAGGAAGGTCCTCAGAGCATCCAGAGCAGATGTTTAGGGGAATAAAGGGCTGCCTCTGGAGATTTTTGAGTGCTGTTTTTTTATGTTTCTGGATAGAGTGCTTTGATTTTTAGTTTGTTAGGGGCAAGGAGAAGGAGTTTAGTTTCCATATGTTGACAGGGGTTCCTTTGTCAAAAATGTCAGTGAAAATAGTGATGTTGACGCAAACAGGTTAGATGGATTTATGACCTGACTCCACATTAGGTAGCTTTCTGAATTCTTGCTCAAAGATGGCAGGCTGTGTTTCTCTCTGCTGGGCTTCTGGAAGAAATGTACAGCAAACTCATTCAGGTTATCTTTCCAGTGTGGGCAGATATAATAACTGTTCTTGCTAGTTTTAGTATTGTTTGAGTTTGTTTATTTTTGTTTGGATTATTTTATTGTTGGCTGCTCTGAGCAGTAAGAATGATTGCATGGTACTGATGATCCTGACCTGACCATGAGCAATTTTTTTTAAAATTTGAACAGCAGAACATACTCCCACATTCCCTACAACCAAATCTATATAAAAATAATGTGGTTTGGCAAAGTTCCTGATGGTTATAACACATGGATTGGACAGCATTCTAGTTGTGCATACATTTCTAATACCATACTTTGGGGATTTTTTTTCCCTTTGAGTAAAGGCACAAAATTGTATTGTGTCTATAAATAGCTAGCCGTTTGCTGTAAATATTTTGAATGCAGATTTATGTGAAAATTGCTGTTGATAGTAAGTTATCATTCCCTTCAAAAAGTCCCCAGAAAATTGTGATTACATGGCGAGATAGTTAAAACTTGGTTTTTGAAATTCCGTATTGCATTTCATATAAAGCTACCTGTATTTGTTATTTGGTTGGCCAAATGTAAGACCACTGCTATTGCATCATAGATTGCTTTATTATTCTGCTTTACTCATTTACTCTACAGTGCCTTATATTCCTTCAACCCGGAAGCATGACAATATTAAAGATGATTCTGAGGTAGGTTTGTGTAAAATACTTTTTCTTAACTTGTAAGCTTTTGATCAGTTTAATAAACCCATGTGTTTTTCTTTACCTTTCTTATAGAATATGGACCATTCTTTTTCAATCCTCTAGAAGTTAACAACCTTTTTTTTTTTTTTTTTAATCATAGCAAGCCTGCTAGATGGGGTGTATTTATTTTTAGGTCTGATTGATTTGCAGTCAGCAAGGGGTTCTGACTCCCAGTGGTTTCACAAAATTGACAAATCTAATATTGACAACAAATGGGCTTTTTGTCTTCTAAATTACGCTACGGAAATCAATAAAGCTTGTGGGGGAAACAGATGTAGATTTTGGTGTGACAGATTTTGAGGTTGAGCTTCAGAAAATAAAACTGGGTGAGGTAGATATGGCTCATAGTTTTCAACCCTTGTTGTGGGTTATGAATCGTCTACCCCCAGACCCAAAAGGCTCAAAAGCCACTGCAAGCCACTGAGAAACATGGTAGGCTTGCTCTCACCACCACCCTTAAACCCTCAGACATATACACACACACAGCAGAAAAATCAACCAAAAGCAAAATTGGAAATGGTATATCATTTCTGGATTCATTTTAATGTGGTGGCACAACTCTCCAGGGCACAGATGGCAAAAAATAACCTCTGCTGTTGGTTGCACCATGATTTAAGGTAATTTCCCAGCATTTTTCCCTGGTGACATGTTGCCCCTGTTTTACCTTTTGGGAAAATGTTGGGTGTCTAGAAGTTAAAACTCTCAGTGGGAGGTAAGTGATTGTATCTGGGGGCGGGAAGGAGAGTCAGTCACTTGGCTTGAGTGCTCGTGAGTGTTGGTGTACCAGTGTAGGTATAAAGTAACAGCATGCAGCAGCCCTCAGATTCCTTCCCAAGAATCTTCTATACAGATAGGAAATGTTGCTAAATATATTGGGAATTGTGACCTTTCCTTAAATTGATCCTTTATGACATAATGAGAATTCTGTTTTTAAAAGTTTGTTTTAAAATATAGTCATCCCTCCACATTCATGGGGGTTAGGGGCACAAGACCCCCGCAAATGTGAAAAAACCACAAATAACAATTTATGCAAAGATGGGGAGGCGGATGGAACACACTGGGGAGGGAGGGAGGGAGGGAGGTTTGTGGTCCAGGCAGCTTCTGCTGCAACCTGACCCACCTAGGCCTCCCAGACCACCACCGCCACCATCACCGTCACTCATCCTGTCACTGCCACCATGCCCCCACTGCTGCATCTGCCATGCTGCCGCACCTGCCACACCATGCCACTGCTGCTGACCAATTGGGGACTTTGCGGCTCAGCGAAGGTTTCATTGGCAAATGATGAAAGGAATGAAAGCCAATTAAAGTGGGGCCAGCGGTTTCCTAAGTGAGCGTGCCACTTTAATCGGCTTTCGTCCCTCACACACAAGAAGAAGAAAGAAAGGGGGAGGATTAGCAAAGTCTCTTTGCCCCCTTTCTTCTTCACCCATGGCCCTGTGGCACCGCAGATCAGGCCGGCGAAGAGGAAACAGAGCGAAGATACTTTGCTAATCTCCCCCTTTCCTCTTTGCCGGCCCGATCCGCAGTGACCCAGGGCCATAGGCAAAGAAGAAAGGGGGTGGAAAGCAAAGTCTCTTTGTCCCCTTTCCTTTTGCCGTTGCCGCCATGCTGCTGCTGCCACCATACCTCCGGGGCCTTCATGGCCGCCTCCCGACCAATACCAAGCAGTTGGAGGCTTGGCTTTGCAGATTTGCTTTGCAGCTCAGCGGTTTTGCAGGGAACACGGCAGGGGTTTGCTCAGCCTTTGGCTGCCCCCTGTCCTCAGAGAATGAACGCCAAGCAAACCCATGGCACTCGCAGCAAACCCACATGTTCCCTGTTGGGGGGGAAGCCAAAGGGAGGAGCAACCCTCCGGCGGCTTTCCACAAATAGATAAAGTTGCGATTGTAGAGGGACAACTGTAATTTAAGATCAGTTTAATACACCGAAAAATTAAGAATGTGAGCAATATAAATTGGTGTGTCTGTGTTTGTGTGTGTGTGAGAGAGAGAGGCATTGATCCCTGCTATGGAAAAATAAGAGTGTCAAACACGAGTCCCATGCACATAGGACTGCCCTGTTTGTTTTTTAAGTCATTGTAACTGTGCAAATAAATACTATACTATACATACAGTTGCCCCTTCATATTCGCTGGGGTTTGGTTCCAGGACCCCCTGTGGGTACCAAAATCCATGAATACTCAAGTCCCATTATATGCAATGACATAGCAATATATATATATAAGATGACAAAATCAAGGTTTGCTTTTTGGATTATTATTTTTTAAAGAATATTTTCAAGCCAGGGATACTTAAATCCGTGAATACCAAATCCGTGGATACGGAGGGACAAGTGTACTATAAACTCAGTCATCTTGGCCCCTTAGAAAATAAATGTAGACTATTGCACATTATTTTTTTTTCACAGAGGGAATTTCAGGAAACCCAGTACCAATCTACATTCCATCCCTCTCCCATGCACACATACTCACATGCCAGCAGTGGCCTGATAAATCCTGAATCACTTTCAGTGCTCCTAGAGGGCTTTCAAACAATTATTTTTAAAGAATAAAGAGATGCCAGAGGGACATTGAACAAACAGAAAGCCCTTCATAAAGCATCATCATGCACTTCCCCTCTTCTCTAGAATTGCTGGTGGTGCTAGTAATATACGCATGAGTGACTACTGCAGCTGATGAGATTGTCCTTTCTATCATGCAGTACTCATGCATATCATGCATTATTTGTTTAAAGTAATTTGTTTGTAAAAACCTGAGATGAAGTGCAGGGTATTGATTTGAGATTAGCCATTTATGTTGCTGATAGGTGTACACATACATACCTGGATGTACATTGCCCCTGCCTTTAGCTTTATAAATGTTTATTTAAAATCCTCCCGAGTGACAAAACAGAACATTTAACAGTACCTAATAGAAAAAAGAAGAAGAAAGAAAAGAAAAGAAAGTGAACGGGAAAAAAAAGAGGAAAAGGTAGAAAAAAACAATAGTGACTTCCAATCTTCTTTCGGTAGCTATTAAAATATATAATCAGTGTAAACCTCACTCATCTATCACAATAAATGCTCCTTTGTATACCATATGTAGTTACAGATAATAATAAAATCATTATTATCATACATGTTTTCTACAGAAAGGCATTACATACTAAAGCAGTTTTCCCAACTCTTTTTCCAACTATCGTATATTCCGGCATATAAGATGACTTTTGAGCACTCAAAAATACCCTCCAAAATTGAGGGTTGTCTTATACACCGGATATACTTTTTGGTGTTTTTTTTCCCTTTTTTCCCCCCCGCCTACCAATCTCCTGCCTCTTTGCAACCTTCGCAAACGGAGTGAAGAGTCAGGAGATGGAGCAGGGGGTGAGGCAAAGTGTTTAGCAGTTCATTCTTTCCCCTCCTCTGCCTTCTCCTCCTTTGGGGAGCAACTGAAGACAGAGGAGGGGGGAGAACGTTGTGGTTTGGTGTTGTGTGTTCAGTGGCCGAGGCAAATGGGCATTTTCGCCCCTTTCCCGCACCTTCCTTGAAGGTGGGGGAAAGGGGCGAATCTAGCGGTTTGCCGCGGACGCCCCTGCTTCCCCCGCCTTGGCCCCCTTCGGAAGAGAGCCAAGACGGAGGGAGGGGGGCAGCCAAGACAAACTGGGCATTTTCAAGGAAGGTGGGGGAAAGGGGCGAAAATGCCCAGTTTGGCTCGGTGGCCCCGTTCTCTCCGTCTTGGCTCTCTTCCGAAGGGGGCCAAGCCGGGGAAGCGGGGCCGCTGAATCAAACCGCTATATTCGCCCCTTTCCCCCACCTTCAAGGAAGGTGGGGGAAAGGGGCGAAAATGCCCAGTTTGGCTCGGCGGGCTCTCTTCCGAAGGGGGACAAGCTGGGGAAGCGGGGCTGCCGAGCCAAGTCACTAGATTCGCCCCTTTCCCCCACCTTCGAAAATGCCCAGTTTGGCTCAGTGGCCCTGTTCCCTTCGTCTTAGCCCCTTTCAAGGAAGGTGGGGGAAAGGGGCGAAAATGCCCAGTTTGCCTCGGCGGCCCCACTTGCCCCGCCTTGGCCCCCTTCGGAAGAGAGCCAAGACGGAGGGAACAGGGCCGCCGAGCCAAACTGGGCATTTTTGCCCCTTTGCCCCACCTTTCTTGAAGGTGGAGGAAAGGGGCGAATCTAGCAGTTTGCTGCGGGCGCCCCTGCTTCCCCCTTCTTCGTCCCCTTCGGAAGAGAGCCAAGACGGAGGGAGGGGTGCGGCTGAGGCAAACTGGGCATTTTCGCCCCCTTCCTCCCCCTTCTCTCCCTTTGGGGAATAATCCCAGGTGGACGAGGGGTGCGAATGTAGCGGTTTGCCTCAGCAGATTGGGGATCCCCCACCTTCTCCCCCTTTGGGAAACGAAGGGAACAAAGACTGAGGGGATGGGAAGCGTTCGAAGCAAAGTGGGTTCCTCCTCAAAGGGGGCGAAGAGGGAAGAGAGGGGCAAATGTACTGGTACACGCTTTGCATCCCCCCCCTGCCCGATCTCCTTCATCTTCGCCAGCAATTTCCCCATTGAGTGCCCCACTTCAACTGCCCTTTGCCCCAAACACTCAATGATCTAAAACCAGTTCAAGGAGAAAAGTGGTTAAGGAGAGCTCCCGCTAAGTGGGAGGGAACTCTAAGAGGGAACTCTTGAACCAGCTTTAGACCCTTGAGTGTTTGGAGCAAAGGCAGATTCAAGCAGGGCGCTCAGTCAGGAAACACCAAAGGTAGAGTAGGATGTACCGGTATCTTTAATAGGATACAGGGGCAGGCCTGATGGGTAAAAGAGGTGTGTCTGGCTCTCTGATAAGGTAATCTTGGACACAGGGAGGGCTGGGAAGGCAGGGAGAGCTGACCAATCCAAGCTGGCTTTGTATACAACAAACAGCCAATCGCAGGTATTATGGTTGGCTGGTTGTTGTTTACAGGGTACCACACACAGCACAGCACCAGTCCGGTACCTATCTGTACCTCTTTGTACAGTATAGCACCAGGACATATAGGAAGGTATCAGTATAAAAATGTCCAACAGTCAAAACCCCATCATGGCTCCACCAGCAAGAAGAAAGAAATATGAAGCCAGTTTCAAACTTAAAGTTGTAAACTTTGCCATGGAACATAATAACTGTGCTGCTGCAAGGCAATATGGAGTAACAGAAAAGATGGTTTGGGACTGGAAAGCAAATGCAAAAGCATTACAGAGTATGCCAAAGGGTAAGTGTGCATTAAGAAGAGGCACCCCACATTGGCCAGAACTGGAAAAACATGTAGCAGACATGGTGAATGAGCATTGTCAGAATGGTTTGTAGTGACAAGAAATAAAATACGTTTGCTTGCACTTCAGTGGGCCAAATCTAACCCAGAGCATAGCAACGGATTTAAGGCCACTGCATCCTGGTGTACTAGATTCATGGGAAGGCATAATCTGGTACTGAGGCAAGAGATAAAAATTGCCCAAAAATTACCTGCAGATCTTTTTTTATATATAAAAAAGAATTTTATTAATATTATACATTCATACAGTCATACATTCCTATATTGAACATGGATTACATAAATTACCAAACAACATAACACAAAACAACACAACACCTACACAAAACACAATACAAAACACAAACATGTTTCCAACTGGCGAGTACCAACAGTATTCTAGTCGCTCAGTTGGTCAATAAAATATATAAACTTTGTGAACTTCCTTCCACTTCTTCTTCAAGTGCGTAATTTCATGTTTCATTCTCATCTCTATTCTTGGTTGTTTCATTGAGTTTCTGTTTCCTTTTTTTGATCATTTCTATTTCTTGTTATTTTATGTTTATTAGCCATCCCTCCCCCTATTTCATTCCATAGGGGTATCAAATTCTTCCAAACCTCGCAGTCCTTTAAAGTTTTCTTATCATCCAAAATTATTGTTAATCTGTCCATTTCATACATCTCTAATACTTTATATTTCCACTCTTCCAATTTTGTGGGCTCCACACTTTTCCAATTCTTCGCAAGCACTATCCTGGCCACTGTTACCATATATAATATAATCTTACTGTAGATCTTCAAATCTTGGTTTCTTATGCCTTGTAACATGTTTAACAGGTATGTCTCTGGTTTACATGGGAATTCGATTTTCAAATACTTACAAATATTCCAATGTATTCTTTTCCAATACCCCCTGACTAGTTTACAATTCCACCATACATGAAAGTATGTGCCCACTGCTTTACCACATCTCCAACATATATTTGGAGATTTTTTATATATTTTTGCAATTTTATTCGGCGTAAGATACCACCTAAAGATTGACTTATAAAAGTTTTCTTTTAATCCATTACTTCTTGTAAACATGATATTTTTCGTCCATGCCATCTCCCAGTCTTCTAGTGGTATTTGATTTTTACAATCTCGGGCTCACACAATCATGTATGGTTTTATTGTTTCTTGCTCCAGATTCAATTTCAAAATTTCTTTATACATTTTTGACATAAGTTTCCCTTTCTCATCCCATATTATTTTATCCACTTCATTCATTTCTTCTTCTATTCCCTCTCCGACTATATCTCTCTTAAATTTCTCTGTTAACTGTCTAATAAGAAACCAGTGGCAGTGAATATTCTCTCTCCTCAACTCTTCCTCCGATTTCATTTTATAAATTCCATTTTCTTTCTTTAAAATCTCTCTGTACCTTAGCCATCTATTTTTTACCAGGTTTTCCCTTTTGTAAAAGGCTTCATGGGTTGATATCCAGATGGGTATCTTCCAATATAATTTTTCTTTGTACTTTAACCAGGTTTTTAATAATGCGCGTTGAATGACATGATGGGTAAAATCTTTATGCACCATGTTCTTTTTGTACCAGATATAGGCATGCCACCCAACACACAAATTAAAGCCCTCTAACTCCTATCATTATCAGTTCCAGTTCGGTTGACAGCTTCGAAAACAAAGAGCATGGCAGCTCCCATGGGTTTATTGTCTTATCTTTCCTTTCAGCTTTAGAGTGAATTAGGAAAAGTTTAATCCTCTTGCACTGTTTTGTGTTTACATGTTTGATGACAAACAGCCTTATGTTTATAAGTAACAGATCTTCTTCGTGGTCTCTGTGAATCACACTGTCGGGTTACTCCTGCGCCTGCGCAGAGCTTCGGAACCTTCTAGAATCGCTAGGCAGAATGTGCTTTGATACATTTTTGGTGGTAACTCCGCCCATCCTAACGGTCCCTTGTAAGGGCTTCCCGCCTAAACCCCTCCGTTCCTTTCTTTCTGCCGCGTTAGCAGTTTGAAGGAACCTCTGTTCGCTAGGTGTTTTTTCTCTCATCATTCTGGTTTGACTTGGCTTTGACCCTGACGACGTTTTTCTCTCTCTCCTACTGGTTTTGGTATTCGGCTTCTGATCACTCTGGTTTTTGATCTTTTTCTGGCTTTTGACTACGATTTTGGCTTACTCCTTTGGCTTTGGCATTACTTCAGATATCGTTACTGACCTCGGACTGGCTTTGACTACGATCCCTTCCTCGTGATTATTATTATTGTTGTAAGTAAAATGTCTGGCAAAGGAGCTTTCAAGCGCTGCGTTATTTGTCAAGCAAAACTTCCAGCTGCGGATGGTCATTCCCGCTGTTTAATCTGTTTGGGAGAGGCTCACAATGTCGACGCATGCGTCCATTGTAAGGCGTTTACACCGCAGGCCCAAAAACATAGGCTCTCGCACCTGAAGTCCTTTCTCTATGAGAAGGCCTTGTTCCCTGCCTCTGCTCCAGCCTCTGCCTCTGTTTCGACCCCCTCCAAGCCTCAAGGCCGTGAACAATCTCGGTCTCCTCCATCCGCTGGGCAAAATCGTCGTCGGTCCTGAAGACCTCCTAGGCGCCGTTCCACCGCGTCTGATCCCGAGGCTCTCCATTCCTCCCTTCGACGTGCATCGTCGGATTAGACTCGGGACCATCTGACACCGGTTCGAGAGCCAGTCCCTTCCACATCCAGGGACGTTGCTCATGAGAAGACCCCGTCTACTGCTGAGGCTTATTCATCTGCTGCCGCTGCTTTGTCCTCTATGCCATTGAAGAAAAAGGAAAGAAAAGCATTTGTCTAAACATGGTGATGGAAAATCCAAGGACAGGGCTAAAAAATCCAAGCCTGTGGAGCGTGCGGTCCCTGAGGTTCCCCCTCGTCAATCATTGGAGGTCGAGGACACATTTGTGCGTCCATTGCCAGTATCCACCACTAGGGAGTCTGAGTCTCGGCGTTCACGCACCCCGTCGGGATCAGCCGGGGTGGTAACAGTGGAACCCCTGCCTTCGACGGATATTGTGAGACACCCCGCCCCCGTTCGCCTCGACACGTCTCCAGCTCTGGTCATGTCTCGAGCTCAATTGCTGGAAAGTCAGTCTTCTGATGTTGAGGTAGAGATCATTGAATCTGAGGAGGTGCCTCAAAACCATGTACATCAGGGATGATGTCCCGGCATACTCTGCTTATGACCTGGCCTGATCTATCTGCAGGGCAGGTTTCGGGTCGCCTACTGGATCGCAGATTTTCACCCTAAGGGGCGAGGTACTTGAGACCACAATCACTGGGTGCTAGATTGCTCGGTCCCCACGTCCTGCCAATTTGGATGTTGCGACTACAAAAGATGCTGTGACCCAGGTCTCCCCGCCTGAGCACCTCCCTCTACCTCGAACCCCTCCAACTCCGCAGCCTTGTTCTCCCACGCCGTCGCGTGCCCGTAGTCCTTCACCGGATGGATCGACTTCGTCCTCTGTCGCCTCTTGGGACCTTTATAGGCCCTATTTGCCTTCTCCAAAGACCGAACTGATGGATGATGATTCCACCTCTCCAACCAACGACGTTCGTGCCTTTAGGAAACAGATGGTCCAAATGTCGCATGCCCTTGACTTGAAATTGGAAGACCGAGCAGCTGATCCCGTGGATCTGATATTTCAAAGGATCCAGTTGAAGGCGCCTCCGTTGGCTACCATCCCGGTACTGCCTTCTCTACTGAAACTCGTGCAGGGGTCCTGGGAAAACCCATCATCTATCCAGTCGACGTCTAAGAAAATAGACTGACTGTACCGAGTTGGCGGAGACCATGTTGACTGGCTCCAGAACCACCCGAGACCGAACTCTGTGGTCGTTGAGGTTGCCCAAAATAAAAAGCAGCGCCGACCTCTGTCATCCCCACCAGACCCAGAGGGCAGGAAGCTTGACATCATTGGAAAGAAGATTTATTCGGCGGCCGGCCTGAGCTTCCGTGTGCATGGGAGCGTATCAGCAGGTCCTATGGGACAGAATGAGCCACCTGATACAGGACCTCCCAGAAGAGCAACGTCGGATGGCCAAAGCCATTCAATCTGAGACCCAATCCCTGGCGGGACTGCAGATGAACTCGGCCTGGCATGTGGTGGACTGCGCAGTGAAAACCATCACTGGTTCGGTGAGGAGCCAGGGCTCGGGCTCACGATACCGGCAACCAGCCCGACAGAGATCCAGGGATCTGGGCCGAAAGAAATTCTAATTCCCCTATTGATGATTTTTCTGTTTTTCCTTAGACGCCTCTCTTCGGGGATCGACTGTCTAACTTTTAAGAAGCCTGGTCTTCTTTAACATCAGACCGGTGGGTGCTTCAAATCATCCGAACAGGCTAGTGGATAGAGTTCGACACTCTGCCCCTGACGGGACGGGTTCGATCAACACCGCCCTCCCCTCCCCTCCTCGAGCAGATGCAGACCCTGTTGCAGAAAGGGGCCATCGAACCTGTCGACCCCGACCTTCACCACCTCTGCTTCTTCTCAAGGTACTTTCTGGTGACCAAGAAGGACGGCGGTCTGCATCCGATTCTCGACCTCCATGGGGTGAACAAGTACATTGCCTCAAAGAAATGACCTCCATCCTTCCGCTTCTGAAACGGAACGACTGGTTCATCTCCATAGACCTGAAGGACGCCTATTTTCACATTGGGATCCATCCAGAGCACAGGCGCTTCCTTGCGTTTCAGATCGGAACTGAGACCTTCCAATTCAGAGTACTTCCCTTCGGCCTCTCGACTATTCCTCGAGTTTTTACGAAGTGCATGGCAGTAGTGCCAGCTTTCCTTTGGCAGCAGGGCGTGATGGTTTTCCCTTACATCGACGACTGGCTGATTGTGGCAGAGTCTTGACATCAGCTCGAACTCGGATGTTGGCCTCACCTTAGATGCCTTAGACTACCTGAGACTTGTTGTCAACATCGAAAAGTCTCAGCTCCAGCCGGCTCAAGTGATCCAATTCATTGAAGCTCGTCTAGACTCAGTAACTGCAATGGCATACCTACCTCAAAACCGGTTCAATACCCTTTGTTCCCTGATCCACGCTTGCCATCGGTCCCAAAGGATTCCCGCTCACTCGGTCCAAGTGCTTCTTGGTCACATGGCAGCCACGACGTTCGTGACCCAACTCGTCAGACTCCACTTCCGTCCTCCAACATTGGTTCTTGCAGGCGTTTGACCCTCACTTCAATCCTCCAAGCAGGATGCTCACAATGCCGCGAGCGGTCCAAAGGTCTCTGGATTGGTGGCTGATACCAGACAATGTCCTGTCGGGCATGCCATTCGACCTGCCTCAGCCGGATGTCTCTTTGACAACAGACGCTTCACTGCAAGGATGGGGAGCCCACCTCGAGTCTTACGAGATTCAGGGCTCTTCAAACACGGAGGAGCTGGCTCTTCATATCAACGTCCTGGAACTCCTTGCAGTGCAGAAAGCGCTATGAGTTTTCGAATCCTTGGTGAGAGGCAGGACTGTGTTGGTACTGTCAGACAACACCTCCGTCATGTACTACCTAAACAATCAGGGAGGTACAAGGTCCCCTCAACTTCTTCAGCTTACGCTGGACGTCTGGAATTGGTGTGTCCCCAGAAAGGTGTTTCTCCAATCCATCCATCTTCCAGGGGAGGAGAACACTCTTGCCGACCGGCTCAGCCATTTGAGTCTCTCCATTCACGAGTGGCGTCTAAACAGGGAGGTCTCCTTAGATCTGTTCCAGCCCTGGGGGTACCCACAAGTGGATCTCTTCGCGTCTCCCAAGCACGCTCAGTGTCCCCAGTTCTGCTCAAGGTGGCGCGCTCCAGGATCGAGGGGAGACGCGTTTCTGTTCCAGTGGTCAGGTCCTCTACTCTACCTGTTCCTTCCGTTCCCGCTGTTGACGAGAATGATTGCCAAACTTGGTCGGGATCGAGCGAACACCAACCTCATCGCCCCGTGGTGGCCTCAATAGCTGTGGTTTGCAACTCTGCTTCACATGTCCAAGCGTCACTTCATCCGTCTGCCATCCCGTCTGGATTTGCTCACCATTCACGAAGGCAGAGTCAGACATCCCAATCTGGACAGTCTGCATCTGACAGCGTGGAGATTGACTCTGTAATTCGACCTTTGGGTTCGAGACTCTCGGGTTCGACCTCGGTACCGAGGCAACCTGCACCTCTCCATCCGGACGTCCAGGCTGTCATTGATGCTGCCCGAAGGCTGTCCACTCGAAAGCCGTACCAGTACAAGTGGAAGAAATACGAAGCTTTTCTGGCCTCCCGGGTACCGAGTCCTGAACCGTTCTCCATCCCAACGGTACTGGAGTTTCGTCTCCAGCTCTCTTCTGCGGGCCTATCGCTGTCCTTCATCCGGTGCTACTTGGGAGCTATCTCCATCGAGTTCCAGGCGAGAGGACACCCGTCCCCCTTTGTTGATGCAACGGTAAAGAGGATTTTGAGAGGCTTCGCCAACCTGCACCCCCCCCCCGGTGACCAAACCAACCCTGGCTTGGAGCCTCGAACTGGTCCTTTCACAGCTGGTTCGTTGACTGTTCGAACCTTTGGCTTCCACTGATCTCTGGCTGGTCTCCTGGAAAACTGCTTTCCTTGTGGCCATCACTTCAGCGCGTAGGGCTGGTGAGCTCTGTGCCCTGAGGTCCTATCTCCATACACTGCTTTCCATAAGCACAAAGTGGTGCTCCGTCCTGACATCTTCTTCCTTCCGAAGGTGGTGTCCAGCTTTCATCTCAACCAATCCATCACTCTCCCTGCTTTAATGCAGGACCCGAAGGACGATTTCGAACGCACCCTTCATCTCATGGACGTTAGAAGGGCACTTGCCTTCTACATTCAACGGACTGCGTCCCACAAAAAAATCACCCAGACTGTTTGTGTCTTATGCTGACTCGAAGCTCGGAGAGCTCATCTCTTCACAACGACTATCGCAGTGGGTGACATCGACCATTGCTCTCTGCTACGAACTGGCAAAGAAGCCTCTGCCTTCACGGATTCGAGGACACTCTACGAGAGCTGTCGCCACTTCGACAGCTTTTCTCTCTGGAGTGCCTCTAGAGAGCTGCAACCTGGTTGTCACCTTTGACTTTTATTTCTCACTTTAGACTTGACTCTCATTCTAGGAACGAGGCTGCCTTTGGGAAGGCTGTACTGTTATCATCTATACAATGAGTGAGTGTTTATGTTGCCAAGTCACTGCTGTAATATTTGTTTTGATTAAGTTATTCACAATGTGCTCTTAATGTTTCAATCTCAGATGTTATGTATATGTATTATATGTGGTGTTGGACATACCCGCCTCCAAGAGTGAAGCTTGCCAGTCTACACCCAACTGTGTGATTCACAGAGACCACGAAGAAGATGGACAAGGTGCTTACCTATAACCATAGATCTCCGAGTGGTCTTCTGTGAATTCACACAGACCCGCCCATCCTCCCCTCTATGTCCTATTACATCATATACACATGCTAAATGTTCCTGATGCTGCAGATTGCGGCATCATTCAAGGAACTGAGGGGATTTAGGTGGGAAGCCCTTATAAGGGACCGTTAGGATGAGCGGAGTTACCGCCAAAAATGTTTCAAAGCACATTCTGCCTAGTGATTCTAGAAGGTTCCGATGCTCTGCACAGGCACAGGATTAACCCGACTGTGTGAATTCACAGAAGACCACTCGAAGATCTATGGTTACAGGTAAGCAACCTGCCCTTTTCCTGCTAAGTACCTGCATGTCATAAGCATTTGAATTAAAATTACCTTATTGAAATCAAATCTGATGTTTTTTTTTTAATTTTTATTTGGGTGTGTTGGAAGAGGGGGCGTCTTATACGGCGAGTATATCCCAAACTATATTTTAACTTAAAAATTGGGGTGCGTCTTATACGCCCAGTCGTCTTATATGCTGGAATATACGGTATTTCTTCCTCCCCTCTGACTTGTTTCCAGCTGTGCCTCACACTTGCCCACTAAAGGAAAGTTAAATTCTGCTTAATCTTTTATCTTTAAGACAAATCTCAAGATCCACACAATAATAAATGAGATATTTCAGATTAGATTTCCAGTGAAACCAGAACTCTATTTGCTCAATGTGATAAGCATATTAGAAGGGAAGGAGCTGCCTTTGTGAGCCACCATGGGTCCGACACAGGGAGAAAGGCAGCATATAAATTAAGTAAATAAATACCGTATATTCCGGCATATAAGATGACGGGGCATATAAGACAATCCCCCCCAATTTTTAAGTTAAAATATAGAGTTTAGGATATACTTGCTGTATAAGACTACCTCTCCTTCTGTTATACTGTGAGTATATCCCAAACACCCTCCTCCAGCCTCCCCACCTCCAGCCACCCACCACCCGCCCTTCACGAAGCCGCGATCAGGGTCCACTGCCAGCAAGTTGCCATTGCTGTTGCTTAGGCAGAGGTAGCTGCTGCCACTGCAGGAGCAACCACCTCCCTCCGGGGGGCCAGGAGGGCGGTGAGGAAGGGGGCAGCCTCCTCCTCCAGGGGAAGCAGCCGGCTGGCCCCAAGGGTCTGCGCCCGGCCAGCCAGCGGCAGGAGGCATCTCAGAAGTGCCACAGAGCCGGAGCAAGGGGCATGGGATGGCACGGAGTTTCTTGGAGCCCTCCTGGGAGGGGAGGACAAGTAAGAGGAGGTGGCGGCGGTGGTAGCAGGAGCGGCAGCAGCCTTGGCAGCCAGCTTCATGTCCCGGGAAAGCCCTGCTGCCAAGCCCCCCGGCCCCGGGGTCCCCACTACCCCAGCCCACCAGCGGCTCCACCTAAGGTCCAGCGCACCTCGGCTCCTGCCCAATGTGCATACCATCTTCAAACATCCATGGGACCCATGTGTCCGGCCAGAGAAGGGCGAAGGGCACCTCTTCCAAGGCTTCCAGCGGACCCGCGATCTTCGTGAAGGGCGTAGTGGTGGCTGGAAAGCCCCCCCTCCAGCCACCAGCCACCCACCTTTCACAAAGTTGCAATTGGGACCCTGATCACAGCTTTGTGAAGGGCAGGTGGGTGGTGGCTGGAGGGGGGCATTCCAGTCCCCACTCGCCTTTCACAAAGCCGCGATTCGGGTCCTGATCGTGGCTTCGGGGGGGTACGGAGGGGTAGCTGGCTGGGCAGGCTTTCATCTTATAGGGCTCCCCATTGCAGCTTCGGGAAGGGCGGGTGCTGGCAAGCCTCCCCCCATCCAGCCAGCCACCACCCATCCTTTTGAAGCCGCAATGGGGAGCCCTGTTCCGGTGTATAAGACAACCCCCTAATTTTGAAAAGATTTTGAGAAGGTTAAAAAGTCATCTTATACGCTGTAATATACAGTCAAATAAGAAACACTGGAGAATATTGCTTCTCCAGATGATCTTAGAGCTCTACTGGGCTCATACAAGGAGATACAGTCCTTCAAATAACCTGGACCTAGACATTATAGGGCTTTATAGGTCAAAACCAGCTCTTTGAATTGTGCCTAGAAGTGGATCAGGAGCCAATGGAGCTATTGCAACAAGAGAGTTGTGTGCTACCAGTTAAAACCCCATTAAAACTGTAAATAGGAGAGTAAAGTGGGCCTTTGTTATCTCCTGAGGTTTGGTTCCAGGACTCCCTCGTGGATACCAAAATCCATGGGTGCCCAAGTCCCATTATATACTCTCTCTCTCTGGCTTTTTTTCACAAACGAAGATTCAGGAAGGACTCATCCTGCACTCTCTGCAAGCACGCTGATGATTAAAAAGGCCAATCCGAGATAAACAAGTCCGGTTGCAGAAAGCACAGCAGAAGGTCTCCTTGGGTGATGTTTCCGGGTTGTGATTCTTTCTGCGTTCTCGTTTCTCTTCAAGACTTGTTCGGCGTGAGTTCTCAAATAAGGCTGCAGCCGATGTGAGGCCAGGGCGGACTATTATATACAATTGTGTAGTAAAATGATGTCCCTATATAAAATGGCAAAATCAAGGTTTTGCCTTTTGGATTTCTTTTTTGGGGTGTGGGGATATTTTTAAGCTATGGATGATAGAATCCATGGATATATAATCTGTGGATATGGAGGTCCAACTGTATTAAACATTTTAATAAATAACCTGGTCTTCAAAATACATCTAAAAGACAGAAGAAAAGTAAGTAAACTGTAAAATGCTTCCCAATATAGTTGGTACAATATTAGAGTTTTATAATCTAATAGAGTGTTATATAATGGAAATGCTATGGAATTTACATCCTGTTTCATAATCTGTGTACAATTCTGTTACATTTTTCTGTTACATTTTTCAGACTAGCTTTGCCAGGTTATTAGTCTACTGTGAAAATAAATGAAATAAACATTAGATACATTGTTGACTTCAGGGCTTGGTATCATCATCATCATCATTTATATAGTGCCATTGATGTAGGTGCATAACAAGTAAAACAACCAAAAAAAGTGGGTTCTGATGTCTATTTATATACACACACAGAGAGGGAAGGAAATAATATTATTAATAATAATAATATAAAACTTTACAATACAGTTGTAAAACAAATTACAGATAAAGTACAAAAATATAATATAATATAAAGCAAACTGATAAATACATATAATTAAAATATTTGTTAACTGTCATCAAGTAGACTTCTACTTATGGTGATCCTATGAATGAGTGACTCAAACAGCCCTGTTCAGGTCTTGCAGACTAAGGGTAGTGGCTTCCTTGAGTGACCACATCCATCTAGAATGCAGTCTTCATCTTTTCCTACTGCCTTCTACCTTACCAAGCGTTATTGTCATTTCTAGTGAGTCATGTCTTGTCACGATATGTCCAAAGTATGACAGTCTCATTTTAGTCATCATGGCTTCTAGGGAGAGTTCAGCTTTGATTTGTTCTAAGACCCGTTTATTTGTCTTTTTAAAATTTGTCCACAGTATCATTAGAACTCTGCAGCATCACATTTCAAATGAGTTTATTTCCTGCCTATCAGCTTTCTTCACTGTCCAGTGACACTGGAAATAATCAAAGCATTATTTCCAACTTTCAGTGATATATCTGTACACTTCAGGATCTTGTATAGTTCCTTCATAGCTGCCCTTTCAAGTCTTAGGGTTCCTCTGTTTTCTTAACTGCAGTCTCTATTCTGATCAATGACTGAGCCATGATATGGAAAATCTTGAACTGTTTCAATGTCTTCATTGTCTGCTTCCAAGTTATGTAAATCATCTGTGATCATTATTTTTGTTTTCTTAATGTTCAACTATAAACCTGCTGTTGCATTTTCTTCTTTGACTTTCTTCAGTAATCGTTCCAAGTCTTTGCTATTTTCTGATAGCAGTATGATGTCATCTGTATATTCTTAGATTGTTGATGTTACTTCTTCCTATTTTCATGCCTCCTTCCTCTGAATCTAATCCTGCTTTTCATATGATGCACTTAGCATACAAGTTAAACAGAGTTGCCAATTGAAAGCCATTCTGTTTCTCTCTATTTCCTTATAGTAGCCTCTTGTCCTGAGTACAGGTCCTGAGTACATCAGGACAATCAAACGTTGTGGCATACCCATTTCTTTAAGAGTGATACATAGTTTTTCATGTTCTATACAATCAAAGGCTTTGCTATAATTTACAAAGCACAGAATGATTTTCTTCTGAAATTCTTTGGTGTGCTCCATTCTTCATTGTGGTCTCTGTGAATCACACAGTTGGGTTACTGGGCCTGTACAGAACAGCATTCGGAACATTCTAAAGCAGTTAGGAAAAGCTTTTTGGTAATAGCTCCATCCACCTCCCTGTGGTATATAAATACCAAGCCTGTCAAAAGCACCTCAGTTCTTTTCCATCCACTATGTTAGCAGCCATGGAACGTTCTTCCTCAGCAGTTTCTCTTTCGGTTTCCAGTATTTTTCACTGGATATGGCTTTAACATCATTCAAATGTTGCTCAGTATGCAACACAAAGATTCTGGGCTGGGGTGGGCATTCAAAATGTCTGCTTTGCTTGGGTGAAGCTCATGTCATCTCTTTGTGTCATCACTTCAAGGCTTTCACTCTTCAGGCTTGGAGAAACAAGGTATTGAGGCTCAAGGCTCTGCTCTATGAGCAGTCCTTGAAACTGACAGAAAAACCATCAACTACTCGGACGTCGAAGGATTCTGATCACATCGGGATTTGAAGACGTGAGCTCTGTTGATACTGAGTGCCTTGAAGAAGTCCACTAGGCACTTCTCTCTACATTCCTTGCGTAGTACTTCCCATTCTGACCCTGCTTCGAAGCCTCATTCCTCCTTGAAGTATTCAAGAAGTGAGGTGGCTGCCCACTCGTCATCTGCAAAAACGTCCAGTGTGGGTGTTATTTCATTGGAGGTTACTATCATACGTCCTCACTCGAAGGGTGAGTCTCCTATTCTAAAACCAGCAATGCTGGGAAAGTTGGTCGAGGCTGCCTTCTCAGGTCAGAGGAGAAAAAGAAGCACAAGAATAAAAGAAAGGATAGGTTGGCTGACCATCCTTCTCTTCCTCCAATTCCTGCCATCACACTGATTCGAACTCTGGTTTGAGTGTTGTCTTCTCCGGCCCAGCGAGCTGTCAAACCTTTGAAAATAGTTCAAACTGACCTTCCACCTGAATCATCCACTCAGCAAGCTTCTGTCAATCTGGAGGTGTCTCAGCCTTCTGCTCAGGCCTCAATGGAATCTTCTCAACAAGCCACCATGGTTGTGGTTGATGAGGCGTTTCCAGTGCTCGAGAAACCTGAGCCTCAAGATTGTACTCCGCCTCTACCACCAAAATGAAGTTCACACTCGAGACATGCTGAATCCAGGCAGGCAGAATCATAGGATTAAACAGTTTTGGATTCGTCCTGTTCTTCTGGCTCAAGAGGCAGCTCCAGGCATGGGTGACATAGGCATAGACACATATCTGGCCACTGTCGGGGTTGACGTGACTGCTTGAGATTGAGGCATCTTCAATGTCACGATTCATCCTCATATGACTCATACTGTGATAGCCCTGAGTCTCTACATTTATGACCCATATGGTGGCCATGAATATCAACTCCTGCATCATCGGTCTTCTTCCCGAAGACATGCTCTTCCCAAGAAGAAACGTCTCTCTCTCTCTCTAGTTCTTCAGTTGCCAGTTCTCCGACAAAGAAAAGACATCAGACACGATCTCTTTCTATTACCGTTGACCTATCTTCTGCCAAGAGACAGCATAGATCTCAGCCCCTTTCTGTTTCTGTTGCCCATTCTGTTATAATTCATCCTCCTTTGAAGGGCCAACTTATCACTCAGCTTGGTTCTCCACTTCATGTTGCGGCTGATCGAGCACTTGACACCACCACTCTTTGGAAAGACATCATTGTCACTCGTTTACCTCATTCAGCTCATCCGTCTGACCGAGATTATGATCAGCGCATCAGGCGCTCTTCTCCTGAGTACTCCAATGCATCCACCTGAGAATCCGAAACACCACAGCAATTCATCTCTTCCCCCACAAACCTTAGGGGAACATGAGTCTTCATCACCTACTGATGACATCACTGCTTTTGTAGAGGAGATTGTTCGAATGGCGAACGCTCTAGATCTGAAGATGGATTGTTCTAACGACAAACCCATCAATTCGGTTTATGGTCTAATTCAGAGTTCCAACCCCACCTTCTATTCCTTTGTTACCTTCAGTTTTATATATAGCTTGCCACTCATGGTCTACACCATCTTCAGTTCCTTCAGCTTCCAAAAAGATCAACACGGTCTACTGAATTGTTGAACCCAAAATGGACTGGCTCTCCCATCATCCCAAACTGAATTCAATTATTGTTGAAGTTGTGTAGCCCCAGTGTCTGCAAAAGACTCATACCACCCCTGCAGACCATGAGGGGGAAAAGTTGGACTTGATGTCAAAGAAATTCTATGCCTCAGCAGCACTAAGTATTAGGATTGCCAGCTACTCAACTTGTATGTCAGCTTACCAGCAGCACCTTTGAGAGCGAGTGTTTCCTTTGTTAGAGAAGTTACCTGAAATTACTTCTGCTTTTTGGACTCTCTCGGTCTTGTGGTGAACCACAAAAAGTCTTCTCTCGAACCATCAAGGAGGGTCCTTTTCATCAGTGCTCTCCTTGACTCCATCCAAGTCAGAGCATTCCTACCGGAAGACCAGTACCAGAGACTATTCACTCTGCTATATCAATGCATAAAATCTCAGCATGTGAGGGTTCAGCTAGTTCAGGTTCTACTGGGCTTCGTATGTGCCCACTGCAACTGTGGTTCGTCCATACCTTCAACCTGCTTTGGGATTGATGGTCACACCTTCTCTCAATACCTAGTCCAGTCAGGTTGTCACTTCTGTGGCGGAGAAAGTCGTGCAATGTTCTAGTTGGGATGCCTTTCCTATCTCTGAAGCCTCAGTTGACTCTGACCACCGATGCTTCCCTAGATGGCTAGGGATCCCACACACAGGGACTATCTGTGAAAGGTTCCTGGTCACCGATTGAGAAAAAGTACCACATAAATGTACTGGAGATGTTTCTGGTATTCAGGCATTCATTTAACTGTTCAGAAATCAGACCATCCAGCTACTCACAGTCAACACCACTGTGATATATTATCTAAACAAGCAAGAAGGCACAAGTCCCACACCCTGACTTTGCTCACTCTTCGGGTTTGGAACTGGTGCCTGTTGAAATGCATCGTGATATTGGCAATACATCTCCTGGTACTGAGAACACCATGGCAGATGCTCTGAGTTGCTCAAAACATTAGTGCCACATGTGGACGCTTCATCTGGATGTCCTTCTGCTAATCTTCTCTGATTGGGGGAGTCCTCGGGTAGATCTCTTCGTAAGTACGGACAACACTTGGTGTTAAGAGTTTTGTTCATAGATTCCACATCCAAAATCAAAAGGATGTTCAGCTGGAACGGTCCTCTACTGTATTTGTTTCCACCATTTCCTCTGATCTCCAGGGTCATTGTGAAACTGCACCTACCATGCTTGGGCCATCCTGATCACCCTATGGTGGCCTCACCAACCTTGGTTTGCAGTCCTCCTCTCTTTGTCAAATTGGACTTTCAAGCATCTGCCTCTGCGGGTTGACCTCCTCTCAATGTGCAACAGCCAGGCACTTCATCTGGACTTTGAAACGCTGAACCTCCTGGTGTGGAGGCTCTCCCTCTGACATATTTGCCAGATCGAATTCAGGGCATCATTGATGCTTCTCACAGACTACTGACAGTTCATTTGTACACCTATCGTTGGTAATGCTTTGTTTCTTTTTTGTTGGATAAAGGTCTTTCTCCAGACCAAGCTGGTATTTGGGATGTCCTCAAATTCCTGCTTTCACTCTCTGATGCTGGCCCCTCGGTATCCACCATTAAGGTTTATTTGGCAGCCATTTCTCACCGCTTCCTCTTGTCTGGACATCCTTCTTGCTTTCAACACCCTCTTGTGAAAAAGTTTCTCAAGGGTACAGTAACCTGTTTTTAACTGTTTTAAAACTGTATTCTAGGATTGTTTTTAGATTGCTTTTAGGAGTTTTTAAAGCATATTTTAAAATGTTTTATCTTTCTATTGTTTTAATTGGGGTTTTTTTGTGCATCACCTCGGGAGGATATGTTGGTTGGGAGGTGATACAGATATAGTTTAAATAAATAAAAATAAGTAAGCACAGGCACAAGTATGGGATGATAAGTAAAATAGGCTATTTTGAGATTGACAAGAAGCAGACCAGAATGGTTTAGAAATTACTCTAGGTAAATTAGTCATCTCCAGCATGTGTTGGCAGTTCACACTGTTCTTTATAGGGCTTGCCTATATGAGGGGAAAAGCAGCAGATTGCTCTGCAGTAATGGCAATTCACAGCAGCTACTATTTGTCTTAATGGTTTTGTTTTTTTGTAGGCATAAGCTTTGCGCGCCTGCAGATCAAGATGGCGGCCATGAGTGAATTACTTGCATTTTTAATTACCTCAATTTGCTGCTGCCAAATGTTTTTTTAAAGAAAGCTATTTCTTATGTGCAACAGAGCAATATTTTGCCTTTACAAAAAAGAAAAAAAACATACCGTTTTATTGCCTTAGTGCTCACTCGCTAAGGCGAGAATACAACATGGCGGCTCTGAGCACTTACCTTGTTAGTAAGCCCCGACCCCGTGCTCATCCAGCCAATCAGCTTTGTGCTTCTGTTCATATGGGAAAGTGAATCAATTTGTGTCGCTTGTCCCAACAAGCAGGAATACACATTCCCTTTGCTGCTTTTTAAACACTCCGGGAAAAGCCACAAAGGCTTTTTCCTTCAGTTTTTGGCCCCCCTCTTTCTAAATATGGTGAAATGATGTGGTATGCCATTAGGACAGCTCATATTCTCCTCGCACTCTGTGAGGAGTATTTTTGCCATTTAGACAACCACATAGTCTCTGTACATTCTCACATATGGGATCAGTACCCACAAAGAGAGTTTTGGAAAGTCCTTGAGCTTTAGGGAGGGAACTGGGATTCACTCCTCCGTTCTTGAACAAGGAGATCCCTGTGTTTGTGAATGCCCTAGAGGCGGGTTAGTGCCTTCCTCCCCTATTTTATCATTGCCATGTTAGGAACGACTACCTTCCACTGTATATTAATCTACCACAGCTTTATGGCAACCTTTTAAAAACCTTTTTCACTTGTTTTTTTAATTCCCCTGCTCTTTTGGAATTGTCTAGTTTCAACCTAAGGCCAAGCAGTCATCATCCCAGTTTTCTTCCCTTCACAAAAAGGTCTTGCATACTTCACATGACTACCCAGGGCACTGGACTTTATCTTCCATCACACAGCCCTCCACCATCAAGACCAAACAAGGCTGCTGAGCTTCAGTCTTGACAAATCTTGTGATTGTTTCTCTCCACTGTTAACCAGCCCTTTCTATTGCAGGCTGAAGACACCCCACCAGAAAAATGGCCCTTTCTTTAGTGAAGTAATTGTTGAAAGCTGCCATGCCATGTAGTTCATGCCCTTCATCTTTGTGAGCATTGTACCTTAGAATCTCCTGCTTAGAGGATGTGCTCTTTGGTAGATCAGCTTTCAAAGGGTGTTCTCTCAGGGACACAGCATTTTCTTTCTAGGCAGGTCAGCTCACCAATTTCCCAGCTGTAGAAAAAAAACATAAAGAGGAAAGCAAATTACTCAACTGGCCAACTTTCCATGCTCAATGTATTGTACAAACAGGGTTTGCAGTGGTAAAAAAAGGAGCCTAGTGGGTTGGGGTCAGTGCCAATTTCCTTGTTCAAATTGTAAGAATCTGAATCTAGATCTCTGCAGACACAGACCCCAGTTCATATGGCTGTACAAATGGCCACTTGGAGGACTACAGTTGCTGGTAATACGCAGTCCTCCTTAAACACATTTGTCATAAGACATCTTATTTTTATGAAAGGCTGGTACTGGAAAGGAGTGATCAAACAGGTATTGAAAATGAGAGGATAAAAAAATAATGGAAAGTAGCCAAGGTTAGAAAGAAGCATAAGCCCTAATGCAACTAGCTGAACATTCTTACTCTACTCACGATACAGATGCTGTTCTGGGTCTTGGATGTTCTTGGGACACTGGGAGTCTGGACCTCCTTGTCTCTCCTACAAACAGGCTTCCATAGGGATGGTGAGGCAGGCAGCACCCTTACTTCTCCATCATTCCCAAAGTCTCTCAAGTCTCTCAGTTCTGGGTTCCTCATTTTAAGAAGGATATAGACAAATTGGAGCAGGTTCAGAGCAAGGCAGCAAGGATGATAAGAGGTATGGGGAACAAAATATATGAGGAAAAATTGAAGAAGCTGGGCAAGTTCAACTTGCTGAAGAGAAGACTATGGGATGACATGATAGCACTTTTTAAATACCTCAAGGACTGTCGCAGAAAGGAGGAGGCAGGCCTGTTCTCCGCTGCCCCAGAGGGTAGGACCAGGTCTAATGGTTTGAAGTTACAGGAGGGTAGATTCCAATTGAACATTAGAAGGAACTTTTTGACAGTAAAAGTGGTTCGACAACAGAACAAATTGTCTAGAGAGGTGTTGAATCTCCTTCTCTGGACATATTCAAAAAGAGGTTGGACAGTTACCTGCTAGGGTTGCTTTAGCTGGAGATCCTACGCTGAGCAGGTGGTTGGATTCAGTGGCCCATGGGGCCCCTTCCAACTCTATGATTCTATGAGAGGAAAGTATTCTAATTCATGCTGGAAGTGACTTGTATGTGTGGTTATGTTAAACTTGTTTAAAAGGCTATGTGGTGTGTTACCTCTCTATATAGGAACTCAAACCAGTTATTGATGGTATGGATGGAATTAAGATCTCTCAGGGACTTGGTCTACAGGACTTTGACCTAATCAGAGTTATCGGACGAGGAAGCTATGCCAAAGTTCTTTTAGTACGATTGAAAAAAAATGATCAAATTTATGCGATGAAAGTAGTGAAGAAAGAATTAGTCCACGATGATGAGGTAAGAGACACATTCAGCAAGTTGAATTGAATTGCACAGGCATATTGAAGAACAATTATTGTAAACAGAAAAAACACTATGCTTAATTTAACTTGTATTATCCTTCAAGCATGACATAAATAACTCCCATTTGGGGCAGAGAAATGAAGTAAGAAATACACTTATATGTGGTATGAGAGAATTATAATTGGATCATACAAAATTTTTAAAAACCACTGGGTAGGATTAGTATTGAAGGAAAATATCTCCAGTCACTTGTCTTTATTTAAAAGATCACCAGTTCTGGGCTCAGCCGGTCATTGGATAACAGGCTGTGTAGGCCTTTGTTTACAGTTCCGAGTTTCTTGGGAAAAGGGAAAATTATAGTCACACAGAGTATATGATTAGATCAAGGATGGGAACCTTTTTTCTGTCAAAGGTTTCATTCGCTTAGGAGGTAATCTCTTGGGAGTTACATACTGGCAGTGGGTACATTCAGCGCCACTGGTGGGAAGGCAGAAATGAAGAGAGTTGTCCCTTTCCCCTCCCTTGTTAGTCGCTTTTCCCCTTCACACACACTGTCCCTTCCTCCCTGCCAAGTGGGTTGCCTTAACAGAGGTTTGAATGTGGTCACCTGCATAGGACTTTTGACAATCTGAGAACTTTCTCTGAAGATGCCAGCCACAGATGCAGGCGAAACATGGCCTCATAGCCCAGAAAAAAAACCAAGGAAAATCTAATCTGAGAACTGCAGGTTGCCTACTCCTGGATTAGGCCAATGTTTGTTTGACATATCAGAATATGCAACTTTTTTCAAGACCTACTGACATCCTCATTATGTAGAGTGGGAAGTAAATACTGATAAGAAATACCACAATTCTAGTTACCATAGCAGTGAATTGAAAACATTTGCAAAGATTTAGTCTGTAAGAGTGAACCACCCATGTGACCACTTCCCTCAGTGTTTTTCCTAGAAGGAAACCTACAGAACATCTTTGGGATGAAAAAGGCAAATTACACAAGGAATTTAAATTGGAACTAGTGATAACATTTCTGGAGGCTGTGTTTATTCACAGTTCACAAGAGCATTTTTGGAACATGTAACTAGATTTGATTATCACATGGAATGACTAATCCTTGGTAGAGTATATAGAAAGGGGCAAAGATTTGTACTAGAGAGGAGAGGGCTTTTGTGGTTCTTTAATCCCATTTTATATTTACAGTGGACCCTTGTAATCCACTGGGGCTTGGTTCCAGGATCACACACACACACACACACACACCCCATGGATACCAAAATCTGTAGACGCTCAAGTCCCGTTATATACCATGGCATAGTAAAATGGTGTCCCTTATATAAAATGGCAGAATCAAGGTTTGCTTTTGGGATTTTTTTTCCTGGAATATTTTCAAGCCATGGATGGTTGAATCCATGGGTACAGAATCTGTGGATATGGCAGGCTGACTGTATATCTGTTTAATGATACTTGAACCTCCAGTTCTTAACATGTTCATATTGCAATAACCAGGCTGATTCAGCTTTCCCAAAATGTATTTTCTCTTTCTCATCCATATTTAGCTGCACACTATTTTTCCCCATTTTGATTTTTTTCCTAAAACTCCTAACTTGGACAAGCAGGTAGTTGAATTAGTCAGGATACCTTTTTAAACAAATGTGTTTTAAAAACAGTCATGTGCATATATTCAAATATAAATAAGTTTCGCTTCTGGTTTTTGTGTTGCTCAAAGACCGTTGTGCTGCAGCAATTCTGACTTTCCAATTACTCTGGTGCAGGATATTGATTGGGTACAGACAGAAAAACATGTGTTTGAACAGGCATCCAGTAACCCATTCCTAGTTGGCTTACATTCTTGCTTTCAGACTACAAGTCGGTAAGTGAGCAATTTGCTATCTTTGAACAAAGTCAATTATTGTTTTCCAGTATATAAACAGCCATAAATACCCCTGCATACTTTGGATAAGCACTGGATTTCTGCTGCCAGAGCAAAGTGCACTGAAGATGATATGCTGTGGTCTACTTGACTGCAGAGCAGTGAGAGAGTAAACCATTTGTTCAACTCCATGCTCTTATTCTGCTCTTGTTTGAATTGTGTCTGTGTATATATCTGAAATCTATTTTTCTGTGTTCAGAGAATAAACCCTTCAGGGGCATGATTGTAGGGGAAGTTACTATACTGCTAAGAGAACCTCTTCCCTCTGAGGCCATGGCTCAGGTCAATAGGAGAGGTTCTTATTATTAGTAAAGCTGGTTCAGAAACCATGGCATTTTGGGAAAAAAAACTTGATTCTCTCGGTGTGATAAAAACAGAAGGGTCAAATACATCCCTGTTTCACGCATCTTTGTATGCAGATTATTTCAGTTAAGGGGCCATACAAACCAGTTCTCTCCACATGACATTATTCTGGTGCGGATACCAAAAAATGTGCAAGCTGAAGTCCCTATTAAAAATGGCATATTGCACCAGCGGAGGCAGTGGCAAACTCCAGCCACCAAAAGTGCATTCTTTGGGCTCCTCCACCTCTGGGGAACACGCCAGCTGCCCGCTTCTGCCTTTGAAGAGGCAGGGTTCCTCTACAAGGCAGAAGTGGGTGGCTGGCAGACTCCCCAGAGGCAGGGGAACTCGAGGATGGCAGCCTGAACACCAGGATTTGGTGCCACCTCCACTGTTGCCCTATGCCATTTTTAATAGGGACTTAAATAAGCCTTGCTTTGTGTTCACAGTCTCTCTGCAAGCCTCGGCTCATTAGCCACCCACTTCTGCCTTGGGAAGGAACGCCACTTGAAAGCAGAAGCAGGCAACTGGTGTGCTCCCCATCGTGGCTTAAAATGTACTGTGTACATTTTAATTTGTGGCGGGTTGAATCCACGGATCGTGAGGCCGTAGATATGGCAGACCCACTGTAACTGGCAAAACCAAATCACTAGATGACCACCTGCAGGAACATTATTACTTGATGTGTTGATATGTGTAAATAGCATAGCCCACCAATTAGCATCAAGATAAAGTTTTTGAGTGATAAACCCAGTGGGAATCATGTTCTCCAAGGATGAAATAAAATCCTTAACTTCAATTGTAAATGCAATTGTCTACTCAAGAAGGTCATAAGGAGGATATAAATTCCCAGATGAGAGTTCCAAAGAAATCAACACCACGAGAATAATAGGGGTTGCGCTTAGGAACTCTCCATTTGTCTGACATCAATACCAGGGAAAATTCTAGAGCAGATCATTAAACAGAGGGTCTGTGAACATTTAGAAGGCAATGCTATAATCGCAAAAAGTCAACATGGGTTTCAGAGAAACAAGTCATGTCAGACTAATCCGATCTCTTTTTTTGATAAAATTACCAGCTTGGTAGATGAAGGGAACACTGTGGATATCACATACCTTGATTTCAGTAAGGCCTTTGACAAGGTTCCCCATGACATTCTTGGAAACAAGCTTGTAAAATGCGGGCTAGACAAGTTAACTGTTCAATGGATTTGTAATTGGTTGACCGGCCGAACCCAAAGGGTGCTCAGCAGTGGCTCCTCTTTGTTTTGGAAAGATGTGACCAGTGGGGTGCCACAGGGTTCTGTCCTGGGCCCAGTGCTATTCAACATCTTTTTCAGTGACTTGGATGATGGAATAGAGGGCATGTTTATCAAATTTGCAGATGACACCAATTTAGCAGGAGTAGTGAATACCCCGCAGGACAGGATCAAAATTCAAAATGACCTAGATAGACTGGAGAGCTGGGCCAAAGCTAACAAAATGAAATTCAATACAGAGAAATGTAAGGTTCTGCACTGAGGGCGAAAAAATGAAATGCATAGATATAGGATGGGGGAAACCTGGCTGAATGAGACTATGTGGGAATGGGATCTAGGAGTCCTAGTAGACCACAAGTTGAACATGAGTCAACAGTGTGATGCGGCAGCTAAAAAGGCCAATGCGATTTTGGGCTGCATCAATAGAAGTATTCTGTCTAGATCAAGGGAAGTAATAGTGCCGCTCTATTCTGCCTTGGTCAGACCTCACCTAGAATACTGTGTCCAGTTCTGGGCACCACAATTCAAAAAGGATATTGACAAATTGGAGCGTGTCCAGAGAAGGGTGACTAAAATGGTGAAAGGTCTGGAAACGATGCCTTATGAGGAGAGGGAGCTGGATATGTTTAGCCTGGAAAAAAGATGGTTAAGAGGTGATATGATAGTCCTGTTTAAGTATTTGAAGGAGTGTCACGTTGAAGATGGAGCAGGCTTGTTTTCTGCTGCTCCAGAGACTAGAACACGGAGCAATGGATGTGTCAGGGTCATCCATGAATTCTAAGGCATAGAGTGGAGTTCATGGAGGATCCTGACAGTTTCATGGTTTGGGACTGGTTCTGCCTTGGGCCTCTGGAATGTCTGGGAGATGTTGGTTACCATGGGAACACTGTTCATCCTGGGAGCTCAAGGCCGGCCAGATGGCCTGGCAGGTCTCGCTCCTCCGAAGTGTGCTTTGAAGTTCTACCCTCCCTTTTCTGCTTTCTCACGCTGGGTGTACCTTATCTGTCCTGATTGTAAGCTTGGTCTTCAGTATGCAGCTTTGACACTGTTCCTTACACATGCTTCTATTCCAATAAAGAACTTTATTGAAGATATCAGAGTTTGTGTTCTGTGTACATCACAGAAAGCTGCATACTCTCTTTTTTTTTTATTTTTCTGTCCTGAAACTGTGGAGCCTTTACCTGCAATGTCTGAGGACGCAGAGACTGGCACGCAGACGGACCAAGATCTGACTGTGGCCAGCGCCAAAGAAGCCGATGCCTCGAAGCAGGAGACCGGGGCAGAGGGGGGTGCTGTAGCCGTCGCAGCTGGAGGCACCAGCCGAGACCGAGACCGCCGGAGGGCTGCAAGATTTCCACCCTCCACTGAGCCCTGGGAGCTGGGGATCGAGCTGGCTCCAGGGAGGGGCAGCCTGCCAAGCTTCGGCACTCTGGTGCGAGAGGTTTTGGGCCCTGCCTGGCCATGGGCAGGGGCCGGTCGCCGAGAAGAGCGCAGGTCCCGGTGGGACAGACCCCAGGGTGAGGGGCCTAGAGAGCCAGAAGCGAAGTTTTCCCTGGCAGAAGTTGGAACCGAGGCTCTTCAACTGAAACAGCAAATGGGTGAGATACGGGAGGTACTCCTAGAACTCCTGCACAGAACCCCTCCAGCTCCACCAGCCCCTGGAGGGGCCCAGCCTCCCCCAGCGCCACCAGCGGCTGCCCAGGCACCCGGGGATGGGGTCCCCGTTCAGCCCCCTGACGTACCTGGCCTGCCGGCTCCTGGACCGGCTCCCCCAGTGGGGGCTGGCCCAGTTGAGCCGCAGGAGCGACCCCGGGGCTGGAAACACCGGCACCTGAAGGCGAAGTTCGATGGGGATCCAGCAAAACTACCCTACTTCATGACTCAAGTGGTGAGTTACATGACTCAGTGGGAAGGGGAGTTCCAATCTGAGGCTGAGAAGGTGCAGTATGTGTCCAACCAACTGGAGGGAGAGGCGGCCCAGTGGTTGGTGGGTCTTTATGATATGGGAGCCCCTGAACTGGGTAATTACCAAGAGTTCCTGATGGCTCTCAGGGCCCAGTTCGAAGATCCCTTAAGGGGGAAGTGGGCTCGAGGGAAGCTTAGGAGCCTGAAGCAAGGTACGATGCCAGTGGCAGAGTACGCGGCTGAGTTCCGCTGCCTAGCCAGCCAAGTGCCTGCGTGGTCAGAGGAGGTCAAGGTGCAGTTTTTCCAGGAGGGACTGAACCCTGACATTCTAGAGTGGGCCCTGTTCCAGGGAGACCCCGAAACCCTCATGGGGTGGATACGGCTAGCTGGTGAAGTGGAGTCGGTGAAGGGCAACATCAAGATGTTGCGCCGCCAGGCAGGGACGGACGGGAAGTCCGCCGGGGCCCCGGGGAAGAAGACCAAGGCGGTACGCTCGGGGGGAGCCACCACCGGAGAGTCCGAACGAGAGCGAAGGATGAGAAAGGGTCTGTGCCTGCATTGTGGGAAGAGCGGACACTGCATAGCGGAGTGCCCAGAGAGGAGCCGTCGGGAGCAACCCGCTGCCGCCAAGCCAGCGCGGAGCGAGGGGAGAATCGGGCCCGCCAAGACTCCCTCCAAGCCCAAGACCAAAGCGGCGGCCAGGGCCCTGGCATCTGGCCATGCGGCAGGGGAGTCCTCAGATGATCCCGAGGATAGTGGGTCCTACTCTTCCGACGCTGAGCCGGCAGGAAACGGGCCCAGCCCGCCCTACTGAGCGCCCGAGGGCGGGCTAATCCGGAAGGGCGCCCGGATGCCGTGGTGAGTGGAGTGAAGGGCCCGTTCTTTATCAAAGCTCGAGTGGGGGTTGGAGGGGAGGGCGCCACCCGCAAAGTAATGTTAATGATTGACTCTGGTTGTACCCAAGTACTCATCCACCCCTCCTTAGTCAGTGAACTGAACGTTGATACTGTTAAGCTGGACAAGCCCGTGTGGCTGTCTCAGATGGATGGGGGGATGATGAAGGGGGGGGCCCGCCCGGCGCATAACTGGTCCCATGAACATGAGGATGGGAACCCACCAGGAGGAACTGCAGTTTGTGATTGCTCCAGGTTTAGTCCCCGCGGCAGTTGTGGGCCTGAACTGGCTAAAGTACCACAACCCCACCATAGACTGGATAAAAGAAACACTGACTTTTACAGACCCATTGTGTACCAAGGAGCACGGGGTGGGGGGAGGATCCCCAGGGGACGGGGTCCCCCTGGAGGGTGAGCCACAGAATTACACGACTGCCTTAGTAAAAGGGGAGCTGAAAGGGCTGCCAGTGGAGTACAAGGCTTGGCAATATGTGTTTGAGGAGAGGGAGTGTGACATTTTGCCACCCCACCGGGCTTTTGACTGTGCCATTGAGATACTCTCGGAGTCCAGCCTACCTAAACCTCGCATTTATTCTATGACACCAGCTGAAATGGAGGCGCTCCGAGAGTTCATAGACAAAAACTTAGCCCGAGGGTTCATTAGGCCCTCAACCTCACCTGTGGGGGCTCCGGGGATGTTTAGGCGCAAGGCAGATGGCGGGCTTCGTTTGATTCAGGATTACAGAGGGCTAAACGTGATTAGTGTCTCCAACCAGTACCCCCTGCCCTTGATGAAGGACATATTAGCCCATCTCTCCAAAGGGAAGATTTTCACGAAGCTGGATCTGCGGGAGGCCTACTACAGAGTACGGATTCGGGAAGGGGATGAATGGAAGACTGCATTTAATTGCCCCTTGGGGGCTTTTGAGTTCCTCGTCATGCCTTTCGGCCTAAAAGGGGCCCCTGGCATTTTTCAGAACTTAATTAATGATGTTTTACGTGATTTTCTGTACAAAGGGGTGTTGGTATACCTTGATGATGTGTTGATTTATTCTGAGGACTACACGTCCCATGTGAAACTGGTGAAAAAGGTGCTTACCAGGTTGGGGGAAAATCATCCGTATGCAAAAATGTCCAAGTGTGAGTTCCACCAAAGCCGTCTGGATTATTTAGGGTACCGCATCTCAAACAAAGGGATTGAAATGAACCCAGAAAAGGTTAAGGGGGTCTTGGCATGGGAAGCCCCTAGAACCAGGAAACAGTTGCAGAGCTTCCTGGGATTTGCTAATTTTTATCGGTCCTTCATCCCTGACTTTGCGTCGGTAGCCCTTCCCCTGACAGATTTGTTAAAAACCAAAGATGGGAAAGGCAAAAGTTCCAAGCACGGTAAAGGGGACAAACCTCCCCAAAAAATTGTGTGGTCACCACAGTGCCAACAAGCATTTGACAAATTGAAATCCCTTTTCACTTCTGAGCCTTTTCTCAAACACCCCGACCCCTCCCAACCTTTCGTGGTCCAAGTGGACGCTTCTGATGTAGCGATGGGTGGTGTTCTGTTGCAAACGGGGGAGGAAGGGGATTTGAGACCATGTGCCTATTTGTCCAGAAAGTTCAATGACACGGAACGAAATTGGCCGGTGTGGGAGAAGGAGGCAGGTGCTATCAAGTTGGCACTAGAGACGTGGCGCCACCTACTGGAGGGCTCACCCAAACCATTCGAAGTTTGGACTGATCATAAAAATTTGGAAGTATTGGCTACCCCTAGGCGTTTGAGCCCCAAGCAGGTCAGGTGGGCCAGTTTCTTTTACCGATTTAATTTCACTCTGAAATTTATCCCGGGGAAAAGGAATTTTCTGGCTGATGCTTTGTCCAGACTACCACAACATGAGAGTAAGCGCAAGGAGGTCATTGACACCGTTTTTTCTCCTTCCCACTTGGGGCTAGCAGTCCTCACACGGAGCAAAGCCAAAGAACAGAAATCCACTGCTAGCCCTGCTCAGGAGCCTGGTCCAGCTGAAATTGACGGTGGCCCGCCCTTGGCGCCTGGACCTGTGCCCCAGCCCTTGAACCCCGACCCACCTCCCCCAGATCCGGGGCCCCGGGCAGTGCCCCCTACGGCGGATAGTTCTGCCACGCCCACAGATTCTCAAGGGGAGAAAGGGGGGTGGCATTCTCAATTGGCCTCGGAACTACCCCTGGATCAGTGGTTCCTGGCTCACCCCAATGAGGTGACAGTGAGGGAAGGTGTGGCTTGGAAAGGGGATTGCCTGTATGTTCCTGAGGTCTTGAGAGCGAGCATTCTCAAGCAGTGCCATGATGTCAAGAGTGCTGGACATTTTGGGTATCTCAAAACTTTGCATTTGGCCCGGAGACAGTTTTGGTGGCCCCGAATGAGGAAGGAGGTGGAGGAATATGTGAAGGGGTGTACCTCTTGTGCAGTGTCAAAAGGGGGGTCAGGGAAGCCCAAAGGTTTGCTCCAACCTCTACCTACCCCAAACAAGCCCTGGGAGGTCATTAGCATGGACTTTATTGTGGAATTACCAGAGAGTAGGAAAAAGATGGTTATTTGGGTGGTTACTGATTTGTTCTCAAAACAAGCGCATTTTGTGGCCTGTAAGAAACTCCCCACGGCCTCCCAATTAGCCAAATTGTTCATTTAGCATATTTATCGGATTCATGGCATTCCGACCAAGATTGTGTCTGATCGGGGGGCACAATTTACCTCGCAGTTTTGGAAGGCTTTCACGAACCTTCTAGGGGTGGAGCTCGGTCTTAGTAGCTCCCATCGTCCCCAATCGGACGGGCAAACGGAACGAACGAATCAGACTCTTGAACAATACCTAAGATGCTATGTGAATTTCCAACAGTCGGATTGGGTTGATCTTCTGCCTTTTGCTGAAGTGGCCTACAATAATGCCACTCACCAGAGCACTGGACTCTCACCGTTCAAGGTTGTGTCTGGGCATGATTTCGGTCCCCTCCCTTTGCTGGAGGTGTCCCCCAACTCTGACCCCGTTTCGGTCTCCCAGTGGAGTCAAAAGGTCAGGGATGCGTGGCCTCACGTAATCTCGGCCTTGGACTTTGCCAAAGCACGCTACAAACATTATGCTGATCAGAAGCGGGACCCTTCCCCTAGATATGAGGTGGGAGATCTGGTTTATTTGTCCACCAAATTCCTTAAGTGTCCCCAACCCTCTAAAAAGTTGGGAGCCAAATACATTGGGCTTTTTCGTGTTGTTAGGATGGTAAATCCTGTGGCTTTTGAACTGTCCTTGCCTAAGTTGTACCGTCATGTGCATCCTGTGTTTCATTCCAGCCTGCTCAAACCCGTGAACCCTCCGGACAAACACCATCCAGCCCCAGAACCTGCTCCTCAGCCGATCCTGGTGGATCAGGACCAGCATTTTGAAATTTCTGAGATCCTGGACTCTAGACTTCACCAGGGAGGGTTACAGTATTTGGTGAAGTGGAAACACCTGCCTTTGGGCCATGCGTAGTGGGTTGCTGCTGAGCATGTCAATGCCAAACGCTTGTTGCGAAAGTTTCATGCCCGCTTTCCCGATAAGCCTGGTTGAGGGGGGGGTTGATCTTCAGGGGGGCAGTATGTCAGGGTCACCCATGAATTCTAAGGCATAGAGTGGAGTTCATGGAGGATCCTGACAGTTTCATGGTTTGGGACTGGTTCTGTCTTGGGCCTCTGGAATGTCTGGGAGATGTTGGTTACCATGGGAACGCTGTTCATCCTGGGAGCTCAAGGCCGGCCAGATGGCCTGGCAGGTCTCGCTCCTCCGAAGTGTGCTTTGAAGTTCTACCCTCCCTTTTCTGCTTTCTCACGCTGGGTGTACGTTATCTGTCCTGATTGTAAGCTTGGTCTTCAGTATGCAGCTTTGACACTGTTCCTTACACATGCTTCTATTCCAATAAAGAACTTTATTGAAGATATCAGAGCTCCAGGAACAGAGATTCCACCTCAACATTAGGAGGAACTTTTTGACAGTAAGAGCTGTTTGGCAGTGGAACACACTTCCTCGGAGCGTGGTGGAGTCTCCTTTCTTGGAGGTCTTTAAACAGAAGCTGGATGGCCATCTGTCGGGGATGCTTTGATCGTGATTTCCTGCGTGGCAGGGGGTTGGACTGGATGGCCCTTGTGGTCTCTTCCAACTCTGCAATTCTATGATTCATTTGTTCATCTCCTATATGCATTGTGTTCCAGAATTTGCACTCAGACCTCTCCATTTGAGGGCGGGAGTGGGAGAGATAAATTAGCAGTATGCCAAGAATACTGGTCCATTGATGCTTCTGCACCTGTGTGACTCCTGGAGTCTTATGCAGATTATCTGGAGACAACTACTTCCTTGCAGACTCAGGTCCACAAAGCTGAATCAGCAGTTTCTGCCAATAAGTTACACCTGACCCAGCTGGAGCAGGTAGGAGAGCTGGTAGAATATAGGCTGCACTCCAGCACCAAAGGCATGGTTGCCCCTTTGGGAGAGCTATTTTGGGGGAACACAGGGCCTGTCATTCAGGGAGAAGGGAGACAGGTTGTACCAGCTACCTGTGGAGGAGGTCTTTGAGGAGGTGAGCTTGTGTTTTGTGTTCAGCATTAACTCCCTGCCTACACTGTTTGGAGGATTGCATGGGTGTTTTGCTTATTATTGGCTGTGTATTTTCCCTGAGCACATGGTCTGGGAGGACAAAGAGGAAAACAGGCATTTGCAGAGGCATTTTGTGGGAGACTTTAATGGAGAAGCTTGGACACCTTGTACTGATAAGTATATATGATTATGAACATGGATGGTGACATAGTTGTTGCAGTGACCTTGCCAGAGGATATACCTGCAGCAAGTGTGAGCTGGTTGCCCTGTTGGAGGAGAAGGTATAGCAGCTTGAGGCCCATGTATCTGTATTTCAACTCATCAAGGAGAGTGAAGCTTTTTGGGAAGGAATGGAGCAGACCCTTCTGGAAGGGCAAGAATTGTGGGATGCCTCTAGGCAGCGTGTCATTTCCAAAACACAGGAGCAGGCTACTTGGAGGAATGTGACATGCAGAAGCAGAAAAGCTATCGAGAACCATGTTTCCAGCTTGGAGCTGCATAATCAATTTTAAGCTGTCTTGTTAACTAGCGATTATGAAACACAGAAAGAGGGACAAGAGCTTCACCCCTCTGAAGTCATGGAAGGTGACCTTGGAGGGTTTTGTGAATTACTGTCAGTTCTCAGAGGAAGAAGAGGTGTGTGGTGGTAGTAGGTGATGATCTGTTGCACAGAATAGAAGCAGTTATATGTGGACCTGATAAGATGTCTCAAGAGGTATGCTCTCTCCTGGGGGCAAAAATTCATGATGTAACAGAGGCTGACAAGTCTCATTAAGCCCACCAACATGTACTCCTTCCTTCTGATCCATGTTGGAACAAATGATACAGCAAGATATAGCCATCAATATATTGCAAGGGATTACAACAGTCTATGGAGGAAGCTAAAGGACCTTTGGGCATAGATTGCTATTTCTTCACTCCTTCCTATTGAAGGAAGTGGCCCAAGAAGAGGGAGAAGAATAGTAGAAGTGATTAACTGCCTCCACAGAAGGAGCTAGCAAGAAAGATTTGGATTCTTGGGCTATGGTCTGTGTTTTTATGAAGAAGGACTTCAGGCAAGAGATGGATTGCATCTCACAGCAGTTGGAAAGAATATATTTCCTAGGAGTTTCACAAAAATGATTAGGAGGACTTTAAATTGAGTTACATACAGGAGGAGGATGGTATTCCATGGAGCAGGGGAACACCAAGTACTGGTGAAAATGGCTTTAATGATCCAGAGAAAATTGGACCAGTTGTACAAAAACCCAAGAGTGAGCAGGAAACCAACAAGGAATCAGCTGGGGAAAACGGCCCATGGTCTTAGATGTCTCTATGCTAATGCACAGAGCATGGGAAATGAAGTTGAACTCTTAATACAGGAAGGCAAATATGATGAGTTGCACAATTGGAACACATAGGAATAAAAGGATATAACCTAATCCAAAGAAATAGACCAAACAGGAAAGGAGGAGTACGTTTGTATGTCAAGGATATATACTCCTGTGATGAAATCCATCACTTAGAGCATAGGAAACAGGTTGAAAGCCTTTGGGTAAATATTAAATGGGAGAGGAGACAATGGTGACCTCATAGTGGGTGTATACTATAGGCCCTCTTTTGGAAGTCATACTCTGCCAAGAGTGTTAAGGCCCATCAAATTTTCAGTAGCTTTGCAGACAGTTTCATTGTATAAAAGGCAGAGAAGGCAACAGGGGGATTGCCTATTTTGGATTTGATCCTAACCAACAGAGTTGAACTGGTGAATGAGGGGGAAATAGTGGGATCCTAGGGTGAGATAACCATGTCCTCTCTGGATGTTTTTATACAGAGGAAATGGGAAGCCCAATGTAGTTAGACAAACAATCTTCAACAAAGCTGATTTTAGTAAGCCTAGGAAAATACTGGGTGAGATGCCATGGCCAGAAATGCTCAAAAGGAAGGGAATTTGTGGTACATTGTAGTTTCTTAAAGCTGAGATGTTGAAGGCACAGTTGCAAACAATTCCAATGAGGAGGAATAGTGGGAGGTGTCTAAAGAAACCAGGGTGGATTAACAAAGAACTTTCAGATAAACTGAGATTTAAAAGAGATATGTATAAGAAATGCAGGAAGGGGGAAACCACCAAAGAGAAATATAAACAAATAGCCAATACTTGCAGAGGGAAAATCAGAAAAGCTGAAAGAGATTAAAAATAAAAAATATAAGATAGATTAAAAATAATAAAAAGCGGGTGGGGTTTTGGCTATGTTCAGAGCAAGAGGAAAAATAAGGAGATATTTAGGCCGTTGCATTAAAAAGGTGATGTAATGCTAATTGGGAATACAGAAGGCTGAACTGTTTAATACCTTCTTTGCCCCAGTCTTCTCCCAAAAGGAAAACAACTGGTGAAAATAAAATACCGTATATTCCGGCGTATAAGATGACTTTTGAGCACTCAAAAGTGCCCTCCAAAATTGACAGTCGTCTTATACGCCGGATACACTTTGCTTCACCTGCCTGCCTATCTCCTGCCTCTTCGCAAACGGAGCGAAGAGGCAGGAGATCGGGCAGGGGGTGAAGCAAAGTGCTCCTCCCTGCCACCCGCCCCCCCAGCGCTTCCACCCTCCCTCCCGAAAGTCGCGGAACCGCGGCTTTGGGGGGGTGGCTAGGAAGCGCCCTCCTCCCTTCCCCTGCCCACTCCCCGTGCATCCAACCCCCTCCCTGAAAGCAGCGGAACCGCTGCTTTCAGGGAGTGGGGGGGCGGAGAATCCCCCTCCTCCCTTCCCCCGCCCACCCCCTGCTCATCCACCCCCCTCCCTGAAAGCAGCGGAACCGCTGCTTTCAGGGAGTGGGGGGGGCGGAGAATCCCCCTCCTCCCTTCCCCCCGCCCACCCCCCGCTCATCCACCCCCCTCCCTGAAAGCAGCAGAACCGCTGCTTTCAGGGAGTGGGGGGCGGAGAATCCCCCTCCTCCCTTCCCCCGCCCACCCCCTGCTCATCCACCCCCCTCCCGGAAAGCAGCGGAACCGCTGCTTTCAGGGAGTGGGGGGCGGAGAATCCTCCTCCTCCCTTCCCCCGCCCACCCCCTGCTCATCCACCCCCTTCCCTGAAAGCAGCGGAACCGCTGCTTTCAGGGAGTGGGGGGGCGGAGAATCCCCCTCCTCCCTTCCCCCGCCCACCCCCTGCTCATCCACCCCCCTCCCTGAAAGCAGCGGAACCGCTGCTTTCAGGGAGTGGGGGGGCGGAGAATCCCCCTCCTCCCTTCCCCCGCCCACCCCCCGCTCATCCACCCCCCTCCCTGAAAGCAGCGGAACCGCTGCTTTCAGGGAGTGGGGGGGGCGGAGAATCCCCCTCCTCCCTTCCCCCCGCCCACCCCCTGCTCATCCACCCCCCTCCCTGAAAGCAGCAGAACCGCTGATTTCAGGGAGTGGGGGGGCGGAGAATCGCCCTCCTCCCTTCCCCCCGCCCACCCCCCGCTCATCCACCCCCGTCCCTGAAAGCAGCGGAACCGCTGCTTTCAGGGAGTGGGTGGGCGGAGAATCCCCCTCCTCCCTTCCCCCCCACCCCCTGCTCATCCACCCCCCTCCCTGAAAGCAGCGGAACCGCTGCTTTCAGGGAGTGGGGGGGCGGAGAAGCCCCCTCCTCCCTTCCCCCCGCCCACCCCCCGCTCATCCACCCCCCTCCCTGAAAGCAGCGGAACCGCTGCTTTCAGGGAGGGGGGTGGCGGAGAAGCCCCCTCCTCCCTTCCCCCCGCCCACCCCCCGTTCATCCACCCCCCTCCCTGAAAGCAGCGGAACCGCTGCTTTCAGGGAGGGGGGGTGGCAGAGAAGCCCCCTCCTCCCTTCCCCCCGCCCACCCCCAGCTCATCCATCCCCCTCCCTGAAAGCAGCGGAACCGCTGCTTTCAGGGAGGGGGGTGGCGGAGAAGCCCCCTCCTCCCTTCCCCCTGCCCACTCCCCATGCATCCACCCCCCTTCCTGAAAGCCGCAGAAACGCGCTTTCAGGAAGGGGGGGTGGCGGAGAAGCCCCCCCCTCTCTTCCGGCTGCCGACTCCCCATGCATCCACCCCCCTCCCTGAAAGCCGCAGAAACGCGCTTTCAGGGAGGGTGGTGGTGGAGAAGCCCCCTCCTCCCTTCCCCCCACCCATCCCCCGCGCATCCACCCCCCCTCCCGAAAGGGAGGGGGGCTTGGAAGCCCCCTACTCCCTGCCACCCTCCCACCCTCCGCCCAGCCACCCCCCTTCCCCAAAGGCTCGCTTTGGAGAGGGGGGGTGGCTGCGAAGCCCCTTCCCCCCTGCCACCCTCCGCCCAGCCTTCCCCCTTCCCCAAAGCCCCGTTTGGCCACACAGCCTGCGGATCCCCCTCCTGCGCTCCCTCCTGGAAGGGAGCGCAGGAGGGGCATGCAGAGGCTGCGTGGCCAAACCGCGATTCGCCCCTTCTTCCCACCTTCCTGGAAGGTGGGGAGAAGGGGCGAACGTGCCCCTTTTGGGCGCACAGCCTCCGCATCCTCCTCTTGCACTCCCTCCTGGAAGTGAGCGCAGGAGGGGCATGCGGGGGCTATGCGTTGGAAGAGGGGGGTCGTCTTATAGGGCGAATATATCACAAACTCTGCATTTTACCTTAAAAATTGGGGGGTCGTCTTATACACCGGGTCGTCTTATACGCCGGAATATACGGTAAACTATGCATTAAGGAGACTACACCCTACAGTAGATAAAGAGATAGTAAAGGAATACCTAGCTACTCTAAATGAATTCAAGTCTCCAGGGCTGGATGAGCTGCATCCAAGAGTACTAATGGAACTTGCAGATGTAATTTCAGAGCAACTGTCAATAATCGTTGAGAATTCTTAGAGAAGAGGAGAGGTTCCAGAAGATTGGAGGAGAACAAATGTTGTTCCCATCTTCAAAAAGTGCCAGAAAGAGAAGTTGAGCAACTAGCAACCATGACACCAGGAAAGGTTCTAGAAGAGATAGTTAAACAGTCACATCAGCACACACTTAGGAAGGAATGCTGTGATTACTAAGTTCTAGCATGGGTTTCTCAAAAACAAGTCATGCCAAACTAATTTTACATCTTATTTTGGTAAGTGTTACAAGCTTGGTAGATTGGGGTGGGGGGGATGCTGTAGAAGATAGATAAAGTACCGTAGCTAATACCGCAGAGGACAAGAATTGGATTCAAGATTACCTTTGACAGATTGGAGAACTGGACCAAAATTAACCTAATAAATTTCAACAGGGATAAATGCAAGATAGTACATCTAGGTAGGAAAAATTAAATGCACAGATATAGGATGTTTGACACCTGGATTTGAAAGCAACACATGTGGAGAAATTAGACAAACTGAGGTCGAGTCAGAAATCAGGAAAATCAACTTCCTTTATTGAGATATGGTTTCCACTTATTGAATATGTCAATATTCACTCTGATGTGGTAAGACCCCCCCTCTCCCATAGAAATCAACAGGCAGACGTATTGCAATGAGTCTAATTCTTATGTGCAAATGTGTTTCCTTTGTATGCACTCCTTCCAGCTTGGAATTTTGAAAATATGTCCTGAACCATCATTTTTGTTGATTGTTTGTTGACTGTTTTTCAACCCTGTTGTACGAAAATCAATAAAAATATTTAAACAGAAAAAAAGAGAAAGCAGCACATGTGAAAAGGATATAAGGGTTGTAGTAGCCTGCAAGCTAAACACATGTGGTGTGGCAACCAAAAAAGTAAATCCAATTCTGGGCTGCATCAACAGGAGTATAGTGTGCAGATCAAAGGAAGTAGTAGTCCCACTGTATTCTGGTTTGGTCAGAGCGCACCTGAAATATTGTGTCTAGTTCTGGGTACCACATTTCAAGAACAATATTGACAACCTGGAACGTGTCCAGAGAAGAGTGACCAAGATGACCAAAGGTCTAGAAACCAAGCCTTATGAGGAACAACTTGGAGGTGGGTATGTTTGGCTTGGAGAAGAGAAGACTGAGAGATGACATGATAGTTTTATATTTAGATGTCTGAAGGGATGTCATGTAGAAGATGGATTGGGCTTGCTTTTTGTTGCTTCAGAGACTAGAACACAAACCAATGGATTCATTGGATTCAAATTACAAGAAAATAAATTCTACCTAAACATTAGGAAGATCTTTTCTACTGTAAGAGCTGTTCAGCAGTGGAATAGACTGCCTTGAAAGGTGGTGGACTCTCTTTCTTTGAAGGTCTTTAAGCAGAGGTTGGAAGAGCATCTTTCAAGAGTGCTTTAGTTGTGTGTTCCTGTATGGCAAGGAGTTGGACTAGATAGCCCTAATCATCCCTTCCAGCTCTTAAGATTCTCTGATTCTTTGTTCAGGAGCAGGGAGGATGGGGGTGTAAAGCTGGTGTGCTTTAGTAAGGGTACTAAATTACATCTATCCTTCCTTGTAAGCAGTCTAAAAAAACACATCAAAGCAAAGGGGAAGTGCAAGTCCTCAATCTGAGTTAACTTTAAAGAGGATGGTTGAACAGGCATTTTTCAGCCATGTCAAGATTTTATCAACGAAAGAGTACTGGACTAGCAAATAAATTGACAGGCACCTAAAACTGAGAATTCCAAGAGTCCACCCATCAGTTTTTATATCAGCAGAATAGCTCTCCTGAAATTATATTGAATTCAGGATTCCAGTACCAGTATTAATCTTAGAAAGGGAAAGGGAAGATTTCAGAAGGAAGATTCCCAGGTGTACAAAAGCATCTTTTATTTTTGTCATATTTATTTATTGATTTTTCATGCAACATTAACTTTTTAAAATATTTCATACCGAGTATCTTTGAAGTCCATGCTTTAATGACTAGAAGAATGCTGACTAGTGTGTTCAGTATGAATTGACAGGCTGCACACAAGACCCTGGAGCTTTCGAAAGGCAATCTGTGAATTTTATAATGCTGAATGGGGATTGAATGAGAAAACAGAGGAGAATTGGATTAAATCCCTTCTGAGAGTTCCTATGCCAACTGGAACACTTACTTTTCATTTCAGTAAAGAGTGTCAACAGGATTTGTACATGTAACCTGTCCTAACTTGTTACTAGCTATCATTTACAATGACTTGGAGCCAAGATGGGTTAGGACAAAATGAGGACAAGCTGGTGCTTTCTGGTCATGTTCTCTCATACATTGTTGTGTAGTATGAGCTTCTTTAATCCATCGAATAACTAGATGAGGCCTGAAGTGGACTTTATAGAATTAGCTGTTGGCACCAAATCACTCGTACAGATTGAGCCTCCTTTATCCAAAATACTTGGGACCAATGTGTTTCGGATTTCAGATTTTAAAAATTTTTGGAATACGGTAACTGTATTTGCATATACATTAATCAGCATCATCAGTATCCCACCTTTCTTCCTAGGCAGCTCACAACATTTAAAACAACAATAGCTTAAAAACATAGTACAGTAAATAAGAATTAAAAAGAGATAAAGCCATTTATATAATTAAAATTCCACATAAATAAATAAAATATTTTAAAAACTCCATAAAAATTAAAATAGATCTCAAAAACAGAAGCACCAGCAGTCCAACCTTCATTTGTCAGCAAAGACCTGGTGGCATAAAAATGTTTTAACTTGCCGCCTGAAGGAGAGTAAAGATGAGGTCGTCCTAACCTCTCTAGGGAGGGAGTCCCAAAGTCTGGGAACAGCCACCGAAAAGGCCCTCTCCCTCGTTCCCACCAAACAAGCCTGAAAAGGTGGTGGGACAGAGAGAAGGGCCTCTCTAGCTGATCTTAATGCTCTGTTGGGTTCATTTGGGGAGATACGGTTCTTCAAATAATCTGGATCCAAGCCATTTAGGGGTTTATAGGTCAAAACCAGCACTTTGAATTGTGGCCGGAAATGGATTGGCAGCCAATGGAGCTGTCGCAGCAAGGGACAGCTTGTCCCTGTAGCCAGCCCCCATTAACAGCCTGGCTGCTGCTCTCTGGACCAACGGAAGTTGCTGGGCACTTTTCAAAGGCAGCCCCACGTAGAACGCATTACAGTAATCCAAACAGGATGTAACCAAGGCATGTACCACCACGGCCAGCTCTGACTTCTCCAGGAATGGGTTCAGTTGGCGCACTAGCTTTAGTTGTGCAAAAATACTCCTGGTCACTTCTTAGACTTGGGCCTGCAGGCTCAGCGCTCAATCCAAGAGTACTCTCAAACTGCACACCTGCACTTTCAGGGGGAGTGTAACCCCATCTAGCACAGGCTGACTCCCAATTGTCAGGTTTGTCTTTCAGCTGACAAAAAGTACCTCTGTCTTGTCTGGATTAAGCTTTAGTTTGTATACCCTCATTCAGTCGATTACAACTGCCAGGCACTGGTTTAATACAGGAACAGCTTCCTTGGAATTTGGTAGAAAGGACTAATAGAGCCTGGGTATCATCAATGTACTGATGACACCTGACTCCAAAACTCCGGATAACCTCTCCCAGTGGTTTCACATAGAAGTTAAACAGTGTAGGGAGCTTCGCAGTGGCAGGGCTCACTGAGCGTTCTGAACTCAGAGGGAGCAACTACCACTGGAGCTCTGCCTTTGGACTGAGAAGTGGTGCTGAGGAGGAGGGAAATGATGGCATCTCAGGCAGCACTTATCCTTCCTCCCCTCCCCACCCCCAGCCCCTGAATCCAGTGCAGATGAATTGTTCACCTGGCAGTTTTCTCTGGAGTTTCTAGCAAACTCTGGAGAACACAGTGAGTTTTCTAAAACCCAGATTAAACAGGTATTCCCCAAGTCTGGTGCAAATAAGGCCATAAAGCATATGTCACTGTCACACCAGATTCAGGGGGAAAGCCACATATCATGTGGCATTATTGGGCCAGATTTGGAGGATTTGGGGTTTGTGTGTGGTTTAGACAAGCCCTTGTCATGTAATATGTTCCCCTTTTATAGCATCCCCACTTTTGGTTTAAATTTCCCTTTGATTTCTCGGGTCATCTTCAATTTCTCTGCATTGATTATAGTATTATAGTAGTTCCCCTTGTCCCTATGCACAAGCCACTGAACAGTTGTATTCAGGCTTCTATTTCTCTCACCTTTTACTTTTGCTTCTCATCTGTCCTCAATTGCTTGTAGAATTTCATGTGTCACCCATTGAGACTTCTCTTTCTTTTTGGCTAGAGATCATATCTTATTGCATTCCTTCCTGTCAGTGTCCCTGGCTTCAGTCCAGAGTTCTTCTGGCACCTGGTCAGTTAGGCTTAATAGTGCAAATCTATTTTTTATATTATCTTTAAATTCTATGGGGATGTTCTTCAAGTTGTATTGTGGCATGATGGTTGATTTCTTCTTTAGCTTTACTTTAATTTTTGATATTAGAAATTCATGGTCCGTGCCGCAATCTGCTCTTTATCATGTTTTTGCAAAGAGAATGGAGCTTCTCCATTTGCTTCCAACTATGTTCTTTAATTGATATCTATATTGGCATTCAGGTGATGTCCATGTATACAGTATCCTCTTTGGTTTCTTGAAAATTATTTTGCATCCTTAGGATATTAAAATCTTAGAATCTTAAGAATCTAAATATGCTACATCATGTTCTAAAGAATGGAATATTTAGGCTCAAAATCTTGTTTTATCTTGCTGATTTTGGAATTATTGCACACAGTCTTGAAACTGGATTGCAAAAACAGAAAATATGGTCAGTGATTTTCTGTTGTTCTGATTTGTTATGTTTTCAGCTTTCTTATCAGCTATCCTCCCTGATTATAGGTGGGCTGGGTAATAGTGTGTCATGCTCCCTACTTCCTAAAATAGTTAGAAGTTTCAGGTTGCTGCAGTTCCCTTCTGATGAGAAACTACTGGAGTGCTATATTGCTCTCTCTAATTGTGTCCGTGTGTGTGTGCCTTCAAGTCACCTGTTGACTAATTACAAGTGTGTAAACTGAGCAGTGAATAACAGTCACTTTTGTCAAGCTGGCTGACATAGAGGACACCCATGTAGTCTCTGAAGGCTGCTTCTTCCCAACTAATTGCAAAACGTAGCTTTATTTCTTTGGTTGTGTAAGAATTGCAATCCTTTCAGTCTCTGTCTCCACCCAAGTAGTTGGGTCCCTTATAAGGTATTTCCCTTTTTTGAGGGTTGGAAATCTGTTCTTTTTAAGACTGGCAAGTGGACAGCATTTCCTTTTATACAGACTGAACAAGATGCCAAAAATCTCATACTTCGGGATAAAGATGTGTGTGCTTAATGTAATTTATGAATGTGGACAGTATGTTAATTTTACAGAGAAATATATGGCTAGATTAACTGAAATCAATACTTTCGTTTGGTAAATACCAAATTTAGGTATTTGGCACAAGCTTATTAATAACTACTTCTTGAATGTCAAACCTGTGTGTCATGAATTTAATGTGTACCTTATTGCTATTTTGAAAATTTGGCAACACTAGGTTTGATACAAAACCAAGGGCTTGTCTAGACAAGAAGATATAATGCTGATTGTTGTGCATTATTGCAGATTTGGAGCAGCGCTCATTTGTCTCCACGCTCCTTTAGCAAAATCGCTAGTGTGTGAAGCTATCCATGTTTGAAGTTCATCCACAGCCATGCCTGTGAATCAACATGGTGGCCGAGTGAATTTTTTTTTTAAACTGCAAATCAAAGGTGTGCAAGTGTGACCTTCTGCTTTAAAAAACTGCTTGGTCACCTCAGTACAGTGAAAAAGTGCACAATCAGCAACGCAAAACTCCAAAATGGGGCTTCCGGCCATTTCATTGCTAGCAAGCCCACCCCCACGCACATCCAACCAATCAGCTTTCAGCTTCCACCCTGCGCTGCGATGCAAATTGGTTTTCCAAAGTAGTGCTTGTGCTAATGCACATTTCCACTCATTATTTTAAAAACTTCAGAAAAAGCCGCAAGGGCTTTCCCCCTGTAGTTTTTGGAGTTTTTGGCCCCTTTCCTTCTGAATAAGGCGAATCACCGCAGGATCTTGTTGGGACAAAAGGTATTCTCTAGAAATTTTATTAGGATTATTTTCACTGTCTAGCTAGACAACCCCCAGGTGTCTTGGGCTTCACAATAAAACCTAGCATCCTGATACTTGGCAGTCACCTTCAGCAAACAGACTATACTAAAGCTAAGAAACAAGGGGACATTTTGTTTTAGACAGAGATGATCATAGAATCATAGAATTGCAGAGTTGGAAGAGACTACAAGGGCCATCCAATGTTTAAAAAGTATGTGTCTTGTTTAAAAAATACTGTCTTGATAAGGTATTTTCTTCATTGTATGTGTGGAAGTTGTGTGTGGCCACTTCTGTAATCACCCAGATAATACTTGCACGGGATGCACAGGGTTGCATAGGTTGGTTGAAGATATTTTAAAATACAAAGAAAAGTTTTGTCCTTTTGGGCAACTAGATATGTTTTGAAGGACAGTGCGTTTATAAACAGTAGTGGGATTAAGGGCACATATTTCAATGGGACCTTGTATAAACAAGCTTTAAGGAAACTGCTTTTGCAGTATGGCTCAAATGCAGTCCTCAAAGGGTTACATAGATACCCTGTCAGTATTCCCACTGACAACAGTTCTCCAAGATCTTAGGCAGAAACTTTTTCTCAGACCTGATATGTGAGATCCTTTAAACAGGAGATACTGGAAGTTCAAGCTAATAACTCCTACGTGCAAAGCTTGTGTTCTACCACTGATCTCCCCTGCAACAATAATTATGAGTGTTAATGCTACAGTTACCTTTACATTTAACTATCTCAAAAGAATAGATCAGTTTTTTTAATAAATACAGAAATATTATTTTTATTTTATTTTATTTATATGCCATCTTTCTCCCAGAAGGAATCTAAGGCAGGTCACAAAATTACATAAAATACTATTTAAAATCATTTGAAACCCTCACAATAAAAACACATAAAGTTAAAAGATTAAAATAAGCAAAATTTTAAAATATCTGTATATAAAAAACATTTAAAAACTCTCCCCAATAAAACCTTCATAAGCTCAGCTATGTATTAACAGTCTGCTTGTATAAAAATGTGTTTGCCTGCTGGCGAAAAGAAAGCAGGGAGTGGGTTAGCTTAGCCTCCCATGGAAGGTAGTTCCAGAGGGTGGGAGCAGCCACTGAGAAGGGTCTCTCTCATGTCCTTATCAAGCGAGCCTGTGATGGTGGCAGGACTGAGAAAAAGCCTTCCTCTGATGATCTTAGTGCCCTTGCAGGTTCGTATGGGGAGATAGGGATTGGGGAAATTGTTTCTTCTACATTCTATTAACATAAAAGTCTCACTCCTGCATTGCCTGTTTAGAAAGCATGGGTATATCCAAATTTGAGATGGAAATATTCTAATATACTGCTTACTTAGCTTTATCCTGTGTTAAAGGCAGTTAGCTTTCATTCAGTCTTGGAAACTGATAATAGCATGCATGTCTCGCATTTCAAAAACTTGAATTTTCCTCAGCCACCCCCTCCCTAAAAGCTGGTAGTTCTATATCTCGTGTAACTTTTGCTCACCTTGGGAAGTCTCCAGTTCAAATTCCATTTTCTGATACTACCTGTTGAAACTACTACATTTTGATACTCAGCTTCCTTCCTAAACCTACATGGTCTGTTCAGGGAAAAGGTCTATGGGACTTCACAGGTCTTTCTGGAATAATAATAATAATAATAATAATAATAATATTTATTTATACCCCGCCCCTAGACCCTCCCCAAAATTGTATGGTGGATGTCCATGTGGTGGGGAGTCAATGTTTTTTTTAAAAAAAAATGTTTAAAAATACTACTACATCTTGGCTAAGCACTATCTTACAACATGGATCTCTTTCATTTTGGAAATGGGGTAACAAATGCTCCTGGAAAAATACAGTGTGGTGATGTTGCATGGTTACTGTGGTGTTGTACCGAAAAGAGATGGCTGCTCCCATGGCATGGCATGTGAGCACTTAATGGTGATTGGCTTGTATGGTCAGTTTTCTCAAGCCAGATAATGAGAACTTGCATGTTATACTTGCAGGTTGTTTCTTGTTATAGAATATGTGAATGGAGGTGACCTCATGTTTCATATGCAACGACAAAGAAAACTCCCAGAAGAACATGCAAGGTATTTTTATGGCACCTAAATTAATTTGTTCTCTCTTATTTACTATTGTTCCCTCATTCAAACCATTTTACATACTCTGGGGTTTTAGAAGCCGCTATACCAGCTTAAGCAAATTATAGTTTTTACCCTAAATGCTAAATGCAGATCTCCCAGCTCTATAGAGTTTTGGTGCAGCAATTCTTCAACCTCTGTTTTGGAATTTCAATCCTTTTCCATTGGGTGTCTTTGGACTTCCATTGTTTATTTGCCATATTGTCCTTTATTCATGTGCCAATTTGCCAAAAATGGAGCCATGAGTGCCTCTGGATTCAATATGGTTGTATACAATACAACCATTACCGAAGTAACATGTTTGGGATTAGTATGCAAAAATAGTTTTGCTCCAAAATGCCCAAAAATGATCTCTAAAGAGTATAGAGGACATTTGCATCATATTTGCCCCTCCCAAAATGCCCCCAGCAGTCAAAATAAAATTTTGCACAATTTTTCAAAAAAATATATTTTGTTCTCCAGAGACTCGGGACGGCCCAAATAATTCCTCCTTGTCCCCCTAGAGGGCATTTGGGGCAAAAAAAGTGATTTTTCTTTTGGTGGGAGCAGGTGTGGGTCAAGCAGTCCTCCAAGTTTTCCTAGAGATCTAATGCGGCCCCATAGTTGCTCATACCTTCTGTAGATCTTTATATAGGAACTATACTTCATTCACTTGGGAGAATGGTGTATTTTGTTGTTATTGTTGTTGTTGTTCCTTTAAAAAGAACCTACACACAGTCCAGCAAACTTTGGTCATGGGATAGCATAGAAGTGTCATTAATAAATAAGTAAAATTAACTGGAGCCCTTATATTGCTTTTGAAAGTATGAAATTGCATTTTATTTCAAGGTTTTATGCTGCTGAAATCTGTATTGCTCTCAACTTCCTACATGAGAGAGGCATTATCTACAGAGATTTAAAATTAGACAATGTTCTCCTGGATGCAGAAGGTCATATCAAGTTAACAGACTATGGCATGTGCAAGGTAAGTTTCCTTCTTCAGACTGCTAGGGTGCATGTTGGACTTGTGGACACCTAGGGAGAATCCAGAGTAATTGCCAGTTGCACATATAGTTTATGCAACTGGAAAACCCAATGGACCTCAGTTAATTTATTGTATTTCTCTACATTGCATTAGATTTCAAGCAATAGCACATTATCTCATGCTTTCATAATTTTATATATAGTTGTCCCTTCATATTCGCTAGGGTTTGGTTCCAGGACTCCCCGTGGATACCAAAATCCATGAATACTCAAGTCCCATTATATGCAGTGGCATAGCAAAATGGTGTCCCTTATATAAGATGGCAAAATCAAGGTTTGCTTTTTGGATTATTATTTTTTAAAAATATTTTTAAGCCGTGAATACTTAAATCCGTGGATAACAAATCTGTGGATATGGAGTGACAACTGTATTATAACTCACAATCCCAATAGAGTAGGGGTTTGTGGGTGGTGCAGACTGCACCAGGCAACACCATCAGAGGGGGTAACACCAAAATGATTCTCTTCACCTTTTGGTTGCGAGGAAACATACGAATGAGGCCCCCTGTCAGACACATGTGTGCTTGTCGCGCTCAGAGGCCCAGTAGGGAGGAGCCAGAAGTATCAAGGCTCCCAAGCATGTACACAAGGTCCTGCCACATAGAAGCTTGAGAGAGTGGGGCTTCCTGCCTTCCTGCCATACCCCTCTCTCCTGCTTGGCGGACCGGGCCCTGGTGGGCAGGGCTTTGAGAGGCAGATGCAAATTTGGATTCCACCAGGGTGGGCAGCATGGCAGTGAACCACAGGAGACAGCCTGGTTGCTGCAGTGGTGAGTGGAAGTGGGGAGGTCTCTTTCTCTCCCTCCCCCTCCCCACTTAATAATTGTCTCAGTTCTTTCAGTGCGACACCTTCTTTCCTTCCTTTGCCCCATTCCACCTGCTCAGTTGAGGGATGTGACACCATGATTTACTTGTACTGGGGTGACACCAACCCCAGTGACGCTGTTGCAAAATCTGATTATGTTGGGGTGAATTTGGTGCATGTACTCTCCCCCACTCCATACACACATGCACACACCTTGAAAAGGATGATGATGATGATGGTGATGGTGATGGTGATTTTCTATGGCTCGATTTTGCCTAGTATGTTACTAAGTTTAAAGAGACGTTCCCTACTTTGCTGTTTGTCTTTCCTTCTGGCCTCACTTCTGGGAAGTGTGAACACTTAAATCAGTAATGACTTCTTCCACAAATTCTCAGAAACACAAGGGGCTTTTTATTCTTTTTTGCTGCTCATCTGAACAGAAGCATATTTTTCCACTGTTCCTACTAAAGAAAACTCTTAGTTTGTTCTCTTTAGGAAGTTCCACAGTAGATCAGACTGCCTCGAGGCAAGGAGGTGTTCAACCACCCCTTAGCATGATGGTGAAAAGCAGGAGAAAATTATTAGCTGAGCAAAGAATGGAAGCATAAACAACTGTGAACATGTACAAAAATTGGATAAAGAGAATTTTTTCCCCATCTCTCATAATACCTATGAGAACTGGATGAACACAGGTTCATCCAATGAAACTGATCAACAGAATATTAAACTCTGGTAAGAAGTTGCACTACTTCAAACAATGCACAAGAAATGTATAGAGTTCACTTTGTGATGAAGGTCTGAGGTGACCTTTAAAATACATTTAAAACAAGTTTAGATTCAAAGTAGAGTGGTCTGGTAAAAGCTACTAGTCATGATGGCTGTAGACCACAGAACATAAGTAGAGATATACTGGATCAGATCAAAATCCTACCTAGTTCAATATTCATGCCACCCAGTTACCTCTAGAAAGTCCACAAGCAGAACATGAGTGCAACAGTGCCCTCCCCTCATCCCTCCCAACAGTTGATTTGCAGAGGTATACTATCTCTGATACTTGAGGTGATTTATAGCCATTCTGATTTATAGCCATTCTTATAGAGATTTATAGTGATCTTATATCAGCAGTTTTATTTTTTATTTCTTTTCTAACAATGCCCAACATAGAATTTTGCCCTTTTTTTTAACAGTAGCTTCACACTTGGTTGACATTTTCATCTGCCACTATCCATCAGATTATCCACCACAACCGAAAGATCCCTTTCTTGGTTTGTTGATGCCAGCTCCAGTCCCATCAGTCTGTATGTGAAGCTGGGGTTTCTGCCTTGCTGTGTGTAATTTTACATTTGAGTACACCAAATATCATTTGTACTTTTAATGCCCATTCTTCCAGTTTGGAGAGGTTCATTTGGAGCTCTTTGCAGGTTTTTTTTTCCTTTCCTTTTCTTTCTTTCTTTCTTTCTTTCTTTCTTTCTTTCTTTTTTTCTGTTTCAATAGAAGAGACTCTGAATGAGTATCAGTTGCTGAGGAAGTGTTAGAGAGGGCTGTCATTTCAAGCTATCATGCCTCCCTCTAAGATGGCAGCAGTGTGAGAGTGTTTGGAGAATGGCCCAGTTGCTCTAGCTCATTAATCAGCTTCTGTAGAAAAACCAACTTGCAAACAGAGTTTTGCTACTGGAAGCAATGTTGGTTATTCCTTTTGGAAGGCATTCTGGCCAGCTCCAAGACTCAGCCTTGGGGAAAAACCCAAGGAAAATCTATGGATGCCAGCCGTGAAAGCCTTTGACTTCACATTGAATGTCTCTGTGGGGAGAAACTATTCCAAGACACCCGGAGACTGGAGAAACTCTGGACCAGGAGAGCACATCTACTCTGTTTGTTAACTTTCTCGTTACGATGCAGAGACACAGAAACCATACCACACTTTCTCATAGCAAAAAGGTCATTAAAATCCCCACAGGCCAACTGGATCTACAACAGAATGAACAAAGCACTGTTACAAGAGAGAATACATACCACCCACAAAGACCTGGCCAACACAGACAAGGAGTTATTATCACTCCACCTCAACATCAGTCAAAAAATGAACACCCAAGACTGGGACAAAATGGACAACCTCACCTACAGAAAAATGGAAAAAGATATGGTGATTCACACTGAAAGGTAGAAACAAAAAATTGACAAATGCCACAAACACCAAGAGAAAAACCCCAGCTGGACACAGCATGGACTGTTATCAACCTAACAAAACGGCAACTGTCAAAAGAAGAAACATCCATCCTGTCCAAAGGAGGCAATTTTGCAGTTACCACCACCAGAATCCCAGTTGAAGACATCATCACCCATGTTGAATCTGCCCTCTACCATCTGCCAGAGGAAGAGGCAGAAGAGAAAGAGGAGAAACAGCTAGGATCCTGAGGAAGGCAAAACCACCACCCAGCAACATAACCAGAAAAGAAAGAAAAGCCATCAAGGATCTCAATGCAGACCCAGAAATCATTATTCTCCCAGCAGACAAAGGCAATGCCACAGTAATCATGGAAATAGAAAAATACAGACTAAATAAATAAATAAATAAATAAAAATAAGGGAACTCTTGGACCCTGCAACATACAGAAAACTTAAGCAAGACCCGACCAACAAAATCACCAGAAAAACAAATGCCTTGATCAAGAACTCATCAATTCAGCCAATCATACACCAGAATCTATGCAGAACAGAGGCTCTCCCACCAAGAATATATGGACTTCCCAAGTTCCACAAGGATCCCATTCCACTCTGACCCATAGTGAGCGCCATTGGATCCCCCATGTATGACTTGGCCAAGTTTCTGGCCACACAATTACAAACCCACATAGGACAAACCCCTCACTACATCAAAGACTCAGCTCACTTCATAGAAAAAATCAACAACATTGAACTGAAACTTGAAGGCAGTCTGATCAGTTTTGATGTTGTCTCCTTGTTCACCAAAGTCCCCATAATGGACACTGTGGAATTCATACAACAAATATTTCCTGAGGACATCGCAGCCTTGTTCAAACACTGCCTTACCACAAGCTACTTCCAGTGGGATAATGAATTCTATGAACAGATAGATGGGGTAGCCATGGGCAGCTCCCTGAGCCCCGTGATAGCAAACTTCTACATGGAACATTTTGAAAAGCAAGCCCTGGAAACAGCACCAAAAAAGCCCACAACATGGTTCCGATATGTGGATGACACTTTCACCATTTGGAACCACGGAGAAGATTTGGTCTCATTCCTGAACTACCTGAACAGCATCCACCCAAATATCCAATTCACGATGTAAAAGAGAAGGAAGGAACACTGCCATTCTTGGATGTCCTAGTCATCCGCAAACCAAACCAACAGTTAGGCCACAAGGTATACAGAAACCCTGCCCCCCACATGGACAGATACCTACACAAGAACTCCAATCATCACCCAGGACAAAAAAGAAGCACAATAAAAACATTGGTAGACCGTGCAAAAAGGATCTGCGAACCCCACTACCTGGAGGATGAACTGAGGCACCTAAACTGGGCCCTACAGGCTAATGGTTACTCCAGATCAGACATCACAAGAGCAGCCAGACCCAGAAAAAAACCACAGGAATGGAGAAGAAAAACAGCCACCCAAAGGGAAGGTATTTTTACCATACATCAAAGGAGTCACAGACAGAATAGGGAAACTGATGAGGAAACACAACCTCCAAACAATCTATAGACCAACCCAAAAAAATCCAAGAAATGCTACGCTCAGCGAAGGACAAAAGAGACCCTCTCACAGCTGCGGGAGTTTACCGCATATCATGCAGCTGTGGGCAGGTTTACATAGGGACCACTAAATGCAGTGTGCAGACACAAATCAAGAAACACAAGAGACACTGCAGACTGGGCCAGCCAGAAAAATCAGCAGTAGCAGAACATGTTATAAACCAACATGGACACAAAATGCTATTTGAAAACAGAAATTTTAGACCAGGCCACCAACTATCATGTCAGAATGCACAGAGAAGCTATTGAAATCCACAAAACACCTGGACAACTTCAACAGGAAAGAAGAAACCTTAAAAGTAAACAAAATCTGGCTCCCAGTTTCGAAATACAATAGAATCAAAACCCAACACTTACAAAGGAATTCCACCCAGGGACAGGGGGATTCTCAGCAGATAATGTCTCATCAACCAGCCAAACAGACACTAACGAGCCTTGCATTTCTATACCCAGAAACTAACCATTCAATTACACAAATTTACATATTCTCCCCAACAGGGGTTCACAGCATATAAACTCCACACATGCACACCTACCCAACCATTCTCTGAAGATGCCAGCCACAGATGCAGGTGAAACGTCAGAAAGAAACTATTCCAGACCCCCAAGGAAAATCAGCCTTGATTTCTTTGACACCTGGAAATGGATCATTACTGTTCTACGATTCATCTTGTTTGTTTCCACAGCTTTGTCTGACGTGCTTGGCTTCTTGACTAATACTAGGTGTGGCTTACTGATCCACCAAAGTAATTTTGGACACAAGCTCTGCTTCTAGACATTGATTGCCCACTGTTTGAGGCAAAATTCTCAACTAGATGGACCTTTAGTGTGGTCCAGCAGAACTGCTCTTGTATTCTTCTGAGGAATATGTGTATAATGCTGCACAAATAATCACTGAAAGAAAGGTAGTTAACATGTTCATTGCAAATCATACAGCCAAATTCAGGGTCAGCGTGCCCCATCACAACAGGATTTTTTTCCTCATGTAAAATCAAATAAATCTTTATTGTGCTGCCAGTGAGGGTGTGAAGGACTGTGTTTATGTTTTTGTGTGTGCACTGTTAATAAATTCTTTTTTGACTATGGATCCCAGTTACATTAACTGTGATGTGTTTATAAACACTGAAGCTGCTAAAATTTCAAGCTCTAGGGAAGAGCCTTAGGGTTGTAGCATCCCTGCTCATGCTGAGGGGACATATCTGAAGGTTATGTTTATCTTTGCTAGATGAGCTCTTCTGTTTTACTCCTGCAGGAAGGATTGGGTCCTGGTGACACTACAAGCACTTTCTGTGGAACACCAAATTACATTGCCCCAGAGATTCTACGTGGAGAAGAGTATGGTGAGTTGTTACATAGAGCTTGTAAAGTGATTAAATTGCTGTAAGTCAATAAATGGCTAATTTGAAGTAGCTGTTGGTGTTTGTTGCTTATTTATCTTTATAGATTTATCCCACTGAATAGAGAACAGGTTATTTTCAGGATTTTGTATTTTACTTGTATATGTTTTCAAAATCTGTTCATGTAAAAGAATTGCAAGATTGGCCCAGGTTAGTGTTCATTGCTGGGAGCAAGATTGTCATATGCTTCAAAAACTAGTACAAGAGCAGCTTGGGTCAATTGTGGAGGGACCCTCAAACACAAAGTACTGTTCTCTGGATTTGTAGATGAATGCTGTTGACAGGTGCCATTCATTAACAAATCTATTTCCTGTTAAACCCGTGTGTTTGGACCTTTACACAGTCCCCAAATAATTTATTCCATGGATTAATATAAAATGCAGTCAAGATAAGGATATTTGTTTCACCAATTGGTACAGTTATATATTTGTCACATATAAGGAGCATATTACAACCTCTTTGTGTTTATTCTTGTTAGAAACACAAATGTCTGAAAGGAGAATTAGACATCTGAATAGAGGCACACAAGCATTTCTGCACAAATAATTAATTTTAGCTGTGCTTGGGCTTTATAATTTCTAATAATTCTGGGAGTCTTACAAGTGTACCAGTTTTTCTTCTGTCATTTTAACTGGTGCTTTACAGCACTGATGCATAATCACAGTCCAAGGGATTTGAATTAAATTATACTCTTGGACTGTTTTCCCTCCATTTTTTTAATGCTATAGTGAAGTGTTTTCACAGCATACATTCATACTCATGAATTTTCAGTGGAGGCACTCCATGTGTAAGATCCCTTCCACAGATAAAGCTCACCTGGTCCTTACATTATGGTGTTTTTGGTATCAGATAAAAGCTTTTTATTCTTCCAGACATTTAAAAAACTGTTTCTAGTACTTCTAGATCTTAGCACTCCTACTGTATTGCTGGTTTTATTTTGATTTCATGTGCTATTTTTAAAAATGTGTTTGTTTCTGGCCTTATCTTGATTTTATTCATTGTCTTCAGTCATCATTATTTTTTGTTTTTAATATACTGTACACACCAGAAAATTCTTGTCAACTGTCAGAGTAAAGGTGCAATAGATATCATACATAATACATAATTCTCTCCTTCCCTCCTTCATGTATGGGGGTGGAAATGAAATGGCTTAATATTCTGTTTGTAAGTAAACAGTGGTTTGCATGAACCACCATTTACCATGCTCACACAAAATGGAAAATATCAGTTTGGCTTGAAACCAGGATCAAGAGCCACTTTTTTTCTCCCCTTGTACGTGAAAGTGTGGAGAAGCAAAGGAAGGATCACATTAGATAGATCTTCAAAGCTGCTCAGCCTCAAAACAAGGTGCCTTATTATCTTTTAATTGATTTATTCTGTGTCTTAGGACAAAGTCCTCAGCAGTTTCCAGCTATTACAACAGGGATGAGTAGAAGCAACCTGTGAATCACTGGAATTTTTTTTCTTGAAAGCATGCTTCTTAAATCTCTTTGCAGGGTTCAGTGTGGACTGGTGGGCACTTGGTGTCCTGATGTTTGAAATGATGGCAGGAAGATCTCCCTTTGATATTATTACTGACAATCCAGATATGAATACTGAAGATTACCTCTTCCAAGGTATTTTAATATAATTTTTAAAACGTATATATGTATTGGATTACTGCACCATGGCAACAAGCCAAGTAGGCTCTCCAGATAGCTCACAATAAAATAGAAAACAACATACAATAATAAAAAAGCTAGTGTTCCCTACAATGTCAGTTAAAATCCAGAATGTGTCCTCACTAAAGATCACAATACAGATAATTTTAGAAACCTTTTCTAACTACCCCATCTTGCCAACAATCATATATCTTCCTTGCCCTTGAAATTTCTGTTGAGATAAATACATTTTAGAAACATAAGAAGCTGTCTTAGGTCAGTTAGTTTGTCTGTCTAGCCCAGTACTTCCTACTCTATCAGGCAGTGGCTCTCAAGAGTCTCATGTAGAGCTCTTTATGTTATCTGTCTGGGCCACTGAGGTATAGATTGCATTCCTAGTGTTTTGTCAATTTCATGAAGATGCTCAGAACAGGTTTTGTTAAAACCTATGTTTGGAATTCTGTCTAGAAGTGAACTGGGAGCCAGTATACTGTAGCTGTTTCAACACCACATCAGCTCACAGCCAATATCAAATTACCATAACTTGAATGCAAGTCTCTGAACAGTCATCAGAGATACTTCTATGCAGTTTGCTTTACCGTGGTTGGTTAATAGTATGTCTTCAAGCTGTTTCTGAGCAAGATTAGTTCAGAGGTAATTTGCCATTGCCTTCCTGTGAGAATTAGAGAGTGTGAGTTACCATAGGTTACCAAGTGGATGTACATGGCTGAGAAGGTTTCACCACTAAGTTCAGCTTAGAGGTTACCAAAGTATGTATTACAGTAGCCAGATAGTTATTCTCTGGGAGGTTCTGCAACTGAGATAGCAGTCTATGTTGGAAGAAGGGTTCCTCTTCATGGTCTCTGTGCCTCACACAATTGGATCTTATGCATGCACAGATCAGGCATGGAATGTTCCAGAGCTGAGTAGCTTTTTGGCAGCAACCCCACCCTTACAGGGCACCAATAGAAATAGCACCAAAAACTACTCCCCTCAGTTCCTTTTCATCTGTTGTACAATTCATTTCGAAACGCTTCTTTGTTGAGTAGCTTCTCTCTTCATTCTTTGATCTGCCTCAGATTCTACTGTTGCCTGGCCTCCAGGGCCTTGTTCAAACCCTGTTCTTCTTGTGTGTGTGTGGTCGGGGGGATTCCCCACATGGATGCCCATAACCAGTACCTCTTCTGTCTTGGACAGAGCCACAAGGTCTCTGCCTGTTCATTTTCTCAGGGCTTTACTCACCACTTTCAAGTAACAGCTGTCCAGATCCAGACTGTGTACCCACTGCTGGGAACAATTGCTTCATACTGCTAATGAGGCTGCAAAGAACTACCCTCTAGTTACAGCCTTCAAGTCCATCTGTAAGAGCTGTTCTGTCTTGTTTCTGAGAAAGTCCCCTCCATGGTGATCTTCCTCAGCCCTAATCCCCCAGCTCACCACAACCACCACTGCAGACAATGGTGATGAGGAAATTATTGTGGTTCCATTCACCCTGGGTCACTCAACCACTTCTAAACCTGCTAAGTCTCACTCTAAGCCTGCAGCTAATCCTTTGGTGTCAGTCATAGAATCATAGAATCATAGAATTGTAGAGTTGGAAGAGACAAGGGCCATCCAGTCCAACCCCCTGCCACGCAGGAAATAACAATCAAAGCATCCCTGAAAGATAGCCATCCAGCCTCTGTTTAAAGACCTCCAAGGAAGGAGCCCACCACGCTCCGAGGGAGTGTGTTCCACTGCCAAACAGCTCTGACTGTCAAAAAGTTCCTCCTCATGTTGAGGTGGAATCTCTGTTCCTGGAGCTTGCATCCATTGCTCCGTGTTCCAGTCTCTGGAGCAGCAGAAAACAAGCCTGCTCCATCCTCAGCATGACATCCCCTCAAATACTTAAACAGGGCTATCATATCGCCTCTTAACTGTCTTTTTTCCAGGCTAAACATACCCAGCTCCCTAAGTCTCTCCTCATAAGGCATGGTTTCCAGACCTTTCACCATTTTAGTTGCCCTCCTCTGGACACGCTCCAATTTGTCAATATCCTTTTTGAATTGTGGTGCCCAGAACTGGACACAGTATTCTAGGTGAGGTCTGACCAAGGCAGAATAGAGCGGCACTATTACTTCCCTTGATCTGGACACTGTACTTCTATTGATGCAGTCGTGAAGAAAAAGTCTAAAACGACCCACCGTTTGGTCCCTTGACCAGCCTCGCTGCTGGATCTGATACTCCCTCATGACTCGGTATTGGCCTTGGCCTTGGCCTTGACCACCACCTCATTGGTCCCTCAGCTCAAGGAGGACTTTACTAGTTCTAGACCGATCGGTTCAAGAGATCCACAGACAACCTCTCACCAACAGCCCTTTAGTATCCACCTCTTCATTGCAATGCACTCAAGGCTTCACCACTCAAGGCTGGTTCTCCACCCTCCTCCTGATGGCCTAAGGAGAGTTCTTCCATCTTCTCCACTTGCCTGCTCTGCTGACTCAAGCTTTGGGCTCCTTGAGATACCTGGACATCAGGACTCTTCGCCTCATGGTGTGGTTCATCCAGAACTGAGGGGAGAAGCTCTTGGTGTTATTTCTGTCAGTGCCCTGGGAGAGTGGGGTTACCTCCAAAAAGCTGCTCAGCTCTGGAATGTTCCATGCCTGATCTGAAAATGCATGAAATCCAATTGTGTGAGAGCACAGATGACCACTCTAAGAATTACAGTTACAGACCCTATGAGGAACAGCTTAGGGAGCTGGGTATGTTTAGTCTGGAGAAGAGAAGGTTAAGAGGCGACATGATAACCATGTTTAAATATTTGAAGGGATGTCATACTGAGGATGGAGCAAGCTTGTTTTCTGCTGCTCCAGAGACTAGGACATGGAGGAATGGGTTCAAACTACAGGAAAAGAGATTCCACCTAAACATTAGGAAGAACTTCCTGACAATAAGAGCTGTTTGGAAGTAGAATACACTGCCTGGGAGTGTGGTGGAGTCTCCTTCTTTGGAGGTTTTTAAACAGAGGCTGGATAGCCATCTGTCGGGAATAACTTGATTGTGTATTCCTGCATGGCAGGGGGTTGGATTTGATGGCCCTTGTGGTCTCTTCCAACTCTATGGTTCTACAGGTAAACAACCTGCCCATTCTCAGCTGTAGTGGCTTCTTGGACACCCCACGACAGCTCTAGAGAATGAATTGCCCCCTTTTGTTCTTTATATACTTTATATGTTAATGAGACCTTCCAGTGACGACAGTTTAAGAATCCTATTAAGAACTTCATTTTCCCTCCAAATATAGGGCTCCCACAAAATCCCCATAGCAAGTGAGATTTTCCATTCCCTGAGTTCTCTAGCATTTGCATAGAACATGAAGAAAAAGACCAGCCTTCTGCTTCCAAAAGAATATTCTAGAAGAAATAAGACAATCTAGCCCTTCTCCAGTCCTCCAGCATACTGAGGATTTGTAGCAGGTTTTGTTTTTCCTGTCAGTGTAGAAGGCTAGTAGTACAAGTTACCACTTTAACTAACACCTCCCCAAACATTAGAGAAGGCTGAAGAGATACACAGCTCAGTTCTTCGCTTCTGTAAAGCCCCATGTGATGTGAAACCATATCCTATCTTTTCCCATGATCCTTTGCTACATGTAGAGAACTGAGGACTTGTGTCTCCAGTTCATTTCTTTAATCTTCTTTGGCAACAAATCTCCATTCTTTGTAGCCCCTTTTCTGTTACTAAACCTCCACCACACATACGCACACACATTTCTTCATCTGATTTGGGCAGTTTTTGTTCTCCCTCAAAGCAAGGTTCTCTTTCTACATAGCTTTCAATGTTGGATAACCTGCCTGTCTCTAATATGTCTAGTAACAACAGTGGTACTTTTAATGTACTGGTATATTTAAAAAATAACATTTCCCCCCAAACTTCTTTGAACAGTTATCCTTGAAAAACCAATCCGAATTCCAAGATTCCTTTCTGTCAAGGCCTCTCATGTCTTGAAAGGTTTTTTAAATAAGGTAAGTTTTGCAGCTTCCTGTTTTCTGTTTCATTGCTCTTTATTAAACAAGATAATGGATTGACGTCTCACTGCTTCCCTCTGTTAAGCCATGGAGCAGCTGCTCCTCCATGTGATAATTTCTATTGTCCGGACTTGTTAGCTATTTCTCTTTTTTAAGGAAACAGTTTTTAGAGCCACCATTAATTAATGAAGAGAGTTGTTTTTATGGTGCTATTCTTGTGTATTTTCACAAAATAGAATCCCAAATCTGTTTTAAAACTTGTAGTTGATTCGTTAATGAAAATATAAAAACGGAAGTAAATTATTACTTATAAAAGCATTTTTATATTACGTATATAGCTGGATTTATACAAGTAGTACTTGTCAATTACATATGCAGTGTGATCCTCTGCATGGTCACAGAGGCAATTCCCACTGAATTTAATAAGGCTTTGTGGGAAGGGGTTAATCTCTTCCTCATTGTGATCCAGTCCTGACTGGTCCTTCCAATTGTTGCTGTTTGCAATTCTTTTACATGTTTGTAGTGGTTTGTCAGCTGTGAAACAGATTAAACAGGAAAGAGTTACCTCCTCTTGCTTTTCTGGCAGAGCCAAAAAAAAATCCCCTCCTGTCCTGAGAAGATGAAATTCAGTCTCACCTGCCTTCAAAAGACAAGGTAGAATTATCTAGGTTGCTTCTGGTAACCTGAGAAGAAATGGTATTTGACCATCTAAAATCTTGAGTTGCTTTTTTCCATTCCATCCCTTCATGTCAAAGTTTATTTAGATCAGGGATGGGAGTCTTTCTCCTCTTTGAGGGATAGCTGTATCCTAAAAAGTACTCTGCTTCTGTATTTATTGAGGAGGGGGGGGGTCCAACTCAGACTTGGATCTTGGTGGGACTCATTATTATCCCAGTCCCAGCTTCAAAGGATGGGGAAGAGCAACTCAGGATCCTTTTAGCCATTCAACATCTAATTAAACATATGTGCTACAGAGCCTGGCACTCGAACAGAAAGAGTGTATTTTCAGTTTTCTTCCCCATGCCCAGGACAATGTATATTGGGCAATCTTGGACATGAAATTCATGAGCAATTTCTGTGCTTGCACAAGTTCTTTATCAGGAGACTTCCAAACCAGTGGCAGAGTCTGTCCACCCGGGAGATTACCTGACTTTTTGTCATTTTGACTTGAGGCCTCTCACAGGACCTTCCTTCACTTTCCTTGCAGTAGGAGTCAGTTTCTGTACAGGGCCTTGCCTTTTGCCTGTCATCAGCTCCCAAGTTCTTAATAAAAACCTTCATGGACCTTATTAGTCACCTGTGCATGAAGTGAGTCCATGTTTATCTCTACTGTAATTACATTGTTAGAACCAGAGTTTTCAAAACACATGTCAGACTCCCTTATCTGTATTTCTACATCATGGCTTTGTTGTCAACAGGATATAAGTTCACTGTTTCCCATCCAGAAGTTGTAACAGGTGGGAGTAGTGGTTGATAGACCCAACAGAAGGTTGTTGTTTTTCCTGAGACAAATATTCCTCTAAGTGGAGGGCATTCCACAGTCAGGGTGCCACAGCAGAAATAACCCCACTTCTCCCCACCTCACCTCTCCTTTTGCACTTGCCACATTAAATTGTTCCCTACATGGAGAGGAGCAATCTAGACATCCTTGCCATCCTCAGAATGTTTAGCAAAACGATCACAATAGACCACCCAAATTGGGCTCCTGCCCCTGCAGGGGAAATGGTCATTCTGAGTCCAAACCTTACCAGGAAATGGGTTGACCATGACACTGGGATTGTCCGCCCCCCTCCATCTTCAGACCATCCATCACTCAGCTTGGGACAAAGACTAAATTGGGGATATGGTTTGTGTGAGGCTTCGGGCCCTATGTCCCACTACTTTTCCACCAGGTATGAGATTCTGCCTAAACCTCCACTGCCACCAAATGTGAGGACTACCACAAACTTCACTGTAATCAGTAAAAGTAAGGGCTTTCCCTTATCCCCATCTCAGCCACCAATGTAAAGACTTCTTATTTCACTTGCATGACCTCCAACTGTGGGGGAACCTCCTAGATGACCTCAAGGTACCTGTGTGAGATACTATGCAACTTATATCCTTACTAGACAGCATCCGTCTTTGTTCACTGCTGCCACCACTGCTACCATGTCTGAACTCAATCTTTATATTTAGCATTTCTGGAGGCCAAAAGCATATGATAAAAAAAAAATTAACAAGTTGAACATAACTAAACAGATTAATAATTTAATACATTTAAAACACAATATTTCAATCTCACTTACGCATTTCTCCTAGCTAACTCAGACTCTTAAACCCCACTCATTAATTCCTAAACCTGATTGACTCTCTCAAACTCATTCATTCACTCACTTACTTCACCACAGCTCTGTAACTATATCAACCGTCATTCACCAATTTGAACCTTATTCAAATCCCCTCAGACAATCCACCAAACACCACTCACTTCCAACACTGCATTCTCTCATCCCCCTCCCTCCAGCTCCTTAACTTATTACCATAATAATATTTAATATATAAAACAACATTTTCCATAACACGTCCATGAAATCACAGTCTGCTCTGTATGTTAGGCTGATGACATTTAGAGGCAGCTGCATGAGTTCCATAGAAGTCATAAGGTCTTGAGCTGATCCAGTAGAAGCAGCCTCAGCATGAACTTAGTTAAGTTCCCCATCATTACTGTCCTGGGTTCTTCCAACAATGGGCCAAAGGTCATTTCAGACAACTTAGTTAGAGAGGGCATTGACCAACAAGGTGGGTGGTACACTAGCAGCATCCTCAGTCTATATCTGGCCCAACATGAGATGTGTATCCTCCAAGCCAACCACAACATGTGAGGGAGATTACCTTCTAGCACTTCAGCATGTGCTGGTTCAACACCCAAGCACTCTAGTAAGCAAAGTCAGATCAGCCCCACACAGCTTGTTCACCCAGGTCACAGTAATAGTCTGCACCTTCATCAGTGATTAAATCATGAATTAGCAAGGGCTAACTGTGAAGCCTACTGGCATAAGGGTGAGAGGACATGGTGGAAGAGCAATCTGATAGCTGGTAATTAGGGGCGAGATAGTAAGCAAACTATGTGAGCATCTACAACAACATACCCATCCTTGTCCATGACCACTTCACTGAAGGCATCTCCCTTCAGTCCCTCATCAACGAAGCATTTCCTGAAACCTATTCTAATACTGTACACTCACCCAGTAAACAAGTCTCTCTCTGGCTTTTCTTCGCAAACGAAGATTCAGGAAGGACTCATCCTGCGCTTTCTGCAAGCGCGCTCATGACTAAAGAGGCCAATCCGAGATAAACAAGTCCGGTTGCAGAAAGCACAGCAAAAGGTCTCTTTGGGTGATGTTTCTGGGTTGTGACTCTTTCTGCATTGTCATTTCTCTTCAAGACTTGTTAGGCATGAGTTCTCAAATAAGGCTGCAACATTGTGGATAGTGTGTCTCCATGCCTCCCGATGTGAGGCTAAGGCGGACCATTGTTGGTGATCAATATGGCCGAGCCTGAGATGTTGTTTCAGGGAGTCTTTGTATCACTTTTTTGGAGCACCCCTCTTATGCTGACCCGTGGAGAGTTCACCGTAGAGTACAATTTTGGGGAGGCGATGGTCCTCCATCCTAGAAACATGTCCTGCCCACTCACCCAGTATACTGTACACTCACCCAGTAAACAAGTAATATTGACTCAAACACACAACGAAACAAACAAAATGACCCTTGCCCTTGTAGGACTCCCTCAAGTAGCTCCCTCCAAAGGTTTCCAGGGAAGGAAATTAGTAGAGCAGGTGGAAATGGTCAGCCCTTGGTGATGTTGAGAGTCTTCTGTCTGCAGCAACTATCTAGGACAATGATGGCGAACCTATGACGTGTGTGTCAGCACTGTCACACGTAGCTATTTGCGCTGACACATGGCCATAGGCCTCCCCCCCCCCGCAACCTCACCACCCTCCCTAAAGTGGCGATCAGTCGCCACTTTAGGGAAGGTGGAGAAAAGTGGTGAGTGGGGCTACGAAGCCCCGATCGCCACTTTAGGGAGGCGGGGGGGATGCAGCCTCCCCCCCACCTGGCCACCCTCCCTGAGGCCTGCCATGCTTCCCCAGAGCCGCCTCAGAAAGCCCAGTTAAGGCGGCAGGTTGGCGGGTGGGAGTCTGCCTGGCCTTCCCGAGGGTGCTCCAGGGCTTTGACTCCCCAAAGCCACCTCAGGGAGGCTGGGGAAGGCAGTGGGAGGGAGGGAGGGACTCTGCCTGGCCTCTCCCTGGCCTTCCTGAGGGTGCTCCGAGACTTCGAAGCCCTAGACCCGCCTCGGAAAGGCCGGGGAAGGCGGTGGGTAGGCGGGACTCTGGCCGGCCTCTTCCTGGGCTTCCTGAAGGGGCTCTGGGGCTTGAGAGCCCCATATAGCCTCTTCGGGAAGATTGGAGGGAGCATGGAGTAGAGGCTTTTCAGCCACCCCCACCCTCCCAAAGCCGCAAAAAGGCTTAGAAAGCTCAATAGCGGCTTTGGGAAGGGGGGGCTAAAAAGCGCCTTTTCCGCCAACTCCCCGCTCTCCTGGGAGTTGGCTCTTCCCCCCCCCCCATGGAGCCAAGCCCCAGGAGAGCAGGGAGTTGAGCACCTGGCTTGCCCAGCAAGCACTCCGTTTAAATCAGCTCCTCTCCCTTGAGTGGGAGGGAGAGAAGCTGATTTAAATGGGGTGCTTGCTGAGCAAACCGCGAATAATCAAAACTACAAGAGTGAAAGCTGTGAATGTGGACGGGCAACTGTATACATTTATGTTATTTAAAGAATAAATATCACGAAATAATGTTTTTTCCTCAAAGTGACACACCACCCAAGTTATGCTCAGTTTTTTGGAGAAGTTTGACACACCAAGCTCAAAAGGTTGCCCATCACTGGTATAGGAGATAGTCTGGGAGAGCGGCTTCCAATTAGTCATCAGTGTTCCTCTGGGGAAACTTGTAGGACAGCTACTTGAGTTAATTTCCTTGTCCTCATCTGGCAACATAAGATTGGCACTTGGCTGAAATGTTCTTCATCAGGCCCACTAATAGGAGATGCACCTCTTAGGTATCAGTTAGTATTGACTCCTCTTCCTGGAAGGTATCTTGATAGCCAGGGAATTGATGCAACAGTCCTATCTTTCTGTAAGTTGATTGTTGTTGTGTTAGGGAATTCTGGGGAGCATGCATGTTAGCATGTGTGTCACCCAGGCACACCATGGCCAAAATTATGTCACAAACAGATGGATAGCATTTGTAATTAGGTTGACTCCCTTCCTAACTCTCTAACTTCAAACCTCTACTTCTAACTTCAACTGTCATAGCTGAAGCCTCTCACTTCAACTGACTTTTTTCCCCTGTCAGTCCAACCCCCCCAGAAGCCCCTCCCCTTTCTGCTTCCTCCCAGAGGATTGGCTCCTGAACCATACCATTCTATTTGTCCACATAGCTGTCCATCACAGCATATTTCCCCACTTAGGTGGTTAGGACTTCCTTGGCCATTGTTCCATCCATTGTTGCCTTCATGTTAGAAGGAATGTACAAATACTAAATGTATGAAATTCTGGTTCTGATCAACTCTTTTATTTCTACTATTGAAGTTAAGTTCTGTGACTAAAGGGGATTTCCTCTTCTTGGTGTAGAAATGGAATATTGTTTTGGTTCTACTTTCTTGGGCAGGAGGAGTTAACCATTTCCTGTTGGGTCTGTTCTCTATTGAAGGACGCTTTGCATTTCTAGTTGTGTTTGTGTTTGTCCTTATACATAGCCATCATTTAGTAATGATGAAAGTAATTTTGTTCTTACCTCTAGGATCCCAAAGAGAGGCTAGGATGCCAACCACAAACCGGATTTTCTGATATAAAGTCTCACACATTCTTTCGCAGCATAGATTGGGATATGGTAAAGCTCTTTTTTTTTTTTAATCTGTCATGGTGATTGTTTCTCGTTTGAAATATATGTACAAACTTTCCCCATAAATGTACCAAACATCTGTCAAAAGTCAGTTCTGGAACATAGCTAGAGTTATTGCTGCAGGTCTAAAACTATTGCAGGAAAAACTGAGTGTCAGTTATAGCCCTTTTCACTAAAATGGTCAATAAATATAGGCTAACAGTCTTGGTACCAGTCATGGAGGATGAGTGACAGCAGTAAAGAGTTTCAAAGGCTCAGTTCAGACTTCACACAAAATAATCCTTTATACAAACACAGGGCTAGCCCTTGAGATATTGCTGGACTACAGTACCCAACACTTCCAGCCAGTATAGCCGATAGTGAGGAATGATAATAGTTGTAGATCAACAGAGTAGAGATGTGAAGGCCTGGAGGAAAACTGGAAAAATAAAAACCACTGTTTTTCCCCATTTTTTTCTTGAAGCCTTTTTTGTTTTTTTCCAAAAAATTGGAAACATTGAAAAAAGGAAGAAAATGGATTATGGATGTTTTGTTTTAGCATGATTAATAAGATCTGAAACTGATACTGATAACTATAACTCAGAAAATTAATCTGATTAAATTTCATGCATTGAATCTTAGTTCCTCCCCTTCCACACACTCCCCCGCCCCCCCAATTCTTTTTATGGGAATGGGTGCTTTATGTCTATTTGATACACTGGAGAGGAAACATAAATAATTTTCGTTGTTACTAATGTTGATGGTTTCTTCTGTTTGTTTTTTTTTTAATTTGCCTGCTCCACATAAGCTAGCAAAACCAAAGCATACAGGTCAGGAGATTGTTGCTTCATTTGTTACAAATAAAAATTAAAAATAAAATAAAAGTAAATTTTGTTTGTAATACTTTTTTGAATACACTGTATTTTTAATACACCAATTGTGATAATTTTATGCCAAATCAAATTATACATAGTCATATTTTATGTTCCTAAAATAACAGAGTGACTTTCAATCTGTAAAAAATACTAATGTGACATTTTTTCAATTTTTCCAGAAATCTTCATTTTTTTAAAGGAGGGAAACAGGTTTTTTTCATGGTTTCAGAATTTCCAGAAATTTTATATCTCTAAATTGGACTGCCACTTCTAAATAAATAGGCAAACTATAATACAATGCTCTGTGTCTGATTTTTGTCTTCAATTCACTGAGCAGTTCCTTTTATGTGGTGTAGAATCACCCAGAGAGAAAACATTGATGATAGTTAGAGAACTATAGTTACAGCAGGCAGCAGCTTGAAAAACCACTTCAGGCTCTACTTTCTGATTCTGGTTTGTGACTGATATGCAAATCATACTTTTATTAACTGAGACATCACACATAAATGTACTTGAGCATCTTTAACCATAGTTCAATTTGATGTCTAACTTGAACCAAACTAAAACTGCGATAACATTTCTCCTCTTACCCTCAAAACTATTTCTAACTCATGTCTTTAAGAAAAAAATGGTTAGATCCAGACTTAGTCATATCAGATTCACTGGCCAGCATGCACTTTGGTCCTTCCAGACAGAAAAGGTGATTAGAAAAGCTCCTTTACCCCTTTGGACAGCCATTATGCGCTTACAACAAGACGGTCTCCTTCTCTTTCCCACCCAACCTCCTGGCCATTTGAAACTCTGCTCTGCAGGGTCTCCTAGACCTTTAGAGCAGATAGTGTGGATACTTAGGGTCACCTCAGAGTATGACTAGGTGTGGATCCATCCCAAACAAATAGCCAGTTTATGTAAGGGGAAAGTCAGAAAAGCTAAAGCACAAATGGAGCTCAGGCTTGCTAGAGAGGTTAAAAACAATAAAAAGGGCTTTTTTGGTTGTGCCTGTAGCAAAAGGAAGAACAAGGAAGTGGTAGGGCTGCTGCGTGAAGAAGTAGTTCAGGAATACCTGGCCAGTATAAATGAATTCAAGTCTCCAGGGCCAGATGAACTTCATCCGAGGGTGTTAAAAGAACTGGCATAAGTAATCTAAGAACCACTGCCAATAATCTTTGAGAATTCCTGGAGATCAGGAGAGGTCTCAGCAAACTGGAAGAGGGCAAATGTTGTCCCCATCTTTAAAGGGGTGGGGGAAGAAGACCCAAATAAGTACCACCCAGTTAGCCTGACATCAGTACTAGGAGAGATTCTAGAGCAGATCATTAAACAGACAATCCACTTAGACAAACCACTTAGAAAGGAGTGCCATGATCACTAAAAGTCAACATGGATTTCTCAGAAACAAGTCATGCCAGACTAATCTTATCTCTTTTTTGTAAAAAAAAGTTAGTAACCTGTGGCTAGACAATGCAACTGTTAGGTGGATTTGTAATTGGTTGACTGACCAAACCCAAAGGGTAGTCACCAATGGCTCCTCTTAATCCTGGAGGGCACCACAATTCAGGAAGGATATTGAGAAGTAGGAATGTGTCCAGAGGAGGGCAACCAGGATGGTGGGAGGTCTGGATGCCATGCCTATGAAAAGTGGATTAGGGAGCTGGGCATGTTTAGTCTGGAGAAAGTTGAGAGGTGACATGATAGCCATTCTTAAATACTTGAAGGGATGCCATATTGAAGATGGGGCAAACTTGTTTTCTGCTGCTCCAGAGACTAGGAAACAGAGCAATGGGTTCAAACCAAAGGAAAAGAGATTCCACCTAAACATTAGGAAGAACTTCCTGATAGTAAGAGCTGTTCAGAAGTGGAATACACTGCCTGGGAGTGTGGTGGAGTCTCCTTCTTTGAAGATTTTTAAACAGAGGCTGGATGGCCATCTGTTGGGAATGGTTTGGACTGGATGGCCCTTGTGGTCAGGGCCGGCTTAACCATACCGCCAAATCAGCATCTGCGGGGTCCCCACACACAGGCAGGGGCCCCCATCTGGACCTAACCCTCCTCCTGAAAAAACCTCCTGCTGGCTTTAAAAAAATAACAACCAGCCTCTCTCAAACTAGAAAGAAAAAGAGAAAGACGGCGCTTTCTTTGGGTGGCTGATTCTGGAGGGAGTTTGTTGCTCCCTCCTCCCAGGATCATCGTCAAAAGGCAAGCTAGCCAGGCACGTGTTGGAGAGGGGTGAGTGTGTGTGTGAGAGAGGGAAGGGGGGTCATCTCTTGTTCTCCCCTGCTCTATCTTCAGAAAAGGCTTCTTTCTTTCTTTCTTTCTTTCTTTCTTTCTTTCTTTCTTTCTTTCTTTCTATCCCTCCCTCTCTCCCTTCCTTCCTTCCTTCTTTCTTTGCCTCCCTTCTTTCTGACTTTTGTCGCGCTCTTTCTCCTTCCTTCTTTCTTTCTTCCCTTTCCTTCCTTCCACATAGATCCCCTCCATCCATCTTTCCAGCTGCTCTTCACCTGTCCTTCTCTCCCCTCCCTCCCTCCCTTCACCCCTTGGTCCCCTTCAGCTTCCTCCCCTTGCTGCCAACTGAGTTCAACCTGCAAAAGGAAATTGTGTGTGTTTGCCCATGTGCCTTCAAGTCATTTCTGACTAAGACAAACTCATCATGGGGTTTTCTAGGCAAGGTTGGTTCAAAGGGGGTCTGCCTTTGACTTCTTTTGAGGCTGAGAGAGTGTGACTTGCCCAAGGTCAGCCAGTGGGTATTCATGGCTGAGTAAGGATTCAAACCCTGGTCTCCACAGTCATAGGGCAATGCTGAAACTTCTACAACACTCTGTTTCTTTTAACAGAAGAATATAAATAAAAATTTGGAGTAATATTACTGGGAACAATGGTTTTATTGTTGTCACTAAAACACCAGTATCCCATTAGTGCTATGTGAGAGCCACTGGGCTAAGCAGTGGTTCTGAACTTTTTCTTTACTAGGGACCCTCTTTAAATATCTTTTGTTGCCCAAAAACTTAACTCAAGATTTAAAACCCTAATAATAATAGCGAACAACAGAAACAATACAATTACATCATCCATTAACCTTTCCCTCAGAGGCACTCTTGCTTCTTCCTGAAAGTTTGTGGCTGGAGTGGATTGAATGGCAATGTACAAGCCAAGCCAGCCAGCCTTTGCCTTGGTTCCTGTCACATGGCTGTTCCACTACAGGGAGGAGGTGGGCCAAAACAGCCTTTGTGGACCCCCTGTGAGGATATCATAGAATTGTAGAGTTGGAAGAGACCACAAAGGCCATCCAGTCCAACCTCCTGCCATGCAGGAAATCACGATCAAAGCATCCCTGACAGATGACCACACAGCCTCTGTTTAGAGACCACTGGGCTAGAGAATGCTGGAAAAGGAACAATGCAACCAGACCTTAAGAAGGGTGCTGGCAGGGGGATTTTGAGAGGTGTAATCCAAAAGTAACTTTCCTAGGCTCTGAATTCAGCCTAGAATCATAGGGCTGGAAGGGACCCCAACAGCCATCCCATCCAATCAGCTTCTGCCCTGCAGGACCACACAATCAAAGCCCTCACAACAGATGGCCATCCAGCCTTTCTTAAAAACCTCTGAAGAAGGAGACTCCACCACACTCCCAGGCAGTGCATTCCACTTCCGAACAGCTCTTACTGTCAGGAGGTTCTTCCTAATGTTTAGGTGGAATCTCTTTTCCTGGAGTTTGAACCCTTTGCTCCATGTCCTGGTCTCTGGAGCAGCAGAAAATAAGTTTGCTCCATCCTCAGTATGACATCCCTTCAAATATTTAAACATGGCTCTCATGTCGTCTCTCAACCTTCTCTTCTCCAGACTAAACATACCCAGTTCCCTAAGTTGCTCCTCATAGGGCATAATGGCTTCCAGACCTCCCACCATTTTGGTTGTCCTCCTCCGGACACATTCCAGCTTCTCAATACCCTTCCTGAATTGTGGTGCCCAGAACCGGACACAGTCTTCCAGGTGACGTCTGACCAAAGCAGAATACAGTGGCACTATTACTTCCCTTGATCTAGACACTATACTCCTATTAATGCAGCCTAGAATCGCATTGGCATTTTTTGCTGCTGCATCACACTGCTAGCTCATGTTTAGCTTATAGTCTACTTTCTTTTTTCTTTTCTTTTTTTAGGAAATCTGCACCATTATGTTAATTGCTAATTAACAAAAACTATTTTGTTAGTGCCTATAATATAATTTTTAAACTAAATTATTGGTGGCAAATTATGTAATACAATAGGCCCCCCCTTATCCACTGGGGATTGGTTCTGTGTGGACATGGATTCTGAAAACTGTGGATAATAGTGAACACCAATGAAAATAATGGGACTTCTGGTTTAAAATACCATAGAGTTGCCTTGGAGGGCCTAGAAAATGGCTAGGGAGGACACATTTTCTAGGAAGACTCTATGGTAGGTGTGCTGTTTTGTGTCCCATGGATAATGAATCTGTGGATACGGGGGTCCTACTGTAATCTGGACATCCTATACTGTGAATAGGGTAGGTTACATTGACCTGAGATAAACGTATGGGGCCTCCAAAATAAAGCATTGCAGGGGGGCTCCAAAGTTCCTTAAACCGGCCCTGCTTGTGGTCTCTTCCAACTGTATGACTCTGTGATTCTAGCGTGTAGTGTAATTCTTTTGGTCTTAGACACATGTTATCCAATCCCCCATTCTGCCCTGGACCAATCACTGGGCTCTTCCAGACAGGGCAAATGTATTAAGAGTTTACTGGGGGTTGAGGTGTTTGTTGCTCACTCTTTTAAAATATCCAAATAATCTATTTCTTGTTCTGGACTATCTTCTTGCAATTCCTGGCACTATCTGCAACTTTTTATTCCCACTCTCAAATGTGGCTTTAATTCTGAGACATGACAGAACAAAAAAGTCCTGCCATGTGCAGCAGTAATTGTAGTTCATACTATTCTGGGGAAGCACTCCCTGTAATGACCTAGGCTGTGGTGTTTGCATGCTAGTTAAACTTCAGCATCCTTATAACATTGTAATATTATACTCTTAAAGAAAAACACATTTAGAGGATAAGATTTACACTTCAAATCATAGGACCACACCCCAGCCTCAGGAAACTACACTCATGGTTAAAAATAATAATTTTTAAAAAACTTTAGAAGAGCTGTAGTGTAGATCCAAGCAATCACTACATCCAGTGACCAAAAATCCGGGAGAAAAAAAAGAATGGGGAATAGTGCAGTCACATAGAACAAGTGGGCATGGGGGTAACAAGAATTGGCAAAACCCAAGGAGATATATTGCAAGACTTCACACTTCTTTGGACCAATCTGGAAGAGCCCACTCTCTCTCAGCCTAACCCCATGTTGTAAGGATAAAAGGATAGCCACATGTGTTTCATACTGGAACCCTTGGAGGGAAAGATTGGATATAAGTGTGATTAAATAACAGATTGTCACTGATGTGCAAGCTGCTAGACTTTAACCTGTTCAGGAATGTGAACAGCATTTAAAAGCATGTGACCTTAGTTCTAAGTTTTAATCGTGGGCAGATAGTTTTAATGCGCAGCATGTGCATGTATTGCAAGTTCTTTGTACTTTACAGGAAATGCTGTATGGAGCAAGGAAATTAAAGCTATAACTTCACACCTTGGGGAAAAGCATAATTTTAAAAGTACACTGTGATCAGAACTCTTGTCAGATTAGGTTTGATTTTCTTTCCTTTTTTACCAATGTTGTTCTAGCATTTCTGTTTTGGCCTTGTAAAGATTCTTTCCTCAGAGTATTCAGTTTGTTTTGATTAGCTGTAAAATGATTAAAAACACAGTAGTCTCACTATTCAACTTGAGAATTAGTACCCTCTTCAGAAAGGAGCTATATTTTCTATGCTTGAGTTTATCTATTTTTTGTTAGAATGATTAAAGCAGCAATGAAGAATCATAGAATTGTAGAGTTGGAAGAGACCACGAGGGCCATCCAGTTCCATTTGTGCATACCAAAATTATGGTAAACCCAGTGTTTTCAGTTTAGCTTCCTCCCTAGTAAGTCTGTTTCAAAGTAATTCCAGCATAAGTCTGTTGGCCTCTTTATGGCAAAGAAAGTGATGATTAAGTTCCATGAAGAAGAAAAGCTGATTATACCTGTCCTGGCCTTAGGCTTTAGGAATGATAGCCAGCCAGCCAGCCAGAAGAAGACTCTGGAGAACTACAAGGAAGCTTCCTTCCCTATTACACCGGGGTAAGGGCAGCTGAGGCAGCAAGGAGTTGGGGTGTGGCCAGGAGTGGCTGGCCTTAAAAGTCACTCCACCACCCCACCCCAGGAAGACCTACCAGCCAGCCAGCCAGCCAACCAGAAGACTCTGCAGGGCTGTGAGGAAGCTTCCTTCCCCTTTACACCGGGGTAAGGGCAGCTGAGGCAGCAGGGAGTTGGGGTGTGGCCAGGAGTGGCTGGCCTTAAAAGTCACTCCACCACCCCCACCCCAGGAAGACCTACCAGCCAGCCAGCCAGCCAGCCAACCAGAAGACTCTGCAGGGCTGTGAGGAAGCTTCCTTCCCCTTTACACTGGCGTAAGGGTAGCTGAGGCAGCAGGGAGTTGGGGTGTGGCCAGGAGTGGCTGGCCTTAAAAGTCACTCCACCACCACCACCCCAGGAAGACCTGCCAGCCAGCCAGCCAGCCAGAAGACTCTGCAGGGCTGTGAGGAAGCTTCCTTCCCCTTTACACCGGCGTAAGATTACAGATTAAGCCTGTAATTGGCGGAGGCTTTTTCTCCAGTGGAAATGAACTCTTTTGGAATGAACAAAATGCTTTTCTATTGAAATGGTGTGTAACATGCTTGTTTTTTCACTCCCAATTTGTGGCTTCTGTTAGTTCTTCTATTGGTTCTGCAGTTTTGCTCATATAGTTCTAAAGTGCTTGCACTATGGAGTCCTGTCCTATGGATGCCTACCTTGGAGTAAGATCCAATAAACAAAATGGTTAATTTTTTTCAGTAAATATGAATTTTTAAGAGCCTGAAAGCAGCCTCAACTTTTTAAATAGCCAGATAAATAAGAAAATCTCTGAGATTTTCATGAACATGCAAAACTATAAACTCTGCATTTAATGTTGCTGAAACAGCAAAATAAGTCTAGTTTGTTAAATAAACAATGTATATGTTTCATTTTTACACCACTCCTCACTTTCATGTCTTAAAAAATGGGGGTGGGGGAGACTCTCCTCTGTGGTGGCTTAAAAAATTCTGAAAATTTTGCATCTCTACATCAGATGTACCTGATGAAATGGTCTCTAGCTTACAATGGCTTATGTAATAATAAATACGTTCCAGGAAAAATAATTTGTAGTCAAGTAATAGGGACCAAGGGGAAGTATAGGGGTACTAAAATGCTGTCTTGCTAAGTGGAAGTCTCCCCCAAGATTTCATTTCTAGGGTGCTCTCCACAGTGATGAAGACAAAAAGATTCTCAAAATGCCAGGCTCCATGCCTTTCATTGCACATCAATTAAAAGAAACCCACAAGAGTTGTCATTGCTTCCTTCGTTAAAAGTATGCTGGGATTTGATGTACCATACCATGTTAACCAGCTCTGCATTCAGTTCAGTTGCTTTTTAATAATGATTAATCCCCCTTCTCTTTCTCCTCACCCCCACAGCTGGAAAAGAAACAGGCAACCCCACCATTTCAGCCTCAGATCACAGATGATTATGGTTTGGATAATTTTGATACCCAGTTCACCAGCGAACCTGTGCAACTAACTCCAGATGATGAGTATGTTTTTCTTTTGTTAAATGTACTGTCCCAGAAGTGTACGTTAATCATGTAGAACTTCAGAACTATGCAGATCTGGGTTTGCGTACAGTAAATATCTAATAAACCTGCTTGTGCTCCCCATTAAAATACAAAGAGCCTTTGTTGTATTAATGCTCAAATGCTAAAAAAAAAATCAGGGAATAAGATCAAATGGAAAAGGCTACTCTTTGGGCAGACACATACTTTCCTCTTAAGACTATAAGGAAATATCCACTTGTATGGAAGGTTGCAAAGCACCATCTCATACCAGCATCTTTGCCCTTACTTTAGTGATCTTTGGAGTGAGGACGTACGCTTGTATACCATTTTAAAATTGTCCCTGCATGGTTAATGCTTTCTAGAGAATAGAAAGCAAAGAGCATGCCTGGGTTAGAGCTTTTCACCCACAATAACTACTGGTAACTCTGTATCCCCTGGAAAAGCTGCTCCTGAATGTTAGGAGACCCCCCCCCCGACCTCATTTCATGTGGTGTGAGGATCTGCAGCTAGAGAAGAAGACAGGCAATCTCAACCTCACAAGGTGATATGGAAAAACCTTAAGGTTTTTAAAATCGAAACCAGCAATTTCACACTGACATGATCTTTGAACTTGAGCAACTTGAGGAAATCTTTTATAATTTTAGCCAGAAAATGGGATCTTTCACATCTCTTGCTGAAATAGTTGGAGAGAGCATCTTCCCCCCTCAGTTCTCTGTAACTAACACAGTAGCTTTGGAAAATACTTTGCAGCAAAGCAATATACTTTCACAAAGTAGGTCCTTGTCCACATTGCCATTGCTTCACAAACAGGCACGACAGAGTTGGGATGTCTGGTTTTTATAGTGTTTTCTAATGGCAAGTTTCCTTGTAACTGATAACTAAAGGTTTGGCAACAAATTTGGAGGTGGTGTTTAGAGCCATGTTGATGTCCTCTGTCACTCTGTGGATTTCCAGAGTGATGGTCATCTTACGTCTTTTGCACCAAAAACAACCAGGAAGCTAAATGAGCGCTGGAGCAGTAATAGGAAGTCTCTTGCAAGAGTGTGCAGCCCTACTGAGTGAAAACTGGAGTCTTGCAGCACCTTAAAGAATAACGAATTAGAGCGTAAGCTTTTGTAAACTATACAGTCCACTTCATTAGATGTATGATGTTTTGTCCTGAGTTATAGGTGATAGGTAGCTATGGGTTGGCTGTGGGATATTGTATATGGTGAGAAGAAAATGATCATTCAGTTTTTTTTAAAATATATTTATTTAATTATTTAAGCTTACAAAGCAGCAATCAAATTCTTTCTCATAACAAATTGCAATTGCAAATTACAATCACAGCAAATTTCCCTCTGACTTCCCCTGTTTTACTAGCTTGAAGCTTTTCTCATACTTACTAGACTTTAAATTCCCTCCTTTCTATACTTAAACATACATCAGTCTGAATTCCATATGCTTTATCTGACTTTTTCAAAATTCCATTGTAATTTTGCCCATCTTCTGCCCGTTATAATTACCTTATTTCTCTTTTCTCCCAGTGTATCTGCCTAATTAATCTTTTCCACTTTCTAAATTAGCTGTCATATTTCCCCGTTTTCCCAAATATTCCGTTACTAGCTTCCACTCTTTATTCGTCACCGTTATTTTCCTCCCACTTATCACTTGAGTCAGCTTATCATTATCTTGCATCTCTCTCAGTTTATCAAGCCATCCTTCAACCTCCGAAGCCTCTTTCTTTTTCCACTGAGCCGCTATTCTAAGTCTAGCTGCCGTTACCACATACAGCAAAACCCTCCAGACTTCTTTTTCAACTCGCCTCTCTAATCCCGAAATTATATTTAAGAGATGAAGCTTTGGATCCATGCTAAAATTCACTTTTATCATCTTCTGTGTTAGCCTGTGTACTTTTACCCAGAATTTTTTAATAATTGGGCACCCCCACCACATATGATATAGTGACCCTATCTCCTTTTCACACCTCCAGCACTTCTTATTTTCCAGTTTATAGATCTTACTTAACCTTGCTGGTGTGAGGTACCACCTATTGGCAATCTTAAAGTAGTTTTCTTTTAGATCTTGGCTTGCCGTAAACCGATTTGTCCTATTCCAGGCATTCTCCCATTCATCCAGACTGATTACCTCGCCAATATCTTTTGCCCATTTTATCATTGAGTCTTTTATCAGTTCTTTCTCCAGTTCTCTCAGCAACAATATGTTATAAAATTTTGTTATTTTACCCTTGTCTGTATCCCAAACTATTTTATCCATTTCATTCTGTTCTTTCTCAAAGCCATATTGGACTTTGTCTTCTTTAAATTTACCCTCTATTTGAAGGTATCTAAACCAGTTTATCCTGAGGCCTTGTTGTTGTAATTCCTCTTTCGTTAGTAGCCTATATTCTTTTTCATTTATCCAATTTATCAGCTCTTTATATTTAACCCATTCCTCTTCTTTTGTCCATCTGGCTTGAAATGCCTCAACCGGAGACAGCCACATTGGGATACCATTATAAAATTTCTGTTTTACATTATCCCAGATCTTCAGCAAAGGTCCCCTCACTGTGTGGTTTCTAAATTCCTTATTTATTTTTACTTTCTCATACCACACGTATGAATGAATGCCTAATTTAATGTCACAACATTCCAGATTTAAGAGCCTCGAATTTTCCAATTTAATCCAGTCGCAAATCCATTTTAGTCCGCAAGCCATGTAATACACTCTAAGATTAGGTAAGGCTAACCCCCCCCTCTCTTTGGCATCTATTAAGGTTGACTATTTCAGCCTTGGCTTCCGGCCATTCCAGATGAAGTTTTTAAAATCCCTATTCCATTCCGCAAAGGGTTTCTCGTTGTTCAAAATGACTAAATTTTGAAACAGAAAAATCATTCTCGGTAAAATATTCATTTTAATTGTAGCAATCTTCCCAAGTATGGACAGATTAAGTCTCTGCCATCTTTCTAAATCTTCCCTTATTTTTTTCCAGGTTCTTCCGTAGTTATTCTCATATAATTCCCTGTTTCTTTTACTAATCCAGATACCTAAGTATTTTGCTTTACTTTCAACACTACATCTGGACTTGCATCTTAATTGTTCCTCTTCTTTTGTTAAGTTCAGCGGAATTATAACCGTTTTATCCTTGTTGAGTCTAAAGCCTGATAATAATCCAAACTTATTTATTTTCTCTAGTAGTTTCGTCATGTTATCTAAGGGTTCTTGAAGTATTAGCAATAGATCATCAGCGTAGGCCAGTGTCTTGTACTCGTGTCCTTTAAGATTTAGTCCCGGTATTGTCCTATCTTCTCTAATTTGCTTATTTAGTGCCTCCATGGATAATATAAATAAAAGGGGTGAGAGCGGGCATCCCTGCCTCGTTCCTTTCTGAATACTTATTTCCTGTGATTTCTCTCCATTCACCACTATCTGCGCCTTTTGAGTTTGATATATATGCCTAATGCTTTGTAGAAACTCCTGTCCTACCCCTATCTCCTCCAGTACTGTTCTCATGAATGGCCATTGCAGATTATCGAAACTTTCTCTGCATCTGCTAGTATTAATGCGGTTTTCTTATCGTTATGTTTCCCAAAATATTCCAGAACATTCAGAGTCAGCCTAATATTGTATGACATTGTCCTTCCAGGAAGAAAACGGTTCTGGTCCGTGTGTATGAATTCAGCAAGTATTCTTTTTAATCTGTTTGCAAGAATTGATGCATAAATCTTGTAATCAACGTTTAACAACGATATGGGGTGAAAATTTTTAATCTCTGTTGGGTCTCTTCCTTCTTTCGGGATCAGAACTATTTCTGTTTTTTCCCATGTTTCCGGTATACCTTCTTCTCCTATCTTATTAAACAGCACATATAAATGTGGCACAATTTCTTCCTCGAATGCTTTGTAGTATTCCGCGGTAAATCCGTCTGGTCCCGGTGACTTCCCATTCTTTAACTCTTTTATGACCTTTGCTATTTCCAGTTCTGTTATTGGTTCTCCCAGAGTCTTTCTCTGTTCTGTTGAGATGACCCCTATGTTGCACATGGATATATATTCGCTAATCTCTTCTTCGCCCTCAGTTCTGTTAGTTTCCAAGTACAGTCTCGAATAGTACTTACTGAATTTCCCCAAAATCTCTTTTTGTGACTTGTATATTACCTCGTCTTCTTCGCCCTTAATCCTACTTATAATTTTTTCCCTGTTTCTTTCTTAAGTTTATATGTTAGCCACCTTCCAACTTTATTAGCATTAGCAAAATAATATTGTTTGGCTCTTTTTAATTTGTATCCAATTTCTTCTATTGATTCTTGGTTTATTTCAGCTTGTATCTCTTTTATTTCTTTCAAAAGCTTCGTATTTCTGGGCTTTCGTCTTAGCATATTTTCTTTTTCCATAAGAACCGTTGTTAACTTTTCTCTTTTTTCTTTTCTTTGTTTCTGTACCTCCGCTCCTCTCTGCAAAAACCTTCCCCGTATAGTCGCTTTAAATGCGTCCCAGATCGTTTTACTTGGGATACCCTCTGTATTATTTACCTCAAAGAACATTTTTATCTCATCCTTCATTCTTTGTACAAATCTCTCGTCCTTCAATAATTCTTCCCTAAATCTCCAAATAAAGTTTTTCTTCTGAATATGTAGTGATAATCTTAGAGGGTTATGATCCGACATTATTTTAGGTTGTACCTCAACGTCTTTTACTTTTGTGCAAAGTTCTCTGGCTACCCAAAACATATCTATTCTGGACCAAGTGTGGTGCACCTCTGAATAAAAAGTGTATCCCTTCTCGTTTCCTTTTTTATATGGCCACACATCTATTAAGTTATGTTCTTCTAAGATTTCGTGACAAATTAGTGGCAAATTACCATGATCTCTTTTACCTTTCTCTACTACTGATCTGTCTTTCTGTTTATCTAGAACCCCATTAAAATCACCTACTACAATAACACTGCCCGTCTCTATTTTCTCCAGTTCCAAATTCAGAGATTTATAAAATTGGTTTTTTTTCTCGAGTGGGGCATAAATTGCTATCACATTTATTGTCTGATCTACTAACGTCACTTCTATTCCCACAAAATGCCCATTCTCGTCTCTCATAATCTCCTTTGCATCGTATCTGTTGTTTAGATTGCTACTCCTTTTTTCTTCTGTGAGGAGGATGAGTAAAATAAATGACCTAATCTTTTATTCTCCAGATATTTTTTATCTTGTTTCCTTATCCTAGTCTCTTGGATTGTTATTATTTGTGCTTTCTGCTTCTCTAGATAATGGAATACTTTTTTTCTCTTTTCAGGTGTATTTAAACCTTTAACATTCCATGTTGTAATTGAAAATGCCATCTTTATTCTACCACTTCAACGCTACTCTCCCTTTCCTCTTCCTCCTCTTCTGAGGTTTCGCCCTCACAATCTCCCTTCTCTTGGTCTTCTTGATCCTCTTTTAATTTTCCCCCCAATAATTTCTCTTGATCTTTTAACATTTCCATTTTATCTCTTGATCTTTTATCGCCTTCTTCCAGATCATCATCTTCCTCCACACCTACATCATTTCCTTCTTCATCCTCTTCAGTTTCCCGTTCTGTCTTTTCATTTACGTATTCATTATTCTTGTTATCTTTTTCGGTTCCTTTTTTCCGTCTCCTTTTTAGGTTATGTTTCTTTTCGTCCTGATCCATTTTCTCCATGAACTCTTTAGCTTTTTCTATTGTATTGATTCTATACCTCCTTTGATAGTATACGAACGAGACTCCTTCTATCCGTTCCCATCTATAAGTAATCCCCATTTTTGAGAGTTTTTGTGTCAAAAATTTGTACTCTTGCCTTTTTTTAAATATTTCTGGAGGCGTATCTTTAAATATTTGGATCTCTTTCCCTTCTATCACTAATTTATTTTGATAACTTTTTTGTATGATCTCATCCCTAAAAGAAGCTTTAGTGTATGTTGTTATTACATCCCTTGGTACCTTCTTCTCTTTAGCTACCGCTGTGTTTATTCTAAAGATTTTGTCTGTCAATTGTAATAAAGCTTCTTCGGACATTTCCATAAATTGTGCCATTTTAGGTGTAATCCTATTGCGTAAATTTTCTTTGATCATTTCCGGTAACCCTCTTAATTTAATACACCTCTCCCGGTACCTCAATTCCTGTACCAAGTTTAAATTTTTCTCTTTCTCTTGCTCAACCTTTATGTTCTCTGTGATATTTTCTAATGCTTCTGTTCTGTTTTTCACCTCCACTAAATCGCTTTTCATCTCTTTCATTTCAGATGTTAACTTATCTATTCTTTTCCCCAGTTTCTCCATATCAGATTTTAGTTCTTTTCTAAGATTCTTAAAATCTTCTTTCGTTTCCCGTTTAAATTCCCTTAATTCTTGTAGGATCTGAGTAATTACATCCGTTTGTTTCACCGGCATCTCAATACATCCCCTCCTCGTCAGTGTGGTTTGTGATACTGTGTGTGCCCTAGATCTGACTCCAGATGCCATAGTGTATTGGGTTTAGTTATCTACTTATCTACTTATTCTTTACTCTTTAACCACCTGTATATGCTTCTTAATTTGGCTACTTCTGTTTACACTTCGCCCTCCTCTAAACTATTATTATTACCTACTTTCCCCTCTTCTCTGTATTCTCCTCCTGTGTTCTTCTCCGCTTCTCTATGATCTCTGTACTCTCCTCCTGTTTATATTTCACTCCCCTCCAAAGCTGTGATTCATTAAGTACTTTCTCTACGTCCCTGCAATTCGCAAATTCGCAAAGCCCTGTTTTCTCTATCCACCTATGTTCTATAACATTTCTGCCTACTCCAAATTCACCAGTTCACATTTCACTTGTAAATACCAAATTCCACAGTTCCCAGTTCACACTTACATGCATAAATTCATGAATTCATCCACTTAAATTCATCCACATAAATTCGTTAATTCATTAATTCAATAATCTGAATCATTAGCCCTTAAATTCATTAAATTCATTCACTTCATTAAAGCCCTCAACTTTGAAGAAGCTTACTAGTCAGCTCCCCCCCCCCAATTATATAATTTCGTTCAATGCTTTCAACTCTTTACTCTCTACTTTATGCTCAAAATCCGGATTCCTTTGGTTGTTCAGATATACAGTTCCTTAGTTCATCATATTCCAGTTTTCAATTTCCTTAAATGGTCTAAATGTCAGTTTATCAACATCAGCATCAATTTAATTTCACCTCCAGCTTGTTGCAACTCTTCGCTAATTTGTGAGCTCAAGGATTCATTGAGTTTAAACAGTTCCTCAAGTTCCTCCAAAATACCTTTAAAGAGCCCAACTCAACTGTAATTTTTGGCTTTCTTACTGTAGTGTTAAGTTGTTTTGAGTTAGGTTCCCGCTTTATCACTTCTGACCAAATATTTCCAATTGATGTTTTACTTTCAACAACAAAACACCAAAGCAATGTCAAAATAAAACTCTCTCTTAGCTTTGCTATATTGTCCCGTTTATATTCTTATTGGCTACTTAACCACAACTCTTCTTTCCTCTTCCTTCGCCGGGTCTGTGAGTCTTCTTTCTTTATACTGATGCCTACTTCCAATTCCCACTTATCCTCGCCCCGTCTCTCTCAGTGTCCTCTTTTCCGCAACCAGAACTTTCCTGTAGCGTTCTTTCCTCACTGCTCCACCTTTTTCTCCATCTCCTTCACCATATGACTTTGTGCAGCTATTCCTTTCGCGCTCCGCCAAGGCTGTCTTCCCTCCATAAAATGTTCTCTCTCTGCAAGATTATTTTCTCTCCTCGCTCTCCACACAGATCTCTCTCTTCTCTCTTATTCCCTATTTCCTCCTTCTCCCTCAAACTGCTTTCTGTCTCTCTCTCTATCCTTCTCTGTGTAGCTGCATCCTCTCTCCTTCTCCTCTCCCTCTCTTTCCTTCTCAGTTAGTATGCGTACCGTATTCCTTCGATTATCTGCCACCTCTTCTCTGCTCGCTGATACCCGTTCCTAGTCGCAGTTTTCCAGCTACATGCGTCCCGTTGGCAAATATATATATATATACGCTGAAGGATATTCCGGACAACTTCAAGCTAATAGTGCTTATGAAAATAAAAGTCCACCTGAAGTTGTGTAGGTTCGTGGTATCCTGGAGACTCGGAGCTTAATGCTCCCGAACCAGGGCGGCGGCTACCACCCCTTCCAGCCAGCCAGCCTATTCCGTCCCCGATAACTCCTCTCTCTCTCCCTTTCGGTTCGGTAAGGCAGCTACTGGGTTCCAAGCTGGTACCTTGTACCCCGTCTTCCCCAACAGAGGTACCCCAGCAGGCATTGTATCTTTCACGCCCGCTAAGCTCGCCCCATTCGGAGGTCAGACCTGCGGAGCAAACTCGCCGGCCGACAGTCGTCTCCAACCATGAAACCGGAAGCCCGATCATTCAGTTTTGTGAATGTCCATTGGTAATACAATTATCACTGTCTGTGCTTTCTGCATTCCATTACCCTATTACAATTCTCCTGCTTCTAATATCGTACTTAACTCAGGATAACACTTCAATCATTTGATGAAATGGATGATGGACCATGTAATCCTATGCCATAATAAACAGTTGGTTATGGTGCTGCACTACTAGTGTGTTTTCATTCAGTGGGACTGGACACTTTCTACCACCACTCCAATGCTATTTCAGCTTCAAAGGCGTCCACATCATACTTGGGTTCAAAATCATCCTTGATTTTAAAGGATAGTAAATGCTCAGCAAGGAAGGAAACTGCTTCCAGAGGTAAATGCAAGCAGAAGAAACTTGACTAAGCATGGCTGCTTTCCCTTTCTGGGAGGGATGGATTTCAGTACTCTGGCTTAAAACTCTTCTTGTTTCTGAAGTTCCTTTGGGCAAATCCTATCAGTACCACTATAGATTGTTTTATGCAATCTACAATAGTTGTAAACAAAATGTAATTACAATGTGTGTGTGTGTGTGTTCCATTTGCAGAGATGTAATAAAAAGAATAGACCAGTCGGAGTTCGAAGGATTTGAATATATTAATCCATTGTTTTTGTCAACTGAGGAAACAGTATGAGAGAAAAGCACCTACACTGAGGACAAATAATGTGAATGAACTTTGTCATTTAATTCTAACAACAGTATATGCATGCAAGGCTGGGTTAATCTGTAAGGTTTTGAGTGGAGACAAATGATGAGAAAATTGCTGCTGAAAAATAAAAAAATGATTGGTGAGTGTCTTCCTCTATTTTTTTTTTTTTTTAATGTTTGGGGCACTGATAGAGGTGGCTTCACAAAGAAATCTGCATTTCGTGCCTGCTTCATCAAAGATCAATGGTTGGTTTCGTCCTTGGAAGAGAGAGATTCCAAACCACTTTCAAAACTGCACACTTCTGATGGATATTTTCATGCAGTGATCTACTAGAACAGTGAAACATCCTGAAGAATAAAATAGTGGCGTTGAAGCTTACTGTAGATGCCTTCTTTCACAAATGGTACCTATCTTAAATGTTTGTTTACATACATACATACATATACATGCATGTGGGTATGTAAAGAAATTAAAAGGAGTTGTGTTTTATTAGCAATTTTAACAAATTTGGGTACAGTAATGAAGTGCCTAAATGGATAAAACTACATTAAAATATTCCATATTTGGAACACTTGAAAACCCCTGGTTAAGGTCTGGTTGTTAAAAACAAAAAATATTTTACACATAAAACATGTAACTAACAACTGCTATCTAATCTTTATTTATATCTTCAAAGAACTTTTACAAGAAACAGAGGTCTCAGCAATAACAATTCCAAATTACAATTTATCACTTAAAACATCTGTGCGGAATTAATATGGAAGGAAAAGAAATTATTAAAATTTCATTAGAAAATTAAAATTTGCACATGATAAATTTCTGAAAATACTTGAGCAGTGCCTACAATGTCTTGTGTTGTATACTAGATTTTTGAATAATATTTTTATCAATGCAATATTCAAAAGGAACAATGGAAATATAATGGATCATAGCCTTAACGTTTTTTAAAAATTCTAGGAAGTTCATCAACATATTGCATTTTTTTCTGATAAAGCACACCTCCTACTTTAACAAAACAACCCTATCTGCTTTGAAATGTTCAGCACGTATATAATTGACTAGCTCTAGAAGCGTACGGTATGTATTGGTAAATGCAACACTTTTCATAGCAGTAACCTAGTGATAGAGAAAATGAGCAAATGTACAAATATTGTATGAATATACTATAAAATATGTCCATATTTCCTCTTTTGAAAACGGGGATGTTGCATCAGGTTGTCAGCTTGGGGAATAAAGAAGTGTGAATTCCTTTGAGGAAAAACAAGTGTGCATTGCTATATAAAACATTTCAGGATTATCTGCCTTTTTCTGGTCGAGAGCAGGTGGCAGTACAGTATTTCATTTTTTGTAGGTTTCTGTTTCAGCTTCACTGAGTAGCTTACAGTTTTGGGGGGGGGAATTCTGTAGAAAAGAGAAATGCTGTGTGCCAGGGTATCGACTAATTTGGTATAAAATGCAAGACAACTTGCAGCCGTTTTCATGTTAATTTTATTGTATATGTTTCTCAGGGTACAGCATTGCATTAGGTGCTGAACATGACATCTCAGCTGCATTCAAGTCCATGAGGTGCTAGGATAAAACTACCAAACCATGGTATTGAAAAATCTTTCAAGGAACCATCATTTAAGACTGTATTTTTTATGTCCTTCACCTTGGCCACTGAATTAACACATTTCTGTGATCAATTTTATTAGTCCCATCCAGAGATGTTGAAGGTTACTGTCTGGACTGGTTTTGCTTTGTTGTTGGGTTTTTGTTTTTGTTTTTGTTGTTTTTTTGGTACTGATTATCTTTTTGTTTCCCTAACCAGCACTAAGTAATTTAATTGGAACTATTTCCCCCCAGTGCCTGGGGGCTCAATTACCGTGTCATCTAGCTTAAGAGAAAGTTCCATTTTGTTTTTAAGTGAACTATGAAAAGTTTCAACTAGTAGTTTTCGCCCCTTCACAGTGATTTATTATTCAGTGTACCTTGAATGTTCTACCTTTCTTTATTTACAACTGAGCAACTAGCAAATATGACCTACAAATGCCATGGTTCTAGGGTAAAAGAGTTAAGACAAAATACTGTGGGTTCTTTGCCCTACACTTCTGTAATAACAGAACATTAGAATAACTAATAGTGAATATATACACACTTGCTGGACAGACAAAACAAGTCCTTGATATATTTATAATTTAAGGCATTTACAATGCTGTGTTGCCAAATAAGTTGCTGGTTACAAGTCAGTTGCTCATGTGCAAGTGTATGACTAATGTTCTGTCCATGATGAAGGGTTTTTTTTTATATAAAATTCTTGTTTTATAAATTAAAGAAAAATGAAGGATGTAATTAAATATGTCGTTTTAAAAAATCTTAATATATTGCAAATGGATATGGTAATGATATAATTGTCTTAGTATGTAAATGAAATGTAAATGAAAACACACTAGCTAATTTAATGATTGTAAAACAGTAAATATGTTCTTGTAGTTTTGTATATTAACTAGTTGAGATCTTTGGCCAGTTTTATTTGTGCAAAAGATAGCTAACCCGTAAACAGCTAAGATCATTTATGTTCTTGCACATGTATTAAAGACTAATGAAAAAAATCCATTTCACTAAGCAAAACAGTTACCAATATAATTTGTTTTGTCTGAATAGAGATATATTTCTACTTGTGTTTACTCAGAAGTAACATAAAATAAATTCCACATTTTCCATGTGCCAAGAGGACTGCAGTACACAGTTTTAAAGGAACAATGACAGAAAAACAGAGTTCATATTTTTGATGGTTATTTAATGTTTAAATACATTTTAGTGATTTATACAGTACTAGTAAAATCCTAATTATTCTTGCTGTAAAAGTAAATAAATCTGTCATGTACCAGATGCAGAACTCAAGAATAGTTATTACTTTGTACTACAACTCCCAGAATCCTGTCATGCTGGCTGGAGGATTCTTGGACTTATAGTCCAAAAATAAATTTCCAAAGCTCATATCTGTTAGTACACTTGTATTAAATTTGAAACTGTGCTTGTGGCTCTATACAGCAAATTAATGACTCTATGTACCTTAATGAAGTGCAGTTTATGAAAGTATAATGCAGCTCTCAAACACATGAGCATTTATTTCAGTAGGGGCAAATGTCCATCTGACTCCGTTTTTATTGAAAACTTTTAATGATAGACAGTTTAAAGCACATTCATTTCCATCAAGTTAATTATTTGGGGTCTCCTGCCTTTCCCCCCCCCCAAAAAAAACACCAAATAACTTCTAATAATAATATGAAATACCATGTTCCTTGATTTACAGTGTCTGTGCAGTCAATAGTTCATAACAAGTATTTTGTCAGAACAGGGTGGGAATTAGCAAGCCCATAGTCAATTCTGGGAGTTTCAGAACAGCAACATGTAGAGGCCTGCATTAATACTGCTTTTATTACACAGGTCATAGTGTTGTCAAATATGCATCCAGACAGCCGTACTTTTTCCACAGATATTTGCAATATCAACCTGATAATAGAATGTACACTAATGAATGAGGAATTAACATCACAAGAACTTCTTCATTTTTAAGCTTTCTTGCTTACAAGGTGAATCGTTGCAAATTTCTTTTTCATCATTAGTGTTGCCAGTTCCCTCAGAGCTTTATTCTTCATTACCACACAACATCATCTGCACTTTCAGATAAACACTTGGCAAGGTGACTATCAACATCCAGTTCTGACCATCTACAAGTTAGAAAAGTAGCGAAATCATCAGACCTGCAATTAAAAATCGGTGTGCATGTATGTACATTTTTCATTTCTAGACAATACCTGGTAACTTGTTATAAAGTATGCCAAATTCTTCATTGACTTAAAAATAGAAAGTAAAAATTCACCTGCATGGCATCCTTCATAATTTTAAATTTCAAACAGTTAAAAGAGGAACAGGAGGGAAATCATGATTTTGTGAATATCATGTTGGATACAGAATCTTGATGGGTGAAAATTGTTTTTGAACCTTGTTCCTAGAAATTATTATTACAATGAACTGAGCACTTAAATTTAGCAAGCATCTAATTCTTTAGCAGTGAAGGTTATCTAGGCCTGAGACTTTCCACATGCTATGGAGACAGGGCTAGTGCTTGCCACCCTTTCAAGGGAGGGGCCTCCCACAGTACCAGCACTATCTGTTTTGAGTCAAAGGAGCTTTTTTCCTTCCGCTACCAACTTTACACAAAAGCATTTATCTGATCCTCAATAATGAAGCTTCTGAATGCATGCCCCATGGGGGGGGGGAATGGTCACAATGAGAAGCACAACACAAGCATGGCAGACAGAAAATAGCCTCTCAGCTGAAGAACTGCCCCAGGTCACCAAACCCCAGAGCAATCATGGGGGTGGGAGAGAGGGTTAATCCATTTGCACGGACTGGGAAAAATATCAGTTCCCACAAGATGCAAAAGTACATGCAAACTTTACAAGGAAAGCCAGTTGATGCTTCAGCAGTATCTTTTGTCCAGCAATAGCCAAGGTAAGACCAGTAACATTATCCAAGGAAGAAAAGGGCCAAGTGCCTGCTTGTCTTCTTTTCCTGCCTCTCTTCCTGAGGACTCTGCCTAAAGCACCACTATTCCCATCATCTTACTGGCAAATTGGTCAAAACACAGTCTGTCCCTTTATAAAAGAAATAAGCTGGCTGCCTGAAGCAGTGGGCCCTTTGCTGGAGGAGAGTCTCCTCCAAAGAACAAAGCATGAAAGGAGATTGCCACTTTCAGAACTACAGTGAGGAGAAGCAACATTCCCCTTGGGAAGGGGAGAAGGTTGTCTTTTTTGTTCCTCATCGTGGTCTCTATGAATCACAGAGTTACTTACCTGTAACTAGTTCTTAAAGTGGTCCTCTGTGAATCACACAATTGGGTACTGTGCCTGCACAGAAACAGCATTCAAAACATTTTAGAGCAGTTAGGTCAAGCTTTTTGTCAGTAGGTCCACCCACCTCTCTGTGGCATATAAATACTGAGCCCACGAAAAGTACCTCAGTCCTTTTCCATCCGCCATGCTAGCAGCCATGGAACATTCTTCTCTAGCAGTTTTTTTCTCTTTCATTTTCCATTCTTCGCTGGATATGTCTTCATCATTCAAGCATTGCTTGATCTGCAACACAAAGAGTCCGAGCCGTGATGGACATTCAAAGTGTCTGCTCTGCCTGGGAAAGGCTCACGTCATCACTTTGTGCCAGCACTGCAAGGCCTTCACTCCTCAGGCTCAAAGGAACGGAATCAAGGCTCTGCTCTACAAGCAATCCTTGAAACTGGACGACAAGCCATCTTCTTGAACATCAAAGGAGTCTGATCACCATCATGATTCAAAGACTCAAGCTCTGTCGTTACTTACTGCCTCGAAATAACAGTCTAGGCACTCACCACAATACTCTGCCTAGTACTTCTCATTCTGACCCAACTTCAAAACCTCATTCATCATCAAAGCATTAGCCAAGTGAGGTGGCTGCCCACTCCTTCACTGTGAGGTCTGGCAGTGGTATTGTTTCATTAGAGGTTACTGTCACACCTCCACATTCAAAGGGTTAGGCATTGCCTATTTTGATACCAGCAACTCTGGGAAAGTCAGTTGAGGCAGACTTTCTCTGGTCCGAGGAGAAGAAAAAACATACAAGGAAAAAGAAGAACCAGTCGGCTGACTGTCCCTCATCTCCTCTTCCTCCTATTCCAGCGGAGAAGCCACTGCCTCCTGCTATTACACCAGTCAGAACTCCACTTCAAGTGTCCTCTTTTCCATCTCAACAGTCTGTTGAACCTTTGAAAATAATACAGATCGACCTTCTTGCAGAATCCACTCAACAGGATTCTACACCTTCCAAGGTACTGCAACCCTCTGTTCCGGTTGCATTGGATCCTTCAGAGCAAACAAATGTGGTGGTCGTCAATGACGCTGTCCTGGTGGTCAAGGAATCAAAACTTTGATGCCATACTCTGCTGAAGCATCCTCTTTCACGCTCCTGTTCTAAGCACTCTGCTTCGTCCGTATCGAGACACTTGAATAGGTCTGGCTCATCTTGTTCAAGAAGTTGTTCGAGGAGTCACCCCAGGCATGGGCACCACAGGCAAAGAGGCCACCATTGTGATTGACGTGATGCTCAGATTAGAAGTGTCGTCATTATTTGTCCTCATATGACTCCTACTATGACAGCCCTGAGAGTCTCTATGCGCATAATACATACTACAGCCAGAAATACCTGATGCCTCGGCACCACTGTTTCTCATCTTGCAGGTGCTCTCCAGCAAAGCAACATCAATCTTGATCTCGTTCTTCAGTTGGCCGTTCTGTTGTAATTCATCCTCTTTCAAGACTGTCACCTCTTGCTCAATATGGCTCTCCTCTCCACGTTGTGGCTGACTGCCCACTTGACTCCAACATTGTACAGAAGGACTCCCTTGCCACTTAACCACCTGGTCCCACTCATAGGTCGGATCGTGGCCATGATCATCATACCTGGCATTCTTCTGAGTGCTCTGACATAGCCAGTCAATGATTCATCTCATTCCCTCAGACCCTGGGGGAACATGAATCTTCACTGCTGACTGACATCACTGCTTTTGCAGAGCAGATCATTTGAATGGTGAATGCTTTGGATCTCAAGATGGATTGTTCTGAGGACAAACCCATTGACTCCATTTATGGTTGCATCCAGACTAAAGTTCCAACCCCTCCTCCTTTTCCTTTACTTCCTTCAATGTTACATATAGCTTGCCGCTCTTGGTTTACACCTTCTTCAATTCCATCAACCTCCAAAAAAATTGAAACCTTCTGCTGGATTGTTGAACCCGAAATGGACTGGCTCTCCCACCATCCAAAACTCAACTCCATTATTGTTGAGGTTTCCCAGTCCAAGCCTCTGCAAAAGACTCATACCATCCCTGCAGACTGCGAGGGAAAGAAGTTGGACTCCATGTAAAAAAAAAAAAAAAATTATGCTTCAGCGGTACTAGGAATCAGGATTGCCAGCTACTCAGCTTGTATGTCACCTTACCAGGAACACCTTTGGGAGTGAGTGTTTCCTTTGTTAGAAAAGTTACCATACAACAAAAAATGACTGGCCTCTACAATGAGGCCCACTCTCACAGGATATCAGATTAATTCAACCTGCCGCTCCACGGACAGCACTCTAAGATTCTGGCTGGCTCAGTTGCTTTGCATCATCACGCCTGGCTTCAGTCATCAGGACTATCTTCACAAGCTAGATCTACCACTGAAGGTAGGCTTTTTGATGAAGAGGAAGTTTTTCATAGACAACAGGCTTCAGCTGACACAAAAGATGAGGACAACTGCCCACAAGTTTGGGCTGCCATCTCAACCACAATACCAACAGAAGTCCCACTGTGGATGGTCTAGGCAATCTTCATCTCAAAGAACATCCTGTCCATTTTGGTACCATTTGGTACCAGTGCCAAAGATCTGATCAATCAGCTCCTCCTCTGCCTCTTTGCAAAGCTCCAACACATTATCACCCGCAACTTAAGAAATCAACTGAGTCCACCAAACATCGATTTTAACTTATTGCTGGGCCTTCCTCCTTCTCCATCCAGACTTTACTTTGGCAACAGGATTTCTCACCATCTCTTCACTTTGCAAGCCATTACACCAACTCTTGGGTTCTAGACATCATGCATTGTAGCTATGCCATAGAATTTGACAAGCTTCCACCCAATGGTTTCATTTCTGTTACACCTCCTTCCAAAATTCTTTTACAAGAATTGTCTTCCTTGCTAGACAAAGGGACTATCGAACCTATTCAATCAATCAATTTATCCATATAGTCCATAAACCCATCAAATAACAGACATGATGTACATTAATAGATAAAACCATAATACAAAGAAATAAAATTAGGATACTTATTTATAGACTTTTTTGGAGCTCATACAACTTATTCAACTATTAACTTCCCTCTCACTGGTCTTAATGACCACAGATAAGAACTTAGCAACTTACAAGGCAATATTAGGACATTTATCCTCTAGTAAGAATTTGACATAGAACCTCTGAATGGCCAGGTAGATGGCATAGCAAGGGAGAAATCAGTTGTTTACAGCTCTGAGAATGAAGGACACAGGATAGTAGGATATGAGACATGGTTTCCACCTCCTGCGACCCACATGGACAGAGTCTTGATGCAAATGGCAGCCCCGCATATCTACCATACAACATTGCTGAAGGAAAAAATTACATCTGGCCTTCATAAATAATATGTGATAGATTGGTACAGTCAAGTTCTTTATATTCAATACGGAGAAATGTAAAGTACTGCATTTAGGGCGGAAAAATGAAATGCATAAATATAGGATGGGAGAGACCTGGCTGAATGAGACTACGTGCAAAAGGGATCTAGGAGTCCTAGTAGACCACAAGTTGAACATGAGCCAACAGTGTGATGCGGCAGCTAAAAAGGCCAATGCAATTTTGGGCTGTATCAATAGAAGTATAGTGTCTAGATCAAGGGAAGTAATAGTGCCACTCTATTCTGCCTTGGTCAGACCTCACTTAGAATACTGTGTCCAGTTCTGGGCACCACAATTCAGAAAGGATATTGACAAATTGGAGCGTGTCCAGAGAAGGGCGACTAAAATGGTGAAAGGTCTGGAAACAATGCCTTATGAGGAGAGACTTAGGGAGCTGGGTATGTTTAGCCTGGAAAAAAGACGGTTTAGAGGCGATATGATAGCCCTGTTTAAGTATTTGAAGGGATGTCACGCTGAGGATGGAGCAGGCTTGTTTTCTGCTGCTCCAGAGACTGGAACACGGAGCAATGGGTGCAAGCTCCAGGAACAGAGATTCCACCTCAACATGAGGAGGAACTTTTTGACAGTAAGAGCTGTTCGGCAGTGGAACACACTCCCTCGGAGCGTGGTGGGGTCTCCTTCCTTGGAGGTCTTTAAACAGAGGCTGGATGGCCATCTGTCGGGGATGCTTTGATTGTGATTTCCTGCGTGGCAGGGGGGTTGGACTGGATGGCCCTCGTGGTCTCTTCCAACTCTGCAATTCTATGATTCTATGTAATCAGCCAGAGCAAATGAACCTGAACATGGTATATGCAATGCATTAGGTAAGCATGACAGAAAGGATTTAGCCTGCAAATTGCAAAAGGTAATGTCCAGAAGTCTTTGTTTAACCATTTTCAAGGCTGTGTCATAACCCAGGTTTAGAAGGAAGGATGGTAAAAGCCCAATTGTGGTTGCTTTTTGGGCAATATACTTGGACCATCTGCTTTCTTAAGTGTCCATTGTAAGATGGCTAAGTAGACCCTTACCATGCTTGAAGAGTATGACTAAGCCAAAGTTTCATGGCTGTCTGCCATGCCCTCATAAAGGGAGGGCTTTCCCCCATTTCAAGCATTAAAACTGAATTAGCAACACATCTTGGCATCTGAAGGAGGGACCTTAAAAATCTGGCATAAAAATTATCTAGCTCAGAATTAAACCCCTCAATCCAAATTGCAGCTGCAAATAGCAATTTAGCCATAATCAGAGCATTGTAGACCTTAATAGCAACAGGTACATAATGATTCCCCTTGATGTGATTTTTTTTTTAAGATGGCTGAGTTGCATGGAACCTGTTCCTCTTTCAGCTGCACACCTAGTTTTTTTCTATTCCTGGTATTTTATCATGGAGAAAAAAGACAGAAACCTTCGCCCTATTCTGGACTTGAGAAAGTGCAACTCCTACACTCGTCCAAAGAGATTCCAAATGGTGAAGATTCCAACTATTCTTCCTTTTCTGCAAAGAGGGGACTGGATGGCAACTCTCGATCTGAAGGATGCATATTTCCACACTGGCATACAAGAATATCATTGCCATTATCTTTTTTTTGCCATAGGAGGAAGGTCTTTTCATTTCCGAGTTTTACCTTTGGACTTCCACCACTCCATGTGTCTTTACAAAATGTATGGCCGTGGTTGCTACTTGGTTGTGACAACACAAAATCAAAGTATTCCCCTAACTAGATAACTGGTTTTTCTTCGCTTGAACTCAAGAGAAACTTCTACTTGACTACACACTCTCTTCGCTGGATTCCCTTCGTCTTGTGGTGAACCATGAAAACTCCTCCTTCAAACCATCAAGGAAGGTACTTTTCATTGGTGCTCTCCTCAATTCAATGAAAGCCAAAGCCTTTCTACCAGAAGATCAGTCCCAGAGGTTACGCATTTCTCTGTACCAATGCCTCAAATCACAGCATATGAGGTCTTGGCTTCTTCAGGTTCTATTGGGATCCATGGCCTCAACAACAACCATCACTCCATTCGTGAGGCTCCAATTGTGGTTCATCCATGCCTTTGACCCTCTTTGGAATCGACAGTCCCTCTTCCGCTTGATACCAAATTTGGTCAGGGTGTCACTCCTTTGGTGGATGAAATCACTCAATGTCCTGGTCAGGTTGCCTTTCCTATCTGAATCCTCAGCTGACTCTGACCACGACGCTTCCCTCCATGGTTGTGGGGGTTTGCACTCAAGGGCTATCTGTCAAAGGTTCCTAATCACCAATCGAGAAGATGTATCACATAAACATACTGGAGACGCTTCCAGTAGAAAAGTCCTGTGGGCATTTGTTCAGCTGTTCAGAAACCAAACCATCCAACTCCTCACAGACAACACCACTGATGTATTATCTGAACAAGCAAAGAGGCACAAGGTCCTGCACCCTGATTTTGTTTCACTCTTCAGGTTTGGAACTGGTGCCTATCAAAACTCATCATGATCTCAGTGATATGTCTTCCCAGTACCGAGAACACCATGGCAGACATTCCTGAGTCACTCAAAACACTCATGCCACGAGTGAACACTTCACCTGGATGTCTTCCTACCAATCTTCTCCAAATGAGGGAATCTTTGGGTAGGTCTCTTCGCAAGCGTGGAAAACACTCGGTATTGAGGGTTTTGTTCATGGACTCCACATCCAAAATTAAAAGAGGACGCTTTCCTGTTCAACTGGAACGGTCCTCTGCTGTATGTGTTTCCACCTTTCCCTCTGATCTCCAGTCATCATGAAACTGCACCGACCACACTCAAGCCATCCTGATCACCCCATGGTGACCTCACCAACCATGGTTTGCAGTCCTCTCCCTATCGGACATTCAAGTGTCCATCTCTCTAAGCCAACCTTCTCTCAATGTGCAATAGCCAGGTACTTTACCAGGACCTCAAAATGCTGAACCTCACAGTGTGGATGTTCTCCCTCTGATGGACTTACAGGACCGAATCCAAGACATTGACGCTTCTCACAGATCATTGTTCATACATCTACCATTGGCAATATTTTGTTTCTTTTTTGTTGTACAAAGGCTGTTCTCCAGATCGAACTAGTGTTCGGGATGTTCTTGAATTCCTGCTCTCCCTCTCTGACACTGGTCTATCAGTATCGACCATTACAGTTTATTTGGTAGCTATTTCTCGCCACTTCCTCCTATCTGGATGTTGTTTTCAACACCCTCTTGTGAAAAAGTTTCTCAAGGTGTACCATAACCTGCACCCTCTAGTCTCGGGTCTGACTTCTCCCTGGAGTCTAGATCTGGTTCTATCTCAAATGCACTGCTGCCAGTTCGAACCCATGGTATCCTGCAATCCACACCTCACCTGGAAGATGATCTGTTGGTGATTACTTTGCTGCATCAAGCCAGTGAATTGTGCGCACTTCACGCGGACCAACCTTATCTTCAATTTCACAAGGATAAAGGTTTTTTGTGTCCGGACATTTCATTTTTGCCAAAGGTAATTTCTTTTCATTTGAAACAGGGCATTATTCTTCCTGCCTTCTTCAGAAACCCTGTGACTGAACTTGAGCAAAAGCTTCACACAGTTGGGTAGAGCAGGGGACCTTGAGAGGACCACCGCAAGGAACAGCAGCTGTGAAGCCTTGGCGGAGGCGTGTGGTGGTGGTGGGGGACTCCTTGCTGTGTGGTACAGAAGCAGTGGTATGTGGGCCTGACAAGATGACTCGGGAGGTGTGTTGTCTCCCTGGGGCAAAGATCTGTGATGTGACCGAGAGGCTGACAAGACTTGTCAAGCCTACGGATCATTACCCCTTCATTTTGGTCCATGTGGGAACCAATGATACTGCAAGGCACAGCTTTCCCAAGATCAGAAGAGATTATGAGGCCCTGGGGAGGAAGCTGAAAGAAATGAACGCACAGGTGGTCATCTCGTCTCTTCTGCCAGTTGAAGGGCATGGTCCAAGAAGGGAGAGGAAAATAGCCAACGTAAACAACTGGCTCCATAGATGGTGTCGCCAAGAACAATTTGGATTCTTGGATCATGGGCTACGCTTCCATGAGGGGGGACTTCTGGCAAGAGATGGGGTGCATCTTACAACAGTTGGAAGAAACATTTTTGCCAACAGTCTCAAGAATTTGATCAGGAGGGCTTTAAACTGAGTCAAATGGGGGAGGGAGACAGTATTCTGGAAGGCAAAAGAGCTGGAGAAAATAGTCAAACTGTCATAGAGGGAACAAGGCAAACAGCGCAAGGACCCAACAGTGGGAGGCAAAAAAAACTTGCTCAGGGAGCAAGTAAAGGGAACACATGGTCTTAGATGTCTCTACACTAATGCACAGAGCATGGGAAATAAGCAAGATGAACTTGAACTCTTCGCACTACAAAACAAATATGATATAATAGGCATTACTGAAACCTGGTGGGACGAGTCTCATGATTGGAATGTAGGAATAGAGGGGTATAACCTTTATAGGAGAAACAGGCCAAACAGGAAAGGAGGAGGAATAGCATTATATGTCAGGGATATTTACACCAGTGAAGTGATCCATGACATCAATACTGGAAGCCAGGTGGAGAGCATCTGGATAAGAATTAAAGGGGAGGGAAACAACAGGGATGTTATTGTGGGACTCTACTACAGACCCCCAAACCAGACGGAGGAATTGGATGATGCCTTTCTAGAACAGATGAACACACATGCAGAAAGGAGAGATGTAGTAGTGATGGGTGACTTCAACTATCCTGATATTTGCTGGCAATCTAACTCAGCCAAAACTTCAAGGTCTAGCAAATTCCTTACATGCCTGGAAGACAATTTCATGGTCCAAAAGGTGGAAGAGGCAACAAGGGGGTCAGCTATTTTAGATCTGATCCTAACCAACAGAGATGACCTGGTTAATGGGGTGCAAGTGGTGGGATCCTTAGGTGAGAGTGATCATGTTCTCCTGGAGTTTGTTATACAATGGAAAGGAGAAGCCAGGCATAGTCAGACACGCATTCTTGACTTTAGGAGAGCTGATTTCAATAAACTCAGGGAAATACTGGGGGTGATCCTATGGTCAGGAATATTAAAAGAGAAGAGACCTCAAGACAGATGGGACTTTCTCAAAAGGGAGATACTGAAGGCACAATTTCAAACAGTACCGTTGAGGAAGAAAAATTGGAGGTGTCTCAAGAAACCAGGATGGATGACTAAAGAACTTTCAATGGAGCTAAGTTTTAAACGGAACATGTATAGGAAATGGAAAAGGGGGGAAATCACCAAAGAAGAATTCAAACAGATAGCGAACACGTGTAGGAGTAAAGTCAGAAAAGCTAAAGCGCAGAATGAACTCAGGCTTGCTAGGGAGGTTAAGAACAATAAAAAGGGGGGGTTTTTGGGTATGTCTGCAGCAAAAGGAGGAAGAAGGAAATGATAGGGCCACTACGTGGAGAAGATGGCAAAATGCTAACAGGGGACAGAGAAAAGGCAGAATTACTCAACACCTTCTTTGCCTCAGTGTTTTCAGAAAAGGTAAAGGGGGACCAACCTGAGGATAATGGAACGGAGGACACAATAGGGGAAATCCAGCTCAAAATAAGTAAAGAGGTAGTACAGGAATACCTTCTTAATCTAAATGAATTTAAATCTCCAGGACCAGATGAACTACATCCAAGAGTATTAAAAGAGCTGGCAAATATAATCTCAGAGCCATTGGCAATAATATTTGAGAACTCCTGGAGAACAGGAGAAGTCCCAGCAGACTGGAGGAGGGCAAACGTTGTTCCCATCTTCAAAAGGGGGAAAAAAGAGGATCCCAACAATTATCGTCCAGTTAGTCTGACATCAATACCAGGGAAGATTCTAGAGCAGATCATTAAACAGAGAGTCTGTGAACATTTAGAAGGCAACGCCATAATCACAAAAAGTCAGCATGGGTTTCAGAGAAACAAGTCATGCCAGAATAATCTGATCTCTTTTTTTGATAAAGTTACCAGCTTGGTAGATGAAGGGAATGCTGTGGACATTGCATACCTTGATTTCAGTAAGGCCTTTGACAAGGTTCCCCATGACATTCTTGCAAACAAGCTTGTAAAATGTGGGCTAGACAAGTTAACTGTTCAATGGATTTATAATTGGTTGACCGGCCGAACCCAAAGGGTGCTCAGCAGTGGCTCCTCTTCGTCTTGGAAAGGTGTGACCAGTGGGGTGCCACAGGGTTCTGTCCTGGGCCCAGTGCTATTCAACATCTTTATCAATGACTTGGATGAGGGAATTAGGGGCATACTTATCAAATTTGCAGATGACACCAAATTAGGAGGAGTAGGTAATACCCTAGAGGGCAGGATCAAAATTCAGAATGACCTGGATAGACTGGAGAGCTGGGCCAAAGCTAACAAAATGAAATTCAATACGGAGAAATGTAAGGTGCTGCATTTAGGGCGGAAAAATGAAATGCATAAATATAGGATGGGAGAGACCTGGCTGAATGAGACTACATGCGAAAGGGTTCTAGGAGTCCTAGTAGACCACAAGTTGAACATGAGTCAACAGTGTGATGCGGCAGCTAAAAAGGCCAATGCGATTTTGGGCTGTATCAATAGAAGTATAGTGTCTAGATCAAGGGAAGTAATAGTGCCACTCTATTCTGCCTTGGTCAGACCTCACTTAGAATACTGTGTCCAATTGTGGTGTCCAGTTCTGGGCACCACAATTCAAAAAGGATACTGACAAATTGGAGCATGTCCAGAGAAGGGCAACTAAAATGGTGAAAAGTCTGGAAACGATGCCTTATGAGGAGAGACTTAGGGAGCTGGGTATGTTTAGTCTGGAAAAAAGACGGTTAAGAGGCGATGTGGTAGCCCTGTTTAAGTATTTGAGGGGATGTCACGCTGAGGATGGAGCAGGCTTGTTTTCTGCTGCTCCAGAGACTGGAACACGGAGCAATGGGTGCAAACTCCAGGAACAGAGATTCCACCTCAACATGAGGAGGAACTTTTTGACAGTAAGAGCTGTTCAGCAGTGGAACATGCTCCCTTGGAGCGTGGTGGGGTCTCCTTCCTTGGAGGTCTTTAAACAGAGGCTGGATTGCCATCTGTCGGGGATGCTTTGATCAAGATTTCCTGCGTGGCAGGGGGGTTGGACTGGATGGCCCTCGTGGTCTCTTCCAACTCTGCAATTCTATGATTCTGTGATGTGCATCGGGCTCTCACTTTCTATGCTGGTCGGACTGCTTCTACTCATCAAGCTCAACAGCTTTTCATTTGCTGTTCTCGGACTGCCTGTTTCTCCTCAGACACTGTCCAAGTGGATAGCATCTGCAATCCACCTAGCTTATTAATGGCTCGTGTCAAACCTCCTCCTTGGGTTTGAGGACATTCCACCAGGGCAGTTGCAGCCTCTTCTGCCTTTTGGCAGGCCTTCCTTTGTCTGACGTTTGTTGGGCTGGGGTTTGTCCCAGCCCATGACTTTTGTTTCACACTACTTGATTGATATTCAGTCTAAGACTGATGCTGCTTTTGGCAGAACTGTGTCGATGTCATGTATTCTTGCCATTGATAAGTGAATCTTCTGTTTATTTATGTTATTTTTTCTGATGCGCATGTTACAATGCTTGTTTCCTTGATTTGTGCCTAATTCAACCACTGTATTACTTGGCGGTAACCTGTATTTTTTGTTGCTCATCATATTTGCAGTGATGTGCTTTAACTCTGCTGTGATCTCAGGGACTTGTTCACTTGTGGGCCAGACTTGCCTTATGCTTCCTTTTTTTTCTGACGTATGCAATCAAGTCCTATGCAACCAATATACAATCTCTTGTTTGCACCTTACCATGTGTTCTGTGTATTCTTTTCATTATGTGGTCATATACCACTATGTTGGTTGATGCATGACACTCTCACCACTGTCAGGTGTAGCTTGCTAATCTCCCAATTGTGTGATTCACAGAGACCACGATGAAGGACAGGTTACTTACCTGTAACTGTAGTTCTTCACATGGTCATCTGTGAAATCACAAAGAGCAGCCTATCCTCCCCTCATGCGTCCTGATGTTCCTTGGTTTCCTTGATGCTGCTATGCAGCACACATGGAATGGAGGTACTTTTGGTGGGCTCAGTATTTATATACCACAGGGAGGTAGGCAGAGCTACCATCAAAAAGCTTGACCTAACTGCTCTAAAATGTCCTGAATACTATTTCTGCGCATGCACAGTACCCCAATTGTGTGATTTCACAGATGACCACTCAAAGAACCACAGTTACAGGTAAGTAACCTGTCCTTATTTGTGATCTTTTAAAAGCTATCTTTCCTGCCAGGAAAAGGAAAAATGTCTTCAACAAGGAGCATAGAAGGGAAAGCAGCCCAGGAATCAGCCATAACAACAATAATGGGTAGAGGGAGATATGGAGTGTGAAGACAGTGGAATCACCACAGGAGAAGGAGAGCCACAGGGTGCTCCTTACTCCCAAACAGTTCAGTTCAAGAAGTCTGGATAGCCTTGGCAATAGGACCCCTGGGCTGAAAACGCTGCTGCTTAACACCAGGTTGGTAAACAGAAAAACAGCTTGATGGACTTGATCCTGGATGAACATGGCAGTCTGGCTTGTACAAAGAACTAACTGGATGAAGCTGGGGGAGTTAACCTCTTCCAGCTTTGTGCACTTAGGTTCTGTGTACAGCAGCAGCCCCTCCCAACTCTGCCTGTCAGGGAGGGAGGGGAGTTGCAGTGGTTTATTGCAATTCCATCTCTCCCTCACCAGGTGCCTTGTCCCACAGTCTGCTGGGTATCACTATATACAAGGTGAATGGCTGGGACAGAACTGGGATTCTGTTGACATACTGCCCACCCTGCTATTTAACAATCTCCTTTCCTGAACTGGCTGAGTTAATCTCAGCAGTGGTGTTGGAAGTCCACTCTGCTTGTTGTGCTGAGGGACTTCAACATCCATGCAGACACCACTGTTGTCAGGATCAGCTCATCCATCCCATTACTTATAGCCTGCCTTTCTCCTAGACTGGGACTCAAGGCAGCTTACACAAAGAGAGAAAATTACAATAAAACACATATAATTAAAAACATACAAAATTGAAATTAAAACAGTATTAAATAATAAAAGAATCTTACTTTAAAATAAAGATTAATAACAGCACAGTACCATAACGTCCTCCTTAATGACCATAGGTGATCCATGTAGTATCTGGTGCCACCCATGCTGCTAATAACCTATACCTAGGGGGTTTTTTTGCTGAGCAGGATGGCAAGGAAGAGCCTTCTATATTTCTGCTGTCATGGACAGATCACACTACCTGGTAGGGTTTAGAACCTCTGGGACTCAGAGCCTCTGCAAAGGTTGGTGGCTGATTTAAGATTGTAAAGACCAAGTGAATTGTTTTCTGTTGCCAGGTCAGGTAGTCCTGACAAAGCCCTGTTTAACCTCTGGAATGGAGAAATATGGGGTTTTTATATTGTAAGCCGCCCCGATTGCGTTGCAGAGGGGCGGGATATAAATAAAATTTTATTATTTATTATTATTATTAAAACACTGGGCTATTGCCCATGAAAGCCCCCTCGCATGGAGCGGAGTCCCTGATTTACTAGGCAGTGATGAAACAAGTGGAATGGAAAATTTGGAATGCATCCAACTGGACACAGGTAAGAGCCCATTGGGAAGTCTACTCTGTGGTGATGGTGGCAAGTGAAGAAACCATACTTGTGCACTCTGAGAATGTAGATAGGATCCTTAGAGAGGTGAGAAGCATCACATGTGTGATGGATTTGTGCCCTTCCTGGTTCTTAAAATGAGCCAGAAGTGGATGGGCTGAATGGGTAAGAGCAGTAAATGCCTCACTGCAGCAAAGCAGAAATCCATCCTGCCACAAAAACCCACATCCTGCTGGCTGTGGTAAGGCCATTACTGAAAAAACCTTCCCAGAACTCCACCATACTGGAGAATTATCAGCTAGGTTCTAGAACAGTGATTCCCAAATGTTGGTCCTACAGAGTATTATAGATTTAAAATCCCAGAAGCCCTAGCTAACTTGCCAAACAGGCACAAATTCTGGGAGCTGAAATCTAAAACATCTGGAGGACCAGTTTGGGAGCCACTGTTCTAGAGCATGTAGTGGCCTCCCAGTTCCAAAGGTCCTGAATGAGACGGATTATCCAATCATACACCTCATGCATGGGGTCAGACTTACTATCCTTTCTTGGTGTGCATGCTTCCTGAAGCAACATGTTGGTTTGCACAGCATTTACATGCACATTTCTACATTCAAGGATTTATCATGGGGGAGATCGGAAAGAGGAGGTAACAAGGAAGAAACCAGAGGAAAGAAGCCTCCCAACAAAAGACCAGCCTTCGAGAAAGTGCCTAAAAGCTCCTAGTACACCGGATCTCCTGCAAACCACAGTTAGTTGTCCTAGAGTTTCAGGTCAGGAGCAACCTTTTCTTCCAAATTCTCAACTAATACCATCAGTGCTGAGGAGGGCTGCCAGGCCCCTTGCTTGCTTGCCTGTCTGCTTGCTTGCTCTTTATTTCCCTCCCTCCTTGTCCTGCCCCTGTCTCCTCTCCTGATAAAGAAGGGGAAATATGGGGGGGGGGGCTGAAGCATTTCTTCCACAAGCGACCATAATGGCAGGCTTCAAGGACCGTGGCACTCTCTTGAGGGCTGGTCTTTTGCTCAGTTTTTTCCCTTGTTTCCTTCCCTTTTTGATCTGTCCCCCTTGCTAATCCTTCAATGCAGAAATGTGTGTGCAAACGCTTTCCAAACACCACAAAAGGGCAGTAAGTCTTGATCGCACACATGAGGGCGTGGTGGTGGTGAAGAAACTCCTGTATTTTCTCTCCCCTTTTTAGCGTGGAAGAGGGGTCATGAGGGAGGTGTAGTTGCCTCAGCCTAAGGCTCAAGGGTTTTTGGTGGTGGTGTCACTGTTTGAAGATAGAGTTTGGAAGACGCACACTCCCCGCCCAGTTGCATTGCTTCAGGTCCTTGTTTTAGGAAAGGAGGGGAGAGAGAAGGGCAAAGACAGGCTGGCTGGCTGTCAGCTCTGCTGTTGCTCAGCTGCTCAGCCACTTCCACCTGGGAGTGTGACAAGCCGTTGCCAGCCTGCCTTTGCCTTGGCTCTGCTGCCGGGAGGCTCCTCCCCAAAGGGACCAAGCTCAAAGCTATTCAAATATAGGAAGCTGTCTAAAGGCCAGTTCAAACTGTGAAGTCGAAGGCTTTCACGACCGGCATCCATGATTTTCTTTGTTTTTTTTCCAGGCTGTGAAGCCATGTTCTGGAAGAGTTTATTTCTGACATTTTGCCTGCCTCTGTGCCTGGCATCTTCAGAGAATGGTTGGGTAGGAGTGTGTGTGGGATTTATATACTGTGAACCCCTGTTGGAGAGGATATGGACCATTAGCCAACCAAACACTAATCCTCCTTGCATATCTCCACCCAGAGACTAGCCATTCAAATACACAAATTTACATATACTCCCCAACAGGGGGTCACAGTATATAAACCACACACACACTCCTACCCAACCATTCTCTGAAGATGCCAGCCACGGATGCAGGCAAAACATCCAAAATAAACTCTTCCAGAACACGGCCTCATAGCCCGGAAAAAAAAAAAAGGAAAACCAGTTCAAACTATTTGTCTGTTTTAATCTGTCTGCTCCAACAGCAGTTCTCAGGCTCTGCCAGCACCTGCTACCTGTCTGTTCACTAGAAGCAACAGGGACTGTAGGTAGGCTCTTGTGTGTGCAAAGCATGAAGTGCCACTAATTTATCATCTTTTCCTAATTCATAGACCTCACTGAAAGGAGTCTCTGACCTAGTCCTGGATAACCTCTAGCATTATTTAGGTCTATGGGGAGGGAGGCTAAAACATGAAAAAAATGCCTCTCATACCCTCTAGAGGACATCCGGGAGCATTTTGTTTTGTAGGCAATCATATGATGTGGCCCTTAGGGGCTAAATATGGCTCCCTAAACTTCCCTAGTCTACCCCTGCTTTAATAATTCAAGACAATTAACATTCATGGTGTGTCCTGCATTCCTATTTAAATCGGGATGAGGAAGTTACAAGTAATTGAGGGGACATGTGGGTCTTCAGCTTTTGTCTTAGATAAAGAGAAATACCGTACTCATACATTACTTAAGCAAGTAGAGGTGGTATATGTCGATCCTATAGTGAAAGGTACAAAATTTGCTTTTAATTACTGTTTACTAGTTTCCAGTATTAATATATAATTCCCAACTCCTTTGTTGCTGCCTTCACCAATAGGACTCTTCCATGTAGTGTTCACTCAGATGCAAACGAGCAGGGTATAAATAACTAAATAATAATGATGATGATGATGCTACCTTGCACTCACTACTTGTAACAGATATTTTTTCAGCAATGTGAGGAAGGAATCTTTCAACCTGGGTCTGGCTCCTCCCTAAGGGTTCATAGGCAGGGAATGTTATGTGTCAATCAATCTTACCACTGCAAGGGGGAGGGCCAGTCCCACCTTTCCCCAGTTCTGTCCTGCCTCCTCTTGATACAAAACAGGGCTTATCATTCCAGCTAATCTTGGACCTTTGAGTAACTTTTGTCTGTGCCGTGCTATTCTTTCACTGGGCTTTGCCACCCTAAGGGAAAGGGCTCCCTCACAGGAGGCCAAATCGATCCCGGTGTGTACCACTGAGGCAGTTCAGGAGCATGATGGAGCCTCACAGAGCCGATGGACCACCTCAAGGTGCTGACAGATGTGGCTTCAGCTGCGCCAGGTGAGTGTGGGGAATGCTTGCTCGCTCGCTCCCTTGCAAAGAGCTTCCCTGTGAGCTGTGTGACTGGATCTCCCTCATGGCCAGGCAGGGTGTAGGCTCCAGGGGACTGAGGGAGGGGGAGAAGTGGTGGCAGGTTTTCCCACAGCCTAGGTTAAAGAATGCCTTGAAAAGGTACGAAAGTGCAAGGCCAGAAAGGAGAGAAAGGAGCAAGAAAGCATCTGGCCTTAGACCCCTCGTTCTCCTCTCAAGAGGGGAGGGGGTCAGATGTCAGAGGAGTGCCTCTGACAACTTTCCCCCTTCTTAAGGTTAAAAGGGAGTTAAAACATGTTCCTGTCTTTACATCAGAAACAGTCTTCTGTTTCCCCAAACACTTGCCACACCTCAGTATCAGTCCAGAGACTTTGCTTCAGACATAGATAGTGAAGCAGAAGAGCAAAGTATCATACTTGGTTCCCAAGACCTCAGTTCAGGCTATGATACAGATGGGAAAGCTGAAGGACAGGGGGACATGTCAGGGCTTGAGACAGAAAATAACACTCCCCAGCAGTTACAGACACACCAGCACCTACCGCAGTTGAACGCAGACAAAAAAAGGAGGGGCTATGACACGCAGAACGCTTAAGAAGCACTCATTAATCAGATACCTGGGAGATGCTGACAGGAAGTTGCTGCTGACAACCAACCTTTCTGGAGGAAACAAACTGCTAATCTCTTAAGATTCCTGACTCATGTTTCTAAGATTTCTGGACTCTGCTTTGCAGACTGACCTTACTACTTGATACTCCCTTGGACTGAAGCCTTGGATTTATTGCTTTACCCTACTGACCTGGACTGCCTGGACTCTAATGACTGTACACACCAGCTGGTAAGCTCCTGTTTTGCCTGCCTGGTGGACTTTTCTGAATACTGTTCTCTGGCTAGCTTCCAGGACAGGACAACACTTCTGATGTAGGCAAATTGTCCCCAGGAAGGGGATTCTTTTCTTGAGCATGTACCCCCTCAATTGTATGATGCTGATCTATTTCCTGTTCTTCATAAAGTGAAAAAATATCTGAAGCTCTTTTCTAGTAGTCAGATTTCTGGTAATGCTGTGGTAGGGATCCCAGAGATCAGCACTAAGGCTAAACAAGAACATTCAGTGGTACCCTTTGTGGAGATGTTTGCAGAGGTTATGGAATGGGAATGGACTCATCCTGGGAGGGCACGGCCAGTTCCAATTGTTAGCAAGTGCCTGTGCTCATTGCTTATTGATGTTATGAATAAATTGAAATTGCCACTTATTGAACCTCCTGTGGCTGGATTGGTCTCAGGCATGTTATTTCCTAAAGATGGAGACGACATCCTTAAGAATCCTGAGGACAAGAGGGTGGACATCTTTTTGTGTAGGGCTCATGAGGCTTTGGCTCCGGCCACCAGAGCGGGTTCTGTAACTTCATTGTTTGCAAGGGCTGCTATTTGCAGGTCCAAGAATTTGATTACTCTGGTTCCCAAGGAAGAGACTAAGCATCGATAGGGGCAAAATAAATTGTCTATGGAGTCCACCTTCATGGCTGATGCTACTCTTGATTTGGCCCAATTTGCATCACGTGCTATGGCAGCTAATGTTGCTGCCATGTATCAGCCTTGGCTAAAAAGTTGGAACACAGATAAGTTCCATTTAATAGGTGTCTATTCAAGGAAACTAAACTATTTGGGGATACCTTGGGCAAGGTGTTGGTTGAGACCAAGGATGGAAAGAAAGTGTTACCATCCTTGGTTAAGAAAGAGGAAAGGAAGTCCTTTTGTGGGTATGGGTCCCAGTTTCGTCAGAGGGAGTTTTGGCCCTTCAGATAAAATTGGGATGCTCCAAAAAGCACTTCAGACAGCAACGAACTTCTGGGTGCAATAAAGGTGGTTCAACCCCTTTCAACAAGCAGGGTGGAAAGTACAGGTAGGCATTCCCAGTGGGAGCTCCCGCTCTTCATTTTGCCCATTGCTGGGAGAGAACACCCTCTGATGTTGGTGGGCAGGACTGTGAGACAGGGTTATACCATCTATTTCATTCAAAAGCCCCCATTTTTTTCATCCAGTCTCACAATCTCAGGTGAGCAGAGAAGCATTCTTGGATGGTTCAGGCAATAGACCACCTGGTTCAGATAAGAGAACTAGAACCTGTGTCCCCTCAGGACAGGTTTTTGGGCTGTTCCTCTGTTCTTCTTGGTCCCAAAGAAAAACAAGAACTGGAGGCCTTTTTGAACCTTTGCAGGGTCAATTGTTTCGTAGCTAAGCGGAAATTCCACAAGGAAACCTTACAATCAATCCTGGAAGGGGTGCAAGAGGGGAATTTTCTGGTGTCTCTTGACCTCCAGGAGGCATACTTGCACATTATGATACACCCAGCTCACATGAACTACCTCAGGTTTGTGTATCTTAAGGATCATTATCAGTATAGGCCCTTACCATTTGGTCTGTCAGCCTCTCCGCAGGTGTTCACAAAAGTGCTGGTTGCCTTGGTACCTCATCTGAGGTTGAGAGGGCTCCACATCCACCCATACCTGAACAATCTGTTGGTTTGCTCGCCATCTCTGCAGAAGGATAGGGAGGATGTGTGAATAGCTATGGAGTTGGTTCCACCATTGGTGAGGTCTTCTCTACATTGGTGGCTGACAGAAGTGTTGAAGGAAGGGATCCTTATTTGGGATCCAAAAAGAGAAGTTGTTACAACTGATGTCAGTCTGCATGGCTGCGGAGCAAACTGCAATGGGCAGATGGCTCAGTACCTGTGGTCTCCCAGTGAAAGGGTGCACATCTGGTGCTCCCCAATCTGCAGTTGGAGGTTCAGGAAAAGTGTGTGTTAATCCAGACAGACAACATGGCGACCAGAGCCCACATAAACAGGCAAGGAGGAACATGGTCACATGTCCTGGTGTGTGAGACATCTTCTCTGATGTGTTGGAGTGGAGGATCACCTTCAATAACATCAAGGAGGAATACATTAAGGAATACATAAAGCATCAGCTAAATTGTCAGGCCAATTGGCTAAGCTGACAGATCAAGGAGAGTGGGCCCTGAACTCACTAGTATTGCAAATGATAGTGAAAAATCTGGGCAGTTCATGGGTGGATCTTTTTACCTCTCAGGAGATTCACAAACTGTCCTGTTTTGTGTCAAGATCTTGGATGGAGAGGGAAATTGGCTTTCAATGCTCTCACAATAAACTGGCTCAGGGTATTGTGTCACATCTTTCATCTGGTGGTGATGTTGGCCTAGGAACTGAGAAAAATTAAGGTGGAGGGGGTGGAGGTGATCCTGGTAGCACCCAAGTGGCCTTATCCTCTGTGGTTTTCCAAGATAGTCAGCATGCAGGTTCAGGAGGACTGGTTCTGGCCCCCATAGCCAGACTTGCTCCATCAAAAAGATGTTACACCTTGACCCGGAGTAGTTACAACTACACACAAGGAGGCTGAGTGGGAAAGGCTTGTTGCTGAAGGTTATGATGTAATTGAGACTATCCTGGCTGCTAGCAGACCTTCCTGTATGAGTCTACATAAAGACATCTGTATGAGTCTACATAAAGGGCATTTTGTAGATGGTGTTGGTATAAAGGAGTGAACCCTCAGATGGCTTCAGTAGGATCAGTTTTGGCCTTCTTGCAGGCCAGTTTGCATAAGGGCTTCAAATGCCAATATTCTGAAGAGACATGTGTCAACCTTAGATTCTATCATGAAGGGCCGGCGAGGTAAGCCGCTCGCTTCCCACCCATATGTTCAGGGTTTTTTTGAAGGCGATAGCTCAGCTTAAGCCAGGAACTGCCCATAGATTTCCCACATGAAATCTGAATGTGGTTTTGCATGCCTTGTCAAAGGCCCCTTTTGATACTTTGGTATTGGTAGATTTGAACTTTCTTACCTTTCAGACTTTGCTTTTTGTTGCCATTACCTCAGACTGCAGAGTCTCTGAGTCGAGGGCTCTGTCAGTCTGGGAGGAGTTATGTATTTTCCATAAAGATTTGGTTGTTTTCCATTTGGATCCTTCCTTTGTTCCCAAAGTAAATTCTATGGTCTACCGCTCTCAGGAGATTGTTTTGCGTTTTGTCCAGATCTAAAGGCACCACAGGAGAAGGAGTGGGATAGACTGGATGCACATAGGGCATTGAAAGTCTATCTAGAGAGGACAAAGGGGTTTCATGAGTCTGATTACATGTTTGTCTTGTTTTGAGAGTTGACTAAGGGACACCGGTTATCTTCATCCAACTTAGTCTCCTTGGTTGGATCATGTATTGAACTGGCTTATGTGTATAGTTCCAAGCTGGTCCCAGAAGGAATTCAAGCACATTCCACTTGTAGTGTGGCCACTTCTTTATTTTTTATTTTATTTAGGTATTTATACCCCACTCTTCAGCCACAAAGGCTCTCAGGGTGGCTTACAAATTGTTAAGCAATAGCACTTTACACATCTACACCACTTTATAGCACGCTAGGCACTAAGTGGTTTCCAATATGTGTTAGCTAATTGCCATTTTACCAACCTATGAAAGGATGGAAGGTTGAGTGAACCTTGGAGCCCTTGGGATCGACCTTGCAATGTTGTGGCTGCAGTGCTGCATTTAACCACTGCACCACCAGGGCTCCCAGGCTCACTTCTGCAGCTCATTAAACTACAGCTTCCTTGTTAGAGATTTGTAGAGCAGCCACTTGGGCTTGTCTGTCTTCCTTTGTTGGACACTAAAGGATTAACAAAATTGATTCAGCAAACACATCATTTGGTAGGCATATTCTGCAATAGGCAGTGTCTTCATAGTAGGTTGATGCTGGCTCTAGGGGGTGTGGTGACCACTTGTGTAAGTCCCAGCTTGAAGGATTCCCTCCCCACACTGCTGGAAAATGGAACATTGGTACTTACTGTGAAGATTCCTTTTCAGCAGACATTGGGGAAGGAATCCTTCCCACCCGTGTTAAGAGTATTTGTGCCACTGGCGGTATTTTTGTAATTCCATCACTGGGAAAGGTGGGACTGGCCCTCCCCCTTGAAGTGGTAAGATTGATTGACACATGATGTACCCTGCCTGTGAAGCATGAAGCAGGATCCAGACCCAGCTTGAAGGATTTGCTCCCCATGACTGCTGAAAAGGAACATTGACGGTATCAATGCTTCATTTGTATACCATCTGGCTTTTCTTCATATTGGATACAAACTGTGCATACACATATGCACTTGTGTGTTTATGGATCTAATATTCAGCTGAAATATTAATTCAAACAATATAGTAACTTATACTTACACTCCAGTAAAGCACATCTGACACAGAGGACACTTTTCAAGTGTTGGATTTTCCTCACGGTGATTCTCTGTTTTTCCCTGGTCGCTTAAACTAGAAGAATGAAGGTCCTGCGCAGGTAATATTGAAGTAGCTTCATTAAATAAAGTGCTATGTTGTACATGAGTATCATTATTTGATGGGTTTTCCCTTCCATTTTCTCTTCTGCTTTCCACTTCATCTTGGACAGAACACCTTTCCCACAGCTTTTCAAACTCTTTTAGATGACTCTGTACAGGTGTTAATGAAGAATGCCCGGGTGAATTTTGAGGGTTAGTGTGCTGACATGTCTCAAACCTCTCTCCACATTCCAGCTGAGTAGAATATTTTATGCTGCAATTCATTTTTGAAACTTGAGAGGTATGCTCACTTGCTGTACTGGATTTTCGTTCAGGAAAAGGAGAAATGACTGTGGGTATCTCATCTTCATCATTTTCTCTTTCTATTAAGTTTGCTATCTCATTTTCAGAGTTTTGATGCCTCCTTGAATTACTTTCTTTAGTATCTTCTCTTTGATAACGTGGAAATGGAACCCACTGAAACTCTTTCATTCCAGTGTTAAACATTTCTGGTTTTGCCTGAGGGTTTGCAGTTTGAGAGCTCTGTAACACAAACAAATTCAAGCTCTTCTAAATGGTAAACTGTCTCCAGATTCCTTCAGCATTTAATATAGAAAAGCTAATATAACAGTGTGACTCAAGTGCTGGATCTGAATGTGAGAAATGCAGCTTCAAGTAGCTCAATAAATATGAGGCTCAATGAACAGTTATGAACAAGAACCTATTCTCCAGTGGTTCTGGGACAGGGTTATCATTATTTCTGGAAAGTACTACCTCTTCATTGACAGGTATGGTCTTTATCAAGAACAAAGTTAAGTGAGTCACTTCTACTTAGTTTTAGACCATACCATGCTTTTTACCTATGGTATGTCCAGCATACAAGTTAAACAATACAGTGATAAAATGTACCCTTGCCGGTCCCTTGCTTATTGAAAACCATTCTATTTCTCTGTATACTGTCCTGACGGTAGCCTCTTGCCCTGAGTATAGGTTATGTATGAGGACAATCAAATGTTGTGGCACACCCATTTCTTTAAAAGTGATTCGTAGTTTTTCATGATCTGCACAATCAAAAGCTGCACAATTTATAAAACAGTCTGATTTTCTTCTGAAAGTCTTTGGTGTGCAGTGTCAGGGTATAAAAAATAGTTCTCCCAATAAATCAGATTACGGAGGTGATCATTCTGATAGGCCACAGGTCTAAATACCAGATCTGGTCAGCCCTGGTTAGTACTTGGATGGGAGACTACCAACAAATACCAGGTGCTGTAGGCTATATTTCAGGGGAAGGAACTGGCAAAACCACCTTTAAGTATTCCTTGCCTAAGAAAACATTATGAAATTCATGGGGTCACCATAAGTCAACAGGCAACTTGAAGGCACATACATACACATGCAAACCTTTGTTAGCAACCTAAACCATTAGCCTCCTGTCTGATCCATTGCTACACATAAGGAACTAATTCACAACAAGGACTCTAAGCCTGGTGGGTGGGCTGGCACCATGGGAGGCTTTTCACTTCCACCAAATGAGAAGACTGGAAGAAAGTGAACTTCTAGCCAGGTTGCATGGCAGGGGGTTGGATTTGTGGTCTCTTCCAAATCTATGATTCTAGGTTTAAACTGGGTTGCTTTAAACCAAATGACTAAAAAGTTAGTAACCTGTGGGCTAGACAATGCAACTGTTAGGTGGATTTGTAATTGGTTGACTGACCGAGCCCAAAGGGTAGTCACCAATGCCTCCTCTTCATCCTGGAAAGAGGTGACCAGTGGGGTGCCACAGGGTTCTGTCCTGGGCCCAGTGCTATTCAACATCTTTATCAAGGACTTGGATGAGGGAATAGGGGGTATGCTTATCAAGCTTGCAGATGACACCAAATTAGGAGGAGTAGCTACTACCCCAGAGGACATGATCAGGACCCAAAATGACCCCCTTAACAGATTAGAAAGCTGGGCCAATATTAACAAAATGAATTTCAACAGGGAGAAATGTAGGATATTACACTTGGGCAGTAAAAATGAACTGCACAGATATAGCATGGGTGACACATGGCTTGAGGGCAGTACATGCAAATCCTTCAATTAACATAAGTTCAACCTACACAACTTGCTTTAAAAGAGCACATTTTTATAACAATTATTATTTAAGGTAGTGGCCATAACATCTGAACTGTATTTTGCTACTTAATTTCCTTATTTAGTTCTATATTGGTTTTAATGCAAAATAAACCTAGTTTAAACCAAAAAGGGGGGAAATAGTTATTGTTTTTTTAATGGCTTTTTCCCAATCCTGTATTTAGCCATGTTTACCCAAAAGCCTTCATAAAAAGAAGCTTCATTAGCTTTGTTAACTGAAGCATACCTGTATATTCAAGACATTAGGGTCAAATTATACTACACAGATAATCCAGTTTGAAACTGGATTATTTGCCATGCTTCCTTCCTAGTGAATCTTTGGATATGTAATTTTACAAGGTCTTCAGTCTTCTCTGCCAAATAGTGCTGATGCCTCACCAAACTACAAATCCCAGGATTAAACAGGAAAGAGCCATGGCAAACAATCCAGTTTCAAACTGGATTATTTGTGTAGTGTGGATTTGGCCTAGGAGGTACTTTCCAGAACAAAAGACTAGTACATTCTCCATATTTGGTTTTGTCTTGTTTGCATTTCTCACTGCTACTGCTTCATCAATATCACCAGAACCAGCATTCTGGAAAACAAATATTGGAGCAGACATTAGAAATCATGATGTTTATCACATGCAGCAGCATCCTCCCATTATATTTCTATTTTTGAAAAACCTATAAAGACCATACCTCTTGAAAGGAGAAGCTGCTCTGATTATCACAAACCACTACCCCTCAACCTTAGTAGGTATTCATTTTAAAATGGTAATTCAACACAACTGGAGAGCAAAATGCATTGAAAAAAGCATTCCAGTTTATTTTATCTTAAGACAGCGGCCATTAGGAGCATTTTGTAAACACCTTTTACCTTTGCAAGAAATGGTGGGAAGTTGTCTATTTTTTCTAAGCTTGAGTGATTCAGATGCGGTTCCACAGTCCTGAGTAATGTCATCCATAAGCCTTCAGAATTGCTTAAGTCTTGCTTTTGAAACCAGGAAGAGCTGCTGGCACATGTTCTACAAAACAAAGGCTCTAAAGTAATATCAGTCTTCCTACTGGTCATCTTGTCAGACCCAACCCAGTGTAGCTCACACTAACTTGGAAGTCTTAATTTAAAGTCAGAACCTTGTTACTACACTGTAAGTCAGTATGAACAAGATGAAACAAAGCAACTTCCATTTTACTACTCCACAATAAAAAAAAATGCTTTCTGCTTAATAAGCTCTTTTGCCTAGAGAATACATGTCTGAGCAAAGACAGATGGGGCAGGGGACAAGGCACCATGCGACCTCTAAAGCAAGGTTTTGTTTTTGCAGACTGGCAGCATTGCTGCCTGGCAGTATTGTCCCCATCTTTCAGGACCACTGTCTGGACACCTGCAGTGGTGGGAGCTGTACAGTCCTTCAGACACTGCAGAGTGCAACTCCTAACAGCCCTAGGCTGTTTGATCATGATTCCTGTATAGCAGGGGGTTGGACTGGATGGCCCTTGTGGTCTCTTCCAACTGTACAATTCTATGATTCTACCACCCCTACCTGTTCTAACTTTTGTCTCCCCAACCATGAGTCCAAACACTATACTGGGTACCAGACACTGTTGTCTGTCAGAGGGTCCCAAAAGAGGCCTCTCTGTCATTTTAAGTTTTGCTTGAATTGCTTGGGCAGCTCTTTAGCCATGTTCGAAGGATGTTTGGAAATGGGAGGGAGCGCAGATGCGGAGACTGTGAAGTCAACTTGAAGGCAGTTAACAACAAACATTGCTAAATTAATTACAATCTACCTTTTATCCACAAATGTGCATTACTGGGTTGTTGGAGAGAAGAGGGAATCAGATTTTTTTTCAAGATAGTTCTTGTTGTGCCCTTTCAAGTCATGTCTAACTTATGGCAATCCTAAGGGTTTTTCTGAGGTTGAGAGAGTGTGACTTGCCCAAGGTCACCCAGTGAGTTTTCATGGCTGAGCAGGGATTCAAACCTTGGTCTCCAAAATCTTAGTCTAACAGTCAAACCACTCTTAAAATCCATCTCAGGGAGACAAGTTGTATTAATTTTCACAGCAAGGAGTAAAAGAACATGCAGACATACAGATGTTTTAGGCCTCCAACTCCCAATTGCCCTGCCGTCCAGCAACAGAGAAGGACTTTGGAAGTTACAGTCAAACACCAGTAGGGCGCCTCACTTTCCCCATCTATTGTAGAGCACGCATGTTGCACCTCACATCTGTGTGGCTTCTGACGGGTGCAAGTAGACAGTCAGATTCAAAAGGACAAAAATTCTTCAGAAAAATGCAAGGTATACACACATACACACACCACACAACTGAAATACTGATGCTTAGGCAGTACTAGTAACTTTTCCAGAGAGTACAATCTCCACTAAGCTACTAAACATGCTAGGACTTTGTAGTAGAGAAGTATATTTATTAATAATTGCTTCAATCTGAAATGTCAATTTACACAAAGCCCCAAAATCCTTTTTTTCAAAACTGCTAGAGAATCATGAAGCTTTGTTATTTGAACACCAAGGTAAACCCAGAAGCAGTGTGTACATCCCATTACAGGTGAATTGTAGCATTGTAATGTAGTGGTCTGAATGTTGGACATTTTGAGACCAGGGTTCAAATTTCTGCTCAGCCACGGGAACTGTAGGCAAGTCATATGACCTTAGGCCTGCAACCTCCATTAGCCCTGCTATCCAGGGCTGTCATCCAGACTTTAGGCAAGTTCTGTTCCCTCAGCTTCTAGTCTAAAGCCAACCTCCTTGGAATTAATCTTACTTGCAACACGGGCGCCTCCATATGTCAGAAAAGACTTGATGCACACAACAACATACATGTGTTGAATGCAATACTGTATGTGAAAAATTTCCTGTGCAGAGATCAAAAATTTCTGGGTGCTAATGTTAAATGTAATATGTAAACACAACTCATGGGAGCTGCACTGCTCCCAAAATCTGACACATGCTTTTCTCCCACATTCTTGCACAGCTGTCTGCCAGAGGATGGTGCCTAGCTAGGAGGGGGAATAAGAGGTCTGACCCACTAGAGAAAGAATTCTACACCACTAATGAAAGTTACCTTCTGTCCCCAATTTTCTAAAGTAAAACTCCAGTGGCACATTTAAGAAATACAACAGAGGTGTCCAGAGAAAAGTGCCCACCAAAGTGACCGAGGCAATACAAATACAGTGAACTAGACAAGTTGTAGGTGTGAATGAACTATCAAGCTTATCAAGTTTGGAAATGACACCAAATTAGGAGGGGTAGCAAATACCCCAAGGGACAGGATCAGAGTCCAAAATGACTTCAACAGATTAGAAAGCTGGGCCAAAACTAACAAGATGAATTTCAATAGGGAGAAATGTAGGATACTACACTGGGGCAGTAGTAAAAATGAAATGCACAGATGTAGGATGGGTGACACCTGGTTTGACGGCAATACCTGCGAAAGGGGTCTAGCAGACTTAGTGGACCTCAGGCTGAACATGAGTCAGCAGTGTGATGCAGCAGCTAAAAAAGCCAATGTGATTCTAGGCTGCATCAATAGGAGTAAAGTTGTCCCTCCATATCCATGGATTGGTATCCATGGATTTAAGTATTCAGGTCTTGAAAATATTCTTTTAAAAATAATAATCCAAAAAGCAAGCCTTAATTTTGCCATCTTATATAAGGGACACCATTTTGCTATGGCAATGCATATAATGGGACTTGAGTATTCACAGATTTTGGTATCTACGGGGGTCCTGGAACCAAAACCCATGAATATGAATGGACAACTGTATAGTGTCTAGATCAAGGGAAGTAACAGTGCCAGTCTATTCTGCCTTGGTCAGGCCTCACCTAGAATACTGTGTCCAGTTCTGGGCACCACAATTCAAAAAGGATATGGACAAGCTGTAGCGTGTCCAAAGAAGGGTGACTAAAATGTGAAAGGTCTGGAAACCATGCCTTATGAGGAGAGATTTAGGGAGCTGGGAATATTTAGTCTGGAAAAAAGATGGTTAAGAGGGGACACGATAACCATTTTTAAATATTTGAAGGGATGTCATACTGAGGACGGAGCAAGATTGTTTTCTGCTGCTCCAGAGACTAGGATGTGGGACAATTGACTCAGACTCTAGGAAGGACAAGGAGCAATGAGTTCAAATTACAGGAAAAGAGATTCCACCTCAACATTAGGAAGAACTTCCTGACAGTAAGAGCTCTTCGGAAATGGAATGGACTACCTCGGGGTGTGGTGGGGTCTCCTTCTTTGGAGGTTTTTAAACAGAGGCTGGGTGGCCATCTGTCAGGATCGGATCCTGTCTTCCTGCATGGCAGAATGGGGATGGGCTGGATGGCCCCTTGGGGTCTCTTCCAACTCTATGCCTTTCAGTGCCTCATCCTCCGCAGTGTACAGCGGCTGGGCCTGAAGGAAATCGCCATTGGCGGCTGAATTCGTTTTTGGGTGGGATTCCCTAATCCCCCCTTCCCTCCGACCCCCATAAACCTCTCCCCCGCCCCCAGAGCCGCCCACCCTGCCGGCCCCCGCCCCAACTCACGGGGGTCGCCCAGGAAGCGCCGCCGCCCCCGCCGCCCCTTCTTCCCCGCCGGAGCCCCGCGGCGGCCTCCTTCTCCTGAGGCGGAGCGTCCCTCCTCCCGCCTCGCGGCCTGGGCCCGGCTCCTCGCTGGCCATGAGGCGGTTCCGGCGCCCCTTTCCCCCGCGGCGGCTGCCTCCCCCTCTGGGCCTGGCCGCGGAAGGCAGGCAGGGAGGGAAAGGCCCAGGAGGTGCCGTCGGTCTCCCTTCCCGCCCGGCCTCGTCGGCCTCGGCCTCCGCCTTCCTCTCGGGCCCGGAAAGAGGGGCGGCTCAGCTTCGGCAGCCCTTCTCAGCCTTTCCGCCGCGGTGGGGTCAGGCCTCAGGGAACCCTGCCTGAAAATGAGGATGTTTTATTTGTTTGAGTTATTTGTACCCCGCTCTCGTCAGCCACAAAGGCTCTCAGAGCGGCGTACGAATGGTTAAGCAATAGCACTTAGCACCTACACCACTTTTATGGGCCCAAGGCACTGTCTAAGCCAGCCCTTCTCAACCTTTTTAACCCTGGTGGGACCCTGGGACAGTATTCAGGTCTGGGGAACCCCTGCCTAAAAATTATTTTATGTATGGGTGTGTAATATATATATGGAAACATCACCCAAGGAGCCCTTCTGCTGTGCTTTCTGCAACCGGACTTGTCTATCTCGGATTGGCCTTTTTAGTCATCAGCGCGCTTGCAGAAAGCGCGGGATGAGTCCTTCCTGAATCTTCGCTTGCGAAGAAAAGCCAGATATAGATATAGATATAGATATATACAGCTGTCCCTCCATATTCTCGGATTTAAGTATTCACAGCTTGAAAACATTCTTAAAAAAATAATAATCCAAAAAGCAAACTTGATTTTGCCATCTTAAATAAGGGGCACCATTTTGCTGTGCCATTGCATAGAATGGGACTTGAGTATTCACAGGGGTCCACAGCTTCCAAATTGTTTAAGCAATAGCGCTTACACTTCTACACCCCTTTCATAGAGCACAAGGCACTTTCTAAGTCAACCTTTTTAACCCTGCTGAGACCCTTGGAATAATTTTCAGGTCTCAGGAGACCCTTGTCTAAAAATTTATTTATTTTTATTTATTTATACCTTGCTCTTCAGCATCAAAGGCTCTCAGAACAGCTTACAAATTGTTTAAGTGATAGCACTTACACATCTACACCACTTTTATAGCGTACTAGACACTTGCTAAGTCAATCTTTATTAACCTTTCCACCCTGGTGGGACACTTGAAACAATTTTCAGGGATTCCACAAAATAATGTTTCTCTCCCCTCACCCCAATCTCAATACCTCTTGGAACCCCTTGCAACCTCTTGGGGAACCCTGGTTGAGAAACCTTGAGGTTAATGTTATTTTTAATAATAATTTTAATTTGGGGGGTTAGCCACAACGTAGGGCCTAAGTACGCTAAAGGCACCCAATCCTGTTTCATCTTGGCCCCTAAGCAGGGTCTGCTGTGGTTAGTACTTGGATGGGAGACAGCCAACAACTACTAGGTGCTGTAGGCCAGTGGTTCCTAATAACAACAACAATAACAACAATAATACAATTACATCATCCATTAGCCTTTCTCAACATTTTTATCCCGGAGGAACCCTTGAAATAATTTTTAGGTCTCAGGGAACCTCTGCATAAACATTATTCTATATACTGTTATTGCTTTCCCCCCACAATCACTATCCCTTGAGGAACCCCTACCAACTTCTTGGGGAACCCTAGGGTGCCAGGGAACCCTGATTAAATCTTCCCTCAGAGGCACTGGAGGGGGAGGGAAGACTTTTCTCCTGCTTCTTCCTGCAAGTTTATGGCTGGAGTGGATTGAATGGCAGTACACAGGCCAAGCCAGCCAGCCTTTGCCTTGGCTCCTGTCACACGGCCATTCCACTGCAGGGCCTTCAAGCCTTCACAGACCCCTGTGAGGACATTGCAGACCCCTGAGGGTCCCCAGACCACAGGTTAAGAACCACTGCTGGAGACTATATTTCAGAGGAAGGAACTGGCAAAACTACCTCTGAGTATTTCTTGCCTAAGAAACTCCTATGGAATTCATGGAGACCACGTAAGTTGAAAGGCGAGTTGGGAGCAAGCAAAATGAGGGCATTGCCCCTACGAATAGGGTTGCGAGAGTGAACTGGAGAGAGTTGCTACACCTTACGGCTGTGTAGAAGTGGGAATTTCAGCAGCTGTTACTTGGTAGCATAGTAAGCAAAGGCGATTTCTAAAGGACCCTGGGTGTTGAAAAGGATATGACTTTATTTTTAAAAACAGCCCAATGAGTTTTGTCTTGCTCAGGGGCTTTTAAAAGAAAAAGGGGTAGTACATAATCTAGATCTAGATCAAATCTAGATCTATAATTCTCTTGGGTATGTTGTCGTTTGCGGTGTGCTGATTGGCTGCTTAGGAATCTGACCAACCAATCAAAGCTTGGTTGGTCAACCAACCAGCACACTGGGGGCGGGATCATGTGGACCTTTACAGCAGAGGATGTGGGAGCAGCATGGGGGGTGCGTGTGCACGAGGAGGGAGGCATGGGGGTGGGGGTCGGTGCAGGGAGGGCAGTGCGTGGGGAGGGAGCGGGGGGGGCAGCATGGGGCAGGGGAATTCGGGGAGGGTTGCATGGGGGTGGGGGTGGCGAGAGGGTGGCGTGGGTTTGGGGAGGGGTGGGGGAACACAGGCAGGGCGGCACAGGCACGGGGGGCAGGAGGGAGGGTGTAGGGAACGCAGGGAGGGAGGTTCAGGGTGCGAGGGGGCTGCGCGGGTGCGGGTGAACGCGGGGAGGGAGGTGCAGGCATGGGGTGGCACAAGGGGGGAGCGGGGAGGGCATGGGGGAACGCAGGGAGGGCAGCGCGGATGCGGGGGGCATGGGGAGGGGCCTGGGCGGTGTGGGGGAGCAGCGTGTGTACCGCTAGGAGGGGGTGTAGCGTGGGGGGGAATGGTGTATGTTACACCAGGTGTAACTAGTTACAGTAATTATTACAAGAGACAAGTTACATTTTACATAAAATTACATGTAAATGGTCTCAATTTTTAAAAAGTGCATATTAAAGCCAAATGCACACAGGTAAAAGAAAATGCAACTTCAATACCAACATGCAGGGATTTTAAAAAGAGTGCCTCCAAAGCTTATGCCTAGCAGCCGATAGGTTACAAAGTAGGAGGCAGAGCATTATACTGTTCCAATTTTCGCAATGTGTATTAAGGACATTCATATAATAATAATACTACAGCAGCATGGGATCTTAGGGGATATGTGAACACTCTAGTTCAGTGGCTCTTAACTTTTTCTTTACCAGGCACAGACTTTAAAAATTATGAAGGCTGAGCTAATACCCCAGAGGACAGGATCAGAATCCAAAATGACCTGAACAGATTAGAAAGCTGGGCCAAAACTAACAGCATGAATTTCAACAGAGAGAAATGTAGGATACTACACTTGGGCAGTAAAAATAAAATGCACAGATATAGGATGGGAGACATCTGGCTTGATGGCAGTACATGTGAAAGGAATCTAGGAGTCTCAGTGGACCACAAGCTGAACATGCGTCAGCAGTGTGATGCAGCAGCTAAAAAAGCCAATGAGATTCTAGGCTGCATTAATAGAAGGACAGTACCTGAATCTTCGTTTGTGAAGAGAGAGAGAGAGAGTGCCTAGATCAAGAGAAGTAATAGTGCCACTGTATTCTGCTTTGGTCAGACTTGACCTGGAATACTGTGTCCAGTTCTGGGCACCACCATTCAAGAAGGATATGGACAAACTGGAACATGTCCAGAGGAGGGTGACCAAAATGGTGGTAGGTCTGGAAGCCATGATGCCCTATGAGGAGCGGCTTAGGGAGCTAGGCATGTTTAGCCCGAAGAAGAGAAGGCTGAGAGGGGACATGATAGCCATGTTTAAATATTTGAAGGGAAGTCCTGCTGAGGATGGGGTAAGCTTGTTTTCTGCTGCTCCAGAGACTACCTAGCAACAAAAAAGGCAGAAGAAAATATAACATAATTTTCTGTAATCCACTTAAGTGGGTTAGCATTTGGGCACACATATACCATATGTAACTCATTTATCAAACTGAAACCTTGCTAAACAGGTTAAAATGACCAAAATCAACTTCTTTCTTATGAACAGAAAACAAGCTGTCAGAAGTTGAAACATGCGAGGAGACAGTGGAACTTTAGTGTTCTTCTTCATTCCTCGAATCAACTATCTTGATCATCAGGTTAATATAGAATTCAAAGATGTAGCTGTGTTAGTCTGGATCAGTATGCAAAAGAATATTCACCTTTGAGATTAAATGAAACAAACAATTTTGTAGTACAAGCTTTCACAGACTTAGTCTATGATGTATTAAGTGCCTGTAGACAGACCTTAGAGTGTGTTTTGCTAGAAGTGGGCTGTAGTCCCAAAAGCTCATGTTTTTAACTGATTCTAATTTATCTAAGGTGCCAGATAAAGATTATCTTTCTGTTACTTTGTGCAATTATTGTGCAATGTGCACAATAATGTGCACAAAAATGTGCAATTATTTAACAGGCAAGTTAGGTATCAAGTAAAAGGCTGAAGCATTAATGTCCTTCCTTAATTTATTTCAACCAATTTCCTAATAAATATTTAAAGAAGGGATAAGACAGTTTTGAAAGTACTATTGAGAAACAGAAGCAGTTTGAGAACAAGAATGAAAAGCAGTGTTTAGATCATTAGGAACTGAGATCCAAAGTTATGATTAAAGTCCATGGACACAGAAAAGTAACTAGAATGTTTGGAGGTTTTTACTTTGTAAAAATGTAAGGTTAATTAAAGGTTTATTAGAGTTTCATTAATTAAAGGTATATTAAAGGTTTATTAAAATCTGGTGTTGAGAAAACTCTTTCCTTGTCTCTTCTAAATCATAGAATCATAGAGCTGGAAGAGACCACAAGGGCCATCTAGTCCAACCCCCTGCCATGCAGGAATACACAATCAAATCATTCCCAATAGATGGCCATCCAGCCTCTGCTTAAAAACCTCCAAAGAAGGAGACTCACCACACTCCTAGGCATTGCATTCCACTGCTGAACAGCTCTTACTGTCAGGAAGTTCTTCCTAATGTTCAGATGGAATCTCCTTTCCTGTAGTCTGAGTCCATTGCTCCTGTAGTTTGCTCCTGTAGTTTCCTGTAGTTTGAGTCCTAGTCTCTAAACCTGCAGAAAGCAAGCTTGTTCCATCCTGAGTATGACATCCCTTCAAATATTTAAACATAGTTATTACGTCACCTCTTAATCTTTGCTCTTCCAGTCTAAACATACACAGCTCCTTAAGCCGCTTCTCATAGGGCATGGCTTCCAGACCTCCCACCATTTTGGTCACCCTCCTCTGGACATTCTGAAGGTGTGAGAGACAAAGCTCCACTTCCATATGACTCCCAAGCCCCTTGTCACCATCACCCTCTTTGACCAACCTGCTCGAGGAGGGAGAGTGGAAGAACCACTGCCCTTACCTGGTGATCTCTTTCAGAGCAGCCGGGTCTGTGGGGTTCTGTATGGCTATATTTTTCTTTATCACCTACAACATTGAGCCTCTTAGGCACAGAGGTTGGCAAGGTAGAGAGGTGGACATCTATCACCTCAAAATTACATCAGTGTTTCTAAAATGACCAAAAGTGACCTGACTTCATCTCTGATTCACTTATTGGTGAATCTAGGGGCAATTTGGGTTTTGCTGTTTTGTAAATCTACTTGGGGGAAACATCTGTGGCAAAAGTGCTATGTTTTTGTGGTAGCTTCTAGCTTTTATTTACTGCTTGGGCAAGAAAAATCACATGTGGATTTTTTTTAATGGTATGGATACTTGAAAGGTGGTTTCAGAAGCCACAGAAACTTTCCTTACCCCTGTTCAAAGTTCATCCTGCAGGGAGAAAAATGGAGTAATGACAGGGATAGTCTTATCTCTATAGCCTCAAGTTTTTTTCCCCCTTGTGCCTTTAGATGTGATCTAGAGATCTGGCATGAGATTCTCAGCCCAGCAATTATATCCCACCTTCTCTCCTAAGATTGACTACTATACTTAAAAACATAGAAAATGCACTTTTGATACCATTTGATACTCCACCATACTGTCATGCCCTATGAGCTTGAGTAGGGTATAGAGTCAGAGGAGGACATAGCAAGGAACGGCCCTAGGGGCCCTGGCACAGGTTTATCTACACCTGTGCCAGCAGGGAACCCTACCAACCTAGAGGCTCGAGCAGAGGAAGAGCCTGGTCCAAATGGGTTGGCATCAGTGCTAGCAGAGAGTCCTGCCCATTCAGATAAGGATGAAGAAGAAGAGAGGGACTTACCTCCACCATTGTATACCCAGCAGTGAGCTCAAAAGGAGGCTCAAAGGAGGTCTCTGAGACTTTATGAGAAAAACCTGCTCATTAAGAAACACCTGACAAAGCCTTAATTGCTTTATAGATGCTGGGAGAGGCAGTGGAGGCTTTGTTAGAGATCAACTGATCTTTCTGGAGAAAGTTTCCTGCTGACTTTGTTGCCTTAATCCTTGCTGCTTTGACTCCTGCCTTGACCTTGGACTGTTCCTGACTACACTGTTGCCTGATCCTGCTGATCCACGGACTGACTTCTGGACAATGCTGCCTTCTGTAAGCCATGACCTTTGGACTGTATTCTGGACTCTTCTCTGTGTGCCTTCTTGCCTGTATTGCTGCTTCTTCAAGAAACGTAACCTTGCTTGTTCCGAACCTTATCTGGCTCCCCATAATTAACTTTGCTATCACTGGGGGTTGGCTGCTTTCCCAGATCATGTTTATCTTGCTGACATTTTGGGCTGCTTTCCCAGACACATACAATGATACTAATATTACTTTGGGACTTTGATACTCTTGCAATTTCAATATGCGCACTAGAGGGTCAAAGAGAGATTATTTTTTTAAGCATATATTGGGGGAAAAATCATGTGGGATAAAACCGTTTTTCCACTTAGAATCCTAGAATTGTAGAGTTGGAAGAGACCACGAGGGCCATCCAGTCCAACCCCCTGCCACGCAGGAAATCTTGATCGAAGCATCCCCAACAGATGGCCATCCAGCCTTTGTTTAAAGACCTCCAAGGAAGGAGACCCCACCACGCTTCGAGGGAGTGTGTTCCACTGCCAAACAGCTCTGACTGTCAAAAGGTTCCTCCTAATGTTAAGGTGGAATCTCTGTTCCTGGAGCTTGCATCCACTGCTTCGTGTTCCAGTCTCTGGAGCAGCAGAAAACAAGCCTGCTCCATCCTCAGCGTGACTTCCCTTCAAATCCTTAAACAGGGCTATCATATCGCCTCTTAACCGTCTTTTTTCCAGGCTAAACATATCCAGCTCCCTAAGTCTCTCCTCATAAGACATCGTTTCCAGACCTTTCACCATTTTAGTTGCCCTTCTCTGGACACGCTCCAATTTGTCAATATCCTTTTTGAATTGTGGTGCCCAGAACTGGACACAGTATTCTAGGGAAGGTCTGACCAAGGCAGAATAGAGCGGCACTATAACTTCCCTTGATCTAGACACTATACTTCTATTGATGCAGCCCAAAATCGCATTGGCCTTTTTAGCTGCCGCATCATACTGTTGACTCATGTTCAACTTGTGGTCTACTAGGACTCCTAGATCCCTTTCGCATGTAGTCTCGTTCAGCCAGGTCTCCCCCATCCTATATCTATGCATTTCATTTTTCCGTCCTAAGTGCAGTACTTTACATTTCTCAGTATTGAATTTCATTTTGTTAGCTTTGGCCCAGCTCTCCAGTCTATCCAGGTCATTCTGAATTTTGATCCTGTTCTCCAGGGTATTAGCTACTCCTCCTAATTTGATGTCATCTGCAAATTTGATAAGTATGCCACTTGTAACGTTTGAAATCTGCTCTGTTACTTGTTTCCAAACACCTTTCCAAATTTACCTTTTTTAAAAAAACTAGTTTCTTTAAATATCACATTGTGTATGGAAATATCTTACAGCATATCAAATCCCGTAGTGTTGCCAGCTCCAGTTCACATCAGATTTCCAGTTTTCAACATTCCATTTCTGGACAATGCACTCAAGCATGTGCTGGCCTCCCAGCTCATTATCTAGATCCAGTTTAATCTCAGCCTTGGATACGGGACTAAAATTGTTTTTGTCACATTGGTGGACAACAGATGCCATTGGTTCTGATGTCAGTGGCATTCTTGCAGATGTCGGGAAGTGCAAGCCAATCTCCAGCCCTGTTGCAGCTCTTTTCCCATCATCATCACAGTCACATTATCCAACAACCTGCCACCACTCTTGGAACCTCACTAACAAAACTTCCCAAGCTCTGCATAATCATGTTGTTGTTATTGAAAAATGGTACCTTCAATGATACCAGTTTTTCTAGTCTGATCTCTCTCTCACTCTGACTCCCTTGAGGCTCAACCATTAGGCTTGAATGGAACCAGCCAGTAAAGCAGCCAGAGTCAGCATGCACAAAATCATCCGGCTTTGTCTAATCACATTGTCTAATCTGCTCACTTTTCTATTTTCTTTCCCTTTGTTCCTCTGACACTCATTCCTTGGTTGCCTAGTGTGTGTGCATTTGTTCTTGTTTCCCATCCAGTCGATTTCATCTAGGCAGCCCTTTAAATGAGGGACCTCATTTAAGAGCCCAAATCAACTGCTCTGCTCTGGTCTTGCAAACTCAGGGCTATAGATTCTTTGATTGAATCTATCCACCTCTACTGCAGTCTCCCTCTTTTCCTGTTGTCTATTCTAGTGAGTCATTATTATATCTTGAAAGTATGACACCCTCAGTTCAGTCATCTTTGTGTTAGACTGCAAAGGGATCTTGCAGCAGGTTTGAGACTAATTGAAAGACTAACTAAAAGCAAAACCATATCTACTCACTTGGGCTTTAGGCAACTTCTTTACACTGCCTTTGTCCCTGAACTGAACTTGCCACATAACCATACCCACAAGTTTTGCATTTCTATTGCTCTTCACACATACTGCCTGCTCATTCATGGCTATAAAGTTCTGTTCCTAGGCACTTCACTCCATGCATCCGATGAAGTAGACTATGGAAGCCTATGCTACCAACTTCTTTCTCTCAGCTAGTCTCATACCTGCTACAAGATTCATACTAACATGGCTATGTCTTTGAATTCTTTGTATTAGAGTTCAGCCGTGATTTGGTCTAAGAGAATGTATAATTTTAGCAGTCCACAGCATTTGTAGAATTCTTCACCAGCATCACATTTCAAATGAGTTGATTTTTTTCTTATCACCTTTCTTCATTGTCCATTTTGGTAGTTCACAGCCATACATAGAAATAGGAAATACTATTGTCTGGATGACTTTGACTTTGGCATTTAATGATGTCTTTACATTCTGAGATCTTATCTAGTTCCTTCATCTCTTCCTTTCCAAGTCTTAATCATATTCTGATTTCTTGATTACAGGCTCCATCTTAGTTAATGACTGACTGAGCCAAGGTATAGGAAATCTTTATTTTAATGTCTTTGATATTTCCTTTGAAATTATATAAATCCTCAGTGGTCATTATTTATTTTTTGTCTTCTTAATATTCAGTTGTAATTCTGCCTATAGACTCTCTTCCATACATTTCCTTAAGTTTGCTATTTTCTGCTAGTATTATGGTGTCATTGATGTTCTTTGCTCCAATTTTCACCCTTCCTTCTACTTAGGGTAATCCTGCTTTTCATATGAAATAAAACAGTCTTGTCTGGTTTCTCTATAATTCCATCCTGACAATGGCCTCTTCTTTGCTTAATGTGTAAAGCACAGGTTGATTTTCTTCCGAAATTCTTTGGTGCATTCCATTATCCATATATTTGCAATATGATCCACTTCCTTTTCTGACCAAGAGTGGACATCTGGCATTCCTCACTCAACATATGGTAAAATCCTTTGTTTTAAAACCTTGAGCATCACTTTGCTTGCATGGGAGAGGAATACAATAATCCAATGGTTACTACATTTCCTGTTGTCCTCTTGGGGATTGGAATGTATCTTAACATTTCCAGTCTGTGGATCATTGTTTTGTTTTACACATTTGTGCAATTTACATTGGAATTTGAATGAATTCTCTCTCTACAGCTTGAAACAGCTCCATTGGTATGCCATTTGTTCCTGATTATTTATTTCTCTAAGAACCTTTTTGAGAGTTTTCCTATTTTACTTTCTGAAATTGTGGGATTATCTTCCAATGGTTCGTCCTTGAAGGACTATGTCATCATTTCATTTCTTTTATATAGTGCCTTAGTGTTTATACAGTTGAATAGTTATACAGTTCTCTTGGTCCCTACATGCAAGTTGCTTTCAGGATGGTGACTTCACATTGAGCCCCTTGCCTGCCTTTCCTACCTCTTGCCTCACTATGCATGTCACCTGTTTCTTCTTTGACTGTTGTTTCCAAAGTAAACATTATGTACTGTAATTATCTGGTTGACAATGGCCCATTCCTGTCCACTGCAGGTCATTCACTGCCAAGTATGTCTATGGCTGCATTGATTTTTTAAAAATGATTTTCAGCTTTCCCTGATTCATATTTCTCATATTCTGTGTTCCTGCTACGTACATTGTGAAGCTTTGGACTTTTCTTTCCCCTCTGTGCATGCCACCAACTGAATTGTGGTTCAAGTTCATTTGCGTCATTAGACACAACAATAATTATACTTGTCCCAGTACCTGGCTGAATGGCTTCTGACTAGGAAATCTCATCTTCTGGCACTATCTCTTGTTTCATTCTGGATTGTCTCATCTTAGGGGTTTCAAAGTGAAAACCTTCAGGAGTGGTTTACCAATGCCGCCTTCTGGGCATTAATGACTCCTTCGGAGTTAGCTATGATGCCACTGTCATTGTTTCTGAGATAAAGAGTTGTCTGCCAGTGTAACCCCCTCCCATGTCATCCCCCTACTGCCCAGTAGCTGTTTGGCACATTTAATACTGCTCCTCAGCAAAAGCTTGTCTCACTTGGGAAACTCTACCAGCAACAATGCTACCAGCCTTTTGCATCACAACCCCATCACCATGGGGAACTAGTGTCAAAGTCAGTAGTGCCAAGGTGGGGCAAGGAGGGCATGGATGCATGTGCTTAAAATATCTAATGGATGCATGTCGTATTCTTGCAGAGCTCAGCACAGCAATCCCCCACCACCTTTGAGAGCTGCCAGCTGCTGCACTTCGGATCGATTTGGGCAGGAAGCTTCGATTTGAGCTGACCAAGCTGTGTAAGCTCCAAACATTATCTCTTGTTCATTAAGGACAGTGGTCAGGGGCTTGAATTCCTCTGACTTGCAAAGTAAAACACTGAAAATCATTCATAGCTACAGTTGTTATATTTTCTGTGTTATTATTCCCTTGGTAACTTTGCCTGCCCCCCCTTTTTTTTATTTCTAAAAAAAGAGATTTCTAAAAGGTAGAAATTTGGTGGGGGGGAGAGAATTCATGGGAGGGGAAGAATTTTTTCATTTATTTGTGGGGGGGTTTTCCCAGTTGGCTATAAACACTGGTTTACTTGCAGACAGTATGATACTGGAAGTGTAAGCAATATGGTCAGACAGAAAGAGGGATCATCTGATGAAGCTACCACAAGGAAAAGCTGAAATCAGGTATGGGCAGAAGGCAGAGCCAGATCTGGTGCATTTTTTATCACATACAGTAGGTCAAATTTCTGTCATATTCTCTCAGCCTTAGAGGAAGGCAATGGCCTTTATGAGGGGTGAACAAATCTTGCCAAGAAAACCCCATGATAAGTTCACCCTGGGGTTACCATAATTTGGAAATGTCTGGAAGGCACACAGAAGCAAATAACTTTGCAAGCAACAGCAGCACCAGCAACACCCTGGAGGCATGCCACTGGTCAAACTGTGGGCTATTTGGGGTGGAGCCTTCCCCTAGTTTTCCCCCCCCCCATTTATTCTCTTATTTAGAAAATATTCAGCCTTTCTCCCAAAACGGGACTCAAGGTGGCTTACAATAAGATTTTCCCTATAATTTTTTTTCTTTATTGGGAGAAGGTCATGAAACATAAGACAAATACACAGAAACCAATGTAAAGACAGAAAAGAAACCCAAAATCATCATAAACAAAATTGAGCTAGACATGAAGTCCTGTTGAAAGGGTATGTATTTGGATTTCATCTTGTTTGATTGAAACAGAAGTCCAGCTATAGTTATTCAGTAGGAATGTCTGTCCAGAATTTCTGTTGTAGCAACGAGAGACCAAGAAGACCTCCAGAGGTGTTAAATGAAACAAAACTAGTTTGTTATAAAATTATCCGTTTTTGTCTCACCTCTGAGAAATCTCAGCTTTGTGGTAAGCTTTTCATTAAGGGCTAGTATAATTACTAGTATAATGTTCAAATTCTTTGCATACTTCTAATTCTGGGCAATTTCCACCACATTTCCCGCCACACAGCCATATGAACACTATACCCAAAAATTTGGGCCTATGTTATCTTCTGTCTCTAATTACAAAAGCTGTTTATACACTTTACAGAACTCTAAATAAAATTCATGCTCTCTAACCTCTGTAGCTGCATTTCTCTTATACTGATTAAGTCGCTGTTTCAGTGGTATATAAGCAAACCAATATCTTTGCCTTCCTTAAGAATCTCCTCTCTTGATTTAAACTTTCAGCCATCTTGTTCAAAATACAGAAGATCATCATAAATCAACAATCTCCAATTTTAAACCATTTTTTACTTTTTAAAAAAGGCTTTCTGCACTGAGGTAGCTAATATGATCTTAAGAAAAAGTCTCTGTATATACTTATACCAAATTCATAATTTCTAATACAAAGATTTTTAAATTCAGCATGTGTCTTGATTTTAGCTTACCATGCCAACCAAATCTTAAATTATGGCCTTCAAATTCCAAGAATCTAACATCTGTAAGCAATATCCACAGGGGTGTGTGGACCACACTAGGGGACACCTTTAGAGGGGTGTCAATGGGACCCTCAACTCCCCTCCACACTTACTTCACTGTGCTGCTTGTTCGGATGTCACCCTCCTTAGGCAGCCACAAATGTCCACAGAGGGTCATACCTGCCTAGAGGGGGCTGCTATTACATTGCTACATAGAATTCCAGCAAAGTCATAGACTCATAGAACTGGAAGAGACCACAAGGGCCATCCAGTCCAACACCCTGCCATGCAGGAATAAACAAACAAAGCATTCCTGACAGAATATACTGCTCCTCAGCATAACTGCTTTCCTGTGAGTTGGGGCTGGGAACAGGGGCAGGCAGTGTGGGCTGCTCTGTGTGCGGATGGGGGAGAGGGGAGTTGTTTATGTGGGTTTGTGGGGTTGGAGGGAAGGGGGGAATTAAGGCATCCCCCTGCAAAAGAATTCAGCCCGCCAATGGCAATTTCCTTCAGGCCCAACATTTGTACATTTAAGATAATGAGGCACTGAAAGTCATAGAATCATAGAGTTGGAAGAGACCCCTAGGGGTCATCTAGTTCTACTCCCTGCCTCGCAGGAATAAACAATCAGTTCTCAACAGATGTCCATCCAGCCTCTGTTTAAAAACCTCTAAAGACGGAGACTCCACCACACTCCGGGACAGTGTATTCCACTGCTGAACAGCTCTTGCTGTCAGGAAGTTCTTCCTAATGTTCAGATGGAATCTCTTTTCGTGTAGTTTGAGTCAATTGCTATGTGTCCTAGTTTCTGGAGCCTCAGAAAACAAGCTTGCTCCATCCTCACTATGACATCCCTTCAAATATTTAAACATGGCTATCATGTCCCCTTTAATCTTCTCTTCTCCAGGCTAAACACACACAGCTCCCTAAGCTGCTTTTCATAGGGCATGGCTTCCAGACCTCCCACCATTTTGGTCACCCTCCTCTGCACACGTTCCAGCTTGTCAATGTCCTTCTTGAATTGTGGTGCCCAGAACTGGATGTAGTATTCCAGGTGAGGTCTGACTAAAGCAGAATAAAGTGGCACTATTACTTCCCTTGATCTAGACACTATACTCCTATTGATGCAGCCTAGAATCGCATTGTTTTTTTTAGCTGCCGTATCACACTGCTGACTCATGTTCAGTTTGTGGTCCACAAAGACTCCTAGATCCCTTTCGCATGTACTGCCATCAAGCCATGTGTCACCCATCCTATATCTGTGCATTTAATTTTTACTGCCCAAGTGTAGTATCCTACATTTCTCCCTGTTGAAATTCATTTTGTTAGTTTTGGCCCAGCTCTCTAATCTTTTAAGGTCATTTTGAATTCTGATCATGTCCTCAGGCGTATTAGCTACCCCTCCTAATTTGGTGTTATCTGCAAACTTGATAAGCATACCTTCTATTCCCTCATCCAAGTCATTGATAAAGATATTGAATAGGAGGGGGCCTGGGACAGAACCCTGTGGCACTCCACTGATCACTTCTCTCCAGGATGAAGAGGAGGCATTGGTGACTACCCTTTGGGTTCAGTCAGTCAAGCAATAACAAATCCACCTAACAGTTGCATTGTCTAGCCCACAGGTTAAAAATGTTTTTGCAAGGATATCATGGGGGACTTTGTCAAACGCCTTACTGAAATCAAGATACACTACATCCACAGAATTCCCTTCATCTACCAAGTATGTAACTCTATTGAAAAAAGAGATAAGGTTAGTCTGGCATGACCTTTTTTGAGAAACCCTAGTTGACTTTTAGTGATCATAGCATTTCTTTCTAAGTGCTTACAGACTGTCGATTTAATGATCTGCTCTAGAATCTTTACTAGTATTGATGTTAGGCTGACTGGGCGATAATTATTTGGGTCTTCTTTTTTTCCCCTTTTAAAAATGGAGACATTTGCCCTCCTCTAGTCTGCTGGGATCTCTCCTGTTCTCTAGGATTGCTCAAAGATTTTTCCCAGTGGTTCTGAGATTACTTCTGTCAGTTCTTTTAGTACCCTAGGATGTAGTTCACCTGGCCCTGGAGACTTGAATTCATTTATACTGGCCAGGTATAACCTCTTTACTGAATAACCTCTATGCTGCATTTCCCCTACTGCATCATTTGCTCCATTTTTTCCAGGTTGAGCACTGTTCTCCTTTTGAGAAAAGACTGAAGCAAAGAAGGTGTTAAGTAGCTCTGCCTTTTCTCTGTCTCCTCTTAGCATTTCATCACCTTCTCCCTGCAGTGGTCCTACCACTTCCTTGTTCTTTCTTTTGTTAAGGACATATCAAAAAAAGCCCTTGTTATTGTTTTTAATCTCTCTAGCAAGCATGAGCTCCATCTGTGCTTTAGCTTTTCTGACTTTCCCCCAAATGAGCTGGCTATTTGTTTGAATTCTTCTTTGGTGATTTCTCCCTTTTTCCATTTCTTGTACATGTTCCTTTTAAGTCTTAGCTCAGTTGAAAGTTCTTTAGACATCCATACTCGTTTCTTTAGACACCTCCCCCTTTTCCTCTTCTGGAACTGTTTGAAATTGTGCCTTCAATATCTCACTTTTTAGAATTTCCCATCCATCATGTACTCTCTTCTCTTTTAGTATTCCTGACCATGGGATCACCCCCAGTAATTCCTTAAGTTTTCTGAAGTCGGCTTCCTTAAAGTCTAGAATGCATGTCTGACTGCACTTGGCCTCCCCTTTCCTCTGTATAACAAACTCCCGGAGAACATGGTCACTGCCCTCTAAGGATCCCGCCACTTCCACACCATTAACTAGATCATCTCCATTGGTTAGGATCAGATCTAAACTAGCTGATTCCCCTGTTGCCTCTTCCACCTTCTGGACAATGAAATTGTCTGCAAGGCAAGTGAGGAATTTGTTCAGCCTTAAATTCTTGGCAGAGTTGGACTTCCAACAACTATCAGGATAGTTAAAATCCCCCATTATTATTACATCTATCCTGTCTGGATGTGCAGTAATCTCTTCTAGAAAGCTATCATCCAAGTTCTCAGTTTGCCTTGGAGGTCTCTAGTAGACCCCCACAACAACATCCCTGCTGTTTCTCTCCCTTGATTTTTACCCAGATGCTCTCAACCTGGCTCCCAGGATTTGGGTCATGGATCTATTCACAGGTGTACACATCCTTAACATATAATGCTACTCCACCACCCTTCCTGGTCTATTTCTCTGAAATAGGTTATACCCCTCTTTTAGTACATTCCAATCATGAGACTCATTCCACCAGGTTTCAGTGATGCCTATTAAATCATATTTGCTTTGTTGTGCTAAGAGTTCAAGTTCATCCTTTTTATTTCTGATGCTCTGTGCATTAGTATTGAGACATCTAAGACCATGGGCCATTCTCCTATCTGCCTTTTAGCAGTTTTATTCCTCCCACTGTTGGATTCTTGTACTATATGCCTTGTTCTCTGTGTAACATTTGGGCTATTATCACCAGCACTTGATGAACTCCTGTCCTCATGAATACTGTCTCCCTCCCCCCCCCCCACAACTCAGTTTAAAGCCCTCCTGATAACATCTTTCAGAGTCTTAGCAAAAACATTCCTGCCAACTGCTGTGAGGTGCAACCCATCCCTTGCCAGAGGTCCCCCTCCCTGAAACCACAACTCATGGTCCTGGAAGCCAACCTGTTTCCGACGGCACCATTTGCAGAGCCAATTGTTCACCTCCACTATATTTCTCTCCCTTCCTGGGCCATGCCCTTCCGCTGAAAGGACAGACGAAATGACTACCTGTGCTGTGCATCCAAGTCCTTCAGCTTCCTACCCAGAGGCTCATAATTCCTTTTGAATATTCTGAAGGCTATGCCTTGCAGTATCATTGTTTCCCATGTGGACCAAAAGGAAGGGATAACAGTCAGTAGGCTTCATGAGTCTCATCAGCCTCTCCGTTACATTGCAGATTTTTACACCTGGGAGACAGCACACCTCTCGAGACATCTTAGGCCCACAAACTACTGATTCCATTCCCCTCAGCAAAGAGTCTCCCATCACTACCACATGCCTCCTCCAAGGATTGGCAGAGGCCAATCTGTGTACTGAATCGTCCAAGGTCTCATGCAATTCTCTAAGGCCTGGCTCTGCTGCTCTCCTTCCCATTCCTTGTCATCACAAGGGAGAGAGCTTCAAACCGGTTCTGTAGTGCCAAACTCATAGAATGGCTCCTGCTCCAAACAGTGACCTCCAAACATTCTTCCAAACACTGACCTCCTGTGTATCAGAACTACCCTCCTCCACAGAGACATCCCTGCGTGTTCCTGAACCAGGACCTTCAGCTCTACTCTAAGAAAACCTCCTGCTCCCTAATATGCTGTAGAGTGGCTAAATGGACCTCAAGTTGTTGGACCTTCTCTTCCCACAACACAAGCAACTTGCACTTGCTGCAGGTGTAGTTCTGCACATCCACAGGCAAGAACACAAACATCCCACAGCTGTTGCAAGTGACTGCAGCAGTTCCCTCACTGTCCATATTGAATACTCTGAAGTAGGCACCACAGCAAAACTCTGGGCCTTCCCCTCAAATTTCCCCACTAAACACCCACGCCAAACACCCCTGTTGTCCTCTCTCCTGTTGGCCTCGCTCCTGTCCCCCAAGCTCCAGAGACAGTCCTCAATGCGCATTGGAGCCCAGTGCCCCCAGAATATCAGGACGCGGGTGTCTGGTAAGGTTGCCCTTTCTATTCTTTTAGCAATCTTCTGACACAGTTGGGAATGCAATTTTTTGGCATGTTCCCCCGTGTCTAATAATCTCCGTAGTCAGGACTAAAGCCATGAAAAATAGCCAGTTAAAAGACAAACTGCGGGGCTGGGCTTCCCCCCTTTGTGGGACCCCCCCTTCCCACCTTCTGCATTCCCTTTCCCCTAGCAAATGTTATAATCTTGAACACAATTGTTATCTCTCCTGGTTCCCCTGGGAACGTGCTGGGCCTGGCAAGGCCTGGCTCCTCTTATTCCCCCTTCTAATGACCAGGTTCCAACAACAGCCCTAATTGGGAGGCCCAGTCAGAATATCCAGAACATGTCAGAGCCCTGAGAAACAGGACTCTGACAATTGATGGGCTTAAAGAATTCATTAAAGTTTAAATGTGGATTAATTTCTGATTTATATAATTGGCTAAAATATTCTTTCACTTCATCAATGATTTGGTCATGGAATGCAATTAGTTTTCCTGAGGGAAATTAAATTAGAGGAATAATGTTTTTATAAGAACATTTTAAAAAGTATAGAATCATAGAATTGTAGAGTTGGAAGAGACAAGGGCCATCCAGTCCAACCCCCAGCCATGCAGGAAATAACAATCAAAGCATCCCTGAAAGATAGCCATCCAGCCTCTGTTTAAAGACCTCCAAGGAAGGAGCCCACCACGCTCCAAGGGAGTGTGTTCCACTACCAAACAGCTCTGACTGTCAGAAAGTTCCTCCTAATGTTGAGGTGGAATCTCTGTTCCTGGAGCTTGCATCCATTGCTCCGTGTTCCAGTCTCTGGAGCAGCAGAAAACAAGCCTGCTCCATCCTCAGCGTGACATTCCTTCAAATACTTAAACAGGGCTATCATATTGCCTCTTAACCGTCTTTTTTCCATGATAACCATACCCAGCTCCCTAATTCTCTCCTCATAAGGCATCGTTTCCAGACCTTTCACCATTTTAGTTGCCCTTCTCTGGACACGCTCCAATTTGTCAATCTCCTTTTTGAATTGTGGTGCCCAGAACTGGACACAGTATTCTAGGTGAGGTCTGACCAAGGCAGAATAGAGCGGCACTATTACTTCCCTTGATCTAGACACTACACTTCTATTGATGCAGCCCAAAATCGCATTGGCCTTTTTAGCTGCCGCATCACACTGTTGACTCATGTTCAACTTGTGGTCTATTAGGACTTCTAGATCCCTTTCACACATAGTCTCATTCAGCCAGGTCTCCCCCATCCTATATCTATGCATTTCGTTTTTCCACCCTAAGTGCAGTACCTTACATTTCTCCGTATTGAATTTCATTTTGTTAGCTTTGGCCCAGCTCTCCAGTCTATCCAGGTCATTTTGAATTTTGATCCTGTCCTCTAAGGTATTAGCTACTCCTCCTAATTTGGTATCATCTGTAAATTTGATAAATATGCTCCTAATTCCATCATCCAAGTCATTGATAAAGATGTTGAATAGCACTGGTAATGTAATGTAATAGTAATGTATTCTTATTGCCATTCACAATATTTTCTCCTAGTTAGAACAGAATAGAATCGAATCTTTATTACGGTCATAGACCCGCACAGTCTGCAGGGATTGGTTCCAAGACCCCCCACCCTGCTGATATATAAAAAATGCAGCCTCCACACAGACATGGCAGTTGGCTGCAGTGTCAGTGTTCCTGCCCACCCACCCAATCACCACACTCTTGTATTTTTAAATTTCTATTTGGAATCCGCAGTTGGTTAAATGTGCAGATCCAGAGCTTGTGGATATAGCAAGCCCACTGTAATGCTGTTTGAATTCTTTTAAGATCTAAAGCCACTAATGTGGGCTTTTAAAACTTTGATTTCCTCTAGTATTTTTCCATTTTTATTATTAGCATAAGGTTGGAATAAATCATAAATATTTTTTAGTATGGACTGTCATTTATGTTCTCTAGTTCTTTTGTTATTGCAGTTTTCTTTTATAAACAGATCCCTCATAACAGCTTTCAGAGGTTTGATTTTCTATCCAAAAATTTTTCATTGCTTCTTTAATTTTTGAGACAAGAGGCTGTCTAGTGAGTAAAGCAGAATCTTGACACCAGATTCTCCATCTGATGTATTTAGTATGAAGATTCCAAACTAAAACAAGAGAATGGTCTGATACTAAAGTGGGCAGAATTTTTACTTCTAGTTGATTAATTCTAAATGATGAAACCCAAACATTATCTATTGTAGTATATAAATAATATTTTCTGTATTAATTAGTATATTTCTTGCAGTCAGGGTTCATACATCTCTGTTAGGGCATGACAGGGCAATAAATGTGGTTTAAGAAATGATACTTTTTGTGTTTTGCTAGGATAAAAGGATCTAGCTATATGTTTATTTAAAATAGCATTAGAATATCCCCCTACAATGAGTGTTCCTTCTGAGAAGGTTTAAATTTTGTCAGAAAGTTACATAAAAAGGCATTTGTCCACTATTAGGACAGTAGTAAGATCATACTGTGATCCCCCCTGCAGTCTCCCCTTTGATTTATATAAACTTCATTTGAATCAGATAATGTGTGAACCTATATTGGCCATGTATTTGCAATGTGTAGCCCCTCTAGATTTTGAAGACACCCCAGCACAGTACTGAGTGTCAAAATTAGGATGCATGGATACTTTTAAAAAACTGGGCTGTGTTGGTGAGTTTCCTGGAGAAGTTTTATATCCAGTTTTATAATGTTTAGTACTCTTTCTTTTTTTAAATTGAGCCCAGACGATTGACATTTACATATATAACACTCTAATACAATCCAATATACAGTACAGTATTTGGTTATAAAACTAGAAGCAATATGTCTTATAGCCAGTAGGTGGCAGACACTATACATCTTTTCTTTGCCAGAGTGATGCCTGATCATGTATAGTTTCTGACAGCCCAACCAAACATAACATATGAATAATTTTACAAGTACAAACTTTATAATTCTCCACCCACCCCATAACCAGCTAATGGCTAGGAGGTATTCTCCTTCATTGCAAGTTGCAAGATTCATAATTCATCTGGTGTGTATTAAGTGAATGGAGTCAGTGTGGCGTAGCAGTTTGTGTTGGATTATGACTCTGGAGACCAGGGTTCGAATCCCCGCTCAGCCATGAAAACACACTGGGTGACCTTGGGCAAGTTTCACACTCTCAGCCTCTGAAAAACTCATGACAGGTTCGCCTGAGGGTCACTTTAAGTCATAAATGACTTGAAGGCACACCACCACCACCACAACATTAAAGGATCAAGAGCGATTGCATATGTTCTAAAAACTGGATTTAAAAAGCTGAACCATTCCCCCCACCTATGAATTTGCAAAGCTTGTACAGTATTTTTATTAAAGCTGTTGATCCAACACTGCCATTGCCCTCCTCCCTCCCTCCCACCTCTCTTGAGTATGCTCCCAATCATAACAACAAAATGGTTGACCTGCAACAGGAGGTTGGAAAACTTTGCCAAAAATAGCCACCACAACTCCTCACAAACTGAATGCTGGTGATGTTAAAGATGTAATTCACTTTTATCAGCATTTCCCCCCAGCTAGCCACATTGCACCTTCTTTTCTGCTCTTCAGATGCAGGTTTCTTCTTCTTCAAGCAGTACACTTAAATCAATTGCTTCATATATGTCTAAGAGCTGAGTTTTTGTAGTGGCTGTAAAAGCATTTCCACTGTGGTGCAATTAGCTTAAAGGGGAAGCCCCAAGTGTAATGTATCAGAAATCACATTACACTGCCAATCAGATAGTGTATCAGCCTCTGTCAGAAATTAGGTGATTGATCTGAATTATTTTCTCTTAGCTAATATGCATTGCACTATACCTTGAAAATGTATTTTTTTCACCTTTAAGCCCTAGTGCTGGGATGTTTGCAGCTTGCAAAATATGCATTTTTAAAAGACTAATTTGTGACTTTGATCAGCATGTCCCAGTGTCAGTTTTATGTTTGGAGTAATCTCATTAAACCACGCTAGAATCAGACTGGGTAGGTTTCTTTCTTTTTCATTTTCTAGGACCTCTCTGAACTTAATATTTTTATGTTTGCTTTTGTTTTCATGTTCTTCAAGTTTGTTTTGAAGATCTGCATTTGCTACTTGGAGTTCTTGAATTTTAATATTCTTAAGCAATGCCAAACTGTAAAACTTCATTTCTAGCCCCTTCTAGTTTGTTGATCTTTGCTATTAGTTAGTGCTCTGAGCTTTTGATCCAAAGGATCCAGGCTGGCTGTTGACCAGTCTCCCTGAAGTTCATATTTTATCTGACAAAGTACGTGTTTTACTTAAGAATCTAGTATTGGTCTACCATTCTTTCTCCTCCTTGTGTTCCTCTAAATGGTCCTGGAGACATGTTAGAAACTGCCAGACTGAAGTTGTCTGCAATTAACTAAACTTTTTTAGTTGAAAAAGGATTCAAGGCTTTTAATGTTATACAGTAATCTTCTGGTCCTCTTTTAATTCTCATGTAGATTTCTAGAGATATTCTGTAGATCTAAAGCTAAAACTTGGCTTTTTAAGGCACCGGGTATGTAGAGAGGTTATGTAGTCATGTAGTTCCATGCCTCAATTCCCCCATGTACTTAGAGTATACTGGTACCTCCCCTTTCCTCCTTAATGGATGCAGTCCTATCAGCACTCAGTTCACCTGAACAAACAATGACAATGAAAGAGGAACAGTACAATTAAGTATGTGTTTGATTTATATCCTGCTCTATCCCATGGCTCAGAGCAATTTATGTTTCAAAGTTTAGTTCTTTCCCCAATAAATTCATTTCATAATACACACACACACCACTTTTCAATGACTCACTTTTCAACGACCTGCTCTTTTGACCATTCTAAATTATACCCAGAACCTGTATATTCAAAACATACCTACCCTTTTGAGCATGCGTCAAATTAATGGGTTCTGGTTATACAGCACTGTATTTTTAAAATGTCAAAAAGAGCAGAGCTGGAGTCTCTCCCAGGCAGACCTCACCTTTTCCATGCACACATACACACCCTGCCTAGGAAACGGCCAGAGAGTACAGCCTGATGGATGCATTGGCCCCTTTCTTCTCTCTACTCCCTTGCCCAGGAGGGGTGGAGGATGTTGTTCCTGTTAGATGGCGGTGGGAGGGAAGCTCCAGGAGTTACTGCATTGGAGCCCTTGCATTTACCCATGAAATCCCAGGAAATATCATGGCTGGTGCAACTGCAGGGATACCCTGCCCTTCTCCAGGGAGTCGACGACAACAACACTGTGTTCTTTGTTTCAATCTGGAGGATAGAAGCTGTTGGCTGGGGTGCTGATGAGCAACTAGGCTCAGTATTCCTCCTCCTCCCCTCACTTCACCAGGCACTGACTGGGCAACACCTAGTGAAGAGTCAACTGTGGTAACTTTTGTAAGGGTTTGGGTGAAGCTGGAGAAGTCCCAGTTGCAACCAATGCAGTGCATCAACTTTATCAGTGCTTACTTTGATTCCCTATGAGAGTGCGCCTTTCTCCTATCACATCATCCTCTCCACATGACACCCTCTTAATAAAAAGGTCACAAATGGAGGGAGTGTGAAAGCATAGCCATTTAACCAACATCAGCTATTCCATTATTGGAACTGCTCCTCTACTAATATTATCCTTGATGCAGATCCCTTTGGTATCTACTATGGTCTCAGGACCAATCTTTTCGATGTTGAAATCCTCCTTGGCAATGATTGTTACTTCTTTGGATGCAATCACTGCTCCACCAATATTTCTGTACCTGCACAATTACAACTATTTCAACTATATCAATTGAGGAACACTGAGAAAGCACCCCCATCATTTGTGGAAAATTGTCATGACAAGGAACAGTGATGAAGAAGCCAACCTAGCTTAAGTAAGAAACAGACACCCAAAGCTATCTCTCTCCCTCTAAGAATTTCTAAGTTTCGCTGCTTGCCAAGGTTAAAATATATGGCTGGAATGTTATATCACAGCCTACATTATGTAACACTATGTACATAACTATGTAGCAGAGATGCTAAGAATCCCTGTTACTGAATTGTGTAATGGCACGCAAGTAAGGGGGTGCTGATGTGCATTGGTGGATCCCGATGCTCATGGGTTTCCTGTCACTAGAGTCCCATTACACATGGGGGGGGGGGCAAAGCACACTGAGAGTCCCAGTCAGGACACTAGTTAAGCCCAGGGAGACTGAGGCATGCAGCAGTTGCCATGTGGACCACAACCTACCTTTGGCACAACATGCAAAGGGACCATTTGTGCTATTAAACATCTTTATCCATGACATAGATGACGGAAGAGAGGGCACGCTTATCAAGTTTGCAGATGACACCAAATTAGGAAGGGTAGCTAGTACCCCAGAGGCCAGGATTAGAATCCAAAATGACCTTAACAGATTATAAAACTGGGCCAAAACTAACAAAATGAATTTCAGCAGGGGGAAATGTAGGATACTACTACACTTGGTAGTAAAAATTAAATGCACAGATATAGGATGGGTGACACATGGCTTGGTGGCAGTACATGCAAAAGGGATCTAGGAGTCTTAGTGGACCACAAGCTGAACATGAGTCAGCAGTGTGAAGCAGCAGCTAAAAAAGCCAATGCAATTCTAGGCTGCATCAATAGGAGTACAGTGTCTAGATCAAGGGACGTAATAGTGCCACTCTATTCTGCTTTGGTCAGACCATACCTGGAATACTATGTCCAGTTCTGGGCACCACCATTCAAGAAGGATATGGACAAACTGGAACATGTCCAGAGGAGGGTGACTAAAATGGTGGTAGGTCTGGAAGCCATGCCCTATGAGGAGCGACTTAGAGAGCTGGGTATATTTAGCCTGGAGAAGAGAAGGTTAAGAGGTGACATGATAGCCATGCTTAAATATTTGAAGGGTGCCATATGGAAGATGGAGAAAGCATGTTTTCTGCTGCTCAGTAGACTCAAATGACAGGAAAAGAGATTCTACCTAAACATTAGGAAGAATTTCCTGACAGTAAGAGCTCTTCAGTAGTGAAACGCGCTGCCTTGGAGTACGGTGGAGTCTCCTTCTTTGGAGGTTTTTAAACAGAGCCCGGATGGCCATATGTTGAGAATGCTTTGATTGGGTATTTCTGCAGGGCAGGGGGTTGGATTAGATGGCCCTTCTGGTCTCTTCCTACTCTATGATTCTAAGAGATAACACCTGGTTGCCTGGAGGGGCTTTGTCAATTCTGGGAAATCCCAGCAGGGGCTTGAACCCTGCTACCCCGCTGTAGTTTATGCCCGTGGGTCTGGAAGCCATGCCCTATGAGGAGTGGCTTAGGAAACTGGTTACATTTAGCCTGCTGAAGAGAAAGATAAGAGGTGATATGATAGCTATATTTAAATATTTGAAGGAATGTCATACTGAGGATGGAGCGAGCTTGTTTTCTGATGCTCCAGAGACTAGGACATGGAGCAATGGGTTCAAAGATTTTCCTTGTTTTTTTTTCTGGGCTGTGAGGCCATGTTCTGGAATAGTTTCTTTCTGACATTTCACCTGCATCTGTGGCTGGCATCTTCAGAAGATACCAGCCACAGATGCATCTCTGATGCATCTCTGAAGTTGCCAGCCACAGATGCAGGTGAAATGTCAGAAAGAAACTATTCTAGAACATGACCTCACAGCCCGGAAAAAAAACAAGGAAAATCTATGGATGCCAGCCGTGAAAGTGTTCGACTTCACAATGGGTTCAAACCATAGGAAAAGAGATTCCACCTAAACATTAGGAAGAACTTTCTGGCAGTAAGCGCTGTTTGGCAGTGGAATGTGGTGAATGCCTCAGAATGTGGTGGAGTCTTCATCTTTGGAGGTTGGACTAGATGGTCCTTGTGGTTTCTTCCAACTGTGATTCTATGATTCTATCATCCTATATGTAAAAGGGTTACACAGGTGGTTGCTACCATTAAAAAGAACATTTATTTACAATGGGTGGGACATAGGGGCAGGGTAGAACTGGGAGTAGGACGGGGAGAGACAGGGATGGGAAGAAGGGCATTAGCAGTGATACACCTGATGTCATCTGGGCTTTCTACTAATAGGTGAGGCTGTTTTAGGACCCTCTGAACCTGATCCACTGCAGGAAAGGGGAGAGAAACAACACAGAAGAGAGGTGAGGAGTCCGTCAGTGGAAGGCACAGCCCCCACCACCCAGGTGAACATCCTGCTCAACACCCTACCGCAGTTTCTTTTGCAGAGACTCTCTGTGTAGAGCATTGCAAGAGACAAACAGGCTCCCCAGCAGCCACGGACACATATACAAACCAGACAATACCTACAGCAATTCAACATAGACCGGAAAGGGAAGAACTGTGTCACTCAGAGCATATTTATAGAAAACATGCCTTAATCAGGCAATAGCTGAGAGAGGATTCCAGACCATAAATATCAAAATTGTGATGGTCAGTCCAAACCTCAAATGCAATGTTAGCTCCTTCTAACAAGTGGTGTCAAGCCTCCAAAGATTATTTCACAGTCACTGCCACTTTCCACCAAGCAGGCCAGTTCAGTTCTAACATTAGGAAGAACTTTCTGGCAGTAAGCGCTGTTTGGCAGTGGAATGTGGTGAATGCCTCAGAATGTGGTGGAGTCTTCATCTTTGGAGGTTGGACTAGATGGTCTTTGTGGTTTCTTCCAACTGTGATTCTATGATTCTATCCTACTCCAGTATCCCCCCAAACAAGGTGACAGTTGCAGTCCTTTCTGGGTTTTGCAAATTTTTACAGAAATTTCATACCCCAATTTTCACAGGTGGTGTTGCCCCTATAACTAATTCATTGAAAACAAAGAAATTGAGTTAAAAACAGGCACTGTGGGGGAGAGTTAAACCCAAACCACAAAGCAAAATAATTTGGGATTACAACTGGATGCTAGTGATGTGGCACTGGGAGCTGTACTGTTGCAAAAAGATGACCAAAAGCGGTTGAAGCTGTGTGTGTATCTGTCTTAAAAAAAAAAAATCAGATACAGAACACGCTTGGGCGATTTGGGAGAAAGAGATGGCAGCAATCAAATGGGCATTGGGGACTTGGTGGCACTTATTTGAAGGTGTTGCCCTGAGGCCTGGACAGACCATAACATTTTGGAACTGCTGCAAACGTCTCATGAATTAAATTCCTAGTAGGTTCAATGGGCTAAATTCCTTTACAAATTCAACTTTCAGTTAAAATTTTTGCCTGGAGGAAAAAAATTCTTGGCAGATGCTTTGTCCCATTTGCCACAATATGAAAGCCAAAAGGTGGAGATGGTGGACACAGTGTTCACACAAACAACTGGCTGGGGTTGGCTGGGGTCACCTGCAGTAAGGTGTAAGTGGACAGGCAGGCTCCCAAGGTGACACCATCCATCCAACAAAGTTTGCAAAGAGCCTGCAAGGCAGATGACTTGTTAAAAGCCCACCAAGGAGAGTTGGAATGTAAAAATGGCATTTGGTGTCAAGGGGAAAAATTAGGTTCCTGACAAACTGAGGTGCAAGATATTACAGCAATGTCATGAGGTAAAGGCTACGAGGAATTTTGGATTTGTGAAAACTTTACATGCACTGATGAAGCAATACTGGTGGCCTGGACTCAGAAAAGATGTTGCTGAATATGTACAGCGGTGTCCTGTTTGTGTCACAGCTAAGCCACAAGGGGGGAAGCCACAGGGGCTGTTGCAGCTTTTGCCAACCTCTTCTCGCCCGTGGGATCACATTAGTATGGATTTTATTGTCAATCTCCCAAATAGCTGCTGTAAAACAGTGATTTAAGTGATGACTGATTTGTTTTCAAAACAAGCTCATTTTGTGGCATCCAAGACATTGCCCACAGAGCAACAGTTAGCAAAGATGTTCATTCAGCATGTGTTTAGGCGGTACATAGGGTGCTCGGTAAGAACCTTACCTGAATTGTGTGGGGTTTGCACGCATCCCACTAGTGTTTGAATCTTAATATGGGGAACATTTAATTAGCGCAAAATGTCAGAGAGAGGCTGGGTAATGAAAGGATCATTTGTCCTATGTATACCAGTAATCACTGAATGGACTCAATCCAGAACATACAATTAAATGATCTTTATTGGACTTTAGTCTTAACAGCAGTATGCTTACACTCAGGCTCCCAGCAATCACACATGGCTATTAAGAAAGTAGAAAGTATTTGGAGAGAGGAATAGAGTAAGGGGATTGTGGATTATACTATACAAATCCTGGAGAACTGAGATCATGAAGTACACTGGCATAGAGGAGGTCTGGAAGGCAGAATGGTAACACAGACTGATGTGGCGTTAGGGAGAAGAGGGTCTGTGCACCAGAGGTTACTCAGATGGAGCTCTGAGGGTCTCACAGCAAATGGACAGAGTGGCAGGAAGAAGAGGAGCTGTGAACACTTTGGTGGTGTTTTAGGGCGATATTTATATTCGATATTTCCCCTGCAGGGGTGAGATTTTGAGGGGAATACAATGTCTCTCAGAGTTTCCCAGAACTATACAAAGGGTTCCCCAGATATGCTAATGATCGTTAATGGGCGATACATTTGGAATTGAATAGGAGCAGGCAACTTCTATTGTAACGCGGGGTAGGGAGGAAAAACCTGTTTTGCAACCATTGAGGACTCTATTTTAAAAGTATTTTTGTTCAGAATTTCCACACAATAATAAAACACGACATACATTGACTACTGCAACTAAATCTAAACATGATTACTACAAATTTACAAAACACATATTCTATATTTAATGCATAATATCCTTCCAGAACTTCTTTGCCTTCTCACATGTCCACCAGGCGTGGAAGAAGGTTCCTATTGCTTTGCTGCATTTCCAGCATTTATCTGATGAGCTTTGGTAAATTCTGGGGAGTTTCTTGGGTGTTAAGTGCTTTCTGAATATCATTTCATAATAATCTTCCTTTATATTATAGCTTCTTGTAAAGGTCCGGTTCTTGTTCCACGCTTTCCCCCAATTGTCCAATTGAATTGTATGTCTCAGATCTTGTGCCCATTTGTTCATATATTCTTTTATTCTATCTTATGCTCAAGTTTAATTAGGATCTTATATATTTTGGCCTCTCCATTGACGGCCCCTTGTCGTGGGAGAGAGGCTTGTGTACCCTAATGATGTTTTGAGCTATGCTGGCGGTGGCACAATAGCCACCGGTAGGGTTTCCCATGCCAGACAGGTCAAAACCGAAGGGTCTGACAAAGAGCGTCAAAGGGCAGGATGGGCTCTCTAGCCTTATGGCAACCGTCCTAGGAGAAGGCAAACTCTAATCCCAAACCCGGGCAGATGGTGCTCGTCCAATCCTGTAAGGTCAACCATCTAAGAGAAGGAAACTCTAATCAAACCTACAGCCTGAGGACCTCACTGCTACCATCCATGCTTGCAAGGCCAGCAGATGAACCTTTGGTTTAAAGGGTGAGGCCAGTTCTGTGCACGCTGTGCTCCACCAGACAAATCCATTGCACAGGCTTGAAGGACAAATCCAATTCCAAAAAAAAAGCCCTGTAGCGATAGGCAAGGGACAAAACGGCAGGTGTAAAGATGCACTGGAAGCCGCAGACCCAACCCTGCATGCAGGTGGTTCAGGACTTTGGTCGCTCGAGGCTGACCCAGGAGATGACAGTCTTGTTCGGCAGCATCCTGAATGACCAGCCTTTTTTAAGGAGAGCACTGCTTGCTCTATATGGAGAAGGGTCTAGAAAAGGTGGCCTAACGAAAGCTCATCCCCAACTACCTGGTTGGCTAGCCACGGCCAACGGGAATCTTCTGATGCGGTCAAACCAAGGCAAAGAAACAAAGGCACACACCGGCCTCCAAAGGTGTAAATAAACTGACGCTTGCATGCTGGAACATCAGAACCATGCAAGACTCTGCAGATAGTAGACAACTTGAGCGTCGTTCTGCTCTAATAGCCCATGAACTATCACGACTTAATATTGACATCGCTGCTCTTAGTGAAGTTCGTCTCCATGAGGAAGGCAGCCTTAAAGAACACGGCGCCAGCTACACACTTTACTGGTCTGGCAAACCCAAAACCGAAAAACATCTTTCAGGAGTAGGTTTCATGATTAAAAACTCCATTGCCTCCAAACTCGAAACCTTGCCAACAGGACACTCTGATCGCATTATTTCCTTACGCCTCCCACATGTTGTTCTCTTTAGTATATATGCCCCAACTATGCAAGCCGACCCTGTAGAGAAAGACAAATTCTACACAGACCTACGCCAACTCATACAAAAAGTCCCTGTAGAAGATAAAATTATTATCCTTGGTGACTTCAATGCCAGAGTCTGAAAGAACTCCAAAGCCAGGAAAGGTGTCTTAGGCAAGCATGGTGTTGAAAATTGCAATGATAACGGACGCCTCTTGCTAGAGTTCTGTGCAGAACAACAGCTGACTATTACAAACACTATCTTTCAGCAGAAAGACAGCTTGAAGACAACCTGGATGCATCCCCGATCCAAACATTGGCACCTCATTGACTATGTTCTTGTCCGCCAGAGAAACATTTGCGATGTCCGCCATACTCGAGTGATGCCCAGTGCAGAATGCCAGACAGATCATCGCCTTGTCAGATGTAAACTAAATCTTCATCTTAAGTTCAAACCTAAGAGGGGTGGCATGTTAAGGAAGAGACTCCAAGTCAACAATCTTCAACAAGCTAGCATGAGAGACAACTTCCAGGCAAACCTGCAAACAAAACTTGAAGACCATCCTATAGCTCCTTCTCCTACAGTGCTTTGGCAACATATCAAAAACAGTATCCTCCAGTCTGCGGAAGAATCCCTTGGGTTCTTCCACAAGAAAAATCGAGACTGGTTTGATGAAAACATCCAAGAGATCCAGGAGTTGTTGGCAAAGAAGAGAACTGCTCACCAGGCATACCTCACCCAGCCAACTTGCCATGTAAGAAAAGCAGCTTTCCGTCTCACCTGTAGTAAACTTCAACAAAAACTCCGAGACATGCAGAACAAGTGGTGGATCAATGTAGCAGAAAAGGCACAACGCTGTGCAGATCTGGGTGATTCTAGAGGATTTTATGAAGCTCTTAAGGCAGTGTTTGGACCTACTTATCAGGTCCAAAGCTCCTTATACAGTACAGATGGTCAAACATTAATTACTGATAAAGCCTCCATTCTGAGTCGATGGGCTGAACACTTTCAAAGTCTCTTTAGTGCCAACCGAGTAGTCCAAGGCTCAGCTATCCAACATATGACACAAAAACCGGTGAAAAATGAATTGGACATAGCTCCCACTTTGGAAGATACCCTTAAGGCCATACAGCAGATGAAAAACGGCAAGGCAGCTGGGATTGATGGAATCCCACCTGAAGTTTGGAAACACAGAGGTCATGCACTCCACAATAAATCCACAAACTCCTTGTCAATTGCTGGAAAAAAGGGGAACTGCCATCAGATCTCCGAGATGCAATCATCATCACCCTGTACAAGAAAAAAGGAGCAAAGTCCTGTTGCTCAAACTATTGAGGCATAGCACTTCTCTCCATTGCTGGAAAAATCCTTGCAAGGATACTCCTGAAAACATTAGTTCCTGCCATTGCAGAAGAATTTCTTCCTGAAAGCCAATGTGGCTTCAGAGCCAATAGGAGTACTACAGATATGGTATTTGCCCTTAGACAACTGCAAGAGAAATGTAGAGAGCAGAACAAGGGTCTCTATGTAACATTTGTTGACCTTACCAAAGCCTTCGACACCATAAGTAGAAAAGGTCTGTGGCAGATCCTGGAAAGACTAGGATGTCCCCCCAAATTCCTTAAAATGATTATCTTGCTACACGAGGGCCAAGCGCAGTCAAGTCAGATATGGCGATGCTCTTTCAGAGCCTTTTCTAATAACTAATGGAGTGAAGGAAGGTTGTGTTCTTGCGCCAACTTTATTTACAATCTTCTTCAGCATGATGCTCCAAAGGGCTACAGCAGAGCTCGAAGAAGACGATGGCATCTGTATACGTTACCGTACTGATGTCAGCTTGTTTAACTTAAGCCGTCTGAGGTCTCGCACTAAGACTCTAAACTACCTAGTTTGTGAGCTGCTCTTCGCTGATGCTGCTGCCCTTGTTGCCCACACAGAAGCAGCTCTGCAGTGCCTAACATCCTGCTTCGCAACAGCTGCAGAGCTGTTTGGGCTGGAAGTCAACCTGAAGAAAACGGAAGTTCTTTACCAGCCTGCACCACAGGACGAACACCACCATCCCCACATTGCCATCGGCAACTCTGTGCTTACGTCCGTTCAGCAGTTCACCTACCTGGGAAGCATCATCTCCTCTGATGCCAAGATTGACAAAGAGATTGATCACAGATTAGCAAAGGCACATAGCACATTTGGAAGATTTTACAAAAGAGTCTGGAGTAATAAACACCTGAGGTGAAACACAAAAATCAGTGTGTATAGAGCCATTGTACTGTCTATTCTCCTTTATGGGTCTGAAATATGGGTCACCTATCGCCACCACTTACGACTCCTCGAACACTTTCATCAGCGCTGCTTACGCACAATCCTAAATATACACTGGACTGTCTATGTGATGAATGTTGCTGTCCTTGAGCAAGCAGGGATCACTAGTGTTGAGGCCATATTGAGAACACAGCTGCGCTGGGCAGGGCATGTTTCTAGGATGGAGGACCATCGTCTCCCCAAAATAGTATTCTACGGTGAACTCGCCACAGGTCAGCGTAAGAGGGGCGCTCCAAAAAAGTGATACAAGGACTCCCTGAAACAACACATCAGGCTCGGCCAAATTGATCACCAACAATGGTCCGCCCTGGCCTCACATCGGGAGGCATGGAGACACACTATCCACAATGCTGCAGCCTTATTTGAGAACTCACGCCAAACAAGTCTTGAAGAGAAACGACAACGCAGAAAAAAACACAACCCGGAAACATCACCCAAGGAAACCTTCTGCTGTGCTTTCTGCAACTGGACTTGTCTATCTCGGATTGGCCTTTTTAGTCATCAGCGCGCTTGCAGAAAGTGCGGGATGAGTCCTTCCTGAATCTTTGTTTGTGAAATGAAGCCAGAGAGAGAGAGAGATATTTTGGAAAGCATATGTTTCTTCTGCCTTGTAATAATATATCAAGAGCTTTTCCTAATTCTATCCCTTCTAGCTTAACATTTTTTAAAAATTCTATTAATTGTCTATGCAGAAATCAGTGACAGTTTATTTCTTCTTGTTGGAACTCTTCTTGAATTTTCATTCTACAAGTTCTTCCATTTATTATCAATATATCCTTGTATGCCATCCAATTACCTGTGTGTATACTCTCTCTTCTTTTTTTTTAATGAAAGGCCTTGTGATTAGAGAGCCAAAGAGGAATTTTTGGGTAAAATTTATGTTTATATTTCATCCATACTCTCAAGAAAGCTTTTCTAATATAATGATGGTTAAATTCTTTGTGGATCGACGCTTTATTGTGCCAAAGATATGCGTGCAACCGAAACGCAAATTGAATTCTTCTATTTGTAATAATCTTTTATATTCAAGCTTAATCCTCCAAAGTCCAAAAAATACTGTTGGAAAAGATTGAAGCATTCTCTTCCCCACACTCCCTTGCTATAGAGCAGCCCCTGTTGGACTTCTTGTGCATATAGATCTAACCCCTTTCAACCTCTGTAGTTAATATGCTTCTGTCTGTCCCGCCCTCTCATTATGTCCTTTTATTTAGTGAAGGTTCCCTCTTTTCTTCTGATTTCTGTTATTAATCTCTTTTCTCTCTTTCCTCAAATGATATGATAGCCATCTTCCAGGCTTATTTGATTGTTCAAAGTATCCCTCTCACCAACACCAGCATTTTCCTTCAACTTTCCACTCTTTCCCTCTAATACAGTTTGTCTTCCCCTCATCACTTTCTTAACCCTCAGAAGCTTTTCAAGTTTGTAAACTGTACCTTTTCTTCACAGAGCAGTCAGCTTTTTGTGGATCGCCATACAATTCCAGGTTTCTCTTTTCTTCTTTCGTCACTGGTATGTGTATAAATCCTCAGGAATAAACAATCAATTCCCAACAGATGGCCATTTTATTTTTTTATTTTTTTAATTTATTTTATAAATAAATAAATTTTATTTATAATAAAATTTTACCCAAATTTTAATATAAATATAATAATTTTTATATAATATAATATATATAATATAATATAATATAATATATTATAATATAATATTATATTTATATTATATTTATATATATATTTATATATATTTATATTTATATTATATTTATACATATATTTATATTATATTTATAAATATATTTATACATATATTTATATTATATTATATTTTATATAATATAATATAATATAATAATAAAATATAACAATAATTTATATAATATATTATATAAATATAATAAATATAATATAATATTATAAAAATATAATAAATTTTACCCAAAAAAATAATAAAAAAATAAAATAAAAGATAGCCATCCAGCCTCTGCTTAAAAACCTCCAAAGAAGGAGACTCCACCACATTATGAGACAGTGTATTCCACTTCCGAACAGCTCTTATTATCAGGATGTTCTTCCTAATGTTTCGGTGGAATCTCTTTTCCTGTAGTTTGAACCCACTGCTCCGTGTCCTAGTCTATGAAGCAGGAGAAAACAAGCTTGCTCCATCCTCACTATGGCATCCCTTCAAATATTTAAACTTAGCTATCATGTTACCTCTCAACCTTCTCTTCTCCAGACTAAACATGCCCAGATCCCTATGCCGCTCCTCATAGGGTATAATGGTTTCCAGACCTCCCACCATTTTGGTCACCCTCCTTTGCGCATGTTCCAGCTTCTCAATATCCTTCCTGAATTGTGGTGTCCAGAACTGGACACAATATTCCAGGTGAGTTCTGACCAAAGCAGAAGAGAGTGGCACCTTTACTTCAAGGGATCTAAACACTATACTCCTATTGATGCAGCCTAGAATCGCATTGGCATTTTTAGCTACTGCATTACACTGCTGACTCTTGTTCAGTTTGTGGTACTAGTTCACTTTTGTGTTATTCCAATAAAATACCTTATTTCACTTTAACTGGAGTGCTCTCTACAGTTAGTACTGGTATATATAGGTGAAAAAATCCCTGAAGTTACCCTCCTCTCACTAGCCTCCATTTGATCTAATAATTCCCCCAAATAATACAGGAGATTTTGGTATCACAGGTGGGACTCTAAAGCAACCCCCACTTCTTAGGGTAAAAAGAGTGGTGGAGAATGTGGGCAGCACCCCGCACCCCCAACTCATGGAGTCAACACACGCTGTTCAGGAAGGGCAAGTGAGAGAAACCTCTAGAGACTCCAGCATGCTTTTGCTTGAGTGCTGTGAATGCGAATCTGAATGAGCGGAGCCATAAGGGCTACTGTGGGGTTGGAATCATAGAGTTGGAAGAGACCACAAGGGCCATCTAGTCCAACCCCCTGCCATGCAGGAATACCCAACCTGGCCCTCCTTTCTTTCTTGGCCTTTACTAGACAGCCACCTCTATGTGACCACAAGTTTAGCGGAAGCCATCCTGAGCCACGGTAGAAAGCGAGGGCTTGGTACTGACTATCTCTGGGATTCTCTCCCTATCTCTGAGTCTACTGTGGTGTGGGATCCGAGAGATAGGTGCTAGGTGTCAGGAACACACACACAGACCACACCCTGAGACCACGCTGAAGAAATTACTGGAGGCGGATAGACTACTGCTTACATCTTTCAAGCAGAAGCACATAGGCTGACTGGATTGATAACTACTGCTTGTTATCTTGTGAACTGTAAAGTAAAGGCAGTGATGGATACAATCAATCTTGGGAGATATGCTCCACTCCATTCTTCTGAGCTTAGGTCTGATGCAAGGTCAATGGTAGAGATATAACTACAGTATTTGTGAAGTTTGTTGAATTTGAAAATGGATTGTAATTTTTTCCCTCTTCCCTCTTAGTTTCTGGATAATATGGTGAAACTGGAATGAAGGAGAAAACCCTGCCAGCCATGGACACTGAGTAGGGACAGAGTTCTCAACAAAAGAAATTGCTCAGATCCAGGTTTTTCCAAACAGTTGAGCACAGGCATAGTCACAGATTTCCATTTAGGGAACCACATGTATGCAAGGTTATTTTCTGTAAGTATATTACACTGCTCTGCCATATTAATAATAATGTTTTAAGATCCAGAGATCTGAAAGGCCAATGTGAAATGGCTATTGTGTAAAATCACTCTCTCTCTCTCTCTCTCTGGCTTTTCTTCGCAAACGAAGATTCAGGAAGGACTCTTCCTGCGTTTTCTGCAAGCGCGCTGATAACTAAAAAGGCCAATCCGAGATAGACAAGTCCGGTTGCAGAAAGCACAGCAGGTTTCCTCAGTTGATGTTACCGGGTTGTGATTCTTTCTGCGTTGCTGTTTCTCTTCAAGACTTGTTTGGTGTGAGTTCTCAAATAAGGCTGCAGCATTGTGGATAGTGTGTCTCCGTGCCTCCCAATGTGAGGCCAGGACAGACCATTGTTGGTGATCAATTTGGCCAAGCCTGAGATGTTGTTTCAGGGAGTCCTTGTATTGCTTTTTTGGAGTGCCTCTCTTATGCTGACCCGTGGCGAGTTCACCGTAGAGTACTATTTTGGGGAGGCGATGGTCCTCCATCCTAGAAATGTGCCCTGCCCAGCGCAGCTGTGTTCTCAATATCATAGCCTCAATGCTGGTGATCCCTGCTTGCTCAAGGACAGCAACATTCATCACATAGTCAGTCCAGTGTATATGTAGGATTGTGCGTAAACAGCGCTGGTGGAAGCGTTCAAGGAGTCGTAAGTGGTGGCGATAGGTGACCCATGTTTCAGATCCATAAAGGAGGATAGACAGTACAATGGCTCTATACACACTGATTTTTGTGCTTTGCCTCAGGTGTTTATTGCTCCAGACTCTTTTGTAAAGTCTTCCAAATGCGCTATGTGCCTTTGCTAATCTGTGATCGATCTCTTTGTCAATCTTAGCATCTGAGGAGATGATGCTTCCCAGGTAGGTGAACTGCTAAACGGACTTAAGCGGACTTAAAATCACTATAGATTAGATATAAACCAAGCAAAGGTAAACCACATGCTATTTTTTAAATTATCTCTGTCTTATAATACCTTATAAAGTAATTGACTGTGTTTCCACAGTAAAATGGAAAGATACATTAAATTTCAACAAATACTGATGCACCAGTAGAGGGCAAACTTTCCTATGCATGAAGTGTACATTTTGCTTTGAAAATAGCTGAGTACTTACTATATAAAACAGATGGTTAGGGTGGTGCTACCTTTGAAAAATGTCCATTTTATAAACTTAATCCCTCCCTATTTTGTCTACATATGTTTCACTTAACTTTTTCTCAACTTTTAAAAGGTTTTGTGTTTAACAATATTTATTAGCTTGAAAAGTTATCTAAAATAGTAACCAGTGCAATACTAAAACAAAAGAAAATAAATAGAAAAAAAGAAAGTTGAGAAAAGAAATCACTCACAGTACATATATTAAAATGTAACACAGTGTTGAAGAGCTTTTGGAGAAGCATACTCTACATAACTTGGTTGATTCACTGGACCTCTAATACCCCAAAGGCACCAGATCCCATCTGATTTTGGAAGTTAAGCAGGGTCGTCAGCTCTGGTTAGTACTTGGATTGGGACCACTAACGAATACCAGGTGTTGTAGGCTCTGTTTCAGAGGAAGGAACTGGCAAAAAGACCTCTTCAGTATTCCTTGCCTTTAAAAATAATATGAAATTAATGAGGTCTTTTTTTGATAAAGTTACCAGCTTGGTAGATGAAGGGAATGCTGTGGACATCGCATACCTTGATTTCAGTAAGGCCTTTGACAAGGTTCCCCATGACATTCTTGCAAACAAGCTTGTAAAATGTGGGCTAGACAAGTTAACTCTTCAATGGATTTGTAATTGGTTGACCGGCCGAACCCAAAGGGTGCTCAGCAATGGCTCCTCTTCGTCTTGGAAAGATGTGACCAGTGGGGTGCCACAGGGTTCTGTCCTGGGCCCAGTGCTGTTCAACATCTTTATCAATGACTTGGATGAGGGAATTAGGGGCATACTTATAAAATTTGCAGATGACATCAAATTAGGAGGAGTAGGTAACACCCTAGAGGACAGGATCAACATTCAAAATGACCTGGATAGACTGGAGATCTGGGCAAAAGCTAACAAAATGTAATTCAATACGGAGAAATGTAAAGTACTGCACTTAGGGCGGAAAAATGAAATGCACAGATATAGGATGGGAGAGACCTGGCTGAACTAGACTACGTGCGAAAGGGATTTAGGAGTCCTAGTAGACCACAAGTTGAACATGAGTCAACAATGTGATGCGGCAGCTAGAAAGGCCAATGTGATTTTGGGCTGCATCAATAGAAGTATAGTGTCTAGATCAAGGGAAGTAATAGTGCCGCTTTATTCTGCCTTGGTCAGACCTCACCTAGAATACTGTGTCCAGTTCTGGGCACCACAATTCAAAAAGGAAATTGACAAATTGGAGCGTGTCCAGAGAAGGGCAACTAAAATGGTGAAAGGTCTGGAAACTATGCCTTATGAGGAGAGAATTAGGGAGCTGGGTATGTTTATCCTGGAAAAAAGACGGTTAAGAGGCGATATGATAGCCCTGTTTAAGTATTTGAAGGAATGTCACGCTGAGGATGGAGCAGGCTTGTTTTCTGCTGCTCCAGAGACTGGAACACGGAGCAATGGATGCAAGCTCCAGGAACAGAGATTCCACCTCAACATTAGGAGGAACTTTTTGACAGTCAGAGCTTTTCGGCAGTGGAACACACTCCCTCGGAGCGTGGTGGAGTCTCCTTCCTTGGAGGTCTTTAAGCAGAGGCTGGATTGCCATCTGTTGGGGATGTTTTGATCAAGATTTCCTGCATGGCAGGGGGTTGGACTGGATGGCCCTCGTGGTCTCTTCCAACTCTACAATTCTATGATAGGTCGCCATAAGTTGACAGCCAACTTATTGACACACAAACATACAAAACCTATTCCTTTCTTTTCTCACATCATAGGATCCAAGGTGGCTTTCAACAAATTAGAACAAATTACAGATGTCCCTTCATATTCGCTGGAGTTTGGTTCCAGGAGCCCCCCGCCCCCGTGGATACCAAAATCCGTGAATACTCAAGTCCCATTATATGCAATGGTCCCTTAGATGGCAAAAATCAAGGTTTGCTTTTTGGATTATTATTTTTTAAAGAGTATTTTCAAGCTGTGAATACTTAAATCCGTGAATACCAAATCCATGGATACAGAGGGGCAACTGTATTTTTAATTAAAAAAAAAAGAGATTTCACTAAACATTAGGAAGAATTTCCTGGCAGTAGGAGCTGTTCGACAGTGGAATGCACTGCCTCGGAGTGTGGTGGAGTCTCCTTCTTGGGAGGTATTTAAACAGATCCTGGATGGCCATCTGTTGGGAATGATTTGATTGGGAATGATTGATCTGCAGGGCAGGGGGTTGGGTTAGATGGCCCTTGAGGTCTCTTCCAACTCTATGATTCTGTGTCTTCTCATGATATGGCCAAAGTACAACAGTCTCAGTTTAGTAATCTTGGCTTCTAGGGAGAATTCAGGCTTGATGTGCTTTAGGAGCCATTTGTCTTTTTTGCACTCCACAGTATCTGTAGAACTCTTCTCGCATTTCAAATGAGTAGATTTTCTTCCTATCAGCTAGTTTTCTTCATATCAGTCTAGTTCCCACATAGCTGCCTTTCCAAGTCCTAGGAGATTATCAGACACCCTTAATATGGTGTGACAACAACACCAGGAGATCGCAAAAAGGCTTGAATTTCAGGCGACATTGTTCCCATCTTGCATGCTCCCGTTCCACCATCGTTTCTTTTAATTCATGGGCTAAGCTGTGAATAGATCACCTGTTCCGCTTCTATGACAAAATGACAGGTGAGTGAAAAGGTGCCCTGTTATGCGGGTGCAATGCCAGCGTCAGTGGGAGGTCCGTTGCAAACACTTCCAGGTGCAATAGGGACCACAAGGTAAGTGAAACACTTTTTTGTACCCTCCCTGGGTTACTTGTATTTTTTTAAGTGTGTTTAGGTGCTTGGTTTTACTTGTGTGTTTTTTTCTTTTTAACTTTGAATTTCCCACGCGCTCATCCTTTCATGAGAATGGCCCAGGATCTCAACCAGGAAGTGAATACAGCTCTGTATGAACTGCATTCACTCCTGGGCTGCCAAGGGGAGGGGTCGTGAGGGGATCGTGAGAGGGGATAGCGAGATGCGGACGCTATTTTTGTCCCCGTCTGATGTCCCTAGTGTTCTTCTGATTTCCTGACTGCAGTTTCCATTCTCATTAATGACTGAGCAAAGGTATGGAAAGAATTACCTCTCTATAAATCACTTGGCACTAAGATATGTCACACATCATATTGTACCCCCGCAAAAAAATCTAGTCTGCCTTTGAGAACTTTGGAGATCTTGTCTATTGTTTGATTAATGCAAAATTGCTGCATAATATATAAAACAACCACCCTCTTGGTCATATCACCCAACCTGCAGAAATATAGTGAATTTTAAATGGCTTCTGCAAACAAATAAGCTTTCCCTATCTTGTAAAAGTGATTAAGCTGCTCCTGTTTTCACTATGTTGTGTTTTTAATTCTATTGTGTGTAAACTACAGTTGTCCCTTCATATTCGCTGGGGTTTGGTTCCAGGACTCTCCGTGGATACCAAAATCCGTGAATACTCAAGTTCCATTTGCTTTTTGGATTATTATTTTTTAAGAATACAGTATTTTCAAACCGTAAATGCTTAAATCCATGGATACGGAGGAACAACTGTATTAGTTTTATTATATTAAGTGGTATATTAGTATAATAAATAAGCACAATTGGTCCTCTGTATCCACGGATTCGGCATCCACAGATTCCAACATCTACAGCTTGAAAAATATTTTTTTAGAAATAAATTCCAAGAAGCAAACCTTGAATTTGCTATTTTATATAAGGAACACCATTTTACAATGTCATTGTATATAATGGAATTTAAGCATCCACAGATTTGGGTATCCATGGGGGTCCTGGAACTAAACTCCAGCAGATACCAAGGGCCCACTGTACATTTTATACAGGATCGCTCCCGTAGTGGGAATGGCGACGCAGGAGCGAAGGGAGGGGAGGAGTAGATCTTGCCTCCCTTCTCCCTTCACCTCCGGGATTGCTCCCCAGGATCGCTCCCATGGTGGGAATGGCGACGTGGGTGCGAAGGGAGGGGAGGAGTAGATCTCGACTCCCTTCTTCCCCAGGATCGCTCCCCGTGTTGGGAATGGCGACGAGGGCGTTCGCTATTACCCATGGATTTCATTATCAGGGGTGGGGGGCTGGAACCAATCTCCTGCAGATACGGGAGTCCTACTGTAATTTTTCCTAAAATAATAGTGTGTAGCCGAACTGTGTGAAAAAAACACATGTAAAATACGGTACTGAAATATTTCCCGCCATAATAATGGTGTGTAACTGAACTTTGTGAACCTTTCAAATCTACTGTAACGGTGTGTGTTATGCTGGGTACAGCTAGTAATATTAGAAGTACTGTAATGAGCTTGCCCTACTCAGTGATGACCAGAGGGCATCCTTTGAAAGGAGTGTCATAGGTTTACTCTAAATATGACTAATGCTGGATCCAAACCTTTCTGTACATATTAGGGCTATCAGGTTGAAATAAGGTTGTGCAGAAGATTGCATTTCAGTGGGTATTGACTGAATGACAAGTAACACCTGCTGAACTTCCCTCTTCTGTACAACCTCTTCTGTCCTGTCCCTTATTTTACTTGGCAATCCTAATACATATTGTGTGTACTAGGAGGTTAGTATGAGCCCTAAATACCCTAAGGGCACCAGATCCTATCTGATCTTGGAAGCTAAGCAGGGTCAGCTCTGGTTAGTACTTTGATGGGAGACTGCCAATGAATACCAGGTGTGGTAGGCTCTATTTCAGAGGAAGGAACTGCCCAAACCACCTCTGTTGCCATAAATTGACTTGAAGGCACACAAATATACACCGTTAATTAGTATACATTGTGTATACTAAGTATTGCTACGTGGGCAGAATAACTCATTTTAAAGTCAGAATGTTTTTGCCCTGGAGACTAGTGGCTCTAATCTCAATGGAGCACTGAATCCTTGTCTGGGTTTTAGTCCAGATTAAAGGACATATCCAAGGTTCTGAATGCTATCTGCCAAATAAATTCAGCCCCTTGAATAGTTCCTTTAAAATTCAAACTAGAATGTGGAGCAGATTCACCATCTCACTGACATCAGAAGAACCAGATTTGCAGGATTAGGTTCGTCTGCCATGCTGTAAAGCACAAGCTTGTGGCTTTGTGAACAGCCAGCGTTAGTACTAGAGTTGCCAGTATTTGCTGACAATTTAATTTCCCTATGTTCCCACTCTATACAAGCCTTCTGAATACAAGTGTGTCTGATGAAAGAAATACCGTAATGATAAATGTATCGGTCATTAAGGTGACTCTGTTGTTCTTGCTGTATGTGTGTGCGTGTGTGTGAGAGAGAGATTGAACAGCACTGTTCAACGCTCAAATAGATTTATTAAAATGATTGAAAACAGGTACTGTGTTTGTATGAATCAGATGTTTTGCCTTCCCATTAACACACACGTGTATTTGTACACAGATGTGTGCATGTCTGCCTGTGTGTTTATGTTTATATATATGTGTGTGTGTGTGTGTGTCTCTGTGTGTATAATATGAGGGAGGAAACTGAACAGGGGTATAACAGCTATATTATTTTAAATAGTATTAACATTTAAATTTTTAAAAGTGCATGCTTTTAAATATGGTTAATAGTTTAATTCAATTTTAATGTTGACTTTTTGTATGTTTTCAATTGTAATATTTTTCATATCTACCCCGTGTTGAGTCCCAGCCTTGGGGAAAAGGTGGGATATAAATAAAATTAATTATTATAATGACAGTAGCACTGTTTTCAGATAGAACCTGGGTCTCAGAAGAATACTGTACAGTTGAAATAAGATTGTTGATAAAATGATTGAAGAAAGGCATTTGTATGAATAAAGGATCAGATATTGCCAGCTTCCAGCTGAAGTTTGTACCTACATAGGTGTGTGTGTGAGAGAGAGAGACGGTGCATCCACACTACACAAATAATATAGTTTGATACTGAATGATTAGCCATGGCTCCTTCCTATGGAATCCTGGGATTTGTAGTTTGGTGTGGCACCAGCACTCTGGCAGAGAAGGCTAAAGACCTTGTAAAACTATAAATCCCAGGATTCCATAGGAAGGAGCCATGGTAAATAATCCCATTTCAAACTGCATTATTTGTGTAGTATGGATTAGAAAGAGAGAGAGAGAGAATTTCCATGGGGTGTTTTTGTATTTTGGACCATAACTACTGTGCCTTAAATCCAACTTCTGTTGTGAAATGCTTAATTATTACACTTGTATAAAACTTTTGTCTATCTGCTCTTTAAAAAAAGAAAAAAAGAAATCTACAACCCACAAACAACACATACATAGTGGAGTAAACGTTCAGATATATTGCATACCTGTCCCACAGTTTGATTGGTTGTTTATTTACCTGATGTTGTTTTGTTATTCTCCTGTTTTTGTACTTTCTCTTATAAAATTAATAGTAAAAAGATATATATCTATAATTTACCGTATATAAAATAAATAAATAAATAAATATACCTGTATAAAATACAACAATATACAATTGTCCCTCTGTATCCATGGATTTAAGTATTCACGGATTGAAAATATTCCTTAAAAAATAATAATCCAAAATGCAAACCTTGATTTTGCCATCTTATATAAGGGACACCATTTTGCTACACCATTGCATATAATGGGACTTGAGTACTCACGGATTTTGGTATCCTCAGGTGTCCTGGAACCAAACCCCAGTGAATATGAAGGGACAACTCTGTGTGTGTGTGTATATAATTTACCATATTTTGTTTACCTGATGTTTACCTTGTTTTATTTACCTGATGTTGTTTTGTTATTCTCCTGTTTTTGTACTTTTTCTTATAAAATCAATAGTAAATATATATTATATATATATTTTGCTCTATGTAAAATAAATAAATAAATAAAAAAAATAAAAATTATATATATATATATATATATATATATATAAATTTACCTTATTTTATTTACCTGATGTTTAGCTTATTTTATTTACCTGATGTTTTGTTAATATCCTGTTTTTGTACTTTTTCTTGTAAAATAAATAATAAAAAGGTATATATATATATGGAATATTCCTTTTAAATACTGATTTTATAAGAAAAAGTACAAAAACAGGAGAATAACAAAACAACATCAGGTAAATAAAATATAAGGTAAATATCAGATAAATAAAATCAGGTAATATTATTTCTCTGATGTAAATTTCATATATATATATATATATATATATGTGTGTGTGTATACATTAGGTAAATAACACACACACACATTATTTCCCTGATGTAAATATACATACACATACTGTATATATTATTTCCCTGATCTAAATATATATACACACACACACACACACATCAGGTAAATTATATACTGTATATACATATATATATATATATATATATACATACATATACACACACACACACACACATATATATGTATACACACACACACACACACATATATATATATATATATATATTATTTACCTGATATATGTGTGTATGTGTATATATATACACACATACACACATACATATATATGTATATGTATATATACACAGTATATGCATGAAGAAATCTCAGGAGAGAGGCTCCAAGAAACAAAACTCACCGAGAGCTGCCCTCCCGCTTGCCTTTCTTTCCCACTCCGTGGTCTATGAACCACAGGCTTTACCCCACCCTCTTCCTGGCTTCTTGGTCCAAGGCTGCTCTGCTGCGTTCTCCTCCTCCTGCTGGTTTTGTATGTGTGTGTGTGTGCCCGCGCGCGCGCGTGTGCAGCCCGCTTGCCTTTTGCAGAGTGGCTTGGCGGCGGCGGGCCGGAGGGAGGCTGCGCCTGTTCCTGGAAGAGCCCAGCCTGGGGAGTTGGTCACATTCTTGGCCGGGATTCAAGCGCTGAGGCAGACGCACCAACAAACAGGGCGCGGGAGGGAGGGAGGGAGGGGGGAGAGCGCGAGGCGGAGGGCGGGGGGAGGGAGGAAGGAGGGAGGGAGGGGCCCAGCCCGCCCGCATTAGCTCAGCCCTGGGCCGCCCTCAGTCTGGCTGGAGCGTGGCGGCCGAGCGGAGGGGAGCTGCTGCTGCTGCTGCGGCGGCGGCTGTTTCCACAGCGAAGAAACTGAGGCCGGGCAGAAGCAAGCGGCCCTCGAAGGGAGCGGGCGAGCGAGCCAGAGCGGGGCGCCTTCTTCTTGGTCGTCGTCTTCGTCGCCCTCCGTCCCCGGGCGCTTCGTCTCAGGGGGCCGCCGGAGGGGCCAGTTTGGGGCGCTCCGCCATCTGGAAAGGGGCTCCCCGCCGCCGCCTTCTCGGCCCCCCAGTCCCAGCGCCCTTCGCTTTAACCCCCTTTTGGGCGGAGATGGACACCCAGGGGCCGCGTCCGCGGGGGCCAGAGGGGGCAGCCCGGCCCTCCCGCCACCCTCGCCGGGGCCACTGACTCGCCCGCCGGCCGCTCCGGGTCCAGCCGGGCTTTCGCGGACGGGGGCGCCTGGGGGAGCGTCGCAGGCCGAGGGGCGGAGGGGATGCTGGGCTGGGAGCGGGGCGGCGGCGCCGTCTTGAGAGAACTTTTCCCGGCCATGGGGGCCCCCGCCGCCGCCGCCTCCCCCTCGGAGGGGCGCCTTTTCTCCCGCAGGGGCTGAGAAGGCGGCGAAGAAGCCGCCAGGAGGAGCAGCAGCAGCAGCAGCACAAACTTGGAGGCTGCGGACCCGAGGAGTCGCCGTCGCGAGGCGGGGAGGCCATGAGAGTGGGCGGCTGCCTGGCTTTCCGCCTTTAGCGCCGGCCGAGGGCGCTGCTTTTGGGGGGCGGGAGGGGAAGAAAGCCGCGGGGATGCTGAGCCGAGGCCGCCTCTGGTAGGGCGGGGGCGGCCTCTTCCTTCTTGCCTTCGGGGAGGGGGCTCTCCGGTTGTAGGAGCCGTCGAGGGAGCCCGCCCGCCCGCCGGCCATGGAGACGGTGGCCCCCCGGAGCAGCTTCCAGCCCCACCCGGGCCTCCAGAAGACGCTGGAGCAGTTCCACCTCAGCTCCATGAGCTCGCTGGGCGGCCCGGCGGCCTTCTCGGCGCGCTGGGCGCAGGAGCTCTACAAGCGGCAGGAGGGCGGCGGGAAGGAGGCGGCGGCGTCGGCCTCGTCGTCGGCGTCGGTGCTGCCCCCGCTGCCGCCCATCCAGCCCCCGCCGGCGGTGATGCCGGGCCCCTTCTTCATGCCCTCGGACCGCTCGACGGAGCGCTGCGAGACGGTGCTGGAGGGCGAGACCATCTCGTGCTTCGTGGTGGGCGGCGAGAAGCGCCTCTGCCTGCCCCAGATCCTCAACTCCGTCCTGCGCGACTTCTCGCTGCAGCAGATCAACGCCGTCTGCGACGAGCTGCACATCTACTGCTCGCGCTGCACGGCCGACCAGCTGGAGATCCTGAAAGTCATGGGCATCCTGCCCTTCTCGGCGCCCTCCTGCGGCCTCATCACCCGCACCGACGCCGAGCGCCTCTGCAACGCCCTCCTCTACGGCGGCGCCTTCCCCCCGGCCGGCCGGCCCCCCAAGGAGCCCCCGGCCAGCGCCCCCGCCGCCGGCTCGCCCGGGGCCCCGCTGGAGTTGCTGTCGGGGGGCTCGGCGCGGAGCTTCAAGGTCTACCACGAGTGCTTCGGCAAGTGCCAGGGGCTGGTGGTGCCCGAGCTCTACAGCAGCCCCGCCGCCGCCTGCATCCAGTGCCTGGACTGCCGGCTGCTCTACCCGCCGCACAAGTTCGTCATCCACTCGCACAAGGCGCTGGAGAACCGCACCTGCCACTGGGGCTTCGACTCGGCCAACTGGCGGGCCTACCTGCTGCTCAGCCAGGACTACGCCGGCAAGGAGGAGAAGGCCCGCCTCGGGCAGCGCCTCGACGAGATGAAGGAGAAGTTCGACTACGGCCACCGCTACAAGCGCAAGGCGCCCCGGGTGAGTCGCGGGCCCCGCACCAGGGCCCCCTTGGCGACGGGGTGGCTAGCCCTGGCCCCGCCGCGAGGCGCAGAGGCCTGAAAGACCTGGTAAAGCTACACATCCCAGGGTTCCGTAGGAAGGGGCCGCGGCAAACACCCCGGGGTCAAACTGGATTGTTGGTGTCGTGTGGATTTGGCCCTACTTGGACTACAGGCACCCACACTGCACGATTAGAGCACTATTATTCCACTTTAACGACTATGTCTGCCTCCTGGGGTTTGTAGTTTAGTGAAGCCGAAGAGCTCTCTGGCTGAGAATGCTAAATGCCCCTCCCTAAACTGCAAATCCCAGAAAGCGCCCCAGGGGAGGGGGAGATGCAGTTTATTTCATACAATCCTCAAATATCATTGGGGCATACAGACCATCATCAACAACAGTTAGAAGATGGATTATTTAGGACTTTATCACACTACGCTGTTACAGTGCTATTACTCCAGTTTAACTGCTCTGGCTGCCTCTTGTGGCATCCTGGGATTTGTAGTTTAGAGAGGGCATTTAGCACTCTCAGCCAGAGAGCTCTTAGGCTTCACCAAACTACAAACCTCAGAAGGCAGACATAGCAGTTAAAGTGGAATAATAGTGCTATAACAGTGTAGTGTGATAAAATCCTAAAGCTGACCACAAAAGCATATTAGATATCATCATCACTTTAAGCAGATCTGTGAGGAGGCTGTTGGTTGGCCAGAGCCTACAAATTTTATTAAACATTACAAGTTTGATACATCCCTGTCAGCAAAAGCAGCATTTGGGAAGGAGTGTGCTGCAGTCAGTGTAGAAGTGAAGTTAGAAGAACACCCACCCAGGTGGAATGCTTGGGTCTGTCCCAATCATACTGGATTGGTCCTCCCTGCCATCCCAAGAATGAGAAGTTATTCTTACTGTGAAGTTTCATTCTGGGATGGTCACCCTGACCATGGGGACAAGCTGCCCTGCACTTGTTTTAGGGACATTTAGGGTAGTAGCCTAGAAAAGAAAGCACTGAGCAAACAAGGTGGTATATATCTCTCACAATCATAGGGGCCAAGCCACACTACACAAATAATCCAGTTTAAAACTGGGTGATTTACCATGGCTCCTTCCTGTGGAATCCTGGGATTTGTAGTTTGGTGGGGCACCAGCACTCTTCACCAGAGAAGGCTAAAGACCTTGTAAAACTACAGATGCCAGGATTCCACAGGAAGGAGCCATGGCAAATCATCCAGTTTCAAAACTGGATTATTTGTGTAGTGTGGATTTGGCCCTGGGCTCCCCAAGCTTTCAAAATAACAGTCGGAATTCATGCCACGGAGGGTTGAAAAAAATTCTTGAACTATGTGATAAGGACCCAGAAAGACAAAATGGTTCTTGAGGTTAGCCTCAGAACTGGCCCTCCCTTGTTTTGTGGGATCTCTCTGTCTCTCTCTCTCTCTCACGCACACACATTTTTCTTTTTGGCCACTCATGCTCATTTGTATAGAAATGTTGCTGGGTATATTGGTCCCTGACTTGAGAGATGCACAGAAGTCTCATTCTACCAGGAATGTTTTGTGGGTGTTTGAAAACTTGGTTGCACCTACCCCAAGGTCTAAACAGATGGCATTGTTAGTGAAGATGGAACTATACCTTCTATGGGTTGATTAAATGAAGTTGATGAGTTCATTGGTATTTAATCTTTCGGAATGCAATTGGGAGTAAGGTGCTCAGTTGGACTTGCTTCTGTATAAAAATAGTCAAGATTGCCTAGGTTTCTAGGTACCCCACATGAAATGTTTCATCTTTTGGGGAAGAGATTTCAGAGTTGCTGTGGTTTCTTTTGTAGCAAAATCTTTCTCCTCCCTGTTTGGATTATTTTCCCTGTTGTAAATTAAGTTAGTTTTGGGAATTTGTCTTGACCAGCAAGGCTAGCTCAATAAAAGATTCATTCTCATTTGTGTAGTGTGGTTAAACCATTCATTCTTGGAGAGATGGAGGTTGGAGAAGGTATTATATTAACTATTCTTACACACATTCTCCTTGTAAGCTTAATTTGCTTCCGTTATTGTTTTTGAGTTGTTCCCCTTTTATGCATAAAAAGGAGACATACAAAACTGCCCTAGTGCATAACTTTCCCAAAGGGAGGGCAGGTACGTGTGTGAGTGTTGTGGATTAGTTTTCTGTAACTGACGTATATCTTGGTGATATATACAATTAGGAATGTGCAACCATTTAATAAAGAAATTTTTCTCTCCCTCTTACTGAAGGGAGCAAATAATTCCACTTAATTAATGGTTGCTATTTTTTAGAATTCCAAAGTTAATCTCTAAAATTGCATAAATATAAGAAAATGATCCAGTCATTTCAGAAGATTCTGAAAAATATTGTGTTGGGAGTATGAACAGCCAACCAGCCAGGTACATAGATTCCAGGCTCTACTCATTCAACTCACTCGTAAATTCTGTTTCTGCCTAGTATTATGTGTACAGAATGGTTTGTGCATTGTTGGTGCCCATTACTGTCTGGTTGTAGCTTTCTCTCCCTCCCTCCCTTTCCACACACCCCTTCCCCAGTTTTTTTATGTGGTTATATATGCACACTCAGGAAATCAGTGTGTCCTGGGGCTACAGCAACCTTTAAAGTATGCCAGGCAATTGTGGAGTCTGTCCAGCCAAAGTAGAAGGACACAAGAACTCTTTCTTCAGTTCCCAGGGTGGTTGGATGAGAAAAGGAGGGAGGAGAGGCTGTGTATTGGCACCAATCCTGGTCAAAAGTGGGAGGGGGGATGTTGTGGGCTTTGAGGTGGGGAGAACTTGCCAATAGTCAGACACCAGGCTGTCTGACTGACTGGGAGGTATAATTGGAGTGAGCAGTATTCCTCTCCTCCTTCACCTTCTTCTTTCCTTTTTTTTTTAAAAGGAGGAATAAAACCAAAAGCCTAATTAACTCCGTAAGTGCACAGAATAATTTGATGAACTTTGAATTTACAGCGTACCTGAATAGAATCATTTCATGATTCTACAGGGAAATTCAGTTTAGACTTTATTTCCCTTATGAAACTTTCATACACCATATTTTGCAGAAAGTGCACATGTCCCAGCACACTTGTGCAGAAACATATCTACGTTTTCCTTTTAGGAAACAAGCAAGCTGAAAGCAAAGCACAAGATTAGGGAAAAACAATCCTCACCAAGTTTTGGGAAGCCATATTAAGTGGCTCATTGCTTCCCTTCTCTCCACTTTTAAAGTAGGAGAAGCAGATTGGGGGGCCCTTCCCCAGAATTCCAGTATAAGTGGTATGTGTTGTAGGAAATCTGAAGAACCACATTATCTTGCATAGTGAGAGGTAGATATGCTCTTAATGACTTGCCTTTTTAGCTAATCATGTGCTGAGAGTGATCCTTTGGGTCTGGCTGTTTACGGGTATGAATGGGAAGAGTAGGACCAATGGATGTGAGGCATGCATTAAAAAAAAGTTAGAGGTAAGGCTGCCAAAAATCTATTTCCATTCTGAGTAACACAAAGCATCTTTTCAAGTCCAAACCCTTGGACTTGTGTATAAGAGTTATTTTATGCAGAGCTACCCCCCATACAAAATTGAGGTTTTTTTTATGGTTTTCTGTTATTTTGGTTGCATTTTAAAATGGTCTTTGATTTTTGTTTAACTTCGGAAACTAGCATAGATATTCTCAGGCTGATTTTGGATTTGTTGCTGGATCTTTTGGAAACACACTTAAAATTTGAGAAATCTAAAGTATATTTAATCTCTTAAAGGTGAATAGAAAGGTTTCACTTTTTTCCCCTTAAACTTGACAAGGAAAGCTGGAGGTAGGACTCTTCAGGTTGTGAATTTGGGATTGGAGGGGGCCACAAACAAGAGCCCTCTTCTCCCACTGAAGGGATCTAAGCAGAGGCCAACACACACACACCCATTGCAGCCACCTACAGATCTCAGTGGAGACTGGAACACGCTTAGGTGCTGTAGGACCAAGCTGTAGAGGGCTTCTCTTAATTCAGCCCAGCATCTTTTTCTTTCCCTGCATGGTAGGGGGTTGGACTGGATGGCCCTTGTGGTCTCTTCCAACTCTACAATTCTATGATTCTACGGTGTAAATGTGTGTATATTTGGTCTTCCATTATTTAAAGCAAAAAACATTAGCATTCATCAATTATTTCATTTACTCTTGAGTCTGTCTTTTGAGACTAAATTTAAACTTAAGGTGGTTTAAGTTAGGAATTTGAAGGCATCAGTGCGGACATTTGAGAAAAAAACAGAGATAAATATTGTCTGCATACATCCATGCACACATCTGGGTAGAATTATATAATTTGTGGAAGCTATGTAATTTTTCAAAGTTAGGGAACACAGTTTCAAATACTGTAGCTCCGGGTATATGAGGCAAGAAGGCAGTCTGTGGATATATGAATCATCTTCTGCATCTCAGCAATGGGGTGGGATTGAATAATTGTTTTGCCTTATTACCTGTACAGAGGGACTGAATTTCACAAGCAAAAAGTGGCTTCTCCATCAGATGTAGTCAATGAAATATGATCTATTATGCTTGTTTTGTACTGCATTTAACCATGCAAAGAATACAACCTCTCTCTAGTTTTGGCAGACTGTGGCCAGAAACAAATAGCTTTTAAATATGATTGAGGTCTCCAAGAGAGGAAATGGCTGTGGGTGAGGTGAGATGGGGGTGATGACCCGCTGATCTTGCTTTCATTCAACTCTGTTCACTTCTATCTTCAGTTTGGTGTGTGTATTTGCTTACAGCTGCCTGTAAAAATGCAAGACCTCTGAGTTTTGTTTGGTGCTCAATGCATTATGATGTTGTTTACTTTTTGAAGTAGCCTGAGCTGTTGGGTGAGAACAATGTACTGTATATGCAAGAGATACAAGAGTTGTGTGTGATAGAGCGGTAAAGACAAGACTGTAGTGGGTGGCATGTTCAGTGGTGCGTCTGTCAAGTGGCTGGGAAATCATGTCATGAAAACTGTTGGAGGATCTCTCTGGTAATGGGTCCATGTGAGTTGTAGTTTTGTCCCTCTGCTAAACCCTGTCTGCAACATGCAAAAGTTGGTGGAAGATACTCAACCTTGCCTTCTTTCCCTATAGAAAGAACTAGTGTATACTCCTAAGTAGCCACTGCTAGGAATTGATAATATGAAATAGTTCTTCCTGTGGTACTCCAGAGATTGTTGGTTTTCCATTCTCATCTGCCCTTGTCACCAAGGCTGAGAAGATGGGTCATTGACCAAGGATGATGAGCTATAGTCCCAACAACATCTTCAGGTTGACAGGTTTTCCAATTCTGCTTTATTTCTTGTTTTTAGTTTCTAGAAGGCATTTGACTTGAACCGGAGTGTTGGACCAGATGGGTACTTTTTGTCATCTTCAGTAATGCAATTTTTGCATTCACGTATAGGTATCTTTTGGTTTGTGCTCAGTAGCACTTTGGAACTCTGCCACACAAAAAGTAATCATTGGAGGAGAAAGAGAGTCAATTTCATCTGGTACTTCCTGTCTCTGTTCAGTTTTTCCTAGCATTTTGTTTGTTTGCTTTCCTTGGGCTTAATCATTTGTACATGGACATCCTTAAATCTCCTAAGCCTAAGCCCCTTAACCAACTGGACTTTGTTCTTTAGCTTTTCCACCTTAGAAATGTGTTACTCAGCTTCCTCCATTCACCCTCCACCTTTTTGTCACTGCTTTTCTCACTTTCCTGTCTGCCCTCCCCCATCCCACAGCCTACAAATTCATGGCAGATTTAGCTGGTTCACATTTCAAATGTACTTCAATTACAGGTGTGAACATAAAGTTTTTTCCCTGGTTCTTGTTATTTGAGTCCAGAAATGGGCTAGATCCTGTTAATTGATTCCTGTATTGCAGAGACCATTGTCCTTGGATTCTCTGGTCCTCTTGTTTCCGTCCCCACCTTTCCAACTCATGCTCTTTCACTCACTGTTTATTTAATGTGTGTGTACTATTCTGCGTGTCCTCTCACTCTAGTGACAGAACTGGCGAATGTTCAGCTGCACATTGGTTGCCAAGTAGCATTGGAATCTCGTCATTTGATATGGGTCACATTTGGGAATTCCTTCTGCAACTAGTTTGACTTTCCCTTCCCTCTTCTTTTTGCAGAAGGTGCATGTTGAGTAAACCTATCTATAATCAAGGCTGCTCTCATTACACGATGTATCTTTTTTCATGAGTTTGATGCAGGGGCAGATACAATATCATGTTCAAGGATCCCATCCCTGATTATTTTATGTGCATTACTATTTGGCAGTGTGCTGCCAGTTCTGACTTGCCAGTATAAATATTTCTGGTAAAGTAAGTGAATCCATAATCTTTTTGTGTGAGTACACAAGAGGTACACATTTTCTTGTTAGAATCATTGAGTCAGAGGGGACTGTAAGGTCCGTCTGATCCAACCGCATGCCATGCAAGAATGTACAACTAAAATGTACTCCCAAAAGATGGTCATTGCATCAATGTTTAAAGAGCTCCTCGAAAGGAGAGTCCATCCCTCCCATGCAGTTTGTTCCACAGGTGTATGACAGTTGGTGAGAGGAAATTCAGAGAGAAGTCTGTCAGGTTTAGTAAGTAAGTAGTCAGTAAGTGCAGGTTAAGAGTTTGAGTGTTAGGAGAGAGATTGAGTTAGTTAGGAGATGAGAGTGGGAGAAGTGTTTTAAATGTATTGAATAATTTGTTATGATATGCTTAGATTCTGTTAATAAAGTATTTTTTGTATTATACCTTTTTGGAAATGTTATTTATTAGAAAGCTTTTGTTCAGACAGGGTGTCTGTGGTGGAAGCAGCTAATAATGAGGGGTGGTGTCCGACAAGGACATCTAGGAGGTGGCCACATTGGTGGGACAGGAAGAAGTCCTTACATTTCTGGCAGAGGTGGGGATGAAGGAAAGCCCTCATATTTGGTGGCAGTGGAGGTAAAACCAAGCTGCCTGTCTGCTCTGGGTAGATTTCACAGTGCTGCCTAGGTTCAGGTTATCTGACAGACCCTATCTCTCCTTAGGAGCCTGCCGGGGCCCTGAGATCCATAGGAAAGTCTCTTCTCTCAGCCCCTCCGTCTTCATGGGTATTGTTGGTGGCAACACCAGACAGGGCCTTCTCAGTGGCTGCCCCTAGACTTTGGAACTCCCACCCCAGGGAGCCAAGAATGATAACTTCTTTGCTGTCTTTCCACAGGCAGGCAAGACTTTTTTATTCAGACAGGCTTTTAAGGAAAGGGCTGTAAGACTGGCATTGTTTTAAATTGTACTGTTTAATTGTTTTTATCTTTTTAAAGTGTATGTTTTAAATTGTTTTAATATGATTAATAGTTCAGTTGACTGTTTTGTATGTTTTTAATTACTGTATACTCTAATAATTTTACTTTGTAAGCTGCCTTAATTTCCAACCTTTGGAGGGAAAGCAAGACATAAAGTTAATAAGAACAACAACAGCAATAATAATAATTTTCACTCCCTAATTTTATAGCATTTTTTCAGGGTATGAGGGCTTTTGGAGACTCACTTGAGGGGCAGGATTTGTATAACCCACAGGTCACAGCTTCCTTATCTCATTTATAATTTAGGACTACAGCATTTAATCAACCAAAATAATAAATTTAATATAGGTGTTTACAAAACCAGTAGATATGTGTTATACTATAAGATTGCATTCTCTCACACAGGGGAATTCCTTTTCTAAGACATGGCCTTTGCTGCAAGTTTGTGCATAATCTAAAAACAAAATCTGTTCCTTGCTTCACAGGTATTGGGGTTGTATCCCAAATTGTCACTTTCTGAATAGAAAAAATAAGTGTACATCTTTTTTGGTGAATGAGAGCTACTTTTATGAATAGACTGACAAATGTTGCGTAACTATAACCTAGTGTTTTTATAGATATGCCGATTTTATCCATAGATTAATTGGCTCCAATTCATATGATTAAACAATTAAAATGTAGTTAATTTGAGTTGCAGCCTGCAGTTTAGAGCGTTGGAGACGTTTTTTGCTCGTCCTAGAATATAAAACAAAATGTTGGTAGTAGTACTCTCCATGATCCCAAAAAAGTGTAGCGAAAGAGAGAAATTTATTCTCATTAACAGAAATATTCTAATAGGTGGCTTATTTTTCATAGGGCTTTAACAAAATCTTCAATGGTCAAATTTTTATATTTTGGTTTGGGCAAAATGCCCAGTCCAAAAATGATAATAATGATAATAAATTTGTACATAGCTGTAGAGGCAAATCAATAAAAATGGGGCATCAGTAATCAATAGTAGAGGCAGCTGCAAGAAAACAATGTGAGTGAACAGCTTCTTGATATGGATTCCAGTGTCATGGCATGTAATAATAAGAGCAAAGCTGGGTGGTGGAAGGAAGCATCTTTATGTCTTTTCTTCCCTCCTTTTCTTCTCCAATTACTCCAACCTCTGTGCAAATCAGTGGTATCATTTTAGAAAAATAAGGTCCTGTACTTGGATGGCTCCTTAATTTTCCAGCCTCCTTTTTTGCCAGGCTGTTTGTGTAATGTCTGTCTGAAAGAGTTGAGTAAGGGCATTGAAATAGCAGACAGGATATCAAGTGTTAGGAAGTCTGGGTTAAGTGTAACAGAGGCTCTAGTATGCGGATGGGTTCAGGAGAGTAACCCTTCCAGCTTCAATTACAGGGTAGTCACTCTGGAAGCCTGGAGTGCAAGAGAGCTCCATCTTAGTGTTGGAAGGGGATGTTGTTCCTCAACCCAAGAATACCCCACTTTTTGTGTGTGTATGGTTTATTCATGCTGTGCTCTGCTCAGGAAGATGTCAGAACCACCTCCTATTTCAGTCTGTGGACTCTCTTTCTTACTCTATAAAGTTACACAAACTTTAACATTTACTTACACTTACTGTTGAAATGGTTTGCACACATTTATAATGGGTTTTCCTCCATTGCTAAATTATGTTCGTTTTAAACTGAAATGAATTCTAAGGAGATTTATCCTGTGTTGTTGAGCATGTGTTATTTGTTTTTGTTTCTGGAATTGGCAAATTATTTCAATATTAGGTTGGACATCTGAAGAAAAAGAGAGGGATGTTGCCTTGGTATATCACTTTATCTGAACATTCCATCTTGTTTCATGTCCCCAAAACAGAATTTTTAATTCAGACCAGTGGTCCCCCCCCCCAATTCTAGCCCTGTGAGTGAATGCAGAAAGTTACACAGAAGAGACAATTTGGGGAAAGCATTTTGCAGAATTTAGGGCATGAGTGGGCAGAGCACAAGCCAAGGTCCACATGCAGCCTCCAAATATGGTATGTCTTTGCAGTTCTTGGCCTCTCCAGCCAGACTTCTAAACCACACTTTTTCTTATGAAAGAAAGAAGAGAAAAGAAAAAGGATGATTTCCATCATTTGAAAGCTTCCTGCACAATTCATTTTTAAAATTGGTGGCAGCTCCCATCCCCTCCTTGTTCAACACCCCCTCCCCCCACAATCTGGCCATTTACCTTTTGGGGGGTTATTTTTATCTTTTGGGCAGAACTTGAAGGCACGCACACACACGTGCACACACACACTATAAATAGAAATCTCTAGTAAGAAGACATTTAGTGTCAAAAGTATTCTATTATGGTGGTATTATTATTATTATCATCATTTATTTACCTAGCACCATCACTGTACATATTTCTGTACAAGTAAAAGAACAACAAAACAGGGTTACAGTTTAACATATGACACAAAAGGAAAAGGGAATGACAGGAGATTATGGTAGTATGGTAATTCTGAAAAGTTCACTTCTCCGTATTAGTGTGGAATTGTCTTAAGTCTGGATTTTTATTTTGTCAGCTGGTAAATGATTTTTGGTTTGAAGCACTCTCAGCCATTTTGAAGCTTGACTCAGGTCTCATTCTAAACATTAAGTTGAAAGTCTATATCAGTGTGGTTGAACCACATAGTGTGTGTGGGGGGGGCGAGGGGGTTGAGCTTTCCTGCATCCATTTGTGCAACCTCTGAAGGAGAACATCAGTCCTAGATCCTAGAACAATTCAGTTGAGTTCTGGGGAGAACCAGCTAACTTACTGACTTGTGGAAAAGGGAAAGGTGGAAAGGGGAAAGGACTTGTGACTGCACAACTGTAGGATTTCTTTATGGCTATTTACATGTGTATTCATAATAGCATAAATGGAGAGGGCCACTGGGTGATCTTACTGCTGGTAGTGGAGAATGTTTTTGAGGTACAGTACTGATTATGTCGGTTTCTGCTGAACAGTATAATCCTTGTTGTTCCTTTATAGATCTCTCTGATATCTGTAAGTGAATCAGGTGGAGATTCTTCTCTGGGGGCTTCAGCTGGCCCTGACATGATCTTTTTAGTGCCAGATGAGTTCTGTTTTATTCACCCAGATCTCTCATTTCCAGTTCTTTTCTTAAGTAGCTTACAAGTAAGGAGTGTCACTTATAGAAATCAATCTTTTATCCATGGCTTCCTTAATTCGCAATCTTTTTCTTGATGCGTGCCATTTTTTCCTCTCAGCATGCTATACAAACTTGCTCTGCCTCTCCTAGAGACGTGTTTCAGTTGTAGAAGATATCTAGTTTTTTTTTAAAAAAAAATATTTAAGAAAAGAACAAGTTGAAATTGTGTTCTAGATGAGCCAGAAAATTGTCAACAGTAGAGCTGTGCCTATCATTGCAAATCCTTTAAATTACTAGTTATTTGAACGTTTTGAAATTTGTTCAAATTTGCTTCTTGCCAAACAAATTCTGTTTGCTTAATTAGAGATGATTCAACTTGAATTTATGATGGATCAGGTTTTCAGGTGTGGGAGAATGTTGGAAAACCCAGGACCTCAGTCTACACAGCTCCTCCTCCAGTTGTACAGTTTAAAGTTTGCATGTTTAACTATTTTTTAAAATTTGGTCTCTGCATCATTACATTAGTTTGAAATTATAGTTCCTTTTTAAAAAGTCTTCCTTTTGCTTGGGTGGATGAAAGATGTGGCAGAAAATGCCTGGCAGCCGAAAAAAGGAGAAAATAATAGATTCATAATTTGATTTAATGGCTGTAGCATTTTTGTTACTATATATTCTTCAAGACCCTCAATTTTTTTGTCTAGCCTGAGAAGTACTCAAAAGCAGTTGTGTGGAACAGGAACATCAGAATATGTATCTGGCTTATGGTGCTATTTTTGTGGCCTTCAACATCTCCAGATTACATCGGCCATACTTTTAGGGCCAGGAGAAAGAAAGCAAATTGCTAGTCCTGGAAGCCTCTAGGCATGACATTTAACATTTTAAACATGTTTCAGGGACAATTGCACTGTTTAACATTAAAAATTCCCTGTTTCTGAAAACCAAAACCAAACTTGGCCTCATCTGGTATTGTTTTGTGGTGGTGATTTTTAATTTTTTTTAATGGGGGTATAGTTTGTGTTCCAAGTTCTTTGTATGGTTGGGAAAGCTGGATAACAAATAAAGCTGACAGCAAGAAAATCATTTCATTTGAAATGTGGTGCTGGAGGACAGTTTGACTGATATTAATGGACTACTAAAAGTACAAATGAATGGGCCCTAGAAGAAATCAAGTCTGAACTTTCTCTGCAAGCCAGAATGACCAAACTGAGGCTATTATACTTCGTACTCATGAGCCAACCTGAACTCATTACTAAAGATGATAATGCTTAGTAAAGTGGGAGGTAGTAGGAAAAGAAGAAGACTACATGACAAGTGCAGAGATTTATTCAAGGAAGCCATAGCCCTGAAACTGCAGGACATGAGTAGGGTGTCATCTGTTGATGACAGGTTATCTGGAAGGTCTCATTCATGGGGTGCCATAAGTCAAAACTGACTGGACACTAATTAATAACAACTACAGAAGTCCCAGAACAGACTACTGCCCCCCAAGATCTGCTGTACTTGACCACCCCTGTATTAGAATCTAAGTGGAATACTGTACGTGACATTGTGTGTGGCTGTAAGAAACACTGTCGGTGTGTTTTGCTGAAGAGCTTTTCAACTTAGCCATGCTATATAATTAGCCGTGGCCTGGAAAATTGAGGGTCATAAAAACTTCTTTTTAAAAAAATGAATGTTGGTTTTATAGGAATTTGGCATTCTCGATCCAGAAAATTCCAGAGAAAATGTTGAGTTTTCTAAAACCTGGATTAAGGGGGTATTCCCGGAGTCTGGTGTGAATAGGGCCATAAACATGTGGCGCTATTACACCAGATTCGGACAAAAGGCCGCATTTGGAGGGGATTTGGGCCGGATTTGGAGGGGATTTGGGATTTTTCACTGGCGTAGACAAATCCTGAATGAAATTAGTATTGAAATCCGTAGTGAAATTTGTGGAAAGAACTGTATGGTACAACATTTGTATTCTTTCTGAATTCAGCACTCAGAAATACATAGCTACAATATTGAAAAAAAGCTTTTTCATCGCAGGCATATAATTTGTAAAATTAGGAAACATCAGAACAAAAACATTGGGATATCTTCAAACTTAACTGTGAACTCCTCAGTCGTTTTCCAGTGATCTCTTAGGTAGTGTGAGTTACCGTACATCTTTCTCTTGTGAAACTTGGATATAAATCTAGTTATAACCCAAAATTTGCATTGGTAAACTTGTGCTTTTCTGTATTGGATAATGGAGAGCCCAGCAAGCTTCCTTGAGTAACTGAGAATCTGTGGATGGAATGAAATGTAACTAATTTTGAAAAGAGAAAAGAAAGAGGGGGGGGCAGAGAAGCATTTTCATACACCCTGAGATTTTTGTTTCTACATGAAGTATCTTGGGGGCAGGGCAGGGGTGGGGTGGGGGGCTCTCACTGAGCTGCACTGTGCATGTAGGGATGCTAGATTCATACATTTAGCTGTGTGTGATTTATCTTGACCCTTCAGGAATTGCTTATGCATGTCATTCACAGACCTTAAAAGAGCCCCTTCTATTTCTGTGGCTGCATTCAGTTTGACTGATTTGCATGAAAATAGCTCCTTTGTTAACAGCATTGGAGACCCCTGGTTGCTTAGGCCCTTCCTGGTTTCATTCCTGTGAAATCATAATCCTCTGTGACATCACTAATAATTGCTACAGAGACCATTGTGATGTCACAAGGCAAGCAGGAGGAGTAAAATGGGATAGAGAAAAGGCTCCAGTTTTCTCGCTTCTCCGTGTTTGGGTTGTGGCTATGGGGAGGGGGTGTTAAATAGATCTCTCAAAAAGGGGCTGTTGGGTGAAATTCTCTGGATTGGGTTGTTGTGAAGATCTTATCACAATTTGTAACCAGTTGGCATTTTTTTCTTTTAATTATAATGGAAGACCCTCAAGGAGACTGATTTTTGTTTTGGTACTGGCTGCCTTTAAGGTTGCTGCTAAAATGTTTTGTGGTCGGTCACAAACCTGAATTTGCTTCCCTGGAAAACTCCCCAGTGCTGGTGCATTTCACAATTTTGTATAGAGGTTTGGCACTATTTTAAAAAAAACTTAAAACTGCCGTTTAGCTGTTTCTTCCTCCCCCTCCCCCTTCCCCTCTTCTCTGCTCATTTGGATGCAGTCTTAAACTTTGCTACCCCCCTTCTTTCCCCTTCCAGGCTCTGCACAGCTTCCCTGCAATGCATTCTGGGATTTCCCTTTTGCTGAATGAGCTTCTTGTGAGAGGGGGAGGAAGCAAGGTCCCAGATGGATTGACAGGAGACAGAAAGAAAGGCAGCAAGGGAGAGTGAATCAGCAGCCATGCTTTTGCAAAAGGAATGTCCAGCTTTGTAAAACAGTTGTGGCAAATTATTTTTATTGCCTTTTTTTCTTTTTTTGACTGTATGGGATCCCAAGGCCGGACTTTTAACCTGGTGATTGCTGGAAATCTAGAGTGCTTCAAAGCTCAGAAAGAAAAGTAATATTATTGGTAGATGAAAGGGCATAACTCTTTAAACAAACACCTAATTCATTTCTCCAAGAGAGAGAAAGCCACATTACCCTAAATGCCAATCTGAAGAGTGTAGGTTTTAGGATGGCATAACGCAATCAGCTTCAAACAGCACTGCTCTTGATTTATATTAGAATTATGTCTGAATCAAGAATTGAGATGTAATCAGAGCCTTTTATGTGGTTCTTGCCATTCCTTTGTTCCCTTGAGAAGTTCAGAGAGGTAGTCATGCTATCTGTGCAACTGTGGAGTTAGCATTGCAATCATTTTCTTTTTTGAAGAATGTTGGCAGTGCTGCAGTCCTGCGTCCTACTGACAGCTAGTTGAGTCTGTGGCTTCCTCTACTGCATACATGCGTATGGTATAAATGTTCCTAGCACTGCAGAGCAAGAAGAGCTTGTAAACAAGAAGGCTATATATAGGTACTAGAGTCTCAGAAAACAGAGCTTGTGGTTGGAGATCTTTCCAGTATGTAGGACAGATGATATGTAGGTTCCTTCCCCCATTTCACTTTTGTAGGACGCCTACCTCTGATATGATAGAAACCGGCGAAAGTCACATATCCCTTGCATTTCAGTTTCCAAGTCCATACTGTGCTAATGCCTTTATTAGGACAACAGAAAGGTTCAAAATGGTATCTAATAAAGATGCTAACCACAGTATGGACTTGTGAGTTTGTCTTATGGTCAACACAAGTACCTCTGCATTTCCCTGCTTGAACCATTAAGGTAAATAGAGTGAGGCAACCTGAAATGGAGTAGTATAGTTGGCCCTTGGTATCCACTGGGGTTTGGTTCTATTCCTGCCCCCATACCAAAATCCGTGGATGCTCAAGTCCCATCATATACAATGGGGTAGTAAAATGGTGTTCCCTTTATAAAATGGCAAAATCAAGGTTTGCTTTTTGGATTAATTTTTTCCCCCCAAGCCGTGGATGGTGGAACAGAGGGCTGACTGTAAAAGACTCCATCCAATGTTCTAGTGTTTCTGTGTTAAGAGAGGCTCTTTTTTTGCCTAAGGTAACTTGACAAGGAGTTTGAGTAGATCCAATGGGATAATTTTAGGTATGTTCTCCTGAGCACCTTGGAATGAGGGAAGATTACAAATGTAATTATTGAGATGTTACCTGGGAAATGGTACCATTATGGCAGGAGTGGGTGGAATTTCCCTACCCTCAGGTACAGATGTGGCCATGCAAAATATTAGCTTCTTTTGTTAAGGGGGAGGGAACCCCTCTGGCTTGGAGGATGGTAGGATATGTTTATGGTGGTGGAAGCTTGTGAAAGCCCACATGGGTGTATTAACAAATTAACAACTCTTTGTGCTGTGTCACTCCACATTTGGCTTTTGCATCTGTGAAAAACTTTGACAGAATTATTCCCAGAATGTAACACAAAAGATTGTTGATGCTGTTGAAGGAAAGATTTATTAGTATAAAAGAGTAATCACCTATCACTTTCTTGGGAAGCTCAGTCTACAGGCTTTTTTGTGCCTCCTGTTTTTACCTGCGGTCTTGCTTTATCCTGAGAGCAGTGTTGCATATATGTGTTACTCAAATCATTTATGCTTTGAATTGAATGCTATGCAAATTCACTCAATTAAGCAAGAGTTTTTAATTAGCAGTTAAAGTTCATGTGCAAAGTGCCTTGCCTTAATTGCTTGACAGTTTTGTTGTAAATTTGTGAAGCCCCCTTCACTCATTCAGTTATCAAAACTGTGATTTTTTAAAGTAACATTGTTAAATCCCATGAGTATCTCTGTGCATTTGACGCTAATGCTTCTGTTTCTCCATTCATAAAGCTCTTTTACAAACTCTGCCGAAGAGGTAAATTGTGCCTGTTAATTGACTCCAATTAAAATATTGCATTCATTTTCTTTATAGAATTAATGGAAAGTTTGGGTGCACCCACATCCCCCCTTAATTTGTAATATGATGGAATAGTATAGTTTCTACTCATTTTAGCCAGGTATCGACAGTGCATTTGATGTGATTGTCTTTACTCAGATGTAGTTTTACTGGGTGTCTGGTTTTCCATATTACTTGGAGAAATTTGTTGCAGTGCAGATCTTTTAAGGCAAAAGATAATTTGCAATCCCAGGACAGATGAAACTGGATATTTACATATTCGTAGCAATTGGATAACATGTAGAATTGGAAAAGTAACATACAGTCTAATCCCAAATTTAAAATTGAAAGCATTTTTGTCAGATATCAGAGGCATTTTTGTCAGATACCAGAGGCCCATTAACATTAAACAATCATAGTGCTGTTTTTCTATGTTTGCTGCATTGGTTCCATCCTGGTATTTTGCAGCGTGGGCATTTAAAATTCTCAGCCAGAGAGTACAGTTGTCCCTTCACATTTGCTGGGGTTTGTTTCCATGACCCCCCCCCCGGTGAATACCCAAATACGTGAATACTCAAGTCCCATTATATCTAATGGCATAGCAAAATGGTGTCCCTTGTATAAGATGGCAAAATCAAGGTTTGCTTTTTAAGTTATTTTTTTAAGAATATTTACAAACCGTGAATACTTAAATCCGTGAATGCCAAATCTGTGAATATGGAGGGACAGCTGTAACTACAAATCCTAGGATCCCATAGGATGCTGCTATGGCACTTAAAGTAGAATTCATAGCACTTTAATTGTGTAGAGTGGATGGGTCATCTTCTTGTTGAAGGCCCCTCCAGAGGGAGCAAATTTCTTCATTTCTCATTGATTGGACATTATTCTAATAGCTTCAAACGAATATGTTATTAATTCAGTGGAGTGGCTCCATAGCTGGTGGGTGCCTTTTGCCTGATGATGTCAGTGCTGAAAACACTGAAATATGATAACAACCAGAAGAAATAATAGAGTAAAAAAATAGAGAAACAAGATCAATTAAAAGTACACAGAAAAACAACAACAAAAATAATTTACAAGATTTTCAGTGCCATTAGAGGTGAAAGAGTACAATGGACTTCTCCTGGTAGCTAAACGAAATATAGAAAAACACAGCAGGGGAAGGTTAGATGGGTGGGTAAGGGGCAATTTCTATGATTTGGGGGCTGCTACTGAAAAGGCCTTCTTTCCAGTAGTTCTCTGCCTAGCTTCCAAGGACAGGAGTTCTTGGGGAAGGACTTCTGATGAAAAGCTTCACTGATGGGCAGGTGTGTGTTTTAATGAGAGAGAAGCAGGCCAGCTAGTCTGGGTTTGGCCTCTGCTCAGTCAGGCTCCAAATGTAGTGCTTGCTGTAAAGTCCAAATCTGTTTGAATTGAGCCAGGAAATGAACTGGGAGAATTTTAGTGCTTAAATATGATTTTTGTACCACTGCATCTCAGGTTGCCAGGAGTGTTTCTGCCTGAGGTGAAGCTCCTTGGGAAGCAGTGGGGTAGGGAAGGGTTTACTTTCCCACTGTCCTCACACATTATCTATCCCTCTTGGCAATGCTGCTGCTGCTGAACACATGAACTATTTTTTAAGGGAAATGTCCTCTGGAGACTTAAGTAAGAAATTCTGTTCTACTGCCTAGCATGGTTTCTTACGCTTGGTCACAGTTGGGCATGACCAACAGACCTTCCAACCCTTCAGAAATGAAAACTGGGAACATGTTGGTTGGCAAGGAACATCAGAGTTGTCAAAATGGCAAAAGTTATTAATCAGGAAGAATGCACAAACTAGGAGAAGCAGCAGCCGTTTACTTTTGCCTGAGCCTATTGGGAAGGGCAAGATTGCCCTTTTCTCCCAGTCTTCTGAATTAATTGAGTGCAAATTACTTTTGCACTTTGAAGTCATTTTGCAGCAATTGAAGTAATCTAGGATGAAGGAGGAAAATGGGAGGAGAGAAACTGGGACATTTTAAAAGCAGCTGGAAAAGTGGTATGACGGAGGATTAACTGGGACTGTCCCTGTCAAATCAGACAGTTGGAGGCTATGGACCAAGCGGTCCTCTTCTCTTGTGATCCATGATGCTCTCAGCTCTCTTCCCTCTGTTTCATGGGTGTCTCAAACTTCAGCCTCATTCCAGGCCCTCTATTGCTTAGATTAGGAGACATGTTCCTCAGATCATTCGAAGTTCAATTATTCATTAAAGTGGTGCCCAGCAGGTTTACTGTAGTTTGGGCTCAGTCGCTTTTCTCATTTAAACAACAGTAGCAACAGCAAAAGCACCTCTGTGTGCCTGCCCCACCCTGGCCTTTGGAATGCTTCATATCTCATCTGTTTTAATTTGTTTTAGGCTGAGAATGCTTAGGAGGAGAGCTGGAGTTTATTGATGCTTCTTATTCCTTTCTTTTCTCCCTACTCCACCTCTTGAGAAATGTCAATTAAATCTCTTATGTTTGTTTATCAATTTATGGGAGTGATATTTGCCGATGATAGTATTCCTTTTATGACTGATGTGGGCTTGATTTGAACAGTACTAGATTTATCATAGTAACAAATCTTTAAAAGCAGTTGTAGTTTTTTTTAAACAACCCTAATAGGTGCAGAAAGAGGACCCATTTATTTTTAAAATTGGATTGAGAAAGGGTAATCTGTTATTTTGTTCCTATGTGTGTTTGAAACACATCTAACATAAAAAATATTCAGCATGGTCTGTGTTACAGAGGACAGCTTGAGGGAGATACCCTTCAAATTCAGTGATGGCTATGAAAATGAGGGGACATCTGGCAGCCCTACTTCAGGATAATTTGCAGCTAATTTCTGTCAGAATGTCTGGGCCTGCTGTTTTGTTTCATTTGCACAGGAGTAAATCCAGAGCAATTGTGTTGAAATGGTGCAGTAGTAACTGCAGAAACAAGACTTCCATGTAATTCAGACATTCTGCACATATGTGGCAGGGAAATTTAGATGAGAACAACTAACTTTAGCTGACCTTAGTAGCCAGCCAGAATATATTCTCGCTGTGACCTCCCCTTCCAGATGGGGAGGTGATGGTGTCTTCTCTCATTACAGTGAGTCATAATGACCCAGGAAAACTGGACAATTGGGAGAGGAGGGAGGGGGCCTTCTCCTTTTCTCCAGAGCTATGAAGAAGAATGGGGACTCATTCCCATTATGTTAAGCCTCAGACTCACTCCATCAGCAAGATGTCTTGTGGCTTTCCAAATGTTTCCAAGGTTCACTATAAGATCAAGGTAATTTCTTGCCTTGCCTGCCACTCCTTTGTACTTCTGAAGTCATTGTGGCATCAAGAGGAATCCTCAGGCATTTGCCTGAAAGAAGGTCAGGAGTTCTGCTTTCTTGCTCTCCTGTATGTCTGTATGATCAAATTGTACCTTCTAGTGGCAAACAGGTGAGTGTATTACTGGATGCTTGAGTGGAGGAAGAATAGTTAACAGAACACATGCCATTTCCAACAGGCTCATTCAGCCTTTTGGAACCCAATCTATCTGTGCTAATTGTTGGTGGTTTGGGACAGGCACACTTTTGTCATTTACTAAGGCTTTGAACTATTTAGTCACCTGGAGTTAAGTCTTATTGGCTGTAGGAGACCAGGCAAAGACACTGATGTTACTTCTCTTGAAGAATGGTTGAATTGTTGTCACGTTTGGAGTTGGGGGGGGGGGGGTCATGAGTGCAATAAGATGCACATGGAACAGTGCTGTTTTATAGGAGTGGGGTAGTATATGTGGGACCTGGAATATGCAAAGGGAAGCTGTGGGATAACCGAGCCAGTGAGGTGTAATGGTTTGAGCGTTGGACTCGTGTACTCGAGAGACCAGTGTTCAAATCCCATTTTCTCAGCCTCAGAGGAAGGGAAAGAGGCAAACCCTCTCCAAACAAGTCTTGCCAAGAAAAACGTGTGATAAGTTTAATTTAAGAGTTGTCATAAGTCAGAAACAAAGGCACACTACAGCAACCACAAAAACCTGTAAGAAAAAGTTCAGTGGCATGATTTCTCAAGGATACATTAGTTCTGTTTTGGGGCAGTCTTAAGAAAACCAGGAGCAGCTCTAGGGATTTCATAAGAAGCAGCAGCAAAAAGTTGAAAACCTCAAGATTGCCTGGATTTTTTTTACTGTACAAACTTGAGAAGGAGGTTTACTGACTAGTGGTGTTGGAGCAGCTGATTGCTTAGACAAAGTTGTTCTAGTTAAAAAAAAACCCTGAGGAGTTTGAAGTTAACTTTGTTCACCCTCTCTAAGTTATATTTTTGCTGAATGTGTGGTAGAGCAGAAAAGGAAACAAAGATGATGCTCATGGTGTTCCCAAGAGACATCATTACTATGGGATGCTGTTTGCAGTGGAGGCTTCTCTTAAATCTAGTGGTGCAGTTTGAGAGATTAACAGATTAAATCAAGACACTGCATAATAATTTAGCTTGATAGGTAAAGGAAACTTGTTATTAAAATAAAAATTAAGGCAAATAAGGGGAATGTCAATATGACTTCTGACTTAAATGAAGCCAGATTTTATCACAGCTGAACTCAAAAACACTTTGAAAAAATGTAAATAGGGTCTGTGTTATTTAAATGTGTCCCCAGACAAGTTTAATTGTGTGACCTTATCTCACTCCAGCCATAGGCAGCAGATGGTGTCACAACCTCCCTTTTCCCTTCTGTCCTGCAATTAATTTCCCAAATGCCCCCTCCATGAAGTGTGTGTGTGTATGAAGAATTAGTATTGATGAGATACCAGCTATCCTCTGCTGCTTTTAGTGGATGTAGCCTTATTTGCAGACTTTTAAAATTATTTTATTGTAGCTTTGAACATATGTCGTGACCTACCCTGGATACTGGGCATTGCAGTGATCCAGACTAGGCCTCGGCATGGGTTTGATTCTCTCGGGAATTTTCCCAGGGCGGCTTAACTCCTGGAGCCAGCCCAGCCTGCCTTAAGCTTTATAGACATCTCTTCCTGGCGGCCCAGGGTCACCAGCTGTGATATTCAGACCCTTTGATTCTGGAATGTATCTTACCTATCTTCCCTATACCTCCATTTCTTTGGTTCCTGTGTAACTGAGGAGAAACAAAACTTAGTTTAGCAGCCATCCCTTCTCCGAGACACCCGTGGGCGGGGTGGGAGGGCCATGGGAGTCAGCTGGCTCTGGCCCGACGAACAAGGTTGGGAGGACCGCAGATTGCTGAGGTGGGACCTGCCACAGACCAGTGGAGTTTGTGACTACGTGGTGAGACGCCTCACAGAGACTTGGGCCTCAGTTACACGACAGTTATTATTGCGGTAATTTGCACTTTATCGCTGTTTCGCAGCTGTAGTGCATCGTTCAGATGATATATGGCTTAATTGATCTATCGGTTTTGTTTTCAGCTGTGTTCCGCTTTGATATTCACACACAGACTGAGACGGGGGTGTGGCCTCCCAAGCACATCCTCTGATTACCACAGGAATGCCTGAGATGCACATTCACACACACAAGAGAGACTGGAAAAGGCTTGTTTAATTCTTCAGATCGTAGCAGCTGGGCACAACAGATAGCATGGAGGGAGGGAGAGAAGGAAAGACACACACACACACACACACACAAGGCTGGAAACAACATGGATCTTTCCTCCATCCCCTCCTTGTCCACGCCTCTCCCTGGTGAGTTCAACCAATCATGGCAAAGCTCTGCTGTGAATGTATCGAAAGATTGCTGGTAATTCACACAGCACGTAGTGTAATGCTTGTTCAGACTATCGAAAATGCGCTACTTTTTAAAAAAATCGGGAAAAGTCCCGAAATCCTTTATTGTGTTACTAATGGGTTTTTGTGCCCCCTCCTTCTGAAAGAGGCGACTTTGTGCCGCAATGCATGTAAACAATTAGGAATCTTGGTGAATTCGTCACGGGTTTTTTTCACTGTGTAAACAAGCCCCTGGGGAGAGATGCGCATCAGCTAAAGCATTAGATGGAGCTGATGCAAGCCAGCCTTATGGAAATTCTACAGCAGCTGCCCCAGAAACCAGCAGCCCTGGATGTCCCTCCTTCTCCCCAGGGGGACGGAGGTCTCCTGGCACCCGATCCAGTTCCGGTGCCAGGGGGGCACCTGATGGGGTTCCAGCACCCCCTGGGGAGGTCCCAGTCCCACCGGCTCCTGGTCCCCCAGCAGGCGCTGGGCCAGTTGAGCCTCGACCACGTCCATGCAGCCTCAAGCATCGAGACCTGAAGGCAACATTTGATGGGGATGCCGTGAAGCTGCTGTTCTTCCTCACCCAGGTGATGGGGTTCATGTCCCATTGGGAGGAAGAGTTTCAGATGGAGGCTGAGAAGGTCCAGTATGACTCCAACCAGCTGGAAGGAGAGGTGGCACAATGGCTGGTGGGGCTCTATGACATGGGGCCCCCAGAGTTGGAAAGCTTCCACGACTTCATGATCGTATTCTGGGCTCAGTTCGAGGACTTGTTGCAGAGGAGGAGGACACGCACAGAGCTACAGCGACTGCGACAGGGGTCACGATCCGTTGCTGAATACAGAGTTTCGCCGTCTCGCCAGTCAGATCCCTGACTGGACTGAAGCCAGAAAGGTGCAGTATTTCCAGGATGGCCTTAACGTTGATATCCTGGAGTGGGCCCTAGTCCAAGGAAACCCAAAACCCCTACTGGGGTGGGTCCGTCTAACCGGGGAGGTGGAAACCCTGAGGCAAAGTGTGAAGCTGGCAAGACAGTTCCAGGGGCTGACCGGCAAACCCTGTGGGGACCGACCAAGAAGGCCAAGGCAGCGCGACCAATGGATAGCACGGTGGTGGAGATGGAGAAGGAGCGGCAGATGCGAAAAGGCCTATGTCTTCATTGTGGGAAGAGCGGTCATCACATAGCAGAGTGCCCAGACATGCAATCTAGGGGCAGCCAGCAAGAGGAAGCGGCAAAGAAACCAGAGGAAAGACAGGTGTGAGCGACAGCATGCTCCCTGGTTCCCAGCCACCCAGCCAGAGAGTCCTCCTGGGAGTTGGGAAAGCAGATCATCCTCCGACGTTGAGCCAGTGAGAAATGGATCCAGCCCGCCGTACTAAGTGCCTGAGGCGGGCTAACCCCGAACGGCGCCCAAGTGCTGTGGTGAGTGGAGTCAAAGCCCTGTTCTTTATTAAGGCCAAAATAGGGGTCAACGGGAAGGGCGTTGGCTGTATCGGGTAAGGTCATGGTGATGGTGGATTGTGGGTATACACAAGTACTGATCCATCCATCCTTAGTGAGGGAAGTAGCCCTGGGCACCGTGAAACTGGACAAGCCCATATGGCTCTCCCAGATGGACAGAGGGATGATGAAGAGGGGTCCCGCGAGGTGAATGACTGATCCTGTGGGGATGAGAATGGGGGATCACAAGGAAGAACTAGTTTGTAATCACCCTGGGTCTAATGCCTGCAGTGGTGGTCGACCTGAATTGGCTGAAGTTCCACAACCCCTCCATAGACTGGGTCCAAGAAATCGTGACTTTCACAGATCCCTCTTGCATCCCTCTTGCGAAAGCCCCAAAGAGTCTTTAGTAGCCTTGGTGTGGGGGGAGGTGAAAGACCTACCTGTGGAATACAAGCAATAGCGCATTGTTTTTGAAGAGAAAGAAAGTGACATCTTAACTCCCCCCCCCATAGACCTTTTGACTGTGTTGTTGAACTTATCCCAGGGCCAAACTGCCTAAGTCTTAAGATTTATTCCATGGCTCCGGTGGAGTTGGATGCGTTGAGGGAATATATGGACAAAAACTTGTCACAGGGCTTCATTGGGCCCCAAACCTTCCCCTTGGGGGCCCCGGTTCTGTTTCGGCACAAACGGGATTACTCTCTGAGGCTCTGTTTAGACTACCGTGGCCTCAACGTGGTTAGTCACAAACCAGTTCCCTCTGCCTCTGATGAAGGGCATGTTGGCTCACCTAGCCAAAGGCAAAATCTTCACCAACTGAACTTGAGGGAAGCTTACTGTCGGGTGCGGATCAAAGAGTGTGATGAGTGGAAGACTGCTTTCAATTGTCAACTAGGGACATTTGAGTTTCTTGTAATGCCATTTAGATTGTCTGAGGCCCCGGGGGTTTATGAACCTGATTAACGATGTGCTCAGAGAATTTCTGTATAAAGGGGTAGTGGTCTGTCTCGATGATGTGCTCATCTACTCTGAGGACTAGGTGTCCCATGTCAAATTAGTGAAAAAGGTACTGAGTAAGGCCAAACTTTCTAAATGTGAGTTCCACCAGACCCGATTAGACTATCTGGGGTATTGCATCTCTAGCAACGGGATTGAAATGGATCCAGAGAAGGTTAAGGGAGTTCTAGCATGGGAAACTCTTAATAACAGAAAATAACTGCAAAGTTTTCTGGGGTTTGCTAATTTCTACAGGTCCTTCATCCCTGACTTTGCTGAGGTTGCCCTACCCCTCACAGAGTTACTTAAGACCAAGGGGTCTGGGGGACAGAAAAGGAGCAGGGATGGGAAGCGCGAAAAGCCTCCCCCCAAAATTGTGTAGACTGAACAATGCCAATGGTCTTTTAAGAAACTGAAAAGGTTGTTCACTTCTGAACCCATTCTCAAACACCCCGACCCTGATGAGCCCTTTGTGGTACAGGTGGGCTCCTCTGATGTGGCAATGGAGGGGTGTTGCTACAACGGGATGAGGGGGGGGATCTCAGGCCCTGTGCATACCTGTCCAGGAAATTCAATGAAACGGAGTGCAATTGGCCCATTCAGGAAAAGGAGGCGGGGCCATCAAGGTGGTGCTGGAGACCTGGCGCCACTTGCTGGAAGGATTTTCCAAGCCTTTTGAGGTCTGGACAGACCGCAAAAATATAGAAGCACTAAAAACCCCACGTTGGTTGAGCCCCAAGCCAATTAGGTGGGCTGATTTCTTTTACCGGTTTAATTTCACGCTGACGTTTCTCCCAGGAAAAATACATTTCCTGGTAGACACTTTATCTAGGCTTCCGTAGCGTGAAAGCAACAGGAAAGAGGTCATTGACACTGTCTTCTCCCCTTCACATTTGGGTCTTGCAGTCCTCACACGCAGCCAAGCAAAACAGTGAATTGCTGGGGTGGGCCACGCCTCAGACCATCCCCCAGAGGGGGATCCGAGCACTGCTCCACCAGGCTGCCCTTTGTCTTCCCTGTCCATCCCTCCTGCTGTGGTCCCGGCCCAAGGGCCCCAGCCTCAAGCCCTGCCCAGTGCCATACCCAAGGAGGAGGGTTGGCATGCCCAGATGGCAGACACCCTCTCCCAAGACCCATGGTTTCTGGCCCATCATGCCGAGGTGGAACTGTGGGAGGGTTTAGCTTGGAAGGAGGAGCGCATGTATGTTCCTGCGGCTATGAGGTTCTCAGTTCTCAAAAACAATGCCACAATGTGAAAAGCGCAGGTCATTTTGGCTATGTGAAAATGCTACACCTCGCCAGAAGGCAGTTTTGGTGGCCTCTCATGCGTAAGGAGGTGGAGGAGTATGTAAAAGGGTGTTACATTTGTGCCATGGCAAAAGGGGCGAGGGGAAGCCAAAGGGTTGTTGGTCCCATTACCCACCCCAGGCAAGTCCTGGGAAGCGATAAGCATGGATTTCATTGTGGATCTCCCTGAAAGCAAGGGGAAAACTCATTTGGGTTGTAGTTGATATGTTTTCGAAGCAAGCCCATTTTGTTGTTTGTAAGAGCATCCCCAAGGTCCAGCAACTGGCCAAGCTGTTTATTCAACACATTTACAGACTTCATGGGGTCCCTTCCAAAATTGCCTCCGACAGGGGGATACAGTTCACCTCCCAGTTTTGGAAAGTGTTCACTAAGTTGTTGGAGATTGAACAGGGTCTCAGCAGCAGTCATCCGAATCTGATGGTAACACGGAACATGTGAACTTGACTTTGGAACAGTATTTAAGGAGCTACATCAACTTCCAACAGTCTGACTGGGTGGACCTGTTGCCATTTGCCGAGGTGGCTTACAACAATGCTGTGCATCAGAGCACTGGTCTCTCCCCCTTCAAGGTCATTTTCGGCCAGGAATTCAATCCCTTGCCGTTGGGGGAGGTGGACTCTTAAGGACCATGTCCCTTTAGTCCAATGGAGCACTCAGATAAAGGACGCGTGGCCTAAGGTAGTAGCCGCCTTGGACTTTGCAAAGGCCCAATACAAACGACAGATGGACAAAAAGAGGGACCCCACTTCTCCCTATGCGGTGGAGGATCAAGTGTATCTCTCCACTAGATTTCTCAAGAGTCCTCAACCTTTGAAGAAACTGGGCCCCAAGTATATTGGACCTTTTCCTATTGTGTGTCAAATCAATCCTGTTGCCTTTGAATTGCCTCAGCTTAAATTGTATCGTAATGTGCACCCTGTTTTTCATTCTAGCCTGCTGAGTCCCACGGCCCCACCAGGACCACTAGATCTGACGTCTGATACGCCCAACCCAATCGTGGTTGACGATGACCGACACTTTGAGAACTCTGACATTCTGGACTCTAGGCATCGTTGTGGGGGTGTGTGCTTCAATATTTTGTCAAGTGGAAGCACCTTCCGTTAGGATATGCTGAATGGGTTAATGCTGAACACATCCAGGCACCCTGCTTGTTGGCGAAGTTCCATGCTCACTTTTCTGACAAGCCGGGTTGACCTAATCCTTCTCCCGCTCCTTTTTAGTGTCAGCAGGGTTGTTTCTTGTTAAGGGGAGGTATGTTGTGACCTACCCTGGATACTGGGCATTGCAGTGATCCAGACTAGGCCCCAACATGGGTTTGGTTCTCTCGGGAACTTTCCCAGGGCGCCTTAACTCCTGGAGCCAGGCCAGCCCGCCTTAAGCTTTACAGACATCTCCTCCTGGCAGCCCAAGGTCACCAGCTGTGATATTCAGACCCTTTGATTCTGGAATGTATCTTCCCTATCCTCCCTATACCTCCCTGTCTTCCATTCCATATGAAACTTAATTTAGCTTTATCAGTTTGTCCTAGCCTTTGAATAGCCAGAACTGGCTTTGCTATGCTACCGAACAGATCCTGAACAATAATCTGCTTAAAGGAAATTGTTTTCAGCATCTGTTTCTGGTTCATCACAACATAAACAGTAAGAATGAACATAGTAGATATATACACACAAACACACTTATCATCTAGCCGCACATAAACACACATAGCTACATATAGCATCCTCTGTAGTTGCACTAATCTTACAAACAAAACATATACGATTTCCAGCTTTCCCCTCATTGGCTTCCATCACAATTCGAGTTCAACTTCCACTTACAGTCAAAGCAATTAATTTTCTAGACTTGAAAATATAATCTCTCAGTCTCTCTCCCGCATTAATTGAGAAAGAGGCTCCCAATCCTTTATAAAACTTTCCATGGTTTCTCTATCATTAACAGAGTTAACTAGTCCATCTCAGCTAATTTGAACATTTTCAGTATCCAGTCTTCTACTGAGGGGATTTATCTTTTTTTCCATTATTGGGCACATATCGCTGCCGTTAACATATATTGTGTTATTTTTTTTCTTGTTGTTTATTTACTTGCTCATCTATCAAACCCAATAGTTTAAAACTCACTTTTGTCTTAATAATTTTTTTGTATCACCTCATGAATTGATCTCCAATATTTTCTTGCTTTTTTGCATGATCACCACATATGGTAGTATAATCCTTCATGGGATTCACATTTCAAACATTCCTTTTTTTATCCCTTTATACATTTTTTTAGTTTTTCAGAAATGCGGCAGTGGAAGGAGAAGTGGAAATCCCTCTTTGGAGGGAATAACTGGTTGCAACCCTAAACAGGAGCACTGGTGTGTGTGTTTTGCGGTAGCTAAACTGTAGCTCAGAGTTGCTCTCGCCCAGACACTTGGCCTTCCACATTTCCCCTCAGAACTCAACTTTTGGAAGTGACCAAACTAAGGATGAAATTGAAGTGCATGCATATGGGCACCTGCTTAAACAAACAAACAAATAAACAAGGTATTGTGCTTTTCATGCTGAGCATTTTGTAGATTTGATCCCTGTCCAGTTGCAGTGGTGACTTTAAATAGAAACCACTTAGTCCTGCGTAACTTTTGTCACTGCAGTTGGGAATTTAGCATTTATAACCCCCTACACACCATAGGCAAATCTCCATTAACATTCATTGCGCTTAGGAAGGGGCGTTTCCTTACTGCAGGTGAAGAAAGCTTACTTTTAAAAAGCTTTTAGTGTGAAGTAAAAGTAGGCTCCTACAAGCTCAGTACTTGAGGGAATGCATGGGTAAAAGGGGAAAAGGAGAAGGAAACAAAGAAAGATGAACCCATCTGTGTTTGCTCAACTGGTAGTTTCCAGGTTGCAGAGCTATGGATTCTAAATAATTTAAATAATTTAACAAATGCAAAAAGCAGTGTCTGCAGCAGCCTTGCTGGAAACATTTGACTCAGTAGACAGACAGTCTGGCCAAGGCAGTGACATGCTCACATTCAGTATTCATGTCATTTGACTGAGGGATTCTGTTTAAAAGATTTACAGTATCTCTAATTGGTGAGGGAGAGAGCCTGTCCTCTTGCAAAGATTGGCCTAAGAAAGAAAGGAAAATGGAAAGAGGAACCTTGCTTCACCATATTATTATATCTCTCAGCCTTTTTGCAGGCACTAGCACTCAGAAACCATGAGTCATTCTCACTCTGGGGAATCATGAGAGTGGTTTAGAAGTCATGAGAATTTCAAATTAATGGTGCCTTGCAGGAGCCCTTTCTGTTTCATTAAGAATTTAAGAACTGTGTCTTCAAGATGTTTAGCCTATGCCAGAAAGGGTGGAGAGTGGGAGATGGAAATGGAAAAACAGACAGACACAGACAACAACCCCCCCTGCCTTTATGTTTAAATAAGGACCACACAGGTTCACATAGCCTTACACAAGCATGTGTTGTGTATGTGTATGTGCCTTCAAGTTGCCTGTCAACTTATGGCAACCCCATGAATTTCATAGGGTTTTGTTAGGCAAGGAATACTCATTGGTTGTTTTTCCAGTTCCTTCCTCTGAAATATATCCTACAGCACTTGGCCTTTGTTGGCAGTTTCCCATCCAAGTACTAACCAGAGCTGAGCCTGCTTAGCTTCCAAGATGAGATGGAATCTGGTGCCTTTAGGGTATTTAGTCTTGGTACTACATTTAGGTGGGAAAAATTAAATGGAGGGCTTTTAAATCAATTTGCTAATATCACAATTGTCCCTTTTTAAAATATAAAATTAAAAGCATTTCTACATTTTTCTGTTGAATTTTCATAACTTAAATAAAATCCCTTTTGCACTTGCTAAATTTGGGGTTTCTTTCCTGCTGCGAGATTTGAAAACTTCACTTAAAAAGAATTAATTCTGTGTCTTACTTTTGTCAGTATACTACATGAACAGTGGGCTGAAATACTGTAGTTTTGAGATCTGCTCTGTAATTATAATGTCAAGATAATTTGGGTGCTCAAAAGGGTGGTGTGTGTGTGTGGGGGGGAGAATGCTGCAAAGCTGAGGAAATTGTGAATAATCTGGAAATAGACGCTAAAGAGTAATGGGGGCAACAGGAGGACACCCATTGAGAATGGCTGCTGCATGTGTTCCCTTGAAATTAATGGGAACTGCATAACATGACATTTGGTTTTTTTTAAATGCACTTCTTCTGCCACTGTATAGTTGGATCCAGAGCTGTCTCCAAATTAATTCCTGTTCGTATAACTCCCACTTTACTTATTTGAACAAATATGATTTTGTACTATAATTGGGGAAAATAATGTGTTGTTCTTTTAAAGGGTTCAGTATGGACCTAAACAAAAGTCAGGGAAAATAATCCCCTTATTATGAGTAGATGAGTCCTGAGTGCAGTGGTGTCCTTCTATCCACTTAGAGGATTCCCCTTTACTGTCTGTTCTTTGGGGCTAGTAATTTCATGTTTTGCGAAAGGGACTGACCCCCCACCCCCAATCTTCCTCACACTGCCCTCCTGCCAAGGTTATCATGCTGCTATCCATTGCTTGTTTTTCAGGAGCCGGGATAGTAAATAAGAGTAGGAGGCAAAGAGGGAGATGGGATTTTGTTCCTTTTTCTCATGCCTGCTTTCAATGCTCTTTTCTGTTCAGACAAGCTCATATACATACTCCCTCTGTCTTTCTTTCATAGAATCATAAAGTTGAAAGCCCCCCCCCCCGACATTGAGTCCAACCTTCTGCTCAATGTAGGAGCTCCTCTGGAGCATCCACAGCAAATAACTACTGTTCAGCCTCTTTTTGGAGACCTTCAGAGGCAGTGGGGAAACATCCATCATCTCTTTAGGTAATTGGTTCTCTGGCCAAACTGCTCTCACGGTTAAGAAGTTCCTCCTAATGTTCAGTTGAAATCTACCTTCTTGTAACTTAAAACCATCAGACCTGGTCCTACTCTCTGAGAGAGGAGAAACCTGCCCCTTCCTCTTTCTGACAGTCCTTGAGATATTTAAAGAGTGCAGTCATATCACCTCTCAGTCTTCTCTTCACCAGGCTGAACATGCCCAGCTCCCTCAACCTTTCCCCATATGTTTTGTTCTCCATATGTTTGCTACTCCTCTCTGAACCCATTCCCACTTGTCTACAGTTGGTTCTCCACATTCGTTGGGGTTGGGGTGCAGGACTCCTGTGAAAGCGACAAAACCCCCAGTGAATATCTCTAGGTCCCCCAAATCATATTTAACACACACAAAAAGTACGATCAGTGTATTCAACTCACTGCAGATGCCTTCAATGTGGTGAGGTTCCTTTGCAAGGCAGAAGCGGGGGGCTGGCAGGCTTACCACGACCTCCACTGCTGCCCTATGCCATTTTTAATAGGGATTTACAAACCTCACTGCATGTTCACAGTCTCTCTCAATTGTGAGGCTTGCAGTCCATATTAAAAATTGTATAGGGCAGCAGTAAGGGCAGCAGCAAATAATCTGTGAATAATCAAATATGCAGAAGTTAAACCTGCAAATATGGAGGGCTGACTGTATTTCCTTCCTAAAATGAGTACCCAGAACTGAACAGAGTATTCCAGATAATTCTTGAGTAGTGCAGAATGTAGTAGGGCTATTACTTTTGGAAACTATTGTTCTATTTATGCAGGCTAAATTATTATTTGCCTTCCTTGCTGCAGCATAATACTGCTGGGTCATGTTCAGTTTAGGATCAGCAATAACCCCAAGATACTTTTCACATGTGCTACTACCAAGCCAAGTATCCCCTCTCCTACATCTGTGTATTTGGTTTTTGTGTCCTGAAAGTAGAATTTTGCATTTGTCTCTGTTGAATTTTCATTCTGATAGTTTCAGCCCAGTTTTCTAGTTTATTAAGGTTCTTTTGAATTTTAGTCCTATCTTGGAATGTGTTGGGTACTTCTCCTAGTTTTGTATCATCTGCACACTTGATAAGAATTCCCTCTATCCCAACATCTGAGTCATTGATAAAATGTTGAAGAGGACAGAACTCTGTGGCACTCCATTTGAGACTTTCCTCCAGTTTGAAGCATAGCCATTGATTATGAATCTTAGAACACAGTTTTCCAGCCAATTATGGATCCATTTGATGGAGATGCTTCCATTGAGCACTTGGAGATAGGTCTGTTTTCCTTTGGATTCTATTGACTCCTCTCCAGTTGTCACTACTGTAGTAGGGCTTGTCTATACGAGGCAGTAAAATGTGGATTGATGCTCACTAATGCCAATTCGCAGCAGCTTTCATTTATCTTAATGATTTTTTTGCAAGATTGCAGGCATGCAAACCTATTGTGTTTATTATTCAAACGGTCATGCTGTGAATCAAGATGGCCGGTGCAAGTGAATTACTCATGGTTTTATTGTTGCCAGTTGTTACCCCAAAACAGTTTTTTTAAAGCATATCCAAGGTGCTGAAGTGCGACATTCCTTTTAAATAAATAGGAAAAAAGAGAAAGAAAGGCTGTTTCATCACCTGAGCACGTGATCTCTATGGCAGATATCCAACATGGCAGTTTCTGTCCCTTGCGCACGTCCAGCCAATCAGCTTTCCACTTCCGCTGCTATCAGGAGTGTGCACCAACGCAAATCAGTTATCCCAATGAGTGAGAATGCACGTTCCCAATGAGGCTTTTAAAAAACTTATGGTTTTTGGGCCCTCTCCTTCTGAATACAGCGGATCGATGCGGGATCTCATTGAGACAAATCGTATTCTCCTCAAATTCTATGAGGAGTAGTTTTGCCCTATAGATAACCTCAAAGTTATTTCTTTTACTTCTTCAATTATTTTTATTCGTATGCTCTCTATTGGTCCACTTGGATCAGTCTCATGGATTTCTGTACAAGTGAATTTGTCTTTGACATATACTGTAATTCTATTCTTCCTTTTCTGCCACATTTATTCTTTCTGAATAAGTTATATCCTTCAATTGTTATATTCCAGTCATTCCACCAGGTTTCTGTTATACTGATAAAGTCATATTTAACTTCCTGCACTAGGACTTCCAGCTAATCTTGTTTGTTTCCTAAACTCTGTACATTAGTGTATACACAAGGCCTTATTTATTCCAGTCTACTATTTTACTGTGGATCCCATTCCGTCTATCAACTTCTCTAGAATTCACATTTTTGGGTTTATAGCTTTCCTTTGGAGTGATGTTTAAGCTATCATCCCCAACCCGCAAAGGACTTAGTTTAAAGCTCTCTTGATCAGACTTGTCCTGCTATTACCAAAGACATTCTTCCCAGTCTTGAAATGCAGCTAGTATTCCTCTGTCTAAAAAGTGAGGACCATAATCCCAGAAGCCAAACCTCTCCAGTTGACACCATCTGTGTAGCCAGTCATTCACTTTTAGCACCTTCTTGTGCAGTCCACTATCTTCCACTGGCAGAACTGACGAGGATATTACCTGTGCCTCTAAATCTTTCAGCTTCTTGCCCAGAGCATCATAGTCTGAGATAATCTGTTCAGAGGTGTTCTTGGCAGTGTCATTGATGCCATTCCCTTTCCATTCTTTAAAAGAAAAATACCAAATCTGCAGAAGGAATCATATCAACTTTTATTATCAGATTCTTCTTAAGGTAGTGATGAAATGCTTTATGTACATTATCTCTGCAGTGCTTTATAAGCCTTTGGGGTGTATCAGGCAGGCCAGTGTAATTGTCCCCATACTGTTGCTGAGACTACAAGTGGCTTGCTCAAACTTAGCTAATGCATTCATGACAGAGGTGACAATGGAGCCAGGGATGTTCTTGTCTGCAGCTGACTTTGAGATTCTATATTGCATCCACTTTCATTGCAACACACTTAACATCCATAGTGAAACTGGGAGAACCAGTAGGCACTTTGGCCTATGTTTTTCATCCATTTTTTCTGTGTGTGTGCAAAGATTTGCAAGATACTCATTCTACTGCTGTTAGTTTTTACCATGTTCATTTGGGCTGATTCTTATGGACATTGCATCAGGTTGTTGCTCTAAAAACCTTACGAGTCTGCAAGATACAGTGGTCTCTTTTTGTTTCTCTGCTGCTGGGGGATCCAGTGTCAATTCACATGGCCACATTGATGGGTTGAGAATGTGCATTTAGTAATTTTGTTGTGTGTTGGGCAGCTTGGCTGACAAACTTAATTATTACAGTGCTACTTCCTACATTAGGGAGCCAATGTGGCATAGTGGTTTGAGTGTTGGACTATTCTGCTTTGGTGAGACCTCACCTGGAATACTGTGTCCAGTTCTGGGCACTACAATTCAAGAAGAACATTGAGAAGCTGGAATGTGTCCAGAGGAGGGTGACCACAGTGGTGGGAATTCTGGAAGCCATTATGCCCTATGAGGAGCGACTTAGGAAGTTGGGTATGTTTAGCCTGGGGAAGAGAAGGTTAAGAGGTGATATGATGGTCATGTTTAAATATTTGAAGGGATGTCATTCTGAGGATTGAGCAAGCTGGTTTTCTGCTGCTCTAGAGACTAGGCCACAGAGCAATGGGTTCCAACTCCAAGAAAAGATATTCTACCTAAACATTAGGAAGAACTTCCTGACAGTAGTAAGTGCTGTTAGAGTGTGGAATACACTGCTGCCTGGGAGTGTGATGGAGTTTCCTTCTTTGTAGGTTTTTAAACAGAGGATGGATGGCCATCTGTTGGGCATGCTTTGATTGTGTGTCCCTGCATGACAGAATGGGGTTGGACTAGATGGCCCATGTGGTCTCTTCCAACTCTATGATTCTACTATTCTTTGACTCTGGAGACCAGGGTTCGAATCCCCACTCAGCCATGAAAAGCCATTGCAAGTCACATACTCTCAGCCCTCAGAAAACCGTTTGATAGGTTTGCCTTAGGGTTTCCATAAGTTGGAAATGACTTGAAGGCACACAAGAACAACAACAACCTTCCTACATTCCATTTTTCAGTATATTTGTACCACAGGTGCAGCTGTTGCCTCATGGATTGACTGTATGCTGAAGCAGTTCTGTGTGCATATTGGCATGTGGTGGGTTCAACGTTCCAGACAGGAGCACTTCACCCCATTTGGTCTAGCTAGTTAAATTTCTAGGAAGCGCAAGCCTTGCTTACTTAGCTGTTATGGGAAACTGTTAGCCATATCTTTCAATTCTAGTTTGAGGAATTGTTTTTCCTCAGGACAGTGGCAACAGTAAGTTCATATGACATGGCAGAAGAAAAATTCGGTAGAGTAAAATGGCTGTAGCCATTGAAGAGGTTGCTGACAGGTCTGAGGAGCACATAACCACAATGGGCAAATTGAGTGAGCATGTCCAGTGAGAATGCTTGTCTAAAATGACTTTTTCACAAGGATAAATTATTGTTCTTTTTCCATGATTGCTCTCTGCTGCAGTGCTTTCTGTTCTGTTCTGTTTTTCTTTAAAAAGATAAATGCATTAAGTGGGTTTCTAGTGTTGCCAATAGTTGTAGCAGGATTGAATGAGGATTCTTGCACCTGAACCCCAGAGGCAATTGTGTTTCATCACTGTGAAAGAAGATCCTTGGGGTGTGATAGGTAGATATATCTGAGAGAGAGAGTGAGAGGTATGTGTGTACACATGTGTGCATGCTTGCTGCTGAATGACTGTGTGATTGCAGTTGCCTTTGCTGTTATAGAGGGAGGGAAATAATGTAGAAGAGGTGATAAGTTTTTAAGACATCTTGACTAGGCAAAGATGTTTTATTTCTGTTATATCAACGTTAGTTGTTTTAAAGATGTTCTACAGGCTTTTGAAACACAAACATCATAGCCTCTTTTATAAAGAGAAACCTTTATTCCGCCCCCCCCCCCCGCATTTTGCGCTGTAAAGCTCTGCTTTGGCAGGGAACTATGTGAGTTTAAGAATCTTGCTACAGAACTTGTAAGGATAATTTAAAGGTGTATTGGCATCCTGATCTGGATACTTCTGTTTTCATGCCGAATGTAACACTTTAAGAGAAAATGTCTTACCTCTCAGCAACCCACTGTGTCAAATTAAAAGTAGCATCTCAGCTTTGCTTCCCAGTTCCACTTGAGTGAAGCAGGAAGAGGCTGGTTGTACAATTGGAAAGATTCATATAATTATTGGAAACTGTGGGTACCCATCCCTTAGTTCTTGCATTGTTTCAGACTGTTGTATATTAATGCAGTTGAATGTGAAGGGGAGAGGGTAATACATTAAAGGGGTCCAAGATCTGTTTAAATACATCTTCTTCTTTAATAGAGGAGGAGGAACCTCTTCTTTGTTTTGCAAATATTATTGATGGAATCCTAGCTAGGGCTGCCATACTCTATGACAACCATGCCCAATGTCAGCTGGGAAGGAGGTTTAAAGGGATAATGCTGCCTTCACTTTCTCTGCAGATGTTATGTCATTCTTGTACTGGGAGAAAGGTGGGAATAAATTAAATAAATAAAGTAAATAAATTCATACAGCTCTGAGATATTTTACAATGAATCAGAGGATGAAAAGAACTTTTACAAAGTACTGCCTAAGCATATTAAGTATGCATTGAGAAATATTAGGACAGTCCTGTTCAAACTTGGACTGGAAATTTGTTGAACATTTAGGAGGACCAAATGGAGAGCTATCCCTCATCTTCCTTATATGATGAAGGTGGGTGGCATCTCAGGAGTTGGCAGTCCCACAGAGGTGAGGAACACACTGAACTTGTGCCTGTTTTCACTTGCCCAAGTGTGGTTTTTTTTTTAGCATATTTTTTTCAGTATGTTATCAGACTTACCTTCAGTAAGGATTTGTAAATCTCTTTTTAAAAATACTTGGTTTTGTTATTCATGTAGCCTGAGATATTTTGTTTTCTAACAAAACTGCTTTGAAAGGTGCTCACTAACACTACAGCATTATAGCACTCTCATTCCAAATTTAACTGCTGTGATTCTGTTCTATGGAATCCTTGGGTTTGCAGTTTAGGGAGGAGCAGTTAGAATTCTCAACCAGAGAGCAATAATACCCCATCAAACTACAAACCCCAATATTCCATAGGATATTGGTCTGGCAATTAAAGTGGGACCATAGCACTATATAATTGCATAGTTGGGCCCCTGGTGAGTGTAAAGGAGGCACAGTGACTCAAGTACAGGGGATAGATTGATTCATAAAGTCATTAAAGCTCAGTATAGTATGACACGCTTATCTGTGGGGGATACATTTCCAAACTTACCACAGTTAGCAAAAATCGTGGAAAATAGTGGACCCTGTGCTTCCAGTGGAAGCGTATCATAGAATAGTCTATTTTGGCCAGAACTAGGCTAAACACCTTCTAAGGCCCCAGGACCCCTATCAGTGTCATACATTTATTGCTTTGACTAGGACTGTATACTTAATATGCAAAGAGAGGAAAGCAAACAGATTACTATCAGACCAACACCACAGCATACAACAAACTAAACAAAGCTGCCTTTTCTACTGAACCTACCATAATTCTAGATCCACTGTTTCTCATTGTTTGTTATTTTACTTTTTTCTTGTTTCAATGTATGTTAAACTAATTATATTTTTCTACTGTAACATGAGTCTTACATCTAAATACCTCCTCAATAAAGATACAGGGAAAGCAGCTCAAACTGAGTATCAACAGCTTTTTGAAGGTGGTTAGCCTAGTTCTGGCCAAAATTGTCTGTGTTCTGAAGGTGAACTTCTGCTATGCACCTTGGCCTTTGCGTAGTCCAAGGCCAAATCCACACTATACAAATAATCCAGTTTGAAACTGGATGATTTGCCATGGCTCCTTCCTATGGAATTATGGGATTTGTAGTTTGGTGAGGCACCAGCATGCTTTGGCTGAGAAGGCTAAAGACCTTGTAAAACTACAAATCCAAGGATTCCATAGGAAGGAGCCATGGCAAACACTCTATAGTTTCAAACTGGATTATTTGTGTAGTGTGGATTTGGCCCAAGAAAATAAACCATGTCACCATAAAACCGTCATTTTTATCTAGTCCACCTGTCATTCTTGGTTTACATGAGGGTTTTTTAATATAAAGCAATGGTCCAGATGTGGTTAAACCATGGTCTAATTGCTGGGGTCTTCCAACATTTGACAATTTTCAAGCCTGGCTGCCATTAATAATATACAAATTAGTGCGTCAGTGGCTTGTTTTTATCTAAAAATAGAGAAAGAATTAACAAAGGACCACTGTTTTTGTCCTGCTGATTGGTAATGCCTTAAATACATCTGCCTTGAAAGAAACTATTTCCTCCTGGGCAGAAGGCAGAGATGTCAAGCCAGAGATGTAATAGAGGGCTGTGCGCCCGCAGTTTCTCCACCAAGTGGGAGAGGGATTTGGATACATTTTGTGAAGTTTAAAAGGTGACCGGTGCCATCTATGGACAGTTTTGATGGCTGCTTTCTTAATTTGGTCTGAGATTGATTCGAAAGGGAATATGGAGTAGAATGCAGTCCATTCAAAGTCTGGAACTATAATCCCCAAATCAGATTTCCATAGTAATTTGAGGCCCACAGCTAGGGCATACTTTGCATCAAGTAAGCGTTTGCATATAGCTGATGCCTGTCCCTTTGTATCAGAAACCAGGAGCATACACAGTTTCTCAGAGGAAGTAAGTTGCCTTGGAAGGTCTTCAGTACACAGGACATTTTTGGTAAAAGAAGTTGTAATTTGGTAGGCAGAATGACCAAGGGGGGAGGAGGGAGCTTCTTTCCAACAGATCCAATGTTGGTAAGTTGCTTTTAACATGATGCGGATTTTATTGGTGTTTATCCTTTTGGGGGGAGGAAGTGGTAAGCTTAATGAGTGGTTTGATAAACAGTAGGACCCCCGTATCCGTCAATTCCTTATCCAATGATTCAGTTATCCACTGTTTCAGTTTCAGCCCAGCTACCCTAGAGTCTTCCTAGAAAATCTGTCCTTTCTAGCCATTTTCTAGATCCTCCAAGGCAACAACTCTATGGTATTTTAAAACAGAAGTCCTATTATTTTCAGTGGCGTTCGCTATTATCTGCGGGTTTCATTATCCACGGCGGGGCCTGGAACCAATTCTCCATGGATACAGGGGTCCTACTGTATTGCTTCTTTCCATATTGATCCACACTAAAGTGTCATCATCATCATATATAATCTAGGTCACCTGTTTGAGATGGAAGGCCTGATAATGGAAAAGTAAATAGGGGATTCCCAGTCCTCCCTTACAGGGAAGTGAGAACATTATTCTCTTGGAAAAACTTTGGGGTCGTTTACACGGCAAAAATAATCCTCAAAGAATTCACCAAGAAACCTTATAGTTCCCACGTGTTCCGCATCTCCAGCGACCTTTTCAGAAGGAGGGTGTCTGAAAAACCCCTAAGTGGCACATTTAATGAAACCGCTGGTTTTCCGACTTTTTTTAAAAAGTGCCGCATATTTGCGCATTAACGCATTTGTGAACTATCCGACACTTCGAAGTTTGGAAGATCCACCATCCACAGAAGTGGGCAGTTTGGTAACGGGACGCCACAGAAACCCGCCCACACATCCGTTGTACCTTTCCGGTAAACATCTGCTTTGAAGCATCCTCTTAAAACATCTTTCGTTTTCCTAATGGAGGCAGTTCAGAGAACAAAGAAGGGTGGCAGGGGAATAGCTTGGAGCCATGCCGAGACTCTTGATTTACTGGAACTTTGGGGGGAAGAGAAAGTACAAGAGCAGTTACGTTTATGTCACAGGAATATTGATGTGTTTGAAAAAAATTCCACAGGAATCTAGCATAGCTAACACCTCCATGGCTGCTACAATAAATAAATAAAAATAAATAATTTGTTTATGATCATTTGGCCCCCCCAAAGTTGAGTTACCACTATTGAAAGAACAAAGACCATAAATGATGGCGAGAAGCCCAATCAGAACTCAATGAGGGGGGGAAACAGCTGACCAATGGGAGAACGAGTGGCGGGAATTCCTGAAGGAAGTACGTTGGAAAGGAATGACGTACTTCGTTGATTGACAGGTAAGATCATTAAAATATGCAGAATATCGATGTCGTGGGAACTAGAATAGTTCGAGGTGAAGAACCTCGCATCTTATTTAAATGCACATTATAATCACATCTGAACTACATCGCGGAACTAAGTAGGATCTGAAATAATGTCGTGGGAACTTTGCGACACTAAATCAAAACTGCGCTAATGCGATAAATACCGCAACAAAAATAGCCGTGGAACCGGCCCCTTTGTTTTCTATGGCTGAAGATAAAATATTCTAACAGTAGTTGCCAGTTGGCAAACCAATTGTTATTTAAGTAGATGTGGAGAGTTTGGAACAAATATAGAAACTTGGGGAGAATGACCATAAGAGAAATTTACCTAGAAGGGAAAGGAAGATTTGTGCCAAGTTTTAAGTTCCCCCAAAACCCATTTCTCAAGGGATTTAAAATTTCTGTGTTTCAGTTGGCATATATCTTTAGTGATGGTGATCCCTAGGTACTTGAAGCCTGAGGGGCAGAGGGCTTCTTTTGAGAGTGTTTGGATGATGTTTTGCATCTGTGGGAACATATTTAGACACGAAAGTTTGGACTTACTGTAATTATTTTTAAGACCTGTGAATTGCTAGAAGTACCTGTGAATTGCTAGAAGTAAGAAAGAGTCTTTAAGTGCTGGAATTGACCCTGCAGGGTTAGTTACGTACAGAAGGATGTTGTCAGCAAATAGGGAAACCACATGGTTTCTATTCTCTATATGGACTCCTTGCACATAAATATTAGAGTGGGTGAGTTCAACCAGAGGCTCAATTGCAAGTGTGAAGAGCAGGGATGAAAGTGGGCTGCCTTTCTTGTTTCTCTGCTCAACGCTATCAGAATTGAGTCCTCTCCATTGATTCTAATAACGGTCTTTGAGCTGCCTGCCTGATCTTGACAAAGGGAATGCCAAAATTCAGTTTGTTTAGAAGGGAAAATAAGTATAACCATTCTACCCAAACACTTTAAGGGCATCAAGAAACATTGAAGTAGTTGGGGACTTTTTATCATTGCAGTAGTGTGTTCTAATGCAATCTGCAGTTTGTCTTGTGGGCATGAATCCAAATTGATATGGGTGAATGTGTTGTTGTTGTTGTTGTTGTGTGCCTTAGGTCATTTCTGATTTATGATGACCCTAAGGTGATCCTCACTATGTATTTAGTGAGGCTTAAGAGTTCTCTGGCTGAGAATGCTAAATGCCTCTCCCTAAACTGCAAATCCCAGGATTCCACAGGAGGCAGCCAGAACAGTTAAAGTGGAATAATAGTGCTATAACAGTGTAGTGCGATAAGTCCCTCAATCTCCCCAGATATTGTGTAGCCTCTTGAGTGGTGGTGGCCCCATACTAGCAGGAGAGGTCCATGGTCTGATAGCCCTCTTTGCCCAATATGGACCTGTAAAATGCTGTTTTTGAAGACAAAAAAAGTAGTTAATCCATGAGTAGGATCGATAGGAGGCGGAATAATAAGAATAGTCTCTAACTTAGGGTGCATATGTCTCAAGGCATCTGTCAGGTACATTTCTGAAAGAGCCTGTGCAAGTGTCCCTGGGGCTGTTTGGGCCGGACTTACATGGTCATTTAATTTTGGAAAATTGGTCTAGATTTCTATCTAAAGTTGAATTTGTGTCACCCCCTAGGATTATTGCACCTTCTGCAAACTGTGATAGGTGCACAGATAGTTTTTGAGAGGAAAGATGCTTGTCACATTTGCAGATGACACCAAATTAGGAGGGGTGGCTAATATTCCAGAGGACAAGTACAGAATTCAAAATGACCTTTAACAGATTAGAAAGCTGGGCCCAAACTAACAAAATTTATTTCAACGGGAGAAATGTAGAGCAGTGGATCTTAACCTTTTCTTCTCTTTCTTTAAATATCTTCTGATGCCATGGACCCCCAAGATTTAACTCAAGATTTAAAACCATAATTACAATAACAATAATACTGATAATAATAATACAATTACATCATCCGTTAAAGCTTCCCTCAGAGGCATTGGAGGGGAGGGAGGACTTTTTTCTGTTTCTTCCTGCAAGTTTGTGGCTGGAGTGAATTGAATGGAAATGTGCAGGCCAAGCCAGCTAGCACCTTGACTCCTGTCACATGGCCACTCCACTGCAGAGAGTAGGTGGGCCAAGCAGCCTTCAAGTCTTTGTGGACCCACTTTGCGGATCCCCTTTGTGTGGACCACAGGTTAAGAACAACTGATATAGAGCACTACTCTTAGGCAGAAAATAAAATAAAATGTACAGATATAGGATAGGTGACACCTGGCTTGATGGCAATACATACAAAAGGGATCTAGGAGTCTTAGTGGATCACAAACTGAACATGAGTCAGCAGTGTGACGTAGCAGCTAAAAAAGCCAATGCGATTCTAGGCTGCATCAATAGGAATATCGTGTCTAGATTTAGGGAAGTAATAGTGCTACTCTATTTTGCTTTGGCCAGACCTCACCTGGAATACTGTGTCCAGTTTTGGCACCACAATTCAAGAAAGATGTTGACATGCTGGAGCACGTCCTGAGGAGGGTGACCAAAATGATGGGAGGTGTGGAAGCCATGCCCTATGAGGAGTGGCTTAGGGAGCTGTGTATGTTTAGCCTTGGAAAGAGAAGGTTAAGAGGGGACATGATAGAAATGTTTAAATATTTGAAGGGATGTCATGTTGAGAATGGAGCAAGTTTGTTTTCTGCTGCTCCAGAGACTAGGACACAGAATGAACTCAAACTACAGGAAAAGAGATTCCACCTCAACATGAGGAAGAACTTCCTGACAGTAAGAGCTGTTCGGCAGTGGAATACGCTGCCTGGGAGAGTGGTGGAGTCTCCTTCTTTGGAGTTTTTTAAACAGAGGCTAGATGTCCATCTGTCAAGAGTGCTGTGATTCTGTGATTGGCATTTGTGGCATGGTACATTCCCAAAGTAACAGTTGAGCCAGCTAATGTGCCCTTAATAAGTAAAATTTGTCCTTTAGACAACAAAGGGGCATTTTTAGTGGAAATAAAGGTGCCTTTTCGTGCCTTTACTCATCTTTTTCCCACCAGCGAACTATTGATCTTGGAATGATGGGTATTTCAGTAGTTTGGTTACTTTACTATGCTGTTGAGTCTCCTGAATCATAATTACATCAGGGTTGTATGGCTTAATGGTTTTTAAAATTCTTGTCCATTTTAAGGGCAAGGCTAAACCATTAACATTTAATGATAGTATGAAAAGGCTATTCAGAGATAGTTTGGTAGAGGCTGCTTTGTATCCAGCAAAGGATCATTAGAGTGAAGATCTAGGACTTTACAAACCAACAACATTGCTCCTGAGGCTGCAGAGGACAATGATAAATAAGGTAATAGTTGAGATGAGAAAGAACCTTGCAGTTCAGGGCTTCAATGTGCTGTGAGGTCTGGGTTTGTGGGCTTCCACATTGGGGAAGGAATGTGGTTGAGTGGGTGAGAAGCTTTGGTGTTTTATCCATGTGGCTCTGCAGTGGAGGAAAACCTAGTTGAGTGAGCTTCAAGTAAGGCTGCTGACAGGCTGCAGAAATAATGCAGTTTGACACTGCTTTAACTGCTATGGCTGAATGCTATGGAATTCTGGGGTTTTGTAGTTAGTAGCACAGCCCACCTTCTTCTTGCTGTGTTTCCCCTCACTGGAAGATTACTTGCTGATCTTTTTAGAAAATCAGAGAGTAAAAGATGAATCTTGACTTCAAAGTTACAGGAGAATGGAGAAGTTCCAAAGCTTGAAGGAAGTACATTAGTTGAGGAAGCCAGCTTGGAAGAGCAGAATGGATTATTGCTTTATGTGAGAAGTACTCAATCGGCTGAACCTCTGTATATTTTATTTTTAATGGAGGCATAACTGGCAGAAATCTGATTGGCAAAAAGCTTTGTAATGCTAGGAAAAACTTCCACTGTGAAAATTTGATTTGTGATATGACTGATGCCTAGGAAAAGGTGAGCGTTCAAGCAGCAAGGCAGGTGGTAGGCTACAAGGCATAAACCTTCACCCTCCTCGATTAAGCATCTGAAGAGATTTTGGAGATCAAGTCTATTCTTGCTGTTAGACTAATAGAAATAAAATCTTACTGCTTTGGGCATGAACCTCTGGTTCTTTCCTATAGTAATGCATTCCAAGACCTTGCCTGTCTTGTCAGAGGCAATTTTTATTTTATTTTTTTAAAGAAAGGGGGAATGTGTTCCTCCCATTTTATTAAAAAAAAGGCTGGCATGAATTTCATTCCCTTCTTCCTTAATGTTTTGCTCTGTGCATGCTTTAGCGTGCACATGCATGCAATATGTGCACTGAAACAAAAGAATTCCTCTGGCTACTGTGCAGGTTTGGGCAGGATCAAGCCATGGTTCAGTATTTTCTCTACCCTGAAATTTGAAATTTGAACAGTGAGAGTGATGACAACTGATCCTAGGTTGTATTTGAAAAAACCACATTGTTGTGAAATTACTTTAATATGTGGCCAAAACAAAAAATGTTTATTTTAAAGGTACAATAACAGTATTTAGCTTTAGAAAATGATAATGTACAAGGAGACTCCCCTGCTTTTTTAAAAAACAAAACAAAACATAATACATGTGATTTTGAGAGATGTGACTAAGCAGCTCACGCCCTTAATAAACCTTATCCCCTGATTGTCCACTGTTGGACTTCACTTTACTTCAGCAGATACTTCACTTGTATCTATTTTATTTTTCAATTTATACCCTGTCGTTCCTTACAGAAGCATAAAATCTTACATAAAAGCACATCAGTTAAAAATAATATATTACAAGTCTAATATCACAAATTACACATGTCTAAAATTACAAATATATAAAATAGTACATAAATGTATTGGCTAAAATATTTGAGGATCCAGACTTTTTGCCTTTTACTTTGCATGGATTCAGAGGCATTTCTGAGGGAACACACATAGACACATTATATGCTGACCAGACCCATTGAACGTCATGCCAACTATGAGGAGCAGCTTAGGGAGCTGGGTATGTTTAGTCTGGAGAAGAGAAGGTTAAGAGGTGAGAAGATAACCATGTTTAAATATTTGAAAGGATGTCATACTGAGGATGGAGCAAGCTTGTTTTTGTAGTATGTGGGGAAATAATTATTGTAATGTAAAAGCAATCTTGTACAGTACCTCATTCACATCCTAAGATAATTCTAGGTTTTTCCCTGCATGCTTCTGTTCTCCCAAACTCCCTTTCTCTTATTTCACTGGGCACTTCCAGCCAACTGGAGTGCTGGGTCATTCAGCACATGACCTAATTTAAATTTTATTGCTCTTTGGGAGACTCTTTTAACTTAGAGTCTCCATGCGGCTGTAGCCATCTTCCCTTTGCCATCTTTGTCTTTGCCTTCTTGCCTTGCCATGGGTGCCATGCTGCTGCAATGAAACCATGCTATGATGTTTGCTTTTCAAATCACCATGTAGCCTTCTATCGCTAAAGGCTGGGTGGGTCTTTCTACCCTAAATCGTCCTAGTTAGTTAGGAACCCTTTTTAAAGTTTGTTTTAGTATGTAGATTGAGATTGATATACCTTCAGTAAACTTTTGATTTGCATTTTTAAACTGACTCCTTTGTTTTTGTAATGAGTCTAATTTAACTGGGTGATCTCAGACCACAGACCTCTGAATACACTTTAAAATGTTAATTGAGCTTGTCTGCATTCTTAAGCCACTCTACATGAATTTGAAAGTAAGTGATTTTAACTCCTCTTTTAAAGAAGATATTTTTATGACCTTTTAAAAGGGCTAGATCCCTGGAATTTCTTAATACATTTTTATTTTTAGACTCATTTCTCCTACAGTTTTCTGCTGCTCCTGAGACTAGGACACGGAGCAGTGGATTCAAAAGATAGGAAAAGAGAGTCACCTAAACATTAGGAAGAACTTCCTGACAGTAAGGGCTGTTTGGAAGTGGAATACACTACCTCGGAGTGTGGTGGAGTCTCCTTCTTTGGAGGCTTTTAAACAGAATCTGGATGTCTGTCTGTTGGGAATGTTTTGATTGAGTATTTCTGCATGGCAGGGGGTTGGACTAGATGGCCCTTGTGGTCTCTTCCAACTTTATGATTCTAAGATAGCAGTGGAAAAGCTGCTCCCTGGAAATATTTTCTGGAAATATTGTCTGCTTTAATTGATCTTATCCCTGAGGAATGCTTAATAAGCTTCCAATAAATGCAGAGTTCTCAGAATATAGTCTGAAGGTCTCTCCCTCTTGCCACCTAGCCAGGTTAGACCACATATTTTTCATCAAGTTCTTAAAAGGTGCTAAACTTTAGGGTTTTTTGGTGTTGCATGGATCTTTATGGCAGAGAAAAAAGCAGCCAGAGAAATGTTCTCTTTTATCTAGCAGTAGATTTATGGAGTATCTTTAAGTTGAAACTTAATCAAGACAAGACAGAGGTGCTGCTGATCAGATTGTCATTTGTCAATTTAATGAAAATAATTTTTAAAAAAAGGATAAAAGGCATATCAACCCTATTCAGCCTATGCTGTATGGAGTCCGTCCTCCCCTCCGAATATGCAGGTTTGCAGTTTGGGTGGATTTCTGGGTCAACCCTGAACCTGGTAGTCCAGGTGTTGTTGGTGTTGGCCAGGAATGTATTCACAGAGTTAAGGCTTGCGTGCCAACTGCACCTGTTCCTTGAGATGTTGAATCTGTCCATGGTAACACATGCTTAGTTACAGCCTACTTGGACTACCATAACACACCCTACGCTGGGCTGCCATTGAAGAACGTTGGGAAACTTGAGCTGATCAAAACAGCTGGAGCCTGATTAATCAGGGCTGGCTACAGGAGAACACAATTCCCTTGTTGCAACAGCTCCACCGGGTGCTGTTCTGTTTTTGAAGACAATCCAAAGTGCCGGTTACGACCTACAGAGCTCTATATGGCTCAGGCCCAGGCTATGTGGAGACCTGTATCCCTATATAAGCTTGCCCATGTCTTGAGATCTTTTGGGGAGGCCCTTCTCTCCATTCTATTACCCTCATAGGTGGGAACACATTAGAGGGCCTTTTCTGTGGATGCTCCCCGGCTCTGGAACACTCTTCCTAGAGAGTTAGGTTGGTCCTTCCTTGCTATAATTTCTTAAGCAGGTAACTTGCTGTTTTGGCAGGATTTTGCAGGTGGTTCAAGGGGAAAAGGGCCTTTCACATGCTGAGTCGTTTTTATTTGTTGTTGTTTTAATGGTTAGTTTTTAATGGCTTTTGACTTCATTGTTTATATTTCTAAGTGTTGTACAGTGCAAATTTTTTAGCTGTACCTGTTTTAATTTTTGTAAACTGCCTTGAGTCTCGAACTAGGGAAAGGTGTGGTATAAATATTAATAAATATAATGAATATGAAAATGAAAAATAATATTATTAATAAGAAGCTGGATACACCTGCTCCAGTTGCCAACTCCTTGTGCTTCAGCTTCAGCTTTCGTTTAAGTGATTTGTGGGTTAAACAAGGTGTCTGTGTGTGTGGAGAGGATTTCCCCCACACCAGAGTTCTGCTTTAACACACAATGGTGGGGGAAGAGGCACTGGTGCTACACAAGAGACCACCATAGAATCATAGAATTGCAGAGTTGGAAGAGACCACGAGGGCCATCCAGTCCAACCCCCTGCCACGCAGGAAATCACAATCAAAGCATCCCCGACAGATGGCCATCCAGCCTCTGTTTAAAGACCTCCAAGGAAGGAGACCCCACCACGCTCCGAGGGAGTGTGTTCCACTGCCGAACAGCTCTGACTGTCAAAAAGTTCCTCCTCATGTTGAGGTGGAATCTCTGTTCCTGGAGCTTGCACCCATTGCTCCGTGTTCCAGTCTCTGGAGCAGCAGAAAACAAGCCTGCTCCATCCTCAGCGTGACATCCCTTCAAATACTTAAACAGGGCTATCATATCGCCTCTAAACCGTCTTTTTTCCAGGCTAAACATACCCAGCTCCCTAAGTCTCTCCTCATAAGGCATTGTTTCCAGACCTTTCACCATTTTAGTTGCCCTTCTCTGGACACGCTCCAATTTGTCAATATCCTTTCTGAATTGTGGTGCCCAGAACTGGACACAGTATTCTAAGTGAGGTCTGACCAAGGCAGAATAGAGTGGCACTATTACTTCCCTTGATCTAGACACTATACTTCTATTGATACAGCCCAAAATTGCATTGGCCTTTTTAGCTGCCGCATCACACTGTTGGCTCATGTTCAACTTGTGGTCTACTAGGACTCCTAGATCCCTTTCGCACATAGTCTCATTCAGCCAGGTCTCTCCCATCCTATATTTATGCATTTCATTTTTCCGCCCTAAATGCAGTACTTTACATTTCTCCGTATTGAATTTCATTTTGTTAGCTTTGGCCCAGCTCTCCAGTCTATCCAGGTCATTCTGAATTTTGATCCTGTCCTCTAGGGTATTAGCTACTCCTCCCAATTTGGTGTCATCTGCAAATTTGATAAGTATGCCCCTAATTCCCTCATCTAAGTCATTGATAAAGATGTTGAATAGCACTGGGCCCAGGACAGAACCCTGTGGCACCCCACTGGTCACATCTTTCCAAGACGAAGAGGAGCCACTGCTGAGCACCCTTTGGGTTCGGCCGGTCAACCAATTACAAATCCATTGAACAGTTAACTTGTCTAGCCCACATTCTACAAGCTTGTTTGCAAGAATGTCATGGGGAACCTTGTCAAAGGCCTTACTGAAATCAAGGTATGCAATGTCCACAGCATTCCCTTCATCTACCAAGCTGGTAACTTTATCAAAAAAAGAGATCAGATTAGTCTGGCATGACTTGTTTCTCTGAAACCCATGCTGACTTTTTGTGATTATGGCATTGCCTTCTAAATGTTCACAGACTCTCTGTTTAATGATCTGTTCTAGAATCTTCCCTGGTATTGATGTCAGACTAACTGGACGATAGTTGTTGGGATCCTCTTTTTTCCCCTTTTTGAAGATGGGAACAACGTTTGCCCTCCTCCAGTCTGCTGGGACTTCTCCTGTTCTCCAGGAGTTCTCAAATATTATTGCCAATGGCTCTGAGATTATATTTGCCAGCTCTTTTAATACTCTTGGATGTAGTTCATCTGGTCCTGGAGATTTAAATTCATTTAGATTAAGAAGGTATTCCTGTACCACCTCTTTACTTATTTTCAGCTGGATTTCCCCTATTGTGTCCTCTGTTCCATTTTCCTCAGGTTGGTCCTCCTTTTCCTTTTCTGAAAACACTGAGGCAAAGAAGGTGTTGAGTAATTCTGCCTTTTCTCTGTCCCCTGTTAGCATTTTGCCATCTTCTCCACGTAGTGGCCCTATCATTTCCTTCTTCCTCCTTTTGCTGCGGACATACCCAAAAAAACCCTTTTTATTGTTCTTAACCTCCCTAGCAAGCCTGAGCTCATTCTGCACTTTAGCTTTTCTGACTTTACTCCTACACGTGTTTGCTATCTGTTTGAATTCTTCTTTGGTGATTTCCCCCCTTTTCCATTTCCTATACATGTTCCGTTTAAAACTTAGCTCCATTGAAAGTTCTTTAGTCATCCATCCTGGTTTCTTGAGACACCTCCCATTTTTCTTCCTCAATGGTACTGTTTGAAATTGTGCCTTCAGTATCTCCCTTTTGAGAAAGTCAAAACCGTCTTGACGTCCCTTCTCTTTTAGTATTCTTGACCATGGGATCATCCCCAGTATTTCCCTGAGTTTATTGAAATCAGCTCTCCTAAAGTCAAGAATGCGTGTCTGACTATGCCTGGCTTCTCCTTTCCATTGTATAACAAACTCCAGGAGAACATGATCACTCTCACCTAAGGATCCCACCACTTGCACCCCATTAACAAGGTCGTCTCTGTTGGTTAGGATCAGATCTAAAATAGCTGACCCCCTTGTTGCCTCTTCCACCTTTTGGACCATGAAATTGTCTTCCAGGCATGTAAGGAATTTGCTAGACCTTGTAGTTTTGGCTGAGTTAGATTGCCAGCAAATATCAGGATAGTTGAAGTCCCCCATCACTACTACATCTCTCCTTTCTGCATGTATGTTCATCTGTTCTAGAAAGGCAACATCCAATTCCTCCGTCTGATTTGGGGGTCTGTAGTAGAGTCCCACAATAACATCCCTGTTGTTTCCCTCCCCTTTAATTTTTATCCAGATGCTCTCCACCTGGCTTCCAGTATTGATGTCATGGATCACTTCACTGGTGTAAATATCCCTGACATATAATGCTATTCCTCCTCCTTTCCTGTTTGGCCTGTTTCTCCTATAAAGGTTATACCCCTCTATTCCTACATTCCAATCATGAGACTCGTCCCACCAGGTTTCAGTAACGCCTATTATATCATATTTGTTTTGTAGTGCAAGGAGTTCTAGTTCATCTTGCTTATTTCCCATGCTCTGTGCATTAGTGTAGAGACATCTGAGACCATGTGTTCCCTTTACTTGCTCCCTGTGCAAGTTTTTTTGCCTCCCACTGTTGGGTCCTTGCGCTGTTTGCCTTGTTCCCTCTATGACAGTTTGACTATTTTCTCCAGCCCTTTTGCCTTCCAGAATACTGTCTCCCTCCCCCATTTGACTCAGTTTAAAGCCCTCCTGATCAAATTCTTGAGACTGTTGGCAAAAATGTTTCTTCCAACTGTTGTAAGATGCACCCCATCTCTTGCCAGAAGTCCCCCTGCATGGAAGCGCAGTCCATGATCCAAGAATCCAATTTGTTCTCGGCGACACCATCTACGGAGCCAGTTGTTTACGTCGGCTATTTTCCTCTCCCTTCTTGGACCATGCCCTTCAACTGGCAGAAGAGACGAGATGACCACCTGTGCGTTCATTTCTTTCAGCTTCCTCCCCAGGGCCTCATAATCTCTTCTGATCTTGGGAAAGCTGTGCCATCCCTGCTTCCAATCAGTGTGCCCTTTTGTAAATTCTTAGGGAAGCTAGGATAGTAGCCTTCCCTGAGATTGCCTTCAGTCGGGCGCACTCAGCTTGTACAGTTGGAACTCCCAACGATGACAGGACATAGCAGGTTTTGGGCTGTTTGACTCTTCTAGCCAGTTATTGTCTACACCAGTAGTTCCCAAACTTTAGTCTTCCAGGTGCTTTGGACTTCCAACTCCCAGAAGCCGTAGCTAACTTGGCCAGCAGTCAGGAATTCTGGGAGATGAAGTCTAAAACACGTGGAGAACCAAAGTTTGGGAACCACTGGTCTACACTGACAGGTCCAAGTTCTGTATAGTCTCAGGTGGGGAAATGGCTTTCCCATTTGTTCACTGACTAATGGAGCCTTTTAACTAGAGATGCAAGTATTGAACTTGGGACCTTCAGTATGCAAAGCAGGTGGCTCTACCACTGAAACATGGCCCCTCCAAAGAAGTGAAGTGTTGGTAATTTTGAAAATTATACTTTCTGTTTTTATTCTTTGGTGTTCTGACAGGAGACAGATTGGCTAGAAGAATTGAAAACAGGCGGACAAAGTGCTTGCACAATGCAGAGACTTGTCTCAAAGGCGCCAGCCTGTCATGGGGCCAAAGGGAAACTTCCTTCTTTAAAATATAAAATAAAAATGCAAACAAATAATGCAGAGCAACATATCAAAGCTTTCATGGATATTGGGCCTAAGTTTGGACATAAGGGTAGGTTGGTTTCCAGAACTTTGTGTGAGAGGCTTTCCGACAGATCCAAGACCCCAGGGTTCTGTTCTGATTTTCTCTTGTTGTTTTCAGATGTTGGGGAGACAAATGCTGTCACTCATTTTACATGTGTGGGTCAAGTGTGGGTTGCTTAGGGGCTGGGCAGTCTTGCCTTCTAGAGATTTAAAAACTACAACTCTAAAAATTCCCCAGCATCACAGTGAGTTGGAGCCCCAAAAGTAAGTTTTCCAAGCTCTGCAGATGACACACATGTATATTTCGCTGCCAAAATAAATGGTGTTCAGGCTTGTTTGCTTTTGGCAGATAACATCTATGGTTCTTCTTCATAGTCTCTATGCCTCACAAAATTGGGCTCTCGCACCTGTTCAGAACCACATAGGGAAGGTTCCAGAGCTGAATACAGGAACCCCGATCTGCTTTGGCATGCAGCTATGTGTGTGTCAAATTGCCTGTCGACTTAAGGCGACCGCATGAATTTTTCATTGAGTTTTCTTTGGCAAGGAATATGCAGGTGGTTTTGCCAGTTCCTTCCTCTGAAATATAGCCTACAGCACTTGGTATTTGTTGGTGCTTTCCTGTCCAAGTACTAACCAGGACTGACCCTGCTTAGCTTCTAAGATCAAACAGGATATGGTGCCCTTAGGGTATTCAGGCATCTCCCATGCAGCTGTACTTGCTGCCAAAAGCCACTTCTTTTCCAGTTCCTCTTCTTCGGCAGAGAGTTCACTTCTCAGATCTGCAAGGTTTTCTTTTCTTTAGCTCCTCCTTTCCATCTGTTTGCTGTTATCTTTATTTTCTATATCTTCTTTTTCATCAAAATCACAAAAATCTAAAGTTTTATTTCCTTTTTAAATACATGCATGTTCCTAGCCTATAATCATACTTCCTAGCCCTACTCTCTACATGTACTTTCATTACTCACATGTGTAACATGATCAAAAAAATCAATCAGTTTTATCTTACTGTACTTTGCAAATAATTTATTACTGCTTGTTCAGAGGCTATTCTTAATTGTCAGAGGTGACTGGGCAGTGTCTTCTTGCAAGCTGCAGTATACTACTTTTGTATTGAGGGATGTTTGTAGAATTGTTTATGGTCTTTAAAAGCTTGTTTGGAAATGCTTGGTAATTGAATTATTGGGAATCAATGGCAGATGTGCAAAAATTTGTAGCACAGATAGTGAGTATTGAGAATTGTCCTGTCCAGCATAGGCATTCTTCCAAGTGGCATTTCTTCCAATGAATTCACATGCTCCAGTGTAAATTTGGAAGCTCTACATAAGAAGAAAGCATGCCCAAATTTCTCTGTTGACATTTGCAATGTTCTTCTGAACATGCACCATCGACAGCAGTTGTATACATTCTTCAGCAGATAACCATGTAAGTTAACATGTTTGCAAGGCAAAAAACAAATACTGGAAGATGTTTATCTTGACATGCCAACTCCACTGAATCATACTAAATTCATTGTGAGCATGTTTATAAAGAACTGAGAGGCTCTTTAAGGAACCTAAATCCTCTTAAAGGATTTAGACTAAGAATTTGGAGGAACTTCCAGACAGCACCAGTTTTTCAGCAGTGGAGCAACCTGCCTAGGAAGGTAGTGTGCTCTGTTTTTATCAGGGGCTTTAAGCAGAGGCTGGATGACCTCCTGTCAGAGTCACTGTTATAATGTATTTACTGCATCAGCAGGAAGTTAGACTAGATGAGCATTCAGATCCTTTGCAGTTGTTTATAATCCAGGGCCTGTAATTCTGGAGTAAAAAATACAAACTGCAATGATTTTGTTAATTGAGTTACATGCTGGAGTGCGTGGAGGTGGGGTACTCCTATACTCATTTGCTTCTTGGTTGAAGACCATATTTTTACATACTGCCATTCTTTCCTCCACTCCACAACTACAGAGCAAACAGTGCCATAGAAAAGTCTGGTTTGCCTTTCTCTTGGGCTGAGAGCTGCTGACCCAAATCCTTCATTACAAAGTTCAGGCACTTTTTTGTTGTTTGGTCTGCCTCTTTGTGTGGCTGTTTTTAACCCCACACACAGCCCTGTAGTCATCTGAGGATCATGTGATCACACTAGGGTCATTCTTTTCAGAGTGAGCAGATGCTGTCTTGCTTATTAGGCATAAAAGACTGGCTTTTAAAGAAGGCCCCTTGCATATCTTGATGCTCTCTGCCTTCACCACAACCCTTTTGCAAGAAATTTGAAATTTGCCTTGTGATGCCTTGTCTGTTTGCATGTGTGTGTGTTTTGAAGCTTTTCCCTTGGACTTAGAACAGCAGAGACAAGGGGCTTACTGGTTTGAAAAAACAGCAAAGCAATTCTACTTCAGCAGTAGTAACTTTTAAATTTTGTGGTTGTTCTGTGACTTTGAGTCATTTCCGACTTATGGCGACCCTAAAGCAGACCACACATTTCTTTGCAATATTTGTTCAAAGGGCTTTGCCTTCCTCTGATGCTGAGAGAATGTAACTTGCGTAAGGTCACCCAGTGGATTTCCATGCCCTAGCAGGGATTCAAACTCTGCTCTCCAGTCGTAGACCAACACTCAAACCACTGTGCTGGCTCTCATCTTTTTAATACAAAGCCTAAATACTTTAAAGGCAGTACATCTTGGAAGCTAAGTAGGGTCAGCCCTCGTTAGTACTTAGATGGGAGACCACCAACGAATACCAGGGCTGTACAGTATTTCAGAGGAAGTAACTGGCAAAACCGCCTTTGAATATTCCTTGCCTAAGAAAACCCTATGAAATCCACTACATTGCCAGTAAGTCAACAGTGGCACACACTTAAAGGCACACACACACAACCACAACTTTTAAATAACCACTGTGTGCTGTAACATCAGAGAAGCCAGTGTGGTGTAGTGGTTTCAGTGCTGGACTAAGACTGGGGGATCAGAGTCTTAGTCCAGTTTGGATATCCCCTCTGCCCTGGACATTATGTCTTTCCTTTGGCATAGTGACTTGTTTATAGTCTCTTCCCAACAAAAGTAATTATTCCAGGGGTAAGTTTTTTTTTTTAAAGTAACACTCACATACACTTTTGCAGTACATTAGGGATACCTGGTCAGTGCAGCTATAATAAATGTGTTATAAATAAATAAAATAGTCTTCTATGAATTGTATCTGTAAAATAACAGGGAAAAGGAATTATATTGCTATAACTGTGAATCTGCAAGTATTGTACCTGTATGAAAATAAGGAATAGAATTAAGGAATAGAAAATAATACTGGGCAAACTTTTCTGATCATGGGCAGTGGGGACAGTGGAGGGGGGGGAAGTACTATATTAGCTGCACTCCTAACATAAGAGAAGTGGGTCAGTGCTATTTGGAATTGAGTTTCCTGATCGAGGAGTCGTAGGTGGTGGCGATAGGTGACCCATGTTTCAGATCCATAAAGGAGGATAGACAGTACAATGGCTCTATACACACTGATTTTTGTGCTTTGCCTCAGGTGTTTATTGCTCCAGACCCTTTTGTGAAGTCTTCCAAATGCACTATATGCCTTTGCTAATCTGTGATCGATCTCTTTGTCAATCTTGGCATCTGAGGAGATGATGCTTCCCAGGTAGGTGAACTGCTGAACAGACTTGAGCACAGATTTGCTGACGGCAGTGTGGGGATGGTGGTTTTGGTCCTGTGGTGCAGGCTGGTAAAGAACTTCTGTTTTCTTCAGGTTGACTTCCAGCCCAAACAGCTCTGCAGCTGTTGCAAAGCAGGATGTTAGGCGCTGCAGAGCTGCTTCTGTGTGGGCAACAAGGGCAGCATCATCGGCGAAGAGCAGCTCACGGACTAGATAGTTTAGAGTCTTAGTGTGAGCCCTCAGACGATTTAAGTTACCATCAGTACAGTAACGTATATAGATGCCATCGTCTTCTTCAAGCTCTGCCATAGCCCTTTGGAGCATCATGCTAAAGAAGATTGTAAATAAAGTTGGTGCAAGAACACAACCTTGCTTCACTCCATTAGTTATTAGAAAGGGCTCTGAAAGAGTATCGCCATATCTGACTTGACCACGCTGCCCCTTGTGTAGCAAGATAATCATTTTAAGGAATTTGGGGGGACATCCTAGACTTTCCAGGATCTGCCACAGACCTTTTCTACTTACAGTGTCGAAGGCTTTGGGGAGGTCGACAAATGTTACATAGAGCCCCTTGTTCTGCTCCCTACATTTTTCTTGCAGTTGTCTAAGGGCAAATACCATGTCTGTAGTACTCCTGTTGGCTCTGAAGCCACATTGGCTTTCAGGGAGAAGTTCTTCTGCAATAGCAGGAACTAATCTGTTCAGGAGTATCCTTGCAAGGATTTTTCCAGCAATAGAGAGCAGTGTTATGCCTCGATAGTTTGAGCAATCGGATTTTGCTCCTTTTTTCTTGTACAGGGTGATGATGACTGCATCTCGGAGGTCTTATGGCAGTTCCCCTTTTTTTCCAGCAATTCACAAGGAATTCGTGGAATTTTTCGTGGAGTGCATGACCTCCATGTTTCCAAACTTCAGGTGGGATTCCATCAATCCCAGCTGCCTTGCCGTTTTTCATCTGCTGTATGGCCTTAAGGGTCTCTTCCAAAGTGGGAGCTATGTCTAATTCAAGGGGAGAGGAAAAAAACTGCTGACAGATAGGTAAAGATGTTTTCTGCCAGGAATAAAATTCTATAGAAATAAAATACATTGTATTGTAGAAGACTCCTGCTAACCAGTGGTCATGCAGGCTTTACATTTTCCATCTTTTACACAGTGTTTGCATCTTCCCAGAGGAAAGCATTGCTGTGTGCTGAAGGGGGGATTGTCCTTGAATGTGTTTGAAGGCTGCAGCTGGTGTGGAATGTGACTGTTTTCTTCTTCATCAGCTGTGCCCTTGAGGGCATATTACTCAGGCATCCTGATTGCAAATACTTTACTTGAAAAAGAACCTCAGGTGCTTCTTCCACTTGCTTCAGTTCAGGCTTGGATATAGATTCACAGGCATAACCATTTAAAATGCAGTAATGGTATTAGTCATATCATTACATTTTGTTTCAATTAATTGACAAAACATGCCAAGGCAATTTAGGACTATGTTAAAAAATAATTTTAGATGGAAAACATATACCTCAAAAATAGATTAACTTCACTCCCATACCCTAAATATGTAATGATAGAGATTGGAGGACATTAAGATTAATTCGGGGAGGGGCCATTGTGATTGACCTTCCCTTTCTCAACCCAGAGTCATAGGTTTTGTCCCTGGTATTGCCAGTTAAAAACATATGCTCACAAAATATGGGAAAGGCTCCCTGTTGAAGAGGTAGATGAACATCAGTACTCATCAAGAATGGGCTTGATTTAAAGTTTTCAAAAGATTCCTTTTAGGATATGACCAAGTTGTAGTTTTAGCAGTGATATGCCAGACATGGGGAACATGTGGCTCCCCAGAGGTTGTAGGATTGCAACAACCATCATCCCTTATCACTGGCTTTGCTGACAGGCATTGCAATCAAATAACATCTGGAGAGCCTCACATTTCCCACTCTGGCTTTTTATAGCTGTTGGGATGTGTGGCCTTTAGGTAGGTTTTTCCTTTGATTAATTCTGGCATCTGAGCAACTTGAATCGGAGGCCTCAGTCTTCTTTCTGTAGAGATGCTTTGTTTAGTAAAACATAATAGAGGATTATACAGTTATCGTTGTAGAATGCAGTGCGTGGGTAGAGGGAAGGCTCTGTGACACATTAACATTATTTCATTCTGGCACCTGCAGGTTGGGGGTGTGGTAGAAATAATGCTATTTTAATATGTTGTCCTTTGTAGCAGTAGTACATTCCAGATCACACTACACTGTCATTTCTTTCTTCATGATATGGTAAGTGTTAGGGATTCAGGTTCCACTGATCCCAGCCAACATGGCCAGTGATCAGGAGTGATGTAAGTTATAATAATCCAAAATATTTGGAAAGATATCATATTGGGGAATTGCTATTTCTTATGCTCCCAGTCTCCTGTCTCTTTGTGTTGGTATCAGGGGAAGAGCAAGATGTTATTTTGTAGAAAGAAGTGCCAAAGCAGAAGTTTCAGGCATCCTCTTTTCTAGGGCCAATCACACAGCCAACTAGTTCTCTTGCTGGCCCACCCCAATGCAGAGGCCTCTGCTTTTTGTTCAAGGCTTGCTTTTATACATGTACGAAGCCTTTTGATTTGTGCTGGGAACTGGGAGCTACTGAGTGTTCATCTCTGCCAGAACAAAATGTTCAAGACGCTGCTCTGGAGATGCAGCTGGAGGTTTCAGTATTAATACGGCATTAGCCAGATGGAAATGAGGTTGAACAGTGTGTGTGTGTGGGGGGGGGGGGAGAGCACACATGAGAAAATGTCTTCCCTTTGAAAGGAATAGAAAGCTGAACCATATACACATATATTTCATAATGTTGAAAAATATCAGCCACACTAGATTAATAAATAATACAGTACTTAGTGTTTTCCAGTACGCAAAATAATGTTTTTCAGTACTCAAAAACTGCTTCATATGCCATCGTCGTCTTTTAATCTTTACAACAATTTTGTGAGGTAGGCTTGTATTACCAGATAATTGCAAAGGGAGAGGGGAGGGAGACAAGAGAATTCTGTAAACTATTCCTGAGGATGGCTAGTTAAGTAACTCAGTCTTTAAACCTCTGTCCTGTACCATCTCTGTTGAAATACCTTACTAAATTTGTTGACCCATGTGTACATTGTTTTTCCCAAACTATTAACTGTAGAGCAGCTTTTTTCCTCCCCTGGTCAAGTGAGAATTTTAGTGTGAGGGTCAGTAATGTATTACATTTTAGTCCTTGCCTTTTATGATGAAATCCAGTTTGGAAATCTGCAGAATGTTCTATGTCAGGTTCTACCATTTTTTAATGCAAAAAAGGTGCCATTGCCAAGCTATTTCATTGTGTAATATCAAGCACCCAGGTTGCTACATCTTAGTCTTACAATGGTCCTGTCTAAACGGTGAAAATAATCCTAATGGAATTCGCATGGAAGGTGATCTGTCTATATGGACATTCGCATTGATAAGCCTTATTTGGAAGGAAGGGGGGCAGCCAAATCCACCATAAACTCCATCAGGGAAGCCTTTGGGGCTTTTCCTGGAGTTTTTAAAAAGCCCCATAGGAGATGCGAATGTGCGATCCTTAAGACAGTTGCATTCACATTGCTGTGTCGAGGCAGTGCAAGCTGATTGGCCAGACGAGCACGGGAGTGGGGCTTGAAACAGGGAAAGCACCTGCTGCCGCCATATTGGATTTTCGCCTAAGTAACATGATAAAATGGTGATCTTTTCCTCTCTTCTTTTTTTCTTTTGTAAATATGAAGACTTGCTTATGTGCACCATGGTAAACATGTTTTTTTAAAAAAAAAAATCAATGCCTGCGGCGGATTTAAAAGTGCAAGTAATTCACTCACAGTTGCCATCTTGGCTAGGGGGCATACGGAGTTTATGGGGGCAAGACAGGTCACAGCCCTGTGAATTGCTATTTCTTCAGAGCAGATTGTCTCCCCCCCCCCCCATATAGACAAGCTCTTTGTTTTGAGAATCCTAAAACAGTGGGGAAAACTGTTTCTGACCTTTCATACACCCCCTCTCTCCTTCTCCCTATCAGAGGGAACTGTAAGGTTAGGACCCAATGGGATCAGAGCCATAAAGCATCACATTCGGTTGCAGTTGTGTGTTGGAGGAAAAACCATTAATTTAATTACTCACGGAGCAGCTCTCTTGCTTTCTCCCTGCTGAAATCCCTTAAAAAGGCATTTCCTCACATCTGTGTCCCAACATCCTCTGGGAGTAGCTTGCAATTAAGGTCAAGCTTGAATGGAAAACATTTTGTGGCACTCCTGTGTATTGGGGTTTGATATTGGGGTGGCACTAAACAGATTTTAGATGAGGGGTATTTATTCACAGTATGTCACTGTGGATAGAAACCTTCACTTTGAACCTTATGATTTTTAACAGCTCTGCATACTCCATAAAGTGTGCCAGGGAGGCAGGTGGCCTCAATTCATTCATGTGAGACTGGGGGGGGGGGAGCCCAGTGCAAAGCCCCAGTGAAATGAAGTGAGATTGTGCAGTAGCAGTGGGACCATTGTGTTTTAAGGTCTCAAAACGAAGCAAAACCCAGCAACTTACCATTTGATAAAAATGGTGCCCCAGTGTACAGTTTTAGACAGGGTAAAAGCTTACCTGTGGTCTTACATACTCTGAAAGGAATTTTGTAATTGCTGGCAGATGTATGAAGCAGATCGTAGAGACCAGATTTTCACCCAGCAAATAGAAAGGTTGGGAAATTTCCCCCTCTGATTTTACTGAGTATCTTCTGTATGTGTTTATTGGAAGGAGGCAGAACTATAGGGCAGGTAGAGTACCTGCTTTGCATGTAGAATTTTCTAGGTTTGAATTTTTATTTTTATTTCTCAGGCTCATTTGCAGGGAACAAGACAGAGGGGGGCTTCTCAATGGCTGTTCCCTGACTTTAGAAGGGCTAGGAGGACTCTGTCCCTGCTGTCTTTCCTTGAGTAAATAAAAAACATTCACATTAAGAAATTGATTATAATGGGTTTTTGATGGTGTGCTGTACGGTTTGTATACAGCCTTTTAATGAATTCTCGTAAATTGTTTAATTGTTTTTTTTTAAAAAAAACTTTCATATTTATACTTCTGAATGTTTTTGTATATTTTTAATCTTTGCTGTTTTTAATAAGTTGTAATCTGCCTCAAGTCCCATTATTGGGGAAAAGGCAGGGTATAAGTGAATAAAATGAATACATACTTGGCTAGATGGGCAAAAAAGTTGGCAGTGGTTATGCCTTTTAGAGTTTTTGGCTGAAAGCAACCATTCAGGCAAGTAAAGTCTCCCTATAAGGCAGCTTCCCATATTCCTAAAATATGTGTGTGTGTGTGTGTGTGAGTGAGAGAGAGAGAGAGAGAGTGGGGGGGGGGGGAGCAAAGGTGCAAAAGAAATTATCAGTACCTCATTCTGAACAACCCACACAGAACAACCTAATTGTATTTTCATGAATGTGAAAGTAGCTTCAGTTTTGCTCAATTGGCCCTTGGTTCTATATGAATAATAATAATAATAATAATAATAATAATAATAATAATAAAAAATTATTTATACCCCGCCCCTCTGCTAAAAACAATCGGGGCGGCTTCCAACAATTAAAACATTATAATAATGACTAAAAACACCACCCACCCCCACCCTCCCACATAAAAAGACATTAAACACAATAATATGAAGTCTTATGTAACTCTGAAAAGCAGGGGTGCTTCATCAGAAGTACAGTAGGACCCCTGTTTTCCATGGGGGTTTGGTTCCAGGCCCCACTGCGGATAACAGAAGCTGCAGATAATAGCAAACACCATTGAAAATAATGGGACTTCTGGTTTAAAATACCATAGAGTTGCCTTGGAGGACCTAGAAAATGGCTAGAGAGGACACATTTTCTAGGAAGACTTTATGGTAGCTGTGCTGAATGTGAAACCGCAGATAATTTGAAACAGCAGATGGTGAATACGCAGATGTGGGGTGCTACTGTATCTGTCTTGACCTGCTGGATGTTTTGCATATTCTCTCTTGATGCTATCTGGAAGGATTTCTTAAAATTGCCTTTTCAATAGAGGAGGCTGGGCCAACATGTATTTTCTGCATTTTGGTTGACCAATAAAAGTTTCACTCTTCTGTGGATTGTGTTGTATTCAACTCTGTTTTCCTTGTAGGCTTGTGACAGGAGGCCTGCTTGGCTCCACAGCCACCCCAAACATAGCAGGTCTTACCTTTATTTATTTATTTGACTGATATTGTACCTTTCTCCCTAAAATTTGGGGAGAAAGACAAACACAAGATTAAAATAGGTGCAAACTTTTTAAAAAAGCTTAAAACAGATACAGATAAAGCATACAAAAGTTACAGTGCAAAAATACAATTAAACAAATTATTACAGTATTAAAACACTATGGAACTTGAAAGCAGTTTAAAAACACAACAATAATTTTAAAAGGATAGCACCAAATTGTTAAAAGTCTCTTCCTCAGCAGCTAGTAAGTGACCCAAATTCTCCATGAATAAAAGTTCTCTGCTGTTTGCCATTACTAGGTATTAAAATACTTAGTTTTGTTTTTTTCACTCTGGTTATGTTAACAATAATAATAATGTTAGGGTGGGAGACACATTCTTTCATGAGTTGGGGAACAGCCCAATTAAAATAATTTTAAAAAAAATAATTTTAAAGGGATCACAGGAATGCAGTGGGGTGGTTTCTATGATTGCTCTATTTATTTCAAATTTGCATAACAGTATTTATGAAGGAGGGAATTTATATTCCCTTTGCTTATAGATAGGAAATAATGTTCTTATCTATGTGTGTGAGAGAAGGGAGAATACTTCTTTGGATATGGCCACTACCATCTTAAGTTTGTGTAACTACTTGTGTTAAAAATAATGTGCTGTCCAATTTACTGAGAACTTCATCTATTGAAATATTCTTTAGTCAGTTCATCTGAATAATTGATTGAACCTTGTATTTCTATTCACAAGAGCAAGTAAATTGAAAATTGTTTAGGAAGAAGGTGCTCTAATGGATTGGACACATGAAGCACTTCTTATATGCTCTGTGAATACCACTGTTAATGGGCCTCCTTGCCCTGGTTGGTGGGCAGAAAAGAAGTATGCATACATTTAACACATAATACAGAAAGCGGATTACACTTGGAGGAACAAGATGCTGAGGTGACACCATATTACTAGTAGAAAACAGATGTGGAAATGCTGTTACTTGAAGTTAAGAAAGTGCAGAAGCAGGGTTACAGTTAAATATTTTTTTTTAAAAAAACAAAATAATGACCAGATTTACATAAGTTTAAAGTCGGTAATGAGGACATTGATTAATGATTTTCTGAAATAAAAAATGGAAATGAAGAAATCAGAAGACTAAGAATGGGAAGAGCAACTGTGAAGGAACTAGATAAAATCCTGAAGTGTAAAAGATGCATAATTGAATACCAAAGTCAGGATCATCCATGCCATTGTATTTTTATTTCTGTGTATGGTTGTAAACGCTGGATAGTGAAAAAAGCTGACAGGAAATGAATCAAGTCAGTCAGCTGGAGAAGACTATTGTGGATACCATGAACCACCAAAAGTACAAACAAATGGGTCCAAGAGCATATTAAGCATAGAAGCTGAAATGACTAAATTAAGACTATTGTACTTAGGATAATGCGATGTTCTGGACTTATGTAGAAAATATTGTTGTGTTTATTGGATAAATTAAACTATTTTATTTTAAATCTTTTATTAGCAATTATGTTTTAAATGTGTTTTTAACTTTTAATCAAGGTTTTTAATAATACTACTGTTATTTAATACTTTTAGCTTTTGTAAAATAAGATTTTAATTTAATCTTGTTTTAAATTTCTGTAAACTGCCTTGGATCCCTGGAAAAGGGTAGGGTATAATAAATTCAATAAATAAATGCAATATGTAGTCTTATGTTATAAGATAAGGATCTGTTGGAAGGGAGTGAGAGAATGGAATGTTGAGAGTGACTGGTGATTAACCAAATTTCTGAGGGGATTTTTAAAAGGCTGGTGGCATGACAGGATGAGGAGTTAGAGATGGTAGTGGAGTTAGAGTCAGTTAGGATATGAGATGGAGAGAGAAAGGGATGCAGTTAAGAGTTGGTGTCAGTCACGATTTAGATGGATTAAACAACAAATCTTTTTTATGTTCAATTTTTGTTTAATAAATAATTTTTGTATGATATGCTTGTGCCTCTGAGAATGCTATAGAAGGGATATTGGAAAGCTCAAGTTCAGACACACAGTGTCTGTCGTGGCAGCAGTTATTCAAGGGTGGTGGTGCCCAGGGGGAGAATAGATGAATAAGTCTTGCACAGAAACCATCTAGAAAGTCCCCTACATTTGATACCATAGCAGTGGGACTGGAGGAAGTCTTCACATTAGTGGCAGAGCTGGGAATAAGTGGAAGGCCTCACTAATAACGTGAGAATGATTTATTAGAAAAGATGACAATGCTGGGCTAAGTGGAAGACAGTAGGAAAAGTCAAAGACCACATTAGAGATGGATTGACTCAACAGGAGTATAGGGAATAGATGGGAAGAAGTAATAGTACAACTCTATTCTGCTTTGGTCAGATCTCACATGGATTTGGGGCACATCTCAAGAAGGATAAGGATAAGCTGGAATGTGTTCAAAGAGTGGCAACCAAGATGGTAAAGGGTCCAAACCAGCCCTTTGAAGAACAGCTTAGGGAACTGTGTGTGTTTAGCTTGTAGAACAGAAGATTAAAAGGTGATACGATTTCTGTCTTTACAGATTTGATGGTGTGTCACTAAAAGTTGTAGTAAGTTTGTTTTCTGCTGTTCTGAAGACTAGGACACAAACCAGTTACTTCAAATTACAAAAAAAAATATTCCACCTAAATATTAGGAAGAATTTCCTCACAAGTAATTACTTTTCAACAGTGGAAGTTTTGAAGGGAACTAGGCTTTTTTCTTTGGATGGCTAAGCAGAAGTTGCCATTTATCCAGAGTGCTTTGACTGTGTATGGCTGCATGGGAGAAGGCTGGATTAGATGGCCCTTGTGGTCTATTTCATCCCTATGATTCTGTGTGTTTATTTATTGATGCTATGATTCAGTCATGGTAAAAGTGGCCCTGAGTTTGAAAGACCTGAGCAGATGTGTTAATAACATGGTTTCTTGCAGGTCTTTCATTCATTGGCTGCCATATCAAGCCAACTTGATAACAAATAACCACAACAAATATTTTTAAATAAAGCTGGAATATGGATTCAGGATATGGCTGAACTTGGACAAATCTATTTTATCATTCTCAGTTGTCCATCTGTATATGTATGAGTGAAGGCGGGCGAACCCTTGGCAGATACTCCCAAAGAGAGTTACTTCTTCAGTTGAAGAAAGATCCCCTTCCTTGATAGAGGTTCCTAATCAACTGTTCTCTTGCAGAGTCAAAGCAAATATTTGGTTGGATATGCTTTGGGTAGATGCTTAACCTCCCTTGAGATGCTTGCCAGGTGTCTACCACCCACCTCTGTGTTGAAAGTAATAGGCTGTTGTCCCAGAGCAAGCCTCTCTGATCAGCAGGTTTTCCTAATTTTTGTTGCAAGTTTAATTTGTCAGTTGTGCCAGATTAGCTCAGGCTTGGTGACTGCTAACTTTAGAAAGCAGACAGGAAGTTGGGGCTGGGGGGTGGGAAGAGAGATATCATTAAGGATAAACTGCTTTGGGGATTAGCATAGAGAACAATTAACAGGAGGCTGTTCCCTCATAGGGAGTGTAAGCACAGTCATGGCTAGGTGTATGGGAGATTGGGGAAGAAGTCTGGAGATTGAGTGCTTATTTTCAGAGGAAATACCTTTCACATGGTGGGCTATCTAAGTCTTCATTCCTACACTGAAGGGACTTGGAGCTTTTGAACTTTGAGATTGCCCCTTCAAACACCTTGCACGGATGAACCAACAAAACATTACCAGTCATCTACAGGATCCTAAAATAAAATAAACTGGCTGCAATCCTGTTGAGACACTGTGTGGGCACAAAAATAATTAGACAAGTGTTGCACTTTCTTGGAAGCTGTGTAAGTGTGCTGTAGGCAGTTGTTCTGCAAGCACACACACTATCCTCTCCCTCACTTTTCATGGTGGGTGGGAGCTACTAGATCATTGTGTAATGGGTGAGCTCAAAGTCCTCATTGCTGTCACTCCATCAGTTGTACAGCTATGCAGTCCCGGGTAACTGCTAACAAGTGTTCGTGCTAGCTATAATTTTATAGGAACACTATCTTTAGTATTGCTCTGGTTTTCCTGGACACCTGGAGTTTGTATGGATATAAAAAACATGTACAGTTGTCCCTCTGTATCCACGGATTTGGTATCCACAGCTTGAAAATATTCTTAAAATAATAATAATAATCAAACCTTGATTTTGCCATCTTATATAAGGGGCACCATTTTGCTATGATGCAAATATATGTGTATATGGTTCAGCTTTCTATTCCTTTCAAAGACTTGAGTTTTCATGAATTTTGGTATCCATGGGCGGGTCCTGGAACCAAACCCCAGCAAATATGAAGGGATAACTATGTGACAGGGGAAAAACCCGTAATTTCCATAATTTGAATCTGGGGGTTGATGTGATCTTCATTTCTCTACTGGATATTATCTCTGGTTCAAGTACTCTTTCCCTTTGGTGTATACAGTTGTCCCTTCATATTCGCTGGGGTTTGGCTCCAGGACCCCTCGTGGATACCAAAATCTGTGAATACTCAAGTCCCATTATATGCAACTAGCTGGACCCGGCGTACCATATGCCATTTAAAAACTCCCCCCAAAATGCCCAGGAGACCTCGTGACAACCCTTTGAGGTAGGCTGGTGGGTTTACTTGCCTCCCCACTGCTCGTTCTGCCCCCGGCCGCCCCCCCCACCGCTCATTCTGCCCCCTGCCACCCCCACTGCTCGTTCTGCCCCCACCCCCTGCACTCCAGAAGTGCACACACCACATCCACCCCATGTTACTCCCTCTCCAGCAGCCGTGTTTGCAATCTACATGGTCCCGCCCCCAGTGTGCTGATTGGCTGCCCAAGAGACCTGTGATTAGTTGGTCAGTTCCCTAAACAGCTAGTCAGCACACGGGAAACGGCAACATACCCAAGAGAATTATGTATATAGATGGCATAGCAAAATGGTGTCCCTTATATAAGATGGCAAAATCAAGGTTTGCTTTTTGGATTATTATTTTTTAAAGCCATGAATACCAAATCTGTGGATACAAGAGGGACAACTGTGCATTGAAAACTGCTTAATGCAGTGTAGATGTGTAAATTTGCTATTGCTTAAAACAATTTGTAAGCCTCTCTGATAGCCTTGTGGCTGAAGAGCGGTGTATAAATAAATAAATAAATATAAATATAAATATATTAGTTGAAGCCTTAGCAATACAAGCGCCAGTGTGGCACAGTGGTTTGAGTGTTGGACTAGGATCCCAAAAGACAAGGGTTTGAATCCTTGCTTGGCCATGGAAACCTATTGGGTTACTTTGGGCAAGTCATGCTCTCCCAGCTTCAGAAGTCGACAATGGCAAACCCCCTCTGGACAAATGCTGTCAAGAAAACCCCCTACTGCAAGTTGGAAAAGACTTGAAGACACAACAACAAGCTGTGACATTGTATTATGGAATACTGAGTGGAATTTCCTTCTAAATTAGATATGTATGTGGTAGTGGAGCAAATAAAACCACAACAAAGACAACTTAAATTTTCAGTGCCCCTCCCCATTTCTACTACAGGCCTTTTGTAATTAGATATGGAGAAGGGAGGAGTTACAGCTAGAATGCTGCAGAATACAGTATTTTGGGGGAGTGGGGAAAGTGGTTATATGTTATCAAACTGTTTGGTAAGTATTACTCCTGCTTGGGTAAAGAAAAGGGATATTATATAGACCTGTTCCTCAAGCTTCTACATAAGTGTTAAACTGTAATTCAGCTTTTGATGGCATGAACAAACAACCTTATATTGCACTTTTGACTACAGTGATGTTTGCTTTCATCTCACAGTAAACCTGTAAGTTATGGGTCATGCTATTGGTTGACCGGCCGAACCCAAAAGGTGCTCAGCAGTGGCTCCTCTTCATCTTGGAAAGATGTGACCAGTGGGGTGCCACAGGGTTCTGTCCTGGGCCCAGTGCTATTCAACATCTTTATCAATGACTTGGATGAGGGAATTAGGGGCATACTTATCAAATTTGCAGATGACACCAAATTAGGAGGAGTAGCTAATACCCTAGAGGACAGGATCAAAATTCAGAATGACCTGGATAGACTGGAGAGCTGGGCCAAAGCTAACAAAATGAAATTCAACACGGAGAAATGTAAAGTACTGCACTTAGGGCAGAAAAATGAAATGCATAGATATAGGATGGGGGAGACCTGGCTGAATGAGACTACGTGTGAAAGGGATCTAGGAGTCCCAGTAGACCACAAGTTGAACATGAGCCAACAGTGTGATGCATCAGCTAAAAAGGCCAATGCGATTTTGGGCTGCATCAATAGAAGTATAGTGTCTAGATCAAGGGAAGTAATAGTGCCGCTTTATTCTGCCTTGGTCAGACCTCACCTAGAATACTGTGTCCAGTTCTGGGCACCACAATTCAAAAAGGATATTGACAAATTGGAGCGTGTCCAGAGAAGGGCAACTAAAATGGTGAAAGGTCTGGAAACGATGCCTTATGAGGAGAGACTTAGGGAGCTGGGTATGTTTAGCCTGGAAAAAAGACGGTTAAGAGGCGATATGATAGCCCTGTTTAAGTATTTGAAGGGGTGTCACGCTGAGGATGGAGCAGGCTTGTTTTCTGCTGCTCCAGAGACTGGAACACGGAGCAATGGATGCAAGCTCCAGGAACAGAGATTCCACCTCAACATGAGGAGGAACTTTTTGACAGTAAGAGCTGTTCGGCAGTGGAACACACTCCCTCGGAGCGTGGTGGGGTCTCCTTCCTTGGAGGTCTTTAAACAGAGGCTGGATGGCCATCTGTCGGGATGCTTTGATCGTGATTTCCTGCGTGGCAGGGGGTTGGACTGGATGGCCCTCGTGGTCTCTTCCAATTCTACAATTCTATAATTCTATTACTGCTGTTCAACCCCCCCTCCCATTCTGATTGCCCTACCTGTCTTTGTTTACAATCCATCCTGTTGTAGAGTGCTGAAGAATTTAGAAACTTGCTCACTATTGGCCTAAATACCCTAAATCCATCAGATCCTGTTTGATACTTGGATGGGAGACTGCCAACAAATACCAGGTGCTGTAGGTTATATTTCAGAGGAAGGAACTCGCAAAACCACCTCTGAGTATTCCTTGCCTAAGAAAACTCTATAAAATTCATAGCATCTTTCTACATTGTCAGACAACTTGAGGGCACATACACATACACCCCATAAACAATTTTACCTGGTGGTGGATTTTGAATCTTCCCTTCCCTAATGGGTCCCCCTCATGATGGCTTTCTTCATTGTGTTTTGCCGTGTGACAGATAGGGAAGAGAGGCTGAATGAGAACGTTATTCAGTCATGGAGATACAAATTGATTGTGGTCCTCCTGGTTGAATTCTTCTTCCCCCTGCTTGAAATCTATATCAAGTAGGCAGCAGCAGTACTGAGAGCCTTGTCTGAATTGTGAGCTGTTAACCGGTGGATCAGTTTGTTTTTTATGCTGCCTGTGTTTAAGCAAGATGAGTTCCTATTCAAAACAAATGCTTTTGTTACAGAAATGGCCTTGCCTAGGCTGACATCGTCTGTTTGGGAACAGGGCCAAAGTCTCAGGCAAAATAACCAGTGCAGTTGCTTAAAAAATACTTTATAATGATACAGAGATGTCAGGAACTGAACCTGGGACCTTCTACATGTAAAGTATGTGTTTTGATACTGAGGACTGAGCCCTTCCCCTAGATCAGGGGAGAGGAGCCTCTGGTTTGTGGGCTTAATCTGGACCACATGGGCTGGCATCCTAATAGTGACATACACATGTGTAAATTGTGCTACACATGCAAAGCATATGGGGAAATTATTTGCTGTAACATAATTCACATATGGAGTTGCACCTACAGCAACATTTCACACTGCTATTGTGTATTCAGCATTGCACAATGGTACCTAGTCATTGAGATGTGTTGTGCAATATTGCTATTCTATATGGGGTTGCATAGTGCTGGTGCAGCATATATTTGTATGTGGGTATTTACACTACGCTGAGGAGATACAAGATTGCAGCTAGGGTCTGACTGTGTCTCATGAAGGATCTAGGGATGCCCCCTTTCCCTCCCTGAAGGCCCTACTGGTTCTTCAGATTCTTACTCCCTCCTGTTCAAATCAGGAAGACGCCCCCTGCAGCCTGTAGGACCAAACATCTCCCCCCCTCTAGAAGATAAGATGATAACTTACCCATATCCAGCTCAGTGTCCCTTCATCCCCTGTTTTTACTGCAGATGGAGTTGATAAAGAGAATTGATAGATCAGACTGATGTGAAATTTCTAGCCCTGTATCCTGTTTCGCACAGTGGCCAATCACATATCTAGGAAGCCTATGAGCAGGATGCCATTGGAACGCTTTCCTGCCTGTGTTCCCCAGCCATTGCTGTTCATTAGCACATTACCTGTGAACTTGAAGATTCCATATAGCTTTCACAACTGATAGCCACCTATATATACACATCCTTCATGATTTTTTTCCCTACTCCATTCCCCACCTTTTGGGGGACCTTCTATGCTAGTGGATATTACCTATCACTCCTTAGGTGCATCCCAAGGCATGGGAAGGATTTATGTGTGATGTCACTTTTGGGAATAAAAAGAGATGGAGCACTTGATTTTCCTCACCATATCCTGAATTCTATTTCTGTTGCAAACCTATTAAGCATTTTCAAGCTCTATTTCCACTCCCCCTCTACTTCATTCTCTGCAAAAGCATTGGGGGGGGGTTGGTGGGGGAGGGTAGGAAACCAAGATTTCCTTGTTTTTCTATCAAAACATGTTATGTGAAATTAGTATATTTTGTGTAATTTATACTTGTTTGCAAGATGTATGCAATTTGAGGCAGCATTTTATAGTATGAGATTACATACACACTTTGCTTTGCATTGCAAAATTTGGGGCACTTCCCACTAGAGCTCTAGCCCTGTCCCATGTGTTCATTCTCATACAGAGTTAATGCATAGGTATAAAAATAGCTGTTGCATGTGCCAGTTTATAAATTCCAATTAACAGGTGTACAAAGGATGCTTTCTAGTTCATCTCACCTGTCTGTCTCCTTATAATGCTAGGTGTAGAGAATTGTGTTTGGGTAGATAGAAACATTAACGTATAGACTCATGAATAAGTAGAGCAATTTTAGTAAAATAAATAGACTCAGAAATCTGGGTCGACTTACCCATCATGTGTCAGTATAAGTATTGTATCTTCCCTTTTATCAAAAAAGGAACTATCCCCTTCTTTGAGTAGAATAGTGAAAGGCAAGAGCTTTGACCATCCTGGGAGAACCTAAGAACTGATTCCCTCTACTCTCTCTGCTGCACCACCACGTCTGGCCTTATTTAATGCCTGGGCAGGAAAACGGCAGCAGTGGCAGCCCTTTGGCACTTCCCCTCAAAGAAGCACTGAGACAGTAGAGGAGGGGGTTGGTGTTTCTTTCCGTTTCTTCTGGGACAGACTAAGCTCTTGCCTTTTACCACTCTACTCAGAGCAGGGGATGGCCCCTCCTTTTTATATATAAGAGTTAATAATGTACATTAACGTTTATCTGAAAGGAACCATCCCCTTCTCTGAGTAGCATGGCAAAAGGCAAGAGCTTATTCCATCATACGAAAACCGAAAAGAAACACCAACCCCCTCCACTCTCTACGTCACTGTGTATCTCTGACCTTTTTGAATGCCTGAGTGGGAAAATCACAGTAGCAGTGGCTCTTTGGCGCTTACCATCAAAGGATTGCCAAGAGAGTAGAGGGGACCGGTGCTTTTTTTTAGGTTCTCCCAGGATAGCCTAAGTGTTGCCTTTCACCACTCTACTCAGAGGAGGGGTATGGTGACTTTTTACATAAGAGTTAATATTGTACCTTAACTTCTGTCCAAAAAGGAACCATCTTTTTCTCTGAGTAGAGTGACGAAAGGCCCGGGATGGCTGGCCCTCTGAGGTGGCACGGGGGCTTTCACTGTTCCATGAAACGGATCCAAGAAGCCTTGTGCTGAGCCCTCCTCCCAGCCTGAATGACTCCCATTCTTGATGCCTTAGTCCTTCAGGTTTGAGAGACCTCGAGATATTTGAGGTTTTCCCACTTTCATGGGGATTGTGTGCACCTAACCCCCATGAATGTGGAGGGCCAGCTGTATTAAGACAAGACAATACTTTTGGTCGCTGAATGTTTTTCCTCTTTTGCCGTTTGAAACACCCTTCTCCAAATGCTAGAGCGGGTCATGATGTAGCAGGAGTCATTTTGTCTGAATGTATTACTTCCATTACTGGATGTTAATCTTCCCCAGAAAGGAAGGCCTTCTCTTAACATGTATTTAAAATTACAGTACAATAAATCCAAGCGTAAGTCTACAATCCATCTTGTTGTTAATATAGCATTTTAAAATAAAAATTATTTCTTGCCCTCTGCAAAATGAGTTCTGTAAAGAAAGGAAATAAGAGCTTCTTACATGGCATCATTCAAACTATATACATTTGTAGCAGCAAGAGAATTTGGTGTCAATGAAGAACTTGTAAGAGACTGGAGAAAAAAAGAGACTGTGCTAGAAAAAAATGCCAAAGTCAAAGAAAGTGCTGCCAGCTGGTTGATGATGGTATGGATTGTACCTTCATTAGCAAACAAATATTTCGTATAGGCTGCCTAAAGAGTTGGATGAAAAGGTCATTTTGTTCCATAGATTTATTATAAACCAAAGACAAAAGAATGACATCAATATGGCTAACATTGCTAATATGGACGAAACCCCAATGACTTTGATATGCCTTGTAATCAAACTGTAGCAAGCATTAGTGAAAAGACCATACTTGTGAAAATGACAGGTCATGGAAAGACCCATTTCACAGTTGTCCTGTCTTGTCTGGCGGATGGCACAAAGCTCTGCCCATTCATAATTAAAAGAAAAATGATGCCAAAGAACTTTAAAATTCTGGTAGGCACAACTGTTCGTGTTCACCCTAAAGGCTGGATGGATGAGGAAGGAACTAAATGGTGGTTGTGTGATGTGTGCATGTGGCTAAGATCAGACCTATCGCTATTGGCGTGGGATATGTTCCACACGCCTGTCACTCAGGATGTCAAGGATGAAGCAAAGAAAATAGTGACTACATTAGCGGTGATTCCAGGCAGCCTAACATCAATGCTGCAGCCGTTGGATTTTTGTCTCAGCAGGCCTTTCAAGGAGTGACTGTGGAATATGTGGCAGCAATGGATGTGTTTTGGTCAAGCAAAATTAACAAAAGGAGGGAACCCGATGAAACCAGACATTGATTTGGTAGCGAAATTGGTAAAGGACACTTGGGATTCACTTCCACCAGAAGTGGTGAAGAATTTGTTTCTGAAACGTGGCATTAGCAATGCTGTTGATGTCAGGAAATGACATGGATGTGACCACAGGATGGAGCTGTAAGCTTAGTAATGAAAGTAGTTAAGCTCCAGTGGCAGGTGTGTGTGTGAGTTAGCACTTGAGAGTATGCACATTTAGATGCCTGATGTAACAGGCATTGTTTAACTGCCTATAAAAAGGAGATGGGAATTATCTCCAGTGTGGGTTTGTTGTGGATGGTGGTTGGCGAAGCAGTTTGTTGGTTTAAGAGAGATTGTCCTATACTCTGTATATTTATCCTAAATATACTGCAAACAAAGATTAAAGCCCTCAAGTTGAGTGAAAGCTGGCCTTGTTGCTGTCTTTATTTGGCAAGCCAGAGCTCAAGGCAGTGTGCTGGGGTGAAGGAATTTTTTCCTTCTCAGCTTGAAGTCTTTTGCAGAAATCTCTCCAGTAACCTTCTCCTTGGCATCCTGTCGACGTGGAACAACTCTGCAGGTGGTCGTGGTGGACACAGCGCCCCAACAGTTGATGACACAGAAAATAACTCCATCTGCAGAGACAAAGATGAATCAGCATTGGATAATGATTCAGTGGATTGTGAAGTGCAGACAACTTTTATGCCAATGACATCACCAAAGAACAGTTCCACTGTTCAATCAGTTATTCTGTTGTTGAGGAATCGGGCTTTGAAGGATTTGCGTAAGACATTTGTGTATGTTTATCAAGTTTTCTGGGTTCAAATCAGGCAGTTTTGACATCAAAGTTAAAGGCTGTAATCACTGTTAATGTAGTTGCCATTTTCTTTGCTTTATCTTTACATCCTTTTTCACATGTGCATGTTTTCTTAGACCCACCCACACGTGGTCACCAAGTTCTTCAACATCATTTCCTTTGCTTCATCCTTTACATCCATTGTTACATGCCTCTAAGTTTAACCCTCAATTTATCTACTGGTCATATCAAAATCTATAATTTTGGCCTCTAACCGTAATATCGACTTATAGATGAAGTCAGCTTATACACAAGTATATACGATATGTTTGACAGCAGGTTTGTCTCAAGATCTGAGTGTTTCTGTGGACCATTGTCATTATTGCATTGATTTCTCAGAGGTATGCTGAGCCTTTAAAGTCAAGGCAGAGATGAGAGAGGTGTTCCTTCAAGTTTTTTCTGAAACCCTCAGGAAAAACTATCATGGTTTTTTCTCGGCAAGATTTCTCCAGAGGAGGTTTGTCATTGCCTTCACTACACCATTTTGGCTCTCCATTTTACTAGTAGGGAAGCCTTGTTTCAGATGTAGGGGAACATGCAGAGAATCAGGTTGCATGGCTCTAGTCTCTTATTAGTCTCCCAGAGAGCCTTCCAGAAGGTGTAGGACTAGGAAGAATAGGGTATAAACTTTCTAAGTAACTAATTGCTCAGTGTGAATATTTTGGGAGTTTGTCCCAGTGAAGACAGTAAAACATTTCTAGGCAAATGTCAGAGGCGAAAGATGTTAAGCCTTGGATTATAATTGATAAATGTCTGTAAAACACTTTGAAGACCTAAATAGTGGAATGGTGAAAGATGTCTGTTGACTGAATAGAATATAAGGGCATAGCATCCAGCCTTGTTTATGATACGAGATGAGAGAGAGAAAGAGAGAGGGCTGCTTCCATTGCCAACATTTTGGAAGCTTATTCTAAAAGAAAGAAAGAGAGAGAAGGAGGGATTTCCCCCCCTCTTTTTTTGGCAGAGAATTCTGCAACTCCACAGTTTAAAGAAAACATGTATCATGTCTTGGCTCAGCAGAGATCCCTTACAGGGCTAATGCTTCCAAAGAAATTACAGGAAATACCTGGGTTAGGTGTGCAGTATCAGTTGCTTGATCTCTTTCTCTCCCTGTGTTTAAATATTCCTGACATAAGAGGAGAAAGATGCAAATTTGGATGATAGTCAAACACCAGAAGCAACTTTCATTGTGGCGTTCTTTTCAGAAGTGTAAATTCTGTGGAAAATTAATTATCATAGGACAAAGAAGATTTCTTCAAATTAAGTACTGTCATGGGTACTTTCTTACTTTCTACCATGCTTTAACTATATAGAGGGTGTTAAAGTCTCATTTTATTCTCCTAGCTTTTGTGCCAGGTACGTTAAGTTTGAAAGACAGTGTGTTTTTAAGTTTATAATAAAAATAAAAAAATAAAAAAAGACAGTGTGTATATTACCCAAGGCCTGCCCAGTAGGCTTTGTACCGTATGTTCCGGTGTATAAGGTGACTTTTAAACCCTGAAAAATCTCCTCAAAAGTCAGAGGTCGTCTTATACGCTGTGTGTATAGGCTTGCGAAGGGGCTGCCAGCCCCATCTAGGACTCAGGAAGGACGGGAGGTGGCTAGCAAGCTTCCCCCCCCCCCAGCCAGCCACCTGTCTGCCTTTCCTGAACCCGAGATGGGGCTGCCAGCAAGGTTCAGGAAAGGCAGAGAGGTGGCTGGCTGTGTGCGGGGGGAAATCTTGCTAGCCACCTCCCGTCCTTCCCGAGTCCGAGATGGGGCTGCCAGCAAGGTTCGGGAAAGGCAGAGGGGTGGCTGGCTGTGGGGGGGGGGAATCTTGCTAGCCACCTCCCACCCTTCCCGAATCTGAGATGGGGCTGGCAGCCCCATCTCGGGTTCGCGAAAGGTGGAGGGGTGGGTGGGTGGGGTGGGGGAAAGAGGCTGACCAGCCATCTCCAGTGCCTCCCCAACCTGCGCCTTCCCTGGCCAACCCCTTCGTGAGTTACGGAGGCACTGGAGATGGCTGGCCAGCCTCTCCCCAGCCAGCCATTCAAACCTCCGTGCTTCCCCAACTCACGATGGGGATGGCTAGGGGAAACGTGGAGGTCTGGCTGGCTGGCTGGGTGGGGAGAGGCTGGTCAGCCACCTCCAGTGCCTCCCCAACCTGCGCTTCCCCAGGCCATCCCCATCGCAAGTTGGAGAAGCACGGAGGTTTGGCTGGCTGGCTGGGTGGGGAGAGGCTGGCCAGCTACCTTCCGTGCCTCCCCAACCTGCGATGGGGCTGGCCGGCTGGATGGGGGTAGTCTTATACGGCGAGTATATCCCAAACTCTATATTTTAACTTGAATAGTTGGGGATCGTCTTATACGCCCAGTTGTCTTATATGCCGCTAATTCTCATTCATCATTCAAATCTCACCCATGTTCAAACCCAGCATCTTCTTGATTGCATCATAATGACACTGTCAGACTTACAAACATTTTTTTCCTTCTGCGATTCTTTGCAGATTTGGGAAGGAATAGAGGGGGAAAAACTCACCTGGAATACTGTGTCCAGTTTTGGACATCTCACTTCAAGAAGGATATCAACAAACTGGAATGTGTACATAGAAGGGTGACCAAGATGTGGAAACTGGGTGGAGATGTGGAGAAAGTCTGGAGACCATATCTTATGAGGAATGACTGAGGGAGCTTGGACAAGTTTAGCTTGGACAAGAGAAGTCTGTAGGGCAGGGGTTGGACTAGATGGTCCTTGTGACCCCTTTGAACTTTACGATTTTATTATTCTGTGCTTCTATGAATAACAGAATGAAGCAAAGAGGTCTGGAAAAACGGCAGGGCACCTTGGTATCTGGTTCCTGGGTAGAAGAGTGGCAGCTGGGCAGCTTTTGAAAAATCTCTTTTTAAATGTAAAATGTGCACATGACATTGTAAAGTAGTTGGGTTCTAGTGTTGTTGATACTTCCTTGCAATCTGCTACGTTCTTATACACCATCTACCTGTTTAACAACTGTGGCGCAGTGAGTGAATCTTATCTAATTATGCTGTTACATAACCAACAGACTGGGCAGAATTTCAGTTAACTGGCTTATTTTTCTCTTTACCCTAGCTTATTTCTGGCACAGCTGGTCTCATTGGAGTTTGTGAAATAGTGAAAAGTGTGCTTCCCCCAATACAGAATTATGTGTTTCACAGGTGGGAAGCCTCAAGCCCTCGGTCTGAATCCTCATGTCCCAACTCATGGGGTTGAGGGGTCCCCAAGATATTATCACTTGGTGGTTTCCCAGCTTTTGAATAGCATCCCCCTCCCTTGTAAAAGGTTTAAATGGCTTAGTTACGATTAGTAAAAGCTTTAAGCTAAAAAGATACTTACAGACATTCCGCAGTTAACCAAGCCTCTGACAATGAAGTTCCTTTTTACTAAGTCTTTTTATGCCTGCCCAGCCTCCCTTTCTTCTTTGTCCTTTGCTGGCTAGAAGGTTCTTCTTCTTCTTCTTCTTCTTCTTCTTTTTTTTTTTTTTGGTGCTAACACTTTTTATTAAACAATTTATCACAAAAAATTGTAACACAGAACCAACAAAAAACTAGACAATAAAAACAATATAAACACAATACAACATACAACATCTACAAATCAAACAACCCCTGTCCCCCCCTTAAAAAGACTTCCCATATACTCCCCAGTTACTTCCTTACTAGAAGGCTAGAAGGTTCTTAGCAACATCAGCCTTGGGAGGAGAAACACAGACTTTTGAGATCGGATTATGCATTGGGAAAGAAGGGGATTCTGTTCTGGCTGATCCTACTGTAGATGTGTGTTGCCTGCCTCCAACAGACATGGTAAACAACAGCTGCCTCCAGAGTATGCATTTACTGAATGTGCATGAACAGCAAAACAGACAGAAAAGGGAATAAACAGGTAAGCCTGCCTCTTCAGCTACTCCTGGCTTGTTAAAGAAGGATAGATCTATAAATTTGGCCACCAAAACAGAAATCACAAGAAATGTGGAGGCTGGTGAAAGGACAAGTCATCCCTGGATACATTTCAGAAGAAGTCTCTAAAGGCCTTTGGAAGCTTCAAAATCTTTTTGTTTACTTTTGCAAGACTTACCTGACCTGGTTGTTTTCATTTCAAGCATGTGTATTGTTAATTTTGAATAAAAAGTTTCCTGAAATGTGTTGGAACTGCTCTTCTTTTTTTGTGGGGGGGATGTAGGGACCTAGTATTTCCATGTTATTTTTGTGTCTGGTACCTAATTTTCTGCTAGAGTACTACTGGCCAGGAACACGTTTAGTTTTTTTTTACTGAGGTATACGTGTGTGTGGTGTGTGTGTGTGCGTGCGTGCGCAGGCGCACCTTCAAGTAGCCTGTCGACTTATGGCAAGCCCATGAATTTTTCATAGGGTTTTCTTAGGCAAGGAATACTCAGAGGTGGTTTTGCCACTTCCTTCCTATGAAATGTAGCCTACCACACCTGGTATTCATTGACACTCTCCCATCCAAGTACTAACCAGGGCTGACCCTGCTTAGCTTCCAAGATCAGATGGGTTCTGGTGCCTTTAGGGTATTTAGGCCAAGATACACCTGTACTGGCATATTTAGGCCTTTTGTCTGTTTCTCTGCCCATGGCTGGTGTTAGGCCTTTGGAAACCTCTCTGTAATAGAAGTTCTGTGGAGTGAAAGAAACTCCTCACATTTTCTTTAATTCAAATAATTATTTGTAAAAGCAGGGAGCAGAGGAGAGGGTCTGTTGTGTATGCATACCTGGGGAGTAGGTTTATGGTGTGTATGGGGATGTGCGTATTAAAACAAGGGCCAATTTAAAGATAATATACAACAGTTGAAATCAGAGGGGGAGGGTAGGTAGGTGGAAGTGAGAGGAACAAAATTAGAAAATCTGGATAGCTACTTGGCAACATGTTTTGGGGTGCGGAGAAGAATGTGATTACATTTGCAAGAAAAATAAAAATACAAAATGTTTGCTTTTTTGTCACTAGAGTTTATTAACCTCCAATAAAAGAGATGGGGAATGTGTGCTCCCTCACATCCTTAGTAAAGGTTACCTTTAAAACTTTGACTTAAAAAGCAAGAATATAGTCACCATTCTTTGAACATGAGTAGCTAGGTATTTTAATAACTTCATTGCTGTGATTGCTTTGTAGACTATACCTGTGTAACAAATAAACTCTTCATAGACTATAGTTGTATGTCCGTTTACCTAGGGATTTAGTACAGTCTCAATCCCAGAGTAAAAATACAGAATTGTCCTCTTGGGCTACTTAGTCTTCTGTTCTGGGCTCCAGGTGGATTTCTTGTGTGCGTCTTACTAGATACGAATAAGGTTACGAATAAGAAAACTGAAGAGGGCTCCTGTACCTTTCATGATGGTATAGAAGATGTTGAAGAGCATTGGGCCAAAATCTAGTCCCAGGGCACTCACTGTCTCTTCCAGTGGTCAAAGAAAGGTGTGGCACCTATGACAATGGGTGTTGCCATTATAAGAGTTGCAAGCCTATCCTACCTCCTTCTCAAAAAGTTCTTCCAGGAAAATGAGTAGCTGACCAGAGATTATAAGCAGGCCATTGTTTGGCTTGCCATAAAACAAATAAAGAGTTGGCAAGGAACCTACATCACCCACCTGGCCATCATTAGGTGGTTTAGTTTTCCTAAGAAGTAAGTGAAAGGGAAAAGATGCAAAATGGCGTTTGAAGGAGAAATATTCTCAAGAACTAATAATGAGAACAAACCTGGCAGGCGCCATAATAAAATATATTGGAGATTTCATTCCACCATCCTCCAGAAAGATCTCCTGTATAGCTTTAATTACCAAAACTCCCTGTTTTCCTCTCCCTGGTGTTAACTTATTTATAGGCCAACCTGCATGTTACAATCACTAAATAACTTCCTCTGTGTGTTTTTAATAAGGATTTTGAAGAGCATTAGACTCTCTGGCACTGTTTTGATATGTTCATGTGGTTTTCATTTAGTGCAAGGACCTGACTTACATAAGCAAAGTCAATAAAGCAGGATATAAGCAAGCCTTTCTGTTGACCAGATGTTAGGTGGGGAAAGAAACAAGAAAGGAAAACAGACAACAAAAAGAAATTGTGTGTGTGGTGGGAGGGGGGAAATTACCTCTCCCTTTTGCCTCTTTACCTAGAGGTAATTCTGACTTGCCACATGGTGCTGCTTACAATCAGATGCCACAGTTTTGTTGGAAGCCAATGGTGTTGTGGGAATAATGCTGGAGATATCTGAAAACACAAAAACATTTCTCTAATCAGAGGAATGACCTAGCTTGCTTTATTGAAGAACTGAGTTTTTGTTTGCTTCCCCTCCGCCCGGTGAATGATGCATAAGAATTATATCTCCGTCTAGTACTTGGAAAAATTACTGTATTGGACTACAACTTCCAGGAACCACCGTAGCAAAAACCACCCTCGCTGAAAGAATCTGGGATTTTTAGTCCAAAAATAACTTTTCCCAGGCTCTGGTGTGCTCATGCAGTAGCGTTTGAAAATGGAAAGCTCTGCAGACTGCAAGGCATGTATCCTTGCAGATAGCTGGGCTCAAATGGACAGTCAGCATAATGAGCCCAGTTCTGCTGTAGGATTGCCAGAGTGAAAACTGCAGAGGGTTTCTGTACCTTAAATGGTTGCGTAGAAAAAAGAAATTTCACAAGGTGTTGCTTGTTTCACAACCAGGTAACATGCCTCTTCTGAACAAATCTTGCCAAGAAAATGCTGTGTGATAGGTTTGCCTTAACGGTTGCCATAAGTCGGAAACGACTTTGAAGGCACAAAACAACAACCATAAAGATAGAGGAGCCCTCTCCACTTTTCACTCTGGTAACCCTATTTGAGAGGTAGGGAGTGCTGTAGTTAAAGCAGGCCAATTGTTAGTGTATTTTGATTTTAGTACTAAAGGGGCCAACAGCACTGTTATAGTTTTTCCTTTACAGGAGCTGCAACAAACTCCACGCAGGTTGCATGGATTATAATGCTGCAAAGCAAGAGACACGTATTCAGACTCCCAGTAGAAACCCTCTAAAGTTGAAATACATCAAACTGATTCTTAGATAATACCATGGCACTGCCTTTCCATGGTGGTGAGGGTTGTGTGCTCCTGTGAGACAAGAGGCTATGCTGAGGGCAGCAGTGCTGCTGGTAGGGTCCCCCATGTTAGACAAGCTTTTGCTGAGGAGCCAGACTAAATGTGCCAAACAGCTACTGGGCAGCAGCAGTAGTAGTGGGTGAAATTGATGGAAAATCTGAGCCAACGCAGTAGCACCATAGCTAACACTTGTTAGTACAGCACAGAAGGAGGCACAGTAAACCCATTTTAAAAGTCTTTTACTATGAAACCCTATGATGAGACAATCCAAAATGAAACAGAGATAGTGCCAGAAGATGACACTCTCAGGTTGCAAGGCCCTCAAGAAGCTACTGAGGACAAGCAGGGGACACGACACGTAGGAGTAGCGCTGTGGCTAATGACGGAACTGGATTCAACCCGAAAGGATGTCCAGCTGTTGATGTACACAGAGGTAAAAGGAAAATCCAAAACTGCACAACACGTATTATAGAAACAGGGAATGTGAGAAGCATGTCAAAAGACAAACTAGATATACTAAAATAAGAAACAGAATGTATAAGCATTGTAATGCTTGGGGTGACCGAGCTAAAGAGGACATGAACAGGACATTTTGAGTGAGATAATTATACAGTGTTTTACTCAGGAAATGAATATCTAAGAAGGAATGGGGTGGCATTAATCGTGAGGAGAGATACAAAAGCAGTCGAAAGATATATTCTATGATTCTATATAGTGCAAAGTCAGACCATATAGTATCAATAAGACTTATGGGAAAACCTATCATTATAACCATAATCCAAGTTTATGCTCCAGCTATACAGGCAGAAGAAGAAGAAATGGAAAGAATCTATGCTGGAGTCCAGGAAGAAACTGACCACACATCAAAACAGGACTTCTTGTTAATCACAGATGATAGGAATGCAAAAATGGGAAACAGAGCAGAATCAAAGATTGTAGGAAGTTTTGGCCTAGGATCAAGAAATGAAGTAGGACAGCAACTAGTTGAATTTTGTGAGGCCAACAGTTTATTCATTACAAACACATTCTTCAAGCAACCAAAGAGGCTGTATACATGGACATCACTTGAAAGCAAATATCTATATATATTTTGGGTATGTTGCCACTCCCAGTGTGCTGATTGGTTGCTCAGGAAACACACCCAACCAATCACCACCCACATTCAGATTCTCTCTCCACCTCACAACCCACACCTGCCACTCAATCTGTAGCCCAGATTGGGACCCGGTGCTCAACTGGTGGCAGTGATGGGCTGTCTGTGACCGGACCCAGGCAGTCAAGTGGAGGCAGCTGCAGCAGTGGCAGGGCAACAGAAGAAGTCACCCTCAACAATTCCAGGAAAAGTGGAATGCTGAGAAGGGGGAGGAGGAATTAAAAACACCCACTGGCCTACCTTACAGGGTTGTTGTGAGCTCTGCTTGGTGTTTTGGGGGAGTTTTTAACGGTTTATGTTACGCCAGGTACAGCTAGTAAAAAACTAATAGACTACATAATTGGAAGCAGAAAATAGAGAAGCTCCATTCTCTCTGCAAAAACTAAATGAGGAACAGATTGTGGTACAGACCGTATACTGCTGATATAAAAAATTAGAGTAGCTAAAGAACACTAAACCAACAATTTTGTCAAACTACAACCAGAAGAACATCCTCGTAGAATTTAAAGATAATGTAAAAATAGACTTGCACCATTAAGCCTAATTGACTGGGAGCCAGAAGAACTTTTGACTGAAACCAGGGGCATTGTCAGGGAGGAATGCAAACAGATACTATCTGCAGCCAAAAAAGAAAGAGAAGCCTCAATGGATGACAGACAAAACTTTTCAAGCAGTTAATGATAGACGAGAAACAAAAGTAAAAGGGACAGAAACAGGGTCAGAACCCTGAATGCAACTGTTCAGTGGCTTGTGAATGGGGACAAAGAGAACTACAACAAAAAAGAAACAACAAGAGACCTCATCCACAAGATTGAGAAATCAAAGGCAAATTTAAACCAAGAGTGGGGAAGCTCTGTGACTAGCAGGGGAACATATTACATAGCCAAGTTCAGATAAAAAACTGATGGAAACAATACATTGAAGAACTATATAAAAGAGCTGAAAGAATGACATATTCAAGGATGAATAATTTAATGATGAGCCTACAATTTTAGAAAGTGAAGTGGAACCTATACTCAGAACACTTGGGAGAAATAAATCACCAGGAACAGATGGAATACCAATACAGCTGCTTCAAGGTACAGAGACAGGCTCTATTCTAGTTCTAACTAAAATCTATCAATAAATATGGAAAACAACGCATTGGCTTACAGACAGAAAATGATCAATATGTATTCTAATCCCTAAGAAAGGGGACACCAGGAATTGCAGTAACCACAGGATCATTGTATTAATTTCCCATGCAGGCAAAGTGATGCTTAAAATTCTACAACAATGACTTTTACATAGCAAGAAATGCCAAATGTCCCAAATAGGTTCAGGAAAGGAAGGTGGACTAGCAATCATACTGCAAACATATATTGGATAATGGAGCATACCAAAGAATTTCAGTCCTGGGCCCAGTGCTATTCCACATATTTATCAATGACTTGGATGAGGGAATAGAGGACATTCTTATCAAGTTTGCAGATGACACCAAATTAGGAGGCGTAGCTAATACCACAGAGGACAGAATCAGAATTCAAAATGACGTTTAACAGATTAGAAAGCTAGGCCAAAACTAACAAAATGAATTTCAGCCGGGAGAAATATAAGATACTACGCTTGGGCAGTAAAAATGAAATGTACAGATATAGAATGGGTGACACCTAGTTTGATGGCAGTACATGTAAAAGGGATCTAGGAGTCTTAGTGGACCACAGACTGAACACGAGTCAGCAGTGTGATGCAGCAGCTAAAAAAGCCAACACAATTCTAGGCTGCATAAATAGGAGTATAGTATCTAGATCCCTTGAAGTAATAGTGCCACTCTATTCTGCTTTAGTCAGACCTCACCTGGAATACTGTGTCCAGTTCTGGGAACCACCATTAAAGAAAGATATTAAGCTGGAATGTGTCCAGAGGAGGGCATCCAAAATGGTGGGAGATCTGAAAGCCATGCTCTATGAAGAGTGGTTTAGGGAGGGAGGTATGTTTAGCCTGGAGAAGAGAAGGTTAAGAGGTGTCACGATGTCATACTGAGGATGGAGCTAGCTTGTTTTCTGCAGCTCCAGAGACAAGAGTACGGAGCAATGGGTTCAAACTACAGGAAAAGCGATCCCACCTAAACATTAGGAAGAACTTTCTGATGGTAAGAGCTGTTTGACAGTGGAATACGCTGCCTTGGAGTATGGTGGAGTCTCCTTTGGAGGTGTTTAAACAGAGGCTGGATGTTCATCTGTTGGGAGTGCTTTGATTGGGTATTCCTGCATGGCAGTAGACGGCCGTTGTGGTCTCTTCGAATTCTATGATTCTAAAACCTTTGATTGTGTAGATCATGAACAACTTTCAATGCCCTTTAAATATCCACAGCATTTGATTGGCCTGACACATAACCTGTAATCAGGCCACTATCAGGACATAATATGGAGAAACAGAATGGTTTCCAGTTGGCAAAGGGGTCAAGGCAAGGCTGCATTTTATCACCCTGTTTAACTTGTACACTGAACATACCATACGTAAAACAGAATTAGACATGGAGGGAAGGAAGTGTGAAAATTGGAGGATGGAACAACAATGCAGATGACACCATACTACTAGCAGAAAATAGCAAAGACTTGGAACAATTACTGAAGAAAGTCAAGGAAGAAAGTGCAAATCAGAAAGGAGATTGCAGCCAAGAAATCAGAACAAGGCTAGGACTTGGAAGAGGAGCTATGAAGGAACTAGACGAGATCCTGAAGTACAAAGAGATAAAGTTAGGATTTTCCATGTCATTGTATTTCCAATGTCTATGTATGGTTGAGAAAGCTGGGCAGTGAAGAAAGTGGATAGGAAGAAAATCAACTCATCTGAAATTATATGCTAGAGAAGAGTTCTTTGAATACTGCAGACTGCATTAAAATACCAATAAATGGGTCCTAAATCAAATCAAACCTGAACTCTCTGTAGTTCCAAGATGACTAAACTCAGATTTTCATACTTCAGTCAGATTATGAGAAGATATGACACTAGAAAAGCCAATAATTCTTGGTAAAGTACAAAGCAGTAGGAAAAGAGGAAGTCCGCATTCCAGCTGTGTAGACTTAATCAAGGAAGTCTGCAAGACCTGAACAGGGCTGTTGAGGACAGGGCGATTTGGGGGCTTACCACACTCCGAAGAAAAGCAGCAAGGCAGCAGGAATGTTCAGTGTTCTTTAGTACCTTACCACATGACATCATCATTATTCTGGTGTTCTTTCGTTCTGGTCCCATGGGGGATCAAGGTAAAACCGTGTCCTTTTACTAACAGGTTTTTCTGGTTAGCAAAAGACAGTTTTATCTTGGTCCCTCACAGGATCAGAACAAAAAAAAAAAAGACACTATGTGGTAAGACAGCAGGGAAGATGGAACATTCCTACTGCCTTGCTGCTTTTTTTTTTTTTTTTTTTTTTGGACTGTGGAGGTCTCACATTCATCAGGTTGCCATAAGTTGAAATTGACTTGACAACAGTTAACAACAACCGACAACAGATTCCTAGATTCAGAGCTTCATATTTTTGACACATTGACAAAAACATAGATTTAAAATCCCTTCCCCTTCATCTTATTTTGAATAAGTCTGAATTCTTTTTTATTTTTTAAATAACTCTTTTTCATACTCCCACCCCATCATTAAAAATGCAAGGAATGTGGGGTCATTAGGGAACTGCTCAGAGCAATTGGGTGCAACAATCCTCCTTGATTGCTATTCAAGACAGAAGCTGAGGCTGATTTGAATTGTAAACAACAACATTGGCATCCATTTCCCCAACCCCCTTTCCCACCCCAAATGGGGTCAGATTAAACTTTTATGGCTTGTTAGCACATTTGTGGGGGAGGAAGAAAGGGGAAGCCTACAGTCAACCATGTTGTAAATCATGTTCTTGGATGGTACTGGGGGAAGTCATCATGGGTGGGGGAGAGGGAAGTGGCAGGGGAGATTAATTTCTGAAGTCATTAGGTGATGAGCTAAGGAACTGGTATAAAAATGGCTACAAGAAAAAGAAACACTAAAACATAGCAGGGCATGAATAAGATGGCTGACTTAGTTCTGACTCAGACACACTCAAGAGAAAGGAATTGTTGATTGCTGTGTGGTTTCCTTGTGTCCTGAACTGGGATGACACATAGAAAAGCTTCACATTTCCTGTAGAAAGAATCTGTCTTTGTGGAAGGCTTTAGGAAGGGTTTTTTTTTTTAAGGGATGAGATGGAGTGTTTTTTGAACTGGATGCATTGGTTTAGAATTTCAGTTTTGCAGTGATGCTTTTTATTTTGCTAAGGAATCTTTCAGTGAAGCAACCTTCTTGAAAAAAGATTGCTTGCTGCTAAGTAGATGAGTATTGTGAATTTACATAACACAAATGTTCAGTAAGAGTTTACATGGTTTTTTTTTTTTTAATGAATAGGATCCCAGTTTTAGTCTTCTGTATCCCCTGGTGGGATGGGGAATCCCTTGTCTGAAATCTTGAAACACCTCTGCCCAAAATGGTAGAGACAATACAGAACTAGAGTGACTTCAACCATCCTGATTTGGTAGGGACAGTTCCAATTAATCTTCTCCCGTCCCATTTTTTCCAGATATTTTAAAAATGTCCCATTTTTTCTCCCTGCTCCCACTTCCCCTTTTGTCTCCACCTTACTTCAGTTGCTGCAAACTGAGTCCAAAATGCAAAACTAGTTTGTACTCAATTAACATAGTGGGAGCAAAGGAAAGAAGTGGAGTCTCACCCTTCCCAGGGTACCTCTACACTGTAGAAATAATGCAGTTTGACACCAATTTTAAGTGCTGAAGCTCCATCCTATGGAATCTTGGGTTTTGTTGTTTTTCAAGGACTTTAGCCTTCTCTGCCAAAGAATGGAGATGCCTCACAAAACTACAAATCCCAGGATTCTGCAGGATGGAGCCATGGCAGTTAAAAGCACTGTCAAACTGCAATAATTCTACAGTGTAGATGCACCCTCAGCAGGGTCAGGCAAAACCAAACAGCTGCAGACTCCTGGCTTGTGTGTTCTTCCTCATTAATGACTTTTGTCATTTTGACCACACTGATGTTGGCCACATGTGTCCAAGTTTTCATCTATGAAATGTTGGCAGGTATGTATGTGGTCTGACTTGGTATAAGGCTGTTTCTTGGTCTGATAATTAAATATTGACAAAATATTTAATAATAGCAATTTTACTTTCATTTTAATAAACAGGCTCATAAGGGTACTGTGGCAGTACATTCAGGCTTTCTTTGTCCTTTCACACCACCCCATTGAGGTGAATGTAGAGTTAGAATCATAGAATCATAGATTCAGAAGAGAGGACCATCCAGTCCAACCCCCTGCCATGCAGGAATACACAATAAAATCATTTCCGACAGACGAGTTCTTGATTTCCTCTATGTTTTCTTCTTGATTTTCCTCTTTGGCTTGGGTGAAAAGTTAAGGGCTTAGGTCTGATCATGTCAGGTGAATGAGAAGATCTCTCAGCAGATTTCATGCATGGAGTAGGTGCCCACATATTTTTGGACTGCATCTCCAATAATGTCTCGCCAGTGGCTGTGCTGGCTAAGCCTAAAGGAAGGGAAGCTATAGTGTTAAAAAAATTGTGAAGGGTGATAGTTATACACATCCTAGTCTCCACCGATGCTGGAAAAGGTGATTGTTTTAAAATTCTAATTGCCAAAATCCCCAGCCTGATTGTAGTCCCAGAAAGTATCCTTCACCAGCTCTGGTCTGCCAACTAGCAGTGGCACTCTGTGGAGGCTTCAAGTAGGGGAGTCTCATTCCCAGGCCTACCTGGAGATACCAGAGATTCAGTTTGGGACCTTTTCCACGCAAGGCACATGTACTTGTTTCATACTCCAAAGTTATGACCCCTTTCTAATTACCTCTTAGGAGTGCCTTTTTACTGCAGATATTGAGTGACTAAAAACCATTATGGTTTGCTCCCATCCTCAAGGTGTTTTTCAACTCAGTTTTTAAAAATATCAGACTGAAAGTCTCCGGTGATGACTGTCTTCTTTGGAAATCTTTGAATATCAGGTTGGAATGGGTTGTTTCGTGAGAAGCAAGTTCCCAGTTTATGTGGGGGTCAATGGGGAGCGTAAATACCCTAAAGGCACCAGATCCTATCTGATCTTGGAAGCTAAGCAGGGTCAGTCCTTGTTAGTACTTGGATGGGAGACCACCAACAAATACCAGGTGTTGTAGGTTAGCTTTCTGAGTAAGGAAGTGGCAAAACCACACCTGTCTACTCTTTGCTTAAGAAAACCCAGTGAAATTCATGGGGTCACCATAAGTCAACAGGTGACTTGAAGGCACAGAGAGAGAGAGAGAGAGACATTACATGTTTGTGTAAAAAGCTGTGTGGACCTGCATGGTGCTTGTTTATATGTGAAAACAGATTTAAATTTTGTGTGTGTGTCTGTTTCTCCCTTTCCTTCTCCCCTCCCTATAAGACACAGTTCTTACATTCTTAATAAAACAGAAAGGGCTCCTGTAAGGCGCGCGCGCGCGCGCACACACACACACACACACACACAAAGAGATGGTCCATAAGGACTGAAGTTAGTGTGAAGTTCTACCATCTGGCCATCATAAAAAGGCAATACACATTTTAGACAGGAGGAATGGGAAGGGGCTGCAGACAGTTGTCCTGAAGTTCCCCCCCCTTTAAGTTAAGACACCTTTCAGAACTCTTTTCTGTCTGCTGATTGAGATGTCTGCAGTGAGGGTCAAAAGTTTGCACTGTCCAAATGTTGTTGTGTGCCTTCAAGTTGTTTCTGACTTATGGCGACCCTAATCATGGGGATTTTTGAAGCTGAGAGTGTGTGACTTGCCCAAGGTTGCCCAGTGGGTTTTCATGTCTGAGCCAAATATATCTCCCTCTTTCCCTATGGTAAGCTCTTCCCCTCCCAAAGATAGGAGCTGTGCTGGGGAAACAGAATACTGTACAGGCAAATCAGACTTCAGTAACCTGTCTGTGGTGTTGTGAGCCTTCAAGTCATTTTACTTAGGGCAACTATAAAGTGAACCCATCATGAGGTTTTCTTGGCAAGATTTTTTTTCAGAGGGAGGTTTGCCTTTGCCTCCCTTTGAGGCTGAGAGAGTATGACTTGCCCAATGAGTTTCCATGGCTGAGCAGGGATTCAAACCATGGTCGCCAGAGCTATAGTCCCAGCGCTCAAGCCAGTACACCACATTGGCTCCCAGTAAGTAAACTACTACTCGTACTTTTCCTTCCTTCCCCATATGGGTCAAGTCAGGATGAGGATCTGATTGGTAGAAATACTTGGAGAACAGATAGGTTTCAAATATAGCTTGAAATTTTTCAATGGTCTGGTTGACCAAAGTGGTTAACATTCCAGGTTAACATCCTGGAAACATTGAGCTGGTAAATTCAGCCTCTCTTCATTGTTTATGGGCTCTCTTTCTCTGTTTTGTGTGCAAACCACCTAAATATCTTAAAGGCACCAGATCCTGTCTGATCTGGAAGCTAAGCAGGGTCAGCCCTGGTTAGTACTTAGATGGGAGACTGCCAACAAATACCCAGGTGCTGTAGGCTATGTTTAGAGGAAGGAATTGGCAAAACCTTTACTAGGTTTTGCTTTACTAGTGCCTTCTTCTGTGCAGTACTAACAAGTGTTAGCTAGGGTGCCACTGCTGTTACCCCTGAGAGATCCTCTGTCAGTGTCACCCTCCACTACTGCTGCCACTGCTGCCCAGTAGCTGTTTGGCACCTTTAGTCTGATCCTCAGCAAAAGCCTGTCTGATGTGGCAGACCCGACCAGCAGCATTGCTACTGTCATCTGACTCAGGTTTCAGCGGTGGCAAGGAGTGCCAGCTGCTCTCATTCCTCAAGAAGCCAGATCTGGCAGTAGTAATACATGCTTTGTGACATCCCATTTGATGCACTCTATGCGGGGCTGCCTTTGGAAACTGGAAACTGGAAACTTCTTGTCCAAAATGCTGCAGCCAGAATGCTGATTGGGGCCAGTTTCAGGGAGCATATGATTCCCTTGTTAAAACAGCTTTACTAGCTACTGGTTCATTTATGGGAACAATTCAGAGTGCTGGTCCTGACATATAAAGGCTTATACGGCTTAGGTCCATATAGTGAAGAAAACCGATAGAAAGAAAATCAACTCATTAGCAATGTTGTGCTGGAGAAGAGTGCCAAGGATACTGTGGACTGCCAAAAAGACCAATAAATGGGTCCTAGAACAAATTGAACATGAGCTATCCCTAGAAACCAAGATGACTAAACTGAGACTGTCGTACTTTGGCCATATCGTGAGAAGGCATGCATCACTTGAAAAGACAATAATGTTGGGTAAAGTAGAAGGCGGTAGGAAAAGAGCAAGGCCAGATACTAGATGGATAGATTCAATCAAGGAATTCACAACACTGAGCCTGCAGAACCTGAGCAGAGGGGTTGAAGATGGGGGTGGGGTCTTGGAGATTTCTCATTCATAGGGTCATCATGATTTGAGGTCGACTCGAGAGCAGTTAACAACAACCAGACTATCTCAAAGACCGTATCTCTCTATATGAACCTGCCAGAGTCTTAGTCCAGAAGGAAGGGCTTTTTCTCAGTCCTGCCACCATCAGGACACGAGAGATCCTTCTCAGTGGTGGCTCCCATCCTCTGGAATTCCCTATCAGATGTGGTGGCTCCCATCCTCTGGAAATCTAGGCTGGCCCCTTCCTTGCTCTCCTTCTGCTGGCAGATGAAGACCTTTTTGTTCAAGCAGGCTTTTAACATGTAATTACTTGCGGAGTGGCTTCTTATGAGGTGTTTGTGTATGCTTTATTTTTTTAGCTTTTATATGTTTTCAGTGATTTTATACTTTTTAAAATCTATTAGTTTAATAGGATGGTTTTAATTGTGTTTTAAAATTTTATTGTTTTTAACCTATTCCTTTTGTGAGCTGCCTTGGTTCCCACTGCAGGAGAAAGGCAGTATACTGTATAAATTAAATGTATGTATGTATTTATATGGGGGGAAAGCTGTAAAGGGTTCTGTTCTCCCTTTTCACATTGGTGTGATTCAAAGACAAACCAATTCTCTAAGGGAGGGGTGATACGGGTCCTTCAGGTCTGGGTTTCATCAGTCACCGCCCAGGTGTAGCAGGAAGTTACATCAAACCTCTTGATATTCAAATTTCTTTGTCTGGAGGAGATGAAGATAAAGCAATTTGAATATCAAGAGGCTTGATGTAACTTCCTGCTACACCTGGGCGGTGACTGGTGAAACCCAGACCGTTCCCTCAAGAATGCACCTTCACAGTAAGTAACCAATGTGGCATTCTCTAACAATACAAAGGTCAAATACGGAAACTAAAGAATGGGGCCCATATAAGTATTTTCCCCTCCACTCTGATAATCAAGGTGCGATCCAGTGCAAACGAATACATAGAGAATAACTATTCAGTAAACAGTTTTTTATTTGCAGATGCTGGAACTCCAATGTAACATTTTGGTCTGGAATGCAAAACTGCACATGTGGTCTGCAGTACCATAGGTCACAATCAGCCAGAGAGCTACTTTGGGTTTTTATGTTGGAAACGTTTCTAGTGTACAACAATCCTGTTGCCAAGCAGTCATTATTAAAAGAGTCAGTTTATGCTCCCTACATTATAATGGCGAAAGAGGGTCCTAAAGGACCATGTAACATTCCCAGACCTTTCCCCACTCTTCGGGGAAAACAAAATAAAGGTAGATGTCACTTTAGTCTTTGATGAAATTCCAGATTATTATAATGTTTAAAGTTACTTGGTTTGGAGGAGTGAGTGAGGAAATACAGTATTCTAAAATCAAAATGAATTGGACTTAGTTTTTTACCAGTCTCCTTATCTGTGTGGTGATTGCTGTATTATCAGATATCATCCTAACAAGATAGGGATGCAGCTTCTTAAGGGCTTGGCTTCACCAGTCACAAACCCCGAATCTGGCCTGATAATGTCATACGACATACGGCCTTTCCCCCAAATATAATGTGATAGCAACACATGCTGTAGAGCCTTAATCACACCAAACTTGGGGAATACCCCCTTTTATCAGGGTTTTTAGAAAAATCAAAGTTTTCCCCAGAGTTTGCTGGAAACTCTGGAAGAAACTGCTGACAAGCCATCTGCACCGGAATGGGGTGGGGATGCGGAGGAGAGGAGAGAAAGGACAAGCGCTGCCTGAGGCACCACACACACCCTCTTTGGCACCACTTTTCATTCCAAAGGCATAGCCCCAGCCTGTTCTGAGGTCAGAACCCCTTGTGAGTCCAGCCATTGCATGGCTAGCCGCCTGTTCTATCTTCAGAGAGGGTCCTTCCGAGTCTCGGGAAAATCAAAGCCCCAGCACTAGCCACCTAATCTAGGTTCAGACAGGCTACTACTGCTGGCACTTTGCTTACAGTCTACCCTCCATACTCCAGGAAAATCAAAGCCCCGCTGGTAGCTGCCCAGTCTGGCTTCAGAGATGCTATTACTGCTGGTGCTGTGCTTTTCGTGGTGCTCATAGGGGCAATTGTAAGCAAAGTGCCAGTGTAGTTGCCCTCTCTGAACCCAGATCAGCCACCCATCCCACCCCACCATTGCAAGACTAGCCACCCAATCTGGCTTCGGACAGGCTACTATTTCTGGTTCTTTGTTTGTCTGGGCAATTGTGTGCTGGAAAAGCAGAGTGCAAGCAGGAGTCACCTGGTCTGAAGGTAGAATGAGCACCCGCCCTGCCATCACAAGTAAGCTGCCTGTTCTGGCTTCAGAGAAGGCGACTACCGCTGGGGCTTTGATTTTCCGGCGCACAAAATCAATCACCCAGCAAAAGCAATGTGCCAGTAGGAATCACCCTGTCTGAAGGCAGAATGAGTGCCTGCTCTGCCATTACAAGTAAGCCCCCTGTTTTGGCTTCAGAAAAGGCAACTACCACTGGGGCTCAGAGTCAAGCATGAGTAATAGGAAGCCAAGTAAAAACTCAATGCAGATTCAGGATTTGGCAGGTGTGGTACTGAAATCTGGGTGAGAATAGTCCAAATTTCATGTGCCACAGTTCTGAGCCAAAGTAGTCCAAATCCCATCTGGATTTTTAACCACCCCACCCACCTACCCCGGTGTAGTCAAGCCTTAAAATGATTATTGACCTTCATAAGCTGCTCTTGGAGACTTTTCAAGGTGAACAGCAAGGTAAAAAATGGTTTAATGCTCATGGGCCTTTAAATGCAGCTTTTAATCTAAAAAATAGCAGATGAAGCTTCCACTGCCAGGCAGAGAGTAAAGAGAAGAAAAGAAAAAACTTACTTTTGCAAAATTTACAGAGGTCATGGTGCCATAAACAGCATAGGTACAGGGTCCGCCTGCAGTCAAGAAGAAGAAGAAGAAGAAGAAGAAGAAGAAGAAGAAGAAGAATTTTAGTCTTACAAAAGTGAAACTGATAATTATCAAGATTCTAAAGCAGAGGTAAGAAGTGTGCATGTTGGGCTGCAACTCCCAACAGCTCTAGCCAACATAGCAAGTGCTGAGAAATGCTGTGAATTCAGCAACTTCTGGAGGGGTACCCAAATCCTACCTCTGTTCTGTCTTAACTTAATCACTACAAAAGGAAAGAAAAAAGAAATTATTAAGCTGGTAAGGGTCTGTTTTCTCTTTCGTTTTTGTATGTTTGTTCAGATAATGAAACATAGCAAGTTGAACCAATATGAAAATACATAGTTTATTTTACTAATTTTTTTTACCCAGCCTCTCCATAAAAGATGTAAAATATGCCCAGGGGAACTGGTTCCAGGCTGGTTTCATTTTAATCTTTTAATCATATTAACCATTAGGATCAAAAAAGCATAGCCGGCATCATCAATTAAATGGGTGGTGGAACATGTTGTGTGTGTGTGTTCAGGTACATTGATTTGATGATGCGTATCCACACCTCATCCATTTCTTGTCCAGTTTGTACATACAGGGAAATAGGCTTACAGAAACTTGAACTAAACAGTTAAGGCCTATTTGCACAGTTGAGGCTGCAGGCAAAACACCTGTGTGTGGTAGGTCCCAACCACAACCAGAGGTGTTTTTTTCAGGATTTAGCTCTCCATGTGCACTGTAAAGCCTCAGCAAATGAAGTTTCCCTAATACCTCTTGAAAGTTAAAATCTGTACTTTTCATATGACCACAGGCCAGCTGGTTCTTATAGCAATGGGCCTTCAATGTCTGTGATGCTGTAGCACCTTTGAAATATCTAGATACCACAAATATATCTATAACTTTTTAAACCATAATTTTTATCTACTTTGGAATTATTGGTGACTTTTAGTCCTAGTGGTAAAGAGGGTACCTAGGAAGAGCATCAAAAACAACAATGTATCCAGGATCCACTGGTCTAACATTTATAACATAGACACATTCCTTTTCTTACATAGCCTTTGCAGTTCTTTTTATCTTTGTTCACCTGTCATTGCAGACAGTAATGGAAATTTTCAGGAGCGCTAATGCTTTGTATTAAGAACTACTTCCTTCAGTGTTTTCAGTCTGAAATATTTTGTTCTTTTAGCTGCTTTCTTTTTTAAATAAAGGGTGTTTTCTCACACTACTGTAGAGGGCTTCTCTTAATTCAGCCCAGCATCTTTTTCTTTCCCTGCATGGTAGGGGGTTGGACTGGATGGCCCTTGTGGTCTCTTCCAACTCTACAATTCTATACTGCAGCATCTTAGTAAGTGACACCAAGCTGGCAAGGCAGGAAGAGGAAGGAGGCTGGCTGGATTTCTTAGCATTGTGTCAGTCACAACTGTCTACCGGAAACCACAAAAACCCTGCCTTAATCTCTGTATAGACCTCCAGTCACAATATGCCTCCCTCTAGTCTAAAGGACAGCTTCCTGTCCAGCAGTTTCCATCTGTCCTCATAATAAATGCATACTTTTTCTTCTTCATTTCATTGATACAGTTTTTGCTTTTTCCTTGCAGAGCTCCTCCACTGAGGAGTTGGGACTTTTGTGGCTTGGCAGCTCCTTGCTTGCTGAAGTCAGGTCCTTTCAGGTCATAGCACATGTGCATTTGCATGGGTTTGGCTAGGTGGCAGGAACTTAAATGCATCAAGCCCAGTTGGCAGGAGGCCCTCTGGCCACTGTTTAATTAGAAGTGCTGCGAAACTCCCTTTTGTGGTTTTGTTTCTCAGAGTCAGCTTGTGGGAAAAGTTTTTTGACCTCCCTCCCTCCCTATCCCCACCTCCACCTCCCAAGTGCGTGTTCTGGCTTTTCAGGTACAGGTGAGGAACAGCGAAAGAGTTCAGGCTTCCAAGTATGCATGCCACCTTTGGCTGCATTCCCAAAGAAGGCATGATTGGGAAGAAACTGTTGGACAGAGTGAACAGCACAGGAAAAGGAAGAAGTGCTCTATGACTGGAGGTTAGGAGTGGGCCCCAGTTGATGATGATGCTTGATGATGCTGACTCCTGCTTAAACTCCTTTATGATGATGCTGTTCTGTCTTTCTGCCTAGCTGTCCCTAATATCCATGTTTCTGTACTTCCAGACTCTTTCTCTCCCTCTCCTATCCTCCATGCTTCCCCCAGCTCCATTTTGAGCTGCTATGGCGAGGATTGCCAGAAGGTGCATGATGACAGAATTCAAATGTTTAAAACACAGAAAATTGACTCTGAGATTTTGGTGTGTGTGTCTGTAAATGGCCAGGGTGCAAAGATCTTGGAAATTAGCTCTGTGAGTCCAAAGTGGGCACTTTGACTTGTTTGGTTTTTTGTCCTCTTGAGCAACACCCTGTATACCACTTTCAGTGTTACATGATCTTGAGCCTTCCCGCATAATCTATAAGTATCCTTATTTGGATCTAAGTCCCACTGTCTTCTGTAGGAACTTAACACATATTTACCTGAGAGAAGTTGCAAAAGTGATTTACAGTGTGTCACTCGGGCCTAAATACCCTAAATGAACCAGATTGCGTCTGATTTGGAAGCTAAGCAGGGTCTGCTCTGGTTAGTACTTGGATAAGAGACTGCCAACAAATACCAGGTGCTGGCAAAAACATTCTTTGCCTTAAAAAAACCCTGTGAAATTCACAGGGTCACCATAAGTTGACAGGCAACTTGAAGGCGCGTGTGCGTGCGCGCACACACACATATACACACACGGTCAGGATGGGGGTAGGGGGAGACAGTCAGAAATTCCACTGTGCTCATGCATGACCCTGCACATTTCTTTTAATTAGTTTTACATTACTCATTTGACAGTTCAGCTTTCACAACTGAACTCTTCCAACACACCAGGGTAATATAGGAAGCCCCAGACAGCATGGGCAAGCCAGCTTTGGTTCCTTCCCACACCAACATTACAGCTTCTGGAAACAGTGGTGATATTACATCAGGTGGAACCACAATGTGGTGGACTTAAGTCACCTGGGGATTTTTGAGGTACTCAAGTGTGCAGGAAGCATGTTACCAGGATAATAACAAAGAGTGTTTTAGCATATCTTGAGAGAATGTGTGAGTGAGAAGAGAATGGGACCACCTTTTTATCACCATTAGTGCTGAAATTTTGATACAGTCAATCTTGAGCTAGTGCAGTGTAGTGGTCAGAGTGTTGGACTAAGATTCTGGAAGGCCAGGATTTGAATCCCTACTTGGACATGATAATCCATTGAGTAACTTTCAACAAGTTATACTCTCTTAGCCTGAGAATGAGGTTATGGCAAGCTCCCTCTGAACATATCTTGCTGAGAAAAGTCATGATAGGTTCACCTTAAGGTCACCATAAGTTGGAGACAACGTGAAGGTGCACACTGCGGACAACAGCAACAGCAGTTTTGAAACTCTGTAATGTCTCTGGATTTGTATTCGATTATGAAGATTACTAGAAGATGTGTAGTTGTTGTCAGTCACATTTTATGACAGTTCATCTCAGAGGTGGTGAAACCCAATTCCATTATTTCAGAGGGGCTTGAAAGTCTGTTAAGTTTGTCACAGCAGATTGCAGTGTTCGTGTGTGTGTGTGTGTGTGTGTGTGTGTGAGAGAGAGAGAGAGAGAGAGACAGAGACAGAGAGAGACAGAGACCTGGGGCCTGTTACAAGTGAATGAGGCAGATAGTTGTTGTTTTTCCAATAAGATAGATTATTTTATATTTCCAGAAATAAATATGGTCTTCAGTTTTATATTGTACTGTTCAGTTCCTTTTGAACTGAATCACTTTCCCTGTTCCATGCCTCCTGGGGCATGTTTTACTGCAGAATGTGGTCTGCAGTGAATGGGTTGTGTGCATTTCCACAAATCTGTTTTTTTCTGAAATCTGCAATAAGATCCTGCCCAGTCTGTGTCTGTAATGGTGTTGTGATGCATGTAAATAGAGGAGAAAACATGAATTGGGAGTACAGTTATTTACAGTGGCAGTTCTAGGTGATTAAAATCCTTGGAAAATCTGGATTCCACTCACTCTATGACATTTTTGCTGGAGAAGCATTTGGTGGGTTGCATCCTTAAAAGACCATGGGCATCTTAAGTGCCCCCATTATCAGTGGATTCTCTTTTTCTTAAAACATTTTTCAGTAGAGGAAGTGGAGATCCCCTACTGGGGTGTTTTTCCTAGCTCTCCATGCATGACAACAAGAGTTGTTCCCTCTTCTCTTACAGTTCCATTGAGATTCAAAATACGTGGCTTCATTTGAATGATATGGGCTAAAAGGACAGTTGATGGGGCTTCCTGGCAACTTTGTGCTGCCCTTTTATTTTAGATACAAACATAAAAACCAAACATATGACTTTCCAGTTGAGCTTGAACTGCTCTTATTGAAGGCCTCTTTCTTCTCTGTGCAATAGGAGGTGTGAAGGCAGTCAAAAACAAAAAAACAACCCACCCACCCCTCTTAATACATTTAATTAAATAGTTTTACAGCAAGGAAGCTAGGTGTTACATTGCCCTCTTTCACTTTATTATGCCAGCTTGCTGCCCATAAAAACCTGAAAGAAGCACACAGCAGAGGGAAGAATCTGTCTGGCAAGCCTAATAAACAAATTCTGTTCCCAGCACCAGTATATGAAATAATTAATTCATTTGGGCCTACCATTATAAATAATTAGCTAATATTTGCCTGCATTTTACTGAAAAGCAATATGGAGGTATTTCTACTGCAGTTCTTACCTCGAAATGGCAACAGGAAGTAAAGGTGTGTCTTCCTGTTGCCCTTTGACAGTGTCTGCAAAAGAAAATGGAGGTATTTGAGGTCCTATGGGATTCTTGTGGAAGAGGGGATATTTTTGCATGCATTTGGCAGTTTTCTGCATGATTTAGAGCAACCCCCATGCCTAAAATCACACCATTTTTTTTAAACTGGAGGATTGGGGAGGCTTCAGTGGCTGCAAAAGTCAGGTCCAGGGGCTGCACTTTGCCTACCCCAGTTTTACGGTATGGAGTTGGCGTACCACCTTCAAGATGATAAGACTTTTCCCAGAACTTTATGAAAGAATGCTCACACATACATTAAGGCATGAAAGCTCAGTCGTGCTCATTCTTTTCCCTAGTTTGAATTGTGGCAAACCTAACCTGTCTAATAAAGTGTTGTTTGTTTATTTTTAAACAGGACCCACATGAGTCGCATAGACCCCCTTAAACCCTGCTGCTGTGTCTGGCCCTCTGGGCTTCCCCAAACAGCCACACGCCTCTTCCTCAGAACATTTTCATTTTTTCCCATTTCCCACCCTATCGCGACAGGTTGAATTGTCTTGTCAAAGGCTTGGTTACTGGCAGGAAAAAGCTTTAGGCAAAAAATTGCTGTGATTTTTTTATCCCTACCTTGCCACTGGGACTTAATCTGAAATTGAATCCAAGTTTTGGGCTAGAAGAGGTTCTCTTAGTTTATAAAAACTTTTTTGTACTTCATGGCTGCTGAGATGCAGTGGAAAACATGGTGGGAGATTGTACCTGTTCTGTTGGTTTGGGCAAAAATAATAGGAATGGAAGTCCCTTGCATATATTAAGTCACTAAATCACTTGTAGCCTTTATAACTGTTTCTGAAATATAAACAACATTTGGATCATTGCTTAGTCTGCTGCTGGAATTCTTCCAGTCTGAGTATGCTTTTTAAAACACCTTGGTATGAAAGCATGTGCCTGTCAAGGTGCATTTCTGTGGAACTTTGCTTGGGAAGCAAGAAGCCTGAGTGCTGGTTGAAATTTGGAACTGGAATATATTTTGAAAGAAGCATTTTTCTTCACAAAATGTTATGAGTTTAAATTGAGATCTCAGAAAAACAAAATGTGAGGCATGTACTATGTTCATATATAACATTGTGTACCAGCTTGATTGATTTTGATAAGGGTATTTCATATGGTCTTAGACAGGCATGGGGAATTGATTGGGATATTTGTCTGAATTGACCCTCCTGAGCTTTATTTACCAGAGACAAGGGTATGTAATAAAGTCATAATTTGCTATTTATTAGGAGTTACCACGTTGACTCCTGTGCAGCTGTCATGCATAGAATCCACTCTTTCATCTCTTTGTCGGTGAGATTTGAGCCAAAAAGACGGTCAGCTCTTGACATGCTCAGAGGTGCAAGGAAATTCCGAAAACACATATTATAGGAACTGGAATGTCTAAAGCATGAATCAAGGCAAGCTAGACATAATAAAACAAGAAATAGAACATATAAACATTGCAATACTTATATCAAAGGATATAATGCAAAGTCTAACTGAATAATACAGTAGGACCCCCATATCCACTGATTCATTATCCACTGTTTCAATTATCTGCACTTTCAATTTCAGCACAGCTCCCATAGAGTCTTCCCAGAAAGTGTGTCCTCTCTAGCCATTTTCTAGATCCTCCAAGGCAACTCTGTGGTATTTTAAACAGGAAGTCCCATTATTTTCAATGGTGTTCGCTATTACCTGCAGATTTCGTTATCCATGGTGGGGTCCAGAACCAATCCCCAGTGGGTAAGGGGGTCCTACTAAATGCATTATACTTGTGGGGAAACCCATCAGTATAACCATAATCCAGGCTTATGCTCCAGCAACAGAGGCAGAAAAAGAAGAAACTGAAAGAATCTATGCTGGAGTCCAGGAAGAAACAGATCACACCACCAAAACAGGGCATGTGGATAATCATAGGTGATTGGAATGCAAAAGTAGGAAACGGTGCAGAACCAAACACTGTAGGAGAATTTGGCCTAAGTCAAGAAATGAAACAGGACAGTGAGTGGTTGAATTTTGTGACACCAACAGTTTGTTCATCACAAACACATTCTTTAGACAACAAACCACGTTGGTCATCACTCAATTTTGGGAAGATTTAAAGGGGATATCTGTGACATCCTGATTAACAAGGTATGGCATTTAGGGTAGACTGAAACATTAGATAACAAACTTGAAATAACTAAAGGAAAGAGAGAAAAACACATTTTTAGTGTGATTTCGAATTATTGTGTTGAATATATTCATGGGTGAAATAAGATTTTTGAAGGCAATCAAGTCTTTTTGGCTAACTGTAAGGACACACCTTTGACATCTTCGATTTTGATTTTACGGCTGTGTTCTTTAACCTGTAAAGTAATTTTGTGCCTATGTGGTGTAGTGATTTGAGTGTTTGACTAGGACTCTGGAGAACAGGGTTTGTATCCACTCAGCCATGGAAATCCACTGGGTTACCTTGGGCAAGCCACACTCAGCCTCAGAGGAAGGTAAAGGCACCCCCCCAAACAATATCCCGTGATTGGTTTGCCTTAGGGTCACCATATGTTGATACTTACTTAAAGACAGAAGAACAAACCCATCCCTCAGTGAATGGCCCAGAAAACTCAGCTCTGTGTGTGTGTGTGCGCGTGCGTGCGTGCGCAGGGGGGGGGAAGGAGGCAGAGGACTCCACAGTCCCTACTAGAGCCACTGGAATTTACCACCTATTTGGCAGTGTGTATTTCTATCTCCTTTGCCTGTCAGATGCTCTGGGCCAACTCTGCCATTGTAAAATCAGCCCCCCCCCCCAGTTCAAAAGGTCATAACCTTTGTATGCCCTCCTCTACCTACTTTTATTACTTTCAGTCGGGTTCTCATAACTTGCCTTCATTACCGTCCATCAGCCTTACAGAGGTATCAGACAGGTCAGGGATGGGTACTGTGTTTTCTCTCTCTTTTATGACACTCTGGAGTCTTTTTCAAGGTTTCTTTTATTTCTTCGTCTGCTGTATGGCAGAGTGTAAATAACCCCCAAGACTTTGTTGGTTACTTAAGAGAATGTGGCTTATTTGTCTTAATTGCTTGAGAAGTGAGAAGATTAAAAACAGCAACAACAAGGGGTTCAAAATCTCATGAAACCTATTGTTTTGAGGATGGTTTTAATTCTGTTGTCTTTAAGAAAAGGAGGAGGAGCAGAGAAAGACATCAAGAGAAGGGATTTGGTCTCCATCCAGTCAGAACCTTCTGAAAAGTCAGTATAAGCTGCTGCTTTTTTCAAATATAAGAACAATTAAGGATCTGCTTTAAAATGCAGCTGATTTTTAAATATAGGTCAAATTGCAGCAACTTCCACTTGGTCTCTATGCTTTATTTTCTGCATGCAAGTGAAAGAAATGTTAAAATCTGCATAGTTTAAATGCAGAAAAAACAATAAAAAAATTGAAATATATTCTTGCCCTATATTGCATCATCAGTGACCTGCTTAGTTCTAATAAGGCAGATAAAGGCAGTGGGGAAGGAAGCTGGTGCAGGAAGGACATGATATAGAAAATTAAGGCAGAAAATACAATACAAATTTTAACAGATGTCTGTGCTTAAGATTTTTCTTTTCAAATGTGAAGTGGATCTATAGGATGTCCTTAGTGATGCATTGGTGCCATAAAGCCCAGGGGCCCTTTCACACTATACAATTATAGCACTGTGATTCACATAAAATGCCATGGCTCTATCCTGTGCAATCCGGAAATTTGCACTTTAGGTAGGGGCATTTAGAGTTCTCAGCCAGAGGGCTGAGCGCTCCAGCACCTTACTAAACTACCAATCCCAGGATTCCATAGTGCTGAACTCCCTCTGGAGTTCCAAGATTCGAAGAGGAGGAGGAGGCGGGGAGATTGCCAGGAATCTGGTGCTCCTGAAGCTTGTGGTGAGTCAGAGGCACTGTGGGTTGAGGCAGAGGGGAGTCCTGCTCCCCAGCAGGAGGTTGAATATGCTGAAGACTGCCATTATCTCTTGGGCATGGAAGCTATATTGTGTTGTTCTCAGCCTAAGAGATGCTGACCTGATTAGGTACCTGGTATCTTGAAACAGCTGCCCATAAATCTCTCCACCACTCCTTGGCAGCTTTGTTGCTTTGCTTTCAACCATTCTTAATGACTAGCAATACTTTTGATGTTTGTTTTCCTGACCTTGGACTAGCTATAATTTATGACTGTTTTATTTCTTGCTGGGTTTGTTTATCTGGAGTACTGACCTGTTGAACAATTTCTGGATGGCTGACAACCACTCTATTGCTTCTCCCTTCATCCTGCTGGATACTCTGTGGCCGACCTGGACCGAATTATCTCCTTGACAACTTTTACACTCTAACCACTTGGTTACTGTGTCACTTGCTGACTGGAGCACAAGACAATAGGATTCATGCATGGCAGTTAAAGTGGAATAATAGCACTGTAACTATGTAGTGTGAAAGGTTCTACTGTACTTTGTTTGTATAGGGTTGTGTGAGTTAGCTGTCACTTGTGGTTTCAAATAACTTTTGCTACAAGGCATTAGGTGTTTTCCTCTAGCGAGGACCAACTAGACTGCGTCCCTTTAAAGAATTTACACACTTGTTGTTACTTGCCTTCAAGTTGACGTAATGCCTGCTGTATGAATGAGAGACCTAAAATCATAGATAATAGAATCATTGAATTGGAAGAGTCCAACCTCCTGCCCTGCAGGAATACACCATTAAAACACTACTGACAGCTGGCTATCCAGCCTCTGTTTAAAAACCTCCAAAGAAGGAGACTCCACTACATTCTGAGGCAGAAGAACAGGCTAGCTCCATCTTCACTATGACATCCTTTCAATTATTTAAACACAACTATCATGTCGCTGCCCTGGTGGCGCAGTGGTTAAATGCCAGTACTGCAAGCCACCACGTTGCAAGTTCGATTCCAGCGGGCTCCAAGGTTCACTCAGCCTTCCATCCTTTCGTAGGCCGGTAAATTGAGTACCCAGCTTGTGGGGGCAATGAGCTAACACACATTGGAAACTGTTTAATGCAGTGTAGATGTGTAAATAGCTATTGCTTAAAACAATTTGTAAGCCGCTCTGATAGCCTTGTGGCTGAAGAGCGGGGTATAAATAAAATAAAAATAAAAATAAAAATGTCACCTGATCTTCCTACCAGGAACAGAAGGGTTGAAGTGTGATAGGCAAACTTGCCCAGACACTACCTTCACTGCTGTGGTTGGTGAGAATGCCAGACAGAACCTTCTTGGTGGCTGCTCTGAGATCTTGAAACTCCCTCCTTAGGGACGTGAGAATGCCCTTCCTCCTTGCTGCCCTTCCATTGGCAAGCAAAATCTTTTATTCAGACAGGCTTTAGAACTGACAGCTTTTAAGGAAAACACTTGTAAAGGATGAGCTTGTATTTTGTAGAATTGTACTTTTTATCCTTTTAATGTTTTATGTATGTTTTTAAATATTATTAATAATTTAATTCTGTTTTAATGTTGACTTTTTCAATCTTTTTAATTATATTGTCATTTTAATTTGTAAGCCACCTTGAGTCCCAATCTTGAGAAAAAGGCAGGCTATAAATGATAATGATTATCATCCAGTAGTAGTAGTAGTAAAGTAGTGGTAGCAGCAGCAGTAGCAGCAAACATGGTTCAGAGAAGTTATAGCTCTGGCAGTTCCTTTGCTGATTTGGATTGAGGAATGCACATGTGTCTCTCCTGCACCCCACTTCACTGCAAGTTCCACAAGCACAGGGGTTGTCTATACAAGGCCAAAAGAAATTGATTGGGATACAGCAGCTGTGACTCCTCTTAACAGTTTTACAGCCCCCATAGCCAGGAATGAAATACTTGCATTTTTAAATCTGCTGCTGCCAGACTTTTTTTTTTAAACCACCTATTTCCAGTGTGCACTAGCGATATTTCACCTTTACAAAAAAAGAGAGAGAAGATAACACAAACCCCCATTTTATCACCTTAGTGATTGCTTGCTAAGGTGAAAATCCAACATGGTGGCAGCGGACGCTTGCCGTGTTAGCAAGCCCTGCCCGCCGTGCTTGTCCGGCCAATCAGGTTTGTGCTTCCTCTCATATGGGAAAGCAATTCAAATAGAATAACTTGTCCCAACAAGTGGGAGTGCATATTCCCCACAGAGCATTTTAAAAACTTCAGGAAAAGTCATAAAGGCTTTCCCAGCATAGTTTTTGTAGTTTCCCTGCTTCCAAATATGGTGCTCTGATGTGGGCTCCCATTGAGACAGCTCGTATTCCCTGTGAATTCTATGAGGATTTTTTCACCATTTAGTTAGTCCCATACAGAACGCAAAACACTTGGTCAAAATTGTGTCCATTGTTTTCATAAAGCACATGCTAGGTTAGCTGTGTTCCTGATTTGCTTGCTGAATTATTTTGTCCATTTTGGCAGCTACTTTCCCAAGTTCCATACTACTTTTAAAATTAGTCTTGAATTTAAAAAAATCTGTAGGAAGTGAGATTTACTGCCAAAAAAAGTCTAATGAAGTGATTTTTTAAAAAATGATCTTTGGTGCATGTATACTTTCCTCTAGACTTTCCTTCCAGTGTCCTATATGCCCAAGCCCAAACTGTTTTTAAATGCAAAATCTTTCTTTAAAAACAGACACCAAAACCTGACAAGAAAAAACAGCCTATCTGGACTTGGATTGAAGAAAAAAATTAAGGAATGCCTTCTGGTGTGTGATTAGATGTGTCTTTTGGATCTTGACTAGCCCATTTAACTGAAGTGGCAAGATGCAGCAGGGCCTAGAGTTCTGTTTCCTTTAAAGTCCTGTTGCTCTTATTAAATTGTGCTGTTGGGTAACTCACATTTCTTTCTTTTTCTTTCTTCTCCCCCTGCCCTGCTTTCATCTCCATCTGTTGGCCATGATGTCATCCCTTTCTCTGGGTGCTGGATATTGTACAGGTAAGTGGTGTCATTCTACTTTTTCATGATAGTTATTAGCACTGTGTGGATTTGGCTGTCTTTTCCTTGACAAGTTTCCCTTACTCTTGAATAGAAAATATATTTCAGCCTTCTAGTGACCTTAGAAGATTCTGCCTGAGAGATTTCGCTAATTGCTAAGTGAAGTTGCTGTGACATAACAAACAGGACTGATGTTGCAGCTTTGCCGTCCTGCTGATTCCTTATTGAAGAGGTGGTTTTTTAAAAAAATGAGTGGTCATAAATGTTACAATCCCCTAAATACTTACCTGGAGTAAATATCTCTGAGTATAGTAGGACTTGGTTGTGAAAAACATATATAGGATTGTATTGTAAATTATCTGAATACCACAGCAATATATCTCCCTGCACCAAGAAATTTTTCCCATGCTATTTGTGTTTCTTACAACCTAGCCTTCCATTTATTTTGCTTCTTTTTATAACAAAGGTCACTATGATTTCTCCAAAGCAAACCAGTTATTCAATGTGAAGTCGAAGGCTTTCACGGCTGGCATCCATAGATTTTCCTTGGTTTTTTTCCAGGCTGTGAGGCCGTGTTCTGGAATAGAACTATTCCAGAACATGGCCTCACAGCCTGGAAAAAAACTAAGGAAAATCTATAAACCAGTTATTAATATATCATTGGGTGAGGGGAGTACAGTTTGAAATCTAGTTTCCAGTGCAGCCTGTCTCCCCTCTCCCTGCCAAAAACTAAGACACATATTTTTTAAAAGTGCAGCAGGTTGTAAGTGATGTATGTATTCTGACAGAAATAAGTACAGGTCCACCAATATGCACGGGACTAGTACCTGTGGTTTCAGTTATCTGCTGTCCAAAAATTATGGTCTCTCTAGGCATTTCCTGGGTCCTCCAGCATGATTCTATAGGGTTTGCTATTACCCACAGTTTCAAGTATTCCCAGTAAGTCTGGGAATGTGTCTCCCGTGCATATTGGGGTGGGTGGAGGTGTGACCTATATTGCTGGAGATAGTTGAAACCAAGCTCCTATTCTAAATATTTGCACTGAGGCTCTTGGTATCAAAATGGGTTAGTACTGCACTTGTAATATGACTTGCTAATCTTCATGGGAAAACTTACTGGTTACTGGTTGTTAGTTAAGGTGTAAGTGGTTATTGGTTCTTAATTATTTAAGGGATCAGATTTCTAGATGAGAGAGAGAATGTGTGGCATCAAGAATGCTGGGGTAGGTTAGGGAGCTGTTAAACAAAGCGAGTTATGCATGATTAAACAAAACCCACATTAGTAGCCCTTTCCATAGTAATTGTTACCTTCTCCTACATGACGCTGTCCTCTTCCACAGTAATACCTGGTGCAATCAGTGGAGTTTGGGCACAAAAGAGTGGGCCAACTTCTCATTGAGATTTAGGGGATTTGTGGATTACTGTATTTGTTGACTCCACCTGAGAAATTAACACTTGGATTTTAGTAGCTTTTAAAAAAGCCAACCCACATGAGGTTTTTTACACCTGTCTTCTAGCAACAGAACCAGCCCTTTGGGTATAAAATCTGTCATTTCTTAAATATAATGCTGTGATGGTGGAGGTTTGAAGAGTGGCAACCGTTTCTGCTCATGTTGCTTGGACCATTATATCCCATGCTAAATGTTTTGATATTTTAGTAGGCTTGGCTGTTACCTTTTGCTGCTCCAAGCAACATTGTCATCAGACTCCTGCCACCATTAATCCATTGGAAGGGATGTTAATGTTTCCTTGTGGTTCTCATGAAAATATCTGTAGGGCATAACTGTATTATTGTCTAGTTTTAAAATACTATGGTGAAATAATAGTATTATCTAGTTGTAGAATGTTAGAGTAAAATAATATTTCAATAAATGGGTGGCATTGGTTTTTGTAGTGTTTGTTTCTTGTGGTATGGGTCTGCCACCTGGAAATGTCATGGTTGCAGTTTGGGTCAACATTCCCTCTCTACACTAGGAACATAAAACAGCTGCATTATACCTAGTCAGACTATTTGTGTCAGAATATCCATGTCGGTGTCACCTGCTCTCAAGGGTTTTCAAAAGAGAAAGGTCTTTCTTACCATCTGTTTCCTGCTCCTGTTCTTTCTAATTGGAGATGATATGAAGCCTTCTGCATTCACATTGCCTTGGTATGGCTTGCACCTTAATACCCAAATTTCTTGCAGTGAAGCTGCTGCTGCTTATTTATATTATTTGATGTATGATTAGGTTTCACTGTGAATAAAATCCTTGGCCAGCTTATATGAATTTAAAAAAAAAAAATACAGTAAAGCAACAAAATATGACCAGTGCAGAACCATGGTAAGAATTGCAGATCACCTAGAAGCAATGAACAGCTGTTACATTCCCCCCCACCTCATTCATTTTGGAGCTTGGACACACATACAGCAGCTGTAGATTGATTCTGAGAACAGCTTCCCCATGGGAAATCATTAACTTGGCAAAATACTCTCCACGTGGATCATACTTGGCCCTAGGGAATGTAGAGCAGGGCATGGGACTCTGTAGTGAATAATGTGCGTGGCAAGGTTAGAGACAGAATTTGGGCTTTGCAGAGACAGATTTTAATAATGATGATCTTTGCAAGTTTAATTTAAGAACGGTTGTGTTCTTATCTTCTGCTGCTTCATTTTGGCATGGTAGTGACCCTGGGTTATACCAATGGAGTGTAAGTTCTGTTAAGTCCTCTGAGCTTGGTAAAGTTTTGAGTATGACCCTGGTGGTCTAAACGTTTTTAATTAAAGGAGGGTAGATTTTGATTGAACATTAGAAGGAACTACTTGACAGTAAGAGCAGTTCAACAATGGAACCAGTTGCCTAGAGAGGTGTTGGGGTCTCCTTCTCTGTATGTCCTCAAAAAGAGGCTGGGCAGCTACCTTATGGGGAAGCTGTGGCTGGAGATCCTGCATTGAGCAGCGAGTTGTACCTGATGGCCCATGAGGCCTCTTTAGCTCTATGATTCCTTGATTCTATGAAATAGCTGCTTATCAGTCAGAAGGAGTTCTTTGAAAGCTTGTTGAAGGGTTAAAGTTATAGGCTGGAGTGCTCTTTACAGTCAGCTAAGTATAAGGACTCCTTTGGAATGTGTAAAAGAGGCAAGAGATGGATGGCATAGATAAGAATGAATTTTGAACTGCTTTCTATAATGAAATCCAGTTTGTGCATTAATTAAAGAACAGCGTGGTTTCTTTTCCTTCCCCCACCTACTTTTTTAAAAAAAAATCTAAATGTAGTAACATGGCTCTTAAGATTCTTGAGAATAAATAATCTTATGCAAGTTTCTGAAGTCAAATAAACTTGACTTCATGGATGGCCCTCGTGGTCTCTTCCAACTCTACAATTCTATGATTCTATGAAAAGAATTAATTTGTGTTCTATGGTTGGTAATACGTTGGATACCAAAATCTGTGGGTGCTCAAGTCTCATTATATACAATGGCATGGTAAAATGGTGTCTCTTATATAAAATGGCAAAATCAAGGTTTGCCTTTTGGAATAAAAAAAATGTTCCAAGCCATGGATGATTGAATCCATGGATGCAGAATCCGTGGATATCGAGGGTATCCACCTAAAGTCAATAGGTCTGACTGGTATTGTAACAGGAATGTGAATTTGAATGAATTTAGTTAAATTTGATTGCTTTGAGTAGTTCCTTCATGTATTTAAATGAGAGCTGAAACAATGCAGTCTGAACCTGGATAGATCTTTTTGTGTACCACTTGGCAGCCTGCCTAGTAAGTGTGTGTGTGAGAGAGATGGATCTACAAATCATATACATAACCCATTCTTTAATGGTAGTTTTTCAATTCAGCAGTGGGGTTATCAAAACTAAAACCGTATTATGAACATGACAGGAGTTAGTCTCAACTGTTGAGATGGATCCCTTCAACAACAGTTGTCCCTTCATATCCACGGATTTGGTATTCACGGATTTAAGTATTCATGGCTTGAAAACATTCTTTAAAAAATAATAATCCCAAAAGCAAACCTTGACTTTGCCATCTTATATAAGGGACGTCACTTTGCTATGCCATTGCATATTATGGGACTTGAGTATTCACAGATTTGGGTATCCATGGGGGGTCCTAGAACCAAACCCCAGCAAATATGAAGGGACAGCTGTAATACATTTTTAAGAAAAAAGGAGTAGATGTCTGTGTAAAATACCTTGGACAAGAGCTTTTTAGATAATCCCCCACCCCCCGCGCTCTGTTTTTGAATAGTAGAATTTTAGAAGGGCCATCTAGTCCAACCCCATTCCGGGCAACCAAAGTGCTCCTGAAAGATGTCCATCCAAAACCTGTTTAAAGTCCTCCAAAGAAAGAGAGTCCAGCACCCTCTGAGGCGGTCTGTTTTACAATTGGCCACCTCTTATCATCTAGAAGTTCTTCCTAATACGTAGGTGGAATCTCTTTCGTTGTAGTTTGAATCCACTGGTTTGTGTTCTCATCTCTGGATCAGCAAGTTTGCTCCATCTATTTCTAAACAACATCTATTAAAATACGTAAAGATGACTATGATCTCACCTCCCAGTCTTCTGTTCTCCAAGTTAAACATACCTAGCTCCCTAGTCATTCCTCATACAGCTTGGTTTCCAGACCTTTGATCATCTTGCGCTTGTCTACACTGATACGAAAATCCAGCTTTGGGTTTTTCTGGTCTGCAGTGACCATGGGCTAGTCCACACGATTACCACACACACCAAGATGAGTTCAGGAGCACTGTCCATGCACAGTTCTCCCCTTCAAACCCATTCTTGTCTGAAAAATCACAATATGCGTGGCCACGTGGTTGTGGGTCCAGTTATTTCTCCCCCTCCTCCTATGTATGTTAAGTCTTTTCCCATGGATTGGAGGGGCTTCCAACACCCTATTAAGTGGTGCTAATAATATGGGCATGTTGGTAGGTATTTATCTGAACAACCACCCCACAAAAAATGGCGATGAAAGAACTACTAAAAAGTGAAATTGAAACAGAGAAAGAGGTTGCCTGGCCCAGGGAACCTCCTCCTGACCTCTTCTGACCACCCCCAAAACTCTCTCCTTTAGGAGAGCTGATTTCAATAAACTCAGGGAAATACTGGGGGTGATCCCATGGTCAGGAGTACTAAAGGAGAAGAGACCTCAAGATGGATGGGACTTTCTCAAAAGGGAGATACTGAAGGCACAATTTCAAACAGTACCATTGAGGAAGAAAAATGGGAGGTGTCTCAAGAAACCAGGATGGATGACTAAAGAAATATCAACAGAGCTAAGTTTTAAACGGAACATATCTAAGAAATGGAAAAAGGGGGAAATCACCAAAGAAGAATTCAAACAGATAGCGAACACGTCTAGGAGTAAAGTCAGAAAAGCTAAAGCTCAGAATGAGCTCAGGCTTGCTAGAGAGGTTAAGAAAAATAGAAAGGGTTTTTTTAGGTATGTCCACAGCAAAAGGAGGAAGAAGGAAATGGTAGGCCCACTTGCGGAGAAGATGGCAAAATGCTAACAGGGGACAGTGAAAAGGCAGAATTACTCAACGTCTTCTTTGCCTCAGTGTTTTCAGAAAAGGTAAAGGGGGACCAACCTGAGGATGATGGAACAGAGGACACAATAGGGGAAACCCAGCACAGAAAAAGCAAAGAGGTAGTACAGGAATACCTTCTTAATCTAAATGAATTTAAATCTCCAGGACCAGATGAACTACATCCAAGAGTATTAAAAGAGCTATAATTTCAGAGCCATTGGCAATAATCTTTGAGAACTCCTGGAGAACAGGAGAAGTCCCAGCAGACTGGAGGAGGCCAAACGTTGTCCCCATCTTCAAAAAGGGGAAAAAAGAGGATCACTTGGGCAAGTCACCATCTCTTAGCTTCAGAGGAAGGCAATGGCAAACCCCCTCTGAATAAATATTGCTGAGAAAACCCTGTGGTAGGGTCAAAAAACTGTGGTAGGGTCACCTTACAGTTGCCATAAGTTAGAAACAACTTGAAAGGCACACAGCAACAAATATTTGATGATCTCAGGGCAGCTTACAATAAAATCAATGTAAAACAACAGATAATTTTAAAAGACTAGAAATATATTAAATCTCTCTCTCTCTCTGGCTTTTCTTCGCAAACAAAGATTCAGGAAGGACTCATCCCGCACTTTCTGCAAGTGCGCTGATGACTAAAAAGGCCAATCCAAGAAAAACAAGTCCGGTTGCAGAAAGCACAGCAGAAGGTCTCCTTGAGTGATGTTTTTGGGTTGTGATTCTTTTTGTGTTGTTGTTTCTCTTCAAGACTTGTTCGGCGTGAGTTCTCAAATAAAGCTGCAGCATTGTGGATAGTGTGTCTCCATGCCTCCCGATGTGAGGCCAGGGCAGACCATTGTTGGTGATCAATTTGGCCGAGCCTGAGATGTTGTTTCAGGGAGTCCTTGTATCGCTTTTTTGGAGTGCCCCTCTTACGCTGACCCGTGGTGAGTTCACTGTAGAGTACTATTTTGGGGAGGCAATGGTCCTCCATCCTAGAAATGTGCCCTGCCTATTCTCCTTTTTGGGTCTGAAACATGGGTCACCTATCACCTCCACTTAGGACTCTCCGAACACTTTCATCAGTGCTGTATACGCACAATCCTAAACATACACTGGACTGACTATGTGACAAATGTTGCTGTCCTTGAGCCAGCAGGGATCACCAGCATTGAGGCCATGATATTGATATTAAATCATTTATCAGTTAAAATCAGACAATTTAAAACCAGTTAAAACCATTTAAGATAATGCCGACCATAGTACATGTCCACATTTGTTTATTTGATTTATATCCTGCCTTTAGCCCAGTCAAAGAGGCTTGCAGTATACATTAGCTCCCCCCTAACTGCTGAGTCGCCATCTGCTGATTCAGTTATCTGTGGCTGGCAATGGCAGGGATGAGGGGGGAAAGTGAGGGGGAGGAGAGATTCACCTCCTCCTCCCTTCCACTGGGAGGGCGACGGGGACACGGAGGGGGAAGGGGAGGAGATCTCGCTTCCTCCTCTCCCTTCCCCTGGGAGGGCTCTGGTGGTGGGTGGTGGCAGCGGCGGTGGCGGGACAAAGGGGGAAGGGAAGGGGGATGAGAGCTCTTGCCTCCCTTCCTCTGGGAGGGCTCCGGTAGCCACAGTGGGGTGGTGTCGGTGGGTGTTGGGATAACCATGTTTGCTATTATCCTTGGATTTTAGTATCCAGGGGGGGGGACCAATTCCCCGCAGATACAGGGGTGCTACTGTAATTTAAAAGAGAACAGCTATAAAATAGAAAGTGCAAAAATTTAAAATGCATGCAATCCAATTAAAACATTGCTTTTAAGTTATTAACTTAAAAAACAATTTGAACACAAGAAATACATATGAAAAACACCTAATTGCATATCCCTGTATCTATGGTGCTGTCTATACGAGGGGGAACATGTGGATTGATGCGCACTAATGCCAGTTCGAAGCAGCTTCGATTTGTCTTAATGTTTTTTTGTGAAACCGCAGGCATGCAAACGCATTCGTTTTTGCTATCCCAATGGGCATGCCTACAAATCAAGATGGCGGGCTTGAGTGAATTACTCACATTTTTATTTTCACCAGTTGCTGCTGGTGAACAGTACTATTTTTCAAAAAAGCATATCTAAGGTGTGAAAGTGCAATATTCCATCCAAATAAATTTGAAAAAGGAGGAGTGAAGGCTGTTTTGTCGCCTCAGCATGCAATCACTAAGATGAAAATCCAACATGGCAGTTCCAGGTACTTGCCTTGTTAACAAGCTCCACCCCCTGCCCACGTCAAACCAATCATCTTTCCACTTCTGCTCTTATCAGGAATGCAATTGAATGTGAATCAGTTTGTCCCAATGAGCAGGAATGCACATTCCCCACAGAGCTTTTAAAAAACTTCGGGAAAAGCCACAAGGCTTTTCCTTCAGAGTTTTTGGTGGATTTAGCCCCTCCTCCTTCCAAGTATGGTGGATTGATGTGGGATGGCATTTAGGGAAATCATATTCTCCTCAAATTCTATGAGGAGTATTTTTATTGTTTAGACAACCGCCTGGTCAATTGAGGCCTGTTTAAACAGGAAGGGCTTTGTCTGCCAGGAAAAAGACCACAGAGGGGGGCAAATCATCCCTCCCTCCGGAGGGAGTTCCATAGCCTAGGAGCAGCTACTGAAAAGGCTCCCTCCTGCATCTTCACCAGTTGAGCCTGGAGAAGCTGGCGTCTTCTGAAGATTGTAAGACTTAGGCAGGCTCATACATACAGTCATGGTAACACACGCCTTGATTATATCCTGTTTAGATTACTGTAACACACTCTACGTGGGGCTGCCTTTGGAAACTGTTTGGAAATAGCAGTCTGGGTAGGTTAAAATATTGGGAGATACAATCTTTCAAATAACCGGGACCTAAGCTACATAGGGCTTTATAGGTCATAACCAGCATTTTTAGTTGTGCCCAGAAATGTACCAGCAACCAGTGAAATTGTTTCAGCATGGGAGTTAAATTTTCCCTATAGCCAGCTCTAGTCAGCAATCTGACCGTAGCATTTTGGACCTGCTGAAGTTTCCAGTTTCCAAAGACAGCTCCTTGTAGAGAGTGCTGCAGGATGTAATCAAGACATGTGTTACTGTGGCCAGATCTGGCTTCTCAAGAAATGGGGCATAGTTCTCACATTAGTTTTAACCATGAAAATGTGCTCCTGGCCACTGCGAAAACCTGGGCATCCAGGTTCAAGGATGAGCCAAGACAGAGCATGCCTAAGGTACAAACGTGAGATTTCAGGAGGAGTGTATCCCCATCCAGCAGGGTGAAGCCATATTTCCTGATTTGTCTTTTAAGTGACCTGGAGCACCTCTGTCTTGTCTGGATTAAACTTCAATTTTTTTGCCCTCATCCAGTCCATTACTGACAACAGACATTAGTTGAGTACCACTTCCTAACAGCTTCCTTGTAATTAGATGGAAAGGAAAGATAGAGTTCAGTGTCATCCGCATCCCCAAATCCACTCATTCATTATCCACTAATTGAGTTACACGTGAGACACAAAACAGCGCACCTACCATAGAGTCTTCTAGAAAATGCCTAGAGAGGCATCATCTCTAAATGTTTTCTAGGTCCTCCAAGGCAACTCTATGGTATTTTAAACCAGAAGTCGCACTATTTTCAATGGCGTTCACTGTTATCCACAGTTTTCAGTATCTGCAGGGCTCCCAGAACCAATCCCCTGTGGATACGGGGGCCCTACTCTACTGGTAACACTGAACCCCAAATCTCCAAATAACTTCTCCCAGTGGTTTCATGTATATGTTAAACAGCATGGAGAACAAGGCAGAGGTTTGAGGAACACCACAGCCCAAAGGCCAAGATGTCAAATAGAAGTCCCTGAGACCACCTTATGGCTTCACCTCTTCAGAAAGTTGCATCCCAGAAACACAGCCCAGGAGGATGTCATGGTCAATGGTATCGAAAGCCACTGAGAGGTCTAGCCAAACCAAGAGGCACACTCCCCAATCCAGTTCCTGCTGTAGGCCTCTGCCAAGGCTACCAAAACCACCCCTCTCTCCTAACCAGCCTGCAGCTGGATTTTCAATTTCATGGATCTGGAAACTGGATAAAATTAGTCTGGTCTTCCAGATATTTGGACCTACACCTTCCATCAACCACACTCAGTAGGGCCAGTGATAAAGGATTGTGGGAATTGTAATCCAAGATTATCATGAGGAAAGAATTTCCCCAATGCTGGTGTAGAGAGAGCTACTTGTCACATGTTGCTCCTCCATCATTTTACAGAAATCTGCATGAAGATCTTTGAGGGGGGGGGGAGGTGGACCAGTGCAGTGCAGAATAGTGATGATCCTTCTCTGTGGGTTGGATTCTGTTTTGGCAGAATTCTTGTGGGAGTGCAGTCTATGTTCTCAAGAAAGGGAAGGAAGAGGTGGGTGATTTGGGACCTGGCGGCAGGCACTCATGCACACATTTTTCTTTCTACCAGCCCCTTCCAAAATTGCACATTACATACTCGCCAGCTGTACCCCTCCAGTACAGATAGGCTCTGTTGCTGTGGTAACCAGAGTTTTTAAAATACATTGGGAGGTGATGTAATCCTGGGAGGAACATCAGACTTAGTTAAAATAATATGAATGAAAGTATTTTGTTTTGCTTCCCTGTTCTCTCCCTTGGATAGCATGAATTGTACAAGACATTAGAAGTGGAAGTCCCAATTGTTTCTTTTGGGGAAGAGATTCTGTGGCAGTACACAATTTGGGAAACCAGTTGTGCATATTTTAGTGAGGTAGTGTGCAGTGAGAAGATGCATTCATATATCACATGCACGCTTCAGACCATAAGCTGCACATGTGTTTTTCTACATAAATTATCTCAAAGGAGGAAGAAAGTAACTTTTTTTTAACGTCACCTCTTTATATATGGATCGGTTGACATAGGGTAGGATTCATGATGATTCTCTCATAATACACTTTTAAGAGGGGCTTTTCCTCCAGAATTCCAGATTGTCCTGCATAACCTGCATAGGGACATAACTCTTTTTCATCAGAGAGTTATTCTACATTGTCTACAGAGGAGATTTGGCAGGTACTTTGCACGTTCAAATAGATAAATTGGAATTGTTGGTGTGTGGGTTTTTTATTGGGTACAGTTGCCTGATCTTAATTGATGCTAGTGGCATTAGCATTAGTTAGCAGCTGAAATCTCAGAATGGTTGTTCTTCCTTTTTTGTGGAATAATACTGTTGTAGTATTTAAAGGATACCACTGAGAAATATTTCACATGAAAATTGAGCAGGGATTTTCCAGTGTTGTTCTTGAATCCTGTATAGGGTTGCTAGAGTGGAAACTGGAGAAGGCTCCTGTACCTGTGTAAAAGAGGGACTTTCTGTAGGTGTTACTTGTTATCTGGTTGCACAATAAGCAGCACCTGTTGAAATTCCCTCTTCTGCACAACCATTAAAGGTATGTGAGCCATTTTCAATTTGTCAACCCTGAAAACAGCACTGGGTTGATCTGAACCCAGCTATCAGCAGGAACACATGCCTGTACCAATTTCCACTTCCAGACCCTACTGTGTGTGCACACCAGAGCCCAGGAAAAGTTCTTTTCTGAACTTACAACTCCTGGACCCCCCCCCCCGCAGGGGGCAATGCGGGCTGTGGTGGTTTTTGGGAGCTGTAGTCCAAAAATTAATTTTTCCAAGCACGACTAAGATATAATCCTTATCCATCATTCATGGGGGGGAGCCCATATGAACCCAGTTGGGTACAGCAGCCCTCTCCAGTTTTTAATATAGTAACCCTAATCCCACCTGCACCACTGTTAAAACTGCACTGTTTCTTTTTTTTTTTTTAATTATTTTTTATTCATGATATTTATCAACATTAAAAACATATTATACCAAACAGGCAGAGAATATCAGTATCAACATATTCATCCATCACGTATCTACCTATGTACATGTCAGATATTTGTTTCATATCTCTTTGAATATCATGTACAACACACATACATATGTATACATCTCATCCTTTAGTCAGCTTACTATACATCTCTTATATTCATTCATTTTGTATGTTTTCATTTCAATCATATTCCCAGTCTTCCCTTCTCTTTCATAGTTTTTTTTTTCCTCCTCCTTCCATCCTCCCTTTCTTCTGTCTCTCTGTCCCTATATCACACTAAAAACTGCACTGTTTCTAACAGTCAAACAGGCCTATTAACTGCCTCTCTTGTGTATGAATCCAGGTGGCCAAGAGCCTGGCACACACCCACTCTCCCCCCACCAATTCACAATGGAGAAACACAAACTACTGTATATAGGCAGTTCTGTTACTCGGAAGTGTATTGCAAACCCATAAAATATTGCAAAACTGGAAAATGGGCTGGTGCAGCCTTGGATTTGGAGGGAAGCAATGGAAGAGGGTCAAGGGTCAGAGGTCAAGACCTTTTTGCAGGATGAACAGAAGCTGACTGTAATGGATGATGGGAGGGGGACTTGTTTTAAAAAAATCCTCTTCCAAAAAAAAAAAAAAATAGAGAAAGGGGAGAGGAGGGACACCAAACCCTAAACCGACATTGAGACTTAAGTCCATTCTCCTCCATTTTAAATATTATTTCTGTTACAAGGTTCAGATACATCCTTTGTGAGAAAGGGAGCAGTGTTTCTAACTAGCTTCAAAGACTTGTTTAGTGTTTAACTTTAAATGACACTCCCCCCCCCCCAACTGATGCAGAGGAAAACTAGATTTGAGTATGCTGTCATCCCAGAACAAATTGAGGGTTGTTTCATGTGGGTATTGTTGAAGTGGAATGGGGAAAGGGTTTCTTTGATATTCACATGGTAAAATGATCTTGTAAAATGGCCCCCATATGGTAAAAATATTCAGTTTCCTTGTCTAGGAAAGAAAAGCAAACAAAAAGACTATGAAGGAGTTTTGAGATTTCTGTGGTGAAAATGTGAAAGCTCCTTTCCTCCACATGAATATTGAAGGCAGGCAGACATCATACTGGGGTGACCACCTCTATGTGCTGTCTGAATCAACCTAAGCTTTGCTGAGTTAAATATGTGCAAATTCTGGCAGATCTAAAAAAATCTTTGATCTACCACAAACAAAGGTGCAGAATAAATTATACTAGAAAGAAAGAGATTGAGAGAGAGAATAAAAGTGTATGCGTGCGTTCTAGCCACTAATGCTCTAAAATCTAAACCTTGTTGCTAGTTAGTAAAATACCTGGAGCAGAGAGAGGTGTGAGTCATTGTTGAGTGTTTTCTTACCATAGAATTAGCAGCATAAAAAAAATTAAGTAGGCTGTACACTCTCTCTGTTAATTTGTTCAGAGACCATACAAGGGCTTATACTTTTCCCACTGAGTGCACATTCTGCTTTGTAGACCCTTTGCTTGGTCATAGAAAGGGAGCCTTGAGAAATGAGATGTGTAGTTTTCTTTTCAATGTTGCTTAATGATGTATTTCAAATAATAATGTGAAAAGATGAGGGGGAGGAGAATGAGAACGTGAACTCTTAAGAACTGAATTCATAATGGGCCACCCACCCCCATACTTTGGGGAGAGTAATTGTGATGAGATTTCAGAACCCAGGTGCTATAATTGCCACCCACAGCTGTGGAGCTGGAAGGAAATGTATCACACTTTATTTTATTTTTTATTGGGGGTGATGCTGAGGGTTTTTCATTGTTCTTAGCTATTTCAATGTGGGGAAGGGAAGTACAGAGAAGTGGATTTTGAAAGTCTAGAAGTTATCCCCCAGTGATTTCTCAAAGGCTACTTCCAGAAAGAGAAGGTAGAGAGAGAATGGCTGGTGAAGATTGGGGTTGAAAGCGGTGCATGCTGGGCACACCCTTTCAGGTTTCTCTGTCTCTCAGCTCGCATTAATTTTTAATCACTTCCTCTGGTTGGCATGTAAAAGCCATCTCTAGGATGGCTTTTTCTGCCAGCTCTTGTGTTTGCTTACACGTGAATGTCTCCCCCCCTCGCCATTTTTGCCTGCAAGCTGAACAGTGCTGTGGCTCTAAAATTAAAATGAGAGGAGACATGACCTTAGGTTTTGGGCGAGATCTTGGCCTTGTGATGCCAGGGTAAAATCAGATGCCTTTTTGCCTGAGATGGTTTCTCCCCAGCCTCCCTCCCCTGAACAGAGCACCAGCTCTAGCCTCTCCCTATTCCTAAGATTAATTTTCACATCTGGGTCACAGATGCAAAAGCATGAATCTGCTGTGGATAATTATGGAGGAATTGTCCTGTTCCCAGGAAGTGGCTGCATTTTTATACATGGCAAGTCTGCATTCTTTTCACCCATTTGTGTAAGAGGTTTGACTCCTAATGCCATCTCTTCAATCAGAGAGTTATTTAGGAGCACACATAATTTGCATATCTAAACTGTGACTGTGTTACTGTACATGTCTACTGAATGCATGCATTGAGAGGTACTTTATTTAAACAACAGTTATCTTAGGTTATTTGGGTAAGTCAAGCAGAGCAATATTTATTTTATTTATATATTGCCTCCTAGCTCACAAAGGCTCCAGAGGAGATGCTCAACAAATAAAAACATTTAAAACAGTACAGATATATTAAAAAAAACTTACATGCATATTAAATACTCTTTAAAGAGCATTAAAATACTCTTTAAAAACAGTCTAAAACAATCCTTAAATGTAATTTTAAAGCAAGCAATTAAAATAAAAAAATAAAAGTCTAAAAACATTCCTTAAATATAATTTTATAGCAAGCAATTACAATAGGGCAGTTTCAAATGTCATGCAGAAAAACACTGTTTTATCTGCCACTCAGAATCTCAAAATATATGAAGTCAGTCTAACTTCCTTTGGCAGGGTGTTCCATAGTCAGGGTGCCGCTACAGAGAAAGCCCTGTAATGTGTGCATATCACTAGCCATGAACGTTTGTTTCCCAAAAATATATTTCAGATAACAGAAAATACTGCTAATATCACCGCTAATCTGAGAGCAGACTTGCCCAAAATGTTGCATTGTAAGAGCCATTGCACCTCAGAGCTATCTCCAGAATCACCACTTGCATCCCTGTAAAAGTTGATTTTTTGACCATGACTCTGGGAGACCAGTGTTTGAATCTCTGCTCTGCCTTAGAAACCCACCAGGTGACCTTGGAAAGTCACACTTGCTCAGCCTCCAAGGAAGGCAGTGGCAACCCTCCCCCACCCCAACAAATCTTTCCAAGAAAACCCTGTGATACGTTGGCCTTAGGGTTGCCTGCCAGAAGACAGAAACAACTTGAACAAAACACACAACAACAACAAAAAGCTGTATAGAACAACACCAGTGAAAGTGTATGTGTGGGAGGGCTTTGTCAAGTATATGTCTGCAGAGTGCATCCAAGAACCTGTAGTAAATCAGGAGTGGGCAGTTGTGTGCCTCCCTATTTTTTGGACTGCAGCTGCCATGATCCCTCCCCTGGCTGGCTAGGGCTGATGGAAGTTACAGTTCAAGAGTATCTGGAGGATCACATTTGCTCACGCCTCTACTGTGTGTTTGCTTCTGGAGTGAATATTTGAATGAGTGTATTTTCATGTTTTTGTGTTTATTCCTTTTGTGATATGGATGTAGCTAAGATATGGGGATGTTTGTGATTGTGTGTTATATCTCTGTCCAGGGACTTGAATTGCTTCTCTGTTTCTGCAACTTTATAGTCCAGGGCATCAGCTTTTGTACAGCAAATGAGAATTCTAAAAAGAATTCTAAAAAGCACATGAGGCCATAGGGGTTCAGAACCATGAATGAAGCAAGTGAGGAAAAGTATTCTTTTCCCTCCTTCCTATTCCACTCAGATGGACTGTATCTATTTGCCCAGGGGCACTGAAGGGGTCTGATGCTGCATATTTTAGATAAGGAGATTCCCTTCCCATTTTTAGTGTTGCGACAGGGGTTTAATGATCTTCTATTATATCATTTCCCAAGAGCTCTCCAAAGCAGGTGTTTCGAGCTCTGGGCTGCAATCCTATGCACACACGTAAGTGTGTGTAGGTGAAGCTGAACTCAGTGGGGGCCTAACATCTAAGTAGACCTTCCTGGGAGGGCACCTTTAAGCAGTCTACCCCTCTGAGAGGGCCTAGTTTGTCTTCTGTGCTATGACAACAGTTTTGTACTGCCTTCAGAAATACTCTATATCATTGGTTCTTTACCTGTGGTCCAGGGACCCCCAGGGGGCCACAGCGTCATCATAGGGAGTCCACGAAGGCTTGAAGGCTGCTCGGCTCACCTACAGTGGAGTGGCCATGTGACAGGAGCCAAGGCAAAGCCTGGCTGGTTTGGCCTGCACAGTGCCATTCAATCCCCTCCAGGCATGAACTTGCAGGAAGAAGCAGGGGAAAAGTCTTCCCTCCCCATCCAGTGCCTCTGAATGGTTTAATGGATTGTGTAATTGTATCATTGTTGCTGTTGTTGTTTTAAATCTTGAGTTAATCTTGGGGGTCTGCAGCAACAAAAGATATTTAAAGGAACGTCCCTGGTAAAGAAAAGGTTAAGAACCACTGCTCTATATTTCTGTTTCTGTTCAGATTGCTAGGTTTCCCAAAAGGTTTCATATGTGAAAAACACCATACTTCAGGTGTCATCAGGGATATAAGAAACCTTTGGTTCCAACTCAGCCAGCATGCCCAGTGATAAAATACGATGGGAATGGTAGTCCAAAACATAAGAGCCTAGGATTCCTGACAAACATATGGAATCTGTGTATGCAAACCTTAGTGATGATCACTCATTGGGGGGAAAGGGGATTGGATGGAGGAGGCATCCAGTGAGCGTAAGGTGGTTTGTTAGATTGACAGGTAAACAGCGAAGGCCATGCTGGGAAGGCAAACAACAGCAGAGCCAAGATGGCTGTGAGTCCAAAAATAACACAGGGGAATTCAGAAAAGGAAAAGGAGGACCAACCTGAGGATAATGGAACAGAGGACACAATAGGGGAAATCCAGCTCAAAACAAGTAAAGAGGTAGTACAGGAATACCTTCTTAATCTAAATGAATTTAAATCTCCAGGACCAGATGAACTACATCCAAGAGTATTAAAAGAGCTGGCAAATATAATCTCAGAGCCATTGGCAATAATATTTGAGAACTCCTGGAGAACAGGAGAAGTCCCAGCAGACTGGAGGAGGGCAAACGTTGTCCCCATCTTCAAAAAGGGGAAAAAAGAGGATCCCAACAATTATCGTCCAGTTAGTCTGACATCAATACCAGGGAAGATTCTAGAGCAGATCATTAAACAGAGAGTCTGTGAACATTTAGAAGGCAGTGCCATAATCACAAAAAGTCAACATGGGTTTCAGAGAAACAAGTCATGTCAGACTAATCTGATCTCTTTTTTTGATAAAGTTACCAGCTTGGTAGATGAAGGGAACGCTGTGGACATCGCATACCTTGATTTCAGTAAGGCCTTTGACAAGGTTCCCCATGACATTCTTGCAAACAAGCTTGTAAAATGTGGGCTAGACAAGTTAACTGTTCAATGGATTTGTAATTGGTTGACCGGCCGAACCCAAAGGGTGCTCAGCAGTGGCTCCTCTTCGTCTTGGAAAGATGTGACCAGTGGGATGCCACAGGGTTCTGTCCTGGGCCCAGTGCTATTTAACATCTTTATCAATGACTTGGATGAGGGAATTAGGGGCATACTTATCAAATTTGCAGATGACACCAAATTAGGAGGAGTAGCTAATACCCTAGAGGACAGGATCAAAATTCAGAATGACCTGGATAGACTGGAGAGCTGGGCCAAAGCTAACAAAATGAAATTCAGTACGGAGAAATGTAAAGCATTTAGGGCAGAAAAATGAAATGCATAAATATAGGATGGGGGAGACCTGGCTGAATGAGACTACGTGCGAAAGGGATCTAGGAGTCCTAGTAGACCACAAGTTGAACATGAGCCAAGAGTGTGATGCGGCAGCTAAAAAGGCCAATGCGATTTTGGGCTGTATCAATAGAAGTATAGTGTCTAGATCAAGGGAAGTAATAGTGCCACTCTATTCTGCCTTGGTCAGACCTCACCTAGAATACTGTGTCCAGTTCTGGGCACCACAATTCAAAAAGGATATTGACAAATTGGAGCGTGTCCAGAGAAGGGCAACTAAAATGGTGAAAGGTCTGGAAACGATGCCTTATGAGGAGAGACTTAGGGAGCTGGGTATGTTTAGCCTGGAAAAAAGACAGTTAAGAGGCGATACGATAGCCCTGTTTAAGTATTTGAAGGGATGTCACGCTGAGGATGGAGCAGGCTTGTTTTCTGCTGCTCCAGAGACTGGAACATGGAGCAATGGATGCAAGCTCCAGGAACAGAGATTCCACCTCAACATGAGGAGAAACTTTTTGACAGTGAGAGCTGTTCGGCAGTGGAACACACTCCCCCGGACTGTGGTGGGGTCTCCTTCCTTGGAGGTCTTTAAACAGAGGCTGGATGGCCATCTGTCGGGGATGCTTTGATCAAGATTTCCTGCGTGGCAGGGGGGTTGGACTGGATGGCCCTCGTGGTCTCTTCCAACTCTGCAATTCTATGATTCTGTGGAATGGAGATATGGACCATGCTCTGCGTGAGCTCTTGCAGCAGCAGCAGCAACAACATTAATAGGAAGTGGAGAGCCAGCGTGGTGCAATTATTTGAATGTTGAACCAGGACTCAGGGTAACTAGTGTTCAAATCTCTACTTGGCCATGGAAACCCACTGGGTGACCTGGGCATGTCACCCTCTATCATAGTCTCAGAGGAGGGCAGAGTAGTGGCAAACCTTCTCTAAAAAAATCTTGCCAAGAACCCCATGATTAAAGTCACCTTAGGGTTGCCTAAGGTGACTCTGAAATGACTTCAAGACATACAGGAGGAAGTACAATTGGACTCCCGTATCCTCTGGGGATTGGTTCTGGCGGGGGGGCAGGGCGTGGATACCGAAAATCATGGATAAAGTGAACACCATTGAAAATAATGGGATTTCTAGTTTAAAATACCATAGAGTTGCCTTGGAGGACCTAGAAAATGGCTAGAGGGGACACATTTTCTAGGAAGACTCTGGTAGGTGTGCTTTTTTGTTTCCCCTGGTTAATTGAATCAGTGGATAATGAATCAGTGGATATGGGGGTCCTAGTGTAGTAGCAGTAGTAGTGGTGGATGTGTCTGTTTTAAAATTGGAAGAAAAAACCCTGATACGTCTCATTTGTGTCTCCTGGTAGATTATGTAGCAAAGCACATATCATATTTTCTTTTAAAGTTGTGAATGGATGGGAAACGTGCACAAGCAGGCAAGCGCCTGCCTTTGCTCAATAAATGTCTTACTGTGACTTTAAGAATGCTTACAAAATGAGTCAGCTGCAGGAGGCGTCAGACAGGCCAGGCAGACTGAAGGGAGATAGTGGAGGGGAGGGGTGGTTGCAAGGGAGGAGGAGGAAGAGGAGGGGGAGGGTGCTCAGAGGATGGAACAGCCGCAGTCTGGGTTTTCAGCCTCCTGGCTAGACTGTAGAAACTTCTAACTGTGCTCCTGAGCCTTGCTCCAGCCTTCCCCTCCCAGCTGCTTGGCTGGAGAGGAGAGAAAAAAACAAGCTGCTTTCTGTGATGCTTGCTGTTCCACAGTGACCTTGCCTGCAAATAGCTCTCCCAGGAATTCATAAGGGGCATAAGGAATATGGCAGGAGGTGGGAACTGAAGAGGGCATGCACTTAATAATTTGAACAATGATGTTTGAGCAGGGAGCTCATTCAGTTGTAACCCAGTTTTCTCTTTGTAGTGGAGCATGCCTGTTTTAAAATAATATATCTGGGAGAGATTTCCCCCCTCCCTGCATGCATGTGCACACACGTACTAATATTGCAGCCTCAAACCATTTTCAGTAGGCCTATGTGGTAGGCTTTATGCTTTTTTGTGTATATGAAACAAATCTGAACGTGTCAGATTCTGTGTTCTGGCAGGATGTGAAATAAAGATGTTTCTAGGCTTCTTATCTGGTAAGCATTTCTGTAGAACAACTTTTATGCATTAAAAAGTGGTCAGGGAAGAAGTTAGTTTTCTGCTGAATCTAATTGTAACATTACCCCTCCTCACTTGTCACGTTACCCAAGTTCAGATTTGTTCCCTCTGTGCCTTAAAGGAGTTCCTAACTTTTTGTATTTAAAAAAAAAACAGTAGTTCACTTGGAGTTCAAGATTACATTGGAGTTACATTTCTGAATCAATTTCCTGTTTTAATTATCTGCTTTTCACTCAGTCATATGATTTCCAAGCCATCCAGCCTCAGTGCTGGGGCAGATCAGACAACAGAAACGGTGGCAGGGGAGACTATGATGCAGTAACAAGTGAGAGTCAACAACAGCAACAACATAGGAAGCTGTGGACTGTTTATTGCAGGGGTGGGCAAAGTTTTTTGGAAACCCTCCCCCCCCAGCCCCTATAGATGGTTTGCTGTGTTTTAGGCCCCCTAGTCCATTTTAGGTCTTGGAGAGGCCATTTTCCCCCCTATATAAGGACGTAACTCACTTCCTATTGTTAAAAATGTACTATCCTGAGCCTAAAGTAATACAAACCCACCTAAAAAGATAGCAAAATGCCTCCTGCTCCCTAGAAGGGGTTGGGGAGTATTCTGGAGCATTTATTTTATTTTATTTTGCAGGGAGTGCATTGGGGTTGTGTGACATTGTAAGGTCTTCCACTACCCTCCCACACTTGCCCACCCTGGTTTATTGTCTCCTCCTTCCCTCCCCCCCCCCCCATACAAATAAACTAGCTCCTTACCTGGCTCATACTGTAGCAAATGTACCCTTTGGTCAATATATTTTTTAAAGGAAAGTTTAACGGAACCAGGTTTTGCTACCTGCTTTCTTTCCCTGGCTCTTCTTGTGTAATCTCTGATTGTGCCAGATGGTTCAGCTGCATATTAGAAATGTGTAAGTGAAGAAAGGGAAAATTGATTATGCAGAAACAACTTTAATTAAAACTTGTTTTTCTTGTCTGCTTTTTTTGTTTACGTCTGTGTGGCAAGACAGTGCCACTCCCTATAGTGGGAACTTCTTAGAGAAGTTCAGCCGCTGGTGCAATCAAAGGTAATTTTGTTTGTGCAAGATAGTTATCTCCAAAAGAATGGCCAAGAATTGGGGTTAAGGAGAGGACAGAAGGCAGAAAGCACTGTGTTTGTATTGGGTCTCCACCTCTCTGTTAGCTCTGATCACTTTTTAATGGCTTCTTAATGGAGTATCAAGGCAATACTGTCTGAGATGGGTTTTTTTAAAAGTGCTTTAAATACTATATTCTGAGACACTTGCACATTAGCTTAGGAAGTGAATGAAAGAGTGCTGGACTAAACTGGCAATACATCAATTGCATTTCCCCCCATTCTAATCTACAGACTGTCTAGCAGAATCTTCATCTGTCCCCTTTGAGTTTCTGCATATGTTTCACTTAGACAACTCATTCTGTACTTATGTCATGTTTTATGTGGATACTAGGGCAATGACCCTAGTGTTAAATCAGTGAAAGAGTTAATATGTTATAAAGACATACTGTACAGTTAAAAGGCAGAAACACTATTGAATTAAACAGCAGGTTAAAATACATTGAAAAAGAAAGTATCGCACCCATCCTTTCTCAGCAGCCACTCAGTTGCCAAAAGCCTGCTTAAATACAAAGATGTTTTGCCTATCAGTGAAAGGCCAGCAGGGAGAGGGTCGGCTTACCTTCCCTTGGAAGGGCATTCCACTCTTTCAGATGATGCTAGATTAGCAAAGGCATATAGTGCATTTGGAAGACTCCACAAAAGAGTCTGGAGCAATAAACACCTGAGGCAAAGCACAAAAATCAGTGTGTATAGAGCCATCGTACTGTCTATCCTCCTTTATGGATCTGAAACATGGGTCACCTATCGCCACCACCTACGACTCCTCGAGCGCTTTCATCAGCGCTGTTTACGCACAATCCTAAATATACACTGGACTGACTATGTGACGAATGTTGCTGTCCTTGAGCAAGCAGGGATCACCAGCATTGCGGCCATGATATTGAGAACACAGCTGCGCTGGGCAGGGCACGTTTCTAGGATGGAGGACCATTGCCTCCCAAAAATAGTACTCTACGGTGAACTCGCCACGGGTCAGCGTAAGAGGGGCGCTCCAAAAAAGCGATACAAAGACTCCCTGAAACAACATCTCAGGCTTGGCCAAATTGATCACCAACAGTGGTCCGCCCTGGCCTCACATCGGGAGGCATGGAGACGCACTATCCACAATGCTGCAGCCTTATTTGAGAACTCACACCGAACAAGTCTTGAAGAGAAACGACAACGCAGAAAGAATCACAACCCAAAAACATCACCCAAGGAGACCTTCTGCTGTGTTTTTTGCAACCGGACTTGTTTATCTCGGATTGGCCTTTTTAGTCATCAGCGCGCTTGCAGAAAGCGCGGGATGAGTCCTTCCTGAATCTTCGTTTGCGAAGAAAAGCCAGAGATTTTGAAAAGAAAAACCTTGTAACTGGCAGTGCCCACAGTCTGTTTACAACCTGTTGCTAGCCCCAAGACTCATCAAATCAGTAAAATTAACATAAGTGTTGCCTTAGCTAGTGTTTCGGTGAATCCATTCTGTTTGGGAGTGTCAATTAGATTTAGCCCTAGGGGTTTTCCTAATGTAAGTTTTCTTAAGGGGTTGCCTATCTGGGGGTGAGGTGGGGTCAGGAACATGTACAGAAATTAATCTATGATTTGTCTTCTGCTGCTGCTTCCTCTCTAATCATTGCATAACAGAAAGTACTATTTACCTGACTCCTTATTGATTTGGTGGGCACGAAAATTATATTTAGCATTTGTATAACACTGTCGATGTGCAGATTACATGACTGAACTCTAGAATGGCAATTTTAGTAATCCCCACATTGCTTATCAGGTGTGGAGCTCATGTTGAAAGAATTGTGACTTGCTTAAACTTGGGGCTACTTAATAAGTTTTATTGATGTTTTAATCTTTGGCTTATGGATTCCCCTTGGTAAGATTTCTTCAGAGGAGATTCACTACGGCCTTCCCTAAGGCTGAGAGAGTACGACTGTCCAGGGTCAGTCACCCAGTGGGTTTCCAGGGCTTAATGGGATCTTGAAACTTGGTCTCCAAGAGACCTCATCCAGCACTGAAGCCATACAGCAGGCTAGCTCAATTAATTTTACAGGTGGGGTGAAATGTGGAACCAGCATTTCTTCACTCATATTCTATGTCCTTTTGTCAGATCCATTTGTCCCAGGTCAAGGATGATGGATGAGAACAACTAAGCATAGCTTTACCCTTTGTTACACCAAAAGAGTCTCTCTCTCTCTCTCTCTTTTTAAGGTTTAGGAAGAAGAAATTTTTAACACCACCTTCCTGTCAACCAGTTAAACTTTAAAAAATGATTGAATCAGCTATCTTTTAGCTGATTGCATTTAAATAAATGGCTACCTTACCAAATCTTCCCATAAAGGGGACTTTGCTCCATTTACAGATCTGTTCCTCCATCCCTACTGGAGCTCTTCTTTTTGCCTAATAAAAAAGGATTTCCTTTCCTGTTACTGAGATGGGAGTGCTTAGTATGGCTTAATGGCAACCTGTTTGGTGCAACATGTCTGTTTTCTAAGGTTAAAAGCCTTGTTTTGCAGGATAGCAGAACAGTAAAGAGGAGAAGGATTCTCTACCTGGTCATTATTTGCTTTCCTGTCAGTTGACCTTGACAGCTGGGCTTCTTAGGAACCAGCATCAGAAATAGACCCATGGTAGGCATGGGTAAAATAAGAGGCTGCCTTATACTCAGTTGGACAGTGATCCAGGGTACTTCAATGGGGAAACTGTCAGTTATCAGCACCTTAAAAAGTGCTTAAATGGCTTTTGCTCTTGCAGATTCTGAAAGCACACCAAATTTAGTTTGGTACTTAGCAAGAAGGGCCTTTGCTTGAGAGTAGTGAGGTTGTGAGGTGTAATTTATCATTTTGTTTTGTGTAATGCTGCAAATATACAGTTGTGCATATCTTCACCAATTTGGCTGTATGATTGTTGTTGTTAGTTTATTTATATAGCACCATTATTGTATGTGGTGCTTCACAAATAATAGACACAAAACAGTTCCCTGCTTGCAGGCTTACAATCTAATTAAGACATGACACAAAAAGAAAAGGGGATGGGAGTGGGGGGGGGGATTAAGTCCAGCAGATACTGCCTTTTCTTCTCTCCCTCTAGAGCCAGGGCAGTAGCAGTTTGGATGGAGGGAGCTTCTTTCATCTGCTTCTGGGCCTAATCATGATGTAGCTGTGCATGCTTCTTCTTCTCTCCCTCTGAGGCCAGGACATTGGCGCCACCATCACACTCTCTATGAATAAACACATCTGCTTGGTCTGGGTTGCTCACCAATAGCTCTTCTTAATCCTGGAGAGAAGTGAGTAGGGGTGCCTCAGGGTTCTGTCTTGGACCCAGTGCTATTTAACATCTTTATAATGACTTGGATGATGTAATGGAGGGCTGGTTATCAAATTTACAGATGACACTATATTAGGACAGGTAGCGAATACCCCAGAGGACAGGATCAGAATTCAAAATAACCTTGACAGAAAACTAGCAAAATGATTTTCAAGAGGGAGAAATGTTGAAACTACATCTAGGCAGGAAAATCAATTGAAATGCAGAGATATAGGACGGGTGACACCTGGCTTGACAACAGTACATATGAAAGGGATCTAGGAGTCTTAGTGGACCACAAGCTGAACGTGGATGAACAGTGTGATGCAGCAGCTAAAAAAGCCAATGCAACGCTAGGCTTCATGAATAGGAGTATTGCATCTAGATCAAGGGAAATAGTAATATTCTGTTCTGCTTTCATCAGGCCACATCTGGAATACTGTGTCCAGTTCTGGGCACTGCAATTCACGAAGGATATTGACAAGTGGGAAAGTGTCCAGAGGACACCCAAATGGTGAAACGACTGGAAGCCATGCCCTATGAGGTGGCAGCTGGGTATGTTTAGCCTGGAGAAGAGAAGGTTAAGAGGTGACATGATAGCCATGTTTAAATAATTGAAAGGATGTCATATTTAAGAGGGAGCAAGCTTGTTTTCTGCTGCTCCAGAGACAGAGCAATGGACTCAAAGTACAGTAAAAGAGATTCCACCTAAACATTTAGAAGAACTTCCTGATGGGAAGAGCTGTTCAGCAGTGGAATATGCTGCCTGCGAGTGTAGTGGAGTCTCCTTCTTTGGAGGTTTTTAAAGAGAGGATGGATGGCCATCTGTCTATTGGGCGTGCTTTGATTGTATATTCCTGCATGGCAGGAGGTTGGACTGGATGACCCTTGTCTTTTCCAACTCTGTGATTCTATGAATTTAATGACCTCTTTTAAACAACCATACTTGAAAACATCCTAAAAGGATGCTTTAATTTGGCCTCAGAAAAGTCAGGAGCATCCATGCCACAGTATTTTAAATTTCTGTTTATGGTTGTGAAAGCTGTGAAGAAAGTTGACAGGAAGAAATGAACCACACAGGCTGAAGATCCTGGCATGTTGTTCATATGTGTCTAATGCATGAGTTACCTCCCCCCTCTCAAAACCCATACACAAAGGAATATTTTCATAAATGATGGAGAATTTATGTACTAATATCTGAGAAGAATAGTAGCTGAAAAGCAATTTTGTCTTGAAAATTGGGGGTGGGTGAGTACTGGATGAGATTGAAGTAGTCTCTCTGCAGGATGATAAAGCTTGTTTTGAGAAGTTGTGATAGGAATTCGCTATGGATATTGTAATTTACTCTTTCACTGTAGAATTCCTTGTATATAATAATACACAGGTAAGATTTAGGTGCAATGGCTGGTACCCTCACTACAGTGCTAATATACAAAGTACAAAACAAACTCTTTGTAGTCTTTTCCAAACTTTTCAATCTCCAAACCTTTCAACTCATGCATTGCAAGTAATTTCAGAAGGTTTATTCAAACAATTTCGACATGGTTGTTATTCTGCCATATCTATCCTGAAACTTGAATCTAAACAAGATTAATTGCATGTTTATTTCCCAGTGGAGAGGGCTCCAGAGCATCTGCATGCTTGGGGTTGTCCCTCCCACTTGCTCCTAGTAGGCAGGTAACAGAGTATTTTGAACTGCCCACCGGTGAGGTCATCTAGGAGGGGCAACCCCCGGCTGGCCAGTCTGTTTCCTGCCTACGCTCCTGGTAGGACGTGTCTTTCCTTTGTCCTCACCTGCCCTCTCCCACGTGGCCGGCGCCATATTAAAAAAAAAACAAACTTTAAATTACCACTCGTTGGTTTCTTGGAGCCACGCAAGGGAAAGGGCAGGATGAGTTCTCCTGAGGAAACTGACACTGTTATCGCGGCGGTGATTGCAGGAGAGAGGATGACCAGGCAGGGCAGCCACATTCTGGCTGCAGCTGAGGAAGAGGTCGTCCTGAGGAGCTCTGCTGCCAGTGGCAACGGCAAATCCAGCTCCTCAAAGGGCAGCAGCAGCAAGAAGAGACCGAATAAGGGGGAGAAGCCCCCCACCTTGGTCGCTGCTGGCTGCGCCCTGAGCCCGCTCGACCCGGGCGGGTCTCGAGATGGCCGGGAGGAGGAATCTGCCGCGCTACCTCAGGACGAGGAGGAGGCGCGGACCATCCCTTTCAACGGGGCGCGCTCTGCAGTGCAGGCGACCCAGGCCATTCCCCCTGCACCACCGGAGGATCCAGCCCGTTCCCCCCGCCAGTGGAGATCGTGAGTGGGGCGCTACCCTGGGGAATGGGAGCGCTGGAGGAAGGAGTGCTTACCCTTGCCCAGGAGTGGGTTAAGAGCATTGTGGCCAGGGAGACGTTAAGCTGGCTGGCGGTGGGGCTTTTCTAGCCAAGTTAAGGGTGGACCGGAGGGTGCGCCCGAGGGGGGGCTCAGGTTACTCAGGCCCCAACCCCCTGTTACCACTGCGACGGCCCCAGGTGCACCACCCCCACCCCCGCGACGGTTCCAGGCACTGCGACGGTCCCGGGCTGCACCACTCCCAACCCCGCGACGGTCCCGAGCAGCACCCCCCCTTCCCTGCCACGAACCCAGATTAGCAGCCATGGGAGCCCCAAACACCCCGCAGGGGCGGCAAGGGTGACAGGGCCAACAAAGGGAAGACTAAGCGCCCCAAAAAGCAGATGGGTAGCGCTGGCAAAATGACTGGGGGGGGCGATAAGGGCACCGCTGAGATGCCCAAACCCAGCAGTGCCTCCACACCCCACCCCACGGTTCCCCCAGTGGTTCCTTCCAGACCCCTCAGCGATGAGGATGACGAGGGCTGGGATACGGAGGGCACTCAGCCCCCAGAAAAGCGGCCAAGGCTCACCATGGGGGAGGATGTTAGATGTTAGCCAAGATGAGGACGCGGTATCCCTCTACTCGTCAACGGAGGAGGGATCTGACCTAGATGAGCAATCAGACAGAGAGGAAGAGGAGTTGTCTGAGGAGGAGCAGGCGGAGGGGCCAACACCTCGCCCCTTGGCTCGTCACTTCCTACAGGAAGACTTTGCCGTTTTGCTAAAGAAGGTGGTCAGGACCCTGGGCCTAAAACTCCCTACCGTGTTGCAGTCTCAGATGGATCTGGATCTACCAAAGATTTCTGGCGAATTGTTTCCGGAGCCACAACAGACTGCGCTGGAAATGCCAGTTCCGGCTGCAGTAATACATTTAATTAGTGATGAATGGAAGACACTGGCAGTGGCTAGACCACAGCCAGCTTTGGCAAAGAAACTATACGCCCTTCCCAAGAAGGTGATGGGAAAACTACAAGTCCCACTCATCGACGCGCCGGTGTCAGAGTTGGTCCCATCTGCGATTTTCTGTAGAGATGGGGAAGAAACCCTGAAGGTCCCGGAGGACAGACACATGAACATAGCACTCAAGAGGGCCATGACGCTTTATCCTTGGCAATTAGAGCATCCACAACAGCCACCATGATGGCCCGAGCGGCAATGCAGTGGTCCAAGGACGCATTAGACGATGTGCCAAAAGCGCAGACTAGAATCCATCAGGACCTCAATAAGCTGGCTAAGGTTTCCGCGTTCTTGCCAGATAGTACCTTGGACTCCATCCAATTCTGTGCAAGGGCCCAGGCAGCGGCAGTTGCAGCAAGAAGACAGGTGTGACTGAAATCGTGGAGTGTGGACTTCAAGTCTAAGCAGAATCTGGTCTCTTCCCCCTTCCTGGGCGAGAAATTGTTCGGCGAATCCCTGGAGCCAGTTCTTGTGGAGGATAAGGATAAGAAGAAAAAGACCTTGACCTCTATCCGCAAACGCGAAGAGAGGAGGTTCTCGAGGAAATACCGGCCCTTTCGAGCCTCAGGGAGCCACCAAGGTTCGACCTCAGCATCTCAGTCTGGGTCCAGGGACTACAGACCCTCCAGATCTCGCTGGGGAGATAGTAGATACCACCGCAGAGGTCAGCAGGGTGGCACAGGGAAGACTGGGCAATCCCAGTCTACCAAACCTGCCTCCAAATCGCAGCAATGATGGTGTCCTCCCGGTGGGAGGAAGACTTCAGGCCTTCGTGGGGACTTGGGAAAACTGTACCTTGGACAAGTGTGTCCTTCGGTCTGTCCGTCAAGGTTACCGGATAGAGTTCTCTCGAACTCCCCCACATTGGTTTCTCCCTACTTCGTGCCACAAGGACACGGAGAAGCAACGCCTGATGAACGAAGCTATTCAACGTCTCCTGCAAATGGGGGCCATAGAGGAGGTGCAGAAAGCTCAAAGAGGGATGGGTTGTTACTCAATCCTATTCTTGGTGCCCAAGAAGAACGGAAGCTGGCGAGTGGCTTAAATTTGAAGGGAGTGAACAAGTTCATGTGAAAGCGAAGGTTCAGAATGGAGACTCTGAGACACATTCTAGAGACTGTGAGACCGGGGGACTTCATGTCCTCTCTGGATTTGCCGGATGCTTACCTCCACATTCCTATCCATCAGGACCATTGCCAGTTCCTGTGCTTCTGCTACAGCAACAGACATTTCCAGTACAAGGCGCTTCCCTTTGGTCTCTCCTCGGCTCCCAGGATTTTCACGAAGATCCTAGTGACTCTGGTGGTGAACTGGCAACATTTAGGAATACATGTCTATCCTTACTTGTATGACTTACTGATACACTCCGCATCTCGCCAGGAGGCGGAGAGAGAGGTCAGGCTGGTTCTGGATTCCCTCCTCAGGCACGGTTTCCAGGTCAACTTTGAGAAGAGCTCCCTATCCCCGGCTCAGCAAATCCAGCACCTGGGAGTGATCGTGGACTCAGTGGAGGGACAAGTCCAGTTAAACCCAGAGCGAATAAATTCGATTCACAGGATGATACAGAAGGTGGTCTCAACCCCCAGAACAGACATGTCACTAGCCCAACTACAGGGCCTAATGATAGCGACAGTGGGGTATCTCCCGTGGGTGAGGTTCCATGCCAGGGCACTCCAGTGGTTCCTACTCCCTTGCCAATAGGAGATAGCCAACAGAAGAGATCACCCAGTAAGATTACCACAGGAGGTCAGGGAGTCACTCCAGTGGTGGCTCTCCCTGACCATACGCAAGGGAAGGCCATTGTGGCAACAGGACAAGATCCAAATTACCACGGATGCCAGCTTAAGGGGATGGGTGGCACATTGCGGACCCCACCTGGCCCAGGGAAGATGTTTGGCAAAGGAGGCGACACACAGCATCAACTGGCTAGAACTCAGGGCGGTCCGACTGGCCCTGCTAGCCTTCGGCGACCTGGTGAGGAACAGGGCAGTGTTGGTGCGAACAGACAACGTCACGGCGAAAGCACACATAAATCACCAGGGAAGAACGAGGTCCCGGGCCCTCATGATGGAAGCGGCATGTCAGTTGAGGTGGGCGGAAGAGAACCTCACGTCGATAACGGCCGAACATCTTCAGGGGACCCTCAACTTAATGGCGGATTGGCTCAGCGGATCGGATATCGACCAGGGAGAGTGGAGCCTTCAGGAGGCGTTCGACAACGTCGTCCGACGCCTGGGACATCCAGAGGTAGATCTATTTGCCTCACCAGTGAACGCGAAACTCCCTTGCTTCTTCTCCCGCTACATAACAGGGAGCAAAGGACATGGATGCATTGACGCGCCCCTGGCCTCGAGCGCTTCTATACTCCTTTCCCCCAGTTCATCTGATATCCAAGCTGATCAACAGGGTACGGGCAGAAGAAGCGGAAGTCATATTAATTGCACCCGAATGGCCATGAAGGAGCTGGTTCCCAGAAATCTTCAACTTGCAAGTGGATTCGGCAACAATTCCAGTACGAGACGATCTGTTAGCCCAAGGACAGGTGTTTCACCCAGACCCAGCCTGGGTACAGCTCCGCACGTGGAGATTGAGCGGCAGATGCTCACAGTGAGGGGATACTCACGCAGAGTAGTTGGAACGATCCTGCCGTCCAGACCTGAATCCACGCAGCGTATCTACGAGTACACCTTTCGAGTGTTTCGACGATAGTGCAGGCGGAAGAGCCTGGACTTCAGAGAAGTATCAATTCCTGTTTTGCTGGACTTCTTACAAGATGGGGTGCAGGCGGGGCTTCAGGCGAACACAATAAAGAGACAGGTGGCGGCCATCACGTCGTTCTTACCTGCTGGACGGGTGCACTCCATGTCCACACACCCCTATCTCCGCTGCTTCATCAAGGAGCTGTCAAACTTAGCTCCCCCTACAGTACACAGATTCTCGACGTGGGATTGCCATACAGTCCTAAAGGCGCTAACGGTAGCCCTGTTTGAGCCCCTGTGGGAGGTACCTCTAAAGTTCCTGACTTGGAAAGTCCCCTTCTTGGTGGCAGTTACCTCAGCGCGCAGGGTGTCAGAGCTCACAGCGATGTCAGCCAGGCAGGATCTGTGTATCTTCAGAACGGATTCAGTGGTACTTAGACTTCGCCCAGACTTCAAACCAAAAGTCGATTCGGTGTTCCACAGGACCCCGGAGATCGTGTTGCCCTCCTTCTGCCCAGATCCTGGGAGGGAATTGGAACAGATATGGCACACCTTAGACATGCGCAGGGCGGTGAAAATCTACATATGACGGACTGCTCAGTTCAGAACGTCTGAGACTCTATTTGTGTCTCCGCATACCAAGTACCTGGGAAGAAAGGTACCCCCTTCCACATTGGGCCGGTGGATCAGGTGCTGCATCATGACGGCTTATGAAACACAGAATAAGCCGGTGCCAGAGGGGATCTTGGCACATTCCACCCGAAGCGCGGCAATATTGGCGGCTTGGGAAGAGGATGCTCCATTAGAGTCGATCTGCAAGGTGGCTACCTGGAAGTCTTCGTCAACCTTCGTGCGACACTTCAGGCTGGACAAGTGGCAGTCCGTGGAGGCCGCATTTAGCAGATGGGTGCTGCAGCGAGCTGTTCAACCTTAAAAGGCCATGCAGCTCGCCTTACCCACCCATAACTGGAGCTTGCTACATCCCAAGCATGCGGATGCCCTGGAGCCCTCTCCACTGGGAAAAGGAATGTTGGTCTTACCTGTGATACGTTCTTTTCCAGTGTAGAGGCGAAGAGCATCCGGGCCCACCCAGGGCAAGCAAGAGAGTTTATGCCAACGGACTGAGGTCTATCAGTATGACATCTGAGCCAGCGAGAAAACTACAGGACCTTGACAGAAGAATGTACAGACGGCCGGATTCCTGATGCTACTGCATCGGGAGGCTGTGGTATGGACTGGCCAGCCGGGGGTCATCCCTCCTAGATGACCTCACCGGTGGGCAGTTCAAAATACTCTGTTACCTGCCTACTAGGAGCAAGTGGGAGGGACAACCCCAAGCATGCGGATGCTCTTCGCCTCTACACTGGAAAAGAATGTATCACAGGTAAGACCAACGTTCCTTTCTTGTTCTGCTGTTTTTATTTTAACCTGAAAGGGCCATATGATACTAAGAAAAATGGATTGATTTTAGTGAAAAATCTGTCTCTCTGTGTGTCTCTTTAAATGGGTGTGTTGTCTTTGCCCTTTTATGCTAAGTATATAGGAAAATTTGAAATGCGGAAAGATAGAGAAAGAGAAACTGCCCCCCCCCCAACATTGCCAGCTGCATTTCTTGGGAGAATTCATTTCCTCAGTGAAGGAAATAATCAGAACCACCAAAAGCCTTCTCATTGCCAAGTCAGAGTGGCACACCCTTCACCCCAGGAAGAGTGAAGCTTTCTCTCCTTGAGTTTGGCCTTTAAAAAAAAAAATGTTTGGGGAGGAGGGGTAAGATGAAACTGCCACAAGCCTGGTGACATTTTCCTCTTATTTCTATGCAGATTTCTTTTCTGAGCCAGCCACATCTTTCTGAGGCCAAATTAAAGCATCCTTTTAGGATGTTTTCAAGTATGGTTGTTTAAAGGAGGTGATTAAGAAATGTGCCTGGTTATCCTTAAAAGAGGAATTTATCTCCTTTTTTTCAAGAGACTAGAACCAATGGATTCAAATTACAAGAAAAGAGATTCCACCTAACAATAGAAAGAACTTCTTTACTGTAAGAACTGTTCAGTAGTGGAGTAGACTGTCTTGAAGAATGGCGGACTCTCCTTCTTTGGAGCTCTTTAAACTGGTTAGATAGGTGTCTTTCAGGAGTGATGTACATGGCAGGGGGTTGGACTAAATGTCCCGTGTGGTCCCTTCCCACTCTAAGATTCTGTTTGTCTGATAGCCAGCAAGCCACATCTTTTGCCTACAAAACCACATAACTTTCTCTGCCCATCTAGCCTATCATCTATCTACAGTGGCTACCTACTTGACCAGTCTGTCGTACAATCTAATTATCATGAGAGGATATTTGAAAGAAGCCAGTTTGGGAGTACAGTTTATAAAAGATGATATTGAACCATGTCTCTGTAGGTAATGTAATGAATATGGATAATGGTAATTACCTCTTAGGCTTCCATCCAAGTACTAACCAGGCCCGACCCTGCTTAGCTTCTGAGATCAGACGAGATCGGGCGTGTTCAGGGTGGTATGGCCGTAGGCGGTTTTTAAGGAAAATGGCGGTTTTTAAGGAATAGAGAAGAAGACTGGGAAAGTTACAAGCAAACAAATGCTTTAGGTTATTTGTACAAAGGAAGTCAGGTTTTAATATTTGAAATATTTTGTAAATCGTCATGGGTAACACCACGTGACAACACTACGTGTAATACAAATGACAGTATAAGTGTACAGTTTTGTTCTAGTACAATAAAAAAGTAAACTTAAAAAAAAATTACCTCTTAGGCTTCGTTTAAAAGGAAATGCCAACTAAACATTTCTCTTACTGTCTGCACTCATATAGTGGCCCTCCTGATTCGTGGGCTCTGGATCCACAATTTCTAGTGGCCACGGATTGTCATGTCCTGTACTTAAAATTGCAGTGACATGATCATGGACGAATGGAAGCACCAACACACATGACACTGCCATTTTATAATATGAGATGCAATCATCCACATTATTGTCATCCGTGGGGCATCCCAGAACCAAACACCCATGTATCCAGGGGGCCAACTGTACTCTACTATGCTCATCCCTTACTGCCTCTCCTTTATTCATCTGGGAGACACAATACAGGTCAAATTTGCACATTTTTATTTAAAATGAGAAGCACTTTTCCCTCCCACACCATATTGTCCTTGATGTCAGCTGGACCCTCTGACAGTGGTAACCTATGTTGCTTTGAGGTAGGATAGAAGTCCTTGATGGACTGGTCTGCCGATTGCTTCTGACCAAAGGACCACCAGAATTATCAAAACAGATGATTGACCCCTCCTTAGGTGAAAATTACTGCTGATGCTATGCTGGCTGTAGGCCCCGCCCCCATCATATTACCTCTTAACCTTCTCTTTAGTTCTCTCCTAAATGAAGAGTGAGTTGTATCACAACCTGTTCCTTCCTTTCCCTTCTGTCCAGTTCTGTATGTTCTGCATTCGTTAACAAGGTTGTGAAGTTTTTTCCTCTCTGGAGCATTAGTTTCTTCAGCTGTTAGTGACTCACCTTCTAGGGGTTGCTCCTGCCCCACGCAGGGACACTGAAGGTTCTTTTTTATTCCTGCCTACTGGAGTAAATGGGAGGAGCAACCCAAGTTACAGGAAGTTCATCCCTTATCTGCTAGAAACAAATGCATCAAAGGTAAGATTAAAGTTCCTTTCTCTCTGTGTGTTTCAGCTAAAGAAGCCTTGTATTTTAACAACTCACCTGGTAGCTGTACATTACAAGGAATTCAATAAAAGCAATTGAATGGGCTAATGACATAGAAGCAAAAAAGCCTTTTAACTGAAGGAACAACAAAAAAGATGATGGACAGGAGGAGGAGAGGCAGAATAATCTCTATCCCTTGGCTACCAGTTTTTCATAGAAAAGCCTTCAGGGTTGTCTTTCCATGTTTTGGTTTTGATATATATTTTTAAGTTCTGTTTGGTAATCACTTCAATATACATATATATATATATATATATATATGCACACAGTCTATATACATTCCCTTGGTTTTGCTATTTTTCAAATAGTTTGACCAGGGCACCTAGTTTGCTCTATCTTGTAGAACAAGTTCACTGCATCTAGCCCTGTATTGTCTGTTTTGATTTGCAGTGTCTAATGAGGAGCTTGGACAGAAAAGGTTTTTACACATCTCTTGTTGCCTGATCCTCCTTATTGGAGTTGCCACATGTGGACCTTTGGGCCTTTTGCATGCCCAGCTGCTACCATTGAATGACAGTTCTTTCCTTTACAGGTGCCTAAAAACCAACAGAGGCCAGCACAGCAAAACTTGTCTGCTGAAATGTGTGTGATTTGTTTGTCTACTCCAATTCTTTTTGCCCTTTACTCTTTTCATCATCACAGTGACATTTTAGCAATACTTCCTCACCACCTGCCTCTGAGTTGGTACCTACTAATAAGACTGTCAGCCCACATTGAAACATTATAGCAAACAGCAAACCTGTAGGCCTGAGCAACTGTTTTAAGCAGCTTAATTCCCTAAGGAGAACCTGACCTGCCTTCTTTCTGGAGGCAAACACCTTCGGCCAATTATACAAAGACTGAAGAAACAGGAGTGGCACGTTGGCTCACACCTCTGCCAAGCCTGCCTCTTAGTTTTATATAGATAATTAAATGGCCTAAGACGGAATTGTGTGGTATCCTGTGTGGAAGGAACAAAGCCTGGCAGTTTTGGAGGGAGAAATAACAAATGTCTTTTAAAGTAAATAATATTTATTGTCCAGATCTGTCACTGTTACAATTCATGTCAAGTCACTTTTTGGTGTGGTTTGACTAGGAAGGTAATCCTGTCTCCTTCACAGTTGGTCTAGAAAAAACAGCATGAAATGTGGTGAAACAGATTCTTTGATGCTGCTGTTCAAGAGTATTGCAATTCTTTTTCCAAAAAGGAGAGTAAAGCCAAATAAATGTTTTGCATTGAAAAATAGTTGGAAAATAAAAGTAAGATGATCTCTTAGTGATTTTGTTGCCTGTGTTGTGGAATAAGCCTGTTCCACCCAAGATACTGATCCAGATAATCATACCTTTATTAGAACATGGAAGCTACATTATAACAGAAAAGGATGCCCACCATTGGCTCTTCTTCATCCTGGAGAGAAATGACTATTTGGGTGCCACAGAGTTCTGTCCTGGGCCCAGTGCTATTCAACATCTTTTTCAGTGACTTGGATGATGGAATAGAGGGCATGTTTATAAAATTTGCAGATGACATCAATTTAGCAGGAGTAGTGAATACCCCACAGGACAGGATCAGAATTCAAAATGACCGTAACAGATTGGGGAGCTGAGCCAACACTAACAAAATGAATTTTAACAGGGAGAAATGTAAGGTACTACATTTATGTAGAAAATATGAAATGAAGAGATATAGGATGGATGACACCTGGCTTTCCAACAATACATATGAAAGGAATCTAGGAGTCTTAGTGGATTACAAGCTGAACATTGGTCAGCAGTATGGTGCGGTAGCCAGAAAAGCCAGTGTTATTCTAGGCTGCATCAATAGGAGTATAGTGTCTAGATCAAGAGAAGTAATAGTGCCACTGTATTCTGCTTTAGTCAAGCCTCACCTGGAATACTGTGTCCAGTTCTGGGCACCACAATTCAAGGATATGGACTAGCTGGAACGTGTCCACAGCAGGGTGACCAAAATGGTAGGAGGTCTGGAAGCCATGCCCCTGGAAGCCAGGTTGAGAGCATCTGGATAAAAATTAAAGGGGAGGGAAACAACACGGATGTTATTGTGGGACTCTACTACAGACCCCCAAGTCAAACAGAGGAATTGGATGATGCCTTTTTCTAGAACAGATGAACACATACGCAGAAAGGAGAGATGTAGTAGTGATGGGTGACTTCAACTATCCTGATATTTGCTGGAAATCTAACTCAACCAAAACTTCAAGGTTTAGCAAATTCCTTACTTGCCTGGAAGACAATTTCATGGTCCAAAAGGTGGAAGAGGCAATAAGGGGGTCAGCTATTTTAGATCTGATCTTAACCAACAGGGATGACCTGGTTAATGGGGTGCAAGTGGTGGGATCCTTAGGTGAGAGTGATCATGTTCTCCTGGAGTTTGTTATACAATGGGAAGGAGAAGCCAGGCATAGTCAGACATGCATTCTTGACTTTAGAAGAGCTGATTTCAATAAACTCAGGGAAATACTGGGGGTGATCCCATGGTCAGGAGTACTAAAGGAGAAGAGACCTCAAGACGGATGGGACTTTCTCAAAAGGGAGATACTGAAGGCACAATTTCAAACAGTACCATTGAGGAAGAAAAATGGGAGGTGTCTCAAGAAACCAGGATGGATGACTAAAGAAATATCAACAGAGCTAAGTTTTAAACGGAACATGTATAAGAAATGGAAAAAGGGGGAAATCACCAAAGAAGAATTCAAACAGATAGCGAACACATGTAGGAGTAAAGTCAGAAAAGCTAAAGCACAGAATGAGCTCAGGCTTGCTAGAGAGGTTAATAACAATAAAAAGGATTTTTTTTGGGTATGTCCGCAGCAAAAGGAGGAAGAAGGAAATGGTAGGGCCACTATGCGGAGAAGATGGCAAAATGCTAACAGGGGACAGAGAAAAGGCAGAATTACTCAACACCTTCTTTGCCTCAGTGTTTTCAGAAAAGGTAAAGGGGAACCAACCTGAGGATAAAGGTACAGAAGACACAACAGGGGAAATCCAGCACAGAATAAGCAAAGAGGTAGTACAGGAATACCTTCTTAATCTAAATGAATTTAAATCTCCAGGACCAGATGAACTACATCCAAGAGTATTAAAAGAGCTGGCAAATGTAATCTCAGAGCCATTGGCAATAATCTTTGAGAACTCCTGGAAAACAGGAGAAATCCCAGCAGACTGGAGGAGGCCAAACGTTGTCCCCATCTTCAAAAAGGGGAAAAAAGAGGATCCCAACAATTATCGTCCAGTTAGTCTGCCATCAATACCAGGAAAGATTCTAGAGCAGATCATTAAACAGAGAGTCTGTGAACATTTAGAAGGAAATGTCATAATCACAAAAAGTCAACATGGGTTTCAGAGAAACAAGTCATGCCAGACTAATCTGATCTCTTTTTTTGATAAAATTACCAGCTTGGTAGATGAAGGGAACGCTGTGGACATCGCATACCTTCATTTCAGTAAGGCTTTTGACAAGGTTCCCCATGACATTCTTGCAAACAAGCTTGTAAAATGTGGGCTAGACAAGTTAACTGTTCAATGGATTTGTAATTGGTTGACCGGCCGAACCCAAAGGGTGCTCAGCAATGGCTCCTCTTCATCTTGGAAAGATGTGACCAGTGGGGTGCCACAGGGTTCTGTCCTGGGCCCAGTGCTATTCAACGTCTTTATCAATGACTTGGATGAGGGAATTAGGGGCATACTTACCAAATTTGCGGATGACACCAAATTAGGAGGAGTAGCTAATACCCTAGAGGACAGGATCAAAATTCAGATGACCTGGATAAACTGGAGAGCTGGGCCAAAGCTAACAAAATGAAATTCAATACGGAGAAATGTAAGGTACTGCACTTAGGGCGAAAAAATGAAATGCATCGATATAGGATGGGGGAGACCTGGCTGAATGAAACTACGTGCGAAAGGGATCTAGGAGTCCTACTTAGACCACAAGTTGAACATGAGTCACCAGTGTGATGCGGCAGCCAAAAAGGCCAATGCAGTTTTGGGCAGCATCAATAGAAGTATAGTGTCCAGATCAAGGGAAGTAATAGTGTCGCTCTATTCTGCCTTGGTCAGACCTCACCTAGAATACTGTGTCCAGTTCTGGGCACCACAATTCAAAAAGGATATTGACAAATTGGAGCGTGTCCAGAGGAAGGCGACTAAAATGGTGAAAGGTCTGGAAACCATGCCTTATGAGGAGAGACTTAGGGAGCTGGGTATGTTTAGCCTGGAAAAAAGACGGTTAAGAGGCGATATGATAGCCCTATTTAACAGAGATTCCACCTCAACATTAGGAGGAACTTTTTGACAGTAAGAGCTGTTCGGCAGTGAAACGCACTCCCTCGGAGTGTGGTGGGGTTTCCTTCCTTGGAGGTCTTTAAACAGAGGCTGGATGGCCATCTGTCGGGGATGCTTTGATTGTGATTTCCTGCATGGCAGGGGGTTGGACTGGATGGCCCTCGTGGTCTCTTCCAACTCTGCAATTCTATGATTCTATGATTCTAAGTATTTTAAGGGGTGTCACGTTGAGGATGGAGCAAGCTTGTTTTCTGCTGCTCCAGAGATTGCAACATGGTGCAATGGATGCAAGCTCCAGGAACAGAGATTCCACCTCAACAATTGGAGGAACTTTTTGACAGTAAGAGCTGTTTGGCAGTGGAACGCACTCCCTCGGAGCATGGTGGGGTCTCCTTCCTTGGAGGTATTTAAACAGAGGCTGGATGGCCATCTGTCGGGGATGTTTTGATCGTGATTTCCTGCATAGCAGGGGGTTGGACTGGATGGCCCTCGTGGTCTCTTCCAACTCTGCAATTCTATGAGGAGTAGCTTAGGGAGCTGGGTATGTTTTGCCTGGGGAAGAGAAGGTTGAGAGGTGACATGATAGGCATGTTTAAATACGTGAAAGTATTCCACGTTGAAGAGGGAACAAGCTTGTTTTCTGCTGCTCCAGAGACTAGGGAGCTTACTGCACGCAGAAATAAAGCGGCAGGGCAGCTGGAAGTTTCCACTTCCCATGCTGTGATGTCGTTTTTCCAGCGCTGTACCATTCCAATCCTGCTGGAGACTGAGGTAAAACTGCATCCTTTTTCTAACTGATTTTTCCGGTTAGCAAAATATGCTGTTTTTCCTTGGTCTCCCAAGGGACCAAAATGGAAGAATGATGACGTTGTAAAGCAGCACAGAAGAAAGAACCTTCCATGCTTTACTTTGGCACGGTATAAGCCTCTAGGACATGGAGCAGTCGAATCAAACTGCAGGAGAATTGATTCCACCTAAATATTAGGAAGAAACTCCTGACAGTAAGAGCTGTTCAACAGTGGACTACACTGCCTCAGAGTGTGATGGGAGCCTGTTTCTTTGGAGGTTTTAAAAGAGAGGCTGGATGGCCGTCTGTCGGGAGTGCTTTGATTGTGTATTTCTGGAAGGTAGGGGGTTGGACTGGATGTAACCTCATGGCCTCCTCCAATTGTGATTCTATGATTCCAGGATGGACTATTCATCTGTCTCTCAGGACTGGATACCTTGACTGACAGCTTCTCTCACAGCTTTCCAACAGCAGGTCTTTCCGAACACCTGTTTCCTGATCCTTTTAGATGGAGATGCTAGGGATTGAACCTGAGACCCAGGACAAATGTGGTCTGTCCTGGGAGCTGCTATCCTTTCTGTTACCTTCAGGAGCCATAGCAGCATGAATCAAGGGTGCTAAGTGTACTTTTAGATGGGTACATGAATAATTGTATAATTGAGTAAATATCTCAGGGGATATCATGTAGAAAATAAAGTGAGCTTGTTTTCTGCTGCCTGTACTAGAACCTATACCAGTGATGGCAAACCTATGACACGTGTGTCAGCACTGACACGTGTAGCCATTTCTGATGACACACAGCTGTAGGCCTCCCCTCCACCTGCAACCTCACCACCCTCCCTAAAGTGGCGATCGGGGTTTTCAAAGCCCTGGTCTCCACTTTCCTCCATCCCCCACCCTCCTAAAGTGGCGATCGGGGTTTTCAAAGCCCTGGTCTCCACTTTCCTCCATCCCCCACCCTCCTAAAGTGGCAATCAGGGCTTCAAAGCCCCATTCGCCACTTTCCTCCACCACCACCCAGCCTCCCTAAAGTGGCGATCGGGGCTTTGATGCCCCGGTCGCCACTTTCATCCCCCCTCCCACCCTCCCTAAAGTGGAGATCAGGGCTTCGAAGCCCTGGTCCCAATTCCTCCCCCCTCCCACCCACCCCCCAAAGCGGGAATCTGCAAATATGCGGAACCATGAATCTGAAACCCATGAATGTGGAGGGACAATTGTAGTTGCAAATTTTCATCCTCCCTTATTAGACACTCTGTGCCGGAAGTCTGTAGGCCAAAACAACAGAAGTCCGGCACAGAGTGTCTAGTTCTGGGACTTCCGGTTAAGCCAGGATCTTTGCCCTCACTTCTGCCAGCAGAAATAATGTTTTTTCTCAAAGTGACACACCACCCGAGTTATGCTCAGTTTTTTGGCGAAGTTTGACACACCAAGCTCAAAAGGTTGCCCATCGCTGACCTAAACCAATGGCTTCAAACTACAAAGAAAGAGATTCTTTCTAAACATTAAGATGAATTTCTTTGCTGTAAGAACTGTTTAACTGGACAGGCCTTGGAGGATGGACCCCCTTTCTTTCTTTGGAGGTCTTTAAATGGGTGTTGTATGGCCATTTCAGAGGAGTGCTTTAGTTACGTGAGTGGCAGGGAGTTGGACTAGATGACCCTTACATTTCCCTGCAGCTCTAAGACTATGATTCTTTGATCCTTGTATTTTTGTACTAGACAAGATAGATTCTCAGGGGAGAAAATGATACAGTCACAAGTAGAGCTTGGAAAAGTTAATTTTTAGAACACAATCCCAGAATCCCCCAGCCAGTATTTCCAGTGGCCATGCTGGATGAGATATTTTGGGAGTTGTCATCCAAAAAGGTAACTTATCAAAGCTATGGTTGCAACTAACAGTTCACTACTGTGGTCATGTCACTCTGGATTGTCTCATTGTGGGCATCGGAGCTGTGGTGGTAGTGAGAGTGAAAACAATATATTGAGCCTCAGACAAGCAGTGGCATGTACCTTCTGCCCACAGGGATGTCTGTTTTTCTTCACATCCCATCTGCTGTCTCCAGAAGGCAGCAATGACTCTCAGACATCACTGAGTAAAGGAAGAAATACCTTGGCAGTTCCAGCCTTGTTTTTCTAAGAGTGCCCCCCCCCACTGCATCTTATTTGGAACTGGGGAAACATCAGGGTGAATTATTAATCAGCATTAGTAACCCTCTTAATATTTTCAAACATTGACCCCAAAGCAACAAAAGATAAATAATACCGAAGTCTAATAATGATTGCTTTATCCACAGCCAGTATTCTGTGACACTGCACATGAAGGGAAACACTTTCTGATTAAATAAAGGTGTACCAATATCTGGACACTTTGGGAATGATCTGCACCCATATTGCTGTTAGCTTAATCTCAACTGTAACTTCTTTTGTTCCTTCACTGCCATCAGTGGTCCAATATGTCTTGCGTTGGGATTTCTGTGTTCTCTTTAGAGTTTGGATACATGGAGCAGTATTTTCACAGAGAAGGAAAGAATCAGGGAGAAATGGCATAAATTAAAATAGCAATGATTTTGGGTCAGTTGTGGGTGAATAATAATGCATGTTTCCCGCTTATGTTCATCTCAGCGTTTGTCTTGGTTAAATGTGTTTCATCTCTTTCACTCGCCAACTCACACACACACTCACTAGATTTTTAAGGATGGGATCCTTTTACCTTAATTATGCCTTGATGGGAAAACCAAGCAGTTCCCCACCTCTAGGCTCCTTGCCACATTCTAGATCCTTCTCTGCCCTTTCTCTCCCTCTTTTTCTCTCAGTGTTTTTGGAGCTGGAGGCTGGCTACAGCTTACTGTTTGGTCGGTTTCTATGGAGGAAAGAAAACAAAAGCCTGCCAGGCCTGGAATAATATTTTTTTAAAAGAAGGCAAAGAAGAAGAAAAGGAAAGAAATATGATCCCACTGGACTCTAGAGGCAAAATGGGGAAAGTTTCTCTGTCCTTTTATCCTTTTACAGTTTTTCTTGCCCCCTCCCACCCCACTGTAAGTTACTTGCCCAAACAAGACCTTAAAAGCCATCTAGGAGGTTTTATGGGAGGAAAAATTCCACTAGATGTGGCTTCCCCTCCATGGCAGCACTGTGAGGGGGAGATGTTGGCATCCACATCCAGTAAAACTGCTTTCTCTGTGACTTGAAAAACACAGGAGCTTCTGCAGAATCCAAATGGCAAACCCTGCTTAGAGATGTGGAAATGATTCTTGTAAGGTTTTTTTTTTTTTAAATGATATTCTGCACTTTCCCTTTGTCTTCTTTCCTCCCACCCATTTATGACTGGCAGTCGCAGCTGGAATGGGATACCTTGCTGCAGCTGTTAAAACTACTTCAGAATGCTTCTATTGAATTCTTTGCAAGTTCTGTTGGCTTGGAGAACTGCCTCTACCTCTCCTTTGTGCCTTTGGGCTGGCATCCAGGAGGAGTTCATTTCTCCACGCCCTTGTTTTGCTCACAACTCCAAACTTGCTGGTAGAAGCCATGATTTTTGTTCCTGAAATGCTTCGGAACTGTTTGCGCAAAAATGTCTGTAAAACAGAACTGGAACTAAACCCCAAACCAAGTATGTGTTGCCAGGTGTTGGGTTTCATTGTAATTCCAAAATGTTGGATGAAGTACTCTTTCCCTCCCCCCCCCCTTTTCCTGTTCTTTTTAAACTGAGCCTGCAACCTGGGACATTGTTAAAAATTGGGAGAGGAGGCAGGAACCAGGCCAAATTCTGTGGTTAAGGCTGCTTTGTGTGTGTTCCCCTCTTCTAATAAAATTGGAAAGAGATTAAGAAAGAGAAAAGTGAGTAAATTAAAAACTTTTCTGAGGGGAAGTGGTTAATTTTGCATTGTGAACTTTTCATTTATTTCCTATTATGAATGATTACCCTCATCCTCAGGCCTATATTTGTCATTGTCCTAGCCTTTCCCAAACCTGTACTCTCCAGGCTTATTTGACTGCATTATCATCATCTCACATGATTGGCTGTCTCTGGATGAAGGAAGTTATTTATAATCCAGCAAATCTAGAGGGCAGATTGGGTTTGGGGCAGATTGTGTGGCAGACATTGACCATATTGACTGTATGACAAATGTGGGCCAGGTTCCCTGTTTCCAGGTCATCTGACCTTCCATCTGGGCCTTTAATAGCCCTGGCTGTAGACAGTATAGAGATGTAGGCGAGTGATGGTCAGAAGGGGTTACACAGTTTCCACTGTTGGGAAGACTGAGCAGCAATGAAGAAATGAAAGATCATGCACTAAATGTTTATTTGTGGTGATGCTCTTTGGGGATTTGCTTGTTTGATCCATGGTCATAGTAGACCTGGAAGCCTTGATTTGTTTAATCGCTAGATAGGTAAAAGTCAAGCAGAGTCAGTTTTCATTACTTAGAGCACATTTTAATTGCTAATGCTGTGGGCAGTGAGCTCTAGCCAATTAATTTGGAGCCAGCATAGGATTCTAGAGCTGGCATTTTTTCCTTGGGGTGAAACTGGCAAAACCACCTCTGAGCATTCCTTGCCGAAGAAAACTCAATGTAATTCATGTGGTCTCCATAAGTCGACAGACGATTTGAAGATGCACACACATACACACACAGCTAGCTTGAATTGAGAGTAACCTGGTACTTAAATGTAATGGGAGCATCATTTATTTTATAGTCTTATATCTTACCGTAGGCACATAATGGATATTCCAAACTGTTGCTGTCAATTTTTGTGTGTGCCTGCAAGTTCTTTTTGACTTATGGAGACCCTAAGGTGAGAGCCTTACAAATAGTGGTTTAGTTGTTAGACTGTTGGACTATGAGCTCATCTATATGGGAGGAAATAATGCACGTACCTGTTCATTATAGCAGTTCACAGTGGTGTTTCTTTGTCTCCATGGCGTTTTGGCAGAAACAATAGTCATAATAGCAAAGCTCATCTCTACAGTGTCCTCTCTCTGGCTTTTCTTCACAAACGAAGATTCAGGACGGACTCATTCTGCACTTTCTGCCAGCACGCTGATGACTAAACAGGCCAATCCGAGATAAACAAGTCTGGTTGCAGAAGGCACAGCAGAAGGTCTCCTTGGGTGATGTTTTTGGGTTGTGATTCTTTCTGCGTTGTCGTTTCTCTTCAAGACTTGTTTGGCGTGACTTCTCAAATAAGGCTGCAGCATTGTGGATAGTGTGTCTCCATGCCTTCCAATGTGAGGCCAGGGCAGACCATTGTTGGTGATCAATTTGGCCGAGCCTGAGATGTTGTTTCAGGGGATCCTTGTATCACTTTTTTGGAGTGCCCCTCTTACGCTGACCCGTGGCGAGTTCACCGTAGAGTACTATTTTTGGGAGGCGATGGTCCTCCATCCTAGAAATGTGCCCTGCCCAGCGCAGCTGTGTTCTCAGTATCATGGCCTCAATGCTGGTGATCCCTGCTTGCTCAAGGACAGCAACATTTGTCACATAGTCAGTCCAGTGTATATTTAGGATTGTGCGTAAACAGCGCTGATGAAAGCGTTCGAGGAGTTGTATGTGTTGGCGATGGGTGACCCATGTTTCAGACCCGTAAAGGAGAATAGACAGTACAATGGCTCTATGCACACTGATTTTTGTGCTTTGCCTCAGGTGTTTATTACTCCAGACTCTTTTGTAAAGTCTTCCAAATGCACTATGTGCCTTAGGGGCCCTGGTAGTGCAGCACCCAGAGGCAAGGAGGAGCGTGGCCACTGTAAGGAAGAGGAGGAGAGCCACCCATCCTTCACCCATCCTGGCAGCGGTGGAGTGGTGGCAGAGGCCTCCGATTCTGGCTGCAAAGGGATGGTAGGAGTCTCCTGGCCAGCCACTTGGGTTCCATGACTAAGTGGGGTTTTGAATCCTACTCTCCCAGAACCCCAGTGCAACATTCAAACCAGTGCAACACACTGAGTCAATGTGGTACTCCTTCCAATTCTTGGGTCTTCTAAATACAGTCAAGAGCAATTCTGTCTCCCCCCTCATTTGTGCAGACTGTTCCTTACCCATTTGAAGAATAATGCGTTCTCTGCCAAATACCATGTTCATGCAAAAGAAAACAGGTGCAGTTAGACCAATAGCAATAGCATAGCAATAGCATTGATATTTCTATTCTGCTTATCAGTGCCAAAGCACTCCCTAAGCAGTTTACAATGTGTTAGCTAATTGCCCCCAACAAGCTGAGTACTCAGTTTACTGACCTATGGAAGGCTGAGTTAACCTTGGAACCCTCTGGGATCGAACTTATAACGTTGCAGCTGCAGTGCTGTCATTTATCCACTGCGCCACCAGGTCTCCTTAGAGTGGTTTGTTGCTTTTAAAATTTTGATAATTGATGCCTGTGGTGGAAGGCAAGAGATGTCATGTATTTTGGCCATGTTTATTAATAAGAAAATGTTGGCTTTTGTTTTTGGGGGAAAAAGAATATGGCTGGTCCCTGGATCCATTAATACAGGCAATCCCTAGTTGACAAAGCCTCTGACAAAGAAATTCCTTTTTAAAAAAATATTTTTATGCTGCTCAGCCCCGTTTCCTCATTCTCTGTCTAGGTGGAGGCTTTTAGGAGCCATGGGATTAGGATGGTGAAAGAAGGCTAGTGAAACACAAAATTTTGGTTCAGTGTTACAGTAGTGACAGAGTTTTATGATCTAGTTCTTTAGATACATCGAGGATTATCTTTAGTTGGCCAATAGATCATGAAACTACTTAATCTGTAGCAGGATAGGAAGCCATCATCTCTGCTGAAGTTAAGACTAATAAAAGCATTTGTACATTAGGACCCCCCGTATCCACCAATTCATTATCCACTGATTCAGCTATCCACAGGACACAAAACTGCAGACCTACCATAGAGTCTTCCTAGAAAACATGTCCTCTCTAGCCATTTTCTAGGTCCACCAAGGCAATTCTTTGGTATTTTAAACCAGAAGTCCCATTATTTTCAACAAAGTTTGCTATTATCCTCGGTTTTCTGTATCCACCTCCCCCCGAACCAATCCCCAGTGGATGCGGGGATCCTACTGTATAGAATAACATTTCATTATTAATTCTGATTTCTCTATTTCATGCTATGGTTTCTCTGTGAATTTCCAAGTTGTTATTTTACCCATCAGCTGCCACCTTTGCATGTTAATAATTTGACTGGAGTAAGTAACAGTTCTTTCCTGGTATATTTTTCACACACAAGTGACAATATTACTTTACCTGTGGTGGACGTGGCTTGATTTGCCAGATTTACACATGGACTGTAAGCTTATTGCCTAGAATTTATCTTTCCACTGTGAATGTACATTGGGGAATTACTAGAGGCATGTCCTGCATGCCTGTGAATTATTTTATTTGTTCAAAAATTTCTTACAATAGATCAAAAATTACACAGGACCCATGGGTGGACTCTCAAAGGGTAAATTGAGGAAAGTGGGTGAGTGGGTGGGTGGGTGAGATATGTGAGGTCATGGATGCTCTGGAACATTTCCACTCTAAAAATTCTTCTCAGCTCCCTTCAGTAAACAGTGGCCTCAGTTGGCAGCTAAACAGTACAAGAGTTTATTTTTATTTCTTGGAATTCAGACACACACATCAGCATTCTCTACTGCAGAGAGAGAAGTATGGGGTACCAAAAAGAAAGATGGAGATTTAGGTAAGGTAGATTTTTAAAATCCTTCTGAAGTGTATTGCTCTTCCTGGTTGTTTTCTAGACAGTTAATGCCTTTTGAGGAGGGGTTTTGCTTATTGCTTTTACTTATGAGGTGACTGTCAGGATAATTCCTATTCTATTTTGAACTGCAGTGACAAACCTCCCTAGTTTCTACATTCCTGAACCTGTCCTTGAACTTGTGATCTCATGGTCTTTTGTAAAGGGAGTTAGACTATACATCGTCTTCCCTGATGTGATATACTCCAAGTGTTTTGGACGGCAGCTGCCATCAACTAGCATGGATCTTATTTTGAGAGAAAGGCAGCATACAAATGCAATAAACAAATCAATAAAATAAGTGGTGGAAACTCACCTGGAGACCATCACATTAGAGAAAGCTGATACAGACATGCTCTCACTGTTGCTGCTGCTGCTGCTGTTGTTGTGATGGGAGGAAAGTAGCAGTTACTACAAAGCTGGAACGACTTGCAGGATGACACTACTGAATCTTTCTATATGCCCAAAATGAGCTTTATGATAGACCGGTACCAGTTATGGTAAATGTCACTGAAGGTTCTGTTCTGTTCTTCTAATTGTCCATAAAGATTCCATGGGAGAAATGGCATTGACAGTCATTATCAACTATCAACATTGTCAACTACTGTACAGCAGTAGTATATAAGAGCATATTACTGTACAAACTGTCACACTACTGTATCTATTTAAACCCTTCTTTAATTTTAAACCTTAAAATAAGTCACATTTAGTTCACATCGTGTACTTGTGTACCTGGGAACTAGTCCCCATTACATACATCCAAGGCTTACTTTGGAGTAAGAATTGCATACCAAAGAGTCATAAACATTAACCAGAGGGGCGGAGTTTGCCTTTAATGTTTTTCAAAACTGGCTTCTGTACAACAGCTACTATAGATCTGTCACCTCATATGGACTTCTCTTGGACACAGTGATGGTCAGTAGAGATAGAGTCCCACCATCAGTTACCGAGTAAGTGATAAGACATCAGTTGTATATACGATGTGTGAATTAGAGTTTAGATACTAACAAATGGTGAGCGCCACTAAGATGCAAGTGTTGGCTCATTGGCCTAAAGATATACTTGGAATAATTGGTCTACATTATGCTACCAGCAGTTATCAGCATGAAATGGGGTGGGTGGGTGGGGTAAGGTCTGTGCAGCACCTTCCTATTGATAGGTATGTGCATTTCTACACCCATGGCCCCAAATAAATGCAACTGCTATTCCACAATGAGCAAAATCCTAATGAACTACAACTCCTCCAGACCCCCCTCTCTCTTTTATCTCACACAGAAAAAGATACACGCACACACTTTAAGGCACCGCCCTCAAAGAAAGGGATATGGCCTGATCCTGGTAAATATGGAGAGATGAGTCCTGTGAAGGCACTTGTAGAGGAAACTGGCTCTTCAGGTGTGATTGAACCATAACACCTCTCATCCCTGACCACAGGTTATGCTGGCTGGAGCTGATAGAAATTGGAGTCCAGCAACAGGACTAAAGTTATAGCGAAAGAGTATAGGCCTTGCGAATGTTGATCCTACTGCCTTTAGGGCAGGAATGGGAATCATAGAACCCACAAGCTCATGTTAGACTGCAACTATCAGCATTCCTCACTGTTCGACTATGCTGGCTAGGACTGATGGGTGCTTCATTTCAACAACACATGGAAGGTTTCATGAGTTCCAACCTACTTTAGAGAATCTCTTGCTTTGCTGTAACTTTATGGAGGACTCTGTCTTCTAGGGTTTTTTTTTTTTTTAACTTTTTAAACTAATTGCTGTTAGTGAAAGTTTATACCCAAATCACTGGAGTGTGATGGTGGACTCAAACTGATATGAAAAGGGAGTACACGAAGCAGCCTCTTGGGTTCTTGGAAATTAAAAAAACAACTAAATTTCCTTAGGGAATCCTTTAAATGTTCAGTACATATTCTTGGAAATGCTGGGTAACTAGCCTTTGTCCCAATGGCTGTTTTGTGTGTAGCTTTTTTTGTAATGTGCATAAGTTTTTTCCCCTCCCTCCCATAACAGTATGTGGACCTAACTTTGTGGCCTATTCATTCATATTTCCTGAAATACCATTAACTTAGGGAATGGGGTTGCATGTTATTTTTGACCCTCCAAAGAACCTGTGTCATGCAGAGGCTTAACAATTAGGATCAGAATCTGTGGGTGTAATTTCAAAGGGTGTGGATGTGGAGGAATGAAATATCTATCAGCTGATATACATGCAAACATGGGCCATAGTCAGGGGCAAGCAAAAAGGTGCAAACTGTGTGATGGCATACATCTTGAGCGACGATGTAATTAGTACTACAGGTTGAATCTCCCTTATCCAAAATGATTGGGACCAGAGGTATTTTGAATTTTGAAATATTTTGGATTTTGGAATAATCGTATAAACATAATGAGATATCTTGGAGATGGGACCCGAGTCTAAACATGTAATTAATTTATATTTCATAGACACCTTTTAGACCTAGCCTGTAGGTAATTTTATACACAATGTTTTTAATAATTTGTACATGAAACAAAGTTTCTGAACTATCAGAAAGCAAAGGTGCCATTATCTCTGCCACCCATGTGGACTGTTTTGGATTTTGGAATATTTCAGAATTCCAGATAAGAGAGACTCAACCTGTAGAATAAAATTAGCTTGCTTCAAGTCAAAAACGTAGGGCTCTTTTTAAATATATTTCTCCTGTCTCCAATCTGCAAGGCATAGAGAATTTGCTGGCTTCACTAGTATAGTGCTTCAGCCTGGTGTTATAGAAAGCTTTTCACCAGCTGTTGCTTTGACTGCTCTTGTTTGGAAGAAGGATGGAGTAGAAATCCAATAAACAAGTCCTGGTAGTCATGCATGTTGAAACCAAATCCACAGGCAGGGATCTCAGAACAGGTTGAAGAACACACAGCAACTACTTGATCAGCCCTGTATAACTGCTTCACCTTTTCCAGAATGACTTCCCATCTGTCACTCATGTCATGTTTTGCTATTAGTACTTGGATGGGAGACCGCCAATGAATAATAGGTGCTTTAGGCTATATTTCGGAGGAAGGAACTGGCAAACCACCTCTGAGTATTCCTTGCCTAAGAAAACCCTATGAAATTCATGGGGTTGCCATAAGTCAATAAGACAACTTGAAGGCATGTACATATACAACTTGAAGGCATGTACATTTTAGCCCAGATTTGAATCTTCTTAATAAAAAAGAAGTTGCTTCTTGTTGTGTTCTTTCAAGCAGCAGGCTTGTTTTCTGCTGCTCCAGAGACTGGAACATGGAGCAATGGATGCAAGCTCCAGGAACAGAGATTCCACCTCAACATTAGGAGGAACTTTTTGACAGTAAGAGCTGTTCGGCAGTGGAACACACTCCCTCGGAGCGTGGTGGGGTCTCCTTCCTTGGAGGTCTTTAAACAGAGGCTGGATGGCTATCTGTCAGGGATGCTTTGATCGTGATTTCCTGTGTGGCAGGGGGTTGGACTGGATGGCCCTCGTGGTCTCTTCCAACTCTGCAATTCTGTGATTCTATGATAAGTCAACCCAGACTTATGGTGATCCTTTATTGGGGTTTTCTTTGCAAGATTTATTCAGAGGATGTTTTCTGTTGCTTTCCTCTTAAGGCTGAGACACTTTCAATGTGTTTTACTCTTTTAAGGCTGAGAGGCTGGCTTGTCCAAGGTCACCCAGTGGGTTTCCATGGCTGAGCAGGGATTCGAACCCTGGTCTCCAGAAATCCTAACCCACAACTCATACCACTACAACCATGTTTGTTATTCTCTGTTATACATTAATGTATATACTGTAGTGTCCTTTTGGTGCAACACCAATGTCTGTTCTCTCTCAGAAGAAAGCTAGATTTTCAATAGCTTCGTTCTATTAAACCATTTCTACTCAAAGTGGTGGTCTGTGAACTGATACTGGTTGGTTCATGAGCCATCAGCTACTGGTCCCTGGAGAGTTTCTAGGAAAGAAGCAGTTGTAGCTAGTGGGCACAAATATGGTATCAGATCCTGTCGCATTGGGAAAAAGAAATTGCTGGTCCCACAGATCAGATAGCTTCAGAAACCTTGGATTTTTATATAACTATTTTTATTTAAACAAATAATTTTACAATCTAAAAGCAAAACATAAAACACAAAATACAAACTTAAACATTAACTCCCCACATCTAATCTAACTCTCCCACAAGCACTGTTTTAAACATTGTGCTGGTATTGGACATAGGAAGGAAGATCTTCAGTTAGAGCCAGAAGTTGCTATTCTAAAAAAGTACTGCATTTAGTTCACAAATTCTCTTTTTAGTCATGACTCCAGAGATAAACAAAAGCAGGGAAAGGGAGGTCAAGAGTTAAGGCAGTGCAATTAAAAAGGTCACAATTGTGCAACCTTGAAGATACTGAACATATGATGTATTTAGAAATAAATAAGTTTGTCTCTTTCCTGCCTCCTTATACAGAAAGATGTTGCTTCAGAGAGACAGTATTTAAGGAGGAATGGAGTGAGGTTTTTAAAGGCTTGTCAACACTGGCGGGAAATCCTACACTTACCTCGTAGCTATGGCAGATTTCTTTGATATGCCCCATAAGTGCTACACGTACCAGGCTTGTCCAATTGTAGATCAGAGTATCCCTCCACACGATACTCAGCACTGGTCCTATGCTGATCTGTGTCTTATATATTGTACTGTTTCCGGTCACATGGCCAGGGCTGTTCCATTTTTTTCCTGTTCAGTCATGTATATGAATAAGCGGATATACATGGTCCCAGAGTACTTTACTACTGGATAAGCAGAAATATACTTATCAAGATATGTGCACAATCTAAAAAATTTAAAAGCGCACCAAAATGGAGTCTTGACCATCAGAAGTCCAAAGCCAAGCCACACAGCCAAAAATTTGGATTTCCCCCTTAAATTCAGAGATTCAGCATTTCCAGCAGAATCCCTGGTGAAAATGTGCACCGTCAAAAACATAGTGTGCCTACTGTTCCCTGAATACAGGGGTGAGTACAGGGATTTTTTTGCCCATGTAGAAAATCCTTAAGTTCAGAGATTTTGTTCCTTGTGTTAAGGAAACCAGAGAGAGAAACAAGGCACTGTGCTTCTGTGCAGTACAGTTGGCCCTCCATATCTGTAGGGGATTGGTTCCAGGGCCCCCCTATGGATACCAAAATCTGTGGGACTTTATATAAAGGGACTCCATTTGCATGTATTCAGTGTAGTGTGCATTGGGTGTGTGTCTGGGAGGGTTATTTTTCCCCTTTCTAAGTTAACAATTACTGGGCCAAAGCTGGAAAAATTCTCCACCACCATGGCTCCTTACTTGCCTATTTCTCAAGGACCAGCACAACCATTCACACACAGTGGTGGAGCTCTAAAATGAAAAGGGAGCTTGAGCACCACCTGGTCCCTTCCACCCCTGCCAAGCCCATGTGCAGGCCTTCTCGCTTTCTCCCTTCTACCCCCCACCCCCGCCAGCAGCTTCTTTGCCCTCAACAAGGGAGCACTGCAGAACTGCTTCTGCCATGGTCCTCTCATGAGGCCGATGGCCCAGGCAGGAGCGAAGGAAGACATCTTATGCTGCTTTTTAATGATTACTGTATTTTCGATCTGTGGTTGGTTGAATCTGCAGATCTGGAGCCTGTGGATATGAAGGGCTGACTATAAATATGAAGCAAATGAACAACATGGGGGAGGGGTTAGTCCCACTCTCCAAGTGGTTACATCTCACATGTTTTTGCCTGCAGAAAATGGGATTTTTGTGGAATGAAATAATTAAGAAGAGCACTTGCGCTCTTTTAAAGGGGACAGATTACACTTAGAAGAGCTTCTATGTAAAATGCTATAGAACAGACTTGCAGTTTGCCACTAGACCTCTTCCTGGTGCAAACAAGAATTGGTTTCAAGTTCAAAAGGTAGAGTGCAAATTAGCAAAGAGAGCTGTGGTTATTTATTTATTTATACCCCGCTCTTCAGCCACAAGGCTATCAGAGCAGCTTACAAATTGTTTTTAAGCAATAGCAATTTACACATCTACACTGCATTAAACAGTTTCCAATGTGTGTTAGCTAATTGCCCCCACAAGCTGGGTACTCATTTTACCAACCTACGAAAGGATGGAAGGCTGAGAACCTTGGAGCCCGCTGGAATCGAACTTGCAACGTGGTGCCTTGCAGGACTGGCATTTATTTAACCACTTATTGCTGTCCTAAGTGTGTGCACCTAAGAGGAAGCATCTAGCAGCACTGGCAGCAGATAAGCTGCATGTATGGTTCCCATTCTCCCTGCACCCTTAAAAGCTACTGGCTTTTAAATGATGGAGAAGGCTACCCACAGTAGTGAATACATGTGTGTGGTAAGGCAGGAGGTATGGTGATAGTTTTTTTGTAGTTTTTTTCTGGGTTGTGAAGCCATGTTCTAGAAGAGTTTATTCCTGGTGTTTCGCTTGCATCTGTGGCTGGCATCTTCAGAGAAAGTATGGTGATAGTTGCTACTGTTTGTTAGAATTTCTAGGTTTCAAGGGATATGACAACAAGTAAGCCAATCTTCTGCTTAGCTTTTTGCTTTAGGCTAAGATCCAGTACTTTGCATCTCTCGGCATACTGAAGAAACTAAGTGGCATGGGGAGAGTTGCCTGATCTTTGTACTATCAGACACGGTAAAGTTTTAAGTTGTGGCATATGCAGACACAAAGGAGAAGGAGGAAGTGATAATCATAGTCAGTAGTTTGGTATCTCCAGTATTTCTTATGGCTTTGTGCTGTCTTTCAGAGTTGTGCCTGGATGGGGGTGGGATTTCCTCTCAGTCCTTTCATCCACCTACCTAGCCAGTTATCTCTCAGGTAGCAAGTGGGATTGAAATCATAAGTAGTGCCTTTGCTGTCCCATTTCAACTATACGTGCATATGAAGGTGGAGACTGAGATAGTCCGAACTGACATATACAGTATATGTTTTTCAATAAAACATAATTTTTAAAAACCTGCCATCTGTTGGGAGTGCTTTAATTGTTTGTTCCTGGATGATTCTATGCAATTGTATTTCAGAGTTGGATCAAATTGCTGTAACAGACCAGAAGTCATGTACTCTGAGTTCTCCTGCAGCTGTGCTATCAAAATCTAAACATTTGACAGCAGTGTATGTTGATATATGTGTGAATACATATGTGTGGTAAGGTTTTTGGATGCTGCAGGCTGGACTTTTCATCTGGCTTCAGTCTTCTGTTTAGTTTACAAAGCTGTTTCTTCATTGGCCTCCTTCTTCCTTTTTTCAGCCCTTTTGGAATGATCAACAATTTAGTTTAATTGTGCTGGATGTTTGGGCTGCAAGGCTTAGTTTATTTTGACTGTGTGTCTGGAATATTCACTCTTTTCAAGAACTTAAGTGGTCAGTGCAGACAGCACGTAGTCTAGGAAAGTGGACTAGACCACTGTGTTCCTTACTTCTTCATATAATACTGCTTTCCCAGCTTGCTTCCTTAGCTGTGATACCAGGCAATCTGTTAAATTAAACAGCAAACTTGTTTGCCTCTCTTGTAAATTTGTTTTGTGTAGAACAGGAGAAATAGAAGCCTGTGTTTGTTTCCAGACACTATAGAGAGTGGAGTATTCTTGCATCTAATGTCTCCATCAGTTCCAGATGTTTCTCTTTTTTTTATTAGAGGAGTACATACAAAAGGGTGGTAGAGTCATCCAACACTTGAGTATCAGCTAGATGCGCACCAGCCTTGACTGCGAATGACACAAAAGTGGTTCTGCATCATTTAGTGTTTCTAGAAATAATGGCTTTTGTTTTGTCTAACAGATTTATCTTTTGCTACACCCATTGATTTCAGAAGAGTTTTTCAGTTTGAAAATGCACAGTGAAACCTAAGTCTGTGCTGAAGAATCCTAGAGTTCAGAGTGCATATAGGAGTGCCTTAAAAATAAGTTTTGAAACAGATAACACTTTGTTTCTCATGGGTAATATGAAGGGTGGTGCCAAACACCGGCTGGTCACATGTAACATTTATGGTTGTAATCATGGCAAATTATTTCAAGATAAACCTTGTGATATGTACGATTTACATGTTACAGTACTTTGCAGTGAAGATTTAGTGCCTGTAAGTGTTTTTTTAAAAAAACAGTACTGTGCCAGCATACAAACTAGAAAATTATGCAGAAAATAAGGGAGGTTAAAAATGATTGATTAGGGAGGTGTGTATGTATGCGCCTTCAAGTCATCTGTTTACTTATGGTGAGTCCATGAATTTCATAGGGTTTTCTTAGGTAAATAATACACAGAGATGATTTTGCCAGTTCTTTTCTCTGAAATATAGCCTACAGCATCTGGTGTTGGTTGGTGGCCTCCCATCCAAGTACTAACCAGGACTGAAATTGCTTAGCTTCTAAGATCAGATGGGATCTGGTGCCTTTAGAGTATTTAGGCCGTTATCCCAGTATGTTCCTTGTAATTCTCGTACAGAGTGGATGCTTTCCAAATACTTAAATATTAAAATCCTTTTTCTCATGTAAAATAATTGTGTGTTTCCCAAGTATAGATAGGGAATAAAAGTTTGATTTTCTGCACAAGTGCTGATGTGGGAGATATTTGTGGTATTTGGAATTTATATGAAAGGTGGACTTTGGTGAAATTCATTCCAAATCTATGAATCTGGGAGGGTTGGTGGCTCCTTCAAGTGTCTGTTCAATATGTTTCCAAAAGGAGGGGCAATGCGGGTTACCCTCTTGGTTTGTGTTTTCTTCTTTTATGGACAAGCTGTATTTTGCCCTCTGATGTTGTAGTAGTAGTAGTAGTAGTAGTAATAATAATAATAATAATAATAAATTGCTATCAATCTGGCTTTGACTTATGGTAACCCTATGAATGAGAGACCTCCATGACACCTTGTTATCAACAGCCCTGCTCAATTTCTGTAAACTCAAGCCTGTGCCTTTGTTGAGTCTATCTACCTGTAATATTGCCTTCCTCTTTTTTCTACTACCTCTCAGTTTACCAAGCATTTTCTTGTCTAATGAGTTATCTCATGGTATGGCCAAAATATGATATCCCCAGTTATTCATTTTTGTTTCTAGGGAGAGTTCATGCTTGATTTGCTCTAGGATCCATTTATTTGTCTTTTTGGCAGTCCATACTATACATAGAACTCTCCTCCTGCACCACATTTCAAATGAATTGATTTTCTTCCTGTCAGCTTTCTTCACTGTCCACCTTTCACAAATATATGTAGAAACTGGAAATATGATGGTCATGGACTTCATGACTGCCTTTCCAAATCTTAGTCTTCTTCTGATTTCAGTCTCCATTTTTGTTTATGATTGAGCCAACATATAGAAAATCTGATTATTCTGATGTCCTCATTTTCTACCTTAAAATTATGTAAATAATCTGTGATCATTATTTTTATTTTTATTTTCTCAGTGTTCAGTTGTAACCCTGCTTTTGTACATTCTTTCTTGACTTTCCTTAGTGTTCTGAAGAGCCAGCAAGCAACTTGGGAGTTATTAGAGTGGCCAATCCAACACCACATTTTTGTTTTTGTGTTTATACCACTTGTATCCCATACCTTCAGCAGAGTCATGTTCTCCAGGGGCTAACAGTACACAGTATAATAATCAAGATAGCAAAAAACACAAACATAAAAACAGCAGCAAAAATGTGTGCAGATGAACTGTATATACTCATTAATCCCTTCTGTTGATGTGTCTAACAGGACTGATCCTCAGACAAAAGACACACAAGCAACCTTAGGGGGTCATAGTCAAAACCTTCCTAGTTTGATAAAAGCTGCTAGAGTTCGCTTTTCATTGGCTTAGCAAACTTCAAGAACTCAAGGGTCTCCTCCGTGTCACAATAAGGCAGAGAGTAGGACTTAGTGGAGACAGGTTCTTTATTTCCCAGGGATCGGATGATTCTCTTAAGAATCCAGAGGATAAGAGCCTTAAGATTTTTTTAAAGAAGGGTTCATGAGGCATCAGTTCTTGCAATTCGAGCTGCATCTGCAACTTCCTTGTTTGCCTTGGCTTCGATTTGCTGTTCCCAGGGACGAGACTAAGCTCCACCAAGGGATCAATAAATTGGCTAAGGTAGCAGCTTTTATTGGCAGATGCCAGTTTGTATTCGCTACAGTTTAGCTCATGGGCTGTAGTGGCTAGTGTGGCAGCCAGATGTCAACTGTGGTTAAAAAATTGGAGCGTGGATAATAAATCCAAAGCTAATTTGGCAGTATGCCATTTTAGGAGATCTAAACCATTTGGAGATATTCTGGAAGAGCTATTGGTGGAGACCAAAGACAAAAATAAAGCATTACCATCTTTGGGCAAAAAGAGGAGAAAAAGCCCTTTTGGGCAGGAGCTCAGTACTTTTATGGATACAGGCCCAAATTTCAACAGGTTTTTTTAAAAGAACTTTTAGATCTAATTGGAGCTCAACCAAACAATAGTCCCAACATCAGTCCTTGGGAAATTCCACCTCTTCCAACAAATAGAATGGAAAGTCCAGTCAGTCAGTCAGTCAGATTTGAAGCAGCTCCCCTTCTTCATTTTGCCCAGTCACTGGGAGGGAACATCCTCCGATACTTGGGTGGGCAGGACTGTGAGGCAGAGTTGTACCTTCCATTTTTTTCAAAAGCCCCTCATTTTTTCACTCAGTCTCACGTTCCCAGGTCAGTGGAGAAGCTTTTTCAGATGCTTTGTGCGATAGAGCTCTTTGTTCATATAAGAGCCATAGAACCAGTGCCTCCTCAGGAGAGATTTTGGACTCTTACTCTCTTGTCTTCTTGGTTCCAAAGAAAAACAAGGATCAGTCACTTTGTAGCTAAGTGGAAGTGCCAAATGGAAACCTTATAATTGATTCTGGAAGGGGTGCAAGAGGAGGATTTTCTGGTGTCTCTCAATGTCCAGGAGGTGTATTTGCACATTCTGATACCCCAGCACACAGGAAGTACCTCAGGTTAGCCTATCTAGAGGATCACTATCTAGATCCTCTAGATCACAAAAGTGCTGGCAGCTTTAGTGGCTTGTCTGAGGTTGAGAGGGGTTCATGTCTACCCGTATTTGAATGATTTGCTGGTTCACTTTGCAGAAGGGCAGGGAGGATGTGCAGACTACCATGGATTGTCTGGAGTATCACAGTTTTGTGATAAACAAGGAAATGAGCCAGCTGAAGCCAGTTCAAAGTCTCTAGCATCTGGGAACTATTATAAATACTTTCCTTTACAGGTTTTTTTTTCTGTCAGAGGACAGGAGGATGAAGCTCCAGTCTCTAGTCAGGAATGTGTTGAGTCAGACTACATCACAGCTAATTGTTTTAGACAAGCTGTCAGGGCTGATGGGTTGCCTGTTTAGACTCAGTTCCATGGGCCAGGTTTCATCTGAAGTAACTTCAATGGTTTCTTCTGCCATACCAGGACAAGAGTTCTCAGAAGTGTGGGCTAGGTTTGATGGTGTCCCCCCCACCATCAGTGTGATTTTCTCTACATTGGTGGCTGATGAAGGTGTTGAAAGAAGGGGTGCAGGGTTGGGGGGGTGCATTGCAGTGGTGCAAGGGCTGTTGACTCCTAGCAAGAAGATGTGCAATATCAACTGGCTGGAACTACAGGCAGTGTGTTTTGCATTCCTCATTCTGCAGTCAAAGGTTCAGAGCAAGCATGTGTTGATCTGGACAGACAACATAACCACTGGAGCCCACATATACAGACTAGTGTGTGCAGAAATGTCAAGCCTTGGTTAGGTGGGTTGTGAAAACAGTATTACTTACATGTGAATGTGCAAAACTTCCTGAACTGCAATTTGGTTACAGCCATTCTACAAGGGTTTGAAGGGTGTTTCTACATCTTTTCTCCAAGAGATCTAGATTCTTCTTCATGGACTCTGTGCCTCACACAGTATGGTCTTGAGCCTACACAGAGACTCTCCTGAGAAAGTTCTAGAGCTGAGTAGCCTAGTGGGAGACCCCACCCCTCCCTCCTAGCATGCCTGCTCAGACCTGCCAGTTTCCTCAGTCTCCTCAATTTCTTTGTGTCCGATGACAGAGCAACATCTCCAGTTGTTCTGTGTTGAATAGACTCCTCCTTCCTATAAGTCCGTAATTCCTTCTCAAATCCCCATCTATTCTTCTATCCTTCCTTTGTTCCATTTATCTGCTTTAAAAAAATGCTCCTGCTTCTCCACTCCCCCCACCACATGGCCTCTACAGCCCTCTTCAAGGTTTGCTCTTCTTGTAGCTGCAGGTTTTTGTTTCCGGTGGACACTCGGTTTTTATTTTTGTTTTGGCCTGGGGGAACAGTGTATTATTGAGAAGTGTGCTATTTGTAGAGGTTTCATCTCCCAAGCACTGAAGAACTGAGCCTCCTGGTTGAAGTCTTACTGTTGGGAGAAATCCCTCCAGGTTGCCTCGGAAGCCACCTCCAACCAACCTCTGCACACAACCTCAGTCTCTCTGATGAAACCAAGTAGACTTCAATCGACATTGGTACTTAAGACCTCAGCAGTGGCAACCTCTGGAGCTCTACCTATTCCGTCGGTACCAACCACACCATTGGTATCGATGTCAATCGTGGTACCAACTGACCCATCTGCTGCTGCTGTTTCAACAGAAAGGGCCAGTCCTTAGGGTGTGAGGTGAAAGGTCCTTCGGTATACTCCAAGCCCTCTTGCAAGATGCATGCCCAGGTGGAGGCCCCATTGGCATCCGATGAGGCCCATTCATAGCTGTAAAAGAAGCATGCCCCCTCTCCAGGATTGTCTTCCACCACTCATCTGGTACCAACCCAATACTGTCTGCTGGAACCAAACTGGTGGCTATTACCCACTCATCAGCTTTGGTACTGACAACCACAATCAAGCTCCTCCAGATTTGATGGCTGCCCAGCAACCAGTGGCATTGGCAGAAGCAGAACCATCAGACAGGACCCCTGGTCATGGTTTCACCTCGACATCGAAACCCCTCACCTCTTCCCGCCACCGGACTTCACCTTGGCCTCCATCATGTGACTGGTCCCCATTTTCCAGAGAATAATCCTATATCTCTGCCCGATACTGGGACAGAGACTGAAGATACCGTGAGAACTCTCCATTCACCTCGGTATCCTACTTAGACCAGTACCAACACGAACATCTATGGAGAGAGTGCCTATTGGTCTTTCTCTCGTATTGTCAAAATTGATATCACCTTCGATACTCATCCCACCGCCAATACCGTAGCTAGTTCAGGTCACCAGGCTCTCGTCAGTACCATCCCTCTCAGTGCCATTCATCTACACCTCTGCCACGCTCTTCTGTCCTTCCAGTACGTTGCTCACAAGCCACTCCTCCTAGAACAATTGCCACCCCATCTTGGCCGCCAGCTTTGCCGATTACAATGATCATCCCATCAATCACCACCTCGGTACTGGTACAGGCAACCACCTCCACCTCTACTATATCAGTTTACACTGCACCAATTCCCAGCATCACCCCCACTTCTTCAGTTACAAACCCAGCCTCCAGTGCTACAGCCTTGACATTTCTCCCAATGGCTCCCACCACAACAGCCACACCCACTCCATTGACGGCTCCGGTCCGGGTCAACAGCTGCACCAGCAAATATCTAATGAATCTTCTGAAAGTGACTACAACTCAGATTCACAATCACCAACCTCTCCATCTTCTCTGAGATCTCCCTCTCCCTCTCTATGGAGGATACCACCCCTGGTCTACCACTGGAGCATAAAGCTATTCTCCGACATCATACTGAGGATGGCAAAGGCCCTTGGTATCTAGATCATCCCCCTCTGACACCAGTCATAGACCCGGTCTTCCAACTCATGGATTCACAAGCTCCAACCCCCATCATGATACCTCTCTTGCCAGTGCTACAGGACCTGACAAGGAAATCCTGGACAAAATCAGCCTTGCTCCCTCTGGCCTTGCGTCAACTGAAACACGTCTGCAGGACACAGCAGGAGGGTGCCTTGTACTTACTCAACCACCCTGTCCCTAACTCCACGGTGGTGGAATCTTCCCAATCTAAGGGTCGCTCCCACACTCAACCCCTGCAGATAGGGAGGGAAGGTACCTAGACATTTTTGGATGATTCTTCTATTTCTCTCCAGCTCTTTGCATCCATGTGGCCAACATGTAAGCCTGCATGGCAGTGTACCAGAGATTCTTATGGGGGAAAATATCTTCATTCATCCCACATTTAGCAGAGGAATAATGCAGTGCAGCCCTCCACTTCCAACAGGGGGCATATGCGCTGGCCACCCAACAGATCCAATCATCCCTCCATGCCATCAGCTGTGCAGCTAAGGTGATATTGGGCTCAGTGGCTCTCCAACACTATGCCTGGCTGAGGTTGGCAGGCCTAACAGATGATACTGTTGATGAGCTCCCCTTTGATGAAGAAGGTCTCTTCAACTTGAACATTATTGATGCCATGGGCAGCATTGTAAAGCCCCATCTCACAGCAAGGAGGATGGGCCTTGGACCCTAGCAATAATACCAGCAGAGATCCTCTTGCTCCAGTTGGAAGAGGCTATCTTCATCCTTCTCGAGATCCAAGTCCCTGTCAAGAAGTTCCAGAACATCATCACACTCCTCCTTCTCCTGCCAGAGACGCCCCTTCAAACAACAACAAAAATATCGACAGGCTTCAGCAAAGAAATCACTTCACTTCACAAAGTCGCGGCTTTGACTACTCCACTCCGACAACACTCCAGCCAACCTTCTGCTTACCCACTTCAGGGCCCAAAACTATACCAGCATTATGCTGCCTGGCAGAAAATCACCACAGATTCTTTTGTCCACACTATTGTACATCTTTGTCACACCAAGTTTTCAACTATTCCACCCGTTGGTGTATTCCATCACACCCCACCATCACCTGCCCTCCTGGATGAGATCAACAGCCTATTGCAAAAAGGTGCTGTGGAAGAGATACTGGACCATTGCAGGCGGGATGGTTACTCCACATGATACTTTGCAGTACCCAAGAGGGACAGTGGTCTCTGGAACTTTTACAGCATGAACATAACACCACAGAAATTCAAGATGATGACACTCTACTTTATCCTGCCACTCCTCCACAGAGGGGACTAGTTTGTGTCCATAGATCTCTGTGATGCCTGCTTCCACATCCAGATAAGACCTCAGCATTGGAAGTTCCTCAGGTTCACCATCAGTCTAGACCTGCACCAATACAAGGTCCTCCTGTTTGGGCTCTCCATGGTTCCCAGAGTATTCATGAAATCCATGGTGGTGGTGATATCCTTCCTAAGGACTCAAGGAGTCCAGATATACCTGTATCTGGATGATTGTCTGCTTGTGTCATCATCTCAGTCCAGACTATTCCAGGACATCCACCTGACACCCTACTACATGACTTGGGCCTCAACGTGAACCCCAAGAGCAGAACCATAGACTTCATTAGAGCATATAGTACTAACTTCGCTCAGACTCCTGGTGGTGCCATTTGCCTTGTGTAAGGACTCTACCGGGAGGTCATAAGTGTATAAGTGGCATAGGTTCTGCAACTTTGCAGTTTTGAAATCGGACTCTGCCTCTCCAGCATTGGTCACCACTGTCTTATACTTTCAGCTCCATCTCAAGGACTGAGGGTTGGCCTTCTCTTCCCTCAAGGTCTACCTCAGCAATTGTTGCCTACCAACTGGTTACCCCTACTACATCCTCCTTCATGGATCACATGGTCAAGAGATTCCTTAAGGGCCTATGCCATCCCTACTCTCCAGTGTCACCACCCATGCCACCTTGCTTGCTGACAGTAGTACTCTTGCAACTTACGTGGGCCCCATTTAAGACTCTGACCACATCTGACATCCACCTGCTTACCTGGAAAGTAGTGTTTCTTGTAGCTGTTTCCTCTACACAATGCACAGGAGAACTGACAGCTCTGTGAGCTGATGAGCTCTTGCTAGTCTTTCGTAGAGACAAAGTGGTCCTCCTTCCAAAGGTAGTGTCATCATTTCACTTGAGCTGTCCACCGTCTTCTGCTGTTGACATTCTACCCTCAACCATTCTCACCACTGGAAAGAAACCTTCATATGATACATTGCTCATCTTTTACTCTTAGCATTTTTCTGGCACACAGCCGACACCACAGCTGCTTTAAATGATGACTGACAACTGAATGGCTGAGACTGTTGATGTTTGTCATGTAGGTTCAGACATGTTCAGGGTCACCATTCAAGCATTCACAATAGTTCTCCCTGATTTGTCTGAAAGGTATAAACATAGTCTCATTATTTAACAGACAGACCTTGTAGTCTCGACGTTCGCTGCACCCTAGTCTATTACACACATGGAATTATCGAATCATAGAAACATGAAGTTGAAGGAGACCACAAGGGGCATTTAGTCCAACCCCTTGCTGTGCAGAAATACACAATCAAATTATTCCGAATAGATGACCGTCCAGCCTCAGTTTAATAACCTCCAAGGAAGGAGACTCCACCTCACTCTGAGGTAGTGTGTTCCAATGCTGAACATCTCTTACCATCAGGAAGTTCTTCCTAATATTTAGGTGGAATCTCTTTTCCTGTAGTTTGAGTCCATTGCTCTGTGTCCTAGTCACATCACATAGCCTCGTTCTGGAAGTCTCCTAAGCTCTCGCTCTGCCATGGCACCCCCGGAAAGGTCTCCAGATACCCTCCCATAAGCTATCTAAGTGGGTTGTTCAGACAATTGAACTAGCCTATGATGTCACAAAACAACACATCCCGTTGGGCCTGAGGGCACACTCCACCAGAGTGATGGCATCTTCAGCGGCCTGCCTACATTGCATCCCTCTGCCAGACCTTTGCAGAGCAGCCACATGGTCTCAGCCATCCATATCCATTCAGCATTACAGGCTCTGCTGCAGCTCCAGGGCAGATGTGAACTTTGGACATGATGGCCAGTTGAAGAACCACAACCTGTTCTTCCCAATGTTTGCAAGGTAGCCACTTAGACTCAGCCCTCCACCAGTAATCAGGCATTATTGTTTTAATGTTCAGATGCATGCTGATGCTTACTTTGGCAGAGCTGTCCTCTCCTCCATATTGTTTTGAGGACCTCCCACCTGTCATTCTCTGGTAAACTTGCTGTTCTTTCCCCATATTTGTGATGCACAGAGACCACAATGAAGAGAAGCAAATTGCTTACCTGTAACTCTTGTTTTTCATGTGGTCATCTGTGCATTCACACAACCGGACTTATATCCCCATATCAGAACAATCTTGGCTACCATTTGTTGCCGCTGTGTTGGCCATTGGAGTGAGCTGGGAAGATGGTGCTGAGTTTGGACAATATGAGGAGAAGGGGCAGGGCTTCCACCAAAATGCTGAGCTAGCTAGATGGTTCCAGTCAGCTGCTCTGCGCAGGTGTAGATTCTATATGTGTGAATACACAGAGGACCACTCAAAGAACAACAGTCACAGATAAGCAACCTGCTTTTCCTCGCATCGCTTTTTTTCAAGTGCTTGATTGGGTTTACCCTACTACATCACACCAAAGTGATCTTATTTAATCCAGTGTTGTATTACTAATAAGTAGCTGGTCAGATTCTTTCTGAGAAGCCCACAGACAGGGTATGATGTTAATAATCCTCTTTAGGTCCTCTCACTTCCTTCCTCTCCTGGCTTTGTTATTCAGAGATATAGTTCATCTGGACATGGAGGTTCAATTTAGCTAAGTTGCAGCACAAACCGAGTATGTTTGCATAGAGTTGAGTTCAGTGGGGCTTATTTCCAGGTATGTGTATGTAGGAATGCAGCTGTGTCTTCCTCCAGTTTGTCTAATCCCCACTTTCATGCCTGCTTGGTCTGCAAAACTAGCCTTGGACTTTGTTTTTAACTCCCTCATTCTGAGTTCTGTTTCATTTGGCAGTGTTCTCAAATTCTTCTAGCTTCATGTGGAGTCCCTCCTTGCTCGCTGGTTCTGTAACAGTCTGTCTTTGCTGTTTCTTTGCCTCTCTTACATTTCTTTGATTTCTTCCCACCTACCTGCTTTTGATTCTCATTCCCATGCAACATATTTCATACTGATTGAGCTGCAATGTAGAATTCATTGAGCTGCATTGAACCATGATGTTATTGTATGGAGATTTTGAAAGGACAGAGATTCAGGCAGGTTAAGCAAAATGAAAGGCTCTCTTTTTTTTTGCCCGGAAATGGACACAACAGATGCAGGGCATTTCAAAACAGAATACTGTGTAGCTCAGTGGTTACCAACCCATATAGGCCTAAGACATCCCCCAAAGGAAACACCAGTTTTTCTCAATTCCAGTGATTGACAAGAGTGACTGGCCAAAAAAGAGCAGTGCTCTGCCACTATTTGGAACATCTGTCTAGCACAAGACTTATCACTACTCATCAATCATAATAAAATGGTGGATGTTGCTGGATTTTGATAAACTCTTTTTCTTTCCTTCTCCCCTGGCCACCATGCAGTTTCGTAGTATGAGATTGGTGAGCTGGACAAAAACTAATAACATGGATTTTAAAAAGGATAATACCACAAACTGAACATAAGTCGACAGTGTGATGTGGATCTAAAAAGGCCACCCCCCACTTTCCTGCAGATATCCATTCAGAATGAGCTGGATTACACCCCACTATTAAGATTTGTTCTCTCTGCCACCATGCCTGCCTTCAAGAGAGGACTGTTGCCCGTGAGGGAATCATAATAAAGATATCTCATGGTAACAACTTGTCCTTCAATCTTTAAAGGAGAGACAAAGAGCGCAAACCTCCATGTTCCTAAATTTTTTTAATTTTCCAAAAATGTGAGGAATGCAAAGAAAGCAACGAAATACTATCTCCTAACCTCCCCACCTCTTTTAAAAAATAAAGCATTTATTTTGAATTAACTCAGATTCCTAATAAATATATTTTCCAAGTAAGGTAACCACTACATCATGTGTCTTTATGTGGGTATATATGAGGTGGGCTGTGTGTATATATGAGGGAGATAATTGCTAAACTTCTATTCCATCCCACTACCCTGCAACATTTCCTCTTAATTCAGGATGGAGAAGTTCATTCCTTTTACATTGATTCATTGTCATGATAGGCACAGAGCCAAAAACTCATTACTCACACACTGCATTACATACTCCACCCCTCCAAATCTGGCAAGTCATGCTGTTGGAATGTTTTGTATAGATCTATCAGGTTTAGGAAATATTATCCTATTACTTCACTACCCGGTTGTATTTTTTAATGTGAGGAAATGCATAGAATGGAGTTTTTAAGAGGTATGGTTCCTTTTTACAGAGATGGCCCATGGAATTTTGGTTCTTACAGCAAAAAAATCCCAAAAGGGTGTTGCCTAATAATCAATAATGGATGAAGAGATCTCCACATTCCCTTCTGGCAGATGGTGGATGATAGTGATCAGGGGCAGCACTTGGGGATGTGGAGAGGCCGAGCCTCACTGGGTGCCACTGTGGGGGGAGGAGGGGGTGACACCAGCCTTAGTGATGCCACAAGCGGTGATGTACTGTTCTGGGTGTGGACATGGGTTCAAATTCCAGTCAGCCAGAAAGCAAGCTTAGAAAGCTTTGTGCAAGATGTTGTTTTGAATATTCATGACTCACTGGTTTTGGTTTGTTTTTTGTAAGCAAATACAATGAGAATACATGATAATCCATTCTGTTCTAGTGGCAGAATGTATCATTAGTATGTGGAAGGTCTCAGATTTGATCCACAGCAGCAAAATTGTGAGAAGCCATGGGCAGTCAGTGTAGACCAACCTTCATCTAATCTGTGCCCTCCAGGTATATTGGACTACAATTTCTAATAATGTTGCCATGCCAGATGGGGCTGATGGTTATTTTAGTAGAAACCATCTGGAAGATGAAGGAGGAGGAGGAGGAAGGTAGGTAGGGGCAAAGCAATGTAGACCAATTATTCCCTATCTTGGATCACCCAGTTGTGGAGGAATTACCTCTCTTGGAATCCCTAACCATTGGCTCATTTAGCTACGGTAGGTATTTTCAGAGTTGTGGTTCAATAACTTTTGCAGACTGAAGTTTGTGAACCACTGGTGTAAACAGCACTGAGCTAGATGGACCAGTGCTCTGATTCAAGATAAGGCAGCACTCTTTCATAGAATCATAGAATTGTAGAATTGGAAGAGACCACGGAGAAGTCTATTTTTTCCTTAAGAAATGCCTAAAATATGACTTCATGCTTTTCCTCTTCTGTGTTCCTGCCACCAATAATGTGTTTTGAGTTTCTGGTAGATGTTTAATCTTCCCACCCTTTAGGTTTGAAATTCAGGACTGTCTTTACTCTCTTGAGGCATGTTTGCTTTACGAATAAGCAGTGGAATGAAATAGCACAGAAGAAGCCATACTTTTGAAGGGTACAGGCACAGCTCCATGATGAAGTTCTCCTTCTGGAAGTGAATAAAAAATGGAAAATCCAATGATAACTGTATTTCAGTGTGTGTGTGTGTGCGTGTGCGTGTGTCTGTGTGTACGCATGTGCACTTGTGTGCACTGTTGCACTTTTTTTTTAAGGCAGCGTTCTGCTGCATGTTTATTTCAGAGTTGAAATTGGGGCATCCTCTAAGCAGAGCAACTTTAACAGGCTGGTGGCACATATATATGGCAGTACTGTGTATGTGGGGCTGCCTTGTGAGAGCAATTCAGAAACTTAAATGAAGCAGCCAGATTTCTCTTTGGTGTTCGATACTTGACTTATAATAGTGGTTTTGTTCCAACCACATTGTCCATTTCTGTGGTTGAAAATGCTTTTCTTGACCTTTAAACAAACCTGAAGGCAGTCCCAAGGGTAATTTTGGGAGGCAATTCCCAAAATGTTGGTGATACTCTTTTTTTCCTAAAAAGCCCCCCATGGTGGGGGAGCGGGCAATTTTTAAAATCAGGACATAATCTGAAGTCAACTTCACTTAACTTCCAGGTTTGATAAGGCCTTTTCTTGAACTAAAACTGCCTGGGGAGGGCGGTAAACATGGTGAAATTGTGGACACTTAACACATATGCACACATTTATTTTTGAAAAAATTGCAGATCTGGAGGTTAATGAGGCACAGTGTGAGAGAGAGGGGAAGCAGCTCACTGAAATCCTGCAGGGATATAATATGCTCCCTCAGTCCCCAACTGTTGTCCACCCCTGTCTTAAATAGACTTTGGTATTGTTACCCTGGGGTTCTCCAGATTTTGTTGCATTATAACTTTATCTCTATTTGCCTTGCTTGCTGGAGCAAATAAAGGTTGGAATCCAGTTCTATCTAGAGAGCCATAGGTTTTTCTTCCTGCCCGGTGAACATCCTTTTCTGGCCTTTGAGATATCCCTTGCGGATCCCGCTCTGTTGCATTTCAGGTCATCAGGCAAGTGAGCAAAAGAGGCAAGGCCTTAATGGTGGTGATCGCCTCAATTCTGGAATGCCGTTCTAGTGTGATTTGGTCAATCCCTGCCCCTGTTTCTTTAGACAGACATCAGGCTTTTGACGTGCTATTTTATGGCTATTTAAAGCTGATTTTAAATAAAATTGGTACTATTACATTGTACTGTAGTAAAATCTATATTTTTGTGATTTTCTTTTCATTTTACCAGTAAAGAATCATCATCATCATCATAGCCATCATTTCCCAGTGGAGAGGGCTCCAGAGCATCCGCATGCTTGGGTTGTCCCTCCCACTTGCTCCCGGTAGGCAGGTAACAGAGACTTTTATTTTGAAACTGCTGACCACCGGAGGTGTCCTCTGGGAGGGACGACCCCTCTGCTGGCCAGTCTGTTTCCTTCCTACGCTCCTGGTAGGATCGTGGTCTCCTTTGTCCTCGGCTGAACCTTTCTCCACGTGGCGGGGGCCATCTTTAACAAAGAAGAAGAGATCGCTGGCTTCCGCCCGCAAGAGAGAGGACAGGAAGTCTTCCAGTCGGTACCGGCCCTTTCGTCCTTCAGGGACCCACCAGGCTTCCGGCACATCCTCGAACCACAGTGGTTCTAGGGAGTCCAAAACCCCTAGGACCCGCTGGGGAGACAACAGGTACCATCGCAGAGGTCACCAAGGAGGTTCCGGGAAGGCTGGGCAGCCCCAGACTTCCAAACAGAGTTCCAGGTCACAACAGTGACAACCCACCCCCAGTGGGAGGCAGACTGCAGGCCTTCGTGGGGGCTTGGGAGGACTCTACCTCGGACAGATGGGTGCTAGAATCGATCCGGCACGGATACCAGATAGAGTTCTCTCGACTTCCCCCGCAGTGGTTCATGTTGACCCCAGTCCACAAGACCAGAGAGAAACACCAGGCGATGACCAGCGAAATAGCCCGCCTGCTGACTCTGGGGGCCATAGAAGAAGTACCTCCCAGCGAACAAGGCAGGGGTTGCTACTCCATTCTATTCCTAGTGCCAAAGAAAAACGGCTCATGGAGAGCGGTCCTAAACCTCAGAGGAGTAAACAAATTTGTTCGCCAGTGGAGGTTCAAGATGGAAACCTTGAAACACATTCTGGAGTCTATACACCCTGGAGACTTCCTAGCCTCTCTGGATTTACAGGATGCCTATCTTCACATCCCGGTACATCCGGACCACCACCAGTTCCTGTGTTTTTGTTACAACGCCGTACATTACCAGTACAAGACCCTACCATTCGGTCTGTCTTCAGCACCACGGGTCTTCACCAAGGTTCTGGTAGCCTTAGTAGCATGCTGGTGGCGCTTGGGTATACATGTCTATCCCTACTTGGACGACTTCCTGATCAGGTCACCGTCCAAAACCAGGGCGCAGAGGGAGGTCGACCTGGTCATGCAGTCCCTCCGGGATCACGGTTTTCAGATCAACCTCGAGAAGAGTTCTCTGGCTCCCAGCCAGTGCATCCAACACTTGGGGGCGCTTCTGGATTCGGCGGAGGGAACAATACGGCTAACTCCAGAGAGGATCAACTCGATACGGGGAGCGGCCCAGAGAGCTCTGTCAGCACAGAGAGTGGACATCATGCAGCTAGCCCAGCTCCAAGGTCTCATGATAGGGGCCATAGAGTGCCTTCCATGGGCGCGGTTCCATGCACGGGCTCTTCAATGATTTTTACTCCCCTTTCAGGATCAAATAGCCTCCAGGCACCACCAGGCGGTGAGACTACCTCAGGAGGTCAAGGCGTCCCTTCAGTGGTGGCTCTCTCCTGCGATTCTCAGCGGTCAGCAGTGGTGGCATCAGGACAGGGTACAGATTACCACAGATGCCAGCCTGAGGGGATGGGGAGCACACTGCGGACCCCTTCTGGCTCAGGGCAAATGGTCAGCGGAGGAGGCCGCTCACAGCATCAACTGGCTGGAGCTTCGAGCGGTCAGGCTGGCCCTCATGGCCTTTGTGGACGTAGTCAGAGACAAGACGGTCCTAGTCCAGATGGACAACGTCACCACGAAGGCGCACATAAACCGCCAGGGAGGATCCAGATCGCGGCCCCTCATGAGAGAGGTGACACGCCTGTTCACATGGGCGGAGAGGAATCTCGTGGCGATATCGGCGGAACACCTTCGAGGAGTTCTCAACCAGAAGGCCGACTGGCTCAGCAGGTCAGACATCGACCAGGCAGAGTGGAGCCTCCATCAGGAGGTGTTCGAGGACGTCACCCAGACCCTGGGACGCCCAGTGATCGAACTTTTCGCCACTCCGGAGAATGCCAAGCTCCCCCGTTTCCTCTCCAGATACCTCACAGAGGGAGCAGAGGGAATGGACGCTCTGACGTCACCCTGGCCCAGGGACCTTCTTTACGCGTTTCCCCCAATCCCTCTGATACCCAGAGTGCTCAACAAGGTCAGAGCGGAGAGGGCAGAAGTCATCCTTATCGCCCCGGAATGGCCGCAAAGATCCTGAGTCCCGGGCATCCTCGACCTCCCGGTTGCATCGGTCAGGATTCCGACACGGGAGGATCCTCTAGTACAAGGCCAGGTCCATCATCCCGACCCGGCTTGGCTACAGCTCCACGCGTGGAGATTGAAAGGCAGATGTTAGTCTCAGAGGGTTACTCACGTCCAGTAGTCGGAACTATCCTGGCTTCCAGAAGAGAATCCACTCAGCGTACATATGAGGATACTTTCAGAGTATTCAGGAGATGGTGCAGGAGGAAAGGCCACGACTTCCAGCAGGTCTCAGTGCCGCTACTACTAGAATTTCTCCAGGATGGAGTCGACAGGGATCTCCGTCCGAATACTATCAAGAGACAGGTGGCTGCAATAGCCTCCTTCCTCCCCCCAGCTAGGGCGGCTGAATTGTCTTCACATCCTCACATCCGAAGGTTCATCAGGGGTCTCTCTAACTTGGCCCCACCAACGGTCCATCGTTTCCCATCTTGGGACCTACACACGGTTCTGACAGCCTTAACGGTTCGGCCCTTTGAACCTCTAAGGGAGGCCTCCCTGAAATGGCTGACATGGAAAGTGTTATTCCTAGTGGCAATTACTTCAGCCCGTAGGGTGTCGGAGCTGGCCGCCTTATCAATCAGGCGGGATCTCTGCATCTTCAGGCAGGACTCGGTAGTCTTAAGGCTACCACCGGACTTTAAGCCAAAAGTCAATTCGTTTTTTCACAGGTCTCAGGAGGTGGTGCTCCCCTCTTTCTGCCCGAGACCATCAGCCGAGTTGGAAAGGATCTGGCACACCCTAGATGTACGCCGAGCCCTCAGAATTTACATCAAGCGTACTGCCCCATTCAGGCTCTCAGAAGCCTTGTTTGTGTCACCTCATTCAAAATACCTAGGGAGGAAGGTGTCTCCGTCCACCCTGGCGCGTTGGATTAAGGGCTGCATTGTGTCCTGCTACGAGACACTAAACAAACCAGTTCCGGAGGGAATTCTGGCCCATTCTACAAGGAGTGCAGCAACCTCGGCGGCCTGGGGGAGAGACGCCTCCCTGGAGGAGATTTCCAAGGCAGCAACTTGGAAGTCCTCTTCGACATTCGTTCAGCACTACAGGCTAGACAATTTCCAATCGGCGGAGGCCGCTTTTGGCAGATGGGTCTTACAGAGGATTGTTCAGACTCAAGTGCCCTGAGGCTCGCCGGCCCCACCCAATCGTCGAGGCTTTGGAAAATCCCAAGCATGCGGATGCTCTGGAGCCCTCTCCACTGGGAAAAGGAACGTTGGTCTTACCTGTGATACGTTCTTTTCCAGTGTAGAGGCGAAGAGCATCCGGCCCACCCGGGCGAGCGATTGGACTGTGAAAAGTTCTTCAATGACCTTGACCGGATACGTCACACTACTGGCGTCTCGAGGCTGGAATATGGACTGGCCAGCAGAGGGGTCGTCCCTCCCAGAGGACACCTCCGGTGGTCAGCAGTTTCAAAATAAAAGTCTCTGTTACCTGCCTACCGGGAGCAAGTGGGAGGGACAACCCAAGCATGCGGATGCTCTTCGCCTCTACACTGGAAAAGAACGTATCACAGGTAAGACCAACGTTCCTTTTCTTCAGTTATTCGTCAGAGGTAATGTTGGTCATGCGACAAAATATAACAGAAAGCAAAATTCACATTGCAGTAATACCTTTGACAGGCCAACAGAAATGTGCAAGATACCTTTGCTTATGGTTCATTTTGGAGGCGTGAATACCTTGGGAAATCCCTTGAATGCCCCTAACTATTAAGGGAGAGCACACTCTTGAGATTACAGTTCTAGGCATCACTTTCAGCAAAACTGTATTGGAGCTTGATTTGCAGCCAGATCTGTTATCCTTCCTAATTTCCAGAACATTTCTCTCTGTTAGGAGCAGAGCCAAATCAGATGTTGGCACTGTTGCTGACAGCCCACACTGTATGGGGGGGGCATTCTTGACCCCAGAGCTCCATGGTTGCATACCATATCTTCTTGGTATGGACTGGATGGCCCTCGTGATTCTATGATTCTTTCCCTCCTCCCCTCTGAGGATGCATGTTTACAAGAGCCTTGCCCCCCTCTACTGGGCTGTGGTGTGGATTTGTCCCAGATGGAGAGAGAAACTGCAGGTATCCTCAGTTAATAAAAGCAAATGTGTTCCTGGGCATTAGTTCTTGAAGATAAAATTGGATATCAGAGGCAGAAATGCAAGCAAAAGTATAGGGATTACTGTAGTTCCCACACCACAAAAAACAAGACAGGTCAAAAATTTCAGCAGAGTTTTTATTCCAAAATAACAATATGTTAATTTGAAATCAAACAGGTCACTTAAGCCTTGCACAACTGGACAAAAACATCTTGTAACTTCTAAAGACCACTTGAAGGCTTCTTCCAAAATGTACCCAGGAATGGCTTTTTCTTTCAACAGCTTCCAGTTTGGGTACGATTTCCGTTTTGGTGGCCAAACAGATAGATGTATGGGGTATCTGGTGAGGCAGTTTTGTCTTTTGCCTTTGTTTTGGTGTTTGTGCATGCTCAGTAAGGCATCCTGTAGTGAGCTGCTGTTCATCTTGCCTGTTGTAGGCAAGCACACATGGCTGCCGTTGGAGCAGTTAGAGCAGAATCCCACTCTTCCCTGGCTCTAACTTTATTGCCTTGTTTACTGCAGACATGCTGCTGCAACCCCACACTGAAAAGCTGTATTTTTCTGTCATCTTTCATCCTCCTCCAAACTGAAGGATTCCCTTTATTTACTTATTTTGGTGTTTTCTATTAAAGGAATTGCCTTTGTTGGATATCATTGGTGGTAGGTTGTAGTGAGACTGCTAAAAACACAAAACAACCCCTCTAGCTAGACAGAGGATAAGGAGGAAGGACAGAGGTTTATTGGGCATAAATAGACTTGGTAAAAGAAGCTTCTTTGCCGCAGGATTTGTTAACTGAGGCATACCTCTAATCACCAGTCAGTGGCAGGGAGGAAATGGAGATGGAGGCATTGGGATACTTTGTGCTGTATCAGGAGTGCACACTAATAATGAAGCTCACCCCGCCAGTTATTTTTTGACTATGTAATATGCAAAAATCTGTGGAACAATAATACTATTTAGGTGTTTTTGGTTGCTCTTCTCACGTATTGGTTTAGTGGAAATGCTGATCCATCATAATAAAAACCTCTCCTTCCCTACCTCCACCCCCAAAAGAAAAAGAGCACAGACTCCAGTGTGGAACATTTTGGAAACTAATTTCTTTTGCTTCCCTCCCCCCTCCATACCCTCCCTTTCTTTCAAACATTTCAATGTCATGCTAGGAAGAAATCATTTCATACCATTTCTTTTCCTCCCCACCTTCCAATAAAGTAGGTGGAATTACTCAGTACTTCAGGTTAATTGTTGCAAGCTCTTTCTGAGTTCAATAAGAAAATGTGCAGAAGAGATCTACAGCAGTGCCAAATGTGATGGAAATGTATAATTTGACCACCTACCACTCCCTGCTGACAAGTAGTTTTACAGGCTGGGTACCATCAGGGTTAATCACCTTGTTTATTATTAAAAAAAATACTCCCTTCCCTCTCCTGGGCCATAATGGTGTGGGGTTTTGTTTTTGTTTTTGTTTTGGCTAAAAAAAAAAGCAGTGGGGAGGAGCAGCTGCTCTTATTTTGATGGTACATAATGGGGAGAATGACAGTGCAACTTGTTCCAAACTGAAGGGTTCCCTTTATTTTACTTACTCTAGTGTTTTCTACTATAGGAATTGCCTTTGTTGGTTGTCATCAGTGGTTGGTGGTGAGACTTTTCCTCTGCAGCTAGTTTATGGACCTCATTCTAGTTGTTTACCTCCAGATGAACTCCATCCATGGACATGGCCAAGGAGGAGGAGGTGGGGGGGGGGTGAGAAAGAGCATTGTTGAAAGGAGCTGACCTCTTCCTCACCCCCTTCTGTCATAATGATGCCTTTATGGGGTTTTTTATCCTTTTCTGAACCACAACAACTTTCTACCCTCCTCCCCAGAGACTTAGGCGGACCTTTTTTTTTTTTTTTTGGACAGGAACCTGCTCTTGTTCCCTCAGTTTCTATTATCTTCCAGCCACTAAAAAAAACCCAACAGCGTACGTATAGATTGGTAAAGTGTGGCCACCAAAATGGAAATCATAAGAAAAGTGGAGGTTGGTGAAGAAGTTTTCAAGTTCTTCCTTTTCATACGTGCATCTCAATAGTTTTGAGTAAAACATTGTTCTTCTCTTCTGTGATGTGGGAGCCGATCACTATTCGTTCCATGATCTTTCTGCCTCTGGTAGCAGTTTTTCTGTTAAAGAAGTAATTCCCAGGAGCATGCCTACTTCGTTAACTGAGGTGTACTTTTATTTGCTTGCATACACGTTCAAGTTGTTCCAACTCATGGCAACCCTAAGCCAAACATATCATGGTGTTTTCTTAGCAGGATTTGTTCAGAGGGGAGTTTGCATTTGTCTTCCTCAGAGGCTGAGAGAGTGTGACTTGCCCTGGGTCACCCAGTTGGTTTCCATGGCTGAAAGGGGATTTGAACTCTGAAGTCATATTCCAGCTCTCAAACCACTGTACCATGCTGGCTCTCATACTTGTATAGTACTTCCATATAATCAGAGTGACAAAATCTCCCCTGTCCCTCAAAGAGGGAATAAATACTGGAAAAGAAAATATATCTAAGCTGGCTTTACATGTGATAATTCATTGGAGAGATTAGCACAGACCTTAGAAAGGGATCACTACTGGCCTCGCTGGCTGTGCCTTTTGGGAGTTGTAGTCCAAAAAGTAACTTTTCCAAGCTCTAGATTAGTAGAAGCATTAACCTTGCTGGAGAGAAAGAAACCCTTTGTGCTTCTCACCAATGCCAGTGGGATTTACTTGCTAATTTTTACTACTGGTATGTCTGAATATCTGAAACAAAACATTCCAAAGGGAATCCTTGAGCTTGGCATGTGTTAGGATAGCATGAGAGAGGTAAGACCCGGTGTTGTGTCAATTGTATGACAGTAATTTATCTGAAGTAATAAAGAGTTTTAGAGATAATATGCTTAGACATGTTGGTAAATGTAATTCCTATCTCATGCCTGTTTGGTGAAAAGTTGATGGTTTAGTTACAAAGTTGGCTGAGCCCCTACAGGATCAACCAGATCCCCTATACTTTCTGTGGTTTGTGAGGTCAGGATGAATTTGGAGCTGCTTTCTTTGTTTGGGTCCTCCATCTTTTCCCAAAATCTTTTCTTTGTTAGAATCTGCTCTGTATGGGTCTCTCTCTCTTGTCCTGCCACACATGTGCTGTAATCCTACTGATCAGGTGGGAGACCAGCCAACAAGATGGAAGGAGGGATGTGTGTGTGTGGGAGCACACACAGAGAAGTATTGTGTCACCAAGATACTCCACCAGCTGTGGATGGAGCCAGACTATTGATGAATCTTTGGCTGGAGGCCAACAGTTCTGGACTCAAATATAATTCAGGGACAGGGCAAGGGAGGAGATGGTTGCAGAGGAGGGTAAAAACCAGACAGAGAAATTGATTGTTAGTTTAATGTGATTTGACATCAATGAAAGTGGAAGTAGAGGACAAGGAAAAGCCCAACCTCAACACTGCATTAGCAAGTACTTTGACATCAGAGAATTTATCAGTGCTCCATTTCTCTCCTGGAGACAGACTTTATAGAAACCTTTCCAGAGTAAAGGAAGGATAGCCAAGTACTGTGTATTAATAACATCTTTGTGTGCAGGAGACATATCTTGGAGTCCTTCTCTCCCTGTTCCTTGATGACTCAGCACCTACAGGAGAGAGACTGAGAGGGCAGAGCAGTCAACCAGGAAAAAATGGTATCTGTTCCTTTTTAAGGCCATTGGTGATTGCAACAGACAGTAAAAGATCACAGCTATGGGTTGTCAAAGTGATTCAGGAGCATTAATGTTGTGCTCGTAGGGGTTGGTGTTTATTTTGTTCAGCAAACATCACTAGGACAGGAGAGAGCCTTAGGCAGGGTACAGTAAGAGAGTTTCAGCAAGGGTGGGAAAGGCCACAGACCCTGATCTTCAAGCTGCTGCTGTCTGTAAATTCCCTTACAGCTCAGAAGATGGTAGTTTTCCCCTGTTATGTTAAAGATGCATAGTTTGTTTCTTTGTATTTTAACATAAACTGTTAATAATTTCTATTGCGTGTTTTGAAGTATTATACTAGTCTTCTGGGATTTTAGAAATTTGAAGCGTAATTCATTTTACAACTGACACAGAACAGTAGTAACATTAAAAACTAAGCTTCAATATAAGATTAAAACAACTTAAAAACAACAGAATGCTAAGCATTTAAACCTTGATGGATAAATTGATATTTGGAGTCTGGTGCATTTTCCAGTTTTGGTGCCTCAACTGAAAAGTCCACCTCCTTTGTACCTGCTTGTTGTCTTCCAGTGATTCTGCAATGAAGAGTAGGACCTTTAAAGATTAGTCAGGTTCATAAGACAAGGCAGTTGTTGAAGTAACCTAGTCCTGGGCTGTTAAGGGCTTTAAAGAATAGCATAGCATTTTAAGCTGAGCCTGGAAACAATTAGGTAGCCAGTGCAGGTGGCAAAAGGTCAGCAGTTTATGATCCAATCGTAATACTCCAGACAACATTCCAATCAGTATATTTTGGCCCAGTTGGAATTCCCAGTCTGTCTTTAAGGGTAGATCCAACTTAGGTTGCCCTGCACTGTTCCAGTTTGGACACTTTGAAGGAATGTACCAGAAAATGGTATTTTACCTTGCCCTGGGTTTTTATATCCCCAGGATACAGTAAAAGCTGTTTAGCAGTGAAATGCACTGCCTTGGAGTTTGGTGGACTCTCCTTCTTTGGAGGTTTTTAAACAGAGGCTGGATGACCATCTGTCAGGAATGTTTTGATAGGTAATGCCTGCATGGCAGGGTGTTGGACTAGATGGCCCATGTGGTCTCTTCCAATTCTATGATTCTGTGATTGTGACCAGGGCCAGGTCTATTAAGCATGACAGTCTTTGTCCCTTTACTTGCTCAGAGGTACGTTGGCTGCTTGGCATGCAAATAGGTCTGAAAGGTGATTTACAGGGACTGGTGTAATGACTGCTCATGTCCCACAGATACAATGCAGGTTCTTCAGAGAGAATCTCTAATGTTGACAGTGATTGTGGAAAATAATTCAAGCAGGTTCAAAGAAATCTAGGGTGTTCTTGTGGAAGACAGGAGAAAGCTTCATGTGAAACAGCCATGAGAGGACAAGAGGTTTAGCACTGTGCATTCTGTGGCCCAAGAAACCTCTCACTCAGACTCCTCTGAGCAGAGGAAAGTGCTCACTGCAGACAAGGTCACTCTGACTCCTACTTGTCAGACTTTCCACAGTGCCTCTATGACCCACCATGGTTCCACCCTCAAGGTCACTACTATCCTTCTCCAGACCCCAGGTACTATTGTTACCCAAACTGCCATTGTTGCCCCCAACACCGTACCTCTCAGCACCAACGTAAATCTTCTGTTCATTGGACCCTGAAACAGCCACGTCACATGGAAAAACACCGACTCCACCAGCATGATGTGTCATGCCCCATGAGTCTGATGAGGGTATGGAATCAGAGGAGGACATGGCAGGGAATGGCCGTATGGACCCTGGCACAGGTTTATCTACACGTGTGCCAGCAGGGAACCCTGCGAACCTAGAGCAGAGGTAGCAGAGGTAGGTCCTGGTCCTAGCAGGTTGGCATCAGTCCCAGCAGAGTCCTGCCAGTTCAGATAAGTATGAGGAAGAAGAGATGAACTTACCTCCACCATCATACAGCTAGCAGTGATCTCAAAAAGAAACTCAAGGAAAATTGCTGAGACTTTATGAGAAACACCTGCTCATCAAGAAGCACCTGGCAAAGCCTTGATTGCTATATATACACTTTGGGGAGATCTGGAGGCTTTGTCAGAGATCAACTGATCTTCCTGGAGAAAGCTTCCTGCTAACTTCATTGCCTTGATTCCTGTTGCCTTGACTTGTGTTTAGACCGTGGACTCTTCCTGACTATGCTGTTGCCTGACCCTGTGAACCCACGGACCTGCTTCTGGACTATGCTGCCTTCCGTAAGCTTTGACCCTTGGACTGCATTCTAGGACTCTTCTCTGTGTGCCTTCCTGCTTGTTTTGTTGCTGCTCAAGAAACTGAACCTTCATCTTGGTCAAACTCCCAAACTGTGTATTAATTGCTGGTAACATTCAGCTTTTCTTGACATGGTGACCCAAATAGGGCTGCAATTCCACAATCTGCCCAACGCACGGTCCCTCCATTCCACCATTCGGCTCAACATACCACTGCCTCGGATCTGACACAACTCTCAGCTCAGCTCTGAGACTCCTGTGGACAGGGATGATGAACAAGATGTCCTCATTCAATGCTCTCCTTCGCCACTAACTTTGACTCTGAATGACATGGGTGACACCTCTCCCATTCCTTCATCTGAGGACCTCCAACCATACACAGACTTCATCATCAGGACAGCAAAATCACTCAATCTGGAATTCAACATCACTTGACCCCTAGCAATACGGTGGCTGTGCTGCCCTTCCTGCCCACACGCCAGGAAATAGTAAAACATGCCTAGACAAAACCTTCCTCCATTTCTCCCATGGCAAAGCATCTGGAGAACTTGTATAAAATTCAGTCCGAAGATGTCCCGTGTCTTTCCAGTCATCCACCTCCAAATTCCATCATTGTGGAGGCTGCACAAGCGAAATCCATTCGATGTTCCAGCACCTCCACTCCATCGGGCAAGGAGGAATGCCGCCTTGACTTTTTCGGCAGAAAATTTTATTTCTCCACCTCACTGGCTATATGCATGGCTAATTACCAGGCCTACATGGCTGAATTCCAGCAGTTCCTTTGGTAGAAATTGGCATCCTTCCTACCATATCTACTGGATGATCACAAGAATATCACCATCTTATTTCAGCAGGAAGCTCACTGCCTGGTGGGCCGTCAGATTAGTACGGCATGACATGTGGTGGACCGCGCAGCTAAATCCTTGGATATTTTCACATCTGCATCTTCCCACACCACAGGAAGTTCCTCAGATTCACTGTTTGTTCCTGCCTTTATCAATACAAAGTGATGCTATTTGGCCTCTACACAGGCCCCTTGTAAAGACGAAGGTCATGGCTGTTACGGTATCACACCTCCACACATGGTATGAAAATATTCCCCTATCTCGACGACTGGGTTCTGGCAGCAGCATCCAAGCATGCTCTCCATCAAGACGTGATGCACACACTCTGCCTTCTTGCCGACCTCAGGTTGTGTCTCAAATCTCAAATCTCATCTTCAGCCAACACAGGTCTTTCCCTTCATAGGTGTCTCCTGGACGGTTCCACAGCCCATGCCTTCCTACCCCCTCCATGGGCACAAACTCTCACATGCCTCACCCATCGCCTTCTGTTGCAGCAAACTGTCCCAGCTATTCTGATTATGTGACTTCTTGGCTATCTTGCGTTCACCACCTTGCTGCCACCATTTGCCAAACTGTGCACCTGTCTGCTTCAGTTTTGGTTCTTTTGGAACTTTCACCCCAAGTACAACTCCCCTCACATGGCTCCAGCCACCATGGAGTGCCCTCCATTCTGCTGGTGACTACACCCTTACAACATCTTGACTGACATACCATTTCAAACCCCTCAAATCACCACCATGGTGACATTGGACGCTTCCCTCCATGGGTGGGGCTCTCACTGCGAGGGGCATTCGGTGCAAGGCAGTTGGAGCCCTCGTCTCCACCGCCTCCAGATAAATGTCTTAGAAATGCTGGCAGCATGGAAAGCGCTCCAAGCATTCGAAGACTTAGTTCACTACTCAGTAGTCCACCTGATGCATGACAATACAACCACAGTACACTACATCAACAAGCAGGGGGGGTACGCACTCTGCTACCCTCACAGTCTTGCCACTGGGACAGGTACGTACACAGCTTCGTCCTCCCGTTAGCAGTCCATGTCCCTGGGTCCGACAACACCCTAGCGGATACCCTCAAGTCGCATGGTGGGTCATCCCTACAAATGGGGCCTCTTCAACAAGGCATTCCACACGATCACAAGGAGGTGGGGACATCCCATCATTAGATGTGTTAGCCTCCTCCCAAAATCGGAAGTGCACTGCATGCACGGAGGCAAGGGCCAGAGCTCCCTTTGTGACTCCTTTCTTTGCTGACAGTTGGACCCCCTCATCTATCTATTTCCTTCTTTCCAACTAGTAACAAGAGTTCTGGGTAAAATACAAGATGAGAACGTCAACTGTGTTCTTCTGGCTTCATGGTGGCTGAGGTAACCATGGTTTTCCACTCTCCTCCTCATGGCTTGGGGAGACTTCCTCCACCTTCCCCACTCTTCCCTCTCCTGACTCAAGCAGCGGGCTCCTTCAGGCACCCGAATCCTGACACACCACACCTCACGGCATGGTGGATCTGAACAAGTTAGATTGCATACAAGAAATTCTCACTACTTCACAGAAACCATCCACTCACCCATAATTCGCTCACAAATGGCATAGTTTCTGTGCCTTCGCCCAATCTTCTCATCTCCCTTCCGCTCCTACAGACACTCATATAGTCATGTCCTTCCTTCTCCACCTGCAAGATAGCGCTCTAACCCACTCTGCCCTCAAGGTATATCTTGCAGCCATTATCACTCATCAAATGGATTCTCACCTGACCACCTTGCTGTTCATAGACCCTACCATTAAACGTTTTCTTAAGGGCCTATCCAGTCTTTACCCACCCGTTCATGACCCAGTCCCATCCTGGTCTCTTTCATTCTGTCACAACTTGGGAACAAACTGTTTGAATCCATGGCATTGATTGAGTTGCGACTCCTCACCTTGAAAACTGTTTTTCTCGTTGCCATCACCTCCGCTAAAAGAGTGAGTGAACTCTGCGCTTTATGGGCAGACCGCCTGTACTTAACCTTCTACCATGACAAAGTCATGTTCCGTTTTGACCCATCTTTCCTCACTAAAGTGGTCTCTGCATACCACTTAAACCAGGACATTGTCATGCCAATGTTCTTCCCTAACCCCACATCAGACCTGGCAAAAGCCCTACATTCCTTGGGTGTTCGCTGGGCCCTGGCGTTCTACACCACCCACACAGCCTCCTTCTGTAAATCCCCTCATCGCTTTGTATGTTACAGAGGACATCACCCTGGTTTTCCAGTCTCCTCACAGAGACTCTCACACTGGGTCATCAACCTGATCAATACAGCCTACCAGCTCACCAAGAAACCTCAACCCCTCAATGTTCACGCCCACTCCACCAGAGCAATTGCCACAACTCAAGTATGGTTTCAGGGCATATGTCTCCCAGACATCTGCAAGGCAGCAACTTGGTCCCAACCTTCTACCTTCATTCGTCACTACCACTTGGATAGTAGGGCCAGAGCAGACACTGACTTCAGTTGAGCGGTTCTTTCCTCCATCTTTGGCTGACTTGCCCCCTCTTCCATGAGTAAGCTCGCTAGTCTCCTAATTGTGTGAGGCACAGAGATGACAAAGAAGGACATGTTGCTTACCTGTAACTGTAGTTCTTCGAGGGGTCATCTGTGCCCTCACACAAATGCACCCTCCTCCCCTCTTTCTGGCAGATACATCCACGCTTTCACAACAGACTCCGGAACTGAGGGGAGTAGCTTTCCGGTGCTATTTATAATGTTGCCCTAGGAGGGTGGGATTACTGCCAAAAAGCAACACAGCTCTGAAATGCTCCATATCTGATATGCACATGCATGAAATCCCAATTGTGTGAGGGCACAGATGACTACTCATAGAATTGTAGAGTTGGAAGAGACCACAAGGGCCATCCAGTCCAACCCCCTGCCACACAGGAGAACCCCCTGCCACGAAGAACTACAGTTACAGGTGAGCAACCTATCCTCCTCTTGCCTATATACATCTTGTAGTTGCTGGCAGTACATTTCTCTTTGCCATGAACATCCCTCCCATCACAGTCACACCAATAAGAGTTTGAGAATTTTGTATGATCTAACCCACATCTTCTGTAATTTCTATAACACCTTTGTATTGCCAGACTTCACATTTCTAAATGGGCAGATTTTGATGGCTCATGCCAACTGCGTGGTTTGATCCAAAGAGGATTTCATCTAAACATTAGGAAGAACTTCCTGACAGTAAGAGCTCTTTGGAAGTGCAATATGCTGCCTTGTAGTGTGATGGAGTTTCCTTCTTTGGAGGTTTTTAAACAGAGGCTGGATGGCCATCTGTCGGGAAGGATTTGATTGTATATTCCTGCATGGCAGGGGGTTGGACTGGATGGCCCTTATAGTCTCTTACAATTCTGTGATTCTAAAGGACACAGTGTACAAGACTGTTACTGTCTTTAAGGTTACACCCTAAGCAGTGGGAAATCAAGTACTTCAAGGGGGTCAGGTGATGTAAAGTTTGAGAAATACAGAAAATATGGGCAGTGTTGGATAAAAGGGGATGACATGCAGTTTAGTGGGGGGAGTACAAGAACTCTGGAGTTATGTTTGGAAAGTTAATTTCCAACTGTAATTCATTCTCATTATTGTGTTTGAAAAATAATTGGTTGTTATTATTTATTCTAGTGTTCATATATCCCCACACACCTTGCATTACTCATTGCTTTTCCATTAGTTTTCATTCTTTTTTAAAAAGGGGAATGAAACCCTTTAAGACTGATAAAACAGTGGCCTAAAACTTGGAAAAAATCCTGCCAAAATGACTCAGTCATGCCCTTAAAAATTAACTGTGGAAAGGAACTTGAAAAACTACACCAATAAACTACTCACTTGACCCCACTCATCACATAACTTTTTAATTGTAATGTTTCAATTTATGGCAACCCTAAGTAAACTCTTATCATGGGGTTTTCTTGGCCAGATTTGTTCAAAGGGGGTTTGCTATTGCTTTCCTCTGAGACAGAGAGTATGACTTGCCCAAGGTCACCCAGTGGGTTTTCATGGTTGAACAGGAGTCCTAGTCCAATACTGTATTACCTTTAAGTGGTATCTTCCAAGCTCTAGTATAGAGTTGACTGACTTGAGTTAAGATGGCCCATGGTTTTGACTCTGTATAGGGGAGCGCACTGCATTCCTATGGGTAGCCCCTTGATCATATACACATGCAGCATAGTGCTCTCGCAAAAGATGACCCTGGGTTATTTCATGAGCTAGGAAGTGGTGATTGCCTTTGCACAGGATTGAGGGCTTTTGCATGCCAGCTCTGAACCATATTTCAACCATTGGGCAGCTGCCCTTCTTTTCAGGTCCTATTTGATGTTCCATGAGACACTAATTTTCAAGAAAAGTTGCTCTGAATTTTTAAGCATTACCATTTAGTGTTTGTTACTTGGAAATGTGAAAGGTTAAGTTTGGTGGCATGCTTGCCTCAGCTGCACATAGGAGAGTGTATGAAAAAGAAGTGTGCTTTTGGGGTGTGGTCATTTCTTCTGCCCTGATATTGACAGTACAAGTTTCTGTCAGGCAGTGTGGGAGAGAGGGGAGGAGGGGTTGAGCTGGCAGGTTTGTCAAATGAAGGGTTTAATCTACTTTAAATCCATCTGCCCTCTTATTACTCTCCAATCTTCTTTTGAAGATGTTGCTACACGTGAGTCTCTTTATAGTGATTAAAGTACAATCCAGTTATGTGGATTCTGACAACATGCATACCAGTCTGCCATAACCCACCCACCCCAACCTGGGAAGAAATTGAGATTGGCAGAGTAAGATAAGAGCACATGGTATCAGCTGGCTTACTTGTGTGTAGGAAAGAAGAGTTTTCCCTGGCATCTCTTTTGTGAACACTATAATATTTATACTTCTGGACTGAATTTGAAAGTGCTTGTGATGACATTTAAAGCCCTAAACAGCTTGATACTTAGGGGGCACTTCTCCCTTATGTTCCTACCTAAGGATTGAGATCTGTGTGTGGGGGGGTCCTCTGTGACCCACCAGAGAGATCAATACATTGTTTGAGGATGTGGGGGAGGGCCTTCTCAGCTGTGGTATTCCAGTTGTGGCATTCCCTCCCTTTGGAGGCTCAGTTAGCGCCAACCCTGGTTTCATTTAGGCACCGAGTTAAAATATGGTTGTTTATTAAACCTTTTGGGCCTCAGATGTATTTTTAAATGCTGACATACATAGTTTTTTTTAAATGGTTTTAATCTTTTAAACTTATTTTTAAATTGCTACTCATATTACATACTGTATGTTTTAGTCTATTGTTTCCATTTGTTTATGTTGATTATACATGTATGCTGGCTTGAAGTTGATATAGAAAAGAAATACTTTAAAAATAAAGAAATGCATAAATAAATATTGGGGGGGGGTGGCTTTGCAAATGTACATTTAGCACATGTCCAGGAATATCACTTAGCTTAGCACACTCATGTCTCTCAGACAATTGAAGAGCTGCTTTGTCCTGGGCAAGTTAACTAACAGTGTGCCAAACACATTCACTTAAGAAGAGTTCCCACAGATTTTAGTCTGTAGCTTGAGTGCGGTGTACAACTTCGAAGTAAATATTCTTTGCTCTCATGGCCTTTGTAGGATTATGAGAAACTTACTTTTTAGGAAAACTTTACTTATTCTCTTATTGTTTTAACCTTGCTATGATACTCCTTGGGCTCACTGCAGAAAGGTGAGGCCCCCTTAATGTTTTCAATAAATAAATAAAGCTTAACGTTCCCTCTTCTGTCGACACTTATATTGGGTCTTGTAGGGTTCCTTGCCACATTTTGGGTCTACAACACTGTAAAATGTCACATACAATAGATGAGAAGAAAACCCTTCTGGCTAGTTGTTACCTTTTCTGTTCAAAAGTGTGTGGCAAGTACCAGTATTCCTACTTTATGTTTTCATACTCTTTCTTTGAGCTCTCTGAAATAGAGCTAGGGAAAATGGTTATTTAGGAAAAGACCGGAGGCATACGGATGACTTTACAGCAAACCAAATTTTGGCTCTGGCCAAAAAAGAAAAAAAGGGGGAAGAAAAAAAGAAGTTTTCTGAGATGCTCTAAACTTTGGTGGGGGAGAGGCTTGGTCTGTGTGTAGTGTGGGAAAATTTTGAAGGGTGAAAAGCTAGTGCTGCTGGGTGCAAAACAACAATAGGGTGAGTGGGAGTTGTAGAGTCCTTTCTCCTTTCCTCCCCCGCCCCCACTCCCTTGAGAGTGAACTAACAAAGGGCAGCTCAAAGAAGGCTCCTCCCTGAAAGCTAGCCCTGGGGTCGAGGTCAGTTATTCTGGAAAACACAAGGCCTCTAGTAGCTGCCCTTGTCAACCATGAGCGCTCTGTGACATGCATGCCAAAATTAGACAATGAAGGGGTGGTGGGGAAGGGGGGGCTCTTTTTTAAAACTAGTACATTGTAGAAAGAAGGACCTTCCCACCCCCACCTCCATCATGCAGTGCAGACTAAGGGGTAGCAGCAGCCATCCTGGGATGGCGGCAGCTAACAAAAAAAGCAGGGAGACAGAAACCATGCTATTGTTTCCGTGGGCCGTGGCAAATAACCATGACTCCCATGGCCTCTTGGTGTGCTCTTTTGAATGAGAGCTTCAGGACACCTGCCACACCAAACAACTGAGGCAGAAGTGTTACAGGCCTGCTGGCTTGCAGGCGGCCTTTTCTGCTGCTCTCCCCTCCCCATCCTTGCAGCAGAAAGGATAACAAACCTTCCCATTGTCAAATCTGTTCTCCTTCTCCAGTCCCCCTTTCCCCTTCATCCCAGTTAATGGGTGTCCTTCTTTTATTTTATAAGATTGCCATCTGTCTGGAAATTGATTATGCTGTTAAGTAAGAAAGGGGATGCATGGAAGCTTTAAATCTGTGACAGGATGTTTTTTGTTTTTGGCAGTCCTAGTGAAAACACCACCTTAAGTTTAGCCACAGAAGCAACATTTTGTTCCCCAAAAGTGAACAATGTCCTTTTGCTTGCGATGTGATCACATAAACACCTTGTAGAAATTACTCAGTTGAAGTACAACCTGCAGAATTCTCCCAGTCTTCATGGCTACTTATCTAAGTAAGGTATGAACATGAATGAAAGTCTTCTAATATGCAAGAATTTCTCAGAAATATTGCCAGCGGGTCTCTGTGTGCAAGTGTTAAGAGCCATTCATTAAGTTTTAGTAAAGGGCTGCCTTGTATGAAATGAGACCATTGATCCTCTTTTTAAAGGTATTGTCTATACTGACGATACTGATACAGACAATACTGATTTTGACAAGCTGGAATGTGTCCAGAGGAGGGTAACCAAATTGGTGAAAGATCTGGAAACCATGCCCTATTATGAGGGGTGGCTTAGGGAGCTGGGTATGTTTAGCCTGGAGAAGAGAAAGTTAAGGGGGGGACCTGAGAACCATGGTTAAATATTTAAAGGGATGTCATATTGAGGATGGAGTGAGCTTGTTTTCTGCTGCTCCAGAAACTAGGACACTGTGCAATGGATTCAAACTACAGGAAAAGAGATTTTACCTAAACATTCAACAGTGGAATATGCTACCTCAGAGTGAGGTGAAGTCTCTCTCTTTGGAGGTTTTAAAACAGAGGCTGTGTGGCCATCTGTTGGGAGTGCTTTAATTGTATATTCCTGCATGGCAGAGTGTTGGACTGGATGGCCCTCGTGGTCTCCTCCAACTCCATGTTTGTATGACTGGCAGTAACTTTCTACAGTTTCAGACAAGTATTTTCCTTTCCTAGTTCTGCATGGAAACACGGGATTGAAACCTACCTGATGATCTCTGTGGATGGGCTAGTATCATATGAAAGTAATCTGGCCGTCAAGAACTGGATGACTTATTTAAGGCTTTAAAGGTGATAACTAGTACCTTGAATGAAGACCAGAAACAAAATGGGCAACAGTAGCAATCAAGTAGTAAAAGGATCTAAATAGGTTGAACCTGTGTGGCAACAACTTTTCAAATTGTAAAAGCCAGAGGACTTGAAAAAAATTATCCATTTGTGTGAGAGCTGAGCCTCAGTCACCTGTTTAACTCCCCTGAAAGCTAACAAATTCAGGGAAAGACCCGTAAGCAAAATATGTATTTCTTTACACAATTTGTAATACAACAGAATAGAGATTTTCTTAATGCAATCTTTGTATTTTGCTTCACACACTTGTTCTTTGATTCCAAGTCCCCATATAGCACATTGTGGTGATAACTTTATTGAGCCAGCCAAAAGGTGCAAAATACATCATGCAAGCTTTTGATGTTCACATACTTCTTCATCAGGCATGGAGATTAAAAGTCATGCAACTTTTGGGTCATCTTTGCATGCATCAAATATCCCTCCACCACCACCTCCACTTTTTTGTTTCAGGAAAGATGTTACGCCCCATCTGTGCTCTGTGATCCTCCATCATCACATTTCATCCCCTAAAATGACTTTTTAGCTACTTCTCCATGGTCTTTGTGACTCACACAAATGAATCATCTGCGCCTGCACAGTGCATCTCTCGGAAGCTTCTAGAGCTATGCAATTGACCTGGCTCAGCTAGTACACACTGGCAGACCTAGCAAGGGAGGAAGCAGTTAGCTCAGAGGTCTAAGATAGCTTAGGCAAGGGCAGTATATCAACAGGGCTCAGAAAGCGTCCTTGCCTGTGGGAGTCTCTGGTTTCGGGGAAACAAGCATCATCATCAGTCAGTCCAGGGTCTAAGAATCCAGCAGGGATCCGTCAGATAGTCCAAATGGTCAGAAACACAGAAGTCATGAAACAAGAATGCCAGCCAGTGAGCTGACAAATTGCTTCCAGCAACCAGCGATAGCCAGAGTTGGCTCTTAAACGGGCTTCTGCCAGCTGGCTTTAATCAGGAGCACCTCTCCTGCTGCTTGGGGAGGAGCCTCATTGAGGGTCGCTGCTCTGCTGTCTGCTCTATATGCTGCGTCTGTGGACTTGGGGGCTGTACTGTTTCGCCAGCTGCATCGTCTGCCAGGTTGGCTGCAGGTGAGTCTTGGCTCTGTTCCTCCTTAGGTTGAAGAGGCTCTTCAACTGAGAGAGCTGCAGGAGCCTCTTCAGACTCAGAATCCAAGTCTGAATCCTGGCCCATGACGGCAATACAGTACATGCTTTGGCGGTAGCCCCTCCCATCCTCCACATGCATGACTACTAATATGCTTCCTGCCTAAACCCTCAGTTCCTTTTGGTCTGCCAGAAGAGCAGAATCATTAGGAACTTTCTTGAGTGTCTTTGATTGACTTCTGACTGGTTTTTGGATTGACTTAGATTTGGATTTATGGACTTCCTCCCTCTTATTCTTGATGTTTTGGCTTGGTATTTCAGTCTGACTTGGTTTTTCTGTGTGACTCAGACCAGCTTTCAGACTTCGTTCTCTTTTTTAAAAAATTATTATTATTTTTCTAATAATACAAAACATACAATATATACAAACATACAGACACTACATATATTATACATGTACATATATTAAAACCTATAAACTGCATACAGGTCTACTTCCTTACCCTCTAGTTCATGAACTTTATTTCTTCTGCTCTATTAATCTTTCCTTTTACCTAGTTATAATTTCATTAAACTATGCAAAATTGATCTACACAGTATTTATATATTTACAGGATCTCTTAAATTTGCACTTTTCATCTTCTATATTCGTCCATCCTGTACTCTTATTAACCCAAGGTTCCACTCCCCTGTTGTTTTCTGTTGTTATTACACCTTTATCCTTTATTATCTAATCCGTCAACCATGTTACTAGATATTCACACCATTCTGTTTTCCAGAAGTCAATCAGTTCCTTCCAGTCTTCTTTAAATTTATCTATTGTTTTATATTTATTCCACGAGGTGGGTTGTTCCATTCTTGCAATTTCATCCAAATGTAACATCCATTCTTCAAGCTTTTTGCTTCCAATATCTAGCCAAGACAATCCTAGCTATGGTGGTCATAAAGAACATCAAATTTCTTAAATCTTTGGGGATTTCTTTTTCATATAAGCTTAATAACAGTATTTCAGGTTTAAATCCAAATTCTATTTTTAATATCGTCTTAATACATTTATAAATGATTATCCAATACTGTTTGACATTTCTGCATGACCACCACATATGGTAAAAGGACCCCTCTACTTCTCCACATTTCCAACATTTTGTTTCTTTTTCTTTATAAATTTTTGCTAACTTTTGTGGTGTCATATACCAGCGGAATATCATTTTGTAACAATTTTCCTTTAGTTCCATGCAAGATGTAGTTTTGATACCCATTTTCCACAGCTCTTCCCACTCTTCAAATTGTATGTTATGTCCAATGTTTTGCACCTATTTTATCATATATTCTTTAATACATTCTGATTCTAATTCCAGTGTTAATAATATTTTATACACATTAGAAATTTTTATTTCTTTTTGTTCTGTTAACATCTTATCCAATTCATTCTGTTGCTGTTCTATTCCAAAAAGATTTTTATCCATCTTATATCTTTCTGATATCTGTTTGTATTGAAACCAGTTACAATCTATTTGATCTTCCTTCAGTTCTTCTATTGTTTTTAATCTACTTATATTTCCTTGAAGCTTTATCAGATCTTTATATGTCCACCATTTTTCTCTGTTCAACATTTCCGTTCTCCTAAAAGCTTCTTGGGGTGATACCCACAATGGAAACCTTACGTATAATTTCTTTTTTATCTCTTTCCATATGTTTAGCATTGCTTTCCTAATGATATGGTTCTTAAAATTCTTATCTATTTTATCCTTTCCATACCAAAGGTATGCGTGCAGACCAAATATTGTATCTGCTCCTTCTAGTTAGAAGGAGCAGACTTCATTCTCATCTTCATGTTTGGTTCAACTAATATGGGCCGTTTGCACCCTCAGTGGTTTATGGCCTCCTCTGGGTCCTTCAAGAGGTGTACTTCTTGCAGTAGGAAGATCCCAGAGAAGGATGAGCACCTAAGTGCCTTCTCTGCCTAGGTGAGGGGCATAATGTAGGCACCTGTACATACTGCCAGGCATTTATCCCTCTGGGAGAATGTGCTCGTGGTGGGTGATTGGGCTGTGAAGAATAGGCCTTTGCATACAGCCTTGGTTGGAATTTCCTCTTTGTGTGCCATGTTGATTCCTACTATATCAGGATACTCAGTTTGGGTGTCTCTTAAGCATTCTTTACTTGAGTTGGCCTCTAAGCCTCTAAGGCCTGTTTTCAAACCAGTGGCCACATCCTGAGCACCATCCACCTTGAGTCTACACCCACCTGTGACTGGACCTTGGAACTAATCCTCTCACAGCTGTTGAGGAAACCGTTTGAGCTCATGAACTCCTGTGATCTGAAGCTACTTACCTGGAAAACAGCTTTCTTCACCTCTGCCAGTGTGCTCTGTGCCTTAAGGGTTGATCCACCTTCCCTATGTGTTCATAAGAACAAGACCAGACATTTCATTCCTGCCTAAAGTAGTCTCTGCCTTCCACGTTAACCAGGATATTGTGCTTCCTGCATTTATGAAGAACTCCACATTGGACCTCAAGGTTTCTCTGTACTGTCTGGATGTACATTGAGTAGACCGCATGGCCTCCTTTCACAGGTCTCAGAGACTTTTCCTCTGCTATTCCACCAATAAGAAAGGTCTTCCAGTCTTGTTCCAGCATTTCTCTAAATGGATTTTCCTTGGAGCAGCCAGACCCAGAAGAAACCACAGGAATGAAGAAAAACAGCCACCCAAAGGGAAGGTATTTTTACCATACATCAAAGGAGTCACAGACAGAATAGGGAAGCTGATGAGGAAACACAACCTCCAAACAATCTACAGACCAACCAAGAAAATCCAAGAAATGCTACGTCCAGTGAAGGACAAAAGAGACCCTCTTACAGCTGCAGGAGTTTACTGCATACCATGCAGCTGTGGACAAGTTTACACAGGGACCACTAAATGCAGTGTGCAAACACGAATCAAGGAGCATGAGAGACACTGCAGACTGGGCCAGCCAGAACAATCAGCAGTAGCAGAACATGTTATAAACCAACCTGGACACAAAATGCTATTTAAAAACACCAAAATTCTGGACCAGGCAACCAACTATCATGTCAGAATGCACAGAGAAGCTATTGAAATCCACAAACACCTGGACAACTTGAACAGGAAAGAAGAAACCTTAAAAGTAAACAAAATTCAGCTCCCAGTCCTAAAGAACATTAAAATCAGAACTCAACACTTGCAAATGAACTCCACCCAGGGACAGGGGGATTTCCAGCAGATAATGGACCATTAACCAAACATTAGCCAAACAGACACTAATCCTCCTTGCATATCTTCCCCCAGGAACTACCCATTCAAGTACACACATTTACATAACCTCTCCAACAGGGGCTCACAGTATATAACCCCCACACACACTCCTACTCAACCATTCCCTGAAGATGCCAGCCACAGATGTGGCGAAACGTCAGAACTAAACTCTTCAAGAACATTGCCTCACAGCCTGGAAAAAAAACCAAGGAAAATCTATGGATGCCGGCTGTGAAAGCCTTCGACTTCACATTTCTCTAAATGGGTTGCTGCGACCATCCATCTGGCCTATGAACATGATGGCAAGCAACCTCCTGCCTATAAGTAAGGAGTCACTTGACCAGAGTGATGGCAGCATTGGCAGCACGTTCCTGAGGGGTGTCCCTCTCAATGACATTTGCAACTAAAGGTACAGAAACACAAAGGTTCCTTTTAGTGAATCTTAATTGAATGACAACAGATAAATGGCCCAAGGAGAATGATAAAGAATGGTGCAAGATGAAAAATCTGGAGAGAGAAAAAAAACCCCAAACAACTGGCAGCTGACCAGTTAGAGATAATTGTTCAACATTTGGACTGGATGGCCCTTGTGGTCTCTTCCAACTCTGCAATTCTATGATTTGTATCAGTTTAAAAGTAAACCAAGAAACGTAAGACGAACTACTTCTGTATGGAACAAAACCCTGCAAATTATTTCCAACCATCTAGTTTTACTAGAGGGTCACTTCAGAAGGGGTATAGGCCAGTGACCCTCTCAATGTGTATGGCCAGTAAATGCCATGGCACAGCTGCTCTGCACCAGCAACTTGAGTTGGATGAGGCCTTGGGGGACTATTGACAGGTGATGTCAACAGCACGGCAGTGAATATGGCTAGTGTAGCAAAAGATTCATTATGATTTCTGTTACTGTACTTTCTTTCTAGTAGAAAAACACATCAGGACTCTTCTAGGCTTTCTTTGGGTTTTTTTTCTGCAGAAGGCTTATCAAAAGTTCTAACTGCAGTGTTTTATTCTTCCCTATGTGTCATTCAATCTGTAGTACTTTCTCAACACATTCCCCAAAGAGACATAAGAGTGGAATGTTGATGCTAATAAACACGGATAACAAAACCACTGATATATTATAGGAAGCCCTGGTGACACAGTGGTTAAATGTCAGTACTGCAGCCACAACATTGCAAGTAAGGGCTCCAAGGTTCATTCATCCTTCTACCCTTTTGTAGGTCGGTAAAATGAGTACCAGGCTTTTGGGGGCAATTAGCTAACACACATTGGAAACTGCTTAATGTGGTGTAGATGTATTAATTACTATTGCTTAACAATTTGTAAGCTGCTCTGAGAGCCTTCGTGTCTGAAAAGCAAGGTATAAATACCCAAAATAAATATAAAGGAATAAATAAATACAGAAATACCAACATAACACTGTGTGCAAACCTTACTTATCTAGGCTGTTCTGGCTTTTTATCCCTGTTCTCCAAATTATGATTTGGCATGGAGTGCATGGAACAGCCACCCCTACCTACTGACATACAAAAAAGAACTTGAAATCAATGTGATAGTTGAACTCCCTTCCAGCAGGGTCCAGGCAGGAATGACTGCCAGTTTTTAAATAACATGTGTCCCCCTTTCATTGTGGCATGGTTCAAAGAATGTAGGGCAGGCTTATCCAACCTGGCATCCTCCAGATATGTTGCACTGCATCTTCCAGCATCCCCAGCCAGTATGGCCAAAGGCCACACAGTAAGGGTTCTAGTCCCACACATCTAGAGGGTGCCAGGTTGGGGAGAGCAGATGTTGAGAAACTAACAGTTTGTCAGAGTATGAGATTACAGACTCTACTATGTGCATGGGTCCCATATTTGTACTATCCAAAACCCCAACCATGATACGCTTCTTCAAGGAAGTTAAAAGAAGCCAGATTTTCTTCATCCCTCTTTCTTCCTCTCACATGGGCTGAAGTATCTTGCTTGGGTGCTGGAATCTAAGCCAGGATTTTATGCTTAATTGCCACAAGGAAGTCTGCATCACTCAAGAACAGAGATAAGTGTAAACTGGTCAGGTCAAAAACAGAAGACTTAATACCTACCTCTTCTGTGAGCACTGGGTTGTCATCTGCATATCTTAAATTGTTGATGTTCCTTCCTCCGAGTCTAATCCTGCTTTACGTGTGATACATTCAACATACAGGTTAAACAGATAGAGTGGTAAAATGCAACCTTGCTTGACCCCCTTGCCAATTGGAAAACCCTTCCATTTTGCCGTATTCTGCCCTGACTGCAACTTCTTGTCCTGAGTATAGGTTACACTTCAGGACAGTCAAATGCCACACCCATTTCTTTAAGAGTAATCCAAACTTTTTAATGATCTATACAATCAATGGCTTGCTTTTGTTTTGAAATTTTTTGGTGTGTTCCATTATCCAGTGTATGTTTGCAGTATGATCCCTTGTGCCTCTTCCTTTCCTGAACCCATCTTGTACATCAGGCATTTCTCACTCCATATATGGTAAAAGTCTTTGTTGTTGAGTGTTTCTAAACTGTGGGACATTATTTTGTTTTCCATATTTTCTGACAGATTTTAGTTAGAACTAGAATAGACAATTTTAGTTAGAACTAGAATAGATTATGTCTCTGTAGCCTGAAGCAGCTCTTGGTATGCTATCTGTTCCTGGTGATTTATTTTTCTCCAGTGCTCTGAGTCAGAGTTGGAGAAAAAAAGCAGGTTTATAAACAACACAAAACAAAAAACATTTTGTTTAAACTGTAGGGTTTTTTTTTAAAGCAGGTTTTTTATTATTATTATTATTAAAACCAATGCTGTTCAGATGCTATGGCCACTAGCTTAAAAAATAGCTGTTCTTTTTAAAAGTTCTCTTTTAAAGCAAGTTGTTTGGGTTGAACTTATGTTAATTGAAGGATGTTTAAATTAAAAATCATTGTTGTTCCCATAAGAGAGTTGGAAAATAGTAATAACAACCAGACTTTTTTTAAAAAAATATGAATAGTCGATTAAAAACCAGGAGTTATTTTGATAGTAATTTGGTCACTGAATGTGTTCCTCTGCTGGTCGATGAGTTTCCCTTTGATTTCTTGCGTCCTGTAGAAGAAGTTTCTTGTTCTTCCATATTTATTGTCACCTTCTATTTCTGTGCATTGATTTATTACAGTAGTTCTCCTAGTCCCTACGCACAAGTCACTGAACAGTTGCATTTAGGGTTCTGACTCTGTTTCTGTCACCTTTTCCTTTTGTTTCTTGTCTGGTTGACAAATCATCCATTGAGGCGTATCTTTCTTTTGGGCTGCAGATAGTATCTTCGTATTCTTCCCTGAAAATGTCCCTGGCTTCAGTCCAAAGTTTTTCGGGCATTTTACATTAGGGTGTATTTTGGCACAGTGTTGGTTTGGTGTTCTTATATAGCACTTTGATGTTCTTTCTATAGAACTCTATTAGAGCTTTACTCTAATTTTTGATATGGGTAAGTAGTTTATGGTCTGTGCCACAATCTGCGTTTTGTTTTGTTTTGCAGATAGAAATCCTGTTTAATAAGTATTTGAAGGAGTATCATATTGAGATGGAGCAAACTTGTTTTCTGCTGCTCCAGAGACTAGAACACGGATGCAAGCTCCAGGAACAGAGATTCCACCTCAACATTAGGAGGAACTTTCTGACAGTAAGAGCTGTTCGGCAGTGGAACACACTCCCTCGGAGCGTGGTGGGGTCTCCTTCCTTGGAGGTCTTTAAACAGAGGCTGGATGGCCATCTGTCGGGGATGCTTTGATCAAGATTTCCTGCATGGCAGGGGGTTGGACTGGATGGCCGTCGTGGTCTCTTCCAACTCTGCAATTCTATGATTCTATGATTCTATGAATCTGTTTGATTTCTATATTGTCCATCAAGCAGTGTCCATGTATAGAGTTGTGACTTTGGTTGTTTGAAGAATGTGTTTGCAATGAGCAAACTGTTGGCCTACCAAAATTCAGTCTGCCATTGTGATTAACAAGTCCTGTTTTGGTGTGTGATCAATTTCCTCCTGGACTGAGTAACCTCAGTCTCCTTTTTTGGAAGACTTATTTGAACATATATGGGCATAACCTCGCATTGCTCAGATAAGACACTCTTTAAGTGAGGAAAGAGCTTAGCTTGAGAGCTTAGCTTCATCCCCATCATGGTGTTAATACATTTCAGCCTGTAGCCCTGTCCACCAGCTAAACTATTCTCTCTCTCTCTCCCTCTCTGCACCAAAGCAAAAAAGTAGGAATTGGTTCACCTTCCTCTTTCTTGCCTTGAAACCTGCATTGTATCTTTCTTGTTTGCTGTTTGGGGACTAAAAAGACCCTTTAGTGTCTGGCTGCTTGTAAATAACCCAGATTGTTTTATCCTATCCCACCCCCACCCCTTCTCTGGACTCTCCAATTTCCCCCCCTCTCAGCTTTAAGTAGTTCTTTTATGCCACTTGTACTGTGGAAACAAAACCTGAAAGAAACAAGGGTAAGGACTGAGGCAGGTGGGAGGAGTAGAAGTAGAATGGCTAGTAAAGGAGTACTGCTTGCCACTCTTTCAGGGGAATCCAGAGTTAAGAGCAAAAGCACCAAGCAGCTAGTGGGTTGCCCTCACCTCACCTCACCCTCTAGTGCTCAAAACTCTCTGGTGCCCGATGTTCCCTATCAAATAAGCTTGATTAGCTGGTTGCTACTGGGTGAACTGAGGTCAGCCTTGTTCATAGCTCTGATTTTTCAATACCCTGCCTGCCTGCCTGCCTGCCTGCCTGCCTGCCTGCCTGCCTGCCTGCCTTTTACGATTACATTTTGAGTTGCATACACAAGTATTGTATCAAAGACATTGGGCAGAAAAATATATATGAGGGGATAGGTGCACTATGAGGAAACTTTTAAATCACACAGAACAATTTAAAAAAAACACAGACATTTTGAATACTAGTACAGCTGCCCCTCCACATTCGCAAACTTAGCATTCGCAGTTTTGATTATTTGCGGTTTTGGGAGGGGCCCCCCTGCCCTCCCCAAACCGCGACAAGGGACCTCTGGAGGCCCGTGAAGGCCCCGGGTGGGAGGGGGAGGGCTGGGGAGGCATCCACAGGGCCTCTGGAGGGTCTCCAGAGGCCCGTGAAGGCCTTGGAAGGGAGGGAGAGGGGGGGGAAAGCGACTATGGGGCCTTCGGAGGCCCCATGGTCACTTTGGTGGGGGAGAGGGGGGCAGTCATTATTCACGGAATTTTCACATTCGCAGGGGGTCTGGGGAACCTAACCCCCGTGAATGTGAAGGGACAACTGTATATTGTTTTGTTCTGTTGCTTATATCGGCAATCAAATATTGGTGGGGGAACATACTGTAGACACTTGATTTGAAACTAGATTAGCCTCTAGATTAGAAACTCAGCATGGTGGCAGCATTTCAGATAATTGAAGCAGAAAGTGAAGTCATAGAATTATAGAATCTTAGAGTTGGTAGAGGCTATGTAAGGGTCATCTAATCCAACCCTCTACCAGACAGTTATACATAATTAAGCCAGTCCTGAAAGATGCCCATCCAACCTCTGTTTTAGTCCTCCAAAGAAGTAGAGTCCACCACTCACTGAGGCAGTCTATTTCACTGGTGAACAGTGTTACTGTTAGGAATTTTTACTCATGTTTAGGTGGAATCTCTTGTCTTGTAATTGAAATTCATTGGTTCATGTTATTTCTTTGAAGAAGCAGAAAACAAGCTCGCATCATATGCTACATGACATCCCATCAGATATTTTAAGATGGCCATTGTGTCACATATCAGTTGTCTCTTCACCAAGCTTTATATACCTAGCTCCCTAAGTGGTTCCTCATAAGGTTTGGTTTCCAGACCTTCGATCATTTTGCTCATGTTTCTCTAGATACGTTCCAGCTTGTTGATATCCTTTTTGAACTGTGGTGCCCAGAACTGAACACAGCATTCTAGGTGAGGTCTGACCAAAGCAGAATAGAGTGGGACTACTACTTCCCTTGATCTAGACACTATATTCCTATTGATGCAAACTAGAAATGCATTGGCTTTTGTGGCGCATCACACTGCTGATTCTTGTGGTCTACCAAGACCCCTAGATGTTTTTCACAGGTGCTGCTTTCAAATCAAGTCTCACCCTTCCTATACAGTTGTCCCTCCACATTCACGGATTTGGCATTCACGGATTTAAATATTCATGGCTTGAAAATATTCTTTAAAAAATAATAATCCAAAAAGCAAACCTTGATTTTGCCATCTTATATAAGGGACACCATTTTGCTATGCCATTGCATATAATGGGACTCGAATATTCACAGATTTGGGTATTCATGGGGGGTCCTGGAACCAAACCCCAGCAAATTTGAAGGGACAACTGTGTTTGTGCTTTGATCTTCCTTCCTTCCTTCCTTCCTTCCTTCCTTCCTTCCTTCCTTTCTCTTGGCCTAGCTGTATTACCTTACAGTTCTCCCTATTGAAATTCATTTTGTTAGTTTTGGTCCAATCTGTTAAGGTAGTTTTGAATTCTGTTCCTGTCCTCTGTGGTATTAGCTGTCTCGCTAATTTGATGTCATCAGAAAATCTGATATGAATGCCTTCTATTCCATCATAATTTATAAAAATGCTAAACAACATCTCAGGATTAAAAGCAATCATTGATGGGCAATGTGAAGTTGAAGGCTTTCATGGTTGGCATCCATAGGTTTTCTGTGTTTTTTTTCTGGGCTTTGAGGCTGTGTTCTGGAAGAGTTTATTCCTGACGTTTCACCTGCATCTGTGGCTGGCATCTTCAGAGAATGGTTGGGTAGGAATGTGTGTGGGGTTTATATACTGTGAGCCCCTGTTGGAGAGGATATGTAAATTTATGTATTTGAATGGGTAGTTCCTGGGGGAAGATATGCAAGGAGGATTAGTGTCTGTTTGGCTAATGGCCCATTATCTGCTGGAAATCCCCCTGTCCCTGGGTGGAGTTCGTTTTGATGTGTTCAGTTTTGATTTTGGTATTTTTCAAGTCCCCACACACACTCCTACCCAACCATTCTCTGAAGATGCCAGCCACAGATGCAGGCGAAATGTCAGGAATAAACTCTTCCAGAACAAGGCCTCACAGCCTGGAAAAAAACCCCACAGAAAATCCATTGATGGGCATTCTGCGGGTTCAGTCGGTCAACCAGTTACAGATTCACCTAACTGTAACACTGTCTAACCCATAGTTCACCAACTTGTCTGCAAGAATATCATGGGGGGAACCTTTCAAAAGCTGTACTGAAATCAAGATATACTACATCCATGGCTCTCCCCTGACCTACCAAGCTTGTAACTCTGTCAAAAAGAGGGAGCTAAAATTCAGTTAGCATTATTTGTTTTTCAGAAACCCATACAAGCTCTTAGTAATCACTGCATGCCTTTCTAAATGTGTACAGACTGACTGACTATTTAATGATCTGTTCTACAGACTTTCCTAGCATGTGAAGCTGATTGGCCAATACTTGCTCAGGTCTTCTTTTTTGCTCTTTTTGAGGATGGGGACATTTGCCCTCCTCCAGTCTGCTGGGACCTCTCCTGATTACCAAAAATTCTCAAAGATTATCAACAATGACTCTTGGATTACATCTGCAAATTCCTTTGCAGGCAATTCATCTGGCCCTGGAGACTTGAATTTGTTTAGAGTAGCTATGTATTCCCTTGCTACCTTTCTACTTGGGCTGTAGTCCTCTTACTACTTGATTTATTCTGTTTTTGCCAGTTAGACCACCATTTTCCTTTTGGGAAAAGACTGAATCAAAGGTGTTAAACACTTTGGCCTTCTCTCTGTGCTCTGTTAGCATTTCAGTATCTGCTCTATGCAGTGGCCCTGTCATTTCTTTGTTCTTCCTCTTGCTCTGAACATAGCCATAAAACCCATTTTTATTATTTTTAACCCCCTGAGCAAGCCTGATCTCATTCTGAGCTTCAGTTTTTTTGACATTCCCCCAAAGGTATTAGCTATTTGTTTGTATTCCTCTTTGGTGAGTTTCCATTTGTTATACATGTCTGTTTTAAATCAGCTGATGTGAAAGCTCTTTGTACATCCATCCTGGTTTCTTTAAACATCTCCCACTTTGATTCTTCATTTAATTGTTTGCAACTGTGCCTTCAGTATGTCACCTTTCAAAAAAACTCAGGCGTCATGAACTCCTTTACCTTTGAGCACTTCTGACTATGGGACCTCACCCAGTATTTCCCTTAGGTTATTTGAAAACAGCTTTCATGAAGTCCAGAGTGTGTTTCTGATTATTTTGGGGTTCCTCTTTCCTCTATATAAAAGGTCCCCAAGAGTACATGCACCCAATTCCACTCAAGGAATCCTAAGGGACCCCCCCCCCCGTGTGCGGACGGACACACACACACTGACCAATTCATCTCTGGTGGATAGAATCAGATGTAAAGTCTTTGATCCCATTGTTGCCTCCTCCATGTTTTGTTCAATGAAATTGTCTGCAAGGCTGGTGAAGAATTTCTTAGAACTTACATTCTTGGCATAAGTTGACTTCTAACAAATATCAGGATTGATCATGTCTCCTATTACTACTTTTTGAATGTTTTGTCATTTGTTTTATTAAGGCATCGACCAGATCTTCAATCAGGCGGGGCGGGGGTGTATAGTAGATGCCCAAAATGAGATCACTGTTGGTTCTCACCCCTCTAATTTTTATCTACAGTGTCAACCTGTTTTCCATGTTCTAAGTCATGGATCTCATCACAGTTGTACATATCCTTGACATATAATGTTGCTCTTTCTCCATTGCTGTTTAATCTATTTCTTCTAATCTACTTTAATCTATAGAGGGTCCTTGGTATCCACTGGGGGTTGGTTCCAGGACCCCCGTGGATATCAAAATCCATTCAGTGCTCAAGTCCCATTATATTCAATGGGGTAGTAAAATGGTGTCCCATATATAAAATGGCAAACAGCAAGGTTTGCTTTTTGAAATCCTCCCTACCCCAATTATTTGTGAGCTGTGGTTGGTTGAATCCATGGATGTAGAACCCGTGGATATAGAGGGCTGACTGTATTTCCATTGCTACTTTCCAGTAATGAGACTCATCCCACCACATTTCAGTGATGCCTATTAAATCATATTTGACTTTCTGTCTTAAGAGTTCAAGTTCATCTTGTTTGTTTCCCATGCTTTGTGCATTAGGAAGAATGGAGAAATTAAAAACATGTCTCAAGAAGCTCAAATGATGGCTGTTTTCCTTAGTAAAAAAGCCCAAACTTTTTGGCTCCCCCCCCCTAATTAAAATAAACATTGTTCGAGCATCTTGAGAAATGGCTCCAGTTTCATTTGCAAATTTGGGGTTAATACCGAATTCCCGATTTCCATGGGAACAAGGTAGAAAACAGAAAATAAATTTTAAAATCCCCCCATAGAAACATGCCGTCCAGCAGTGTAGAAGTGAAGTCACCACTACACTGCACATCAGGTGTGCTTCCTGACCTGGGTTCATGTTTAGATTTTGCAAAGAATGGAAACAAGCAAACAAGGCGTCAGATATACATTAATTAAGTAATTAAGAGTGACTGATAATGGGTATGCTTTGTTTTTAGAAAAGATCATGATTGGGAGGAGATTGTGACAAAAGCTTTTATACATTTAATTTTTTTATTAAAAAGTTTTCCATTTCTTAAAGAAGGTATAGGTATCTTAAAAAGAGGTGGAAATGACTCATCAGTTTTCAGGAGACAAAGTAAGAAGGAAAAAGTCTTCAGTAGGAGTCTTGCCTCACAAAATGGAGCACGATAGTGGAACGAACAATCTGTAGTAAAATTGTCCTTCGGTAGCCACAGGGGGTTAGTTTCAGGATTCTATGTGGATACCAAAAATGTGAATGCTGAGGAACTTTATTTATAAAATGGTGTAGGGCAGCAGTGGAGGTGATGGGACATGGTGGTTGATGGCAGTAGCAGCACTCATGCTCATTGGTACCCCACTGCCAATCACAGGGGATGAGCAGCTTCCACAGGAACATGGCAGTTGGCGGAGGCACTCTGACCAAGAGTGTCACTGCCAATCTCCGTGTCTCTGTATTTTTAATGTTTAATACGATTTTCAATCCAAACTTTGTTAAATCCACAGATCCAGAGCCCACAGATATGGCAGACTCACTGTAGTAACAGTGGAACCAGGAGAATAATAGGATCCCCAGGAGGTTTTAAAAAGGAGGCCTGACATAGGGGTAGGGGTCTTTTTTGGTACAATGCCCTTAAATTCTAACCAGAATGGCCACCAGTCAGATATGATGGAAGTTGCAATCCAAATATCTGCAGGAGACCAGGCTCCCACCCCTTGATCTACTAGATACAACTTAAAAAGACTTCCTATCAGACAGCTGTACCCATAGGATATGTGGGTAATACTGTTTGGACAGCGTAAACTGAAGGGTTTCAGTTAACTAGTACTCCCATAGCCCTGTGGTGGGCAATATGCTTTGAGTGCAGAAAGTCTCAGGGTTCATCAATCCTTGTCATCTCATTATAAAGAGCCGGTTAGTGGGTGATGGGAAGATTGGTCTGAGACACTAGAGAGCTGCATGAACTTGTTTTGCATCTGTAGTAAGATCAGTAAGAAGAATAGATAGTCTTACCTTAAGACAGCCTTCTGTGTTCCTATTTGCAAATTCCAGTTCTAGCAAGTGAAATTATCCATTCATATAGAAGCATGGATAGACAGTCTCTACTATTTGCATCATAGGATCATAGAGTTCGAAGAGACCACAAGGGCCATCCAGTCCAACACCATTCTGCCATGCAGGAAGACACAATTAAAGCACCCCGAACAGAATTGGACTTCCAACAAATATCAGGATGGTTGAAATCTTCCATTACTGCTACATCTCTCCTTTCTGAATGTGCAGTGATCTCTTCCAGGAAGGCATCATCCAAGTCCTCAGTTTGACTTGGAGGTCTGGAGAGGACCCACATAACAATATCCCTGTTATTTGTCTCTCCCTTAATTTTTACCCAGGTGCTCCCAACCTAGCTCGCAGGATTTAAATCATGGATCTGTTCACAGATGAACACATCCTTAATGTATAATGCTACTCTACCTACCTTCCTCTTCGGTCTGTTTCTCCGAAATAGGTTATACCCCTCTATTTTTATTTATTTATCTTTTATTTGTATGCTGCCCTTCTCCCAAGATGGGGACCCTATTGCTATATTCCAATCATAAGACTCTTTCCACTAGGTTTCAGCGATGCCTATTATATCATATTTGTTCTGCTGTGCTAAAAGTTCAAGTTCATCCAGTTTATTTTCCATGCTCTGTGCATTCGTATAGAGACATCTAAGATAATGGGCCATTCCCCTTACCTGACTTTTAAAGGTTTTATTCCTCCCACTGTTTGGTTCTTGTACCACTTGCCTTGTTCTCTGTATAACATTTGGGTTGTTATCTCCAGCACTTCATGAATTCCTGCTCTGAAGAATACTATCTCCCTTTCCCACATAACTGCCACCTGAATAGCAGCTTTCAAATGAGAAGGCAAAGGTAGTTGTACTAGTAGTGTTAGTAGTAGCAGCAAAAAAATACAGGTATATCTCAGTTAATGAAGTGGATAGGTTTTTGGGTATTACTTCTTTAACAGAAAAGTTGGTACCAGATCTATTCTTTTTTTAAAAAAAAATATGCTGGGGAAACTGGTGAGGTAGTATACAGTCATCCCTTCACATTCGCGGGGGTTAGGGGCAGACAACCCCCGCGAATGTGAAAAAACCGCGAATAAGATATGAGCCTGCAGGCCAGCTTCTTCCCACCCCCCTTCCCCAGAGGCAGCGCCCCAGCTGCTTCCCACCCCCCCTTCCAAGGCACCGAAAGGCTTCCTCAGAAACCCTTAGCTGCCTCGGGAAGGGAGTGGGGTGCAGAGGCAGCGCGCCAGCTGCTCCCCACCCCTCCTTCTGAAGGCAGCGATGGTTTAAGCCCTTTGCTGCCTTGGGAAGGGAGGGTGTGTTGAGCAGCGGGGGGGGGGGGAAGCAGCCTTCCGCGAATAATCAAAACCGCAAATGTGAAAGTCGCGAATGTGGAGGGGCAACTGTAGTACAGTAAGACCCCACCATCTACGGGGGGATTGGTTTAAGGCCTCACCGCGGATGGCAAAAAACGCAGATAATAGCAAACGCGATCTGGGGGGCCCTCCCGGGGGAAAGGGGGGTGAGTTTGCTCCTCCCCCTTCGCTCCCACCATGGCCATGCCACCACGGGGGCAAAGGGGAGGGAGCTTCATGGCCCTAGCCATCACCCGGCCTCCCTTTCCTCTAGCCACCAGCATCAGCAACATAGCAGCGGCCTGATTCTGGTGGCTGGCAGGTGGGCAGGGGGTGGAGGAGGCCGGGGGTGATGGGGGCTGATTCCATGCTGCCACCCAGCCTCCCTCCTCCACCTGCCCAGCCTCCCCCCCCAGCTGCCCGCCATCAGCATCAGCGACAGGGAGGCGGTGGGAGCTGATGCTGTGCCACTACCCGGCCTCCTCCGCCCCCACCCGCCTGCCACCTGCATCAGTGACACAGCACGGCATCAGCCGCCACCACCCAGCCTCCTCTGCCTGCCCACCTGCCTGCCTGCCACCAGCATCAAGCCACTGCTGCTGATGCCGGTGGCGGGTGGGCAGAGGAAAAGGAGGCTGGGAGGCAGTGGGGTCTGATGCTGTGCAGCCGCCCGACCTCCTCCATCCACCCGCCTGCCACTGGGTCGCTGCGGAGCCCAGCTGAAGCCCCCGGCGCCCAACCATGGTGGCAGGTAAGTATGATTGGGGTAGGAAGGAGGAGGAGGCAGCACCCTACCCACGCCGTCCTTGCCTGCCACTGTGATTGGGTACCAGGGGCTTCAACTGGGCTCCACCGTGTGGCTTCCCTCCCTCGCTGGCTGGCTCCCTCCCCCCTCCCCAACCTGCGCTCCACATCTGTCTCCTCCTCCCCTTCCCCATGGTGCTTCTATGCTGTGGAGGCCTGGAAGGATTCCGCTGCCACCTCCACCAGCCTTACCAGAGCCATCTCCCCCTCCACCCCTGCTGTTGTCGCCATCCGTGGATAATGGAATCAGCGGATGGCGGGGCACTACTGTATATGAAATTAGAAATAAGTGTTACTGGACTTAACTTCTAGATAAGTGTATATTGTAGGCTAGATGATCTATGAGGTCCCTTCCAGCTTGGTGCAGAATCGAATATATGACTTAACTTCTATGGCTCTAGAGTAGAAACAACAACCCTCTGGGGCTACGTATCAAAACCTCTGTAATGCTGCAACTTTGGGAGCCAGGATTCTGCAGAAATAGATACATTCTTCAAATTACAGCGATTATGTGAGAGTTATTTGATTCATTGAACTTATCCAGTCAGATGTGATTTATGAGACAGATATTTCCTTCTCAGCTGTAGCAGATGTAGTAACCGTTTATCTGAGACAGCACTTTCCATTCTAATTGGAAATGAACATATGAGAAGGAGGATGCATTTGTGGAATACCAATGAAGTGTCAGTGCAGATTTATATTTTTCCTCCTCTCTCGAATCTCCTTGTCCACCAGATTGCAAGATTGTTCTTGCAACTCCTCCTCAGCTATCACCCTCTCTTATGCTCGTTTGATGCTGCAGTGAGACTTTGTATACAATGGTGACATGGCCAATGCCATTGGTTTTAGCAGATCTAAAGTTGTAGAGGTCAAGGGCTGCCTTGGGGTAGGCAGCTGAGCACTAGTTTTGAAGAACTTAGATTCCAAATGCCAAGACCTATTAGCAACACTGTCTCCATTAAACCATATATGTACTGACTAGCCACAGTGGACTGTTGAATGACAGCTGGTGCCAGGACTTGACTTCCCTGGGCAGGCATCCCAAGGGCCTGCCTGCATCCTGTCAGGGTTCACCCAAGAATCTAGACCTGGCACCCCAGGCCACTAGGTCTAGATGCCATTTTCATTTTCCACAGTGCCTCAGAGCAGTGCTGTGTCTGCGGCATTGTGAGAAATTAAAATGGCGTCTAGACCCAGCAGTCTTTGGAGTGCTGCAGCTGCTGCCGCTTACCACCAAAATATATCTTTGGCCTGGGCTCACCAAGGAGAGGGGTTGGGTTTCAAGGCTGAATACAGGACAGGACTCCTGTACCTTTAATAGTTAACAGATCCTGGAGAAGGAAGACTTATTCTGTGCTCTGCATAGGAACATACTGTATATACTATTGTATAAGCTGACCTCATCTATAAGTTGAGGGTAGGTTTCGGGATAAGCTTTTGGCAGACCTATTCCTTAGGAAGCAGGTTTTAGGAAAGTCAATATCAGTGTACAGCTCCATGGAGACAGAAGTCTGGAAGAAGATGTGGCTCTGCAGGCAATTTTCTTTGAGCAAGGTGTGCTTCTCATTCCGCAATAATCCTGGGCCAGGTATGAATACAAGTTGCCTGCCATATACATGGGGGGGTATGTTCCCAGACTTGCTGCAAAAACTTGAGACTGTGAGTAACAGCAAACCACATAGAATCGTGCTGGAGGACCTAGGAAATGCCTAGAGAGACCATATTTTTCAGATGATGGATTATTTAAACTGTGGGTACCAGGCACAGTCCACACAAGAATACAAGTTATGTGGTATAGCTTATTCTGCAGCTTATGTCTATGTACATAACTTTTAGTGCAGGGATGGGCAACTTTTCATTGTGAGGGGCTGCTTTTTTGGTAAAGAAATTGTATGGCAGGCCATAAAGGCCGATGAAATGACACCAGTCTTCCTAAACAATGCATAGGGAAGGGAACATCTGTATTGTCCTATCTGGGTTGGTAGGGACATGATCCCATATCACTTGAGGACCAGATGAAAAGCTTCCATTGGCCAGATGTGGGCTGCAGACTGGATTTTGTTCTCCCCGAGCTTTGAAAGATAGGAGAGACACTTCTCTCACCAAAACCTGAAAGCACCTATGTGACCACCCTAAAGATTGTGCTAAGCTCCATAAAGAGAATAAGTCATGGATGTGCTTAAAAGGCTGGGCCCACAGTTTTATTGAGTTTGGAGTTAGGTCAGAATTCTTCCCCTCCTTGCCAAAAATTCAGGTTTCTCCTGATAAGGGTGGGAGGTCCTCTATGTGACACCACCGAATTATTTTCCACAAAGGCAGTTTTAGCAAATGAAACCAAGTGTAGCCAAGTGAGTCAAGAGACAGAGGGAAGAGCTAGCAGCCACTAGCTCTCTATATAACTGCAGCCCCAGTTCCTGGAGCTTGTCGTACAGGAGGGAAACTAACAGACAAGGCCAACAGGGGTGTTTGGTGTGAGTGTGATGGAAGAGGCAGCATAAGGTGTACTTGTGTCTGTTGAATTAAACGTCTCCAGCCTCAGAGAGTCCTTTGGGAGAGTTTGTTGGGCTAATGCTGGTGTGCTTGCTTGGGTCAAGGCTATTTGTTTCTGTGGGCTGAGTGTAGGCTTGCCTGTGGGAGACTCATTAACAATTGTTTGGTGATCTGCTGAGAGGGGTGTGCTCATTAGTATTTGTCTGAGTTGGGAAGAGGCTTGCTGGGGGGGTCATTAGTGTTCCATTGTGTAGTGACCTTGTGCCTAGTTTTGAGAGCTGGTTGTATGTAGCCCCAGGTCCTCTATCTGAGCACCTGGTCTCAGGGAGATGGTGGTGGTGCTGCTGAGAGGAAGCAGGTCAAAGACAGAGGGAGAAGCTAGCAGCCACTAGCTCTCTATATAGCTGCAGCCCCAGTTCCTGGAGCTTGACGTACAGGAGCGAGGTTAACAGGTGAGGCCAATGCAGTGCTTGCTCTGGGTGTTTAGTGGGGGAGTTTGAGGGGGAGGGCCAGAATTCTGTTTTAGTGCTTACTTCAGATTACTTAATATGGACATTGAGGGAGCTGCTTCAGTCACCTGCAAAACCTATGGTATGTTTGTCTTCTTACCAGTGGATGTGCATAGCTACACCTCCAGCAAGTGCTCATTAGCAATTGTTTGTCTGAGATTGGGATAAGGCTTGCTTGGGTTCATTAGTTTTCCATTGAGTGCTGGTGACCTTGTTGGTTGTGAGAGCTCTCTCTCTCTCTCTCTCTCTCTGTGTGTGTGTGTGTAGACCCAGGTCCTCTATCTGAGCACCTGGTCTCAGGGAAGCAGGGCTTCTGTTGAGAGGAAGTGAGTCAGAGACTGCTGAGAGGAAGCAGGTCAGAGACAGTACCTAGCAGCCAGTAGCTGTCTATATTGCTGCAGCCCCAGTCCTTGAAGTGAGGCATACAGGAGCAAGGTGTATAGGAGCAAGACCAACAGGAGTGTTTGGCAGGGGAGTTTTGAGGGAGAGGCCAGACCTCTGTTCTAGTGCCTACTTCAGAGTACTCAACATGGACAGTGCGGGAGCTGCTGCAGTCACCTGCAACACCCGTGGTATGTTTGTGTTCTTGCTTGTACTTTGTTGTTGTTGGAAGAGAAGGTCCAGCAACTTGAGACCTGATTAAGCTACTCTATAGCATATTAGGGAGCAGGAAGTTTTCTTAGACAGAGCAGAGCAGACAGGCCTCGTTGGTGAACACACAGAGAAGGAGGAGGTTAGTTCCGATACACAGGAGATAGACGTTTGGAATGTGACTCGTAGAAGGAGCAGGGGCCATCCTATGAGTTTGGCACTACAGAATCGGGACTTCACATGGATTACTGTGTCCAGTTCTGAGCACCACAGTTTAAGAAGGATATTGACAAGCTAGAATATGTTCAAAGGAAGGCAACCAGAATGGTGAAAGGTCTGGAAACCATGCCTTATGAAGAATGGCTTAGGGAGCTGGGTAATTTCAGCCTGGAGAAGAGAAGGTTAAGAGGTGACATGGTAGCCATTTAAATATCTGAAGGGATGTCACACACAAGAAGGAGCAAGCTTATTTTCTGCTACTCCAGAGACTAGGACATGGAGTAGTGGATTTAAACTACTGGAAAAGAGATTCCACCTGTACATTACGAAGAACTTCCTGACAGTAAGAGCTGTTCGGCAGTGGAATGCACTGCCTCAGAAAGTGGTGGAGTCTCCTTCTTTAGAAGTTTTCTTTTTTAACAGGGGCTGGATGGCCATGTCTCGGGAGTGCTTTGATTGGGTATTCCTACATGGCAGGGGGTAGGAGTAGATGGCCCCTGTGGTCTCTGCCAACTCTGAGATTCTATGATTTCCCTTTTCCAATGTGCCTAATCCATTGCACAATTGGAGTTAGTGTGGTAGGCTGTTGGAGTAATGTACTATGTAACACACAAGCTCCTCTGACTCCAGTGCCTGCAAGATAATTCTGTCCATGCAGTATCCTCCTCCTATGTTGCTATAAGAGATTGTGGGGTGCTGGTTGTGTTTATTTTGAGTTCACTGGCATGGAACATCCTGAAAGGCTTGTCCTAGAAACAAGTACTAGGCCTAGTGTGAAGCCACTGCTCCTCTTGATGCAAGCAGTCTTTATAACCAGCCAGCCCTCCCTTTCTGGTTTAAGTTTTATCCTATTAATAGAGCAGTAGCAGACAAAATCCATGTGGCTGCTCAGTCACGCTGCATTGAAATAGCACTCACCCATTTCTCCCCCTTTAGGTTTAATATCCATCACGTTACACAAGTGCTGAAAGCCATGGCCCAGTTTCTGCTGTCCTTCCCCTTCCATGCTGCCATGTCCAGCTCATCATTTTTCCCCTGTATTTATATTATGTATTGTTGAAACAACACTTTCTTGCAGTGATAGGATGTACATTTCAGTAGTTAGGAGTACACAGCTTTCTTATTTCTAGCTGTCTTTTAAAAATGTTAGTATCTAGCTGTCACTGATTCAAAGACTGGCAGCTGGGAATGTATTTCTTTTGCAGAAGGCTGAACAAAGTACTGTTATCACTATTAGATGATGATGATGATCTCAATAATAAAATAAAGTTACTCAGAAATCAAATGAAAACAGGTAATGGGCGAAATTACAGTTAGGTTGAACACACACTTTGAACCCAGAAGGTCTCAGGTTCACATCATCAGAACTTGGACAGCCAAACTGGTATAGGCTGTAGTTTTGCTAGAGGGGAAAGTAATAAATCCTCTTGTTATAAGGCTAAATTTTCCTACTAATGGACCTTAGGGACTAGGTGAGCTATAGTTTGGGGGAAAGAAAGGACCACTGTCACATCTCAGGTACATAAATGAGTGCGAACCTGCACTGAGCAGATGGAGCATATCTTTATGTTCATTGAGTTTATGCAACACTACCTCATTAGTAAATTGTAACATCACATGTGCATGTAGTGTACATCTGCACACATTTTTGTGTAATCATACTTCATGCACAACTCCCTTTCCACAGTCTTGAACTGAATATGGCCATAATGCATTGGTCCAAAATGTCCTGTCATTTCTGTAGGAGAACATAAGCATATTTCAGGCACAAACAGGATGCTGGCCAATATCATGAATAGCCCCCTCTTAGTTTCTGTAGTCTCACTCTTTGGTTTTCCTGTGTTTTCAAGCTGAGCTCTGTTGCATAAAAAAACTAAAATTGTGTTGTTGGTCTATTTTTGTTCCCCTATATTTGTTATTTGATTTTATGTTAAGAGTGTTAATCAATTTTACTGAATTCAAAACATGAAGTAAATATCTTGGGGTGGGCTGTGTACCTTTTATTCTGGATAAAATGAATTTACACAAAGAGCTGGGCATTGCTTGTTTGCCTGTTGCTGAATGTCTCTTGTAATGTTATTTTGTTTTTAAATTTGAACCCATGTTTAACAAGATCTAAAAACCGGCTACGCTCTGCAAAGTTTCTCAGGCAAAGTGTTCTGTGCCTTGTGACAGTAGAAATGGCATTGAATGTACCTTCCCCTCTGCAGAGGACCATCTTCCCTCCCTCATGTGATGCCTAGTGCAAAGAGCACATGATGCTTATTCCAAAAGGCAGCAAAAGAGGCTTTGGACATCTAAGATAGTAATTGGCTGACTGGCTTTATCCCTGGAGCTCTGAGTAAGCTTCAGAAGCAATAACATTGCTCAGAGAAACTGAAATCCTTGCAAAGTTCTTAGAATGGGACCCTTGATCTATAGGACTGGTGCTTACATGATCATCTTCCTCCTTCTTTTGTGAAGGATCCCTTACCCTTAAAATATTAGTGAGAAATGGTATTTATTTCTTTGTTTGCTCCAAACCTAGTCCAGAGAAGGGCAACTAAAATGGTGAAAGGTCTGGAAACCATGCCGTATGAGGAAAGACTTAGGGAGCTGGGTATGTTTAGCCTGAAAAAAAAAAGACGTTTAAGGGGCGATATGATAGCCTTATTTAAATGTTTGAAGGGGTGTCACATTGAGATGGAGCAAGCTTGTTTTCTGCTGCTCCAGAGACTAGAACATGGATGCAAGCTCCAGGAACAGAGATTCCACCTCAACATTAGGAGGAACTTTTTGACAGTAAGAGCTGTTCGGCAGTGGAACACGCTCCCTCGGAGCGTTGTGGGGTCTCCTTCCTTGGAGGTCTTTAAACATAGGCTGGATGGCCATCTTTCAGGGATGTTTTGATCATGATTTCCTGCATGGCAGGAGGTTGGACTGGATGGCCCTTGTCTCTTCCAACTCTACAATTCTATGATTTTTTAAGGCAGAATATTACATAATCATCCATCCTGTGGGGCTGGACCTCAACAGAGAACCAGCTATTGATATCAGGAAGATCAAGTTTATCTTCTTCCTTTCTTTTCCACAATATTTTTTTCATTCATCTTCAGTATCAATTGGGAGTTTAAAAATTGCCTGGCATGCTAGCTTCAAATCAAACAGTAAAAAACTTGGGTGCTTGCAGTAATTTGACCTCAGCATTTTTTGTTGCAACAAAAATAAGTGTATACTAAAGGGTTATTGTTTTGACAGTCAAGAGCTTTGGGTACAGGTAGTGCAGCTATTGACTGGAGGGAAACTTTTATTCCACTACAAGCTTCTTGGAGACATGACAGGATATAAATGTAAAAGTAGTAATGATAAATTCATTTTAAAATGTGATAACAGAGATAGGACAAGGCAGCCTTCTTTCAGTGGTGTTCATTTGCTTAGCTACCAGGGCAAAGTGCTTGATTTAAACTAGAGGAAGACAAAAAGAAAAAAAAATCACACAGGGCACACACCTTACTTGTGTGTGTTAGCATTCCTTCGCCATTTGCATTGTTTCCTGGCTTTCTGAAGTTTGCAGATTTCTAAAATTCATTATGCGGTGATAAGCAAACCTTCTTGCTTATAGCTGGTGTTTTTCAAAGCCACAAAGTTTTATCTTGGTTTTTAAATTAAAATGAGATTCTTGGTTGGTGGGAGTTGGATGTGTAGCAGTTCTCTGTTTGTGCTTGTAATTCAAGGGCTTGGCAGTTCAGAGATAAAGGTTCAAGATGGGAAGCTTTTCAGTTCCTGAAGTTTTATGTACTTTTTTTAAACGGACAAAGTACAATGGTACATGTAATTTCCTACTTTCCCAGCACCTAGAGAGAACAATACAGGGTTAGAGGTGGGGCCAAGGAAACACGTGCATTGAAAAATAGACACTTTACATTTTTAAATCAGTTGAAACTTCATGGATTAATCCTGGCCTGATACTGATAGTTGCATGATTCTTATTCATGGTGTTACCTTACATTTTAGGTTATATGCTTTTTCCTTCTACCAGGAACCCCTCAAAATAATGAATAAAAGACAAGTAAAGTAGTGCTGCCTCTCTACTTTGTACAAACACCTCCTGAAAGTCCACATATTCTGTGACACCTTTGGCACAAGCCATGAGCCCCCAGTATTGCACTGAAATTCAGCCTCAGTCAGTAGTCAGACCAAAGCACATAGAATCATAGAGCTGCAAGAGAAATTTGAAAGGGGGCCTCCCTCCTAAACCTTCCAGCAGTTCAGCTCTTCCCATCTTGAGATCTCCATAAGGTTCTAATGGCCCCCAAGCTATGCTTTGAGCCATTAAAAGCGGTTCCCCTTCATATTTCCCAGTGGGGGAGGCTTCAGAGCATCCGATAGACATTGGGTAAGCTCCTCCCACTAACTCCGAGTAGGCAGGCAAACAAAAGAGAGACCTTTGTACGGCCTCTTCCTGTGAGGTCACCTAGGAGGAGCGACCCCACAATAGCCAGTTTTGTTCCTGCCTACCACTCCGGGTAGACGGCTTTTCCTTGTGCTCCATGGTTTGCCATGTGGCCGGAGCCATTTTGGATTTGTTGTGTTTTCAAACTTAAAAAAAAAAAAAGAAAAGAAAGAAAGAGAAAGAAAGAAAAGAAGAAGAAGAAGAAGAAAAAGAAAGAAAGAAAGAAAAAAGGCTTTTTCCTTTGCCTGTTGTTCTGCTTGGCATACCAGCGGCAGCAGAGCTTGGGCTGGAGTTCATTTCCTTCATGGGAATATATGGAGGGAAGGATCGCTCCCTAGACCTCCAGGGATGAAGATCAATGTGTCGAACAAGGGGGAGAAGCCCCCCGCCTCGACTACTGACTCCAGCCCCCTGGCTTCGCTCCACCCTGCTGGGTTAGGAGCCAGCCAGGTGCAGCCGTGATTCCTTCCCTCCAGGAGGAGGAGGTGCGGAGCGCCCTCTTTTATAGGGGATCTCTCCGGTGCTGTCACGGCTGCCCTCTGGGGAGGAGGACCCATGGGGCAAATAAGGAGGACAGGCCCTCCATTCGATTTCTGACCCCAGCTACCCTGGCTTCGCTCCCCCTTGCCAGGTTAGGAGCTAGCCAGTTATAACTGCGAACCCTTCCCTCCAGGAGGAGGAGGTGCAGAGTGCTCCCTTAAACAGGGGATATCTCTGACGTTATCACAGCTGCTCCTGGTCACCCCAAGGACTCCTGAGATGGACGGATGCCTCTGCCTCTACAAGCGGAGGCCGCAGTAAGTGTACCAGGGGTCCCCAGGTTCGGGAACCAAGGGGAGGCAATGGGTGCACGACTCAGTGACCAGGGAGAGGGTGGGCTTGCTGGCGGTCAGCCTAGTCCAGCCCACCCCCCGGGGAATTTCAGGGGGATCACTAGCCTCTGGGGAGCCACCAATCTTCCTTTTCCCCTCCTACCACCTGCTTGCTGCCTGCTGTGCTACCCTGCGTGGTATGCAATGCAAAGGAGTCCCCGGTCTCATCCCCCCGCCCTCCTCCCAAAGTCCTCGCCGCGCCAACACTGGAGGTGTCTGCAGCAACCTTGGCTATCCCTCCCACCCGCGCCGAACCTACGAGAGCCTCTCTGCAGCGGAACTTGGTTCCACAGGCAGGGGAAGAGGACACTAAGGATGGCGACCAGTCCGCTGAGGCGGCTGGGCAGACCAGCAAGAGGCGCAGCGCGATCAACACGCGACCAGGAAGCAGTCGTGGCCGCATCTCATTCAGGGAGCTTGGGGGCCCAATTCCAGCAGGAAGCACCGACTTCCTCATGAGCGATCCTCCAGCTTGGAGGCATCTCGTCGAGGAGGCCGAGATCACAGATAAAGGGGAACCTGTGGGCAGTCACATGACCGAGGCTCACGTGGTCGGGGGGGACAGCGTTCGCGAACACAGTTCCCTCTTACCCTCTCAATTCCTACAGGAGGGCTTCAATCCTACAGCGATAAGGCTGGCTTTCAGGCCTTGACAAACCTCTTAAGGACTGGGACCCCCTTGAATGGGCTAAGCCCTACATCTATCCTATTCTTCCCAGCAGAGATGGGGGATACCCCTCCTCAGGCAAGGCTCCCCACACAGGGAGACCACCCACCTTCCTTCATTCACAGGGGGAGAGGACATCAGCACCTTTCTCCTTCGGGTACTGTGCTTCCTGGAGACCAGGGCCCCTTGTTCAGGTGGAGCCAGGGAGTGGTACAGGTCCCAGCAGCAGTGGGACAAGCCACCAGATCAAGAGGAAGACCGTGTCCTCTCTGAAACCTGGCATGATGAGTACCCAGCTTGTGAGTGCAATTCACTAATACACATTGAAAACTGCTTTATGCAGTGTTGTGTGTAAATTGTGATTGCTTAAAATGGTTTGGAGGCTGCTCTATTGGCCTGGTGGTTGAGGAGCCAAGGTATAGATATCAAATAAATAAACAAGCTAATTGCTCCACACCCCTCTGACAACTCATGGCCTATTCTGTAGATGAGTTCACTATGGCCAGGGCCTGATAGAATACAGAGACAAGAAGAGGTAGCTAGGAGCCCGGGTTGCAAAGTGGTTAAAAGCCAGTACTGTAAGCCACAAAGCTTGGCGCAGACCTCCAGGGTTGAATCAACCTTCTGTCCCTTCATAGGTTGGTAGAGTTAAGTGCCCAGCAAGTTGGGGGCATTCGACTAGCATAAGGTAGAACCACCAGGAAGAGCTTTCTTTTCACCATTGTTAAGCGGTCTGTAATTATCGATACCATCAAAGGAGGGAGGACAGAAGTCCCAGACAGAAGTTTGGCCCTTGGACTGCTAGAACCTAGACAACATCTTCTTGTCTCCCGCCTGAGGACACTAGACATGGGTGGGGGTATACAAATTCCCACTGCAGAAACCAAATCAGAATCACCCAGAAGGTCACTCCTGACTACCAAATCCAAGGCCCAGCTAGGGTCCGGCAAGGCACTGTCTTCGGTCGCTTGCGCCACCTACTGGATGCCATCCAGCAATTGGGTCCCTTGGCTACTCTAGAGGAGGTTCCCCGCGACAGGCAGAGGCAAGTTTGTTACTCCAATCTCTTTGGGTTCTCGAGGGTCTTCCTCAACCCGAAAGGCCTAAATAGGCTTTGTCGCAGTGGAAGGTTCTGCATGGGAACCTTGTGGCATATCTCGGAGGATCTCCACAGGGAATTACATTTCTTTATCATATCTGCAGGTGGGACTACGCATACCACCCTGAACATGCCTGATCTTGTCTGATATTGGAAGATAAGCAGAGTCAGGCCTGGTTTAGTGCTTGGATGGGAGACCTGGGAATACCAGGGAGGTAAACATTCCTTCACGTCTGAATGGTATTCAGGGTACTGCAGTATGTTTTTCTTTGCTGTGCCTACAGCAGCTACCACATTCAGTACAAGGTTCTAACCTTTGTTCCACCTCTGGCACCCAGGTCCTTCATAAGAATCATGGCCGCTCACCCCCAATTGTGCATGGTCGCTCGTCGGAGAAGGGCCAGACTATGCATCTACTCTTACTTGGAAGATTTGTTCGTCCCTTCCCTATCCGACTAGCATGCATTCAGGGATGCTCAGAAAATGCTCATGTTTCCCGCAAGAAGACGGCTTCAGGGTGAGCTCTTTGAAGGGTTCACTTCAGACCCAAGCTAGAGAGGGTTGTGGCGATAATATGGTCAGGACAGCATGTACCTCGTCCAACCTCAGGGACTATTGATAGGGTCCATATACTGTCTCCCTTGGGCTCACTTCCAGGCCAGACCACTCCACCTGCTGTTTTCAGCTGGACATCTCACTCAACCGCCACAGGAAGCACGAATTGTTATGGGAAGTGAGAAATTCCTTCCATTGGTGGACAGCATTGGTCGTACTGGCCGACTTATCTGGAACCCATACAGAATACGGCCCACTGAGGAGAGCAGGTGGATGACAGAAGAGTCCTCTCACGGCACCAACTGAATAGAGTCCAGGGTGGCCTAGTACGGCCCCTCACATTTCACGATCTGATCCAGGCCAGGTCGGTCCTGATCTTCACAACACAATGTGTACACTACACATCAGTCTACACAACAACACAGACCCACATAAATCGTCAGGAAAACATGAGGACAGATCCTGCATGACCAAAGTGAGTCGTGTCATGGGGTGGACGTATTATTACACCTTTTTTCCTGCAGTGCCAAGGGGACTCTCGGTCAAAGGTGGATTGTCTCAGCAGACCTGATCTCGATCGGGAGCGGAGCCCGAACCCAGAAGGGTTCGCAATCATTGTACAGGCATGGGGGAGGCCAACCTGGGACCTCTTCATCTCACTAGTAGAGGCAATCCTCCCCAGTCTTCTACAGGTTCCTGAGGGAGGAGGACGAGGGAGAGGTTCCCCTGACACGAGCCTACCTCATGGAATACCATACACCCATTTCCCCCCGCCTGTCACAATGGTTTCCAGAATCCAGAACTGAACCTGGACAGAGGAAATTGACCTTATACTTGTCGCCGGCGGGCTCAAGGAGGACTTGCTTCTCCCAGATTGGGACCATATTGCATTCCTCAATCGCCTTTCAACCAGACCAGACCTTCTCCCTCAGGGTGTTGTTCATCATCTGGACCCAACCTGGCTTGATTTCCAGTCCTGGAGTTTTTAAGGTGCGGTGTTGGAGTCCATGGGGGGCATTCTCCTAGTGGAGTGGACACCTTCATGACATCCAGAGGCGAGCCCACTCAGAGAATCCACGAATTTCGCATTTAGAGCGGTTTTCCCTCACAGGTGTTTTAAACTAGGGAGGTAAAGGCCCCCTGACAAACTTCCGTCAGGTTGACTTTGATGGTGGCTTGCACCCCAATACCGTTAAGAGACAGGTGACAACCGTTGTTTTTGGGCCTCATCCAGGGAAGGTTTCGAGGGCTACTGAAGGGCCTGAGGAACCCAGTTCTTTCTCAGTTTTTTTGTAAGGGGTCTGAGTGACCCAGCCTTCTGCCGACCCATCGGTCTTCCGTCATGGTACATTTCCGGCTTGGGACACCTGCATGGGTGCCCCCCCTTTTTGGCCCTCTTAGGGATGTCGTCCCTTAGCATTGCTTCTGAATGGTCTCTCCTTTTATCCTGGTACCGATTGGAAAAGGGAGGATCTCCCTCAGTTCAGACCAGATGCTGTCATCCAGATTCCAGACCCAGGGTCTACGGTTCATTCCATGGGCCACAGGAATTCGTCTGACCTCAGCCGACAGGGGAACTGGAGGGTATAGGACATACCCTGAACGTCCATAGTGTTATCCACATATACGTCAGGAGGTTTGTCTCAGTCTAAGTATAGGAGCAGGGTTCACCTCCATTTATGTGGGTCCTTTATGCCGAAAAATACTTCTGCTGCCCACTCTAGTTTAAGGGATCAGAGCCCGCATTGCGGACTGCCTTGGATAACCATATCTTAGGAATCCTGACATACTTGGCCAGGATCACAACGGTGTCTGCAGATAGGAAAAGGATGCTTCCTTTGAAGAGAGGTGTAAGGTGGCCTCCTGGTGCTTGTCATCAACTCGCATCAGGCGATATGGGATGGACAGATTTCCTTTGGCAGAGGATGCCTTCAACAGAAGGGTCCTCTGACAGACCTTTTAAACCAACTTAGGAGTTTTCTACGCCAGCTCCCACCCTCATCAGGGGGCTTTTGCACATCCCAACGTCTATCGGATGCTCTGAAGCCTCCCCCACTGGGAAAAGGAACGTTGGTCTTACCTGTGATACGTTCTTTTCCAGGGGTGAGGCGAAGAGCATCCGTCCCACCCGGGGACGCTGGCGAGGTATCATTAATCTATGGTAGTGTTTCATTTTAGGTATATTTTGTCTCAGGAACACGTGGTACAGCTTTTCTATAAACTGGCTATTGTGGGGTCGCTCCTCCTAGGTGACCTCACAGGAAGAGGCCGTACAAAGGTCTCTCTTTTGTTTGCCTGCCTACTCGGAGTTAGTGGGAGGAGCTTACCCAATGTCTATCGGATGCTCTTCGCCTCACCCCTGGAAAAGAACGTATCACAGGTAAGACCAACATTCCTTTCTCTCCATTAAGGTGCATTTTCGGGTAGCTATTACTCCATCAAGGAGGATCTCAGAATTTTTAATTTTTTAAAAATTTTATTTATTTAATTTTTAGGTATTTATACCCCGCTCTTCAGCCACGAAGGCTCTCAGAGCAGCTTACAAATTGTTAAGCAATAACACCTACACATCTATACCACTTTTATAGCGTGCTAAGCACTCTCCAAGCAATTTCCAATGTGTGTTAGCTAATTGTCCCCACAAGCTGGGCACTCATTTTACCGACCTATGAAAGAATGGAAGACTGAGTGAACCTTGAAGCTCTTGGGATTGAACTTGGAATGTTATGGCTTTCAGTACCGGCATTTAACCACTGCGCGACCAGGGCAGCTCTGTCCATAGACCTCTCTTGTTGCAAGTTTGAAGCTCAGTCAGTTTCCCTTCGGCTTGATCTAGGATTCTTGCCAAAAGTAAGTGCTTATTTGCACTACTCCCAGACACTTGTTTTACCCTCCTTTTGCCCACACCTTGTCCATTCTTTAGATAAACAATGGCATAAATTGTATGTCAAGTGGTCTCACAAAATCTATATTAGATGCACCAGGCCTTTTAGGAGGTTTCCAAAGCACTCTGTATTTCCTTTCTGCCTACCTCTCTAGAAGATTCCTCCATCTACTCTGATGTGCTAGATTAAGACTTGTATCTTCTTAGCCTATGAGTCCCTCAGACTTTCTAAGCTGTCACCTCTCACACTATGTCAGGAACCTCCCTTTGTAATGGTAAAGATTTTTAAGTGCTTGGTATGGCTGGAAATAGGAGATTCTCTGTGAAGACCAAATGATGAGAATTCAGAATATCAAAGGGGGATGTGTGTTTGTGGGTAGTGGGTGAGAAGAGAGTCGTAAATACTTGAAACAGCCAATGAATGAAAGACAAGCCAACTTTGCCTGTTTTGTAAATACTTTTTATATCATTGCTTTTCCTTTTGCAATTCATTCAAAGCAACAATGTTGAGCTAGCAACTCTTCAGAAATTCTACTTAGTAATGAAGTTTACTGTTTTAAATCTGAGACTGCTGCTTTCTGAGCTTAATGAAGACTGCTCACGACACTCTACCAGGTCAGCAGCTACTTCTGCAGCCTTCTCAACAAATGACCCTATGGAAGAAATTTGTAGAGCTGCCACCTGGGTCACTCCCTCTGCCTTTACCAGACATTACAGATTGGATAACTTTGCCTCAGCTCATGCAGCCTTTGGCCACAAGCTGCTCCAGCACATTGCAATAGCAATAGCACTTCTATTTCTACGCCGCTTATCAGTGTCAAAGCACTCCCTAAGCAGTTTGCAACGTGTTAGCCAATTGTCCCCACAAGCTGGGTACTCATTTTACCGACCTATGAAAGAATGGAAGGCTGAGTGAACCTTGAAGCTCTTGGGATTGAACTTGGAACGTTATGGCTCTCAGTACCGGCATTTAACCACTGCGCCACCAGGGCTCCTTGTTCCCAATTGATTGTCTTCTCTTGCCACCATCCCTCCCAGGGATTGGTTGCACGAGGCTAATTCCCTTTCCTAGATGGCTCCTTCTCCGCTGGCTGAGACTGGCACATTGGAGAGCTTACAGTAAGCACTGAAGAGGAGGAGCTAGGGATCAGGATATTGACTCACTCAAGTTAGCATGGGACCATTTGCCTCACCTGGGCAGTGCCTGGAATTAGCCCTTCCTTGGATGGCTCCTTCACCTTGGCTAGAATGGACCTTCACGGTACGTTCTCCAAGGTCCCATTCCGGTAAGACAAAGGGGTGAGGAGGAGGAAAATAGGGCTGGGCTGGGCTGGTATAACAATACTTAGTAAAAAAGATCTTCTCTGTCAGAGACTTTGCTAAATGAGATATGTCTGTATATGTAAAAGGGAGAAGTATAGGACCAATGTCTTATGGGTTTCCCTTTGCAGGAAGTATATAAAAAGCTAAAGAGAAACTTAAGTTTTTAATTCAAAATTATATACATTACCCATGTTTTCTTGTAATAAAGGTGGCAGTCAGAGGTGGTTATATTATTGACATATGTTTGAACATACTTGGCATGCCCATACATAGATAAGATTAAAAACCAGCTTGATGAGGATGGCTGTTTCAATAAGTACTGTACCAAGGCCTGGTTAGTACTTGAAAGGAGACTGCCAGAGAATAGCAGGTGTTGTAGGCTCTATTCAGAGGTTTTTTTAAAATAAGTTGGAGTTTACGTAAAGACACATAACAGCAAACAGTCCTGACCCAATACATGTCTAATGATTCTCTACTTCAGTTGCCTCCTTTCCTCAAATAGGATGGGTTCAAAATGTGTTATCCGTGTTTGTACCCCATTCCAATTAATCCACAAACCCATAAGACAGTGATCTGGAGCAGATAAATGGATTGGTAAATGGTCTATATCTGTCAATCAGGTGAAAGGAGGTGTTGTCTGTAAAGCTGGATGGCAGAAATTAAAGAGCTACAGCATGCTGGAAAGTAAGCCCAGTTTAGGTTATATTAACCATGGCATTGAAAAAAGCTAGTCAACACCCAGTGTTTTTCAGGCTGTTGCTGTTCTATCTGTTTCACAGGTGAAATTTTGAGTCCTTAAAATAAAATTCAACAGATGGAAGATGCGAGCTATTTTAATGACTGAAAATGACAGTGAAGTCACCATTAATGAAAGGAAGTTTATTTTATCCTGCCAGTTAGAAACCCTGGGTTCTTGTTGCTATTCTCAGAAGTTGCCTTGACTCTCCAAGAGGGAGCAACACAAGAGTTTGCGTACCTCACTTTTTCAGTCACTTCTGACCAGTGCAATGAACCACTGGAATGGACTTAAATGTGGTGCTGGTCACTCCCCAGTCATCTATACAGGGATGGGCCACAGAGTAGAATCACACCAAGAACTAAACCATGCAGTTTGGCTTGTGTCTATAGGCTGCCTTCAGACAGATTAACGGTGTGAATAACAGTAGCAGCGCAACTACATCCAGACAAGGGGACCCAGTCACACTATGCAATTATAGTGCTATTATTCCACTTTAACTGCCATGGTCCCATCATATGGAGTCCTGGGGTTTGCAGTTTAGGGAGGGGTATTTGGAGTTCTCAGCCACAGAGCTCCAGCATCTCACCAGAACACAATTCCCTGTGGATGGAACCATGGTAGTTCAAGTGAAATAACAGTACCATAATGGTGTAGTGTGAATGACCCCCAGCTTCCATGAACTGGTAGTGTGTCAGTGAGGCACCCATCTTAATCCCCTAGAAGTGAATGCACCAAATTATTTGCTTGGGAAGAAGATCTCTCTTACTATAGAACCTGCACTGAAGATGCATGGGGAAGAGGGGGGAAGGTTGGACAAGATTGCCCATAAGGCCTATTCTCATCGTAAACTTTTTTTGTTCTATTAACTTAACTACCTAGTTTCCTTGCTTCCTGTCTGTTTCAGGACTGGATAGGAAAAGAGTAAGAGTTTGGGAAACATACTGATTGATTGATTGATGAAATCTCCTAGAAGTCCTCAGCTGGCTTGCTCACTGACTATACTAAGTGGAGGATTCTGGAAGTTGTACTTCAAGAATTGCGTTCCAAACTCTGCTTAAGCTGCAAGGATTGTGGTTGTAATTTACTTGGAGATAGCTCACTGATCGAACAGTATATTAAAGTTGAAGATACCCAGGTATTCAGATTTTTTTCAGTACCTGTCTCTACAGGAACATTGCTTAGTCCTAGATTTTTATGACCTATTATCAAGTGAGCTATTATTCAAGCAAGATTCTCAGTTTCCATTTGCCAAATGGCAGCCATTTCATGGTCTACTTTTTTCTGTATGTGTCATAATGCCAGAAATTTCTGTTTTCCCTTCAGAACTCCTTAGAACAGGTAAAATCCCTTTGAATAATTTTGATGCAAACCCTCTTCTGATGCTGAGTCATTCCTTTTGTGTGACTTCTAAAAATCAAGTGCTTGGAACCTGATGTTATTGTTAAAGGGGATAGCAAATAGTGTAGAAGAAAGTATTAGGAAGTAGTGTGGGGATTTGTAATTAAAACGAGAAAGATAATTATGAACTTACATGCACACAGAGACAATAATCTTCTGTTCTGGGTTGTTTCACCACTGAGTGAAACCTAGCCAAAGCTTCATAGAAAATAAGTAAAATAGAAGTTCAGGCAGAACAGCAACAAAGCTCCTACAGCTTTGTGAATGTGGAGCCACAGGTGTGGTTTCTCCAGAAAAAACATTTCAACTTTGCTTCATTGTCTGAACTTCACAGATAGAACCAGTTGGTAGGGAGGGAGGAAGGGGGAGGTTTTAAAAGCATTTCTACAAACTGTAGCAACGCCTCCCTTATTCAGTCCTCTGTAATCCAGATCATTTCTCACACAGAACATCACAATTTGTTACATTCTTCTTTCATCGTTTGGTACTATAGTTGTGCTACCTCCCAGGTTTGGATAGTAGTATAAAGAAAAATCCTCATCTGGAGGGTCTCTTTCACATGGCTGTCTCCTAGGACATTTGTCAAGGCTTATGGTGGCTGCTCCCACCCTTTGGAACGCCCTTCCCTGGAGGCTAGGCTGGCCTCCTCTCTGATTTCCTTTTGCCAGCAGGCAAGGACTTTTCTTTTTAAGTAGGCTTTTAATGGTATAAGCAGCAGGCTTGTTTTATTTTATGTGTTTTAGTTTTTGATCTGTTTTATATTATGTTTTAATTTGATTTTAACTATTTTATTTTAAACATTTTAACTGTACATATGCTATGTTTAATTTGTTTTATGGAAGCTGCCTTGGATCCCATCTAGGGAGAAAGGTGGCATAAAAATGAAATAAATAATGCTAGACCAGGGCATTAAAGAAACTATGCAACAGCCTCTGACTTACATGTGGGTAGCCACCTAGATTGAGTCCACAGAATGAGGACAAAAAACTGGGTAGTTGTGATGGTGGCAGAGAAGGGGCATCTTACCCAGAGCCTTCCCAAAAGAGGTAACACTGCTCATAAACTCACTCACTCTTCTAACACCAAACATTGCCCTTCAATTCAAAGGAGATGGGAGATGTCCTGCTCCCTGCCACAGTTGACCAGAGTTGAAACATAGGAAGATGTCTCAATATTTGTCTATTCTGATTAGGGTCTAGCCTGACCATTAAACAAATTAAAGAAGCAGATGCTGAAAGGCAGCAGCAAGATAGTAGAAGAATTGTGCGTCAAATACCTTGCACCCCCTCAGCTAGCCTGCTGATTTCGGAGGTGGTGGACAATGCTGTCCCATTGTCAGCACTGAACAAAGATTCAACAGTCTAGTTGGCTATTCTTGGTGTTATGGAAGGGGTGTCATCTTGTTCTCATAGTGTCATGGGTCTGCCTTGGCTCTGACTGGTTTGGCTATCGAGGGAACTAGAAATCTTTACCATCTTCCACTGCCCCATCATTTGGGAAGGAACCATCACTCGCACCAAGACTTGAAGCTGCATCCCCCAGGTTCAGTCAGTCTGATTTTTTTACACTCTGTTACCAGCACTATAATCTCTCAGGTTAAGCCCAACACTGTCCACTGTGTTGTAACATTACATCTTCCAGGAGGTGAATACTACAGATGTGAGGAAAGGATACATCACTCAGTTTCTGTACCACTTTCCATATCTGATAATAAGTTTTGCGCATGTTACAGTAATCCTATTTTTTTGTTTTGTTTATGATAGTAACAGCTAAAGAAACAATGATTCAGCTTTCGTTTCCCTAGCAGATATGCCTGCCCCCTTTCCTATTGCTTGAATCTGTGTGCCACTTTCATGTTTTTCTTTCTTGAATTCTGGCTTCCTCACACTGAAGTCTTACAGCCTCTAATCACTTGCAGATGGCTCTTGCCCCCAAAGTGATCTCTACCCTTTTCCTTTTTGGATATTTGAAATTGTGAGAGAAAGGGACCACAACTTTTATGTTGTATACAAGTGCAAGCAAACCACAGACTAATTTCAAAAAGAATTTGACTGTTTTATCCAAAACCCTGTTTTTATTCCCTCCCCCCCCCCTTTTTTTTTTTTTTTTTTTTTTTTTTTTTTTTTTGAAGCTATCCCAAATTGTGGTTTGTTCATATTTTCCCTGGATCAGTTGTGGGACGACACAGTGGCAGCCAGCATACAACACAGGGAGAAGACTAGAACCTGGAAAGCAAATAGGCATTCCAAAATGACAGAGTGAAATATTTCAACTGAGAGAGGGACAGACACAGAGTCCCTTTGCTCTAACAACCTGGATCCCTGCCACCTGAGCCACAAAAGCCAGTTAAATAAAATTGTACTGTAAAAAACCATCACTATGTTCAGTAGTTAAGCATTTCCTAGAGCTGGATGGAGGTAGTTTTTCTTTCTTTCTTATATATACCACCAGAGTGCAGTAAATCTCCCTTGTGCTTTGTTCTTGGGTTTAAGAAAGCTGTGTTGTTTTTGCCTGTCTGCACCAGACTAAATATTTGTTTTTGCAACACACCACAAATGGAAGGATCCATACACAGAGAGCTTATGAGAGTATGTCAATTGTGTTCCAATGCATTGGAAGACATAAGGTTTGAGAAAGCTGTCCTAGACAGGCCAGGAAGTCATAATTTGGCAATTGTTATTGTTTAGTGTTGAAGGTAGTTGTGGTCTATGCATGTCAGATTTATAAGGAAATGGGTCTTTCCCTACCTTTCAGAATAGTTTCGTTGGGGGGAGGATGGGGTGCCTTTCTTTCTTAAATAAAAGTCACAGCAGTGAAAATTGACTTCCAAACTAAGATTGCTTGTCTCCCTCCCTACTCTGAACAAGAGAGTGCATTTGCAGTTAAAGCATCCATTCCTTGAGATGTCAAATTAGGTTATAGTGACTTGTTTGTATCCTGTTTGAATTACTGTAATGCATACTACATGGAGCTGCCCTTTGAACCTATTCAGAAACTTCAGTGGGTACAAAACGCCATGGCCAAAGTGTTGACTGGGGCTAGTTATAGGAATCATATATCTCATAGAATCATAGAGTTGGAAGAGACCACAAGGGCCATCTAGTGATCTAATCCAACCCCCTGCCCTACAGGAATACACAATCAAAGCACTCCTGATAGATGGGTATTTAAAAACCTCCAAAGAAGGAGACTACTTCACTCCAAGACAGTGCATTCCACTGTCAAACAGCTCTTACTGTCAAGACGTTCTTCCTAATGTTTAGAGGGAATCTCTTTTTCTGTAGTTTGAACCCATTGTTCCATGTCCTTGTCTCGGGAGCAGCAGAAAACAAGCCTGCTCCATCCTCAGTATGACATCCCTTCAAATATTTAAACATGGCTATCATGTCACCTCTTCACCTTCTCCAGGCTAAACATACCCAGCTCCCTAAGCCACTCCTCTTAGGACTTCCTGACATTTTACCATTTTGGTCGCCCTCCTCTAGACATGTTCCAGCTTGTCAGTATCCTCCTTGAAATGTGGTGACCAGAACTGCACACAGTATTCCAAGGTAAGGTCTGACCAAAGCAGAATAGAATGACACTGTTACTTCCCTCAATCTAGACATTATACTCCTGTTGACGCAGCCTAGAATCACATTATTTTTCTGGCTGCCGTATCATATTGCTAACTCGTGTTCAGTTTGTGGTCACCCATCCTATATCTGTGCATTTCATTTTTACTGCCCATGTGTAGTATCCTACATTTCTCCCTGTTGGAATTAATTTTGTTAGTTTTGGCCCAGCTTTCTAACCTGTTCAGGTCATTTTGAATTCTGTACTTGTCCTCTGGGGTATTTAGCTACCCCTCCTAGTTTGTTGTCATCTGCAAACTTAAGAATGTCCTCTGTTCCATCATCCAAGTAATTGAAAAAGTTGTTGAATAGGACTGGGCCCAGGACAGAACCCTGTGGCACCCCACTAGTCACTTCTGTCCAGGATGAAGAGGAGCCATTCGGTCAGTCCACCAGTTATAAATCCACCTAAGAATTGGATTGCCTAGGCCTTCTGGGGACCTTGTTGAAGGCCTTACTGAAATCAAGATACACTACATCCACAGTGTTCTTCTCTTCATCTGCCAAGTTTTTAACTCTGTTTAAAAAAGAGGTAAGATTAGTCTGTCATGACTTGCTTTTGAGATACCCATGTTGTCTTTTAGAAGTCATGGTATTCATTTCTAAGTGCTTACAGACTGTTTCATGATCTGCCCTAGAATATTTCCTGGTACTGATGTCAGACTGACTGGTCAGTAATTATTTGGGTCTTCTCCCCCCACACACACACTTTTTGAAGATGGGGACAATATTTGTCCTCCTCCAATCTGCTGGGACCTCTCCTGTTCTCCAGTAATTCTCAAAGATTATTGCCAGTGGTTCTGAGATTACTTCTGCAAGTTCTTCTAATAGCCTTGGGTGCAGTCCATCTGGCCCTGGAGACTTGAATTCATTTAGAGTAGCCAAGTATTCCTGTGCTACCTCTACCTGTTCTGTGCTGCATTTGCCCTTCTGCATCATCTGCTCCATATTCCCCAAGTTGAGCACTGTTTTTCTTTTGGGAGAAAATCTCCTTTGTTGAAACAGCTTTACTGGCTACCAGTTCATTTCTGGGCAGCATTCAAAGTGACCTATTCAGCCCTATCCAGCTGGGTTCCAGGCTATCTGAAAGACTGTATGCCCATTCCCAATGAATCTGCTTGAGGTTTAAGATCTCTGGGTAGAGGGGTTTATCCTGGTCCCACCAGCTTCATAGGCACATTGGATGAGGACACCGGAGAAACTTCTCATAGCTGCTCCAGGCTATGGAATTCTGTAGGGAGGGGGAGAGGAGGAATCCAGATATGGGTGGGAAAGTGCTAACACCGCCCAGAGGAAGCAGGAAGCTGCATCGTGGCCTTATTTTAATTTCAAATTCTTCTTTGTCTTGAGCTCCTGTTCCACCACGAGGCCAAGTCAACTTCTTGCTTCACCCAGAGTGGAGCTAGGCCTTTGTCTCCAGAGAGATTCCTCCTCTTTTGGGTGATTTTATTTCTTTGTCTACATCTCTTACCCTCTTGTCTTTCTTTCTCAGCCTATCTTTCATCTTTCTATATCTTCTCACTGTTTATCTATATATAAAAAAACCCTTTTTTCTTTAATTCTCCTGGATGTTGGGACCTTTTTTGCCCCCCCCCCTTCCTCACCTTATTCTGTGCTTCAGCTATTTTTCCTCTCCTCCCTATCCATTCATTCTACCAAGGATGGCTGGTGCGAAGGGGAAGATGGGGAAGGAAGCGACCAAGGCTCTTTCCTCAAAGAAGAAGGCCTGGACCTCCAAGAGCAGCTCGAGTAGCGAGCTAGGAGTGTCCGGGGCCACTGCAGTCCCTACCGCTGCCCAGAGCCATTCCAGAAGCGCACCAAGGGCAGCGAAGATACAGGCCTCACAGGCAGTCTCCCAGAGCTGCTCAGGGAGCATGCCAGGAGCATTGACCTTGGCGATGGCAGCAACGAGGCGCATGATGTCATCCCCACATTTCCTGGGGCCTCCACCTATGCTGGGCCTCGGCGCCCACAGCATCAATGCTGCAACCACAGCTGCTTTAAAACCGTCCACTTCTGGTGCCACTGCTACAGACGCCGCTGCCACATCTGAACCTGCGGGAACATAGGCAGCGACAATGAGCTCCAGCGGAGCTGGGAACCACCACGGGCTGCTCCTGGAGGTATTGGAGGGGGGCAGGAAAGTGAGGGGGAAGCCTGGGCCAATCCCTCTTCCCAAGCTGGTTCCTTTGTTTACCCCCATTCAAGCAGCAATCCAGGTTCAGGACTTCAGCCTCCCAGAGGACATGTTGCCCCTCTCCCTTCAGGAGGTGGAGGCCTCAGGGGAAGTTACCAGGGGGGAAGGGGATGACCCTATGGAGGGCCCTTCTAGTGGAACTACATGCACTGGAACCCCCCAGCCGCAGGCAAGAAGGTACCAAACTATAAGGACGACCCTGCAGCTGCTCACCAGTGTGTTACTGGGAAATGAGGAAGAGCTGCCTTAGGGGTCCCCTGCGGCCCAGTCAAGACATGTCACCACCCAAGCGGCACCAAAGGTTCCAGCTGACACAGACCCCAGTTTGGCACAGTGCTTTTGCGGCCCCCATTGTGGGTCCTGGCCTTCATCTGATCACCATGGTGTGGTAGATGAGACATCCCATTCCATGGGGCTGCAACCAGCATGAGCCTCAAAGAGCCTTACTCAAGCCTCCATAGGGGCCCCTAAGACTTCCCAGCCATTTCCTATAGGGAAGAGAAAGGTCCCTCCTTCACCCCATTCTTTGGAATGGTCTGGGGATGAGTCAGGGGATATCCAATTGTTTGATACCATTGCAGGGACTCAAGTCCCAGATAGTGAGGAACAACACCTTTAGGAGGAAAAAGAGGAAGGCAAATGGTCGGACTCTGAGACTACCGAAGCAGAGTCATCCAACAGACTTTTTCACTGTGATGACTATTCGCCTCTCCTCCTGAAGGTGGCTTTCATGCTGAGGCTCTTGCCAGCCTTGGTGGACCAGGGTACAATGGGGAGGACATACCTGGTCCAGAATGAGAGGGTAGCATCCGTGTTGCATCCCCCAAAGACTCAAAAGAAGGAGCTACCTTTTCCGGAAGTGTTCATGCAACTCATCACTGAGGAGTGGGAGAAACCTTCCCAAGGAAAAAGGGGCACCATGATTGCCCAAAAGTTTTATGCCCCTAATAAGAAGGTTCTAGATACCCTACAGGTCCTGGTGGGGGACAAGCCGGTTGCCTCTATGGTTTCTAATTTTCTCACGCCTAAGGAGCGTGAAGCCCTCCTTAAAGATCAGATGAGAAAAAGGCTGATGGAGCTTTGAGGAAGGCACATTTAGCATCTACCCTGGGGATTAGGGCCTCTGCATCCTCGCTATTCACAAGAGTTTCTATTCTATGGATCCAAGATATACTGGAGGTTCAACAACTGGACTCCAGAACCCTACACAGAATCTTGTCAAGAGTTTTAAAGGCCCTTCAGTTCATAGCTGATGCTTCGCCAGACTCCATGTCCTTCACAGCTAGGGCCATAGGGGCTACAGCCATAGCGAGAAGATCTATTTGGCTGAAACACTAGAAGGTGGACACCCTGTCTACTATGCCATTCAAGGGTACCAAACTCTTCAGGGACAAAGCTTTGAAGGATATCTTGGTAGAAACCAAGGACAAGAAGGAGGCTGCCCAAGTCTTCCAGGAAAGGGGAAAGGAAGGGAAGCAAGAGATCCTTTCAGCCCCTGCAGTCCTTTCGTTCCTTTCAGGGATACAGTAGACAGACTACAGTTCCTTCCGACCAGCTTGAGCTAGGACTAATTACACAAATCGTCAGTCCTCAAATTCTTAAAATACCAGGAGCCACAGGTGGGGGCCACCAGCCTCAGAGATGTGGCTCCAGACAACAATTCTGACTCACAACCACAAGTAGGCGGCAGGCTCTCCCTGTTCTGGAGCGAGTGGGCCAACTCTACGACAGAGCGATGAGTCCTGGCAATGGTGTCACTGGGTTACCGCATAGAGTTCGACACTATGCCCAAGAACAGGTTTCTCCCTGCCCCAAAACCCAAGAATCCCCAGAAAGCCTCCTCCTTCACCAAAGCCATCAAACATCTTCTGAATACCAAGGTGATAGCCTTCTTCTTTACAGTTCCCAAGATGGACGCAGACTCCCGATCGATCTTAGATCTCAAATATACAAACTCCTGCGTAACCTACAAATACTTCTGGATGGAGACCATCGCCTCCATCAGGGAGGTCCTACAGGCAGGAGAGTTTCTAGCGTCCCTGGATCTCTCAGACTCTTATATGCACATCATGATAGCCAAGGAAAGTAGACAGTACCTATGTTTCCCCTCAGGGAACAACATTTTCAATTCCAGGTGCTCCTGTTAGGCCTCGCGTCAGCCCCCAGAGTATTCACCAAGGTGTTGGTAGTGCTGATCGCTTTCCTCAGGGCCTGGGGTATAAGTCTGTACCTGTACCTAGACAACATTCTCCTTTGGGCCCCATCGTTCGAGAAGGCCCAGGAGGATGTGCAGACAACGATACACTGTCTCCAGAGACATGGGTTCATTGTGAACCTCAAGAAGAGCCACCTCACACTGACTCTGGATTTCACACCTAGGGACATGGATAAACACCAAGTCAGGCAAAATTCCTCTGTTGCAAGAACGCCAGCAAGCTATCATAAAGGAAGTGCGAACCGGGAGCCAACAGGCTCAAATACCTCTGACATCACTAGCCAGACTGTTGGGCCTCATGATCTCAGAGATACAGATAGTACCTTGGATGAGATTTCACTCGAGACGTCTCCAGACCTTTCTGTTGAGATACCAAGAACAGATTTCACAGTGAAAATGCCTGCTGTTTCTTATGCCCCATGAAGTCAGAACCTCTCTTGTCTGGTGGATCAAGAAATGGAATATCCCCAAAGGGTCTCCATTTGTAGTGCCCCACCAGATCATAGTCACATCGGACACCAGCCCGACTGGTTGGAGTTCATACTGTCAGGGCAGGATGGCACAGGGCACCTGAACCACCAGGAACAATCCCACAGCATCAATTGGCTAGAACGTTTGGCGGCTCGGCTAGCGCTTCTACACTTTCCCCCTTACTGAAGGGGAAACGCATACTGATCCAGACAGACAACACGATGGCCCGTTCTTACATAGCCAAGCAAGGAGGGTCAACATCTTGCTCCCTCCAGATGAAAACGGACCTCCTATTTCAATGGGCGGAGAACTCAGTGAGATCCCTGTCAGCCCAATATCTTCAAGGATTGGGCAACCTACAAGCAGACTACCTCAGCAGACATTCGGTTCTCCCAAGAGAGTGGGAACTGAACCAGGAGGTATTCCTCCATATACAGAGGCGGTTTGGAACCTTGACAGTCAACCTATTCGCATCACAAACTAGCACCAAGCTGAAACGTTTCTTTTCAAGATACCTGTGTCCAACGGCAGAGGGCGTAGATGCCACGTGGCCAAAGGACTCCTCTACCTGTTTCCTCCTCTCCCAATCCTGGGGAAGGTATGCAGGAAGGTGCGGCAGGAACGTGTGCAAGTAGTTCTCGTAGCACCCCACTGGGCATGGCAACCATGGTTCTCAGATCTCAGGAACATGTCAGTAGAACAACCATGGCGACTGCCACGGTGAGATAATCTGTTACATCAGGGTCCAATCAGTCATCCCAGACCACTCTGGCTCCAGCTAGTAGCCTGGAGATTGAGCGGAGAGTGCTGAGAGACTACAGTTATCAGGAATTGGTGATCAACGCGCTCCTTTCATCATGAAGACACTATACCGCAAGAATATATGAAGCAACCTGGTAGGCTTTCCAACGATGGTCCATCAACAACTCCGTCCCTGTGGAACGGGTAGGGGTGAAGCACATACTAGCCTTCTCCAGGCCGGCCTTGATCTTAATCTCTGGCCTAACACATTGAAGAGGCAAGCAGCGGCCCTATCTGCCTTAATATCTTTCCCGAGGCGAGAAAGGATCTCTTCACACCCGCATGTGCGACGATTCCTACGGGGAGGAACCTTGATATCCCTTCCAGCTCAGCATAGGTTTCCCTCATGGAATCTTCCACTGGTCCTGAAGCAGCTAATGAAGGAACCGTTTGAAACCTTCAGGAAAGTTCCTTTATGGATCCTCACGTTGAAGGTAGCCTTCTTGGTGGCGATCACCTCAGCATGCTGGGTCTCAGAGCTGGCCACCTTGTCGGTTAGGGAACATCTCTGCACCTTCAATGACGACGACGTCATTCTGAGAATGGACCCATCCTTTATGCCAAAGGTTCTTTCCAAATTCCACATTTCACAGGACCTAGTGCTCCCGTCCTTCTGTCCAAATCCATCTCACCTACGTGAACATCTGTGGCACAATCTCAATGTCAGGAGTGCCGTCAAGGTTTACATAAAGCAGACCCTTTCGTTTCATCGCTGTGACGCCTGATCCAGTGTCCATGGGGAACAAGGCAACAAGGCAAACCATTTTGGATTAAGGCCTGTATGCTCAGGGCTTACAACATCTCCGAGACACTTAGACCTTCAGGCGTGATGGCCCACTCAACCAGGTCAGCCACTACAACAACGGTCTTCTCATCCAACAGACATCTGTAAGGTGGCAACCTGGAGCACTCCTACCTCCTTCATTAAACACTACAAGGTGGACATGTTCAGAGCAGCCAAATCCACCTTTAGAAGGAGGGTGCTCCAGGAGGTACTACAGGCATAAGACAATTTTACGCAGTCATACCTGCCCAGGACAATATGAACAACTTGGGCATTATTATTATTGTTATTGTTATTATTAATAATAATTACCTGCTTCTGCCCTCAGGATCCCACTCATATCTGGATTCCTCCTCTCCCTCTCCCCACAGAATGCTACATTGATTACTTACCGTGAAGGTACATTCTGTGGGAAAGGGAGAGAAGGAATCCAGCCCTCCCGGTGACTGTGTTGATGTATATAGCTTATGTTTCTGTCCTCTGTGTTTTGCTTCTATCTCCTCTAGGGCTTTGCTAGTCAGGAACTGGCCTCATGGTGGAACAGGGGCTTAAGACAAAAAAGAATTTGAAATTAAAATAAAGCCATGATGCAACTTCCTGCCTCCTCTGGGCGGTGATCTTCCCTTCCCACAGAATGTACCTTCACTGTAAGTAACCAATGTAGCATTCTTTGCTGATGGAGATCAGGCTCCCACCTCCCTGCTCTCCTTCCATTGACAGGTAAAACAGTTTTTCATTTGAAAAAGCAGGGTGATTATGTGACTCTGGTCTGTGTGTGCTGCATTGACTTTTAAAATTATTCTTGTTTTAAAGTATTGATGTAGTACTTCTTTTTTTTTTTGGGTGCCTTGTTCTAATTCATGTGTGAGCCACCTTGGGTCCCATTTGGAAAAAAGGCCAGGATATAAATAAAATGAATGGATAAAGAAATTTTAATAAAGAAGGTAAAGGTATTTATGTAGAGAACTGCTGCTGGTGGTAAAACACAAGTTTCCCATGAGGAAGGTCCCAGCTTCAATCTCCAGCTTGTAAGGTTATAAGAGACTTGTTTCTGAAGTTCTAGAGACCCTGCTGTCTGTTAGTGTCAGCTGTTCCAAGTAAAATAGACTACTGGTCTGGTATGGGATGAAATGCCTCTTGTGTTGCTGCCACTGACTCCTTCTGCAGTAAAAATGCACACGAAGAACAGGTAAAAAGTCTTTTTTGGATCAGAACAAAGGCTGCTCTAACCCACCATTCAGTTTCTCGCCCTTTGGAACCAACTTTATGCAACCAAGAAATCCCAGTTTATTAGTAAATGTGCTACAATAAAAATATTTCGAACCTTTACAGTGTTGGCTTTCTTGTGTTCTTGTGCCCTTCTGTGTTGTTCTTGAGATGCCTGTGAACCTAGTACTCCTTTAATTGACATCTAGCAATTGGGTACAAATATAATAAATGCAATAAATCAACTAATAGCCTTCATGACCACCTTGCAGAAATATGCACCACAGCTTTGATAGTTCCACAGTTTATTGGACTTCTGGAGGCAGTGGGTTGTACCAGAGCTTATTTCAGTTTGTCAGAGCAAACTTAACAGTCTACAAGTGAATGTTTGTTTTTAACTTTCGTGCTAGATTAAAAAAATATTTTGAACCTTTATAGTGTGGAATACCTTGTGTACATCAATTGGTAATAACGCCAATTAAATCCATTTCAATTCCAGGTTGTAACACTGCAGAGTTGGGTTGAATACTTCTACATGCCCTCCTTGAATTTGTCTAATCCTCTTATACTGAGAAATACTCTGGCTTGGGTTATTTGGTGTTGCACTGCTTCATTCCCTCCTGTTTTTGAATGTATAAAAAATTATTGGCCTTTTCAGCTTGTCACCCCAGGCCCATCATTTGTGGCTGGTGGACTGTGTCCTTTCCTTTTTCCTGTCAGAAAATTTGCCCATCCCTTGAGATAAATCAGTAGATGACAATCTACTGTGGAATACCATGTCCTAGAATTCACACTATAGATTTTCCAATACTGTACTTGGTTTTATTTCATCAGGTTTTTGTTCTTGTGCCTGACTTTGGGGACTGGCACTTATCTCATCCCCCACCTCTCTCACCAGGGATCGAGTGGCCATAGCAGGGAGGGTCTGCAGTGCAATAAGTCTTGGGGCCAGTGAATGGTAAGCTGTAGCGTAGTACCACGTCTGGAACTACTGTGCTATGCAGGACCATGCAGAATTGTGGCCATAGAATATATGTTGTGTGTTGTGTATGTTTGTATTGTTTATATTTTATGTTTTATTAATGTATACTGCTTCCAGAAGTTTGAATCTGAGCAGTACAGTATATAAATATTTGTAGATAAATAAATAATTTAAGACACTGTGTAGTGTAGTTGTTAAGATAGTTTAGCCAAGGACTGGGGAGACTCCAGTACAAAATCCTCACTCAGACACTGCTTGTAATCCTGGGCCAGTCGTTCTCTTGAGGTGTAACCTGCCTTCCATGCTGTTTAAGAACACTGTGGGAGGGAGCCACACACACACAGTATTGAGCTCCCTAGAAGAAAGGTGTAAGCAAAGAATACGTTTTATGTTTCCAGATAAGACAAACTGAATATTTGGAGCAGAACTCTTCTTTACTGATGTAAGGTTGGCTTGCTTATATACATTCAAGACCTTTAAAGGGCTTGCAGGAAGAATGGTTAATATCTCTTCTTCAGAGACTGGAGGTGTTATTTTTTGGACTATTCCCAGATCTCCATTGTGCTTGGAGAAAACTACTTTTTTGGCCTACTGATCATGCTGACTAGGAGATTCTGGAGTTGTAGTCTAAAAGGTAACTTTTCTGGCCTTTGCTCTTTTTACTAGAGAGTGTCCCCATACTGTTAAACTAAACTACAAAGGTATTGCCCCCCCGCTTCATTCCTCCCCCCTTGCCTCCCACCAAGCTTATGTTGTGCTGCCTCTCAGTTTTCCACCTGGCATTTCTGGGTTCACATCTCAAGCCTTGTACTTACTGCACAATACCTGGTTCTTCAGTATGAAAACAGTTAAGAGTCTCCAGGGTTCTTTTGAAACTCTTAAGAAATCTATCTTTGAGGTTTCTGGAAACCAGTATCAGACTGGTGTTGAGTCTTGTGGTTTTTGCTTTCTGAGAAATCTCCTTTATTTTGTTGAACAAACAGTAACTATGTAGTTGCCAGCACAGGAAGCTCTACCCAGATCTGTGGAGAGAAACTACAAGAAGATTTAAGAAGAAGATGAGAGGGGCTTTCCACCTACAGCCTTATAATTGCTGTGGTCTAATTGCCTTATAAGTTGTTTGTGCATGCTTAGAGTTCTCATCTCCAACTACTGTCATCAGAAGTACCTGTATTTATTTAACTAGGTGGCCTAATTATATTTTGAAAATATTGGAAACTTTATATGGGATACTTTCAATTCTGTTATGCCTTGTGCCATCCTCAGTGGTAAAAAAAGTTGATACGGGGCATTTGTAGGAGGGTGTGGGGGTGGGTGAGAGGAATTACATATTCTCATGATATCTGCAGGTGATATGGGTTCCAAACCCTACTGTATATTAGAGCCTGGAAAGCTTAGTTTTTTGGGGTTTTTTGTCTATAACTCCCAGTGGCCACGATCTTGAGGTGATTCTGAGAGTTGCACCTCCCCTCCCGCCGCAAGCTTACATTTTCATTTATAAGAGTTGGGAGAGAAGACTAAAAGCATCATGTTTCTTTAATGATCAGCTGTAAATTTGATTGCAGTTGTCCATAAGATTTAAACAACACCAGCATATTTAACACGGGAGTAACAGGTTGCCTGTTTGTGTTTCTACTAACTAGTATAAATGTGCTTGAAAGCAGCCAAACTGTTTTCCAAACTGTTGTTCTTCATATGTGGTGGACTACAATTCCTGTCATCCCCAGCCAGCATTGCTATTAGCTTTGCTTGTTGATGAATGGTGAGTTTGGGGGAAATTGATTTTAGAGATGTTTTCTCCCTTTCATGATGAGAGGCATTCTTCTTTTCCTCCTTCACACACAACTTGCATCTTGCAGTTTCACAATAGCTCTATGAGCTTACGGTACTGTTTTACCAGGCTGCTGGTGAGGAGAGGCATGGATGAAATTGCAGTGATGTAGCTCAGTGACGGTATGAATTTCTAGCACCTAAATTGAAGCTAGGTCCAAATCTGTATCCAGAGATTAGGTGGGAAAGTATGTTTCTGCAGACTGTGTGTTTTGCTCCTTTCTTCAACAGCCTGGTTGCTATGGAAAAGTTGAGCCAATGAGACATCGTATGTTGGAATATGCACCTGCTCCCAGTTTGTCAGATGTTTTCAAAGCCACAAATGCAGCCTGCCTCTGTGTGCGTGCTTGCACGTGTGTCTGTCTTTCCCCACACTCACTCTGTCTGACAGCTTGCAAGAGTCACTTTCTTTCTACTGAGTCCCTTCTGTCAGACATCAACTGATTTGTAATGAATGCCTGAAAATTAAAAGTATGTGATGTTTCCATGGATTGCAAAGAACCCTGGAGTCACAAGAGTCCATGCCATCCATGGAATGGCAGCAGCTGAGTTTTTTCAGATCATATTCATTGTCCCTTCTTTTGGGCCACTGCAACAGTGTGGGTGAAGAGGTCCAATTGAAAGCAAAGAAAAAGAGAGAAAACCAGGAGGCTGTTTGGAGAACTGTCATCATCGCTTAGCCCCTGTAGCAGCCTGAGTGAGACAAATGTCAGGTCATTTTGTGTAGGAAGGTTTGAATGCTTTTGTGCCACCAGCAACCAGTAGGGCAAAAACCTTTTTGTGATTAGAAAGTCCTGTCTGAGAATGGGGACAACAAACCTGCAGTAAGGGCACAGGAACAGGGTGGAAGGAGACAATGGGAAGGGGAAGACTGGTGTAGGAAATCGCTTAGGAAGGAAGTTCTGAAGGGTGTAGAAGTGGCAATGGAATTTGGAAAAACAGTTGAGGTGAGATATGTGTGGCTGGAATTCTCTTCACACAACAACCAAAACCCCTGCCAAACCTAATCTTGTCAACATCATACCCTCCCCCGCGCCCCAGAGAGAGAGAATCATAGAGTTGGAAGAGACCACAAAGGCCATCCAGTCCAACCCCCTGCCATGCAGGAATACACAATCAAAGCATTCCTGATAGATGGCCATCCAGCCTCTGTTTGAAGACTTCCAAAGAAGGAGACTCTACCACAGTGTGTTCCATTTCTGAACAGCTCTTACTGTCAGGAAGTTCTTCCCAATGTTTAGGTGGAATCTCTTTCCTGTAGCTTGAACCCATTGCTCTGTGCCCTAGTCTCTAGAGCAGCAGAAAATAAGTTTGCTCCGTCCGCAGTATAACAGAAAAGTGGGATAAGCACTGTCACGTCCAACCCTTTTCAGTAGAGGTCTCTGGATGTAGCAGCATGTCCAGCTACAGGAAAACAGCTGGAGGTATCCCTACTGATCTCCTCCCCCCACCAACTCTCTGACAACAGTATAGTGACCATGTTGTGGGGAGGGCACTGTGTTGCTTACAAGGTATGTTTTTTTAATAGCATCAGGAGACATATCTGTGGAGAGGCAGCTGCATGGTACACATACGTCTCCTGGTGCAGGACCTTGGATGTATATTTGCTAGAATTCTGGGTTATCTCCTCCCAAATCCAATAACCTTCAAGTCAGAACAATTGAACAAGTAGACTTGACTGATCAAGTCAAGCTTGTTGATCTAAAAGTAGGAGTGTATGTGACTCTGGATCTGCTTAGCTTTTTTTTCCCCCTCCATCTCTGGAATCCCCTCCCCAATTTTCTAGCAAAAAAAGGGCTTTCCAGTGTCAGCCAGAAAGCTTTCACACAAGGAAGCTCTGTCTGGATAAAAACTTTACTAAGTTAGGAGTCAGTTGTTTTGCCTGGAAGCATGTGGCGCTTCCCCACAATCCCCAAGGAAAAATCCACAAATATGGATAGGATAAGGTCCCAGAGTTCAATACAGCAGAACCATGATTAATCTATTCTATAGGAAAATGCAGTTTGCCAAAAATACAAGAATAAATTAGTGTGGAAGTTTCATTCACAAGTGGGGGAGAATTGGCTTTTGATAGCCCAGATTAGAGCTGCTTTCAAATGCTTGCTGCACTTGCATTTATGGACAAATTGTTTCCATTGCTTTATTAAACTGAAATTCCTTGGTATGGATGTGGAATAGTTAGAAGTTCGCGTGTTTGGGAGCCTTGAGAGACTCAATATCACTCCAGGACATTGAAATTTTTGCTGATGCATCCATTTGAAAAGAAACTAGCAGGTGCTCATGCTACCTCTGTTATCACTTAGATTGCTGGTTTTATTATTATTACTTGGCTTGAAGAAGGTGAGGTGTTCTGAGAAGTGGAGTATGAGAAATCTATTCCAACAAACTTCGCTCATATTTGCTACTGCTGAAACACTGAGCCAAGGTAGCAAATTTGGCCAGACATATCAATCATGACCCTATTTGGCCAGGAGTGAAATTAGTCTGATTAATGGCATGTAGGGAATGCCGTTCGGAACCAAAATTTCTATGAGCCCTTTGGAATAACAGTTGAAACAACCAGGTTGCAACTTATTTCTTTCTCAAAACATAATGGCAAGGGCCAAGAGATTAACTTTAGGGGCATACAAAAGCTCCATGGGATTTTTAAAAATAAAATCTTCCCACCTCTTCAAACAACATACCTCTGCGGATTGCTTTTGATAACTCTCTTGGTTTCAAACTGGGCTTGATATGAGGTTAGGCATGTTCCATTGTTCTTGAAACATATTTTTAATTGGTCATTAAGTTGGTTTTGATGTACGTCAACCCTATGAATGAGGGTACTCCAAACCACCCTGTCATCAACAGCCCTGCTCTGGTCCTGCAAACTTAGAGCTGTGGCTTCCTTGATTAAGTTAAGCTTCCTGTAGTATGGTCATTCTCTTTTCTTACTGTCTCCCACTTTACTAAGCATTATTGTCATAGGATCATAGAGTTGGAAGAGAGCACAAAGGCCATCCAGTCCAACCGCCTACCATGCGGGAATACATAATCAAATAATTCCTGACAGATAGTGAAATAGAGTATTTTTATTGTAAATAACACAAAGTGAACTCACTCACCCAACACACGTGCCTAAGAACCATACAAGGCCATAGCAGAGTAAGACCGTAAGATTAGATAGAGGGGGAAATTTGGGAATATAGGGCGATAGTTACCAGTCTTGAAAATAAAAAAGTTTCATGCAGCGAAGATACTCAGACAGGCATTGAGGGTAGCACAGGAGGTTCCGATCCGGGACACACAGAGAAAGAGAGTGGCCAGGTTGATCCACCATTGCACTCTTTACTATTGTCAGGGGACTAATATTTATTCCTTATTTCATATCGTGATGGGGTACTCTAGTTATGATAAAGCCTGGATGGCTTTCCCATGGGATAGATAAAATAAACTCAAACTCAACTGATTGTGTTAATGGCTGGTAGATAGGAATTGATGGGTTTATGACAACCTCATAAGGTTGGACAGGAGGGGGTATAGGAGATATTTCCATAGGACTAGATTTGGGAATGGTCACTTAATTGTATGATTGAATGAATCATTGCTGAGACACATAAGGCTGGATGAAAAAGATTAGCACATACCTCCTTAATGACTGTATTTACTAAGTAGCTTCTGTACAATTGTAATTTGGGTTTTCTTGCCATAATATTTCTAAGACACATCCCAGGACATTGTGACCTCCAACTGCCATTTGTTTGCCCCAGTCAACCTGACTCCAAAAAGTGTCCAATAGTTCCAATTATGAGATATCGTGGGGAGGGAGTAGTTAGAGCATGCTAATAACCCCTTCTCTCCTCTTCCCCCGCTGAGTTAATTGAGTACAAACTTCTTTTGCACTTTGTACTCACTTTGCAGAAATTAAAGTAAGCAGAAGACTTAACAGGGGAAGTTGGGGGAGGAGGAGAGAGAAACTGGGACATTTTTAAAGCAGCTGAAAAGGGGAACCACAGAGGATTAGCTGAGACTGTCCCTGCCATACCAGGACAGTTGGAAGTTGTTTAGTGTTGGTTTACCATCTGCGTTGCACATGGAAGGCCGCCTGTTCAGTCCCCAATGTCTCCAGGTCAGGTGCTTGAGACCCCTGCCTGAGACCCAACAAAGCCACGGTCAGTCAGCATAGATGATGCAGGGCTAGATGAACAAATAATTTGACCACGTTCTAGTCTGACCAGTGTTCTTAATGTGCTAAGTTGCACTGTGTGTGTTTGTTTATTCATTAAGAAAGGAAACCCCTATTTTGCTACTGACCTCCCAGTTAAGGAATCATTTGAAAAAGCTGCCATTTTACCAGAGTCTGTTTGTTTGCCATGAGCTGTATACTGGCTTCTTTCTGAGATTTTAATGGTTTTTTTTTTTTTCATGAATGCTTTTCCTTCTACCACTTTGTCTTTTCCCACAAGTCATGCAAACTAATGGTATGGTAAGTACAACAGCTTCAGTTTGATCGTTCTAGCATCTAGGCTTGATTTGCTCTAGAGCCAATTTATTTGCCCTTCAGACAATCTGTGGCTGTCCTTGGGTAGGTCCCACTCTCTCAGCCTCAGAGGAAGGGAATGGCAAACCTCTTCTGAACAAATCTTGCCAAGAAAACCCAATGAAAGGTTTGCCTTAGGGTTGCCATAAGTCAGAAAAAGTTTGAAGGCGTACAACAACTACAATTGCAACAATGACAAAAACAAATTACATCTGATAATAGTTAAGAAAAGAAAGCACGGTTGCCAACAAATTAAGAGAGCAACATTCCATCATATTCTTCCAGAACTATGAAAGAAAAGCTTTGGGGGCATATTCCAGTTATGAATGCAAGTCTACTGAGCTCCTTCTTTACCACAAATCCAGGTAGCAATTATCATGCCTGATTCTGGCCCAAGACACCACAAAAACATTTGACCAGAATGACTAAGTCAAACAGGAGCTCTGCTTTAGGAGAGGTTTCATAGAAGTATGTGGACTGTGCAGATATATCAGAAAGTTTGGTCAGGATGCAGTATTGTTACTGTAATCTATATGACTCAGCTTCAGAAGACCAGACCTCAGTGGGTTTGAGGTTTTAAAAACATTTGAATAATGCAGTTAAAATATTTTTTTTCACCAAAGAATAGTAGGGAAATGGACATGGGAAAGATGGGTCATACATTGAAAATGCACAACTCATGATTTCAGGCAGTATTAAAACCAGCTATAAATCAGATAGCCGATTATAGAAGATCAGGGAAAACAAGATAGTCATGGTGATGCAGCAAGGGCAGTGGTAGAGACAGGGGACTCATTCATACTACACCGTTATAGTGCTATTATTCCACTTTAATTACCATGTTTCCATCTTGGGTTTTGTGGTTTGTTGAGGCACTACAGATCTCTAGTAGAGAATTCTAAATGCTTCTCCCTAAATACATTGTGAGGGTCAGATGGCTCAGGGAGTATGGTCCCTTCCAGAACAGAACCGCAGCATCAATCTCCTGGAACTTAGGGTGGTGTGTTTAGCGCTGTCCAAGTTTCACTTCTTCATAAGGAACAAGCATGCGTCGGTCCGGGTGGACAACATCTCCACCAGGGCCCACATCAACAGACCGGGGGGGGGGGACTCATTTGTGTTCTCTCATGAGTGAGACCACTTTGTTATTTCTATGAGCAGAACATCAACTTCTGTCAATAATTTTTGAGAATTCCTGGAGAACAATCCACCTAAACATTAGGAAGAACTTTCTGATAGCAAGAGCTTTTCAACAGTGGAATGCACTGCCTCCGAGTGTGGTGGGAATTTCGTTCTTTGGAGGTTTTTTAACAGAGGCTGGATGGCCATCTGTCGGGAGTGCTTCAGTTGGGTATTCCTGCATGGCTGGGGGTTGGACTAGATGGCCCTTGTGGTCTCCTCCAACTCTATGATTCTATCTATTTTTGAAACTGCCAGTTTCAGGGTTCCATGGGATGTTGCCATGATAGTTAAAGTGGAATGATAACACTATAATTGTATAGTGTGAATGGAGACAGCAAGAGGACCTAAAGTGTTTTGCATATCACTGAACTTCATTGCCTGTGTAGGACATCTAGCAACATTTGACAGTCCGAACATCCAATACTGTTGCTTGTCCTTCCTTGTTGGAGGCCACTGGATAGAGGGGCACATGTGGAGTCTTTCCCCTTCCTTTGTAGTTTAGTAAGAAAGGGGTTTTATACAAGGGGGGCATATTGTGTGCTTCTGATTTTTGTGCTTTAGTCAGAGGGTCATTAACAGGAGTATAGTGTCAAGGGAAGTAATAGTGCCACTGTATTCTGCTTTGGTCAGGCCTCACCTGGAATACTGTGTCCAATTCTGGGCACCACAATTCAGGAAGGATATTGAGGAGCTGGAACGTGTCCAAAGGAGGGCAACCAGGATGGTGGGAGGTCTGGAAGCCATGATGCCCTATGAGGAGCGGCTTAGGGAGCTGAGCATGTTTTGTCTGGAGAAGAGAAGGTTGAGAGTGGACATGATAGCCATGTTTAAGTATTTGAAGGGATGTCATACTGAGGATGGGGCAAGCTTGTTTTCTGCTGCTCCAGAGGCTAGGACACGGAACAGTGGATTCAGACTACAGGAGAAGAGATTCCACCTAAACATTAGGAAGAACTTTTTGACAGTAAGAGCTGTTTGGAAGTGGAATACACTGCCTGGGAGTGTGGTGGAGTCTCCTTCTTTGGAGGTTTTTAAACAGAGGGTGGATGGCCATCTGTCGGGAATGCTTTGATTGTGTATTCCTGCTTGGCAGGGGGTTGGACTGGATGGCCCTTGAGGTCTCTTCCAACTCTATGATTCTATGATCAGATGTGGAAGACATAGTTTCCTTCCCTTGGCTCTGTCTCCCTGGATGCTGGGACTCTCATGGAGTGTGTGCCGTGTGTTTTGAAGCATTCTTTGCCTTCACAGGCTTTACTGTTATTTCTGCCCTTTCTGCTCCCCACTTTAAGTTGCATGTGCTGGAAAGAAGGAGAACTGAGAGCCAGTGAAAGGTCCATCCAGAGAGATATTGTTGGAATGTAGTGTTGCTAGGACAAGTCAACCTTTCTATTCTCTGCCATGAAAAGGCTGCTCTGTAAAGGCAAGGAACAGAAGTTGTATCTGCAGGGAGAAGATAACTAAAATGAGGCTGTGGTACTTTGGACATATCGTGAAATGATGTGAAAACCAACTTGATGACAAATAACAACAGCTGCAGGGAGAAGTTTGTATTTCTCAACTAACTTTTCCCCTTCATGAAAACTTTTTAGGATTTTGCACTTTATTCATAGCTGTTTCTTTGTAGGCCCCATTCAATGTGTTGTTTCATGCTCTCCATTCTGAATGAACAGAGTGAACAGAGGTGGGATCTGTTGGCACTTGCCAAATACCATTCTGATGCTGTCACTTGGTTTTGCACAGCTAGCAACTCCTAAAGCAGAAGGAATTTCTCTTTCACCACTGCCACCATTGGCCATCTCCTTTTCTGATCAGGCTCCCCTTCTCCCTGGCTCCGTTCACATTATATCTCTCCTGATTTTAAAAGTTGCTCAGTCACTTCTGTGGTATCTGCAAACAACTAGAAGATTTTATAAAACAAATATCTAAGCTTAAAGGTTTTTCAAGTTATACTATGTCAACATATGATACAGCTTTGGAGGGGCCAGCGTTGCCCTCAAGGGTTACCAGCCTACATCACTTGGCTTCTGCTGCTGTATGCAGACAGCTAGAGCATGACCTAGCTTTATGTGTGTACTGAGAGTTGTATATTGGTTTAGAACCATAACAAATTTTCAGAGTTGGGAATGACTTTTGGAAAATAATAACGTGTAGAGTGAGACCTCTGGAGCAGACATGAGCTTCTTATCTCTAGAGTTCAATTGCATATGTTTCTTCTGCCACCATGCTCATCCATATCCCTAGGACAAGTTACTTTTTGTATGGCACCTTCAGAAATCTTTAGTACAGGCCATTGCAAGAGTTGTAAGTCCAACAGGTAACTTTCCAAGGTATGCAAAAATCAGGAACAGCAATCACAGTGTCTTGAAATGAACTTGACAACTCCCTGCCTTAGAGGGGGGAAAGGAGAGGGAGGGAGGAGAGAGAACTTTTTTGTACTTGCAATTACGATGAGGTCATTCAACCCACTCCCTTCTACCCAGTGGTCTTGTTTGTACTGGCTGGCTTTCTGACTTGGCTTTCTTCAGAGCCCAGTTCAACCAGTAGGTACCAATCTGTTTGAGAAGGGATGCTGGGACTCTCAGAATTTATCTTCCTATGTCCCTGGAGGGGAAAAGGCTCCAGGCAGCCAGAAGGGCTGGCTTATGCTTGTGAGTGATTTATAGGCTGAGTGGAGCAACTTGTGGAAAAAGCAAAGCAGAACTTGGCACTAGGCCACTAGAATCTGCTGCAGCTGCAGTGTAGTGAAGTCATCGGCATAACAACCACTGCAAACAGAATAACAAAGTCTGCCCTGTTCTCATCTAAAATAATCTTTCCAAGTCAGAACCACAGTCTTAAAAACACACCTTTCTGCACACAGTTAGAAAAGGAGGTAGGAGACCAGCACTTTTAAAATAATATGTCTTTCTAGAGTCATGTTTCTCACCTTTGTAGAGAGAGAGTGTGTATAACTTATCCTTTGAAGGATAGGTAAGTAAATTACCAGTACCTGGAAAATGTTACAAATTTCTGTTCATTAGTATTGAAACTTCTTAGTATAGAAATTAGTATTGAAACCTTCAAAAGTAAATTTTAAAGGGTTTCCCCAAATGTGGATAGACTTATTAGAAAGAAGGGGGGGGTAGGTGACTGAAATAAAAAAGAGGTTGGGGATTTATCTCCTCCTACAAGTCGTTGTGGGATTTGGGATATTTCCCCATCACTAACTGCAAATGATCTATAAAATATGATGATTCAAAACACACTAATTCACATAGTATTTTTTATATACCTGAAAACAGAAACATGATTGCCATGGTACATTAGGATGTAATGTGGCAAGAAATGTACTGTATCAGATTATTCCATTGCTTATTCATTTAAAGAAATTACCAAACCAGAGTGTAAGACAAATTTATTTTTTCTTCCTTTGGACAAAAAAAAAGTTTGGTCTTGTTAAAAAACTAAATGTCTGTATGACATCTGTGACTATTTGATTGCCAGGGAGACAGTAAAAAAAATGTAAAAAAGCAACTTTTCCAATGTACTAATCTTGAAATATAAATGTGTAGTGGGAATTTTTGGGGGGGGGGGATAGAAAACACCAGCAATCTGTTGAGCACCTACAAGAGGCAAATCAAATTAAATCTGCACAACGTCTCCAGCACTCAGTTTTAAGTCTCTTGCAAACTAACTAATTTAAATTCTATGCCTTTTGAATTTTTAATAATTGTTTTTCTAATGAACTAACCTGCTTATCTTCAGTTTTTGTGGTAGCAGGTATCCACAAGGAAAGAATAGCCTGAGTGAGCTGGTGGTTGAGATCAGTGTTGCCAGCTTTTCTTTTCTTTTTTTAAATGTATGAAATGAACATTAAAAAAACTTCTGCATCATAAAAAATAATTAAGAATAATCCATGAAATTAAAAAGATGCATTCAGTACAAAAGGTAGCTATTAACAAGTTTGTATTCTGCCTGAATAACAAAAGAAAATGTTGATTTAAGTTAAACTAGCCAAACATTCATATTTATAAATTAAATGTACACATTTATGTCTTTATGAAGGTCCCACACCCAAAATACAGGTGTGTGTGTGTGTGTCTTGCTCGGTCCATATAAAAGGGGAAATTTTCCAACCCTCAAATAAGGGACATCATTTTAATAAGGGACACCTGGCAACCCTAATTGCTTAATCCAGCAACGCTTAATCCAGAGCAAGTCCAGAACCGTATGCTCCAGACTGATCCTGGATCGGTGCATCATTGTCCACCTGGGCCTCACTGGCCCATCCCCTGTTTTTGGAGCCAGCACCATTGCTGCTTCCTCACAGGCCTCTGAGCTCCGTGACGAGGCTGCCTAGTGTCCCATCGGTTCCGCTGATGTCAGAATAGGGCACCTGTGTGATCAACTAGGAGGGGTAGAATGGCATGAGGGCACCTGTTCCTGCCCTGAGCAGAAGCAATGGCATGCACCAGGCAGGCTCTCCATGGAGCTCTTGAGGCAGGCAAGGAAGCAGCAGCAGCAACTCTGAGATAACCCATCCCTTTTCCTTGTGCTGCTCAGTGCAGGGAAGGGTGATGGCATTGTTTTTGCCATGTGAACAACTGGACCAGGCCAAATTGGACCCGATCCAGCTGTCCACATGGGGAAAGAACCCAAAGTCCCACTAGAGATTCCGGGAAACCTTGAGGTTTTCCCTGTCTTTGCTTAGCTTGGAGCAAAACCAGGTTAAGGGCTAAAAAGAACCATTCCTCCGCGTAGATTGTGTGAACTGCCAGCACTGGGATCGGGGTGAGTCCACTTTTTTTTTTTTTTAACCAGTGTAGACAAGCTTTGAACAGCAGCCCACGTGCTGCTCAGATTCTGGTCTTCTTGTGGATGAATTAATGTTCAACCAGTGGTTGTATGGTCATCAACTGGTACTTGAAGATGTAATGGAAAATAGACTGAACCAAAACATGTAAATGGTAAATCCTCTTTCCTGTTTTAGGTCCCTTCTGATCCTCCTGCTCCCAAGAAACCCAAAACAGACGACTCTTTGAAGTCTTCAATAGTTGGTGACAGAGAGAAACAGTCCAGTTGGTTACGGTCCTTGTCCTCGCCATCCAACAAGGTGAGTTTAGAGAAGGGGCTGTAGCTCAACAGTAAAGTGCCTGCTTTCCATGCAGAAGCCCCTAAGTTCAGTCCCTGGTACCACTAGCAGATGTCTCACTGCACAAGATCTCAGCAAGGTCAGTTGATAATATAGACATATGCCCATTAACAAAGCCTCTGACAAAGAACTACTTTTTACAAAGTCTTTTTAACTACTGCTCAGGTCTCCCTTTTCCTCTTCATCCTGTCTAGATGAAAGGTGGTTTTTTTTTGTTTTTTTTTGTTTTTTTTAGCAGCATCAGCACTGGGAAGATGGTGAAGGTGGGCTGAATCTCAGCAGTGTAGCTATAGTAAACAATGCAGTAAAGAAAGCTTGCACTGGGAAAGAATGGGATTTTTCTCTAGCCAATACTACTGTAGCTCTGTATCCCTGCCTGCCTCAGGCAAGGTAAACAGCAGCTGCCTCCAGAATCCCTTGCTGAACGTGTATCAACAGGAAAACAGAGCGAAAGGTGGGGGGGGGAGCGGGGGAGCCTGTCTCACCTGCTACCTGCAGCATGTTAAAGAAGCATAGATCTATATGTTTCATCACTAGACTGGAAATCATAAAATTGGAAGCAGCTGGAAGCATAACTAAGATATAGATATATTGGGTTAAACAGGCCTAGTCTGACCTGATATAAGATAGTTTCTTGTATTTCCTATGTCCCAAAACCAAGAATTAGCCTTTAAAAGCCATTGCTTAAAAAAAAAAAAACTGGCACATATATTCCTCCAGGGGTAGGATGTGAATGGGAAGAAACCCCCTCTGTGAGTAGCTCCAGAATAGCAAGGGGGCCAGCAAAATTAAATGGGCATCACAAATTTGTGCTGTTTGCAAAGAAGACAGCTACACAGTAAGCGCTAAGTTTAAAGAGTATCCTATGGCAGGTGGGTGGGTATTTGCCCACCCTTTCTAGAGAGACCAAATTTATATTCAAAACAAATGCAATACCACTGAAATGATTAAATTTGATAACAGTGAAATAATTAAATCTTTCAAATGTGTGATGGATTCCTTTTGGATCTTGGCTTGTTCATGTGGACTTGGGCTTCCTTCCACTCCCCAATTTATCTTACACCCCTGCCCAGAACTGCCACATGTTTAGTTTTTCATATACAGCTTGCCCACCATATCTGTGGGGGATATGTTCCCAGACTTACTTAAAACCGTGGAGGACCTAGGAAATGCCTAGAGAGGCCACCTCTCTAGGCAGCTCTAGCACAACCCTATGGTAACTTCCAAGATAAGTTACCATAGAGTCATGCTGGAGGACCTAGGAACTGCCTAGAAAGATTTTATTTTTCAGATGATGGATCATTGAAACTATGGGTACCTGTACCGCACATACAGAGGGTGGCCTGTATTTTTCTCACACTATCTTCTGCCTCTTTTTCTTTCCTTCCTTCCGGTAGAACATTGGTTGCATAAACCCGCGACAGCGCCTCTCTGCATTCCGGCCCTGGTCCCCTGCTGTTTCAGCAAATGAGAAGGAACTTTCAAATCACATCCCTGCTTTGATCCGGGACAGGTGAGGAGGGAGTCAGCAACAAACTAACCTGAAGTCCCTTTAATTTCAAATGAAGGACATAAGCCAAATTGCTTAAAAAGCAAATCCTCACAAACAAAGTGGGATTTACCTATTAGATCAGGGCTTGATTTCATGTGATTTATATTTTTATATTAGCTCAGACTTTTTGCTCAATTAAATATAGGAGGATTTTAAAATTCAGTGGGCTTGCTCATTTATGTAGTTTGCTTTTTAAATCTCGCAGTTAAGGAGTTGATTCAGGGCTGGGAAATTTCTGGAGTTCCAGACGTTTGGGGCTGCAGCTCACATCATCCTTCACACTAGCTGGGGCTGATGGTTGTAGGCCAACAGTTGGAGGGTCACTGCTCTTACTTAGCTTATTTGTTTCACTGATGAAAATTTGCATTTAAATCCATATGTGCACTTTCTTTTCTTCTTTTTTCCCTGCAACTTTGCAGTTTCTATTCATACAAGAGTTTTGAGAATGCTGTAGCGCCTAATGTGGCCCTGGCCCCCCCTCCTCAGCCAAAGATCATCAGCAATCCCCCATGTGCCACAATAGCATCACGGAACAATGAGCCATTGAATAGCCCTCCCCAGCCAAGAAAAAGGAAACATGTCTCTGAAAACCCAACCATTCCTGAACCAACACCCACCACTGTTGTAACATCCACTGCCCCCATAGTTCCTACCACAGAAGAGGACAAGGAGTCAGAAGCAGAAATTGAAGTAGAAACTCGAGAAGAATGTAAGTGTGAGTTATCCATTTCATTTCTTCTTTCTCTAATTTCTGTGGATCTGAGGAGATTTAAATCTACTTTGTTTCGGAATTTTAGTTTATCCTTTTATTCATTTAATATATATCATGTGCTCCCAATTCAAATAGTGCTCAGGAGAGATAATAATAAAATGCAAATATTATAATTATAATTAAAACATTAAAGTGAATCAATAAAAAACACACCAGTGAAAAACACAAACACCATCGAGCAGCTAAACCTCAACTTCCGTAAGAAAGCTTAAAATCCCAAAGTGTATTTGAATAAAACAACTTTGTGTACCAATTCTATGGAAGGATAGCAGAGGCTTCAGGCAGAGAAAGTCCTAGACCCGGTGAGCAGCCCCTGAGAAGGCCCTCTTGTTTCCTATTAAACATGCCTCCAATTGTGGCCAGAGAGAAAGAGAAGGGCCTCTCTGAGGATCTTAAAATTTGGTGAGGCTTGTGTGGAAACAATGCAGTCTCGATGAATTAGAGAAAGAGTAGAGGTGTCTTCAGTCTCTCTTGTCCCAAAAGATTTGGACTTGTACAACAACATACAGAAAAATTACAGGTGCCTCAGAGAAGAGTACAAATCAGTTTTAAAATCTACCTCCCTTGTTGGGCTCTGAAAGTAAGACTTCTTCATCCATTTCAAAGTATCTTCTCATATAGAAGAGGAAAGAGGAGCAATTTGAGCCAAGGCCTTATTACTATAACTTATTCATCCTTTCCAATGATTCTTCTGATGCTTAGAAGTGTTTGCACTTGTTCAGATATTTGTGAATTTTTTTTCTCATTTTCTCACAAACATCTGATATGTACAGTACAAATACTCCTCTACTGTGTCTGAAAAACAGATACTGGAGCTGGCCTTTGCATGTACTGACTGATTCAGCTCCTAATAGTTTCCATGAAGGTAATTTGGGTAGGTATACATGCAGAACTAGTTAAGAAATTCCCCCTTCCTTTCTCACACAAGCAAATGGCCGCCATAGGAAAAGGAAAAGTGAGGGCTAAACCCGCCAGTGTGGTACAGTGGTTTGCATGTTGGACTAAGACTCTGGAGACCAGGGGACGAATCCCCGCTCAGCCATGGAAATCCACTGAGTGACCTTGGCCAAGTCACCTTCTTTTGGCCCCAGAGGAAGGCAAAGGCAAGCCCCCTCTGAACAAGTCTTGCCAAGAAAACCCCATGAACAGGTACCCTTAAGGTTGCCATAAATTGGAAACAGCTTGAAGGCACACAACAACAACAACCCTGTCCGAGCTCACACAACCTTCAGGGCATAGATCCTCTTCTCACATGCAGGCTGGCATCCTGTTTGGGACATACACATGTATAAGCTTCCTGCACAGGTGTGTATGTACTTTTTGAGGTGCTGCCAGGGTTGGTATTCCTATCCTTCCCTCACAGTATTCAAAGCCCCCCCCCCGACTTATTGGAAATAACCTGCATGGCTATTCCATGCTTCATAGGGAGTGGGCAGGATTGCAGAAGCATCTGGTTATGTCCCTGTCACCAGATGTGAAATGCGGACATCAGCGCTGAGATCTGCCAAGGTCTTAAGGTCTCAGCACTGCTGTAATCATTTTGCATCTGGCTATGAGGACATAGCCATATGACTCTCTGACCTCGGGTAGGTTCATATGCAAAACTACTATGCTACACTGCGCTATACAGGAGTGCGGTCATTCTTTGACTATCATAAAAGGCATATTATTTAATATGAGACAGCACTGTCCTGCCTTGCTTTTCTGGTGAGTAGCCACAGGCAGACGGACACACCAACAGGAGAAGACAAGAACTTTTTTTTCACAGGATGGGATGACATTTGAGCAGACTATACATCTGCTTCAAAAACAAATAAAACCACTGACTATAAAGATCATTCTCTGTATAGTTACTTTGCACAAAATTACCTTTTTTTAGCCTTCTAATGTAGCTTCTGATGGTGGAGGGACTGATGCCTCTGTGCGTTTTTATTTTCTAGTCACCTCCTCTCTGTCTTCGCTCTCCTCTCCATCCTTCACATCTTCGAGCTCAGCCAAGGACATGAGCTCGCCCAGCATGCCAGCTCCGCCCATTGTTAACAACATGTTTGAAGTTGCCAGCCATGTTGAGCCTCAGAGCGGGGCCAGTGGGTTGGAGGCCGAGCTAGAACACCTAAGGCAGGCCTTAGACAATGGCCTGGACACAAAAGAAGCCAAAGAGAAGTTCCTCCATGAAGTTGTGAAGATGAGAGTAAAGCAGGAGGAAAAGCTCAATGCAGCCTTGCAGGCCAAGCGAAGCCTACATCAGGTAATGACCAGACAGACAATCCTAAGACAATATACTGGTGTGGTTTCTCTTTCCCAAATTTATTTTTTAAAAACTCGTCAGAACACAATAGCCTGGAAATTAATCCTTTTTACCAGGGTTGCAATCCAATGAAAAAGTACTCATTGACTGATTTTTGGGGGTGAGTTTCAAGCAAATTAATTTTCATATACATGTTCCTGGACTTACTGTGGATACTGGAAACTGCGGATAATAGCAAACCCTATTGAAATGAATCACTTCAAGCCCAAGCATACCATAGAGTTGAGCTGGAGGACCTAGAGGATGCCTAGGGAGACCATATTTTTTCAGACCTGGGTAAGCAAATCCACAGAGATGGGTCTTGCAGATATAGGGGTTGTACTGTAGATAAAAATTTGTGTGGATTAAGAAGTACATTTTATTTTAGATAACATGTCACAGGTGAATCTTAGAAGAGGAGTTGTATTGTATACTGCATTATTTTTACATGAGAACAGGAATAGTGGCTTAAAAGACACTCTAATCCATTGGTAACAAACCACCAGTAAATCTTGAGTTATTTTCCCTATTTAAAAAGGTTGAGTTATTTTAAACCACATTTCCTAGTTCACTTGTGACATCTAACAAGATATCCGTTGAAGTGAAACTGAATTCTGGTTCATTTGTCCCTTCCTCAGGTAGGAAAAAGGACCAGGAGGAAGAGGGTGTAAACCTAGTGTTCCTCGTAGTCTCTGTGACTCACAGAAATGGGTTATCTGCACCTCCACAATGCATTGTTTGGAACCTTCCAGAGCTATTATGTAAGCATTTTGCAGTAGCCCTTCCTCCACTGGTACATGTGACCAGCATAGTTCCCACTCAATCCCTCCATTCCTTTTTGTCTAGCACAGCAGCAGCATCGAAAGAACTGTTTGTGAGCTTGTCTGTTTGGCTGGATTTCTCTGACTTCTCTTGGGATTGCATTGTGCTTGGTTTTCAGACTCTGATTTATGGCTTGACCTCTCTTGGACTATGATTTTGGTGTAGTTTTGGACTCTGAATTACAGCTTAATTACAGATTTCTTGACTTCAACATCAGACTTTGTGTTTTGGAAATTCATTTAGCTGTAAAGCCAAGATCCCTGGAAAACATGGTCACTTGTGCTGTTTATTATACCTGGGTGAAGGTCATAACATGGGGACCTGCTCTCATTGTCAGGCATTCACCCTACAGGACCCACTCAAAGCTCTCCTTTGGGAGAAAGCTTTGCAGGCTTTTGACAAGGCTCCAGAAAATAGGCTGCTCCATAAGGCCTCTGTTAGGGTTGCATCAGACCATTCGTCAATACCACCTCAACACTCCTCGGCCCCAGCTGTCTCTGGGTCTGTTGTATTGGTGGTAATGAAAAGGTCTTAAGAATCTGCAACCCACCCTGAGAAAACCGAGAACACTTCTGATCGTACCGCCTCAGAACTCGCCTTGACACCATACCGATCAGTCGATGTAGAGGCTTCCACATCAGTTTCAAAGAACCAGGTGGAGAAGAAGTGTCATAAGTAAAAGAAGATAGCAAAGGGTTCAGGATTCTCCACAGATTGTCTGTGTTGGTACCATGTCAGAGAGCAAAGTTTTCGAACCCTCACCAGGGGTACTGCAGAGGTTGTTGCCTTCAGATCACGCAATGCAGTCTCATCTACCTCCTCCTCCAGAGAAGGATCATTTAAATTCCTCTTTGGTGATTTCCCCCCTTTTGTAGTTCTTGTACATGTCCCTTTTAAATTTTAGCTCAGTTGAATGTTCTTTAGACATCCACCTTGGTTTCTTTAGACACCTCCCATTTTTTCTCCTCATTGGAACTGTTTAAAGTTGTGCCTTCAATATATCACTTTTAAGAAACTCCCATCCATTATGAACTCCTTTCTCTTTTAATATTCCTGACCACAGGATCACACCCAGTATTTCCCTAAGCTACCGCAATCAGCTTTCTTAAAGCCTCGAATTTGTGTCTGACTGCACTTGGCTTCCCCTTCCCACTGTATCACAAGCTCCAGGAGAACCATTAACAAGATCATCACTGTTGGTTAGAATCAGATCTAAAATAGATGATTCCCCCATTACCTCTTTCACTTTCTGAACAATGAAATTGTCTGCAAGGCAAGTGATGAATTTGTTAGACCTTATAGTCTTGGCAGAGTTTGACCTCCAGGAAATATCAGGATAATCTCCCATTACTGCTACACATCTCCTTTCTGAATTTGTGGTCATCTGTTCTAGGAAGGCATCATCCAAGTCCTCGGTCTGTTTTGGCGGTCTGTGACATCCCTGTTGTTTCTTTCCCCCTTAAATTTTACCCAGATGCTCTCAACCTGGTTTCCAGTTTTTAAGTCTGAGGTGTAAACATCCTTGACATATAATGGTGCTGCTCCTCCTTTCCTGTTTCGTCTATTTCTCTGAAATAGGTTATACCCATCTATTTCAATCATGAGACTCATCCCACCAGGTGTCAGTGATGCCTATTGTATCACATTTGACTTCGCAGCATTATATGGAGAGGGTATACAATAGAGTTTTGGGAGTATTGCCCATTGGGGGCAGTCCTCATTACTTCCCCTTCTGATGCACTCAGCAAAGAAGTCAACACTCTTCTCCTCAAAGGTGCCATAGAACCCATCCCAGTAACATCAGTTCAGCAGGGGTTCTTCTTCCACTACTTCATTGTGTCCAGAAAAGATGGAAAACTCCACCCCATCTTGGACCCTCAGGAGGTCAGTTTGTACATAGAGCACACACACTCTTGGATTCATTCTGCCCCTGTTGCAGAAAGGGGATTGGTTTGTGACACTGCATTTAAAGGACACATACTTTTACATCACAATAGGCATTCCCTTTGTTTTGTTACAAAGAAGGGCCTGTCATTGTTGCATCCTTCCATTCTGACTTTGCATTGCTCCTTGAGTCTTCATGAAGTGCATGGTGGTAGTGGTGGCATGGCTTAGGCAGCAAGGGGGCATTCTTTTTCCATACATCTATGACTGGCTCCTTGTTGCCCACTTTCGGACCCACTTTCTCGACAACATCCATCTTATGCTTCGCTTTCTGAACTCATAGGACCTGATTGAGCCTTCTTGAGAAGTCTCAGCCAGTGAGCCCTTCTGGACTCTCGTGTTCCAGCTGGTTTGCTGCACAAGAACAGGTACCAGGTGTTTCTGAGAACCAAATTGAGGTGCCAGCACAATTGTAGGGTGCGCATGAGAGATGTGCATGGCAAGAGGTTGGACTGGATGACCCTTGTGGTCTCTTCCAACTCTGTGATTCTGTGTCCAGGTGCTCCCTTGGATTCATAGCCTCTTTAATGTTAGTGACACGATTCTTGAGACTAAGAATGAGGCCTCTACAGGCTTGATTCCTGTCCTAGAATCATAGAGTTGGAAGAGACCAAAAGGGCCATCCAGTCCAACTCCCAGCCATGCAGGAATACACAATCAAATCATTCCAGACAGATGGCCATCCAGCCTCTGCTTAAAAACCTCCAAAGAAGGTTTCCTGCTTTGATCCTCTCAACTTGTCTTGTTGATATGACCATCTGGAGAAGTTCCCATTGGTCATTGGAGTGGTGGATCAATTCCAGGAATATACAAGCTGGCGTGCCGTTTCCTCCTCCATAAGCCATGACAGTAGTTACCCCACTTCAGTGGAAGTCTCCTCCATGAGAGGGCAATGGATGCCCAAAGAGAGCATTTTCTACATCAGTGCTCTCGAGATGCTAGCAGTGGAAAAGGCTTTTGGAGGCCTTCAAACTTCTGCATGGCAAGATTGTTCAGGTATCTCCAAGAACACCATGGTGTTGTACTACCTGAACAACCAGGGTGGAATGAAATTGAGCACCCTGTTACTTCTCATGCTTTGTCTGTGGGACTGGTGCTTCAGCATCTGAGCAGTCCATCTTACAGGAGAGGATAATGTTTTAATAGATGCTCTCAGCAGGACGTTGGTCACTTGCCATGAGTGGAAACTGTATCTGGGCATGCTCTGGAATGTCGTTGTGCTATGGAGCACTCCAGGAGTGGAATTGTTCACCTCAGCCAAAAACAACCAGTGCCATACTTTCTGTTCCAGGGCTTGATGGAGGAAGGGCTCACATGGCGATGGCTTCCTGATTCATTGGGGAAGTCCTGTCCTGTACCTTTTTCCTCTGTTCCCCCACATCACCAGGGTGATAGCCAAAATCTGGAGGAACAAGACAAAGTGCATCCATGGTGGTCCAGGCAACCATAGTTTCCTCCACTCCTGCACCTGTCCCAGGGCATTCATCTCAAGCTACCCCTCCATCCAGACCTTGTCATAATTCATGGCAGGTAGGTGAGGCACCCAGACCTGAACACTCTCAAGCGAACAGCTTAGAGACTATTCCATTAGGTTTCCTGCCAGATGCCATCCAACATATTATTGCTGCTGCACATAGGCGAGCCACTTAGTGCTCCTATGCATACGAGTGGAAAAAGTTCCTGAAGGGTTACAAGAATCTTCATCCTCCAGTGTCAGGTCCAGCACCTCAGTGGAGTTTGAAGTTAGTCCTTTTGAAATTCTCCAAGAAATCCTTTGAGCCCTTGGTGTCTTGTGATGTCTGTCTGCTTACCCAGAAGAAAGCCTTCTTGGTGATAATTACATCAGCCAGACGAGGTAGAGAACTATGTGTTATTAGGGTGGATCCACCTTACCTACATTTTCATAGGGACAAGGTAGTTCTTAGAACAGTCATTTCCTTTCTGCCAAAAGTGGTGACAGCTTTCCACCAGAATCAGGATGCTGTCTTACTGCCATTAATGCAGAATCCAATTTGCCTTGACATTTATTGGGTGCTAGCATTATGTGGACAGGACTGTGGCCTTCTGCAGGTCCCAGAGACTTTTCTTATGCTATTCTTCAGAGAAAAAAGGACTGCCAGTTTCTTGCTAGTGCTTCTTGAAGTGTGTTCTTTCTACCATCAATCTGACCAACAAACTTGTGAAGTAAGACATTCCAGTTGCATGGGTAGCCACTCCACCAAAGCTATGGCTACATCATCTGCCTTTCTGAGGGTTGTCCCTGGATGCAAGGTCCAGGGCTCTCACATTCACGAGAGCCATGCTGTTTTCTTGCCTTGCATGATACTCCCACCTCCTTTGGTGAGTAGTTTGCTATTTGTGTGAGTCCCATAGATCATGAAGAAGACCAACAGGTTGCTTGCATGTAAATGTAGTTCTCTGAGGGAGGGGTGATACAGGTCCTTCATCTATGGGTTTCATCAGTCACCACCCAGGTGTAGCAGGAAGTAGTCAACTGTGAACTCACATAACACCCGTCATTCCTCCCCTCTTTGTGTCCTGCTCTCCCTAGCTCCTTGGCTGCTGCTTTGGCATCCAGGGAACTAAGCGTTTGAGTGGGAACTGTAGTGGTCATATGTACCAATGGAGGAGAGGCTACCCTCTAAACACTTACATAATAGCTCTAGAAGGATCCAAATAATGCAGTGCGCAGGCACAGATAATAACCCATTTGTGTGAGTTTACAAATGACCACTCGAGGAACGACAGTTACAGCCTGTCCTTTTGCATTGGCTCATTCCTTGGTTGTGCACATATTGCTAACTAGTGATTTAGTACTGTGTGTACATAATGCTCATATAGAGACCAGGTTGAGTGGCTTTAAAAGGAAGTAGACACATTCACAGATGATGAGGCTGTCAGTAGAGAGCATCATGGTGTAGTGGTTTAGCTGCTGGAAATGACTTGAAGGCACACAATGGCAACAGGGCTATCAGTGGCCAGGAGTCATAATGGCTGCTCTATGGGCCCTCCAGTTTATTAGGCAATATGCTACTGAATACCACCCCAGGACCTATAGCCCCCTACTGTTGTTGTTCCCCTTGAGATTAAAGATGGACTTAAGGACTAATAGCCACTACCAGGGAGAGGAAGGTGTGGGATTGTACCAGAACATGTGTTGTAGTTGACCCAACTCTATCATCCAGTTTAGGAAGGTTAAAACGAAGACAAATGTAGGCAAGGTATCATTTTTCCTGTTTTGGGGGGAAGATTAAAAGTGAGATATTGAAGGCACAACTTCAAACAGTTCCAATCAGGAGGAAAAATGGGAGGTGTCTAAAGAAACCAGGATGGATGTTGAAAGAACTTTCAACTGAGCTAAGACTTAAAAGTGACGTGTACAAGAAATGGAAAAAGGGAGAAATCACCAAAGAAGAATTGAAACAAATAGCCAGCTCATGTAGGGGGAAAGTCAGAAAAGCTAAAGCACAGATGGAGCTCAGGCTTACTAGAGAGGTTAAAAACAATAAAAAGGGATTTTTTGGTTATGTCTATAGCAAAAGGAAGAACAAGAAAATGGTAGGATGGCTGCATGAAGAAGTTGGCGAAAAGCTGACAGAGGACAGAGAAAAGACAGAACTACTCCACACCTTCTTTGCTTCGGCCTTCTCCCAAAAGGAGAACAGTGCTCAACCTGGGGAAAATGGAGGAGAAATGCAGCACAGAATAGGTAACAATGTAGTTCAGGAATACCTGGCCAGTATAAATGAGTTCAACTCTCCAGGGACAGATGAACTACATCCAAGGGTATTAAAAGAATTGGCAGACATAATTTCAGAGCCACTTTCAATCTGGAGAATAGGAGAGGTCCCAGCAGACTGGAGGAGGCAAATGTTGTCCCCATCTTTAAAAATGGGGGGAAAGAAGACCCAAATAATTATCACCCAGTCAGCCTGACATATACTAGGAAAGATTCTAGAGCAGATCATTAAATAGTCTGTAAGCCCTTATAAAGGAATGCTGTGATCACTAAAAGTCAACATGGGTTTCTGAAAAACAAGTCATGCCAGACTAATCTTATCTCTTTCTTTGATAGAATTACAAACTTGGTAGATGAAGGGATTGTTGTGGATGTAGTATATCTTGGTCTCAGTAAGGCCTTTGACAAGATTCCCCATGATATCTTTGCATGAATGTTAATAACATATAGGCTAGACAGTGCAACTGTTAGGTGGATTTGTAATTGGTTGACCAACAGAATCCAAAGGGTACTTACCAATGGCTCCTCTTCATCTCCTAGTCACTGGAGAGAAGTGACTAGTGGAGTACCACAGTGTTCTGTCCTGGGCCCAGTGCTATTCAACATCTTTCTCAATGACTTGCATGAGGGAATAGAGGGCATGCTTACCAAATTTGCAGATGATACCATATTGGGGAAGGGGGTAGATAATACTCCAGAGGACAGAATCAGAATTCCAAATGACAGATTAGAAAACTGGGCCAGAACTAACCAAATGAATTTCAACAGGGAGAAATGTAGAATATTATATTTGAGCAGTAAAAATGAAATGCACAGATATAGAATGGGTAACACCTGGCTTGATGGCAGTACATGTGAAAAGGATCTAGGAGTCTTAGTGGACCACAAGCTGAACATGATGGGGCAGCAGTGTGATGGGGCAGCTGAAAAACTCAATATGATTCTACGCTGCATTAATAGGAGTATAGTATCTAGATCGAGGGAAGTAATAGTGCCACTATATTCTGCTTTGGTCAGACCTCAGCTGAAATACCGTGTCTAGTTCTGGGCACCACAATTCAAGAAGGATGTTGAGATGCTGGAATGTGTCCAGAGGAGGGCAGCCAAAATGGTGGGAGGTCTAGAAGCCATGCCCTATGAGGAGTGGCTTAGGGAGCTGTGTATGTTTAGCCAGGAGAAGAGGAAGAGGTGACATGATAGATAGGCATTTGAAAGTATGCCATATTGAAGATGGAGCAAGCTTGTTTTCTGCTGCTCCAGAGACTAGGGCCCAGAGCAATGGATTCAAACTACAGGAAAAAAGATTCCACCGAAACCTTAGGAAGAGTTTCCTGATGGTAAGAGCTGTTCAGCAGTTGAATGTGATGCCGTGGAGCATTGTGGGGTCTCCTTCTTTGGAGGTTTTTAAAGAATCTTTCTGGCGTGCTTTGATTGTGTATTCCTACATGGCAGGGGTTTGGACTAGATGACCCTTGTGGTCTCTTCCAACTCTATGATTGTAATATATAAAGATACTCAAAGGCTTGTTGAGGGAGCAAGGCAAACAGTCAAGGACCCAACAGTGGGAGGCAAAAAAACTTGCACAGGCAGCAAGTAAAGGGAACACATGGTCTTAGATGTCTCTACACTAATGCACAGAGCACGGGAAATAAGCAAGATGAACTTGAACTCCTAGCACTACAAAGCAAGTATGATATAATAGGCATTACTGAAAGAAGAGACTTAGTATTCAAGTGGGTGCTACCTCTGTTTTCTGAAGCTCTGAAAAAAAGTTTTCTTTTTTCCCTGTGAGACGAACTGTGGCTATCTCTATTTATTTATGGCCAAATTTTGCTTAAAATAGCAGCAGCCATGTAGTGTTTTGGCTAAGGGGAGGAATGACATGTGTCAAAGTCCATGCTCAGCCTTGAAGTCCATTGGGTGACTTGGATCCTATGGCTGTCTCTTACCTTCCCTTTTCCATATGGTGGATGTTGGGATTAAAAAAAACCCTGAGAGGTCAGAAAGCTTGTATACCACCCTGAGCTCCTTGGATAGAAATTATTAATAAAATTATAAAACAATTTGAACAAGCAGGGCCACATAAATTACCTTGGGTGGCTTGATTCAGTTTGTCAGCCCACGTATAATGGATCTCCTTGGAGGGTCACACCCCCTTTTTTTGACCCCTGGGGGACACATCCCAAAATAGAAGGCAGTCAGAAAATACCAGGCTGCTGCTAGTTGCTCAGCCAAGCAGAGCTTTTAAGGGAGCCTGAAGTTACCTAAAAGGCATTGGGAATCCAAGTGCCTCTCTGGCCCCCAGAGCCCATTGATTTTGTTTGTAGGGATGCAAAGGATTTGTGTGTAGATTGGCTTAAAAACAGAACACAAGCTGGAATAATATGTTCTGGCTAGGAAACAGGATTGTCAGTGTGGAAAGGGCTTCCCATGACCCCTGGTGCACCCTGTTACTTAACAAAGGAAAGGCTGCATCTAGAAATGGGAAAGGGTGGGGGAGGGAGGGGGAAATGTGACTTTATTCTCAATTTAACCCCTTTAAGACCCAGATCAGACATAAGTCACAATATGAGAATATAATATGAGATTTAAATTTCTTTTTATGCATAGTGCACATACGCCAGACCACTGTGGTGTGGGGAAATCTTAGGCATCTAGTTATCCATGTACCTAGAGATCTGATCCTGAACTACACATTCCCTCAGCCCTTCTGTCCACTGTTTCTCATCAGGACTACATGGTCCTATATGGTGTCTGTTTCTCAGTTTGTGGTCCTCCAGGTGTTTTGGACTTTAATGGTCAAAAATTCGAGCCAGCATAACCAGTGGTCAGGAATTCTGGGAGCTGAAATTCTAAACCTATGGATGACCAAGTTTGAAAACCACTGCTTTATAGAAATATTCTGGTGTGATACAACTCCTTGTAGACCTCGTTTGGAGTCCCAGCACTGTTCCTTAGTCAGATTTTATTTAATTCAAATGGCCTTGTTTTGCCTTGTTTCAGGAGCTGGAGTTCCTACGTGTGGCCAAGAAGGAGAAGCTGAGAGAGGCAACTGAAGCCAAGCGTAACTTAAGGAAGGAGATTGAGCGCCTCCGAGCTGAAAATGAAAAGAAAATGAAGGAGGCCAATGAATCACGAATACGACTAAAGCGGGAACTGGAGCAAGCCAGACAGGTCCGGGTGTGTGACAAGGGCTGTGAAGCAGGCCGGCTGCGAGCCAAATACTCTGCCCAGGTGAGGACAAAGCCTGTAAGGTTTCTCCTCACAGACTTTAGGCTTCTAACCAAGCATCACAAGAGTTTCTCCAGGAGTGTTTTAACCATAGAATTCAGGCTGTTTTGAAGGCTTCTTAAGGGTGTCATGTGGACTGCAAAATAGTGCTCACTTTTGCTTCCTCATTTCTTTTTCTTTCATATCCCATTGGCCACGGTGTTGTTGGGAATTGTAAAAGGGCAGGGTTATAAATTCATTCATCTTTGCTATTGTGGTGGGGAGGGGAATAAAGGAAGCAAAAGAGAAAGGAGGAACTTAGTTGATACCAACATAAAAACTTCAATATTTTTTCAAAAGGGCTGTTTTAATAGGCCTAAACCCAACTACTATTCCCAGCAAAAGTAGAGTGATTAAATTAGTGGGATTTACAAGAAAGTTGACTTCTCATTCATAAATTGATTCAACAAGACTGCTCTAGTTGGGAGCAGTAATTGGGTTCAGGCCATAATCCCTGGTAAAGTGAAACTCATCATAAATTGACAGATGATGCAGGCTCAGAACAGTTAGTGTTCAAAATATATACATGTCTCCCAAGACTTCTAACTGGTCTTCTCATACTAAATATTTCATATTCTATTTAGATTTATAAAACAGGAAACTGTCTTAGATTAAGTCATACCTTTAATCCTTCTGACTGGTGGTGGCTTTCCGGGGTTTCTGATACGATTCATTCCTAGATAGGAATTAGCAGCATTTCCCTGGAGATGAAGCTACTTGAACCTGGGACCTTCTGTACTCTGTCACTGAGGTGCCCTTCATCAGGGACAACTTTCTTGTGAGGAACTCAAGATGGTATCAAAGGACAGGATCAGAATTCAAAATGACCTGAACAGATTAGAAAGCTGGGCCAAAACTAACAAAATGAATTTCAACAGGGAGAAATGTAGAATACTAAACTTAAGCAGAAAAAATGAAGTTCATAGATATAGGATGGGTGACACCTGGCTTGGCAGCAGTGCATGCAAAAGGGATCTAGGAGTCTTAGTGGATCACAAGCTGAACATGAGTCAGCAGTGGGATGCGGCAGCCAGAAAAGCCAGTGCGATTCTAGGCTGCATCAATAGGAGTATAGTGTCTAGATGGAGGGAAGTAATAGTGCCATTATATTCTGCTTTGGTCTGACCTCACCTGGAATACTGTGTCCAGTTCTGGGCACCACAATTCAAGAAGGACATTGAGAAGCTGGAATGTGTCCAGAGGAGGGTGACCAGGAAAGTGGGAGGTCCAGAAGCCATGCCCTGGAAGCTTGGGGAGCTGTGTATGTTTAGCCTGGAGAAGAGAAGGTTAAGAGGTAACATGATAGTCATGTTTGAATATTTGAAGGGATGTCATACTGAGGATGGGGCAAGCTTGTTGATTAGGACATGGAGCAATGGGTTCAAACTACAGGAAAAGAGATTCCACCTAAACATTAGGAAGAACGTCCTGACAGTAAGAGCTGTTCGGAAGTGGAATACACTGCCTGGGAATGTGGTGGAGTCTCCTTCTTTGGAGGTTTTTAAACAGAGGCTGAATGGCCATCTGTTGGGAATGCTTTGATTGTTTATTCTTGCATGGCAGGGGGTTGGACTGGATGGCCCTTGTGGTCTCTTCCAACTCTATGATTCTATGATGTACGTTGTTTTCTTCCTCCTGCTTCATTCTCACAAAAACCATGTGTGTGGGGGGAAGATACAGTGATTGAGTTTACTCACTGAGCTTCAGGGCTGTATCCTCTGTCATATTAGAATATTTGTCCATCTAATTCAAGATTGCACACACTCACTGGAAGCATCCCTTTCAAGTGTCCCAATCAATTCTTTTCCATCCCATTTTTAAGCTATTTTTAAAATACCTGTTTCTTCTCTTCTCATTTTCCTCATTTGTCCTCAGTTTACTTCACTTGCTTCAATCTCAGTTCAAAGTGTAAAAGTACCATATATCCCTGCGTATAAGATGAGGTTTGAGCCCCGAAAAATAGGCTCCAATATCAGGGGTCGTCTTATACGGCGGATACACTTTGCTTCACCCCACTGCCTGAACTCCTGCCTCTTCGCTCCCTTCGCAAATGGACGAAGAGGCAGGAGATCGGGCGGGGGGGTGAGGCAACGTGCTTACGGTTCATTCGTACCCCCTCCTCTGCCTTCTCCCCCTTTGGGGAGAAACCAAAGACAGAGGAGGGGGGCAAATGTTGCTGGAAAGCCCCCCCTCCAGCCCCCCTTCCACTCTCTGAGAAGCCCCCTCCCTCCAGCCCCCCCTCCCCAAAACCGCGATCGGGCTCCTGATCCTGGCTTCGGGGAGGGGGTGGGTGGCTGGGAAGCCCCCTCCCTCCAGCCGCCCTTCCAGCCACCCCCCCCTCCGCAAAGCCGCAATCCGGCTCCCAATCCTGGCTTTGGGGAGGGGGTGGATGGCTGGGAAGCCCCCTCCCTCCAGCCACCCTTCACCCTCCGCAAAGCCCCCTCCCTCCAGCCACCCTTCTCCAGGATTGGTCACTTGGACTTTATATTTCCACCTAGGCATCTGAAAATCTGTCAGTTTCATTCTTGTTGAGTTTCTCAGGTTTCCTGCTGGCATTCTCATTCCATCCCATTTCTGTACTGAGTTGTGAGACTTCTTTTAATTCTGCACGGAAATTAATGGGCATATTTGGGTGCATTTTCCTGTAAAATATTTTGCAAGCATTCTCTATTGTACACATTTTTGCACTGACTAAACGATATTCATTTATGTTCATATTATGGTTCATATAATTATGCTGACTTCATTCATTTTTTAAAAAGTATTTGTTAATTGCTTCTCTGACTACCCAGATTCCTGAAGTGATGACCAACAAGAGACATTATAGCATTCTTTAAAAACTGTTTAAAATCAATGATTAAAAGCTAGTTTTAAAGCCAGTTTTAATAACTTATGGCTAATTTTAACCACTCACTGGAAACTCAGCAGAGATACAGCCAACCTGTCTTCCTTTGAGATTATTTTTTTTTTAAAGTGGACCTTTAATCATGCACATTTTGAAACATATTTTTTGCATATTTTTTTCTCCTGTAATTATGTTTAGGTATTAAAATATTTTTATCCCACCTTTTATCCTGAGATTTCAGGGCAACAGATAAATAAAACTATGTAAACAATTTAAATAATGTCAGAGTAAAAACAATTAATAACTTAAACACAATAAAAACATATTAAATAACTCAAGTGAAAACAACTTAAAAAGGCTAAAAGTGTTTGAAAATCATGTATGAAAATCAAAAGTAAATTAGAAAACAATGAGGATGGTGCAAAGGGAATGAGAAGGAGGGAATGGGCAGTGGTCAAGGCAAACCGGGTTCATTTGGCCCCCTCCTCTGCCTTCACCCCCTTTCGGGAGCAACCGAAGGTGGAAGAGAGGGGCGAATGTTGTGGCTGGCTGGGAGAGCCCTGCCAGCTGATCCTGTTCGCTTTCCCAACTCACAAGGAGATCCTCGTGAGTTGAAAAACGAAGAGGATCAGCTGGCAAGGCTCTCCCAGACAGTCAGCCAAATTGGGGGGTGGTCTTATATGGAGATTATATGCTAAACCCTAGATTTTTAGTTGAAAATTGGGCAGTCGTCTTATATGCCCAGTCGTCTTATACGCCGGAATATACGGGTAGTTTGCACTCAGTTTACTCAGTGGGGGCAGAAGAGAAGAGTGGAGGGGGCGTTATTTTGCCCTTCCCAGTAGGCTCAGACAAAAGCAAACTGCTACAGCTTCTCCTAGATTGTCTGTTCTTCCTCATTAAGAGGTTTTGCCATCTTGTTGCTTGGCCGCACATGTCCCACTTTTCATCTGTGAATACAGTGGGCCCTCGATATACACTGAGCGTTGGTTCCAGGGCCACTTGTGGATACCAAAATCCATGAGTGCTCACATCCCATCATAGACAATGGTGTAGTAAAATGGTGTCCCTGACATAAAATGGCAAACAGCAAGGTTTGATTTTTGGAATTTTCCTCCTGAATATTTTCAAGCCATGGTTGGTTGAACCCGTGGATGCAGAACCCATGGATATAGGGGACTGACTGCATTGGAGTGTTATGTTGAAGCAGTACTTTAGGCAGCATTCTTTCCTCCCTAGAGATGTTAAGGATTTAATGGGGGACTTTCTGCTGGAAAATCAGGCTCTATCATGGAGTTATTGCCAAGAACAGAGAGGGGAAGACCTCTAGTCAAAATAAACTTGGAACCATCTTGCTAGGTGTAATCATGGCATAATTCTTACAAAATCAGCTTTGTGTGGGAGAGGGTTGTTCATGAGGGTAGTTGTTGCTATTATTGTGTGCAGTAAAAAAAAATCTCAGAAGTCCTCTTTCAAAAACTAAACAATTATTTTTAAAAAACTGACCAAGCCCGCTGTTGAATTTACTCTTTTTAGTCTCATTAACAGGAAGGGGAGTGGTCCAACAGTCTCCTTTGTGAAACTTGCCAAATTTAGGAGAGCAGAAGCAGGAAATGATGCAGATTTCCTCCTGTTAGCATCATGAGTGGCTTGCCGATAAGACATTCCCAGACTAAACAAAATCAGATTCTGAGTTTCATGTGCTGGGTTTCCACTCTAGCCGAAGGGTTTGTGGGTGGGGTAGGGAAGGTTCCACAAAGTTTACATTCTTTGAATTTCATCCAGTGGGGTTTGCAGGTTCACTGCCACAACTTTCTGCCTGCTTAGTCTACTTTAGGGATTTCGCATCTGGATTTTTTGTTTCCGTATTCTTTTGTCAGGGTTTGTCAAAAAGGAAGAAAGGGCTGGGTCTGTGAGTTTCAGGACTCGTTTTTCATATATAACTTTGTATCATGTGAGAAGACCTTCTACCTTAGCTCCGAGCTGCCAGGTTAACACAGGAAATCTGTCTTTGAGTGTGAGAGAGTGTCTGTCTCCTTGGTTTCTAATTTAGCAGAACCCACAGCTCATCTACTTGTCTTAAGAAATAGCATGGAATAGGTGGCAGCGGCCGGGGGCGGGGGTGTCCACAAAAGGAGTTAGTGCACCGGTACATCTGAAACCATGGTTTCCATTTGTCAGAATTTTGGTCTGGCATTACCATTTCTGCAGTGATCACCTTGCTTCCTACTCTGCTTTTTTTATACCCTAATTTAAAGCGAGGTGTATGGGATCAAAAGAGGCCAAGGCAGTAGAAGTGTAAATATGAGGGGTGGTACACACAGAGAGAAAAAGGTGACACATGGAGAGATTCAGGAGGTACTTTGCAGTTGGATGGATTGTGTATAAGCTTGGATGGGTGTGCAGGAAAAGGGGATGCAATGACCTCTTTCTCTGTATGAATTAAGGTGGAGTTAATGATTTGATCTCAAAATGTATATGCTGTGGCTGCTGTATTTTTACATATGGTTCTGGAACAATTTTTCCTCAGATGCATATGATGAGAGGTAGGAGGATGATGTTATAGAAGAAGTTGTGGAAGAACCCACACCAGAATTTCTCTTACTAGTTTCAGGGCTGCTTTTTACATTATGATTTTTACGTGGTGTCCAAGCATGTGCTGCCCTACAAGGAACTCGCAGCTTCAGCATAGCATTGAGGCTTTACTATCACCATTATTAGGGCTTTTACTATTATTACTCTTGTTGTTGGGTATCTTTTCTAGATTGAAGACCTACAAGTGAAACTCCAGCATGCTGAGGCAGACCGAGAACAGCTGCGGGCTGATCTGTTGCGTGAGAGGGAAGCGCGAGAACACTTGGAAAAAGTTGTGAAGGAACTTCAGGAGCAACTGTGGCCTAAGCAGAGTGATCTGCCCAGCAATGAACATGCAACAAAAGACATGGAAAACTAAGCCAGTGCTGAAGAACATCGTGATATCGGCTTACTCTGGAGGCCAGATTGACAAAATATGCACAGTAAGGGAGAGTGTGTAGGAGAGGCACTGGGGTTAGGGTGTGTGCCCCTGTTCATGCCGATAAACATGGACACGGCTATTAATTGGAGAGCAAATGTTATTCTTTATAACAGAAGCACTGAATTCCACCTTTTTTTTCCCAGTTCATATAGCACAACATCTTCCTGTGCCTATAACATGAAGAGTGTTTCTAAACCTAAAGTACTTTTTTGAGTCTGCAGTAAAAAAATCAAAGCAAAAATTCTACTGGTAAAATCTGTCTAGCAGCTAAGTGAAATCAAAGACAAGGAACCGGGCTCACTTTCTGAGAAGACTTTGGATGACAAAAGCATAAACAAAACATTTTTGTTACAAAGCTATTTAAAGACACACACAACTGAGTCATTAAGATGTGGTATTATAACCATTGATCTGATTTTTTAAAGTGTGTGTGTGTGTGTGTGTGTATAAAATGGGGAAGGGGGAATACCTAATTTGTAAAGAACAATTGTTACAGATATTGGGTTCTTACTTAGAGAAGCTTGTCATAAAAAGCCTAATAGTAAGCCATGACCATTTTGAACCAGGCGATTTCTATGAAACTTAAGATAATTTTTTAAAAACTCTAGTTTTAAAATCTTTGTGTTTTACCCATGATTACAAACAAGAAAAGAAGGAACGTCAGCAGAAAAGGGGGGGTGGCTTTGTGTTTTGATGGAATATTGGGGTGGAGCTTTATTTTAAAAGAACCAAGCCTTATGAAATTCAGTGTTTATTAATCATGACATAACTTTGAGAGAGACAGGCAGGCAGAGAGAGATGCTTGTTAACTGATGTGTTTTAAAGACTCAGTCAACTTTAGAGCACTTCAGTTCTAGAAATCAAATAGAAGAATATAAAGAGAGAAACAATATCAAAAACGTGGCTGGACCATGAAGTTGCTTGTGAAAGATACTCGAGAATGAGAGAATGGCCTAGCACATTTGGAAACCCTCTCTTTCCATTTTCCCAGAGAACTTTATCATCACCTCAGAAATTTCAGTGTTTTATTGACTTAGCCATCATCATGTGTGAGGATTTCAATGTCCTGCAAAGAGTGCTCACCATTGTATTAAAAAAAACAAAAGACTGCTGCTGCTGCTGTGAATAAGCCTACATTTCTTATTCTCTAAAGGGGGGGGGGGTTGGTCATTGTGGGGTGTGTGTGTGTCTTTTCCAATGTGACAAATACTTTAATATTGGGATTTATGCCGCAGCTTGTCCCAATATGTCTCCAACAATGGATATACAAATATGCAGTAATAAAACTCAGGGCAAAATCCTCACCCCAGTGGAAGTTTTGCTTCTTCATGATTGGACCCAACACTTTTGAAAATGTTGGCTGGAATCCTGTATCACAGTTATGAATGCGTAACCTGGAGTTACTCAGTCATGACTGTTATGTATTTATCGTTCTTACATAGCCCCTAGTTTGGGGGCTACGTAGGGACTATGAAGATCTCCACTTAGTGAACAGCAGCCACTGTGATTGATAGGAGTCTGTTCCCCTGTCACTCAGGAAGCAACTATCTGCCATTCCCACCCCTTTGCATGAGCGATCTGTGATGTGAGGAAGAGTTAAAAAGGGGCCCTGGTCCTGCCTGTTGCAGTGGGGATCACTCACAGGAGGGGGTGGAAACAGCCACCAGCTGGTTCCTGAGCAACAGGAAACAGACTCCCTTTGAGTCTGCTGCCTGGTAAGTGGCGATTGGGGGGGTGGGGGTTGCACTGGAATTCAATGCATAGCACCATAATTGTGGTGCTTACGCATACGTAAGACCATATGGGATTCTGGTGGGGGGTTTTTGTAAGGAACGGGACTTAGTATTTTGTCCTTTTTTCTAAATCCCCTTAGAGAGACATTTTAACTCCGTTGTTCTTTAAGAGTTGTATCAGGTATATTTTTGTTAGCTCCCTTGAACCATCAATGTGCAAGGAAACAGATTTGTCTATACAGGTCCCTGGGATCTGAGGATGTATGTAGGGTTACAAAATTAAGTACCAGAACCATTATGGAATATAAGAGATGTGTTTGACTGTGGATTCCCTAGCAGTCCTGCATGTCCTGTTTGTGAAAATTATCACTTGGAAGTTGTAGTCGCAGCCCTTCTGATAAGAAAATCTGACACCATCCTGCCACACTGGCTAACCCTGGCTGAAGTAGCCCAACCAAAGCAAAATTAGGTAGCTAGCCTAATCTTTACTTGGACAATAGGAAAACTGTCACATTCTCAGATTTTCTCTCTCTCCTCCCCATCCTCTCCATATCTTTTTTAAAAACATAGAAGTAAACGTGTTCTTTCTAAGGGATTCTTTCTCCACTAAGCAAAGTGCGGCTTATATGTCCTAAAATTAAAGTATTGTTTTTTTTACTAGAATTTAAACATTAAAATTGTATTACAGATTTTTAAAAAGCTGTTATTATCCATTCTGATAGCCATTGTAAAGCATGAACACTGAAAAGGAGGAAGTAAATTTTCATTTATGGGTGTGGGGTGGGGAGGTTGGTACAGGAAAGACAAAATCAGGTTATTTAGCCAAAAATGAAAAATGGGAAAGATGAAACAACTATATAAATGAATTTGCATGATACAAAGTTTTCTTGAGTTGAGGTCTTGCCCTTGTTCAGTTGCAGTGAGTTGGATTCAGCTCTCCCTTCCTAAAGTGCAATGCAAAAAAAATGTGTTTATGCAGTTATTTTTTTAATGTGAGGATTTTTTTAAAAAAACGCTTCTTGTATGTTTTTTCTGCATTTATTAAAAGAAAAACCATATGCATGGAACTGAAATCTTTGCCATACATATATTAATTAATGGGCATTATTACTGTCACATGTAAAGGTGCATTAAGATTTGTTTGTTTGTTCATTCTTGGCCATATGAATTTCCAAGATTTGTATGCTTTTTGCTAAGTTTTCAGTTATTTCTTAAAGATGCTCAAAATATTTTTAGCATTTAGTCCAGAGCTGTCTTTAGTGGGTCAAACCTGCTGACAAGAAATCATTCTTATGGCAAACTGGTGGTGTTTTTCATTTTTAAAAATTTTCTCCTACTTCAAACTGTTGCAGGAGTAGGACGTAATCTTGTGGATTGAAGGCTAGTATCCTGTTAGTTACAATGTCTTAAATTAGACTTATTACTTCATAACTGTTTCCATTTACGAATATAGTACCTTTGCCACAATTGTAAATGCTTCTGAAACCCCGCCTAAAATCCTGCCAGAGAGGTAGTTCTGCTGTGCTGGGGGGGAGGGGCTGAAAGATGATGGGTCCAGTTCATTCCCATCAGCAAGAAGCAGTAAATCAAGCAATTGTAACAAGACAAGGGTCTCTGCTTCTGGTCAGTGCACCAGCATTCACTGGTGAGAGGGGACTGGATTGTCATTCTTCAGTGCCCTGCTCTCCAGTGCTGCAGAACTCTATCCCTTGGCTGGATTTTAAAGTGGGTTTCAGAGGTCAGATTGGGAGATGGAGTGAAGCTATGACTTTGTCATGTCTGTTGCAGGATCTCATCTGGTATTTCTTTCACATCAAAAACTTAACAATGAATACTGATGGAAATACTGATGGTATTTCAGACGTATTCTAGGCATTCATCAAATAAATTATCAGGTGAATCCATTTACATTGAGATACTTGTACATAGTCCCATTCCTTCCCATCTTTGTAGCTGTGCTATATATAGTACAGCTGTACATACATACATACATATGTTCACAATGCAGTCCATCCTTAGCCCAGACCAAAAGAACTAGAAAGATGAGTGAAAAATCCTTCCCACTTCCTAACACATTCTGGGAGTCTTCATTGTGGTAGCAACCAGAATGTGTAATTTTGAAATCAAGTGTTGAAGTCTTCGGTATGTCATATTAAACTTTACGCATAGATTTGGTGTTTTAAAAAATAATTTCAGTAGTATAGACATGCAACTTCAATGCATGCTACCTTATTGCTGGGTACCCAAAGGCAAAGAGAAATTGAATAAATCAGACAGGAAAAAGCATCAGTCAATAAAGTGGATGTTCGGGGGTGGGGTGGCTGGTAGCAAAATATAAAATTTAGGCAAGGGCTTGTGATTTAAAATGCATCTTTTCTCAAAATGTCACTTTTTTTCTCTCTAATAGTGCACAGACCTATAATCCTACCGATTTAAAGGCCATTTTAAACATGCAAAGGCAAAGCCAACTTTGATACAAAATTAAATGCTTTAAAAGGAGCTGTGACCAACCATTGCTCCCTGAGAAATTTCCCAGTGTGATAAATTGCTTTACAAATTACTTGGGTATGAATGTACACTTATGTAAAACTACAGCCATACCTCAGTTAACAAAGTTCTTATCTAGAATTTCTTTATCAGCATTGACATTGGGATCATGATGAAGAAAGACTACAGGTTGCAGCAGCATGTTTGCAGTAAACAATGCTGGGAAGGAATGGAAGGAACTCTAGCTGATCCTACTATAGTTGTATGTCTGCTTACAACAGGCAAGGTAAACAGCAGCTACCTCCAGAATCCCTTTGTGAGCATGCATGAGCAGCAAAATAAAGAGAGAAAGGGAGAGCAGTAGCCTCAGCAGCTACTCACATCAGGTTAATAAGCATAGTTCTATAAGTTTGGCTGTCAAAAGGGAAATCATAAGTAAGGTAGAGGCTGGTGAAAGAAAAAGTCATCTCGGGATGAAAATTTTGGAAGTCTTCAATTGGTCTCCAGGAGTTTCAAAGCATTTTTTTAACTTATGCAAGACTTACTTGACCTGGTTGTTCCATTTGATATGTGCATATTGTTAGTTTTGAGTAAAAAGTTTGCTGAAATATGCTGACTTGCTTTTCTTACTTTGTGTCGTAGGACCCTATCCCTCTTCTTCCCATGTTATTTTTGTTTCTAGTATCAAATTTTCTGTTAAAGAAGCCATGCCCAGGAACACATCTGCTTCATTAACTGAGAGATACCTGTACTTCAAAGCTGCACTCCTACTCCCACTTGCCTGGGATTAAGCCCCAGAAATGCAAAAGAAAGTACGTTTGAGTACACATGTGTGAATTATGTTGTAGGCTTATGCCTGGGTAAAATAGTCACAACAACATTGTGTATTGCTGTTCTAATGTTCAATACATTGATCTGGTCTGATCTGCCTGAAATGCATTTTAGGAGCAGGCTGTAATATAAGTATTCAAATGTTTTAGATAAGCCAATGGTGCAAATAATAATAATAAACCCAGCATCTTAGAAAAGCAGATAATCATATTTTTAGTAAACTTCTTTTGGTTTTTCTGCCCTATGGCAGGAATTCCTCTTATAAAGATTTCCAAAGCAAATAATAAATAGGAACAGAAAATGCAAGTATTTGACAATTCTTTTGGACACTCCCCCTTCTCCCTTCAGCTGATGAACACAACAAACTTTTTCTCAAGTGTCACTGCAACTATGAGGCTTTTTTTTTTTTTTTTGGCAAAATTCCTAGTTTGATTGTGTATAAATAGCTCTTCTGAACACATCAAAATGGTTGCTTGTACTCCAGATGGTTGGCAAAGTCATTGGCGAAGGCTGTGCATTAACATTCAAATAAAAAACACTGTACTACAATATTTTTTTTAAAAAATGTCTGAAATCCATGAGGCCTCTGCATTAACCTTGGAGTTATGTATGAACTGGTGCTTTATTCCATCACATTCAATGCACATAAAGATTTGCACCCACTGCCAGCAAAGCTTTGGAAATTCTTCTAAAGTCTGCAGAGCAGCCAGTCTATAAAGGGAAATTATATTATTGTTGTTTATATCACAACATTTTTGGTTTTGCAATTGTAGCTAGCTACTATGCTTACTTTTTCTGGTACAGAAATTACAAACACTCCAATCCTCCCCATCTCATTCACAATTCAATTTTCTTTAAGAGGGGAGAAGAGGTGTTTTGTTACATAAGCTGTTGACTCTCCCTATACTTCTCTCAGTTATATATCTAGATAATTGTATATTCAGTTTAATTCACTTTTTAAAAACAAATATTCAAATAAGACTTTAGCGAAGGGGGGAAAGAATACCAACAGCAATAAGATATTCATATGTATGGAGCAGCTAATAATTATACATAATAATCTGCTTTTTCAAAACAAAACTAACCAATGTAAAAAAAAAGTTAATTTGTAAATACTTCTTTCATTTTACAGTTGTATAATAAGTGTATATGGCGTTTACTTTTTCAGAACCTTTTTCTTAGTTGTCTTGTTTTATGAGTTGTGTTTTTAAACTGAAAAAGGTTGCAATTTGTTAGGAAAAAACAAACATAAAGAAGCAAAACTTTTTTCTATCAAAATTCCAGTGTCATTTAAGACTTTCTTCCCATAATTTTTATCTTATTTTTGTCCTTCATTGTAAAGTATTTTATTCAGAAAATTGAAATGGACATTTCCCCTTACACCCCTAAGCAATCAGTGTGTTCAGAGAGAAGACTTTTAAAGAAATTAATTCTCAGAAATATGTTTTTAATTGAGGGAGTAATGCTGCAAATTTACAACATGTAAAATAATTTGAGCACATTTTTGTTACTTCTCCCCAGCTGCTGCTAACCATTTTATGACTTGCTGTCCTATTTTAGAACTATTTTTATGTAGTTAAATATGCTTTCTTGTTTATAAATGCCTGATTTACAAAAAAGAAAAAAGAAAAGGAAAAAAATAGCGTGGGGTATTTATCTATTTCGCTGTGTATCTTGATAGTCCTTTTCAAACTCCTTTTTCCATTTCCCTTTCCAACCTGGAAACAGATAATACTATAAAATAAAGGACTTTATCAGATTATGTATGAAAATAGCTATGCTTATATATACTACAGTGACTGAATGTACAGTGTATAGACGCATTATCTAAAATAAAACTTGTTTGTCCAGGAAAAAAGTTCACACCCACTATAGATATGTTCTTTTCCTACTCAAGCTTACATGAATCAAATGAATATCCAAATTATCAATAGCCAATGAAAAGATAAATGGTAAAATAGTGAATGGTGAAATGGGAATTGTTTAGAAATGCAGCCTTAAGTTTCCAGAGCAGCCTTCCCCAAGCTATGCATTGCAGATGTATTGAGGTACACCTTGCATCCTCCCAGCCAGCATTCTTTGTATCTTGGGGTGGGGAACTGTGTGTCATGGGACTGAATCTGGCCCTCAGGAGCTCCCTCATGTTGTATCAGGGCTGCTGATTGTATGTGACCCACATGGCACACATGGTATCACAGGTTCCAGCAGAGTCCAACAATTGTAATGCAATTCCCAGAATTTGGGTGATTTTAGAAAGCAAGTTGTTAGCTTTGGGAGCAGAGGGATGGATGGTGATGGTGAAAGTCGAATCTACAGAGGGGTAGGTTCATCTCACAAACAGCACTTTATATGGAGCAGTGGTCCAGCTATCTATCTTCTTTTTTCTCCTGCTCTGATGGTAGCTCTCCACCTATATCTGAAGCAAAGAGTTAATCCCAAACCTGTTCATGGAGAACCTTTAACAAGACGTGTTGAGGACTGACTCCCTTTTTTAAAAAAGTACCGGTACTGTTTCCTGTGAAATGTGCAAAAGACAAATAGCAATGCTTAAGTCATACTATGCATGCAAGGCAAATTATTTGCCATAATTCAACAGAAATATTCTGTTGACAGAAGTGAATTTATGCTTCAAGACAAGATTGACATGTCTTGTGCACTGTTGCTGTTCTGCATGGGGGTTGTGTAGTGCTTGCAGCATATCTGCACACACAGATATTTACATTGTGCTAAGGGGATGTTAGATTGCAGCCAAAATGTCAAAGATGATGCTCCTCAAAGCTGAATTATCAGTGGCACAATTGCATCATTTGTGCGAGGGTCCTTGGTGACTACTGACCTCATAACTGGAAACTGGAAGGAGAAAGTGGAATGTGGGTGTTCATAGAATCATAGAGTTGGAAGAGTCCACAGGGACCATCTAGTCCAACACCCTGCAATGCAGGCATAAACAACCAAAGCATTCCTGACAAATAGCCATCCAGCCGCTGCTTAAAAACCTCCAAGGAAGGCAACTGCTACACTTCCAGGCAGCATATTCTACTGCCAAACAGCTCTTACTGTCAGGATGTTCTTCCTAATGTTTAGGTGGAATCTCTTTTCCTCTAGTTTGAGTCCTAGTTTCTGGAGCAGCAGAAAACAAGCTTGCTCCATCCTCAGTATGACATCCCTTCAAATATTTAGCTATCATGTCCCCTCTTAACTTTCTCCAGGCTAAACATAGCCAGCTCCCTAAGCCACTCCTCATAGGGCATGGCTTCCAGGCCTCCCACCATTTCAGTCACCCTCCTCTGGATACGCTCCAGTTTGTTGTATTGGTATCACTGCCTCTGAGACTCCAGCTGCAGAGTAAGGGACCCCATCTGGGGAGCGTGGGTGAATGCCAAGACCCATCCCCTTCTTTAGGCCTGAAAGAGGAATTTGCACATGTGGACAAAGGAAATCTTCATGTTTCTTCAGCCTCCTCTAACTGCATTGTTATCTGTAGAGGGTCTAATAAATGGCTCTTAGAGCAAACTCTAGGAACTTTCCTTAGAAGCCAAAATGACCAAACAGGCTGCTCCTTTGAACTGCAGTTTCAGAGTTCCCCAGTTAGCATAGCCAGGAGCCATTTTGGTTTGGAATTCTGAGAACTGTAGTCCCATAAAGTAACAGTTTGAAATCTTGATGACCGTTCCATTTCAGGAACAGTTTCATTAGAGTGCACTCAGCACTAGAATGCGAGAAAAAACATACTCAGTTTACTGCTGAATAGATGTTTGTGCAGTATCAAAGTCAAACTCATCCATTCTATAGTATTTCCAATTTCTATGTATGGTTGTGAAAGCTAGACATGGAGAATGCTGGTAGAAAGTAAAACTGGCTCGTTTAAAATGTTAAAGAAGAGTTATATGGATACCATAGACTTCCAAAAAGACAAATAAATGGGTCCTAGAGCAAATGAAGTCTGAACTCTCCCTAGAAGCCAAGATAGCCAAACAGAATCTATTGTATCTCGGACATATAATGTGATGGCATTGATTCATTCAAAAAGATTATAATGCTTGGTAAAGGCAGTAGAAGGCAGTAGAAAAGAGGAAGACCATATTGCAGGTGGATAGACTTAAGGATGGCCCCGAGTCTGCAGAATCTGAACTTTTGCAGCTGTGCGAGGAGGGACTCCTTGATCTTAGGTTTGGATCCAACTCCAGGCTTGACAGGCAGGACAGTTAACAAATAGAAAGTGACCATATACTCCAGGGAGGAGAGCCAACCCCAACCCTCCCCAGTTCTGTCTTGCCTTGTCAGGGTACAGGTCAGGGTTTTGTTGCTCTAGCAATTTCAGCTAAGGTCCCACTTCAAGAGGTCCAAGGAGGATGATTTAACTCCATCCAGAAATTTCCCATTATTCCAGACCTCTCAGAGGAGGAGGAGGTATTGACAGATCACATTGTGCTAGCTGGCCAATGGATGGAGAAGGAACTCCTGAACCTCTCAGGAGGCTCTGCATTGAGGTGGCAGGAAAGCATGATGGGGTCTCCTTCACAGGGACGGAACATGCTGTGGTTCCGAGGAGGATGCTGGGCCCAGCTGCTGCTTCAGGAGACACCGCAGAAGATAGTGACATGATTGCCATGGACCTCCCTCCCCTGATCCTCGATGGTAAAGAGTTTTCCCCACAGCTTGTCGAGTGGATTGCTTTAATCGCTCTGGTTGGCATGTTGTGGCAGCAGTTGGTCGGGGGGGGAGTCCTTGGGAAGGGGGGGTGCAGCCATGGACAGCATTTCCTGTGCTTTTCAGGCCCCAGGGGCGGAGCTTCTGCCCATGCCTGCTAACACGCCCAGACAGGGTAGCACAAAGCATAAGGCAAAATGTGGACAGTCGGGGCCTTCCTCAGTTCAGTCTTCCCCTTTACTTGATGAGACTGAGCAGTTGATTCAGAGAACAGTCTCCTTGTAAGAGGAGTAAGAAGCAGAAACATTCAGTGATCACTTCCTGGGAGGAAGGGAATTCTGGAGCTTCGGTGTGCACATCTGCAAAGGAGGAGGGAGAGTTGTCCTCAGAGGAGGAGGCTTTTTCTTTGGAACGTGTATCTTCTAGGCTTCTGGGGGCCAGTTCCTTCCACCTGCTTTTGTGTAAGGTGGGGAAAGCCTTAGGTTTTTTCCCCAACTAACCAAGCCTCAGGGGACTTAAACCAGGATGTTCCTGAATTGTGAGTTAAAGGGAAGCTGGCCCCTAATGTGGTTCCATTCCCTGATATGTTCAAGGAGGTCCTGGAAGCGGAATGGATTCACCCAGGTGCATCTCGAGTTCCATCTGTAAGTGCCAAATCCTTTTATAACCTTCTCAATGATATTATGGACAAGTTAAAATTGCCAGCATTGATGCCCCTGTGGCAGGATTGGTTTCTGGTTCACTTTTTCATCAGAATGGTAATGATAACCTTAAGAACCCTGAAGATAAGAGGATTGAAGTGTTTCTTCATAGGACTCATGATGTGTCTGCCTTGGCCATCACGATGGCAACTGCTAACTCCTTCTTTTGCCAGGGCCTCTATCAGGTGGTCCAAGGATCTTCTAGCTGTCTTGCCCAATGGAGAAGTCAAATGTCATCAGGGCATTAATAAAATGGCATTCAGCATTCATGGCAGATGCTAGCTTAGATGCCTTGCAATTTCTTGGTCTTTGGCAGCTAATGTGACTGCTAGGTGCCAGTTATGGCTAAAAAAGTTGCAATGCAGATACTAAGTTCAAGGTGAATCTTTTTTTGTTCCTTTAAGGGTGGTAAAGGTGAGACCTTGGATGCGCTCCTAGTGGAGACCAAGGCCAAGAAAAAGAACCTTCCATTTTTGCTAAAGACAGAGGAACACAAATTCTTTCATTTGTCTGCCCAGAATCCCCATAGGTTTAGACCTTCTTTTCAAAGGGATTTCAGAATGCTCCTGGTCCAGGAGGTCCATGAAACAACATGCTAAAGGTCGGTCCACCTAATTTCCTATGTCTTCTACACCTCAAATCAACAAACGGGGCAAGGCTGGGCAGTCTCTTTGACTATGTGTCAATTCAGGTGGGAGGGTTGACTGGCTCTCTTTGCTCACATCTTGGAAGTTGCATCCTGAGATGCCTGAGTCAGGGTTATACCATAGTCTTCCTGTCAAAACTGCCCCCTGTCTTCATCCAATCCTTTTAGACCAACACACCTCAAAAACATCTCATGTTACAGGCAATATATCATCTCTTGCAGATTCAGGCAATAGAACTGGTGCCACTCTTGGAAAGATTTTCCGGGTCCTACTCACTTCTATTCCTATTCCCCAAGAAAAACGAGGATTGGAGAGCCATTTTAAACCTCTGTGGGGTCAACCGTTGGGTAGCCAAGTGCAAGTTTTGCATGGAGACCCTTTGGTCCATTCTGAAAAGTATGCAGGAGGGGGATTTCCTGGCATCCTTGGATTTACAGGAGGCCTATCTCCACACTATGAATCATCCAGCACACCGATGCTTTCTCAGGTTTGCTTACAGGGGGAATCATTACCAGTATTGGGCTCCCCCCTTTGGGCTATCTGCTTCTTCCAGGGTGTTCACCAAGGTTTGGGTGGTGCTAGTCTCTCATCTTAGATTGCAGGGGACTCATCTCCATCCTTATTTAGACAACATTCTGATTCATGTGTCACCTTTCTCCAAAGTCATTCACAACCATTCAGTGTCTAGAGTCCCACGGGTTTGTAGTGAACAGGGACAAGAGTCACTTAGAATCTGTTCGGCATCTGCAACACCTGGGGAATATTTTGGACACAAGGCTACACAGGGTTTTTCTTCTAGAGACAAGAGGACAAAACTACAATGTCTAGTCCAGGAAGTGTTAAGTCAGGAAAGGACTCCACTGATGACATTAGCCAAATTGTTAGGGTTGATGATAGCCTGCATAGATGTAGTACCATGGGCCAGATTTAATCTTAGGGAACTACAACGGTTTCTTCCTTATCAGATTCTGATAGGTCAGAAGGCCCTTCTCTGGTGGTTGACAGATATGCTTCAAGAAGGGATTCTGATTCGGGAACCCAGGAAGGTGATTGGAGGGTGCCTCCCAACCTAATGGGTTGGGGGCACATTGTGAGGGTCAGATGGCTCAGGGAGTATGGTCCCTTCCAGAACAGAACCACAGCATCAATCTCCTGGAACTTAGGGTGGTGTGTTTAGCGCTGTCCAAGTTTCACTTCTTCATAAGGAACAAGCATGTGTCGGTCTGGATGGACAACATCTCCACCAGGGCCCACATCAACAGACGGGGGGGGGGGACTCATTTGTGTTCTCTCATGAGTGAGACCACTTTGTTATTTCTATGAGCAGAACATCAACTTCTGTCTCTCAGAGTAGAGTATTGCAAAGGGTGATGAATCGTCAGGCAGACTGGTTAAGCAGACAGACTCTGAATCATGGGAAATGGGGGCATAATTTGCTTGTGTTTCAGATAATTGTTCATCTGTTTGGTCATCCATGGGTGGATCCGTTTGCCTCCCTGGAGAACCACAAGCTGCCTTGGTTTGTATCCAGACTCTGGACCAAGGGAGCATTAGCCTTCAGTGCTCTCACAATAGAATGGCCCCAGGTATTGTGTTACACCTTTTCTTGATTTGGCAAATCAAGATGGAATGGGTGGAGGTAATTTTAATTGCCCCCAGCTGGCCTTAGAGGCTGTGGTTTCTGGATCCGGTAGAGTTACAGGTGGAGCAGCCTTGGCCTCTATCTCCTTGGCCAGACCTTCTTCAGGAAGGTCTTCTTCATCCCAACCCGGGTTGGTTACAACTTCACGTCTGGAGGTTGAGCAGGAAAATACTATTAAAGGTTGGTTATGACAGGGATGTGTTTGAGACCTATTTCAGATAAATAGACCAAACAGGAAGGGAGGTGGTGTAGCATTATATGTTAAGGATGTGTACATCTGTGAACAGATCCATGACTTATCCTGGGAGCCAGGTAGAGAGCATCTGGGTAAAAATCAAGGGGGAGAGAAACAGCAGGGATGTCATTGTAGGGATATCATTACTGGTGTGATCCCATGGTCAGGAATACTAAAAGAGAAGCGAGTTAATTTTGGATGGGAGTTTCTTAAAAGTGAGATATTGAAAGTGCAACTTCAAACAGTTCCGATGGGGAGGAAAAATGGCAGGCATCTAAAGAAAACTGATATCTAAAGAACTTTCAACTGAACTAAGATTTAAAAGGGGCATGTACAAGAAATGGGGAAATGGAGAAATCACCAAAGAAAAATTCAAACAAATAGCCAGCTTGTGTAGGGAAAAAGTCAGAAAATTAAGCTCAGGTTTGCTAGAGAACTTAAAAACAATTAAAAAGGTGCTTTTTTTTGTTATGTTTGTAGCAAAAGGAAGAACAAGGAAATGGTAGTGCCGCTGCATGGAGAATTTGGTGAAATGCTAACAGGGGACAGAGAAAAGGCAGAACTACTCAACACATTCTTTGCTTCGCTCTTCTCCCAAAAGGAGAACAGTGCTTAACCTGGAGAAAATGGAGCAGATGATGCAGTAGAGGAAACGCAACACAGAATAGGTAAAAAATACCTGGCTTCTCTAAATGAGTTCAAGTCTCCAGGGCCAGATTAAATACAACCAAGGGTATTAAAAGAACTGGCAGAAGTAATTGCAGAGCCACTGTCAATAATTTTTGAGAATTCCTGGAGAACAATACACCTAAACATTAGGAAGAACTTTCTGATGGCAAGAGCTTTTCAACAGTGGAATGCACTGCCTCCGAGTGTGGTGGGAATCTCCTTTGGAGGTTTTTCAACAGAGGCTGGATGGCCATCTGTCGGGAGTGCTTCAATTGGGTATTCCTGCATGGCTGGGGGTTGGACTAGATGGCCCTTGTGGTCTCCTCCAACTCTATGATTCTATCTATTTTGAAAGGTTATGTGTAATAAGACTTGTTTCCCATCCACATGTTCTGGGTTTTCTGAAGAAAGTGACCTTACTTAAACCACACAGGTTTCCTTCATGGAATTTGAATGTAGTTCTTAGGGCATTCCTCAGCCATCCCTTTGAGCCATTGTGTTGGGTGGATTTGAGTCTTTTTACTTTTAAGGTAGTGTTCTTGGTGGCTGTCACTACTGTTCATCGGGTATCTTGAGTTAGGAGCTTTATCCATTTGAGAGGAGTTGTGTGTTTTCCCCCCATAAGGATTCAGTCATTCTTCATTTGTACCCCTCATTTATTCTGAAGGTGAATTCAGTTTTTTATAGGACTCAGAAGCTGATCCTTCCTTCTTTTTGTCCTAACCCTTCTGCTGAACAGGAAAAGAATTGGCATAAGTTGGACATGCAGAAAGCACTGAAATTTAATTTAAAATGGATGGGGGAGTTCCAAAAATCATATTCTTTGTTTCTTTTGCAGAGTCTTCTAAGGGGAAGAAGGTTTCTTCCACCATTGCTCGTTGCTTGCATTCGTGTATTGAGTTAGCACATGCACACAGTTCTTTACTGTTCCACATGGTATTCAGGCTCATTCCACTCGCAGTACTGCTATTTCGCCAATCTTGTCTACTTTGGCTTCCCTAGGAGGCAGCTCCTTTGTCTTATCCATCGTCACACTGACAAATATGCTTCTGCCAAGGTGGCTTTTGAGTGCCACATTTTACAGCAGGTATAACATTAAGCTGTTCACGGGTTATGGGCTCACTCTAATGGGGACCACTTGTTTAGATCCCAAGATCAAGATCTTCCCCACACTGCTGGAAAACAGAACATTGGTACTCACTGTGAAGGTTCCTTTTCAGTAGTTGTGGGGAGGGAATCCTTCCCACCCAGGTTTTCTTGGGTTTTTTCCGTGTTGCTGGAGATGATAGAGATTAGTTATCCAACTCTGGAATGGATGGTCTCTTTCTATTTGTTAATTGTCCTGCCTGTCAAACCTGGAGGTGGCACCAAACCCAAGATCAAGGATTCCTTCCCCTCAACTGCTGAAAAGAAACCTTCATGGTGCATACCAATGTTTTGTTTTGTGGACTGGGGCTGTCAGCTTGATGGCAATCAACAAGGTGAACAGGCAGCAATAGTAGGGCCAGATAATGCCTTGCTCTACTGGGGCATGGGGCCCAGCTGGTGTACAGCAACACCAATCCTTGATGTACCCTACTCTGGCCATGCGGCCATTGGGTTCAAGTTGTCTCTAACATTCAGTTTCCTAACAGAAGGATATCTGCATTTTCAGGAATCTCCATAGTAAGCTTGGCCATCCCTTAATTCACTTCTTCTCCACTTAGTATGGATTCCTACATATGTATCCTTCCTTGAAGAAACAGAAAATTGGATGTAATTTTAAGTTAATTGGTGGTGTTTTTTAAAAAAAAGAAGATAGTTGATTCTGTTGTTGTTTAATGCTAAAAGTCTCTACTGTTTGCCAGAAATAATTAAGTTATTGCTACTGACACCCTGCACCATGTTTCCCAACAGTTGAGAAGAAAAAAGGGAGGTGCAAGTAGAAAAAGTATAGAAACATGTGTTAGAGCCATTTGTGGTGTGATGCTCCTTACGTTGCTGAGGAGGTGGGGAAGAGAGACACTCAGCATGTATCTTTCACTAGAATGCTGAACTCAATGGGCAACCTATGGTGCCACTATTTGCAGCTTGCCACTCTTTTTCCATGGTTATGCTAGCCTTATAGGATTGCCAGGACATGATCATCCCAGGCCCTGAGATTTCTGGGCTGAAGCCTGGGGATGGTGTCACTGTTACATGAGTCAACAGTGTGATGCGGCAGCTAAAAAGGACAATGTGATTTTGGGCTGCATCAATAGAAGTATAGTGTCTAGATCAAGGGAAGTAATAGTGCCGCTCTATTCTGCCTTGGTCAGACCTCACTTGGAATACTGTGTCCAGTTCTGGGCGCCACAATTCAAAAAGGATATTGACAAATTGGAGCGTGTCCAGAGAAGGGCGACTAAAATGGTGAAAGGTCTGGAAACGATGCCTTATGAGGAAAAACTTAGGGAGCAGGGTATGTTTAACCTGGAAAAAAGGTGGTTAAGAGGCGATATGATAGTCCTGTTTTAAGTATTTGAAGGGGTGTCACGTTGAGGATGGAGCAGGGTTGTTTTCTGCTGCTCAGGAGAGTGGAACGCGGAGCAATGGATGCAAGCTCCAGGAACAGAGATTCCACCTCAACATTAGGAGGAACTTTTTGACAGTAAGAGCTGTTCGGCAGTGGAACACACTCCCTCGGAGTGTGGTGGGGTCTCCTTCCTTGGAGGTCTTCAAACAGAGGCTGGATGGCCATCTGTCGGGGATGCTTTGATTGTGATTTCCTGCGTGGCAGGGGGTTGGACTGGATGGCCCTCGTGGTCTCTTCCAACTCTGCAATTCTATGATTTAGCATTATGCATTAAGCAGCAACCACAGTTGCTCACATTTTGTCGTTCAAATATACAATGTATATAACAACGTATTTTCCTGGTTGGGAATTACTGTAAATGTTTTTGCAAATTGCAACATGATTTAAATCAATTAACCTTTGCAAAATGCAGCCAGCTGCACAGCCAGCTAGAAGGCTTCCTGCTTTATTGGAGGTTTGAATACAGTCTTGTCTCTTGCCCAGAGCTGAACCCAAGCAGACTGGAGAATTTGAACCCTTACCTGTTACCCATGAAAACTGTGGACTCAGACAGTATCCTGGGGTATGATAATCCTAAACCTTCCAGATTCCCCCCCCCCCGTGCTTCTCAGCTCAGAACATATCTCCTACTACCACTTGAGACCTGTTCTTCTCAATCTACAGAACCTTGGCCTCACTCTTCACCAAAAATTCCCCTCCCCAGCATTACCAGTAGTTATGAATAGCCCCTTTCTGGCAAGAGCGTCTCCCACACAGATGGTCTCTCTCTGGCTTTTCTTCGCAAACGAAGATTCAGGAAGGACTCATCCCGCGCCTTCTGCAAGCGCGCTGATGACTAAAAAGGCCAATCCGAGATAAACAAGTCCGGTTGCAAAAAGTGCAGCAGAAGGTCTCCTTGGGTGATGTTTTTGGGTTGTGATTCTTTCTGCGTTGTCGTTTCTCTTCAAGACTTGTTCGTCGTGAGTTCTCAAATAAGGCTGCAGCATTGTGGATAGTGCGTCTCCATGCCTCCCGATGTGAGGCCAGGGCGGACCACCGTTGGTGATCAATCTGGCCAAGCCTGAGATGTTGTTTCAGGGAGTCCTTGTATCGCTTTTTTGGAGCGCCCCTCCCACGCTGACCCGTGGCGAGTTCACCGTAGAGTAGTATTTTTGGGAGGCGATGGTCCTCCATCCTAGAAACGTGCCCTGCCCAGCGCAGCTGTGTTCTCAATATCATGGCCTCAATGCTGGTGATCCCTGCTTGTTCAAGGACAGCAACATTCGTCACATAGTCAGTCCAGTGTATATTTAGGATTGTGCGTAGACAGCGCTGATGAAAGCGCTCGAGGAGTCGTAGGTGGTGGCGATAGGTAACCCATGTTTCAGATCCATAAAGGAGGATAGACAGTACGATGGCTCTATACACACTGATTTTTGTGCTTTGCCTCAGGTGTTTATTGCTCCAGACTCTTTTGTGATTAATTGGTAATTAATTACCAATTTTTGTGATTAATTGTGATTAATTTTTGTGATTAATTGGTAATTAATTGGTAAAAAGAAAGCTGAATATTAGAACTGATTGGAGCTCCCAACTGGAGCTGCCATGTCTCCAGCTGCCTTTACTACAATCATAAACTTCTAATTTTAATGTGTACCCCATGCTGCTTCCCAAACATTCCCTCTGGCTCCAACAGGCTCTGAGAAGCCCAAGATTCCTCCAACACTCTTGGGTCATGCATGCCGATGGAAGGAACCTGGACAGGGCTTTTTTGGAAATACAGCATGGGAGTGTCCGTGTTAGTTGGGGGATTTCAGGAGTTGTAATCCAACAAGTAACTTTCAACTTTTCCACAGTCTGACCATAGCTTAGTAGAACAGCACATGATTTGATGGCAGATGGTCCCTGGTTCACCTGCAGTTAAAAAGACCTCAGCAAAGTTAGACAAAAGCTATGGCAAGAGCTTGGGGATGTTGAAAGTTAATAGAGAACACACTGTTCATATTGACCTGTAGATGATGTTAGATTACAACTCCCATAATTCCTAGTTGGTAAGGGATTATGGGAGTTGGAGTCTAGCAATGTCTAGAGGGTCATTGCTCATCCTTGCTTTAGAAGACCCAGAATATCTAACATCCTTCCATCTATACTCTAGATGGTTATGAAAATAACCAAAACCAATGCTCTTCTGCAACATTGACAAGTGAAAATATTAGGGCTGTCAATCAATTAAGAATCTTTAATTGGTTAACAACTGCCTGCCTTTCCATCAGTTATTCAATCATTTGTACAGATTGCACAATGTCAAAGGCAGTACTTTTTTTCCAGTTTCTTTGAAGGAAAGAGACAGTTCCATCTAAGCGTAAGACAACTTTTATTTATTACATTATAAGATACCATAAATTGTTGGGAGGAAAGTTTATTTGGTCAAACTTAGGAGTGTGGAATATTTTTGAGCTCTTGGAAGTAACACATTACAAGTAATGACATGCATTATTATTAATGTGGGAATACTAATGTCCCTTTTCCAAAATATAACAACAGATAACATCCATTAACTCTTTTCTATTCTATCACCCAGAATGTCCCAGGATGAATCTCCAGCATTTCCAGGAAAGATTCCTTTCCAAATCCTGGAGAGCCACTGCCAGGCACTAGAGTGTCAACAGATGGGCCAATAGCTTGACAGGCAGCCTCCTATTTTTCTGTCTTTGGAGGTGAACCTCCAAAGGTTGCTGAACTGTACATTTACCTACTCCTGCTATAACTGACTAGTCTCTGGCTTTTCTTCGCAAACGAAGATTCAGGAAGGACTCATCCCGCGTTTTCTGCAAGTGCGCTGATGACTGAAAAGGCCAATTCAAGATAAACAAGTCCGGTTGCAGAAACCATGGCAGAAGGTCTCCTTGGGTAATGTTTCCGGCTTGCGATTCTTACTGCGTTGTCATTTCTCTTCAAGACTTATTTGGCGTGAGTTCTCAAATAAGGCTGCAGCATTGTGGAAAGTGCGTCTCCATGTGTCCCAATGTGAAGCCAGGGTGGACCATTGTTGGTGATCAATTTGGCCAAGCCTGAGATGTTGTTTCAGGGAGTCTTTGTATCGCTTTTTTGGAGCGCCCCTCTTACGCTGACCCGTGGCGAGTTCACCGTAGAATACTATTTTGGGGAGGCGATGGTAATCCATCCTAGAAACGTGCCCTGCCCAGCGCAGCTGCGTTCACAATATCATGGCCTTAATGCTGGTGATTCCTGCTTGCTCAAGGACAGCAGCATTTGTCACATAGTCAGTCCAGTGTATATTTAAGATTGTACGTATACAGCGCTGATGAGAATATCCGTGGAGTCGTAAGTGTTGGTGATAGGTGACCCATGTTTCAGACCCGTAAAGGAGAACTGACTAGTAGTGCACCTTCATAATGGTAACATTTTATGTTATGGAACCATAGAGTTGGAAGGGACCACTAGGGCCATCTAGTCCAAACCACTGCCTTCCAGGAATAACCTGTTATCATGCCCTACTACCCCTTCCCTATAATATCTCATAATTGGCAATATTGGACACTTCAAGGGGTCTAGTAGACTGGGGTGATCCAAAGTGAGGCCAGATGGAGGTGACAAGGACCTGGGAAGGTGTCTTGGAAATATTCTAATAACCCACAGAAGACAGGATTGAGCAGGGGCCCTAGTAAACAACACCATTAAGAAGGTACGTGCTAGTTCCTTTTTGGGCCCCTTGGCAACGAGTCACACATCCTGAACAATCAAGTGACCTACACAACTCATAATCCCAGGAAATATCTCTCTGCACCATTCCTTAGGAGTGTGGAATACTCCTAATTCCACCTCGCATTGCCCTACAATGCGAGGTTGTCATAAACCCATCAATTCCTATCTCCCAGTCATTAACTGCAATCAGCTAAGTTTGAGTTTCCTTTGTTTAAATGGTGGGAAATCCATCTGAGCTTTGTTCTAAGCCCAAATACCCCTTCAGGACATGAAATATAGTATAAATATTAACCCCAAACAATAGCAAAGTGTGCCACTGTTCATGACACCTGGCCACTCTCTCTGTTGGCGCCCCCCTGGATTGGACTTCCAGTGCCACCCTCATACTTCTGTTTGAGTACTTCATTTATCTTCAAGACTGGTAACTATTGCCCTATCTTCTGAATCTATTCTTCTATCCAACCTTTCTGCCTTAAACTCTTCATTAGTGGTTCTTGTGAGAGTGTGTTGCCTGTGTGAATGTTTCTGTTATTTTCCAATAAAAAACATTTATTTCACTTTTAACTGGAGTTCTCTGCAGTTAGTACTGGTATACATAGGTGAAAAGATTCCAAAGTTACCCACCTCTGGCAGCCTTCTATTTGAGTTAATAATAATTCCCCCAAATATTAGTTTTGGCAGCACTTGTGGGGCTCTAAAGCACCCCCACCTCTTCAGGTAACAAGATTGGTGGAGAACGCAGGCAACACTTTGTACCCCCTGACTCATGAGTTGATGCATGCAGTTTAGGGAGGACAGACACAGGGAAACCTGAAAGAGAATCTAGCAGGCTTTTTGCATGAGTGTGTGGGAATGTGAATTTGAGCGAGTGGAGCCATAACGGCTGCCATGGGGTTGGAATCTGTTCCCCTTTCTCTCTTGGTCTCTGTCTGGCAGCTGAACCTATGTTGTAGAGAGCAAGGGCTTGGCGCAGGCTATCCCCAGAAACTCTCCTGTTCTCTGGGCCTATCATAGTATGGGATGCGAGAGTTAGGCTTCACACCACACGTTAGGGACCAAAGTTCCCCAGTTGCTGTTACAGAGGGCATAATAAGCCGAACCTTGTGACTTTGGTTTTGTGTGGGCCGTGTGCCACCATTTCAGGTCATTATGTTTTACAGTTCCTTCAGAGTAGTAACCTGGAGAAGAGTAGTCTACGCACTGAAAGTGGTGACAGGCAACTGTTGGGTTTCAGTGCTTTGCACAGATCTGGAGCAGTTCCCCAAATGCCCTATAATTCCACCTGGGAAGACCCTGCTCTGCTATGTCCAGTCCGGAGTAAGACAGTCGCCAGGCACTTTTCCAATGGTCAAGTGGAAAACCAGAACACTGAGGAAAGAGTCACATGGACTGCAGTTGAGGCTAAAGAAGACCAGTTAGGAGCCCTAAACAAGGAAATGGGGATCATGTGGCTGAATGCCATGGCACACATATATCCCACTGCCAACAGACAGAACTTGACCCAGTTAGCCTGGTTATGCATTTCTGCAGCTGACCTGCTGGCTGCCCGAGACCTAGCTAGACTAGATAGGCACACGTAGATGAAGGAGCTCTTCCGATAGATGTGGCCAGGACAGAATGCAAGCATCCTATATGTAATGGAGAAGCAGGCTCCTGGAGAGAACCCAGAGGCTTTCATAGCCAGTAAGAAACTACTGTCAATTTTAGCACAGAAGGTAAATTAAGGTCAAGCACTAAAAGCCCATGACTTTGACAATGTTGAGTTCAAGGCACTTCTTCATGGAGGCTTGAACTCACAAACTAAGATGGCACTTGGCCTTATCGATACCAACCAGATATCCTGGGATGACTTATTGGATATGAGAAGTGGTAAGCCCCCCCCCCCGCAAAAAGAAAAAAAAAAGAATGAGGAATCCAAGTCTTGGGAACCCATTCAGCCAATCACTTAGAGCAATCACAGGCCACATACCCAGTATAGGAAGTTTGGAGAGACAGGGAATCCAGGACCCCACAATAACTGGGGAGGCCAAGACAAATCTGCAGGCAATAATAGCGCAGGCTACCAGAACTGGAGAGCCCAACACAGTGGCTCCCTTCCTAGTCCTGGTATAGCAGAGGTGAGATGCAGCCAGTTCTCACCCCTCGACAGGATATGGGAACCATGAATAGAACACAGTTTGCAGATAGAACACAGGAGGATACAACCCTCATAGAGCAGTCTATAGCAAGGAGAGGAGACATGTTTGGGAGCTGGTAAGGCAGACATGACCCAATTCCATCAGTGCCCCAACAGCAAACTCGTAGATGCAGTTCTTAAAATGCAGGGTAATCAGGATGGACTCCCCACCAATACATTCAGTTCTGCCCAGACAAACTACGGACATATGTAACCCAAGCCTCAATCACTCATGCTAGGGGCACGCTCGGTCCACTGCACTTTCCCAAGGAGTAGTACCATGGTTAAAATCAGATGCTTGGGCAGGGCCATCTGGACCACATAGGCTAAAATCCTCACTAAGCTCCTGGTAGACACCTGAGCAACTCAAAATGTACTCCACCCAGATTTGGCAGCAAAGGGAAACCCAATGTCCAAAACCCTATCGCTCACTGGCTTTGGAGGAGGTTCCCACAAGGCTAAGATTTGGAATGAAATCCCCATAGAATTAGGCAAGATACAAGCAGAAATTAGTGTGTACAAAAACCAAAAAGAGGATGATGGCATTTTAGGCATGCCTTTCCTCTGAGAGTACCACCTAACAATAGATTTGGCAAATGGCCTCCTCTGGGAACTCGAAGGTGGCTCCTCAGAAATTTCAGCTATTCATAGATGTGCTACCCTTAAAGCACCACAGCCAATTCGGCTCATTGCAAATGATCCTTGGACACTAACATTCCCAGAAGTCTCGGTCCAGGATAAGGCGGAATATGGCCTTGATAAAGTTGCTTGTGTGCTCATAGAAGGAAAAGATCCCCCTCCACAGATGCAGTATAGATACCCTGCTGATGCTGAGGAAGATATAGGCAAAACCACAGGTCTACTAAAATGGCGTGTCATTATCCCTATTCAATCCATTTGTAATGCACCCCTATGGCCTGTCCTCAAAGCAGATTGAAAGATATGGTGCATGATGGTAGTCTTTTATGCCCTCAATGCTACAACCCTTCCTATTGCCCCTGTAGTGGCTAAATACAGCACAATCCTAACCACAATCCTGACAACCATGGCTGCAATTGCAAAACACTGCTTGAGCCTCACATTGAAAACCAAAGGTGAGACCCTGCATATATGACAAATGGAAGTTATTTCCAAACTTCCAACATCCTCTTTTAAGACTGTATCAGAATCCACCAGTGTTTCCAGAGATTCCATTAAGCCAATGGCAAAGAAATTCCATTCTCTCCATGCCATCCCCCTGAGGATCCTAGAATGGAAAGGCAGGTCACCAAATAAGACTGCCTAATCCTCTTCAAAATAATCAGAGGCTGAGACAGCATCACCATTCCCCACCATAATAGCCTGGCAGATCTCCCTATAGCACCTCCACACTCCAGACGATCTACCAAAGGTAAACCTAGCAGGTATCTTTGAGCGTGGAGACCTCCTTGAAGAGACAATCACACTGAAATACCACTTTCCCCCTTTTTTCGTCTTGTTAGAGGTAGAATAATTATTTCTTTTCAGCACATGTTTCTCTTAGTCTATCCTTTAACTGTATTTCTGGAGTACTGGGCCCTGCAGTTGAGGCTTGCTTCTTTTTCCTGGACTCCCCTCTATCTCTCTGAACTCTCCTTATCACAGCAAACTTTTGGCAGTCCAACTCCCAACATGAAAGTGGGGTGGGATGGTAAGAGCCACTTTCTTTTTCTATAGATTTCCTTTTGGTGTTTGTAAACATTATCTAACTCTAATGCCCACAAGGCTTTGCTCCATGGCCCCCAGATTCGGCTGGAGAGGCCCCATGAATAATTTGCTCTAAGTTCCTTCCACCAAAGCAGGAGCCCCTCTTTTGGACAGACTTCATGGTGCCTCAGTTTCCCCACAGACCAGCTTTCCAGCTTTTTATTTTCACCAACCAGCAACCCAAGACCATAGATGACCAACAGACACACTCCTTCACTGCCCTATTATTTCAGATATTGTGGGGGGGGGCATGCCTCCCTCCAAACACCTCTCTGGACTGTATAGCTTTAGATTATTGCATTTGAACTATCGCCTCCAGAATACCATTTGGACTTTCACCATCAAGATACCAACTTGGGAATGTTTCCAGATACTTTTGGACTATTGAATTCCAATTACTTCCATTACCAGGGGAGGGAGCACACCTTTTCCCTCTCCCAATGCAACAACTTCATAGGTAGTTTCCAAATGTATTGGTTTAGTCACCCCAGTTATATTGTTTAGTCACCCCTGCATATTTCTTTCCTGTAAACTTGGCAGAGACTGGCAGCCAATGACTTAGGAACCAGGACTGGTCCAAGGACCACCACTTTGAATAACACTGTTCTACACAATATCCCTTCAAATATTAAAGATGGCTATTATGTAATCAGGACCAATGGCACTACCTTTCCATGGTGGTGGGTTTGCATGCTTCTATTAGGCATGATGCTGCTAGTAGGATTTCCCATGCCACACAGACTTTTGCTGAGGAGCCAGACTAAATGTGCTAAACAGCTAGTGGACAGCAGCTGTGGTGGTCGGAAAAGCGATACTAGCCCAGGATCTCTCAGACATTCAAGTCTCCAGGGCCAGATGAATGACATCCAAGGGTATTAAAAGAAGTGGCAGAGGCAATATCAGAACCACTGTCTTTGAGAATTCCCAAAGAACAAGAGAGGTCCCAGCAGACTGGAGGAGGGCAAATGTTGTCCCCATCTTCAAAAAGGAAAAAAAAAAAAGACCTAAATAATTACTGCCTGGTCAGCCTGACATCAATACTAGGAAAGATTCTAGAGCAGATCATTAAACAGTCTGTAAGCACTTAGAAAGGAATGCCATGATCACTAAAAGTCAACATGGGTTTCTGAAAAACAAGTCATGCCAGACTAATTTTCTCTCTCTCTCTCTCTATTTTTTTTTTTAATAGAGGGATTCTCCTTCTTTGGAGGTTTTTAAACAGAGGCTGGATGGCCATCTGTTGAGAGTGCTTTGATTGGGTATTCCTGCATGGCAGAATTGGGTTGGACTAGATGGGCTTTGTGGTCACTTCCAACTCTTATGATTCTATGAGAGACAATGGCAGTGACACCATAGCTAACACTTACTTGCAGAAGGGGGCATGATAAATCCTTTTTCAATGTCTTTTACCACACAATTGAGACAATTCAAATTGATGAGACAATTCAAAATAAAACAAGAGATAGTGCCAGAAGATGAAAGTCTCAGGTTGGATGGCACTAAGAAGCTCCTGGGGTACAACAGATGACAACTACAAGTAGGTCTGTGGCTAATGATGCAACTGGACTCAAGACAAAAGGACATTCAGCTGTTGACATGCTCAGAAGTGAAAGGAAAGTCTGAAGCTGCAGAACGCATATTATAGGAAGATGGAACATGAGGAGCATGAATCAGGGGAAGCTAAACATTGTAAAACAAGAAATGGAATGTGGCCAACACTTGGGGTGACTGAGCTAAAGTGGAGAGGAATGGGACATTTTCAGTCAGTGTTTTACTGAAGAAATGGTAATTTAATGGTTCTGAAACATGGGTCACCTGTTGCCACCACTTATGACTCCTCGAACACTTCCATTAGTGCTGTTTACGCAAATCCTAAATATACACTGGACTGACTATGTGACGAATGTTGCTGTCCTTGAGCAAGCAGGGATCACCAGCATTGAGGCCATGGTATTGAGAACACAGCTGCGCTGGGCAGGGCATGTTTCTAGGATGGAGGACCATCGCCTCCCCAAAATAGTATTCTACGGTGAACTCGCCACGGGTCAGCGTAAGAGGGGCGCTCCAAAAAAGCGATACAAGACTCCCTCAAACAACATCTCAGGCTTGGCCAAATTGATCACCAACAATGGTCCACCCTGGCCTCACATCGGGAGGCATGGAGACGCACTATCCACAATGCTGCAGCCTTATTTGAGAACTCACGCCGAACAAGTCTTGAAGAGAAACGACAACGCAGAAAGAATCACAACCCAAAAACATCACCCAAGGAAACCTTCTGCTGTGCTTTCTGCAACCGGACCTGTCTATCTCGGATTGGCCTTTTTAGCCATCAGCGTGCTTGCAGAAAACGCAGGATGAGTCCTTCCTGAATCTTCGTTTGTGAAGAGAAGCCAGAGAGAGGGGTAATTTAAGAAGAAATGAGGTGGCATTACTAGTGAGGAGAGATGTAGCAAAAGCAGACAAAAGACAATGCAAAATCTGACTGAATCATATCAATAAGACTTCTGGGAAAACTCATCAATATAGCCTTAATCCAAGTTAATGTTCTGTGAAGAGTTATGTTTAAAGGCATGCATGAGAAGCAGCCAATGCCAGCACAGGGAGCTGTGGTGGGAGGGGCCTCTGTGAGAGTGAGCCTAAGAGAATGTCAGTTGAGAGAGAGTGGTCGGATGAGTCAGGTGTGAGAGAGAGTTGGGAGTGAACTGTTATGAGAGAAAGGTGTGTGAATCAGTTGAAAGAGACTATAAAGTATATGTCAGAGTATGTCTGTCACTAAATGAAAGAGCCAGTGTTAATATTCGGTATTATACAGTTTTGTGATTTGTTACTATGTTGATATAATAAACCAAAGAAGCTGTTTTGTTAACTGTTTCACTGACTCATCTGGAATTATTTCCCTTATAATAAAGGGGAGGTCATGCTAACCAAAAGAATACACACTATTATATAAATCTATCCACTGAGAGAGTCACCTGGAGTCTCAGGCCCCTATCCAAAAAGGGATACCAGAGGGAGACCTAGAGTAGGGTGGCAGTGACAGGCAGCCCGAGCTGAGAACTGCGGGGCCAGTCTGGTGAGGCCAACGTCATATGCTCCAACTATGAAACAGAAGAAGAAAGAATCAAAAGATTCTATGCTGGAGTCCAGGAGGAAATTGATCACACACCAAAATAGGACGTCTTGTTAATCATAGGCAGGAAAAAGTAGGAAACAGAGTAGAATCAAAGATTACAGGAAAAATCTGGCCTAGGATCAAGAAAAGAAGAAGCAGGAGAGTGATTGGCTGAATTGTGTGAGGCAAACAGTTTGTTCTTCACAAACAGATTTTGCAAGAAACAAAGAGATGACTTTATACATGGACATCACCTAACAGCCAATATAGAAATCAAATGGACTATATAAACAGAAGCAGAAAATGGAGAAACTCCATTCTCTCTGCAAACCAAGAGTGGGGGTCCTCTATGCAAGGGAAAACATTACATGACCAAGTATAAATAAAAAGTTGATGGAAACAGTACACTGAAGAACTATACAAAGAGATGAAAGGATGGCAGATTAATTCAAGGAAGAACCATCAGAAGATGAACCCACCATTTTAGAAAGTGAAGAGGAAGCTGCACTCCAGTGGTGTCACTACGGTTGGTGTCACCCCCATGGACCTTCTTTGTAGTAGTGCTTGGCCTCCCTCAACTTCTGAAATGCAGTACTGTTCAGAGGACTGTTGAGGGTGAGAGCCAAGAGACTCTGTGACAGGGAGAGAGTCTGGCCTCTCTGTGTGCACTGGGTGTGATAGTGTGTGTGTGTGTGTGAGAGAGAGAGAGAGAGAGAGAGTAGCAGCTGCCATTGATGGCACCTGGTTCCCTCCCCAGAATCAGGTGCATTTTCTGAGGAAGTGAATCAAAGCTAAAGCCTGGCAATGGAGATGGAAATTTATTGTGGTGGTTTTTTATTGTTGCCAATGAATTCTGGACTTCAGACATAATTTCTGCATTTGGGCGCCCACCTCTGAAGTGTCCACCACACACACAAAGAAATGCTCAGTTCTACTCCTGAGGAACCTGTCTGGATCCTGCCATATGATCATCTTCTAGGAATTTTCAGAAAGATTCTGCACCCAAAGGAGCTTCCAGAACCCCTTGCCCATGATAGGGGCACCCTTGGACATCCTTTTAGAAAGGCAAAGCTAAACCAGCCCTAGAATGTGAGCAATGGGGTTGCTTACCTGTATCACTGTCTCTGACAGCAGAGAGAAGGCCATGCTGCCCCAGAGGAAGATGACTTGAATAGCTTTGACTATTGGCCTGTTATTTATTTATATCCCACTGTCATGATGGAGTTCCATCATGTTGCCTTAAGCTGCAACTCCCATCATTCTGCTAGAGAACTATAACTTCCTTTATCTGTAAACAGATTGTCTTGCCAGCATAGTATCAGGTAAGAAAAGGGTTAATGGGAAGGGTCTCAAGCACCACCTTCACAGAGCTAATGAGATGACATCATTACCATAACACCATGTGACTGGACTGACCAATTACAGCTTTAAGCCCTGGAAATCTGATGAGGATTTAACTGCTTTTGTTTGAAACCAGTGAGAGATTTGGGAGATTTTGGGAGATGTGAAGGAACAAAGACTGCTATGCTGGTAGAGCCAAGCCTTTCCATCCCTGGCTTGAGCTCCCAGCAACCTGAACAACATCTCAAGGCAACAAATTGCAAGTATTTAGTAGAGATTAGGGCCTGTTTAGTTGCGTTAGGGAATTCTTTTTAATTTCTTTACTTTGGTTGAATGTAGCTAAATTAGTAACTGAATGTAACCTGAGTAATGTAATGCTTGATCTTGATACTCTGTATTGCTATCACTTTAAGCCTGCCTGCCTGCCTGAGGTAGGGGAGAATCCTGCCTCATGTGAAATTGCATGAGTATGTCTCTTGAATAAAGTAAATTTATTAATCTTCCTATTCTGATGCTTACCACATGCCTTGCTCTCGACTATGCTACTGTGAGCCTCCTCTGGGGTTAGGAGGAGGGAGTTAGTGGCAAGGAGTGCCACTGATTATTATAGACTACGTACAACTTCCCACTGCATTGTGTGTGAAAAAAGGGCGGTCCCAAGAGGAAAGGAACCCCCACTTAACTCAGTGGGTGGTGGCAGTTACTGGATGATTTGGGAGTCTGTAGGGAGCATCCTGGAGTGAGGATACTCAGGACTAACCCTACAGGGAGGGCTAACCTGGGGCTCCTGGGAAGTGAACTCAGGTTTGAACCAGTGACACCCACCCACCAAAAAAACCTGGGACTCAAGGTGCCCTGGGCTGGGAATCAACACCAAGAGAGGAAGGGGAGGGGGCCAGCCCCCCCACTGATCAGTGGAGCTCTCTCTGGAGAGAGGGACAGAAGGAAGGAGGGACAGCCAACCAGTTGAAGGGCCTCCAGGAGAAGCCTCTTCCCTCCTTCCCCTGACTGCCTCCAGTCACACTCTCCTGCTATCGTGACTGCAGCTCCTCCAGTAAAGCTGTGGTTTGGTGGACAGAGCCATTCTTGAAATAAAGGTCCTCTGGGAAACCTTTCTTATGGGGAGCCTGCATGTGTGTTTGCAGGGTGAGTTGTGTCTCTCTGTCTTGGGCTCTACTCATGCATGCACCCTGGGAGAAGGAGGGGACTGCATTGTGGGGGGAGGCAGGAAGCAGCCATGGCTGTTTTCTGTACCTGACGTGGAAGGCAGGAGCTAGAGGTGGAGTGGCACCCTGGAAGAGCACCCAGGAAACTTTCCTTCCTCCTGCTAGAGGCCTCAGAAGCCTGGTAGGAGTTGTTGCACCAATCCTCGTGGGGGGGGCAGGTTGCTGGCCAGCTGGTCCACCCTTCTAGGAGGTAGGACTTTCCTGGCCTCATTCTGGTGAAGACAGCAATGTCAACATGTACTTCCTGGCCCTCCTCCAGCTGGATTCCAAGCCTGGCTCTGGTATTGCCCTCCACCGATTCTCCCCTTGCTCAGGTGAGTCCATGTGCAGGTTAAGCTGAGGTGGAAGCATTGCTCCCTCCTTCAGCCCTGAGTGAGCAGATTGTCACCATTTCACTTGGCTACTGCATGGATGGTGAGAGGCTGCTTGCCAGTTCTCTTGCCCTAAGAGAGTCATTTTGGTGTCAGCCCCTCTGACAGTGTCACCCGGTGTAGTCTGCATGCCCTGCACTCTACTAGTGATGCCACTACTGCACTCAGAGCACTTGGGAGAAATAAATCATCAGGAACAGCTGCTTTAAGCTACAGAGGCAGAATCTACTCTAGTTCTAACTAAAATCTGCCAACAAATATAGAAAACAAAAAAAATGGCCCACAGATTGGAAATGCTCCATATACATTCCAATGGATGTTGCAATAACCACAGAACTATTCATTAATTTTGCATGCAAGCAAAGTGATGTTTGAAATGTGATAATGACTTTGATTATATATGGAGCGAAAATGCCAGATGTCCAAGCTGGGCTCAGGAAAGGAAGAGCCATTAGGGATCATATTGCAAACATACGTTCAATAATGGAGTGCACTAAAGAATTTCTGAAGAAAACTGTACTGTGTTTATAGATTATAGCAAAGCCTTTGATTAAGCAGATAATTTATTTCATAGAATGATACAGTTGGAAAAGACCACAAGGGCCATCCAGTCCAACCCCCTGCCATGCAGGAATACATAATCAAATCATTCCCGACAGATGGCCATCCAGTCTCTGTTTAAAAATTTCCAAAGAAGGAGACTCCACCACACTACGAGGCAGTCAGGAAGTTCTTCCTAATATTCAGGTGGAATCTCTTTTCCTGGAATTTAAACCCATTGCTCCATATCCTAGTCTCTGGAGCAGCAGAAAACAAGCTTGCTCCATCCTCAGTATGACTTCCCTTCAAATATTTAAACATGGCTATCATGTAACCTCTCATCCTTCTCTTCTCCATCATGAAAACCTATAGACAGCCCTTAAAGATTGTCCTGATGCGTGAGCTGTAGTCAGGACAAGAGGCTACCATCAGCACAGAATATGAAGAAATGGAATGGATTCCAATTACGAGAATCCATTCCATTACAAGGAGGTGAGGCAAGATTGTGTTTTATCACTCTATCTATCTTGTACACTGAACATATCACAGATAAAGCAGGATTAAACTCAGGGGAAAGAGGCATGGAAACTGGAGGAACACCAACAATTTAAGATATGCAGATGACACCATAATATTAACAGAAAATAGCAATGACTTGGAATGATTACTGAAGAAAAACAAGAAAGGAAATGTAAAGACAGGTTTATAGTTGAACATTAAGGGAAAAATGACCACAGAAGATTTACAGAACTTTCAAGTAGATGAAATAGTTTCAAGATTTTCCATACCCTGGCTCAGTCATTGATCAAAATGGGAGACTGCAGTCAAGTTATCAGAAGAAGGCTAGGATTTAGGATTTTCTCAGATTAGCGGCTAAAAATGCTGTAATTCCACTGTTGAGGAAAATGAAACGTAAGTGGCATTATTACACTTATTATCGTGCATCGCTGTAATTGCACAATACAACCACCATGGAATTATCGCATGACCACTACTAGCACTTTAAGAATGGGATTCTATTTCCGTGATTTAGCATGGGCGAGCTTTCAGCAGTTCTCGTGAGAAGGTATGAGTGTGCTTAAAAACTCCCCCCCCCCTGAATTCACAAAGTAAATGAACACACAAACTCTTAAACAAGCCTAAAAACAGGCAAACAAAATGGGACAGTTCATAAAAAGAGCATCCTGTGGATAGTTTTCATGTTCTCACCCAGAGGTTTTCTTGCTGGGGATGGGGGGAAAGAGGACGGCCCATTCACACTGTAATCTCGTAATCACAGTGGGATGTGGTTTTGCACGCTCTTCAATACCATGAAAAAAGCAATATTGAGAGCTATTGATGGCTTGTCCCATCAATGAAAACCTATGCCTTATTCATGGCTGGAGCACAGATTGACCATGCGAAGACGACAACGTCATGCAATAGCAGGACCCGTTCGTGCTACCGTAGTGTCATAATTGTGTGATTTTTGCCGTGTCTGATAAAGTCCTTAGAAGGGCAGCTTTGAAGGAACTAGATAAAATCCTGAAGTATATCATTCAATACTAAAGTTAGGATGGTCCATGCCACCTTATTTCCAATTTTTATGTAGGGTTGTGAAAACTGATCAGTGAAGAAAGCTTGGCAAGATAAAATGTGGTAGAAAAAGAGGAAGACCACATTCTAGATTGGTAAGACTCAGTCAAGGAATCCTGCATTTGCAAGACTTAAGCAAGGCTGTTGATGATAGAGTGACTTGGAGGTCTCTCAGTCATAAAGTAGTCATAAGTCAATGCTCATTTTGATGGTAGCTACCAACAATAATGTCATCCCTCAGTTTTCTCTTCTCCAAGCTAAACATATCTATCACCCTTAGTTGTTTCTCATAAGATTTGGTTTCCAGACATTTGGCCACCTTGTTCACCATTCTCTGGACACCTTCCAGCTTCTTCATATCCTTCTTGAACTGTGCTGCCCAGAACTGGATACACAGTATTCCAGTCTGAAATGTTTTAAATCCATGGGGAAAAATAATGAGAGGATTATGTTTAATTTAATTTTAGCGGCCAGAATTACCTATGCGCGTCACTGGAAATCAGAAACCATCCCTACCAAAGAGGAATGGGGGCTTAAAGTGCTTGAACTTATGTATCTGGATAAATTAACAATGGCCATAAGAAATAACAATATGAGAGAATTTGAGGAAGAGTGGAAGGAGACAAAAAATTATCTATTTGAACGATGGGGAAATGGGATGGAGTTGGGATTTAAAAGGTGAATAAGAATGTTAAAAGATAAAAAGTTGGAGAAGACCCCGTTTGGTTGGGAAAAATTAAATGGGATATGGGGATGCTTTGATCGTGATTTCCTGCATGGCAGGGGGTTGGACTGGATGGCCCTCGTGGTCTCTTCCAACTCTGCAATTCTATGATTCTATGAGAAGCTGTTAAAATTAAGTTAGTTAAAAGAGGGGCTAGACTGTACAATTAGATAAATAAATCAATGTTGAGACCTGATGGGAAGTGGCGAATGAAGTGAAAGAATAGATGTTAAAAAGAGGGTGTAAAAATGAGAGAGAGGAATTTTAATTGATGTAAAAAAGATGAGAAATATTGGAAGATGAAAGATCGAATGAATGTATAACACAAAAATTGTATGAATGTAAAATTATGGAATTGTATGATAATATGAATGTGTACAAGAATTGCTTATAAAGGAAATCAATAATAAAAATTATATCATAAAAAAAGAAATGTTTTAAATCCTAGCCTCTCCAGGTTCAATTGTTAAAGTCTGGAAATCTATTGCTGCACTACATGAGCAACTCCACTTTTTTCAGGGTCACACAGTGGTGACAAGGGAAAGTCAAATCTACCAGCTCCAAGCAGCCTATTTTTCCAGTACTTTACTACTTTCATGGCTGTGCATCCACAGTGTTTTTTGACCTGTAATCTAACAGAGTAAGACAGCTTCCCAGTGGCCTTAGTTCACTCAAACTAGCACACATGCTTTTTATACAGACTGGAGATTCATTTCCCGGTATCTCCAGCTGAGGCGGGAAAGAACCTTGAAAACTGCTGCCAGTCAATGTAAACATTGCTGAGCAACTGACTTCGCCTCCTCCTCCTCCTTCCTGTTATCAGCTACTTTTTTTAGTCTATAACTATAATTTTATTAATGCGTAGACCAGAGGCTATTCACATACAAAATGAATAAGAACAATATTATAAAAGTGCTACATAAAATAAATAGCATCTAAATATTGTTTATTTAAAAAGGTAAAATTCATACAGTTAAAACACATTGAATATAAACAACAGTACTAAAATTAGATAAGATCATCCCCATAGCAATCAACTGCAATATCAGCAATAAATCTTGCACAAATTTTCATCATTGCCAGGGCAAAATGAGAAACCTTGTGAATTACCAAAGTCAATATTAGACAGGAGATGGAAAATCTTTTCAGAACAATATAGACCCCAGAAGTTTGGTTCTTGGTTCTGAATATAATGAACAGAAAAACAAGTAATGAGGCAAATCCTCAATTTTCTGGGGCCCCGGAAATACACAAAAGAGGGCCAAAGGCATATGAGAATATCTGCCATTGATAGCTTTTTTTTAGTTTTAACTTAGGTTAACTTTTTGACATTTGGTTTTATTTTTATTTTTACATTGCCCACAAGATGCTGGCTCCCTGTAAAGCAAGTACAGAACACTTCCAGTGGCGATTGGGACATCCAGGTAAGTGCCAGACTTTTTTGTACCCTCCCCTGTTTACTTATTGTTGTTTTTAGGGTGTGTAGGTGCTTGGCTTAACTTTTAAACTTTTTTGCTTTTCCTGCGCGATTATCCTCTCGCGAGGATGGCTGGGATTTGATTTCCAGGAAGTGAATGGAGCTCTCTGAGAGCTCAATTCACACTTGGGCTGCCAGAGGAGAGGGGAGGACTTTTTAACCCGCGATTAATGTAGGTGTGTGAAAAAAAATTTTTTTTTTTTTAATTGTGCAAGGACAGTAGTGGGAATTAGGAGGTGAGACAGGGACACTATATTAATCACCATCTGATAATCTCCTTAGTCACGACTTTGAATCTATTGCCACATCCAAGCCATTCTACCATGGTAACATCGTTCAGACCCAGTTGAGCACCAAAATAACAACTTTGGGCCTATTACGCTTCCTAGTAGACCATACTGGAAATTTGTTGCTCGATGTCTCAGCAAACAGCATCTCGAAACTAAATAAAACAACACATTAGTCTGAGCAACATAAAAACTTAAAGGGGTGTACAGATCTCCAATGTCCAATGCGCTGAATGGATTGTGTACTCAAACCCATGGTAAAAGCAGTAGAGGTTGACCCAGTCCTGAAAGAATGTGTACCAAATTTAGCCCCTTGCAAGCTCAGGTGTTGCAGGGCCTCAGACGTCACAGTCCAAAACTGTTATCTGGTAAGGGGAGAAAGATTAGCATGGCAAAAAGAGGAACCAACGCCTTACAAAAGACTGGAGAGCACACACTGGGCAAAGAGCCGGGTCATTGAAAAGACCTAAAACTACTTGTGCCCCTTACCCCTCTGGTCAGTTTTGGACATCCTAATCTGCAAAACTGTCTTACAGTCAGTTAACAATCTCTAAAAGCAAAGACCTTTCCAGGCTTATCATTCTTAGAAGACACCGCAAGTTTGCTTACTCACAAGGCCCTGAAAAATGCAGTGAAAGCTGCTGGGGGGCCTCATATGTGTTTGTACAGACAACTGACCAGTGGTCACCTAAACCCCTAAGAATGTCAGGAAACAAAGATTCTCTTTCGTCAAACACCCCCTCTTTTCTTTGGCCCACCTCTCCAATGCTTTATGAATCCTAAAATCACCTTGAACAGCCTTGAACTTCAGCTACAAATGCCAAGGCAGACAACCTATTCCTAATGGGCTGCAAGGCCTTTAAAAGGACACACCATTGAAGAATATGTTCAACTGGAATGGGCCAGGTAGCCTGTAATCCCAGAGCCACTTGAAGTCCCTACCTGCCTTCCTATAATTCGGCCTCATACTAGAAGCTAAGGAAGGGCTGATGGCTTGTGCAACCTCACCCCTCCAAGACTCCACAGGTTTACTGGCATCAAGATTGGACAGGCATCTGTCTCCAGAGCTAGTTTTCTGAAGCACTCCTTTTGTTGTTGGGAAAGAGCACCAGCTACCCCATTATCCACACCAGCTACATGGAGAGCAATGAACAGAAAGTTAAAATGAAGACATGGTAAAACAAATGCCCTAAGTGCATTATCCTTGGTGATTGTATTGACGTGTTCTGTAGACATTTTGTCACATCAGAAATGAAGTGAGGAGTTAGCTAACTCTTTAGGCCAAATCCAAACTGCCACCACAATAGGACTAGAAGCTAGGACTAGAGCTAAACCTCTTAAAAAGTCAAATCTTTTAACAAACCTTCAGTGTGCCATTCCCTAGGCCAAACTTTGGCACGCCAATGCCCATGAAAGTAAACTCCAAAGCCCACAGAGCCTGCTGCATCAGATGACACCTTGAAGGCAGCCCAAATGTGTAACTCTTCTCTCCAGAATGAGACTCCATTAATCATAGATTCATAGAATCATAGAATTGCAGAGTTGGAAGAGACCACGAGGGCCATCCAGTCCAAGCCCCTGCCATGCAGGAAATCACGATCAAAGCATCCAGCCTCTGTTTAAAGACCTCCAAGGAAGGAGACCCCACCACGCTCCGAGGGAGCGCGTTCCACTGCCGAACAGCTCTGACTGTCAAAAAGTTCCTCCTAATGTTGAGGTGGAATCTCTGTTCCTGGAGCTTGCATCCATTGCTCCATGTTCCAGTCTCTGGAGCAGCAGAAAACAAGCTTGCTCCATCCTCAACGTGACACCCCTTCAAATACTTAAACAGGGCTATCATATTGCCTCTTAACCGTCTTTTTTCCAGGCTAAACATACCCAGCTCCCTAAGTCTCCCCTCATAAGGCATGGTTTCCAGACCTTTCACCATTTTAGTCGCCCTCCTCTGGACACGCTCCAATTTGTCAATATCCTTTTTGAATTGTGGTGCCCACAACTGGACACAGTAGTCTAGGTGAGGTCTGACCAAGGCAGAATAGAGCGGCACTATTACTTCCCTTGATCTAGATACTATACTTCTATTGATGCAGCCCAAAATCGCATTGGCCTTTTTAGCTGCCGCATCACACTGTTGACTCATGTTCAACTTGTGGTTTACTAGGACTCCTAGATCCCTTTCGCACGTAGTCTCATTCAGCCAGGTCTCCCCCCATGCTATATCTATGCATTTCATTTTTTCGCCCTAAGTGCAGTACCTTACATTTCTCCGTATTGAATTTCATTTTGTTAGCTTTGGCCCAGCTCTCCAGCTTATCCAGGTCATTTTGAATTTTGATCCTGTCCTCCAGGATATTAGCTTTAAAGGAAATTAAAGTTAAATTAAAGTTGTCCTTTTTCTTGTAAAGCGCCATGTACATTGATGATGCTATAGAAATAAAAGATGATGATGATGATGATGATGATAGTAATAATAATATCAAAAATTCCTGCAACAACAATAAATTGTCTCTAGCATTATTAATATCAGTTTAAGCACCTATATCATATCTTCTGGTCTGACCTAAAGATACAAATTTATCACCCAAACTTTTCCGAGTTAACAATCTGGTGTACTTCTTAATATAAATTTATTGGGAGCATGTAATATTTGCATTTAACTTTTTCAAATAATGGAGTATTAATTTTCTTTTTAAAATGTATCAACACCCTTTATATTCCACATAACACATCCACATTCCATTTATTTATTTATCTTCCCTTTCCTCCTCTTTCTTCTTCCCTCCTCCCTATCTGAAATGTCTATCAGGACAGCGGCATAGATGCTCCCCAGCAGTGGTGGACTGGATCTAAAATATTGGTTGACAGGAGACAAAGGAGCCCCACCGACATCTATAAGGCTATCATTTAATTTTTATAAGAAATACAATTTTCAAAAACATAAGTGAAATAAATGTATATTTTTAAGTAATTACAGTGTATATACATTGTACATATTACTGGCAGTATACAGTAGATACTAAATGTAAATACAGATTGTTATAATTGAATTTTTAGTTTTTTTTAATTTTAACTAAATGATGCATATTTTTAAAAAGTTTGCTTGTACTGAACATTTTACACAATAACAGGTAGCTCAAAACTACCTGTTATTTCATGCAGTCCACTATATTAAGAGCAATGCAGGGGTCCACATTGTCCTCACAGGGCCCCCGTGAAGGCTTGAAGGCTGCTTGGCCCACCTCCTTCCTGCAGTGGAGTGGCCAGATGGTAGGAGCCAAGGCAAAGGCCAGGTGGCTGGCTGGCTTGGCCTGCGTATTGCCATACAATCTGTTCCAGCCACAAACTTGCAGGAAGAAGCAGGGGAAAAGCCTCCTGCTCCAGTGCCTCCCCAGTGACGGGATGTTTAATGGATCATAGAATCTTAGAATCATAGAGTTGGAAGAGACCACAAGGGCTGTCCAGTCCAGTCCAACCCCATTCTGCCATGCATGAATACCCAATCAAATCATTCCCGACAGATGGCCATCCAGCCTCTGTTCAAAAACCTCCAAAGAAGGAGACTCCACCACACATCTAGGCAGTTCATTCCACTTCCGAACAGCTCTTACTATCAGGAAGTTCTTCCTAATGTTTAGTTGGAATCTCTTTTCCTGTAGTTTGAACCTGTTGCTCCATGTCCTAGTCTCTGGAGCAGCAGAAGAGAAGCTTGTTCCATCCTCAGTATGACATCCCTTTAAATATTTAAACATGACTATCATGTTACCCCTTAACCTTCTCTTCTCCAGGCTAAACATACACAGCTCCCCAAGCTTCCAGGGCATGGCTTCTGGACCTCCCACCTTCCTGGTCACCCTCCTCTGGACACATTCCAGCTTCTCAATGTCCTTCTTGAATTGTGGTGCCCAGAACTGGACACAGTATTCCAGGTGAGGTCTGACTAAAGCAGAATAGAGTGGCACTAGTATTTTCTTTGATGTAGACACTATGCTCCTATTAATGCAGCCTAGAATCGCATTGGCTTTTTTAGCTGCGGCATCACACTGCTGACTCGTGTTCAGCTTGTGGTGCACTAACACTCCTAGATCTTTTTTACATGTACTCCATCAAGCCAGGCGTCACTCATCCTGTATCTGTGCATTTCATTTTTACTGCCCAAGTGGAGTATCCTACCTTTCTTCCTGTAGAAATTCATTTTGTTAGTTTTGGCCCAGCTTTCTAATCCATTAAGGTCATTTTGGATTCTGATCCTGTCCTCTGAGGTATTAGCTACCCCTCCTAATGATTAAGTTTGTCATCTGCAAACTTGATAAGCATGCCCTCTGCTCCCTCATCCAAGGCATTGATAAAGAAGTTGAATAGCAGTGGGCCCAGGACAGGACCCTGTGGCACCCACTGATCACTTCTCTCCAGATTGAAGAGGAGCCATTGGTGACTATCCTTTGGGTTCGGTCAGTCAAGCAATTAGAAATCCACCTAATAGTTGCATTGTCTAGCCCACAGGTTACTAACATTTTTGCAAGAATATCACAGGGGACCTTGTCGAAAGCCTTACTGAAATCAAGATACACTACATCCACTTTATTCCCTTCATCTACCAAATTTGTAACTCTATCAAAAAAAGAGATGAGATTAGTCTGGCATGACTTCAGTGATCACGGGATTCCTTTCTAAGTGCTTACAGACTGTCTGTTTAATGATCTGCTCTAGAATCTTTGCTAGTATTTATGTCAGGCTGACTGGGTGGTAATTATTTGGGTCTTCTCCCCCCCCCCTTTTAAAGATGGGGACAACATTTGCCCTCTTCCAGTCTGCTGGGACCTCTCCTGTTCTCCAGGAATTCTCAAAGATTATTGACAGTGGTTCTGAGATTACTTCTGCCAGTTCTTTTAATACCCTTGGATGACGTTCATCTGGCCCTGTAGACTTGAACTCATTTATACTGGCCAAGTATTCCTGAATGACCTCTTTACCTATTCTGTGCTGTATTTCACCTACTGCATCATCTGCTCCATCTTCCCCAGGCTGAGCACTGTTCCCCGTTTGGGAGAAGACAGAAGCAAAGAAGGTGTTAAGTAGTTCTGCCTTTTCTCTGTCCCCTCTTAGCCTTTCGCCATCTTCTCCACACAGCGGCCCTACCATTTCCTTGTTCTTCCTTTTGCTATGGACATAACAAAAAACAACAACCCTTTTTATTGCTTTTAACCTCTCTAGCAAGACTGAGCTTCATCTGGGCCTTAGTTTTTCTGACTTTTCCCCTACATGAGCTGGCTATTTGTTTGAAATCTTCTTTGGTGATTTCTCTCTTTTTACATTTCTTGTACATGTTCCTTTTAAGTCTTAGCTCTGTTGAAAGTTCTTTAGACATCCATACTGGTTTATTTAGACACCTGCCATGTTTCCTCCTCATTGGAACTGTTTGAAGTTGTGCCTTCAATATCTCACTTTTTAGAATTTCCCATCCATCATTAACTCTCTTCTCTTTTAGTTTTCTGAAATCAGCTTTCTTAAAGTCTAGAATGCAGGTCTCACTATGTTTGGCTTCCCATTTCCTCTGTATAACAAACTCCAGGAGAACAAGATCACCCCCCTCTAAGGATGCCGCCACTTCCACTCCATTAACCAGGCCATCCCCATTGGTTAGGATAAGATCTAAAATAGCGATCTCCTTGTTGCCTCTTCCACTTCTAGACAATGAAATTGTCTGCAAGGCAAGTGAGGAATTTGTTGGACCTTAAATTCTTGGCAGATCTGAACTTCCAACAAATATCAGGATAGTTAAAATCCCGCATTACTACTCCATCTCTCCTTTCTGAATGTGCAGTCATCTGTTCCACGAAGGCATCATCCAAGTCCTCGGCTGGACTTGGAGGTCTGTAGTAGACCCCCACAACGACATCCCAGCTGTTTCTCTCTCCCTTAATTTTTACCCAGATGCTCTCAATCTGGCTCCCAGGATTTAAGTCAGGGATCTGTTCAAAGGTGTACACATCCTTAACATATAATGCTACTCCACCACCCTTCCTGTTTGGTCTATTTTTCTGAAATAGGTTATACCCCTCTATTAGTACATCCCAATCATGAAACTCATCCCACCAGGTTTTAGTGATGCCTATGATAACATATTTGTTTTACTGTGCTAGGAGTTCAAGTTCATCCTGTTTATTTCCCATGCTCTGTACATTCGTATAGAGACATCTGAGACCATGGGCCATTTTCCCTATCTGCCTTTTAAAGGGTTTATTCCTCCCATTGTTGGGTTGTTGTGCTATTTGCCTTGTTCTCTGTATAACATTTGGGCTATTATCTATAGCACTTGCTGAACATTTCTGCAAACCGCTGTGAGGTGGAACCCATCCCTTGCCATAAGTTCACCTCCTTGAAACTGCACCCCATGGTCCAGGAAGCCCAATTGTTCCCGGCAGCAGCATCTGTGTAGTTGACTCAAAATGTGTTCCTTTAAGCACGGATTTCACTTTAGGGAGAAGAAAAAAGTTGCTTGGGCCAAATCTAGCAAATGTGGAGGATGTTCAAGTGTAGTAATGTGATTATTGCCCCAAAACTGCTTCACAGAAAGTGCTGTGTGAGCAGGCGCTTTGTCTTGATGAAGAATGAAACCATTTCCCCACAGTTCTGGCATTTTTTTCCTTGACTATTTTTCTCGGCTTTGTTGAAACTTCCTTATAATAATGTTGGTTCACTGTTCTGCCTTCTTGAACCCATTCTGCCAAAATTACACCCTTGATGTAGGGTATAAACATGGCTTTCAATGTGGACTTGCTTTGACATGCTTTTTTCATTCTTGGTGATGATGATGTTTTCCAGTGCACTGACTTGTTTTGTCTTAGGATCATACTGGGAGATCCAGGTTTCTTCATAAGTGATGATTTTTTGAAAAAGGTTTGGGTCTGCCTCAAGTTGCTGCAGAATGTCAGTGCAAATTTCTTTGCGGCACTCTTTGTGCTCTGGTGTGAGAACCCTAGGGAACATCTTGGCACAAACTTTTCTCACGTTGAGAGCCTCATGCACAATTTTCCACGCAGTGCCTTTGTCAATGTTCATGGCTTCAACTATCATTCGAACACTGAGTCGGTAGTCTTCTCGAACAATCTGGCTGATGTTTTCCACAATTTCTTTTGTTCTTGAAGTGGAAGGTCATCCAGGGATTTCATCATCTTCCACATTTTCACATTCTTCTCTGAATCTTTTGTGCCACTCAAACACACATGCATGAGACATGCAGTCTTCTCTGCAGCCCTCAGTAAGCATTTGAAAAGATTCCGTTGGTGTTTTGTTTAATTTTACTAAAAATCTCAAATTGACATGTTGCTCAACTTTTAAACTTAGCATTTTCCCGGCACACAGCAGATACCACAGCTGCTTTAAATGGTGACTGACAATTAACTGAACAGCCGAGACTGTTGATGTTCATCATGCAGGTTCAGACATGTTCAAGGTCACCACTCAAGCATTCACAATCAGTTCTCCCTGATTTGTCTGAAAGGTAGAAACAAAGTATTGTTATTTAATAGACAATTGGCAATGTTTAATAAATTGGCTGGCTGTGGCCTGCCATGTAGTTGGCAAGTAAACTAGGGACTCCCCAAATACCAAGGCTGGAGTCACACACAGTCTAGAGAGGGGCCTTCCAAATTCCTTAAACAGTTCATACCCAGGTCAGAGTTCTTCCTGGTAACACCTGGAGATGAGTCATCCACTAATCCAATGAAGCTGAGCACTCAGTAGTTTCAAAACATTTTTTCCTCTTCTTCCCTCATCTACAATAGAAGGTTGCTTGTGCCCAGTCCCAAATGTTTTTCCCACCAATGATCATTAACACATCTGGGGAATCCTTTGTCCTGTCCTGAGAACCTCCAGGAGACACTGTATTCCACTATAAATCCCCTCCCTTTCCACAGACCTCAGCAATTCAGGTAATAGCAGGATGCCTAGATTCCCACCATTTCTCAGATCTGTACATCTCTCTCCAGCCTCACAAATGCAGTACAGGTATGGATGTGTTGTAACTCCAAATGTTTCAGATTATGAACCTTTTCTCATTTCAGAATTCTGGATAAGCAATACTCAACCAGTATGTTCTTGCATAACAGGGAATTGTGCTAGATGGCCTTTGTGGTCCCTTCTGACTCTGTTACTTTATGATTCTATGAGCACCCAAAGGCACAACAAATTGGAATGGCCTTTGCAGCTCCTGACCCAGATTCAAATTCCTCTTTTGCCATGGAATGTTCAGTTCACACATTTGGCTGCTGATCAAGCAATGAGAAAGATAACAGACATGGGCGTAGGTAAAGTTGCCCTCAATCTCCTATAGAACTGGAATCAGGTTCTCATTCCACTAGTCTCAACATGCAGTGAGGTTCACAAGGGAGGAATCTCTCCCACAGGATATAGGCTTATTTAAAAAAGAATGACAGAGTTTGTGCCAGAGGTTGGCATCTTTGGCATCACCAAGGAACACACCCCTGCTGGGTGCCCAGAGCCAAAGCCCTGAATCCTCTTGACTTTGCTGCTGCTGCTTCCCTTCTTTGCTAGACTGCCTGCTCCCTTACCACCCCTGAGCATGCAAGTAGGAAGAAGAATGAGGAACAATATCCCATTTAACCTCATATCCTCCAACATTTCACAATTGAAATGTCTGGTCAAAATGGTAGAAGTTATTAATGAAGATGGATATATAAGCTAGGAGAGGCAGCAGCCATTTGCTGCCTCTCCTAGCTTATATATCCTCCCCCAATCCCTTCCAATGCTTTGCTACTTGTTGGGGATGCCCTAACTGGAGTTCCTGCATTGAGGAGGGCCTGGATTTATGGCCTATGGGACCCATTCCATATAATGATTGAGTGCAAACTACTTTTGCACTTTGAACTCAGTTTGCTGCACTTGAAATAAGCAGAGGGCAAAGGGGGAAAGTGGGGGGAGGAGAGGGGAATCATAGAATCATAGAATTGCAGTTGGAAGAGACCACGAGGGCCATGGAACTGGGACATTTTAAAAACAGCAGGAAAGTCCAAAGGCTTCCTTGTCAAATTGGGACAGCTGGAGGGTATGTAACCTGGCCTCTCCCTTTGGAGGATCCATTGGTGTCGCCAAGTTTTCAAAATAGCAATAAGGGACAGCAGGGTAGACACTCAGGAGGCAGCTAATAACAAGTTTGTGTTCTGCCTAAATACCAAATGAAAGTGCAGTATTCATTTCCCTTAGACATGCATTTCTCTGCAAAATTAATGTATGGTCCACATTCATAAATTGTGTGTCTTTATGAAAGGCCCACACCCCAAAATACTGGCATTGGAGGGGAGGGTCTTATTCAGTCTTATATAAAAGGAAAAGCTTTCTAACCTTCAAATAGGAGACAACCTTTACAATAAGAGGCACCTGGCAACCTTAGTATCCACTACGGATGATTGTGGTGCAAATTCATGGTGGAAAGATTTGAAATATTTACACAAATAAAGCCTTATTTGAGCTAGGACACTAATCATGCTTTCAGCCATGTGCCCCAGCACACTCTGGGAACTGAAAGAAGCTGCCTGCTCCTGGATGTGCCCCAGAGAGAAAGATGCATGGATTAAAAAGGCAGGATGGGCTGCTGAGACCAGCATTTTTGTTATGAGAACTGCTGAGGGGTACCATGAAAGTCTATATTTTCTACTTCCCAATGTGCAAACTACATATTCACAATTGTCCTGTGTAAGCCACCTGGTTTCTGCATGGTTATCATGCAGTGGGTTGGTGGATGTGTGGGTGGAAGCAAGCTGGTGATGCACCATTAATCTTATTGCACATAAGGAGAAAATTCTACACAGCAGCCGGACAGTTTATCCTTTCAAATGGAGAAGGATGAGCAATAGTTCAGCTTAGGCTTTTGAACAGGAAAGAATATATAATAAAACTGTGGGTTTTTTACAATAAAACTGTGGGCTTGTAAAACCCACAGTTATGCCAGGACTGACATGAGTATGGGTTTGGAACAGATGACCTCCAAAGATGCCTTTCAGCTTTCAAATTCTATGACTCACAAAACCTTTCAAACAAGGCATGATGCACGGTTATGCTAGCATGTGAAAGAACATGATTCTTCCCTCATGAAAAGTCATCTGATCATGTGGAAAACAGTCCTTGGTATGGTATCCATGGAAATGTTTAGGAAGGCTGTGCTGTTCACCTCCTTCTGAAAAACAGCGTGAATCCAAGTACCATCTTCTTTCTAACTCCTGCACATGTTCTGCTATGCTTGTATATATTAAACAAAACTCGCAAGAGAATATCTGTTGCCAAGAGATAAAAATCCCGAGTGTGATAGGAACATGTACCATATATATATATATATATATATATGGATGTCATAGTTTGTAATCCAGTTCTAAAGGCACTGTCAGTATGAAGGGGAGTGTAAATATAATAGAGCCCATCTGGATGTATAGGAATAGCTAATGCTTGCTATGAAAATATCTGACTGTAATGCTAAACTTCACTGACTTGCAGTTGGAAATAAGAGAGATTTTCAGGAGGCTCCATTTGATCAGTGTAGTTTTAGTCATATTTTTCTCTTGCAACATACCCTCCAACATTTCACAGATGGAAACCAAGGAAAGGTCTGGAAACGATGCCTTATGAGGAGAGACTTAGGGAGCTGGGTATGTTTAGCCTGGAAAAAAGACGGTTAAGAGGCGATATGATAGCCCTGTTTAAGTATTTGAAGGGATGTCACGCTGAGGATGGAGCAAGCTTGTTTTCTGCTGCTCCAGAGACTGGAACACAGAGCAATGGGTGCAAGCTCCAGGAACAGAGATTCCACCTCAACATGAGGAGGAACTTTTTGACAGTAAGAGCTGTTCGGCAGTGGAACGCACTCCCTCGGAGTGTGGTGGGGTCTCCTTCCTTGGAGGTCTTTAAACAGAGGCTGGATGGCCATCTGTCAGGGATGCTTTGATCAAGATTTCCTGCGTGGCAGGGGGGTTGGACTGGATGGCCCTCGTGGTCTCTTCCAACTCTGCAATTCTATGATTCTATGACATATGTGGCCAAGCAGCATCGGAGTGTGGTCAAGATGGCAAAAGTTATTAACAAGGAAGCTAGGAGAAGCTGCAGCAGTTTGTTTTTCCCTGAGCCTCCTGGGAAGGGCATCATTCCACCTTCTCGCCTTTCCTCCCTCCCTCTTGAGTTAATTGAGTGCAAATTACTTTGCACTTCAAACTCAGTTTGCAGCAGCTGAAGAACAAAGTGGGAAAGTGGAAAGAGGAGAAGAGAAACCAGGACATTTTAAAAGCAGCTGAAAAACTGTGACAACAGACGATTAATTGGGATTGTCCCTCCCAAATCAGGACAGTTGGAGGGTATGCTACAGATCTCTCCATTAGCCAGATAAGGAGGGTGGTTTCTTTTCAGAGGTAGGAGTTTTGCTCCACTTCATATACAATGGCTTCAGACTACCCGAGTGAAGTTGATGAAACCCAGGGAGGTGGGGGCAGTGTACAGTTCCATTTACAGCAGCTAAACCAATTCACACCTCACAAAATCTCTTTCAATGTTTGTTGGCTCCTTGAATTATAACTTACTTATCTACACATGTCAGTGCTATACTCCTTGGAGCAACTCATTTCCAACAGGAGGAGGAAGGAGTGTGGCCTTTAGCACTATTGACTTCAAGAGCGTTCTGTTTTATAGAAAGCAACTCTCCTAACTTTTATGCACCAGATCCATTCACCATATTTTGTCATCTCAGCCTTGATTTTTTAGCCAAGCCCTCTCAGGGGTCCAGAAAGGGCTTGGACACTTCCAGAAACTGCAGATTTTTTTTTCCTAGGCAGGGACAATGCTTCATAGTGGTATACAACACTGATGCATTTTTCTTGTGTATGCACACAAGCTTTGTTCCTTAGCATCACATTCAATGACATTTGGAAGTGATAACCTGAAATATCAGGACTTAAAGATACACAGCATAATGGAGGAATTAAGAATCATAGAATCATAGAATTTTAGAGTTGGAAGAGACCACAAGGGCCATCCAGTACAACCCCCTGCCACGCAGGAATACACAATCAAAGCATCCCTGACAGATGGCCATCCAGCCTCTGTTTAAAGACCTCCAAGGAAGGAGACCCCACCATGCTCCGAGGGAGTGTGTTCCACTGCCGAACAGCTCTTACTGTCAAAAAGTTCCTCCTCATGTTGAGGTGGAATCTCTGTTCCTGGAGCTTGCATCCATTGCTCTGTGTTCCAGTCTCTGGAGCAGCAGAAAACAAGCCTGCTCCACCCTCAACGTGACACCCCTTCAAATACTTAAACAGGGCTATCATATTGCCTCTTAACCGTCTTTTTTCCAGGCTAAACATACCCAGCTCCCTAAGTCTCTCCTCATAAAGCATCGTTTCCAGACCTTTCACCATTTTAGTTGCCCTTCTCTGGACATGCTCCAATTTGTCAATATCCTTTTGAATTGTGGTGCCCAGAACTGGACACAGTCTGTCATATAGGTTCCCACAGCCAATAGGCAATCCACTTCTTCTCCATCATGCATTGCCTGCTAAATCCACCAGGTCATGGAATTTCAATTTCCAACACACTATGAAAGCAAGCATTGATATATCTGAGCAAAAGGCCTGGTTGTCTTCCCTTCTTGATAAAAGGCAATGAAAAATGTCTGCTGGGGTTTTGATATCTACCTGCTGAAGGTGATACAGGACACTATAGGAACATAAAAAACTACCTTACACCATGTTGGATTATTTATCTATCTAGCCCAGTATTGACTACTCTGACTGGCTGGTGTGTTCTAAGGTTTCACATATGGGCTTTCCCATGATTTTTCTCTACTTGATCTTTCTAAGTGGAGGTTGGTCCCAGAAATTCACCCTTAACAAAATATTTCAAAAATGTAACAATGTTCTGAGTATTTCCTGGCATCACTGCCCCAATCACAATATTGAAAATGTCATGTGATCTGTATGTTAAAGGCCCTTCATAGAATCATAGAATTGCAGAGTTGGAAGAGACCACGAGGGCCATCCAGTCCAACCCCCCTGCCACGCAGGAAATCACAATCAAAGCATCCCCGACAGATGGCCATCCAGCCTCTGTTTAAAGACCTCCAAGGAAGGAGACCCCACCACGCTCCGAGGGAGTGTGTTCCACTGCCGAACAGCTCTTACTGTCAAAAAGTTCCTCCTCATGTTGAGGTGGAATCTCTGTTCCTGGAGCTTGCACCCATTGCTCCGTGTTCCAGTCTCTGGAGCAGCAGAAAACAAGCTTGCTCCATCCTCAGCGTGACATCCCTTCAAATACTTAAACAGGGCTATCATATTGCCTCTTAACCGTCATTTTTCCAGGCTAAACATACCCAGCTCCCTAAGTCTCTCCTCATAAGGCATCGTTTCCAGACCTTTCACCATTTTAGTTGCCCTTCTCTGGACACGCTCCAATTTGTCAATATCTTTTCTGAATTGTGGTGCCCAGAACTGGACATAGTATTCTGGGTGAGGTCTGACCAAGGCAGAATAGAGCGGCACTATTACTTCCCTTGATCTAGACACTATACTTCTATTGATACAGCCCAAAATCGCATTGGCCTTTTTAGCTGCCGCATCACACTGTTGGCTCATGTTCAACTTGTGGTCTACTAGGACTCCTAGATCCGTTTCGCACGTAGTCTCATTCAGCCAGGTCTCTCCCATCCTATATTTATGCATTTCATTTTTCCGCCCTAAATGCAGTACTTTACATTTCTCCGTACTGAATTTCATTTTGTTAGCTTTGGCCCAGCTCTCCAGTCTATCCAGGTCATTCTGAATTTTGATCCTGTCCTCTAGGGTATTAGCTACTCCTCCCAATTTGGTGTCATCTGCAATTTTAATAAGTATGCCCCTAATTCCCTCATCCAAGTCATTGATAAAGATGTTGAATAGCACTGGGCCCAGGACAGAACCCTGTGGCACCCCACTGGTCACATCTTTCCAAGACGAAAAGGAGTCACTGCTGAGCACCCTTTGGGTTCGGCCGGTCAACCAATTACAAATCCATTGAACAGTTAACTTGTCTAGCCCACATTTTACAAGCTTGTTTGCAAGAATGTCATGGGGAACCTTGTCAAAGGCGTTACTGAAATCAAGGTATGCGATGTCCACAGCATTCCCTTCATCTACCAAGCTGGTAACTTTATCAAAAAAAAAGAGATCAGATTAGTCTGGCATGACTTGTTTCTCTGAAACCCATGTTGACTTTTTGTGATTATGGCATTGCCTTCTAAATGTTCACAGACTCTCTGTTTAATGATCTGCTCTAGAATCTTCCCTGGTATTGATGTCAGACTAACTGGACGATAATTGTTGGGATCCTCTTTTTTCCCCTTTTTGAAGATGGGAACTACGCTTGCCCTCCTCCAGTCTGCTGGGACTTCTCCTGTTCTCCAGGAGTTCTCAAATATTATTGCCAATGGCTCTGAGATTATATTTGCCAGCTCTTTTAATACTCTTGGATGTAGTTCCAAGAGTATTAATTCATGTCTTACCCTCCAAATGTCCTTATTTGGCAGGAACAATCCCAATAAATCTTCTGTTCCAATTTCTCAGCTGCTTTTAAAATGTCCCAATTTCCCACGCCACCTCCCTCTCTCCCCCTTTGTCCTAGCTTATTTCAAATGCTACAAAATGAATTCTAAGTGCAGTTTACACTCAATAAATTCAGCAGAAAAGGAGAGGATGTTTTCTAAACTCAGAACATTAGTTCTAGGGTTTGTTACCTTTAAATAGTAGTTTTGTGAGTTATTCTTCATTAATAACTTTTGCCCTCCTGTTGCCTGGCCATACATGCCTGGTCACTCTCTCATGTGACTCAGCCACATGCAAGTGTTGGAGGATATGGGAGGTAATGTTCTAGGAGCAAGGGAAAAAAAGGATGCTTGCATTAAACAACTAACTTTTTCTGCAGCCAGCATGAAAATGCAGTCTATTACATTCTTAGCAAACTAGTATTTTCTTTTTGAGGGTCAACAACACTTCTGGACTTATTTGCCAGGTTGCTTTTCAAGAAAGAAGAGCAAGTCACACACCGAATAAAAACTAAATTAGCATAACAACCAGTTTGTTAGTTTCTGTGTTAATGCCATTTTCTTTTTGTTTTTCACTTCTTCTCCCCCCCCCCCACCAACCTCCATATGGTTGATAATCCATCATAGCTGATGGAGAATATCATGAGAAGATGAAGAAGAAAAATGTTCCAAAAGCTGTCACTCTCATGCTATTTTTAATTTACTGTCAGTGACAGATCAGGAGGCGCTATTTGGAGGAGGGAAAATTTACAATGTCCTCACACAGAACCATACTGGATAAATGGGATAAGGCTTTCTGCAGGCCAGAAGATCTAGAGCGCTGACCTTCGACTGCAACTTATATCCCTAGAAGTCACTGCCACTATGCTGATGACTGCATTTATGTTTGGAGGCTAAATTCTTTTCTCCAAAGGAATTTCATATATGCTAGAGTAATACAAAAGTGTTTGTGTGTTCAGCATTGTCTGTTGCCTTCAAATCGTTTCCAACCTATGGAGGCTCTAACATGAACCTATCATAGGGTTTTCTTGGCAAGATTTATTCTGAGGGGGTTTGCCTTCCTCTGAGGCTTAGAGAATGTGACTTGCCCAAGGTCACCCAGTGGGTTTCCATGGCTGAATGGGGATTTGAACTGTGGTCTCCAGAGCCACAATCCAACGCTCAAACTACTATTCAATACTGGCTCTCTTTCAACATGGTGGTATCACATTTTCACACAGACAGTCATGAAAGAAAAAAGCAGCTCCCAACTGCTTGAGTGTTTGTTGAAGGGATATACATGTATCCAAAATGTTTTAAAAAATAATTAAAAATTGCTCACTGTACAACCCATTTTTTTCTAGCAATGTATGCACTACAGGCTCTGCTTACCCAGATAAATCCCCAATAACAGACCTGCAAATACTCTCCTTGTGTCATCCACAGGCCATTGTGATTCTCCATGGAACACCATGAGGACATTACACTCTTCCTTAGAACAGGCCAGGGGATTTGTCTCTCTAGGTCAGCATTATCTACACTTGTCCTTTCACAGTTCTTTGTATTGGACTCCTACCCCCCCGATAAAATTTATGAGCATAGAGCATATCCTCCAACTATCCTGAATTGGCATGACAGTCCTGATTAATCCTCTGTCTTCCCACTTTTTAGATGCTCTTAAAATGTTCCAGTATCTCGCTCCACCTTTCCACCTTTGTCCTCAGCTCACTTCAATTGCTCCAAACAATTCAAAGTTCAAAGTTAGTTTGCATGGAATTAACTTAGTTGGGGGTACAGCAGAGGAGGGGCAGAATCTTGCCTTTCAGAGTAAGGCTCAGGCAAAAGCAATCAGCTGCAGCCTTTCCTAGCCAGAGGAGTATCCTTGTGCAATGCTTTCCCAGAAAGTATCCTTGTGCAATGCTTTCCCCCAGCAGCACAATGGCAAGTTGATAGTGACTGGATACAACTCTGTCTCCCTCCCCCTCACTCAGCCTACCTGGAGTGTACTCAGCAGCTGCTGTGCAGCTGTAGAAAAATGAGAAAATGCTGACGTCCTGGACTTCTAGGCATATATGCTGGTAGAACCTTGTGCTTCACCATCATTGAAAGCAATCACAGCTCATGTGTGTTTTGAACTGTTTGTGTGTTGAATTGTTTGCAGCAATTGAAGTGAACTGAGGACAAAGGTGGAAAGGTGGAGAGAAATACTTTCTACACTGTACATTTGTAGAAAGACAAATCGGGACAGTATGGAAACCTGAGGGAAGGGTTTGCCATTTAATAATTATCCCATACCCCCATGCACTTTCAGGTCCCAAATAGCCTTCTTTTACAATCTGGAAGTGACTGTATGTTATTGTGATCATTATTACAATAATTAAAATAATGTGCAACACTCCTCATTTTATAGTACTTAACTGGCCAACTGGCCATCACTACCAACTCTCATTTCCATGTTTGCTGAAGCTGCAACAGAACTCTGTTTACCTGTTATCTGCTTGAAATGATACACAGCTTCCCTGGCACTTCCAGAGAATCTAACATCTGTTTAGCAGACACCTTTATGACACTCTGGCTCCTCTAGCGAATGTGCTAAGATTTAGAGAGAAATATTGCTAAATCTTGCATAGGTGCAAAACAAAATACACAGGGAGGTAAAACCTTGCCAAGAAAACTTTCAGCATTACTGATGATCTAGGTGTTTGTCAAATTGTAAATGGGCAAAGTAGAAAGCAGTGTGTTTTAAAAATTACCCAGGTACTTGCATCCCACTGCAGTAGGTTGGTGCAATATAAAACATTTCCCTGGGACCTGAGATGAAAGGGCCCCATCCATCCCATAGCTTTCAGATCAATACTACCCTCATTGCCATAAAATAGAGATAGGCAGAGTAAGATAAGGAAACACAGAGGAATTTGAACACCCTTCAACTGTCTCCATTTCACAACAGTAGTCCTCTGTCCTTCCACTTTTTAGCTGCTTTTAAAATGTCCCAGTTTCTCTCTCTCCCTCCCACTTCTCCTCTTTCTCATCAGATTACTTCAATTGCTGCAAACTGAATTTAAACTTTGAAAGTAATCTGCACTCCATCAATTCAGTGCGGGGCAGGAGACACATGAGGGGACAGAATCTTGTTCTTCCCAATAGGCAAAAGCAAACTGCTTCACCCTCTCCTAGCTGTTCTGTTCTTCCTAATGAATAAGTTGTGAGAGGTGCATTGGTTTAGCTATTGGCTTACAATGCAACTGCGCACACCCATGGCTTTGTCAATTTCACTTCTGTAGTCTGCAGCCATTGTATATGAAGTGGAGCAAAACTCTTAGCTCTGAAAAGAAACCACAGCCTTATCAGGCTAATGACAGATTAGCGTATCCTCCAACTGTCCTGATGTGGCAGGGACAATCCCAATTAATCCCCTGCTGTCCCTCTTTTTCAGCTGCTTTAAAAATGTCCCAGTTTCTCTCCTTTTCCCACTTTCTCACTTTGTCCTCAGTTTACTTCAGTTGCTGCAAACTGAGTTTGAAGTGCCAAAATAGTTTGTACTCAATTAACTCTGAGAGGAGGTCTCAGGAGAGGGAGGAGAGGAGGGTCTTGCCCTTCCCAGGAGGCTCATGGAAAAACAAACTGCTGCAGCCTTTCCTGGCTTGTGTGTTCTTCTTCATTAATAACTTTTGCCATCTTGACTACACTCTGATGTAACTTGGCCACAAGTGTCCTAATTTTCATTTGTACAATGTTGGAAGATATATATTTGAAAGACATAGGCAAAGGCTTCTGGTTCCTGTTTTAATATTTGGAAGCAAAAACTTCACATAAAATAGATACACAAACTGCTCATTTTGTGCTAATTGACAATCTTGAACTGGTACTGAAAAGCACTTATGCAGAGACTTGAATGTTGATGGTCTATATTTTATTCTTTAAAAAGCCTTGATGAATATTCTCTTTTGTAAAAAGCCCAACATGTGTTGGCCTATATATTGAACTGAATGGCCTTCTCCAGGGGCTACACTAGAAATAAACATAAATATCAATAATAAATTAAGTTTCACAATTTAGAAGAGGACAACACACAATTGTAATTACATTAATGTAAAATACTCTAATGCATTGAGATCCTGTATTGAGCCAGGGGGTTGGACTTGATGGCCCATAGGGCTCCTTCCAATCTATGATTGCATTCTCTAATTCTATGATTCTGATAAAAGAAACATAATTAATCTTAATCCACCCAGGTCTCATGTCAGTCTTTGGAATGGTGGCTTCACCTGAAGGCTAGAAAAGCATGTTCATGCATGTACTGCATTACACCTTTTACTAAAGAATGCTGTGAGGTTGTACATTTTATTTTGTTATGTAGAATTTTGTAATGTTATATTAATTTCAATATAAGTTTTAAAATGAAAATGAAAGGATGGAAGAGAAAAGAAAAGATTGCTGTCAAGTTGTAAATTTTGGCTGACATCAGTTATGAAGTCACAAGTTAGACTTATGACCTCATAACTTTGTCCTAGTCACATTGCTACAATGCTTAAAAACCAGTCGTCCATCCTAAATTATGGAGTTCTGCAACATTGGCAAGTGAGATGTTGAAGGATGACATGACCAATGTTCTCCTGGTCCCAACAGACCCAGAACAAAGTGGGGATAGTCCGTCTTCTAGAAAGGAAACAGCTCTCTGAGACACTGCTGTGAAGATATCTAAGATGGGGAAAATCAAGAGCAAGCTAAGGTACTGCTGCCAAGATACCTGCTGTGGTAGGAAAAAGAGGGCAGGAAAATGTGAAAGAGATCTCTGAGGTAAGAGATTTAAAATGGGGTGAGGTGAGAAAACAGGAAGCCCTGTGGGATATTAGGCAGTACTTGTATGCTTCAGATAGTTTTGAATAAAAACTGAGTCCTTTTCCTTGCATGCTGTACAACAGGAGAGGTGATTCAGCCGGAAAAAGCTCTCTGCACTGTGTAAAGGCAACTTACAATTTGTCATGCATGTTGCTGGGAGGAAGGGATAGAATCCAGTTCTCCAGACCTTGAGAACAAAGCATGTTTGCAATATGCTAGTCCCTGCCAAGTGGGCATAGGCTCTAGATGCTTAACTGGCAGAATATCAGAGATGCTCTTCCTACTGAAATTAAATATTTCTACCCACTGAGCTGGGATATGAGTCACCACTTAGGCACACTACTCTGTGGTTGGAAAAATGTTTTGGTAGAAATGAGAGGCATGTGGCTGCAAATTTTGTCTTCCTGTTCCCCTTCAGGTAGTCCCTGCAAGACATTTTTTTTTTGAAAATTACTTTTTATTGTAACATATACATATACAGCTCATACTGGGGTGTGGATAAGCAGGAAGACACCAGCTCCCTTTTCATCCTCACCTCTTTTCTCCATTATACATAGTTCACTTACAGCAACAAATAATAAAATCCCATGACTTCCTTCGTATAAAATAGCTCAAAGTTTTTATTCTTCCCTTTGTCTAACCTTCTCCTCCTTTCAACAATATATCTTCCTATTATATTTCTCTTAGTGTATTTTATCTATATCCTTTCTCACCTCTATTTTCCAAGTTTATTTCACACTTTCTTTCCACTTTCCTCTTGCTTGTTCTTTTTCTTTTTTCCATACATCTATATATCTATATTCTCTGCTATACACCATCTTATCCTACAATAGTTTGTTATTGGGAGCCACTCTTCTTCTATTTTTTGGTATTGATTTATGGTTTAACAAGTGTGTTAATTTATCATTCTATTTTATGTCTTGTATTTGTTTGAGCCAGTCATCTATTTGTAACTCTTGATTACTCTTCCATTTTGCAGCTATTACCATACATGCTGCTGTGCAAAGGTGTATCAATATTCTCCAATGTTTCCTCTCCACCTCTTTAGGTAACACTGAAGTAATATTTAAGAGATATAGTTTTGGATTTAATTCATATTTTATATTAAAGACTTTTTGAATAATCTTATGTATCTTTACCCAAAATTTCTTTACCCTCGAGCAGGTCCACCACATATGATTGGGTGTTCCTATACCCTTTTCACATCCCCAACAGTGTTTCTTTTTAATACCAAACATTTTATTTAACCTTGATGGGGTCAAGTCCCTGCAAGACATTTGGCATGACTCAGAAGAGGATGAAAACCCAAACAAATTGCAGAGGTGCAAGTAAAGTGAAGGGAGAGGAGGTGAAGGATTCTCTTGGACATGCTATTGCCTTTAAAGTCCAACCAATCTTAATTTAACCACATTTATTAGTAATTAAGCCTTCCTAAGTGGCCTAAATACCCTAAAGACACCAGATCCTGTCTGATCTTGGAAGCTAAGCAGGGTCAGCCCTGGTTATTACTTGGATGGGAGACCACCAACAGATACAGATGCTGGCAAAATCACCTCTCAGTAGTCCTTGCCTAAGAGAAACCCTATGAAATTCATGGGGTCACCATAAATTGACAGGTGACTTGAAGGCACACACATGTTCACACCCTCTCTGGCTAAGTCCCATATTTTTTAAAAATGTAAAAATAAAACAGTTAACACATCATATATACAGAGTGCAAAAAAAAGTACTTTTAAGCAATTGAAGACTCTTCCCATCACTGATGTTGGAAAGGCTGCAACTTTTTGCATTTGAAAGCCAGGGACAAGTGTAGCTAAGCAACATCAGGGTGTGGTCAAAGTGGCAAAAGTTATTAGTGAGGAAGAACATGCATCTAGGAGAAGCTTCAGCAGTTTGCTTTTACCCCAGCCTACAAGGAAAGGAAGGGAGAGAACAATCATCACAGCCATATCACTTCTGCCAGATAAGACCCCAAGAGGCCAGGACTGGTGACCACAAGAGGGCCACCCCATGCAGCCCAAGGGTCAGCTGGGTATCAACATTAGGAAGCCCACCCAGGCCAGCCTGCCCCCACCTCTGATCCCAGTAATAGGAAGTGTCTCTTCCAACACATGCTTTGCATGCAGAAAGTCCCAGGTTCAATTTTCAGCATTTGAAGATAGGGTGAAGAAAGCAGTTCTCCATGATGTGTATCAACCTCATGGAGAACTGCTATCAGGTCAGTAGAGATCAGAGGTGGGAATAGGCTGGCCTGGATGGGCTTCCTAATGTTGACACCCTCACTGGCAATGCAGCTGCCACTTATTGGAAGAGACACTCCCAAATATTCCTCTGTTGTTGTTATAATTATTATCATAATTATTTTTATTTATTTACATAGTACCACATCACTGTACATGGTGATTTGCAAGTAAAAGAACAACAATGCCTGTCTTCAGGCTTACAATCTAATCAAGACATGACAAAAAAAGGAAAAAGGGGGTGGTAGTGTGGGAGGGGATAGCTTGGAGGACAGTCACATGCAACAGGCACCCCTCACTCAAGAGGCATCAGTGTTACCTGGCCTTACATGCCTTTCCTATAATATTTCATAATTGGCAATAATGAGACACTTCACAAGGTCTAGTAGACCAGATTGAGATCAAATGGAGGTCACCAGGACCTAAATGAAGATGTCATGGAAAACTACTGGAAGACACACCCAAGGTAGGATTAAGCAAATCCCCTAGTAAACAATGCCATCACATGTGCTAATCCCCTTTTGGATGCATTGGCAATGAGTCATCCATCACAAACAAATAAGTGACCGTTATCCCCAGAAAAGTCTTTCCTCACACCTTTTCTCTCCCATAACTCTGGACTTCTGGTAGTGAGGATGACATGAAGGATCATGTTTTCATGGAGTTTGTGGACATGCAGTCACTTGACACTGCAAGAGAGCTTTTCTAGCAAGACTAGAAGGGATGCAATTTTGCCTTTGGAAATAATCAATCAGAGGAGGCTTCAGAGGGACCCAATTTCCAGCTCCGGTAATTGGAGAAATAAGAAAGAATGAAGACCATTCCAGTCATGGGCAGAGCTGAGAGAGTCGGAAGCCATTCACAGCCATGTTGAAGCAGCCAGTTCAGCACTAACATCGCCACCACTTCTTACGTAAAACGGACAGCTAAACACCAAAGTAAGCAAATTTCTCCCCTAATTTGTGACTTTAGCACCTGTATAATTAATTCTGTTTTTTGAACTTTTTGGAGACCCAAGGAAAAGACTCAGCCTGGACAAAATTAAATGAACAACCAAGAGTGTGGGACTAACTGACAAACTTGAATGCAAACAAACAGACATTGAGCTGAACAAATTACTAAAGGACATATGTACCCTTGAAAAATAATAAGAAAATGAGGACGACAAGGGAATAATAAAATCCATACAAGTTAAATTCAGAAGAAGGAAAGGTGAAGAGAAAGTTCTAGAATGTGAAGAGGGTGTGAGTAAGCGAGAAGGAAGATTGAGAGAAGTGGAAGGAAAATAAAGTGAAACAAAATAGGCAAGGAAGACAGAAAGAAGAGGAATACAGAGAAAATTGAACTATGGTGATGTTTAAAGTACAACTTACACAAGTGAGCTTTAAAAGAACGAGGAACTAGAGAATAAAGGAGACGCAGTGGAGAGTGTTTGGAAAAAATAAAAGTGAAAGTAAGAAGACGGGTGTGACGGATGAGAGGCAGTGAAAGCATGTAAGAAGAAAAGGAGGGAGATAGAGTAATATTGAAAGGAAACAAAAAGAAAGGGATAAATAACAAGTTTGAAAGAGTAAGAAAAAATAACAATGCAGCTGGAAGACTTGTGAACTAATGAACTGAAGAAGAACTTGGGTTTGTGTTAGAAATATGATTGCAGAACATTTATAAGTCAAAAGAAAAAAACCTTCTCATCCATTATTTTTCCTTTTATTGCTATATATTAATTTGAAATTTCAATGAAATATTATTTTGATATGTGACTTGAGAAGGCTGTTAAATAGTTGACAAACTAAATTTTTTGAAAACAAACTTAATGAATGTGTAACATACACATTTTACCATTATTGGTAAAGAAATATAGATCAACATAAACATACAGTACAAATTCAAGATTTGGTATATACCTGTGGGATATATTTAGTTGTATTTGAAAATCTTAAAAATGTATTTCTGATTTAATCTTAAAACAAAAATTATACCTATACTGAAGGGATAGGTTACTAACAAGTTACTAATATAGAAGAATTATATTACTTTGAATCTGTTATATATTTGAAAAGAGAGAAAAGAGAAATATTTGGAAATAATTAATAATTAAGAGTGTATATATTGTTGGTATTACAAACCACTGATAAATAACTTATCAGGAATATAAGTTTGTTATTAGCTTAAGGTAAGATTATTAAGAATATTAAGAAAATCTAAATGAAATAACATGGTGAATTAACTTGAAATTACTGTGATTATAGATATTTATATTTTCCTAATTAACTATTTACATCTAATCTTTTTTCTCTCCCCCTTCCTCCTTTTGATTCTGTAACTTGTTGACTTGGTGACTAGAATATAATAGCTTTGCTTTAGATGTGATTTGTATAATTGGGAAACAGGCTTCTATTTTATATATAAAGAACTTAATTACACAAAGAACTATAATTTATAACTGGAACTAAAAGGGTAAGGTTTAGATAAAGAAATTTACTTAGAGAAATTTGATTATCAATATAAAGGGTAGAAATTTTTCAATATATAGCTGGAACTAATTAGGAAAAACCTGAGCAGATCTAGTTAAATAATGCTTATTTTTGATTGGTAGAAGATAGGTGGAGTAAAAGTGCCTTCTTGTGTTTTACTTTGTTAATAACATTTTTTTTTGAGAAGAGCAACTACAGATTAGAAATTAAAGTATGCCAATAACAACCAGAAAAACTTTAGTCCAAACACAAGCCAAAACACAAGCAGCTAGAAGATCATCAACTGATATGGCTTCCCAAATAGTGGACATAAAACAATTGTTGTTGAGAGAACTGAAGAAATTAAGGGCTGAATTAAGAACAGAAATGAAAGATATTCTGTGGGTTTTTCCTAGGATGTGAGGCCATGTTCTGGAAGAGTTTATTCCTTACGTTTTGCATGCATCTGTGGGTGGTATGTTCAGAGAAATTTATTTTCTTGTCTAGTAATAGTTTTTGTTTCCTCTCTTATCTGTTCTTGAGGTAAACTTTGTTTTCTGTATGACCTGCATTCTTCCTCTGATCTATTTTATTTTCCTTCTTTCGTGTTGTCTCTAGTCACTCCCAATTCTTCTCAAAGTTTTTCCAAAAAAATCTTTGACTTTGGAAACTGAATTTAATAAGCTTCTTTTATGTTGGCATGTCAACAAAATTCCTTCAATCTTATTCCATTTATAGATTATCCCTCTTCTTCTCAATGCCTAGGTTAGAAAATTATATTCTTCCCTTTTAAAAAATATTTCTGCTGGTATATCCTTATATAGTCTCCCTTCTCGTCCTACAATTCTTAAACTTTCTTTGAAATTCTGTTGAAGAATAAAGTCCTTCACTTGTTCTCTAATGAAATATATGTTAAAAATGAATTAGTCTTAAAGAAACAACTAGAGATAGAGATAACAATGGAAATTGGAATGAAACTGAAATACTCTCGTCAAAGATATTTTGAACACTCGAATAGGCCTGAAAGATGGCTATCTTATTGTTTGAGGAAGGCTAGAGAAAAGAAACTAATAACAGAAGTTAAAAGAAATGATGAGAGTTTTACTAAACAAAAAGACATAATGAGAATTTTTTTATGATTATTACTCCAAATTGTATGACAAATATTCAATACTAGCGGAAAATAAGAAAAAAATGGAGGGATATTTAGAGAAGGAACAAATCCCCCAAATATCGAAGGAACAAAGGATAGAATTGAACAAACAAATTACAATAATGGAAATTAAGGAGGCAACAAGGAGAATGAAGATAGGAAAAACTCCTGGACCTGATGGTTTCTCTACACTTTATTACAAAATATTTGAAGAAGAATTGTCAATGGCACTACGTAGAGTATTCAATGGTATCAAACAAGCAAAATGTCTGAATTCATGGGGAAAAGCAGACATAACTCTAATCCCAAAGGAAGGCAAGGGTTTAACACAAATTACAAATTACAGACCAATATCACTTCTTAACACAGACTACAAAATTTTCTCTAGTATACTAGCAGAAAGATTTTAAAAAATATTAAAAGATTGGATCCACGAAGACCAAAATGGTTTTCTTCCAGATAGACAAACTAAAGGAAATATAAGAATGTTCCTAAATATCATTGAATATTATGAAAAACATAATGGGAAACAATTGGCTATGATATTTGCTGATGCTGAAAAGGCATTCAATAATGTTAATTGGGATTTTATGTTTGAAGTATTAAAAAATAAATGTAGGACAAAACTATATTAATTGATACAAGAAATATACGAAGACCAAGAAGCACAAATCATAATTAATGGAGAAAAAAACTAAACCATGCCCAATCAGAGAAGGAACTCATCAGGGCTGCCACCTATCACCTTTCCTATTCATTATGACATTGGAAGTGTTAAACAGGAAAATAAGGAAGGAATCTCAGATTAAAGGAGTAAGACACTCAGTGTTTAAATCCAAGGCTTTTGTAGATGATCTAGTTTTCTTTCTAGACAACCCCAAAGAGAGCATTGCTAAACTAATGGAAATAATTGAAGAATTTGGAAAATTGACAGGATTAAAAATTAACAAAGATAAAACTATAATAATTACTAAGAATTTGAACAGAAGTGAAGAACAAGAATTGAAGAAGGAGATGAAATTTAAATTGGAAAAAAGACAAACTATTTGGGAATAATAATAACAAGAAGTAACTCAGAAATATTTGATAATAACCATACTAAAATTAAAGAAGATTTAAGAAGATGGGACAGACTAGATCTCTCTTTACTAGGCAGAATATCTACCATCAAAATGAACATCTTCAAAATGATAAAGTAATTCAACAATGGACTTCAGACCTAAACAAATGTATCGGGGCGGAAGAAAACCGCAGATAAAGTGGCAAACCTTAACTGCAAATAAGAAGTCTGGTGGCGCTGCCTTACCAAATTTCAATTTATATTATTTAGTTTGTGGTATGAACTGGCTGCTAGACTGGGTGAAATTAGAAAACAACAAATTGCTAACATTAGAAGGTTACGCCCTAAGATACGGATGGCATGCGTATTTGGTTTATGGGAAGTTGCACATGAATATAGATTTTGGGAACCATATTGTAAGAAAAGCATTGCTGAGAATATGGAATAAATTGAAAGGGAAATTTTATAATAAACTACCCATTTGGATCTCCCCCCCAAGAAGCTATGATGGGAAGATGGGAAACAACGAAAATATGGCTAAAATATAAAGATATAATAGATCAAAAAGAAGGGAAAGGAATAAAATTAAGAACACGGGAAGAGATCGAATCAATGGGACACAACATGAATTGGTTTTAAGTTCCTGCAAGTCCAAAATAAATTTCAAGAGGATAACCAAAAATATGGCTTTGCAATTATAGAAAATGAACTGGATAAAATACTCTGGCAAAAGGATGGAAAGCGAATAACGAAACTATACAACTTGCTGTTAGAAAGGGAGATGGAAAAGTAGGCGGTAACAGATGTAATGACCAAATGGGCAATCGATGTGGGAGACACGATAGAATTGGAAGAATGGAATAAAGCTTGGGAAAATACTGATGCATTTACGGCATGTCTTCTGCTGAAAGAAAATCATCTAAAGATGGTGAACAGGTGGTACATGACACCAACAAAAATTAATAAAATCTACAAAATTAAGGACAATCATTGTTGGAGATGTGGTAAAGAGGTGGGCTCTCTTTACCACGTATGGTGGACTTGCCCTACCATCAAAAGATTTTGGATAAAAATACACAAGAAAATACAAGAAATATTTGATGTCCAGTATGAGATGAACTCTAAGCTATATCTATTAAATATAACAACACTAATTGAGAAAACAACAATAAAACATTACTGGAGGATGATATTATACTTAGTGATGGCAGCAAGACTGGTCATTGCCAAAAAGTGGAGGAGTAAGGAAACCCCACAAATAGCAGATTGGTTATTAAAAATCAAAGAGATGCAGGACAATGATAAACTAATGGGAACCTTATACAAAACAAGGTATGCAAAAATTAAGGAGAAGTGGGCTCCTGTGCAAAAATTTTGGAAGAAAACATGGAATATGGACGAAAAGCTTTGGTAATTAAAAAGTCAATTTAAACCTCGCTTTGATGGGGAGGATGGAAAGGAGGAAATAGAAGAAAGGATGTAATATGTGTAATAAGAGAAAGGAGCGGGAAAAAAGGGGGTATTGCAAAGATAAGCAAATGCTTGAGTTAGATTAAATAAGCTATGAGAATATCGCATTGATCAATCTATTAAAATAGAAAATATTATTAATAGGGAAAAATACTACTGTAGCAACAAGTATAACTATGCATAATATATATAATAGAAATAATATAACATTATGGAGCAAACTACTTGGTATAGTTCAATATAACCTTAATGTACAAGTGGCGTGTATAACTATTAATTTTATTTATATACCAAGAGTATGATATTATTTGACAAAAGCAAGTAAAACTATATATTATTTATAAATGAGGACTGAATATATGTTGAATTGGTAGAGGCGACGCAAGGAAAGTGCCAAAAATACGATCTAAGTCGAGATGAAAGAAAAGGAAGTCAGAGAGGAAGGGAAGGGTGAAAAAAAGGGATTGTGAGAAGAAGTATAAGTGAGTAAGGAAGAAGACTAGGTACATGCAAGTGAGAAGGTATGTGTAAGTGTGAGAAGGTATGTGTAAGAGTGGGAAGATATTCATAAATGAATTAACAGAGAGAAGGGAAGAAAGTAGTGGAAAGTGATGATAGTTATTGGAGAAAGTCTGGGAGTGGGGAAAAGTCAAGTAATGAGTAATTGATCAATTAATTGAAATATGGATGAAATATGCTATGTAGGTTATGTACAATTTATATCATGTATGTTATGTTATGTTATGTTATGTTATGTTATGTATGCTGTGTTATATAATAAAGCAAATATCGGGGGGGGGGGGAATGAACATCTTACCTAAATTAATGTATCTCTTCCAGAACATGCCAGTAATTGTCAATGACATTTCCTTTCAAACAATGGTTTGACAAAGTTTGTTTAGGCTCGGTAGAAACCCAGGATGAAATGGAAGATACTGCAGCATGCATGTGAGAGGGATGGTCTAAATCTACCAGATCTAAGAGTCTACTACCATGCAAATTATATACTTTGGAGAATGGAATGGATCCATCTTGAAAATAAAAGACTTTTATAGCTAAAAGGATTTAATTTACAATTTGGCTAGCATGCATATCTATGGCATAATAAATCATCAGTCCACAAATAATTTAAATTACCACTACATACAGTGAGCTCTCTTAAGAATATGGTTGAAATATAAACATAGGTTGTGCCCAAAGATACCACTTTGGCTTTCAAATCACAAAACTTTTCACAAGAAAGAGCATTTATATAAAGATAATTAGATAACTTATAAAGACATATTGAAAATAAATGTAAAAACATGCAGGATGAAACTGAGGAAGAACTACAAGAAGAAAATATTAATTGTTACTGGTTTTTATATAAGCAGCTAATGGAAAAGTTTAAAAAAGATATCAAGCTAGAAGGAATAGAATTGGAAAAAAATAGAACTGGATATACTACTACAAGGAGGAAGGAAACAAATGAAAATGAATCAAGAACAAGAAAAAAATAAAGATTATATGATTAAATGGGTCCAAAACCTCAGCCATACAATTCAGCTAGATCACTAGGAGAAAACCTGGAACAAAAAAAATTGTCATTCACCAGAAACTATAACATAAAGGAAATTTTCTATAAAATGCTCTTTAGGTGGCACTTAACACCATAAAAATTAGCAAAAAATTATAAGAATTCAACAGAAGAATGCTGGAAATGTGGAAGAACAGCTGGAACCTTTTCTCATGCTTGGATGTGTGAGAAAGAAAGAAAAAAAAAGGGGGGGGGATTCATATATGGTTGTCCCTTCATGTTTGTTGGGGTTTGGTTCCAGGACTCCCATGGATACCAAAATCCGTGAATACTCAAGTTCCATTATATGCAATGGCATAGCAAAATGGTGTCCCTTATATCAGATGGCAAAATCAAGGTTTGCGTTTTGGATTATTACTTTTAAAGAATATTTTCAAGCCGTGAATAGTTAAATCTGTGAATACCAAATCTGTGGATACAGAGTGACAACTGTATTATTACTAAGACAGTAAATATAGTTTATTCCTGTGAACCTGGAGTTTATCTCTTAAACATGCTCCATACAAGTCCAGAAAAAACAAGTCCAGAGAATACTCCTCTATATGATATCGCTGGCTAGAATAGTATATGTAAAAAGATGGAAAAGCCAAGAAATACTGTCAAATGAAGACTGGATTATTAAGTTATATGACATGTATACAACATGGAAGAAAAAAATACAATAAAAAATAAAGATGACTGGAAAGATGTAACACCCTTATGGAAAGGAAAATGGGGAGAATTGGCAGTTATAAGTATAGAAGATTTATATAAAATAAAAAATACAAAAGGGAAAAGACAGAAATTAGAAATAGAACAAGAGAGAAGAAGACAGTAAGTTCCATAATTATCAACACAATTAGGGAAGAAATAGGAAGTGTGTTATTGTTAGATACACGTGGGGTATGTTTTATGTATTTGTCCATTGTTGATAATGAGATGTTTTATGTAAATCATGTTTTATTATTGTGTGCAAAAACAGAAGAAAAATTAAAAATTTTAAAAATAAACCCATCAGTTCTAATATCTCAGCCATTAACGACAATTAGCAAAGTCGCAGTTTCCTTTGTTTAACAGCTGGAAACCCATCTAAGCTTTGTTCACAGCTCAAACATCACTTCAGGACAAGATACAGGGTATAAATATTAGCCCCAAACAATAGCCAAGTGTGTGTCACTGTCACTCTGCTGGATTGCTGTGCCACCCTCAGCTCCAAATATGAGTCTTCGCAGCTGCATGAAACTCTGCTCTTCAGGATTGGTAATCATCGCGCACACTCCCCAAACCTATGCCTTTACCCAACTTTTCTACCTTAACTCTTTGTTAGCCTTGTGTGGCATGTGTGTGTGTGTGTGTCTGTGTGAATGCTTCAACATTATTTTCCAATAAAAACCATTTTATTTCACTTTAGCTTGGACTCTCTGCAATTAGTACCAGTATATACAGGTTCAAAGGCCCTGCGAGTTACCCAACCTCTTGCAGACTATCATTTGAGCTATTATAGTTCCCCCAGTTAATAACATTAATTTGGCATCATGAGTGGTTTCCCCATGGACTCCCACCAATTCATGTAACATCAGTCACAAAAGACTGTTGGGCAAGAGAAAAGGTGATTTCCTGCTGGGGTGACAGGGTGCCTTCTGTGCTAATTGCAGCGGAGGTGTCTGGCCTGAGGTGTAACCCACCCCCAATGTGAAACATCAATACACTTGGTGCAAATCAGAGAAGTGCAAGAAGGGAGAAAATCAAGCTAAGTTAACCAAACCAATTCACTAGGACTGGCATCTGTTAATGGCATACACAAATTTCCCTTATGCCTACATATGTTCTGTGGTACTGGGGTTGATACCACCTCTGCAGCACCCAAACGCCTCCCTTATGGCTGGGAGGGGGGATTCAGTGGATATGCAATAAATTGTATATCCTAACCTAGGTCTGCAGGCCAAGCCTGCAATTTAATTTGCTTCTCTTCTGTTTCCAGCTTTGGCCTCAAGTATTTGCATGCCAGAGCTTGGAAAGTTACTTTTAAAAATAAAAAGATTACAGTTACATAGTTAGGTTTTCTGTGGGTATTTTCTGGGCTGTGAGGCCGTGTTCTGGAAGAGTTTATTCCTGATGTTTTGCCTGCATCTGTGGCTGGTATCTTCAGTGGGGATGAGTTGTACTAAATAGTTCCGAGATAAACAAGTCCGGTTCAGTCATAGTACTAAAATAAATCATAAACCTATTTATTATTTATTATTTTAATGTGATTTTATATCAGTTGTTTTAATGTATTTGGTTTAATGTCTTTTTATGGGGGAGGGCGGGGGTGGGTGGTGTTTGGGGATTTTAATTTGTATTGGTATTTTAATTTTTGTAAGCCGCCCCAATTGTTTTTAACAGAGGGGTGGGATAAAAATAAATTTTATTATTGTTGTTGTTGTTATTATTATTATTGCATGCTAACTAGACATATTCCCTAAGCTAAGAAAATAGTAACTTACAAATTATGAAGTTCATATAATGGACTCTGTGATGGGATTCAGAGTCATTGGAATGAAAGTCTATGCCCCAGACTTCAGATATCATATGGGGTCGTTTGATGTTATGAAGCCCATGAGGGAGGTTGGCTTCCCCTGACCTCAGTTATCATGTCTGGTTATATTGCTGGTCAAGCCATGTGGTTCTCACCACGTGCCTCTCTCAGAACAAAGGAGTTCAGAAACTTAAAAGTCTTTTGGTCAGATTTGATTGGTTCTGCCCTCCCAGGTTTGGACTGGCTCTTCAGCCAGATGACGTGATGTCATCCAGGGAGTGGAGTTTTCCAATGCTATGACCTGTAGATTTTGCAGATGTACTCACTATGATGGCTGGTTGCTCCATCATGACAAGCTCTCTATATTGCTGTAGCCCCAGTCCTTGGAGCGAGATGTTCAGGAGTGAGGCCAACAGGATTGAGGCCAACAGGGGTGTTTGGCATGGGTGTTTAGCAGGGGAGCTTGAGGGGGAGGCCCCAAGATTTGTTTCAGTGTGTACTACTGATTCCTCAATATGGATAGTAAGGGAACTGCTGTGCTCACCTACAACAGCTTCTTGACTGTGTAGGGAGCAGGATGTTTTCTTAGACAGCAGAGCAGAAGGTCTTGGTAGAGGAACACACAGGGGATGTCTCTCTGGAGGAGGTTAGTTTGGAACAGGTTAGTTTGGAGGAGGCTGACGTTTGAAGAACGTGACTTGTAGAAGTAGAAGGAGCAGGGGCCATTCTATGAGTTTGGCACTACAGAATCAGTTTGAAGCTCTCTCCCTTGTCAGTGATGATAAGGAACGGGAAGGAGAGCAGCAGAGCCAGGCCTCAGAGAATGTGCATGAGACCTTGAAAGGTTCAGCACACAGACTGGCCTATGCTAATCCTCGGAGGAGGCATGTGATAGTGGTAGGGGACTCCCTGCTGAGGGTACATAATCAGTAGTTTGTGAGCCTGATAAGATATCTCCAGAAGTGTGCTGTCTCCCTGGGGTGAAAATCCATGGTGTAACAGAGAGGCTGACAAAACTTGTCAAGCCCACTGACCATTATCTCTTCCTTTTGGTCCACATGGGAACTAATGATACTAATGATAATAATTAAAAATTGAAGCAAAAGCAATTTCCTCTTCAAATTCATGGCTGAGAAGGGAAAACATATAGATAATGAACAAAAGCAACTCCCCCAAGAACTTTTCACTCAGATTAGCAGAGTTAAGAGGGCCCATTAATTATTAGGGATTAAAAATCCACATGGGGCAACAGTCACTAGGGTTGTTTAGAGCATCTCCTTCCGGCTGCCATTTTTCTGTCCAGAATAACCTGTTATGAGTCAAAATAGTGACCTGTAGGGGTCCCATCTGTGAAATTTTGAAAGATATACACTCCTGGTTTACCTACTCTTATCTTCCTGCATGCCAGTCCTTCTGAATGACCTACCACAGCACTTGGCAGTTGTATTATCTTGGTAAATCTGGGTTTGAGAAGTTCTGTCCTGAAATGTTGTTGCTGTAGTTATTATTATTCTACAACTATTACTGCTTCCATGACTACTTTGTTTGGTCCTGAACTTGAAAATGAAAGGATTGCTCTGCAGAGCAAGCTTAGAGGCCTATATGCCCTCTCCCCCACCCCCCATCCTCATTCATTCTTCTAAGTCATGAGCATACCAAACTGAAGTTTATTGGCTGCAAAAAAATTTACAGGCTCCCCAGATACCTACTAACCCCTGGCTGTGCTCAAGAGCAGGGTTGATCTCATTAATAAGGAGGTGAGAGGGCAGCTGCTGTGGTGACCTCCATATGGTTCAGCACTGCCTTTTGCCTTATGCAGTAAAAGATTAGCAGCCCTGAGTTTCACAGGATCTGCCTGGGTTGTTCTCTAGCCTAACAATTGTGCAGATGGCAAAGGTGAATATGCCACAACTGTATCATAGAGATGGAAGCACTGCAGACCAAACACCTCAAATGCTCACTTGAGGACATAAATTAATTAGGATTTATTGATTGACAAAACTTCTAAATATAGTTACACAGATACACAGGTGACATTCTGAATCCTGAATGGGATAATACATTGCACCTTTTTGTTCCAGACCCCACAGAATATGGCTAACAGTTAGTGGAAGATCTAGCCATAAGCAGCATAAAATTGTTAGCATAAGGCACACACAAACTTTGCAGTTTATCAGAGGGGTAAATACAACACATATTCAAACTGTAAAATGTAAGGATTACCTAACCAACACCTTTAAACTCTGACACATACACCACACCCTAAGGAGATTATCAGATGCCCTTAATATGGCATAACACAAACACCAGGAGATCGCCAGGAGATCACCAAAGGGCTTACTTATCAGACAATGACATCCTTGTTCCGTGATGGTTCTGTGCTGCCCTCATTTCTTCTTATTCATGGCTTAAACCGTGAATAGATTGCCAGTTCCATTTTTGTCACAGAATGACGGCGAGTGAAAAGGTACTCTGTTATGCTGGTGCGATGCCAGTGTCATTGGATGGTCCCTGCCAAACACTTCCACTTGAGTTCAGGACATCAAGGTAAGTGTCACACTTTCCCCACCGTTCCTGGGTTACTTGGGGGTTTTAAAATGTATTTTGTGCTTGGTGTACTTTTTTACCTTTTATTTTGAGTTTTATTTTTGAATTTCCCGTGCGATCGTTCTCTCACGAGAACTGCCTGGATTTCCTTTCCAGGAAGTGAATGGGGCTCCGTGAGAGTTCCATTCACTCCTGGGCTGCCGGAAGGGAGGGGACACAGTTTTTATGCTGGGATTAAGGTACGTCTGAAATTTTTCTTTTTAAAAGTGCTACAGGGATGGGAGTGGGGCGGGAAATAGTGTCAGGCTCATCCGTGAAGCCTCCACATTACCCAGACTTCATGGATGAGCCTGACATGAAGTTGGTAGAGGCTTGGGCCCATTTCCCTTGGGTGGGCCTCTCAGCTCTTGGGCACGGGCCAGCCCGCCCTTTTCGGCCTGGGAACGGTGTTCTTCAGGGCAGCTCAAGGTCAGCCACCTGGAGCTGTCTGGGTGCTAGAAACCTCCCTGCGTGCCATTCTCACGCTGTGAGGTTTTATCTGGGGATGGGATTGTGTGGTCTTCAGTTTCGGCTTTAGTCATGTTCGTGACATATGTATCCTTACTGAATGAAGCTTTGCTTATTGAGTAAATGAGAGCATGTGTTCCTGGTACATCACAAATAGCTGGTGAGACAGGGACACTATATTTGGACCACGTCTGATAATCTCGTAAGCTGTGAATCATAACTGCATGCATGTTAAATACTCTACATGCTGCAGGGATAGACCGTGTCCACCAGGACACATTATATCTTTTGATGTTACCACCAAGGCAAATTGTTTGTCATCCAGATATAAACTGCTGTGTACCTGTAAAGGTAATTTGCCAATGGAGACTTATTTTGATAGTTTATGCCATAGTAAATGCGTTAGCCTTTCTGGTGCCACAAGACTTTTTGATATTAGGTAAGGGGAAACCACTTTAACTGTTTCTTTCTCTGTCTTTGAGAAAAGACACCTCCCAATGAAAGCTTCTGACTGCAAAATAAGGAGGAAAACAGGGGCATGCAACCCTACCCTCTATTCCTCTCTGAAATCTCTTAATGCACTTTGATATTGTAAATTCTTCCTCTTTGGGGAGACCAGAAGCCCACCCAACTCCTTCTCCACCCCCTTTTTGTTTTTCCAAGTTCACCTCCCACTGTGTGTTTGTATACTCAGACATACTCTCACTTCCTGTCTCCCCCCACAAAGTTCTCTTTATGTGTGTGTGTGTGTGGAGAGGTGTTCCAATCCACCTGCATAAATCTCACAAGGACAACCACAAATATTCCAGCTATGTTGATTTATGAAAGTCCTAGCAAGATTTTGCCAGGAGATATATCCTGTGAGTATTATGATTGATGGCTCACTACAAATCTTTCCATTTTAAACATTGCTTCTCTCATAGTCCTGTGGGGTGGGAGGAGGAATGGAAAAGAAAGGTAGAACGCTAACTCATTCAGGGTTTTTCTTTTGGTCACTCTCCTAGAAAATAAAAAGAGGGGGAAAATTTGACATAAATATTGCTTACTTTTGCCAAATTTTCTTTTGTGAGAGGCCTCATGTTTGTCTGCGGGAAAAAAATCTCCAATGGGACATACAGAATAAAATAACTGTGGGGACCTTTTCACCTATGTATACCAGTACTAACTGCAGAGAACTCCAGGTTAAAGTGAAATAAATTATTTTTATTGGAAATAACACACAAAACATTCACACACACAACATGCTGAGAACCACACAAGGCTACTGGAAAGTAAAGTAGAAAGGTTGGATAGAGGAATAGATTCAGAAAATAGGGTGATAGTTACCAGTCTTGAAGGGCAGAGTTTCAAAGTACTCAGAAGTCTTGAGGGTGGCACTGGAAGTTCTGACCCATGGGCACACTGAGAAAGGGAATGGCCACTCTGGTCCACAGTAGCACACCTTTCTATTGTTAGGGGACTAATCCTGAAGGGGATACTTTGGCTAGGACAAAGCTTAGATGGTCTCACACCGGGCAAACAAAGGAAACTGAAGCTTAACTGATTGCTTTTAATGTCTAGGAGAGTGGAATTGATGGGTTTATGACAACCTCACATTGCAGGATAGGAGGGAGTTCCAAGGGCATATTTCCTTGGGATTAGGGTTGGAAAGGTCACTTGATTGTTTAGGTTAGGTGACTCATTGCTGAGGTGCCCAAGAAAGGATTAGCACATACCTCCTTAATGGCTTTGTTTACCAGGGACTTCTGCTCAATCCTAGTTTGGGCTTGCTAAAATATTTCTAAAGACACCTTCCTAGGTCCTTGTGACCTCCACCTGACCTCCTTTTGGATCACCCCAGTCTACCTGACCTCTTCAAAGTGTCCAATATTTCCAATTATGAGATTATGGGGAGGGGGTAGGAAGGCATGCTAACACCACTGCCTCAACATGCACACAACAGCCTCCTCCCAAAGCTGGAGGCTTTTGTGTTGATAGGTATACAAGAGTCTCCAGATTTAGAAGTGGGGAATAGGATCCTTCTTATTCCCCTCCCCGAAGGTGGAGGCTTTTGTGTCAATGGGCATTAGTGTCTCCAGCTTCGGAAGTGTGGAATACTACCTCCGATGTGCAGCAGGGGCAGGCTGCCGAGCAGACCTCAACCACTGTCTGAAGCCCATTGCCTGGAGCATTTGCTGTTCCCCTATGAGAAATGTGCCTGCGGTCTAGGCTTGAGACAGGCTGTCTCATGACCGGTAGGCAAAAAGGGATGGAGGCATTGTTCAAAGGAGGAAAACCATTTTCATTTCCTAGGGTTTATGGATGAATGTGTGAACCAAGGCCAGCAAGTCAGTTGCTAAAAACGTACAAGTCACAAGTTGAGTCAAATCAGCATGTCATTATTTCCAAGTTGAGTCAATCAACTCGAGTCTACACCTGTCCTTTTTTTAAAAAAATTGCTGCATTGACCACATTCTGGTGGTGTTTGGCCATGCCTATCCTAGCTTCCATCTGTGAAATATTGGAGGGGATTCTGTTTTCAAACAGCCAAAAGAAGTGCATGTGTGTATTCATTAAGACAAGCAGCTATTTTTCTTTCATCTCTCTGGGGGTGGGGGGAACAATACAACAACTTCAAGCCATCTCCACCCTCTAAATATTTACTTATCTTCCATCAGGGAATAATAATATAGTGGAGCTCATGGTGCCATCTCGTTTTCATCCTCTGATTCACATCCCCCAAACCAACATTCTCTGCTTGCCTTCTCCACAAAAACAATCCATTTTTCTCTTCTTCATCTTTGTCCCAAACAGCAACCAAGCTAAGAGTATGTATAGCTGCATTTGCTAATAGCAATCTGTCCCTATCCCAGCCTGTTCCTTACTAATTACCTTGTGGATGGAGATTTATCTGTTTTGTCTTATGTAAGGGGCAAACATGACACTGCTTGGAAAAAATATTTTGAAGACTACAATTCTGCAAAGACACCAGCCAGCAGGAACTATGAGAGCTGTAGAATATAGAATCATAGACTAGTAAGGGATTGCAAGGGCCATCTAGTCCAGCCCCCTGCCATGCAGGAAGACACAGCTAAAACACTCCTGAAAGATGCACATCCAACCTCTATTTAAAGACCTCGAAAGATTGAGAGTCCATCACCCTCCTAAGCAGACTATTCTATTGTCAAAGAGCTCTTACAGTAAAAAGTTCTTTTGAATTCTGGACACCAGGGTTTGAATCCTCACCATGAAAATCCACTGGACAAGTCACACATTCTCAGCTTCAATAAACCTCATGATAGGTTCACCCTAGAATCATAAAGTTGGAAAAGACCACAGGGCCATCTAGTACAACCCCATTCTGTCATGCAGGAATACCCAATCAAAGCACGCCCAACAGATGGCCATCCAGTCTCTGTTTTAAAACCTCCGAAGAAGGAGACTCCACCACACTCCCAGGCAGTGCATTTCACTTCCAAACAGCTCTTACTGCCAGGAAATTCTTCCTAATGTTTAGGTGGAATCTCTTTTCCTTTACTTTGAGTCCATTGCTCTGTGTCGTTGTTTCTTCTTCTTCTTCTTCTTCTTTTTCTTCTTCTTCTTCTTCTTATTATCTCTATTTCTATCCTGCTTTCCCCCCCATTTTGGGACTCAAAGTGGTGTAAAATAAAAAGACATTGCTAAAATCAGCAAAATACAAAAGTTAAAACAATTAAACAATGAAAAAGTTAAAAACAGCTAAAAAATTTAAACACACACACACATATGCACATACACACACACCAGCACAGCCATTAGCAGATATCAGCAAAGGCCTGCCAAAACAAGAAAGTTTTTACTTGGCTCCCGAAGACGGGAGGGTGCCAATCTGACTTCTCTGGCAGGGAGTTCCAGAGCCTGGGGGCAGCCACTGAGAAGCCCCTCTCCCAAGTTCCCACCAGATGTACCGGGGAGGATGGTGGGACAGGAAGAAGGGCCTTCCCAGCAGATCAAAGAGCCCAGGCTGGTTCATAAGGGAGAATATGGTCCTTCAAATAACCTGGATCTGAGCCATGTAGGGCTTTAAAGGTCATAACCAGCGCTTTGAATTGTGCCCAGAAACAGACTGGCAGCCACTGGAACTGCTGTAACAAGGTGTGGTGAACTCCATTAACACCTACTCACACACACAACAAGCATCAGTTCAGAATACTTTATTGTCAGGATCTAGATGCATATGGTAACACTCCAAAGACAGTTCTGAGGTCTTGGCACCAAAACCCCTTCATTAATACATTCTGCCAGTTTCGTTTTCCCACCACCACCACCACCTGGCAATTACAAGGACAGGTTGCTTACCTGTAACCATAGATCTTTGAGTGGTCTTCTGTGAATTCACACAGCTGGGTTACTCCTGCGCCTGCACAGAGCATCGGAACCTTCTAGAATCGCTAGGCAGAACATGCTTTGATACATTTTTGGCGGTAACTCCGCCCATCCCAACGGTCCCTTAAAAGGGCTTCCCACTCAAATTCCCTCAGTTCCTTGAATGACGCTGCAATTTGCAGCATCAGGAACATTAAGCATGTTTATATGATGTAATAAGACATAGAGGGGAGGATGGGCGGGTCTGTGTGAATTCTCAGAAGACCACTCGAAGATCTATGGTTACAGGTAAGCAACCTGTCCATCTTCTTCGTGATCTCTGTGAATCACACAGCTGGGTGTAGACTGGCAAGCTTCACTCTTGGAGGCGGGTATGTCCTACACCACATATGGTACATATACACAACAACTGAAATAGAAACATTAAGAGCACATTCTTAAATGACCTTAGCAAAACATAAATAATAGCAGTGACTTGGCAACATAAACACCCACTCATTGTATAGAAGATAACAATACAGCCTTTCCAAAGGCTGCCTCGTTCCTGGAACGAGAGTCAAGTCTGTAATGAGAAATGAAAGTCAAAGGTGACGACCAGGATGCAGCTCTGCAGATGTCCTCTAGAGGCACTCCAGAAAGAAAGGCTGTCAAGATGGAGACAGCTCTCGTGGAGTGTCCTCGAATCCGTGAAGGTAGAGGCTTCTTTGCTAGTTCGTAGCAGAGAGCGATGGTCAATGTCACCCACTTTGATAGTCGTTGCGAAGAGATGGGGTCTCCGAGCTTCTAGTCAGCATAAGATACAAAAAGTCTAGGAGATTTTCTGTGGGACGCAGTCCGTTGAATGTAGAAGGCTAGAGCTCTTCTAACGTCCATGAGATGAAGAGTGCGTTCAAATTCGTCCTCCGGGTCCTGCATCAAGGCAGGGAGAGTGATGGATTGGTTGAGATGAAAGTTGGACACCCCCTTCGGAAGGAGGGAGATGTTGGGACGGAGCACCACTTTGTGCTTATGGAAAGCAGTGTATGGAGGATCGGACCTCAAGGCACAGAGTTCACCAACCCTACGCGCCGATGTGATGGCCACAAGGAAAGCGGTTTTCCAGGAGAGCAGTCGGAGGTCAGTGGAAGCCCGGGGTTCAAATGGTCAGCGAACCAGTTGTGAAAGGACCAATTCGAGGCTCCAAGCCGGAGTCGGTTCAGTCACTGGAGGATGTAAGTTGGCATAGCCCCTCAAAAACTTCTTTACCATTGGGTCAACAAAGGGAGACTGCCGGCCTCTCGCCTGGAACTCAACGGAGATAGCTGCCAAGTAGCACCGGATCAAGGATAGCGACAGGCCCGCCAGAGACAGTTGGAGGAGGAACTCCAGTACAGTCAGGATGGAGAACGGTTCAGGATTCGGTTCCCGGAGGCCAAGAAAGCTTCATATTTCTTCCACTTGTAGTGGTAGGACTTTCGAGTGGATGGCCTTCGGGCTGCCTCAAATAACAGCCTGAATGTCAGGATGAAGAGATGCAGGTCGCCTCAGCACCGAGGTTGAACCCGACAGCTTTGGGCCCGAGGATCGAGTTATAGAGTCAATCTCCAGGCTGTCAGGCACAGAGTGTCCAGATTGGGATTCCTGACTCTGCTCTCGTGAATGGTGAGCAGGTCTGGACGGGAAGGCAGACGGATGAAGCGGCGGTTGGACATATGTAGCAGAGTTGCAAACCATGGTTGTTGAGGCCACCACAGGGCAATTAGGATGGCGTTTGCTCGATCCCGACGAAGCTTGGCAAGTACTCTCATCAGAAGAGGGAATGGAGGGAACAGGTAGAGTAGCGGGCCCGACCATTGGAATAGGAAGGCATCTCACTCGATCCCGGGACGCGACCTCTGGAGCAGAACTGGGGATACTGAGCGTTCTCGGGGGATGCAAAGAGGTCTACTTGCGGTGACCCCCAAGTCTGAAACAGGTCCAGGGCTACTGACCTGTGGACGCCACTCGTGGATGGAGAGACTCGAATGGCTAACCCCTTCGGCAAGAGTGTTCTCCTCCCCTGGAAGATGGATGGACTGAAGAAGCACCTTTCTGGAGACACACCAATTCCAGACGTCCAGCGTAAGCTGTAGGAGTTGAGGGGACCTCGTGCCTCCTTGCTTGTTTAGGTAGTACATGACAGAAGTGTTGTCTGTCAGTACCAACACAGTCCTGCCTTTTACCAGGGACTCGAAGGCTTGTAGTGCTTTCTGGACAGCGAGGAGTTCCAGGACGTTGATCTGGAGAGCTTGCTCCTCGGAGTTCCAGGACCCCCGAATCTCATAAGAGGCGAGGTGGGCTCCCCATCCTTGTAGTGTCGTTAAGGAGACGTCCAGCTGTGGAAGGTTGAACGGCATGCCCGATAGGACATTGTGTGACATCAGCCACCAATCCAGGGACCTTTGGACCGCTCGTGGCATCGTGAGCATCTTGCTCGGAGAGTCGCGGGGAGAGTCGAAAGCCTGCAAGAACCAGTGTTGAAGAGGGCGAAATCGAAGCCTGGCGAGTCGGGTCACGTAAGTTGTGGCTGCCATGTGCCCCAGAAGCACTTGGACTGAGTGAGCAGGGATTCTTCGGGTGCGACGACAAATATGGATTAGGGACCGAAGGGTATTGAAGGTAGGTATGCTGCTGCAGACGCGGAATCCAGACGAGCTCCAATAAACTGTATCATCTGAGCTGGCTGGAGCTGGGACTTCTCAATGTTGACAAGTCCCAGGTAGTCTAAGGCATCTAAGGTGAGGCCAACATCGAGTTCGAGCTGCTGTCGAGTCTCTGCCACAACCAGCCAGTCATTGATGTAGGGGAAGACTACGATGCCATGCTGCCAAAGGAAAGCCGCCACTACAGCCATGCACTTCGTAAAGACTCGCGGAGCAGTTGAGAGGCCTAAGAGAAGCACTCTGAATTGGAAGGCCTCGGTCCCGACTTGAAATGCAAGAAAGCGCCTGTGTGCCAGGTGGATCCCGATGTGAAAGTAGGCGTCCTTCAAGTCTATGGATACGAACCAGTCGTACCATTTCAGAAGTGGAAGGATGGAGGCCAAGGTGACCATCCTGAATTTCTTCGGGGCTATGTACTTGTTCACCCCATGGAGATCGGGAATCGGCCGCAGACCGCCATCCTTCTTGGTGACCAGAAGGTACCTCGAGAAGAAGCAGAGGTGGTGAAGGTTGGGGTCGACGGGTTCGATGGCCCCTTTCTGCAACAGGGTCTGCACCTCCTCGAGGAGAGGAGGGGAGGGTGGTGTTGATCGAATTCATCCCGCCAGAGGCAGAGTGTCGAATTCTATCCAATAGCCTGTCCGGATGATTTGAAGCACCCACCTGTCTGATATTATAGAAGCCCAGGCTTCTTGGAAGTTGGACAGTCGATCTCCGAAGAGAGAAGTCTAAGAGGAAACAGAAACATCATCAATAGGGGCATCAGAATTCCTTTCGGCCCAGATCCCTTGATCTCTGCCAGGATGGTTGCTGGTATTGTGAGCCTGAGCCCTGGCTCCTCACCAATGAGGCTGGAGAGGCCGAGGGAGCAAACCGGGACCGGCGGTAGGTCTGGCCAGAGTACCCTCTTCAGAACTGTTGGCCGTAAGATGGGACTTGCCAGGAATACCTGCCTCTCGGACGGTACTGTGAGGTGGAGGTGGAGCCCATACCATTATTTCCTGGCAGTGGTCCTCATCTTTTGGGTGAATTCCAACCGCTCGTCGGTTGACCCATTGAACAAGCCTGACTCATCGAAGGGCAGATCTTCGATGGTGGCTGATGCCTGTGGTGTGAGGCCTGAAGAGCGCAACCATGCATGTCGGCAGAGCGCTACGGAACCAGTGATGGTTTTCGCTGCGCAATCCGCCACATGCCGCACCAAGTTCATCTGGAGTCCCACAAGGGACAGGGCCTCCGACTGAATGGCCTCCGCCATTCTGCGCCGTTCCTCCAGAAGGTCTTGCAAAAGGGGGCTCATCCTTTCCCATAAGACCTGCTGGTATGCTCCCATGCAGGTGGAATAATTGGCCACACGGAAGCTCAGGCCAGCCGCTGAATATATCTTCTTCCTGATGATGTCGGGGTCTGGTGGAGAAGATAAGGGTCGGCGTTGCTTTTTGTTCTGGGCAACCTCGATGACCACCGAGTTCGGCCGTGGATGGTTGTGCAGCCAGTCAGTATGGTCTCCCCCAACTCGGTACAGTCGGTCTATTTTCTTAGACGTCGACTGTATTGAAGAAGGGTTCTCCCAAGACCTTGAGCCATTTTAAGTAGAGAAGGTAGCACCGGGATGGTAGTCGATGGAGGCACCTTTGATTGGATCCGTTGGAAGATTGGATCAATGGGATCAGCTGCTCGGTCCTCTAATTTGAGGTTGAGGGCATGTGACATCCTGATCATGTGTTCTCCGAAGGCATGGACGTCGTCAGTCGGCGAGGCGGACACGTCATCAATCAACTCAGCTTTTGGAGATGGCATATAAGGCCTATAAAGATCCCAAGAAGCAACAGAGGATGAGGTCGAACCTTCCGATGAAGGACTACGGGCCCGTGGCATCGGAGGGGTCCGAGGTAGAGGGCGATGCTCAGGAGGAGAGACTTGGGTCACAGCATCCCTCGTAGACGCAACATCCAGAGTTACAAGATGTGGGGACCGAGCAACCGGGCGCCCCGCGATCGTGGTATCAAGTACCTTGCCCCTAGGGTTAAAGACCTGCGATCCAGATGGTGATCCAAGATTCGCCCTGCAGATAGACCGAGCCAGGTCGTAGGCAGAGTATACCGGGGTGTCATCTCTGATGGCAGTTACATTGCTTTGAGGTACGTCTTCGGATTCAATGATCTCTACCTCCACATCTGAAGACTGATTTTCCAGCAATTGAGCTCGAGACACAACCAGAGCTGGTGACGTGTCAAGGCGTACAGGGGGTCTCGCAACCTCAGTCGAGGGCAGGTGTTCCAGTGTCACATCCTCGACTGATACCGACGGAGAGCGTGAACATCGAGAGTTGGACTCCACAGTGGTGGACACCGGCAGTGGTTGCACAAATGTGTCCCCAGCCTCTGAGCTTTGACGAGGAGGGACCTCAGGGACCGCGCGCTCCACAGGCTTGGATTTTTTCACCCTGTCTTTGGATTTTCCATCACCGTGTTTGGAGACATGCTTCTCTTTCCTCTTCTTCTTGAGAGGTTGAGAAGAGGAAGCAGTACTAGTAGATGGATGAGCCTCGGTGGTAGATGGAGTTCTCTCCTGAGTAGCCTCCTTAGATGTCGAGGGAACTAGCTCTCGAATCGGTGTTGAGCGGTCCCGAATCGAATCCGACGACACACATCGAAGCGTAGAGTGTAGAGCTTCGGGGTCAGACATGGTGGAACGGCGTCTGGATGGACTCCGGGACCGATGGCGTTTCCTCTCAGCGGACGGAGGGGAGTGAGATTGTTTACGGCCGTGAGGCTCAGAAGGGGGAGCCGACACAGAGGCAGAGGCCGGAGCAGAAGCAGGGAGCAAGGCCTTCTCATACAGAAAGGACTTTAGGCGCAAGAGCCTGTGTTTTCGGGCCTGCGGCATGAACACCTTGCAATGGACGCATGCGTCGACATTGTGAGCCTCTCCCAAACAGATTAGACAGCGGGAATGACCATCCGCAGCAGGGAGTTTTGCTTGGCAAATAACACAGCGTTTGAAAGCTCCTTTGCCAGACATGTTCTCCACAACAACAATAATAATCACCAGGAAAGAATCGTAGTCAAAGCCAGTCCGAGGTCAGTAACGATATCTGAGGTAATGCCAAAGCCGAAGAGGAAAGCCAAAGTTGTAGTCAAAAGCCAGAAATAGGTCAAAAAACGGAGTGATCAGAAGTCAATACCAAAACCAGTAGGAGAAAGAGAAAACCGTCGCCAAGAAGGCAAGCCAAGTCAAACCAGAACACTCAGAGAAAAAAAACACCTAGCGAACAAAGGTTCCTTCAAGCTGCTAACGTGGCGGAAAGAAAGGAACTGAGGGGATTTAGGCGGGAAACCCTTATAAGGGACCGTTAGGGTGGGCAGAGTTACCACCAAAAATGTATCAAAGCACATTCTGCCTAGCGATTCTAGAAGGTTCCGATGCTCTGCGCAGGCGCAGGAGTAACCCAGCTGTGTGATTCACAGAGACCACGAAGAAGATCTATCAGTTCTATGCAAACCTCCTTAAACATTCCCAGGAGAATGATCTTGGCACCCTGAGTAGCTTTCTCCCAGCCAGGGCCGGTTTAAGGAATTTTGGGGGCCCCATATGTTTATCTCAGGTCAATGTAACCTAACTTATTCACAGTACAGGATGTTCAGATTATTACATAATTTGCCACCAATAATTTAGTTTAAAAAACTATACTATTGGTACTACCATAATATTTTTTGTTTATTAGCAATTACCATAATGGTGTAGATTTCCTCAAAGAAAAGAAAGAGTGGACCACAAACTGAACATGAGTTAGCAGTGTGATGCAGCAGCAAAAAAAGCCAATGAAATTCTAGGCTGCATTAATAGGAGTCTAGTGTCTAGATTAAGGGAAGTAATAGTGCCACTTTGTTTTGCTTTGGTCAGACCTTACCTGGAATACTGTGTCTAGTTCCGGGCACCACAATTGAAGAAAGATATTGAGAAGGATGGTGGGAGTTCTGGAAGCCCTTATGCCCTATGAGGAGTGGCTTAGGAGCTGGGTATGTTTAGCCTGCAGAAGAGAAGTTTGAGAGGGGACAATGATGGCCGTGTTTAAATATTTGAAGGGATGTCATACTGAGGCTGGAGCAAGCTTGTCTTCTGCTGCTCCAGCAACTGGGACATGGAGCAATGGACTCAAACTACAGGAAAAGAGATTCCACCTACGGTAAACGTTATTAGGAAGAACTTCCTGACAGTAAGAGTTGTTTGAATCTGCTGCCGCCTGGGAGTGTGGTGGAGTCTCCTTCTTTGGAGGTTTTTAAACAGAGGCTGGATGGCTATTTGTCAGGGGTGCTTTGATTATGTCCTCCTGCAGGGCAGAAGGGGGTTGGGCTGGATGCCCCTTTGTGGTCTCTTCCAGCTTGATGATTCTATGGAGGCTGGGAAAGTTACTTTTGGATTACACCTCCCTGCAAGCACCCTTCCCAAGGTCTGGTTGCCTTGTTTCTTTTTCAGCATTCTCTAGCTCAGTGGTTCTTAACCTGGGTCCATGATGTCCTCACAGGAGGTCCACAAAGGCTTGAAGGCTGCTTGGCCCAACTTCTCCCTGTAGTGGAGTGGCCACTTGACAGGAACCAAGGCAAAGGCTGACTGGCCTGGCCTGTATATTGCCATTCAATCCATCCAGCCACAAGCTTGCAGGAAAAAGCAAGAGTACCTCTGAGGGAAAGTTTGATGTATGGTGTGATTGCATTATTATTATTATTATTATTATTATTATTATTATTATTATTATTATCTATTGTTGTTATTACTAGGGTTTTAAATCTTGAGTTAAGCCTTTGAGTTAAGTCAATAAAAAATATTTAAAGGGGGTCCCTGGTAAAGAAAAGGTTAAGAACCACTGCTGTAGCTCAATGGCTCTCACATAACACTAATGGGATACTGGTGTTTTAGTGACAACAATAAAATCACTGTTCCCAATAATATTACTCCATTTTTAAATATTCTTTATGTTTTTCCATTAAGAGAGCCAGGGTGGTGTAGTAGTTTTAGCATTGCACTATGACTATGGAGACCATGGTTTGAATTGTTACTTACCCTCTTCCCCCTTCCAACTATCTCCTCCCCTTGCTGGAATCTTTCTCTTTCTCTCATTTCTTTCTTCTGTGCCGTGGCCCCCCCGCTCCTGCTTCCTCGTGCTCGGCGTTGGCGCGCACTCTCTCCAGCTTGGTGTGTGCATGCGCGCGAGCTCTGGCCAAGCAAGCAAGTGAGCAAGCAAGGAGGGAAACAGGCAGGCGGGCGGGCGAGTGAGCCGCGAACCAAGCAAATGAGTGAGCAGGAGCAGCGAGGCTGCAGCAGAGCCAGCAGGGAGCGAGCCAGCACATCTAGAAGGGGACTGGGAGGGGGGGGAGAGGACCCTGCCTGCTGCCCTCTCAGCCCCTCCGCCTCACACCCACCCAGTGCACCATGGCCTGGCCTCTCCCTCGAACCCCCTTGGGTTTACCCTGGGCCGGAGCCGTGGGGCACCCGGGGCCCATTTCTCAGTGAGGGAAAGAGGAGGCGGAGGCGGAGGCGGTGTGCAGTGGCTGCCTCACCCCCCACCCCACCCCTGTGCACCCTTCTCCGTGTCTCCCAGGGGAGCCTCTGACCACTCCGCCCCATGTGAGGAGGGAGTCATGACGGGGGGCTCCGCACGATGGGGGCCCCTGCAGGATGGGGCGCCCCATGGCTGTGGGTGCTGCGGGTGCCTTAAACCGGCCCTGCTCCCCGCGCATACTAGACCCAACTGCCAGAATGCCCTTCACTCATGTCAGGTCATTGGTGCAATTACTCACAGGCGTAGCAATGCTAACTACTACACATCCCAGCAATCTAAATATTATACGGCAGCCTCACATAGATCGAGTCACAGATGTAACTAAAGCCTGTGTCACCATGGCCAGATCTGACAGCTCAAGGAACAGGCACAGGTGACACACAAGGTTTAACTGTGCAAATATACTCCTAGCCACAGCTGAGATTTGGGCTTCCAGACTCAGATTTGAATCTAGGAGCACCTCCAACCTGTGAACCTGTGTCTTTAGGGGGAGCATAACCCTATAGGCTGAATCCCTATTCCCTGATCTGCCTTTTGACTGACCAGGAGCACCTCTGTCTTGTCTGGATTAAGTTTCAATTTGTTTACCCTCATCCAGCCCATTACTGATGCCAGGCACTGGTTTAGGATAAAAACAGCTTCCTTGGCTTGTGGTGGAAAGGATTGAAAAGGGTGTCATCCACATACTGTTGGCACCGAACCCCAAACTCCGGGTAACCTCTCCCAGTGGTTTCATGTATATGTTAAACAGCATGGGGGACAGAACTGACCCCTGAGGGACCCCACAGGCCAGTGGCCAAGGGGTTGAACAGAAGTCCCCCAGCACCACCTTCTGGATTCACCCCTCCAGAAAGGAATGGAGCCACTATAAAACAGTGCCCATGAGCCCCATCCCAGCAAGGTGGCCCAGAAGGATACCATGGTTGATCGTATTGAAAGCCACTGAGAGATCCAGCAGATCTCTCCCCCTGTCCAGTTCCCTGAGTAAGTCATCCACCAAGGCAACCAAAGCTGACTCAGTCCCATAACCAGGCTTGAAACTAGATTGAAATGGATCTAGATAATCCATTTCATCCAGAAACCCCTGGATCTGGGAGGCTACCACATGCTCTAGAACCTTGCCCAAAATGGAATATTAGATACTGGGCAATAATTATCCAAAATGTTGGGATCCAGGGATGGCTTTTTTAGTATTTGTTTTGTAACCACCTCCTTCAGGCAAGCTGGAACTCTGCCCTGTTTTTACAAGGCAGTAACCACTCCTTCTACCCATTTAGCCAGACCTCCTCTGGCTTTTTTTAATGAGCCAGGAAGGACAAGGATCTAACATACATGTGGTGGCTCTCATTTCTCCAAGAATCCTGTCCACATCCTCCGGTTGCACAAATTGAAAAGTATCCATTGTAGGTGGACAAGCAGGGGCCAGAGTTACATCCACTGGATCTGTATTAATCATAGCATCCAAGTCAGAGCAGATCCAAGTGATTTTATCTGCAAAGTACCGGGCAAATTGTTCACAGCAAGTTGATGAGTGATCTAGATTTTCCTCTCTTGGGACAGTATGTAAAAGACCTCTGACCACACAAAACAGCTCCTCTGGCTGGCTCCCTGCAGACACAATAGAGTCGAGGAGAATTTTGCCTTAGCTGCCTGTATTGCTCTAGAGTAGGCCCTAAGATGCTTTAGCCTGGGCTTGATCGGATGTGCTCTGAGTTCTTGTTGCCTCTTCCACCTTTTTGGACCATGAAATTGTTTTCTAGGCAAGTAAGGAATTTGCTAGACCTTGAAGTTTTGGTTGAGTTAGATTGCCAGCAAATATCAGGATAGTTGAAGTCACCCATCACTACGACATCTCTTCCTTCTGCGTGTGTGGTCATCTGTTCTAGAAAGGCATCATCCAATTCCTCCGTCTGACTTGGGGGTCTGTAGTAGAGTCCCAGAATAATATCCCTGTTGTTGCCCTCCCCTTTTATTTTTATCCAGATGCTCTCAACCTGGCTTCCAGTACTGATGTCATGGATCTCTTCAGTGGTATAAATATCCCTGACATATAATGCTATTCCTCCTCCTTTCCTGTTTGGCCTGTTTCTCTTATAAAGGTTATACCCCTCTATTCCTAAATTCCAATCATGCAACTCATCCCACCAGGTTTCAGTAATGCCTATTATATTATATTTATTTTGTAGAGCTAGGAGTTTGAGTTCATCTTGCTTATTTCCCATGCTCTGTGCCAGTCCAACCTCCTGCCATGCAGGAAATCACGATCAAAGCATCCCTGAAAGATGGCCATCCAGCCTCTGTTTAAAGACCTCCAAGGAAGGAGACCCTACCACGCTCTGAGGGAATGTGTTCCACTGCTGAACAGCTCTTACTGTCAGAAAGTTCCTCCTAATGTTGAGGTGGAATCTCTGTTCCTGGAGCTTGCATCCATTGCTCCGTGTTCTAGTCTCTGGAGCAGCAGAAAACAAGCTTGCTCCATCCTCAATGTGAAATCCCTTCAAATACTTAAAACAGGGCTATCATATCACCCCTAAACTGTCTTTTTTCCAGGATAAACATATCCAGCTCCCTAAGTCTCTCCTCATAAGGCATGGTTTCCAGACCTTTCACCATTTTAGTCGCCCTCCTCTGGACACACTCCAATTTGTCAATATTCTTTTTGAATTGTGGTGCCCAGAACTGGACACATTATTCTAGGTGAGGCCTGACCAAGGCAGAATAGAGTGGCACTGTTACTTCCCTTGATCTAGATACTATACTTCTATTGATGCAGCCCAAAATCGTATTGGCCTTTTTAGCTGCCGCATCACACTGTTGACTCATGTTCAACTTGTGGTCTACTAGGACTCCTAGATCCCTTTCTCATATGTATTCTTGTTCAGCTAGGTCTCCCCCATCCTATATCTATACATTTCGTTTTTCTGCCCTAAGTGCAGTACCTTACATTTCTCCGTGTTTCATTTCATTTTGTTAGCTTTGGCCCAGCTTTCTAGTCTATTCAGGTCATTTTGAATTTGGATCCTGTCCTCTAGGGTATTGGCTACTGTCCAGGCTTCAGATTCAATTCAGCAAACCTTTATTATAGAAACTGCAGCAAACATCACCCACTGACTTTCGTTGTCAGGACTGACCAGTCTTCAGCACAATATATTTAAGGCATATAGCAAATTAAAACTTTTGGGCTGGCCATAATCTCATTTGTTATTTCAGCAAAACATTTTTTTTCTCAGATGATCTAACATTTGTTTCTACCCACCATTTCCCCACAACACTGACGTTGGCATGCCAGAGCTCGGCTAACAAACAGGAATAGGATAACAAGCAGGCTTGGATATATGTTCCCCAAGATGTACTGGCCTACTACACATCCCATAATTCCCACATGATAATTCTCATGGCAGGCATGCTAGTTGTACCAGCAACTGACAGGATCCAGCTATCATCTCCTACAAGTGATAAGAAAAGTGTGACTTCTTCTTCCCCTGAGAAGCCCAGCTGTACATGGAGGAATCTCTTGGTACCAGGGATGAGGCTTCAGGGAGGGGGCTTCCAAAGAACTACTATCTGGAGGCTGAATTAGGCCTGGACATTCCCTTCCCCTCCCCTGTTACAAAGCCACGAATTTGTGTGTTTTGCTGTTTTACATAGCTGTTCCTCTGCATAGCTATGTAAATTAATATACACCAGAGTAAGAGGGTTTCCAGAATCAGACTTGAGTATAAAGTTACTCAGGGGGGAAAGGCACTGCATACGCTCAGAGCCACTGTGATCTTTGGTTTGTTTTTGTTTGTTTTTTTTAGGAGGGAGTGGAAGAATACTTCCTTTCAGGAGAAAAAACTGTGTTTGCCATATTTTTTGAAAAACAGAGAAGCTTTCCAATTCTCCAACAGAGGACATCTGATATAATAAGGGACACCTGCAAGCCTGTTAAAGGATAAGCTTTCTGGCCCTCAAATAAGGACCATCCTTTACCGTAAGGGACACCTGGCAACACTAGGTGTGAGATTAAGTCATCATTGCAGCTTTGAATTCTGCATCCTAGGAATATACAGCTGACTTCCTAGAAATGACCTATAGCTGGGAATAGTAGGCTGGAGTAATAGAAAATTCCTCTCAGCATGAAGCCTGCCAAAAGCTTCCTCCTCCCTCTACCCGTGCCATCATCTTCCCCTTCCTTGAGTTCTTTTTATGAAAAGTAGGTCAAGGCTTTGAAGTGCAAAGGCTTGGGGCTTTCTGTTTGTTTTGATCACTGCCACTACATGGCACAAATGACTTGGCCCACCAGTCGCTTCTACATAGCTTGACTGAGCATCACAGACACGCAGGTTTTTTCCCCACTCTATACACCTTCAGTCAGAAATAGTAAAACCTGAACAGAAGTCAGCTCTTTGAAGCCAGAAGTGGAGGGGAGTAAAAGCCAGGGGTTTTTAAGACCCCTTGAAACTGAAGTACTTAGTTAAGAGAAGAGCCTGGAAAAGTTCCTTTTAGACAACAATGCCCAGTTCCTTTTAGACAACAATGCATGGGCACTTTTGAACATGCTGGCTGGGGGATTACTGGACAGACATATACTTTTTTAAAAAGTTAACGTCCAAGTTCCAGTGACTGTTTTTTGAGTTGGAAGCAAAGCTACCACATGCACGTGATGTACAGGCTAAGAACACTTTAGGAACAGTTTTTATTAGTTAACAGTAAAGCTTTATTCCAGTAAGCAGAGAAAACCAAGTACAAAGGCATTGCCGAGACTAAAGGTTAGTTTCTATTTCAGCAGTATATCAAAACCCACCAATTTCCCTACTATACACAAGGATCATTATTAGTCAGCAAAGCATAAACATTTCACATGCCCAGCTGTAGTCCACTCCTGTCCCCCAACTCCAGGCCTTTCATGTTAAATGACCTTGAAAGTTTAACTGTACCACATTCCTAAGCAAACACATCAGCTATCTCTACAGCATGATTACAGTCTTTAGCCAGAGCAACACATTATAGTACCCATCATCCTAAACTACAAAGCCAAGCACTGTCATGTCAGGACCTGGCTGTGTCTTTCATGGCAGTTGTGTAGTAAAGGGAGGAAAATCCAGAATGATACCACACCATGGAGAAGGAATTAAAAGCCTCTGTCACTGACAGGTTCCTGATCTGGATTGGGTCTTCCCCATACCCTTTATTTATTTATTTTTTAAGAAAGGAATCACAACCATGCTAATTACATCAATGGTGTCACATCTGTTTGTTTCTTCTTCTTCTTCTTCTTCTTCTTTTTAAAGAGGGATGAGAGAAGTGCAGCCAGTGAGCCCCAGGGTTGTTTTTGAGCCCCCCAGGGATCATTTCCCCCCTTTCCCCAAAAAACTTTTGTCCCCAAATGCCCTCTGGGAGTATACAGGACATTTTCACCATGTTTTTGCCTCCTAGGCCAATATAGGGCCTGGGAAAGCCTTTCTTTGAAACAGGAATAGGAAGTGACTTGGCTGACTTCCTATTGTTTAAAAAGGTCTCTCCTGGGTTTAAAATGTACAGGCCATGGTGAAAATGCCCCCCACATCCCCTAGAAGGCATTTGGGGGCATTTTTTGTGGGCGGTGCAGTTTTTGGGGACTGTGGCTTCCTAGCCTTCCTTGCCCACCCATTGCTTAAAAGCGTCTATCCTACTCTCTTAGTGTTTTCATACCACCTAAGATAGCCCTCTGGGTGAAGAACTAAATAAAGAAATAAATAGCTCTTCACCATATCTTTAGAGGCAACTCACACCCGCTCCTTCCAATCATTTTATTAGAGCTAAATGTTTTTTTAAACAAAGCCTGTGATATTGAAAATTGCAGAGCTCACTTCCTAGTGTTACTATAGATCATGAGTAAATTAAGACTTTCGTACTCTTGAGTCAATAACAATTCAATAGTACCTACCAAGTTATAAAGTGGTTTATTACCTATTGATTTTCCCCTCTAGTGTGAATTATGCCTCTTTTAGTCAAGAATTAATTAAGGAAGACCCCTCCCTTTTTCCTTGGAATGATAGTCTTAAAACAAATGGATTGGAAGGAAAAAAGAGGATGTGCGATAAACAGTTTGCAGAGAGCTACAGTTTTGGTGGTTTTGCCTAAAGAGATGAAGATTTTTGGAAATACAATAATTTCTTTTTTTTCTGCAACCCCCCCCCCCTTTTAAAGTCCAGTATCATGACATCATTATTACTTGCTAAGGGTCATGATGTTTGGTGAGGTCAGGAGCAGGAGTCAGTGGATCTTGGACCATATTGCTAAATTGGGGTAAGGGGGAATTTAAAAATTAACTAATAGAACAAAGGGAGGAATTTAGACTCCACACTTGGAATATATGTTTGCAATGTTTGCAGAGACAGTTGCTCAGAAGTTGCAGGTGTTGGCCAAGAACTTCCTGAATGGATTGCTTGATCAGTCCTCCAAAGTGGAGGGAACAAATTCAGGATGCTGAACAGCTGTGGGGAAGGGGGGAACTTTCTGTCAACTGCATATCTTTGGGTACTGGGACAGTGTCTTCCAAAAAAATTTTTTTAATAAAAAGTTTTACTCAGTGCAGAGCTTGGAAAACTCACTTTGTTGGATTGCATCTCCCAGAATCTGACAACTAGAATGGCCACTGACCATGCTAACTACTCTCTCACCTCTTCCCACTTTCTCCCTTTGTTCTTGGCTTACTTCAGTTTGTGCAAACTGAGTTCAAAGTAAAAAAAAAATTGTACTCAATTAATTCAGGAGCGGGAGAGGAGAGGGCAGAATCTTGCCCTTCCCTGCAGACTCAGGCAAATGCAAACTGCTGCAGCCCCTCAGCCTCTGCATTCTTCCTCACACTATTGACATCATGATCACACTCTGATGTCGCTTAGCCACATGTGTCCAGGTTTTCATTGATGAAATGTCAGAGGGTATAGCTACATGCAAGCATGCCTTACACCCCCTCCTTACGATATATCATAACTGACAATATTAAGATACTTCGGGGGGGGGGTTTTCAGTAGACCAGGGTGGACCAAGAGTGAGGTCAGATGGAGGTCACCAGGATCTGAGGAAGGTGTCATGGAAAATTACCAGCAGACACCCAAGCTAGAGTTAAGCGAAGGTCCTAATAAGCAACCATCATCAAGGTGGTATGTGCTAATCCATTCTTGGGCCCCCTTGGTGATTAGTCACACAGCACAAACAAACAATTGACCTGCATACTCCACATCCCCAGGAAATATCCCTTCATGCCTTTTCGTAGGAAGGTAATGAGTCTAAAAATAAAATTGCAGGATCTAGTCCTTTAAAAACAACAAGAATTATCTCCTTTTTAAAAAGGTAAAATCATTCAGTCACATTTGACTTCACGCTTTATGCAGAGTGCGATTAAGAAACAGACTTAAGCTCTATTATCATTTGAAAGTGTATTCAGAGATCTGGGATCCCCCAGTTAAATTAGACTCATTACAAAACAAAGGAGTCAGTTTAAAATGCAAAACAAAGTTTACTGAAGGTATATCAGTCTCAATCTACATACTAAAACAAACATAAGAAAAGGTCCCTAAACTGACTAAGAATGGGTAGGAAAGACTCACCAGCCTTGGCTGGGTTCCGATGCATCATGGCATGGTTACAGGAAAGCTTAGGATACCTCCATTCTCATGGAGAGTCAGATTCAGAAGAGGAGTCACACAAAAGCAATAAAATTCAAATTAGGTCATGTGTGAATCATCCAGCACTTCTAGTTGGCTAGAAGTGCCCAGTGAAGTAAGAGAAGGGAATTTTGGGAGAACAAAATGCATGCAGGGAAAAACCCTAGACTTATCTAAGATTGTGAATGAGGTACACAAGATTGCTTTTACATTACAATGATTATTTCCCCACATACAACACCTTTCCTATCCTACAGTATGAAGGTTGTCATAAATCAATCAATTCCTATTTCTCAGCCATTAAGAGCAATCAGCAGAATTTCGGTTTCCTTTGTTTAATGGTGGGAAACCTCTTATGGCTTTGTTCTAAGCCCAAGCACCTCAAACACACGAAATATAGTATAAATATTAGTCCATAAACAATAGTTAGGTGTGCCACTGTGACTACACCCAGACACTCTGTCAGCGACCCCCCCGAACGGAATCCAGTACCACCCTCAGATTTGGGTCTGAGTCCTTCACTTCTCTGTCTTCAAGACTGGTAACTATAGTCCCTACTTCCAAAATCTATTCCTCTATCCAATCTGTCCACCTTTAACTCTTTGTGAGCCATGTGTGGTTCTTGTGAGTGAGAGTGTGGGTGTGAATGCTTCTGTGATATTTTCCAATGGAAAAAAACCTTTTTTTATTTTATTTTGCTGGGAGTCTTGGCAGTTAGTACTGGTATACACAGGTGAAAAAATCCCAAAAGTCACCTGACCTCTCGCAGCCATCCATTTGCACTCATAACTAATAACTGAGATTTTGGCATCACAGGTGGGTTCCCACAGATACCCCACCTGTTCAGATAACATATGAACTTTCTGAATTGTTTCTGGAAACAAATTACAGGAATACCTCAGTTAATCAAGCATCTGAAAAAGAAGTTCCTTTTTACAAAGTTTTTTTATGCCCACCCAGCCCTCCTTTCTTCACAGCCCCTGACTAATTGGGAGGGTTTTTAAAAAATAATGTTAGCATGCCCTACTCCTCCTCCCCATGAGTTTCCATAACTTGACATATTAGATAGACACTTTTTGTGATAACATTGGCTTGGGTAGACTGGGGGTCAGTTGAAGGTCATGATGACCTGAGACGTGTCTAGAAGTATAATGGTGGGAAAACCCAAAGCCCCTATAATGCCTTTATGCTAACAACTCAGTCATTAATCCTTTTTTCCAGCCCTGGGTGTTTCAAGCAATAATTCAATCAAGCAAAGTGACCACTCCTAATTCCATACACTACAGAAATCTCTCTTCACACCCCCTCTTGTCCAATCTTATGAAGTTGTCACACGCCCATCAATGATCTGTCTCCCTGCAATTAAAGCAATCAGTTGAGTTTCAGATTCTTTCGTCTATTCTGTGGGAGAACCATCCAAGCTTTGTTATTATTAACTCGCCCCTCCAAGACACAGAATAGGCTATAAATATTAGAGCCCCAACAATAGCAATTTGTGTCACAGTCAACACAATCAACAGTTTCGTCACTGTTGTGTGACAGATCCAGCCACTCTCTTTCTTGGTGCACCACAGATCAGAACCTCCTGTGCCACCCTGAAATGCCTGTCTGAGGATCTTCGCTGCATGAAATTATCTTCTCTTCAATACTGGTAACTATCACCCTGTCCTCCTGGACCTCTCTCTCTATCTCACCTTTCTGCCTTACCTGCTATAGCCTTGTATGGTTTGTAAGAACGTATGTTCGCGAATGTTAGTTTACTTCCTGTATTATCCCAATAATATACTTTATTTTACTTTAACTGGAGCCTTCTCTACAGTCAGCACTGATATACATAGGTGCAAAGATCCCCAAAGTTATCCTCCTCTTGCAGGTCTCCTATCTGTACCCCCACCTCTCAGGATAACAACAGATTGGCAGGATAATGAAGGAGGAGGATTTGTGAAAAGGACAATCAGTAGCGATCTCAGGGAAGAAGAAAAATAGGAAACATCTAAAAAAGTCAATGTGGCTGCACAACAAACTCAAGGAAAATGAAAAAGTGCATGTATAAAGAATAGAACCAAGCACGAATTAACATGGAGAAGTACAACTGTGTAGCCCAAGCTTGCAGGAATGGTATAAGGGAAGCTAAAGCTCAGAACGAGCTGAGACTAGCTAGGCAAGCAAGGAACAACCTAAAAAGATGTTTTTTACAGATCTGCTTGAAGCAAAAGAATGGCCAAGGAAACTGCTTAGTATGCATGGTAAAATGCTAACAGATCATCACAATGAAAAGGCAGAATCGCTCAATACTTCTTTTGCTTCAGTTGTTACACGAATTACAAGGGGGTTGTGGGAACACCACGTGTGACCAGATATTAATATGGGGAATTTTAATTAGCTCAATATGGCAATGAGAGGCTGCGTAACTATGGGATCTTTTGACCTATGTATACCAGTACTAACTGATAAGACCTGAGACTCACAGCCTGGTGATAAAATAAAAATGGTTTTTATTGAAAAATAATCTCAGAAGCATTCACACCAACTCAGGCTTCAAGCAATCACACAAGGCTAGTGAATAGGAGGAGATATTTGGATAGTGGAATAGAATTTGGGATGATGGCCTATACTATACCTTATGGGCTATACTATACCTGTCCGAAGAGCAGAGATTTGTACAGAGAAGAAGTACAGCTATGTGCACTGGGTGACACAGCAAACCAACAGAGTGTCTTTTAGGAATTTGGAATGCCTTCTTCCTTAGGTTTTTGAACGCACCTCGAGTCCTTGCATTTGGGGGGCCCTGGTCTACTACCAACCATGAAGAATGCCACTAATAAACCAATTCATGCAATATAGCCAATTGATGAATTATTGGAAGAGGGGGTATCAGGTGAGGTAACTGAGAGCCCGTCTACATGGTAAAAAAAATACGTATGCTGTTTGGAAGATTGCTCTTCCATACACATGGCCGTTTGGATTGATACATGTCATTCAGAAGGGGGGCTAGCAAATCCCCCGTAAAGTATGTGGATTCAGCGTTCGGAAGGATGAGAGGATCTCAGCCAAAAATCCATACACCCGTGCGAATGGTTGACGGTCTGTACGCTCCGTTCGCACACATACGAACAGGCAGTGTAATCTGATTGGCTGGCTGAATAGAAGGGGCGGAGCTAGCACAGAGGGGAATTGGGAGCATCCGCCATGTTGGATTCCTGGCTAGCGAGAGTCTGGTAAGTCCGTGAATTATATTTATTTATTTATTTATTTTTATTTTATATTGTAAATAGGGAAAACCGTCAGTCCGCAAAGCATGAACCTTTAAAAAAAAAAAGCAGTGGGAGATTTAAAACTGCTGCTTGGCTTGCTCACTCCAGCCAGCTGGGGGTCATATGGAGTTTAGGGGGGGTTAAAAATCGTGTAGGCGGATCATATGCATACGAACGATGGCCTAATCGTATTTTTTTTACCCCTAAATGGATTTTTTAATAATCATATAGACGCACCCATAGTTTTCTTTCAAAAAGAGAACTGCCTGTTTCTGTGCATCAGCAGAGACTTTGCCAAGGGGTCTGGGTTGCAGATCAAAATTGACAAGGGGATAGTCAGGAATCACCTAGTTACTGAGTTCAGATCTGCATGGTTAGACAAACTGCATCCCAGAGTACTGAAGGAATCTGCTGATGTACTCTCTGAATGGATTATAAAGGAGTCTATCTGTAAAGTATCTAGATGACAATTCAGTGACTAGTAAAAGCCAGCACAGGTTTGTCAAGAAAAAGTCCTGCCAAATTGATTTTAAATCTTTTTTTAATCGAGTCACTAGTTTAGCAGATGGTGGGAACATTGTAGATGTTATTTATCTGGACTTCAGCAAAGCACCTGAAGGGAGGCATGGCTGACCACCAAACAAGGTGGACACATAGAGGCTGAGCTGGGATAAGCCTCATATATTTTATAAATTTGGAGTGATTAATAGTTTAGAAAAAAAATCAGTTGGAAAGAAAATTCTAATGTGTGGAATGAAGAGACCTGTGGGCCCAGTCCATTACAGATTTCAATCTTATCAGCAAAAGAATCTAACTTGATATCAGAAGAGGAGGACAATACTTCTGATTCCAGTATGGCACATGATCCAAATAAAGGAGGCAAAGAAGGGAAGAATGCATCTCAATTCTGTGAGTTTGAATTTTTTTAAACTCCTGGAAGAGGCTGCTTGTTGCAGTGGGTGGAGCTTCTGTGAGTTTGCATTTTTTTAAACTCCTGGAAGAGGCTGTTTGTTGCAGTGGGTGGAGCTTCTGTGAGTTTGAATTTTTTTAAACTCCTGGAAGAGGCTGCTTGTTGCAGAGGCTAATATTAAGTTGCCTCCCACTATCTTAAAGATCCTCTATTTTACTTTGAAGGAAATCTTCCTCGAGGTGACAAAGCTTCGTGAGAGATGCTTCATTAGGCACATCTTCAATATCATGCATATGTCACATAAGAACTTTCAATTTAGCATCTACTAATTCCAAAGGTAAGGATTAGTCTTTTTGGAGATCTTCGACTAGGTTTTCATGTAAAATTACCAATAAATCAGAAAAGGGGAGAGCCATTGCTAATTAGAATCATAGAATCATAGAATTGCAGAGTTGGAAGAGACCACAAAGGCCATCCAGTCCAACCTCCTGCCATGCAGGAAATCACGATCAAAGCATCCCTGAGAGATGGCCATCCAGCCTCTGTTTAAAGACCACTGGGCTAGAGAATGCTGGAAAAGGAACAATGCAACCAGACCTTGAGAAGGGTGCTGGCAGGGGGATTTTGAGAGGTGTAATCCAAAAGTAACTTTCCCATGCTCTGAATGCAGCCTAGAATCATAGAATCATAGGGCTGGAAGGGATCCCAACAGCCAGGGCTGGTTTAAGGAATTTGGGTGGCCCCTGCAATGCTTTATTTTGGGGCCACCATATGTTTATCTCAGGTCAGTGTAACCTAACCTATTCACAGTACAGGATGTTCAGATTATAGTAGGACCCCCATATCCATGGATTCATTATCCATGGGACACAAAACAGCACACGTACCATAGAGTCTTCCTAGAAAATGTGTCCTCGCTAGCCCTTTTCTAGGCCCTCCAAGGCAACTCTATAGTATTTTAAACCAGACGTCCCATTATTTTCAATGGTGTTCACTATTATCCACAGTTTTCAGAACCCATGCCCACACAGAACCAATCCCCAGTGGATAAGGGGGGCCTACTGTATTACATAATTTTCCACCAATAATTTAGTTTAAAAAATTATATTATAGGCACTAACAAAATATTTTTTGTTAATTAGCAATTAACGTAATGGTGTAGATTTCCTCAAAAAAAAAGGAAGTAGACTACAAGCTAAACATGAGTTAGCAGTGTGATGCAGCAGCAAAAAATGCCAATGCGATTCTAGGCTGCATTAATTGGAGTATAGTGTCTAGATCAAGGGATTAGTGCCACTGTATTCTGCTTTGGTCAGACCTCACCTGGAAGACTGTGTCCAGTTCTGGGCACCACAATTCAGGAAGGGTACTGAGAAGCTGGAACGTGTCCAGAGGACGGCAACCAAAATGGTGGGAGGTCTGGAAGCCATTATGCCCTATGAGGAGCAACTTAGGGAACTGGGTATGTTTAGTCTGGAGAAGAGAAGGTTGAGAGGTGACATGAGAGCCATGTTTAAATATTTGAAAGCCATCTGTTGTGAGGGCTTTGATTGTGTGTTCCTGCAGGGCAGAAGCCGGTTGGATGGGATGGCTGTTGGCAGGGCCGGTTTAACCTGTCTGCCAAATCAGCATTGGCAGGGGGCCCCAAGGTCAAGAGGGGGCCCCGAGGTCAAGAGAGGGCCCCGTATTGGCCTCCTTAATATGAAAATAATGGGATTTCTGGTTTAAAATACCATAGAGTTGCCTTGGAAGGCCTAGAAAAGGGCTAGGGAAGACACATTTTCTAGGAAGACTCTATGGTAGGTGTGCTGTTTTGTGTCCCATGGATAATGAATCCAGGGATACGGGGGTCCTACTATAATCTGAACATCCTGTACGGTGAATAGGTTAGGTTACATTGATCTGAGATAAACATATGGGGGCCCCAAAGTAAAGCATTGCAGGGGGCCCCAAAATTCCTTAAACCGGTCCTGCACCTAAACATTAGGAAGAACTTCCTGACCGTAAGAGCTGTTTGTAAGTGGAATACACTGCCTTGTAGTGTGGTGGAGTCTCCTTTTTTTGGAGGTTTTTAAACAGAGGCTCTATGGGAAGCATATCCTGCCTGTGTAGATGGGCCCAAGGAAATAAAGCTTGACCTGTGAAAGAGTGCGATGTTACTCTATTGTAGAATCATACTGTAGCTGTGCCTGCCTGCCTATAACAGGCAGGGTAAAGAGCAGCTGCCTCCAGAATCCTTTACTGAATGTGTATGAACAGCAAAACAGAGACTGAAGGTTAAAGCAACTAAGCCTCCCTCATGAAATCTCCTCAGCATGTTAAAAAAAATAGATCTTTCAATTTGGTCACCAAAATGTAAATCATAAGAAAAGTGGAGGGTGGTGAAAGAAAAAGTAATACCTGGATGCATTTTGGAAGAATTTTCATGTGTCTCTAGAAAGTTCAAAATGTTTTTTACTAATGGAAAGCTTATCTGACCTGGTTGTTTCACTTCTTATTATCAGTTTTGAATAAAAAATTTGCTGAAACATGTTCAATTGCTCTTTGGGGTGTGTGTGTGGGGGGGGGCATAGGAACCTAAATCTAGGAGATTTTCATACACTCTAAAAAAAACCCACGGAGGTCAGGAGGAGGACAGTGCTGTCCTGCTTCTGGCGATAGATTTCGCATGCCCATCCTCCTCCTGTCCTTCCTCCATGCTTCCTCTGCGCTGGAGGGAAGAGAAAGGCGCCGCTTTTCTTGTACCTTCATCATGAAGGAAGCACGAATGAAGGATGAGAGGAAGACGGTGTCATGTGAAATTGATCGCTGGAAGCGGGACAGTGCCGTCCTCCTCCCGACCTCCGTGGTTTTTTTTAGAGCATCCGAAAAAGTCCCCATCCTTTCCATATTATTTCTGCCTCTCATATCAAGTTTTCCTTTAAAGAAAATTTGGATCACATTTACTTCATTAACTGAGGCATACCTTGTCATTAAAATCAGCAGGTCATCTAGGCAGTGCTAAAATGCCAGTCTAAAGGAGGCTGCTACATTCCTCACCAGCATGTGATCCTGAATGAACTTGGTCTCCTGCCAAACCATTTTGTTTGCCTGTTTGCAAAAGGCATCACCCAGCCTGCAAATAATATGAATATAAGGATAAAGACAACTTGTTTTCTTCCTGTCACCTTTCCTTCTTTACCAAGCCATCCTCCTGCAATGTGCTAGCAGTTTTAGGATAGTAGCGTCTTTCTTTCTTTCTTTCTTTCTTTCTTTCTTTCTTTCTTTCTTTCTTTCTTTCTTTTTTTCTTTTTCTTTCTTTCTAATTGTTTAGAAATTGCAGGTTCATTCACAGAATCTTGTCTGACAGCTGGCTGGATAATTTGTCTCTCAGCTCAGGGAGGGAATGATGGAAGTCAATTTGACAGCTGCATGGCTCCCTGAGGATCCCAGGCCTGGAGCGCATGGAGCAGTGACAGACGGGGCAGCGCTCTGCATACCAATGAAGTGTCTGCCAGCAAGTGCCGACTGGGTCTGGTGAAATGAATCACATATATCCAGCTAGGGGACAATTATGGTTATTGCAAGAGGGGGGTGAGGGATTGCAGGGTAGGGGCTTGGAAAAAGAGCCAACAGCTCCTTTTGGAACTATAAAATGTTATGTCTAAAGTCCTAATGGTAGTTCATCATCATTAAACTCAATAGGCCCCAAAATTCAAGGAATTTTGCCTATATGCAGGACATGTACCTTAATTCAGTGAAACTAGCACTTGCCAATTAGAAAGTTGTGTTATGGCAGAAATGACAATGCCCCATCCTAGACAATTGCTTTCTGGTGCTGCAAGGGCCCAGAGAGGATTCTGCCCAGTGCAGGAAGGATAACAGGGTGGAGTCCAACCTCATCTTCCTTGGAAGGGAGTTTCCCAGCATGGGACTGGCCCCTGGGGCATGGCCTCTCTCCCACCCCCATCAGGTTGGTGGGTTGATAAGAAGAGATCTTTCCTCAAACTTCTTTAATGATTACTATTGGAAGCATTGAGAGCCAGTGCAGTGTAGTGGTTTGACTTTTAGACTATGGTTCTGGAGACCAGGGTTCAAAGCTCCACTCAACCATGGAAACCCACTCTCTCAGACTCTGAGGATTGCAAAAGCAATCCCCCCTCCCAAACAAATCTTGCCTTAGGGTTACCATAAGTTGGAAACAACTCAAAGGACTTTTTCAGATGAACCTTAAATCCTGAAGAAGCCGTCGGGAGAGGAACGCAGCTGCTCCGCGGCAGGGGGCAGTTTCTGACGACGACGTCACTCTTGCGTTACCCTCCGTGTTCCTTCCGTGTCGCATGGAAGGAAAAGGCGCCAGTTTTTATTCACGAAGAACAAATTCATTAATTTGTAGAAATTTTCTTTCAATGTATAGCTTCTTGTAAAGCTGATATTTACCTTCCAAGTTTTCCCCCACTCTTCTAATTTTATTTCATGACCTATTTGTTGGGCCCATTTGATCATGTAATTTTTGACCACTTCTGTTTCCAAAGTCAATTTCAATAGCAAACTATATATTTTTGCAATCAACCTTTTCTTTTCTCCAAATAGAATTTTATCACATTCTACCTCTTCTATATCAATATCTTCTATTTTGGAATCTATTTTAAATTTTTCATATAATTGCCAATATAAAAACCAATGACACGGGACCCCTTCACTTTTTAACTCCTCTTGTGTTTTCATTTCAAGTCACCCTTCTTGTTTCTTAAGTATCATCTTGTATGTCAGCCATCTTCCCATATATGGGCTTTCTTTTTTATAGAAAGCCTCATGGATTGAAATCCACCAGGGTATTCTTAAATATAACTTTCTCTTGTATAATTGCCAAACTCTTAACAGGGCTCTTCTAATATAATGATGGCTGAATTCCTTATGGACGGTTGCCTTGTTGTGCCACATATAAGCGTGCCACCCAAATCTAAGATTAAAACTCTCTAGTTGTAACAACTTATCATCTTTTAGATTTATCCATTCTATTATCCATACTAATACGCATGCATGGTAATATAATCTTAGATCTGGGAGGCCTAATCCACCCCTTTCTTTTGCATCCCGTAATATCTTCATCCTAATCCTTGGTTCCCCCCCACCCCTGTTCCATATGAATTCTGATAGATCTTTGTTCCATGATTTAAATACTGTATCTGTGGTTAATATAGGGATGTTTTGAAATAAAAAAACCATCTTTGGAAGTACCGACATTTTTACCACTGAAATTCGTCCCAGAAAAGAAAGATTTAGATTCTTCCATCTGTTTAAATCTTTTTTTATATCAATCCATATTTTCCCATAGTTATTATCAAAAAATTCAGAGTTCCTGTTTGTAATTGTTATACCTAGGTACCTTGCCTTTTTTACTAGAATAAACTGTGATTTTTTAATTAATTCTTGTTCCTCTGTCTTACTTAAGTTTTTTGTTATTATTGATGTTTTTTCTTTATTTATTTTGAACCCCCGCTAGTTTTCCAAATTCCTCCATTGTCCATATCAGTTTCTCTATACCTTTATTTGGGTCATCTAGAAAGAAGACAAGGTCATCCGCAAATGCTTTTTGTTTAAACTCATAATTCTGTACCTTAGGTCCTCGAATCTCTGAATCCGAATTTATCTTTCTGATCAGAACTTCTAAGGTTATTATAAAAAGTAGGGGGGATAGGGGACAGCCTTGCCTCTCTATTTGACACAGTTTAGATTTTTCACCGTTCACTATTATTTGTGCCTGCTGGTTTTGATATATATTTTTTACCCAGTTTAGGAAATTGTTTCCGATATTCATTCTTTCCATTGTTAATACCATAAATTCCCACCTTACATTATCAAACGCTTTCTCAGCGTCTAGGAATATCATTGCTAATTTCTTTTCATTATGTTTTTCGTATAACTCCATAATGTCTAATACTGTCCTTATGTTATTTCTGATTTGTCTATTAGGTAAAAATCCGTTCTGATCTCTTTGAATCCATGTTGACAATACCTTCTTTAATCTTTCTGATAGAATTTTCGTGAATATTTTGTAGTCAACATTCAACAACGATATAGGTCTGTAACTTAATGGTAACATAGGAGCACTATCTGGTTTCAAAATCACAGTTATATCTGCTTTTTTCTTTTTTTAAAGAGTGTGTGGATGTGGAAATGGGAAGCAGCAGCCCTAGTGACATTAAATGTAGCTGACTGCATCAGTATGTGTTGCCAGTTTGGACAAGTCCTTAATGAACTTTGATGGTTTGTGGCAATATGGTATCACATACCCTTCAACATTTCACAGACAAAACCCAGGACACATGCAGCCAAGCCACATCAGACTGCAGTGAAAAGGGTGTGGCCAGGCAACATGAGGGCAAAAGCTATTATAAAGCAGAAAAACATGCAACCAAGACAGGGTAACTAGGGCTTTCCTAAACTCAGTATACAAATTCCAATGTTTCTCTCCTTAATGTAGTAGAATTGTATATTTATCTGCACTAATAACTTTTGTCCTCTTGTTTATTTATTTTTATTTAAATTAAATGTAAATTTTATATGCAACCTTTCTATATAAAAATATTTATATAATATCTATATAAAAATATTTATTTGCCACCTTTCTCCCAAAGTGGGACCCAAGGCGGCTTCCAACAGTCATCAATTAGAACAATTACAGTAAAATTTTAAACAATTAAAATAACAGATCAAATCATTTAAATATCATTTTAACAAAGTTTAAAATGATAAACATCTGTAGAGTTACAGTAGTCCAAATGGGATGTAATCAAGGCATGTGTCACTGTAGCCAAATATGACATTTCAAGAAACGGGCACAGCTGGCACGCTAGTTTTAGCTGTGCAAATGCACTCCTGGCCAGTGCAGAAACCTGCACGTCCAGGCTCAGAGTCAAGTTCCCAACACCCAAGCTGCAAACCTGAGATCTCAGGGGGAGTGTAACCTCATCCAACACAGAGTCCCTATTCCCTGATCTGCCTTTTGACTACCTCTGTCTTGTCTGGATTGACATTCAGGAGTAGTTGTACTGGCCATGCAGCAAAACAAAATCCAAAATTCACAAAAAAGTGATACCTTTATTAGCCAACCAAATGTAAAACACATGATGCAAGGTTTCTAAACTCTACTGGTGTTTTCATCAGGCAAAAGATGTTTAAAAAATAATAAAGAAAAGTTGGAATCACAGCTACATGCTGTTTCAGATGTTACTTGTGTTATTGGTCAGGCGAGGGGTCCCATGCAGGCAGAGGCCACTCATACTTCCTGACTATGTAGAATTGAGACAAAAGCCAGTAAAATTTCATAGAATCATAGAGTTGGAAGAGACCACAAGGGCCATCTAGTTCAACCCCCTGCCATGCAGGAATAAGCAATCAAAGCATGCCCGACAGATGGCCACCCAGCCTCTGTTTAAAAGCCTCCAAAGAAGGAGACTCCACCACACTCTGAGGCAGTGCATTCCACTTTCGAACAGCTCTTACTATCAGGATGTTCTTCCTAATGTTTCGGTGGAATCTCTTTTCCTGTAGTTTGAACCCATTGCTCTGTGTCTTAGTCCCTGGAGCAGCAGAAAACAAGCTTTCTCCATCCTCAATATGACATCCTTTCAAATAATTAAACATGACTATCATGACACTTCTCAACTTTCTCTTCTCCAGACTAAACATACCCAGGTCCCTAAGCCGCTCCTCATAGGGCATGGCTTCTAGACCTTCTACCATTTTGGTCGCCCTCCTCTGGACATATTCCAGCTTGTCCATATCCTTCTGGTATTGTGCCCAGAACTAGACACAGTATTCTAGGTGAGGTCTTGAAGAATATGCTATTGTTTTGTGGTGATGGGGAACTTTATGTAGCTTTAAAAAACAAGATTTTGTTTTGATTTTTGCCTGCTTCTTTGAGCTTCCCTCCAATTTGTATATTCACCCCCCCCAATCCCAACCAATTATTAAAAAGGGGCCATCATTCTCTAATACTTTCTCCCCTTAAGAAACAAATTCCCCATAAGAAAAAGGCTTTTCTATTCTTGTTGGGCTCATAGATATTCCTGGGTCACTACACCCCAGTCAGTATGGCCAATGGTCAGAGGTGATAGGATTTATAGCCCCCCCAAATATCTGGAGACCCAAGACTGAAAAACTCTGCAGAAGATTTCCTTCTAAAAACTAAAGGGATTTAAACTGGTGGAGTGTGTGTTTGTGTGCATGTGCCCTAGCAACCTAGCTACGGCCTAGCAATGGGCCATAAGAGCACCACCTTATCCGTTGTCCTACATTTTGATGCAAAAGGCAAGTTATAAATTGATGCCCTTCCTTCATTCTATGTACAAAAATCTACATGTCTGTCTTCTATCACTTCAGTTCTGCTTCATGTTCCTCAGCACCTGCTGTCTGAAACAGGTGCTTCATTCTTTTTCTTAATGGTAAATAAAGCTCATAACTTGGAAACATTACTTGTTTGGACTATAACTCCCAGAATCCTCAGACAACTTTGAAAAAGGCCGTACAATTCAAAAAGGATATTGACAAATTGGAGCATGTCCAGAGAAGAGCAACTAAAATGGTGAAAGGTCTGGAAATGATGCCTTATGAGGAGAGACTTAGGGAGCTGGGTATGCTTAGCCTGGAAAAAAGACGGTTAAGAGGCGATATGATAGCCCTGTTTAAGTATTTGAAGGAATATCACGCTGAGGATGGAGCAGGCTTGTTTTCTGCTGCTCTAGAGACTGGAACACAGAGCAATGGATGCAAGCTCCAGGAACAGAGATTCCACCTCAACATTAGGAGGAATTTTTTGACAGTAAGAGCTGTTCGGCAGTGGAACGCACTCCCTCGGAGCGTGGTGGGGTCTCCTTCCTTGGAGGTTTTTAAACAGAGGCTGGATGGCCATCTGTCGGGGATGCTTTGATCAAGATTTCCTGCGTGGCAGGGAGTTGGACTGGATGGCCCTCGTGGTCTCTTCCAACTCTACAATTCTGATTCTATGATTCTATGATTCTCGGATTTGTAGTGGAAAAGATCTTCTAGGGTTGCTCCTGAGTCCTAGCTCATTAGTCTAAGACAGTGGCTCTTAACCTTTTCTTTACCAGGGACCCCCTTTAAATATTTTTGTTGTCGCATACCCCCAAGACTTAACTCAAGAATTAAACCCTAAAAACAACAACAATAATACCTGAGGATGATGATGATGATGATACAATTACAGCATCCAATAAACCTTCCCTCAGAGGCACTAGAGGGGTAGGGAAAAATTTTCTCCTGCTTCTTTTTGCACATTTGTGGCTCAAGCAGCAATGCACAGGCCAAGCCAGCCAGCCTTTGCCTTGGCTCCTGTCACATGGGCTGAGCAGCCTTTGCGGACCCCCTGTGAGGACATCATGCCCCCCTGGGGGTCTGTGGACCACTGGTTAAGAACCAGTGGTCTAAGACTTGCCTCAGCATGTGAAATGCCAATTTCTACATATTTTCCAAAATCCATTACTAATTTCACTGAGTTGCAGATAACCCATTGAATCCTCTGAAGCAGAAAGCAGTCAGATGGGGGGGGGGAATCTGGAATGGCTTTGTCATTTTAACAGCAAAGCTCTCCGGCCCTTATGTTTTCTATAATTCTATAGCAGTTGGAGCTGGAGGCATATGGAGAACATTTTTTTTTCAAATGAGGGAATGGAAACGGAGAGATCAGCTAATTTGATTAGAATTTGCTTAGACAGCAAAATAACTGTCTATGAGTGGATGGGAAGATGTGTGCTAAAGCCATCAGTTGAGTCATTTAAAAACACACACAGAGACCCCCCCTCCCAAACTGGAACAGAACTGTTGTTTGAATGAATGCTATGGTAACTATACAGAGGCTAATAGGCAACCCTGCTCGATTAATTCAGACCTCTAGTGAATCTGTTATCACCATAGTAACACCATAGTATTATTGTGGGGGAAACATGCCGAAGTGTAGTAAGACATTAGCATCTGGTTAGCATCTGTAGAGCTACTTACTCAAGTTATAGTCTGAATGTGAAGTGAGGCTTGGGAGAAGCAGCCGTGGGTTGTAAAGGCCTGACTGGAGTCTCTAGAGGACCATATTTCAGAAGAGAAGTTCCTCATCAGGGTCTGTCGTGCATCTGGAATTGTTATCTGGAAGAGTGGGGCCTGGAGGTATCCTATGTGGCAAACAGATATGTATTCAAAATGGCAGTGATAGCTTTTACTTACTTTAAAGTTATTTTTTAAATTTCATTTTACCCTGCCTTTCCACCAAATCCAGGTTCAAGATGATTTTCAAAAATAATAAAAGAGCAACAATACAAAACCAAAACTAAAAACCAAAGTAAAACACAAAAGAGCTATGCAGAATTAAAAATGAAACTATCTAACCAGGAGCAGTTAAATAGATGCAACGAAAACTCAAATGCTTTAGTTAATTAAACTGAAATAAAACACCGTAATATTCCAAAGCAATCAAATTAGGCACTCTCTATCAGGGAATAGGAATTTTGGGACCCCCATATGTTTATCTCAGAGCAATGTAACCTAACCTATTCCCTGTACAGGATGTTCAGATTATAGTAGGACCCCCATATCCATGGATTCATTATCCATGGGACACAAAACAGCACACCTACCATAGAGTCTTCCTAGAAAATGTGTCCTCGCTAGCCCTTTTCTAGGCCCTCCAAGGCAACTCTATGGTATTTTAAACCAGACGTCCCATTATTTTCAATGGCGTTCATTATTATTCATGGTTTTCAGAATCCACCCCCCCCCGAAACCAATCCCCAGTGGATAAGAGGGGACTACTATATTACATAATTTGCCACCAATAATTTAGTTTAAAAACTATATTATATGCACTAACATAATATTTTTTGTTTATTAGCAATTAATGTAATGGTGTAGATTTCCTCAAAGAAAATAAAGAGTGAACTGCAAGCTAAACATGAGTTAGCAGTGTGATGCAGCAGCAAAAAATGCCAGTGCGTTCTAGGCTGCATTAATAGTAGTAGTGTCTAGATCAAGGGAAGTAATAGTATCACTCCATTCTGCTTTGGTCAGACCTCACCTGGAATACCATTTCCAATTCTGGGCACAACAATTCAAGAAAGATACTGAGAGGGATGGTGAGAGGTCTGGAAGCCATTACGCCCTATGAGGAACGGCTTAGGGAGCTGGGTATGTTTAGCCTGCAGAAGAGAAGGTTGAGAGGTCATGTGATAGCCATGTTTAAATATTTGAAGGGATGTCATACTGAGGAAGGAGCAAGCTTGTTTTCTGCTGCTCCAGAGACTAGGACATGGAGCCATGGGTTCAAACTACAGGAAAAGAGATTCCACCTGAATATTGGGAAGAACCTCCTGACAGTAAGAGCTGTTTGGAAGTGGAATACACTGCCTCGGAGTGTGGTGGAGTCTCCTTCTCTGGTTTTTTTTAAACATAGGTTGGATGACCATCTGTCAGGAATGCTTGGATTGTGTGTTCCTGCAGGGCAGAAGCCGATCGGATGGGATTGCTGTTGGGTCCCTTCCAGCCCTATGATTCTAGGCTGCATTCAGAGCCTGGGAAAGTTACTCTTGGATGACACCTCCCAGAATCCTCCTGCCAGCACCCTTCTCAAGGTCTGGTTGCATTGTTCCTTTTCCAGCATTCTCTAGCCCAGTGGTAGTTAACTTGGGTCCACGATGTCCTCACAGGGGGTCCTCAAAGGCTTGAAGACTGCTTGGCCCACCTTCTCCCTGTAGTGGAGCAGCCACATTACAGGAACCAAGGCAAAGGCTGGCTGGCTTGGCCTGCACATTGCCATTCAATCCACTCCAGCCACAAACTTGTTTTTGCTGGTCAATGACCGAATAAGTTTATACTACTACTACTACCACAAACTTGCAGGAAGAAGCAAGAGTGCCTCTGAGGGAAAGTTTAATGAATGGTGTAATTGTATTGTTGTTGTTGTTAGCTATTATTATTAGCTATTATTATTAGGTTTTTTAATCTTGAGTTAAGTCTTGGGGCAACAAAAGATATTTAAAGGGGGTCCCTGGTAAAGAAAAGGTTAAGAACCACTGCTTAGCCCAATGGCTCTCACATAACACTAATGGGATACTGGTGTTTTTAGTGACAACAATAAAACCATTGTTCCCAGTAATATTACTCCAAATTTTAATTTATATTCTTTATATTCTTCTGTTAAAAGAGCTAGAGTGTTGTAGAAGTTTCAGCATTGCCCTATGACTGTGGAGACCAGGGTTTGAATCCTTACTCAGCCATGAATACCCACTGGCTGACCTTGGGCAAGTCACACTTTCTCAGCCTCAAAGGAAGTCAAAGGCAGACCCCCTTTGAACAAACATTCCCTAGAAAACCCCATGGTGGGTTGGCCTTACTCAGAAATGACTTGAAGGCACACGGGCAAACACACACAAATTTCTTTTGCAGGTTGAACTCAGTTGGCAGGAAGGGGAGGAAGCTGAAGAAGACTAAGGGGGAAAGGGAGGGGAGAGGAACCAAGACATGTTAAAAGCAGCTGGAAGGATGGGCTGGAGGGGATCTATGTTCAAGGAAGAAAGAAAGAGAGAGAGAAAGAAAGAAAGAAAGAAAGAGGCCCTTTTTGAGGGAGACAACCCTCAAATTCCCTCTCTCTCACACACACACACACTCACCCTCTCCGACGTGCCTCTCCCTCCAGCTTCTGCCACGGAGGGCTGCTGTTTCTTTTTCTCTTTCTCTTTAGTTTTGGAGAGGCTGGTTTTTTTTTTGTTTGTTTGTTTTTTTAAAAAAGCCAGCAGGAGGTTTTTGGAGGAGGAGGGTAAGAGGGGGCTCCTCCCGGCTGTCTCCCGGCTGTCTCCTTTGTCAGATTAAGGAGGCCAACATGGGGCCCTCTCTTGACCTCGGGGCACCCTGCCAATGCTGATTTGGCAGACAGGTTAAACCGGCCCTGTCTCTATGTATGTGGCCTTTTAAACATTGACTCTATACCTATAAAACACACAGAACCATGAGAGTTGGAAGAGACCACAAGGACCATCCAGTCCAACCCCCTGCCATGCAGGAATAAACAATCAAATCATTCCTGACAGATGGCCATCCAGACTCTGTTTAAAAACCTCCAAAGAAGGAGAATCCACCACACTCCCAGGCAGCGCATCCCACTTCTGAACAGCTCTTACTGTCAGGAAGTTCTTCCTAATGTTCAGTTGGAATCTCTTTTCCTGTAGTTTGAACCCATTTGCTCTGTGCCCTAGTCTCTGGAGCAACAGAAAACAAGCTTGCTCCACCCTCTGTATGACATCCCTTCAAATATTTAAACATGGCTATCATGTTACCTCTTCACCTTCTCTTCTCCAGGCTAAACACACCCAGCTCACTAAGCCGCTCCTCATAGGGCATCATGGCTTCCAGACCTTCCACCGTCCTGGTCACCCTCCTCTGGACATGTTCCAGCTTCTCAATATCCTTCCTGAATTGTGGTGCCCAGAACTGGACACAGTATTCCAGGTGAGGTCTGACGAAAGCAGAACAGAGCGGCACTATTACTTCCCTTGTTCTAGACACTATACTTCCTATTTATGCACCCTAGAATCACATTGGCTTTTTTAGCTGCTGCATCATACTGCTGACTCATGTTCAGCTTGAGGTCCACTAAGATTCCTAGATCCCTTTTGCATGTACTGCCATCAAGCCAGGTGTCACCCATCCTATATTTGCGCATTTCATTTTTACTACTGCCCAAGTGTAGTATCCTACATTTCTCCCTGTTGAAATTTATTTTGTTAGTTTTGGCTTTGCTTTCTAATTGGTTAAGGTCATTTTGGATTCTGATCCTGTCATCTTGGGTATAATTTTACATAATGTTATGCAAGCATGTATGCACATGACACAAAAGTATGCATAGTACTTGAGTAAAGTACTATGGCATGAGTAAGGCATGAGTAAAATTCGACCTATGTAAGTTATTAAATGACAACCAATGCTTGAGGTTTGAGTGTTGGACTAGGATGCTGGGAGACCATAGTTCAAATCCCTGCTTGGCCAATGAAGCTGACTGGATGACCTTGAGCAAATCACTTTCTCTCAGCCTCAGAGGAAGGCAATTGTGACAAACCGGGTCAGAATAAATCTGGTATAGAAAACCAGAAAACCGGCAGTGTGGCATAGTGGTTTGGCTGTTGGACTATGACTCCAGAAGACCAGAGTTCAAATCCTCTTTGACCTGGAAACTCAGAGGAAGGCAATGGCCAATCTGCTCTAAACAAATCTTGGAACAACAACAACAAAAGTGTTAGGGTGACCTTAGGATCATGATAAGTCAGAAATGACCAGAAGCCACACAAAAGCAAATACAAAGGGTATTAAAATTGAGATTACACGTAATTAATACAATCCTGTGTTGCATTAAGAATTTTTAGGACATCATAATTGTTATGTAATTCAGAGGTGTTCAGGTTCCTAGTTGGAAAGACAGACTCAGAAATCAGGGGCCAAGGCTGAATCTACACAGGCTAAATAATGCATCCTTACCTAAGTCCCAGTCATGTTGGAACACACAATGTTCCTTTTGTTCTGATGTGAAAAACTTATTTTTGATTCCTGAGGGCATTAAGGTGATTTTTAAAAACCTCCAGTTTACTCCACTGTTTTGGAGAAGAACATGCTTTTTTAAATGTGTGGTGTGACCCCCAAATTGGGATCTTGGTAGACTGGGGTGGGGTGGGAGTGGGGGAGGCAAGGTTGGTGGGTGGTCACCTAGGTCAAGTGTCACTCTTTTAGGATTAGGTGTTTGTATGTTAACCTTCACAGACATACCATTGCACACAGCCATAGGTCAGCATTTCACCTCCCCCTGCTCTACCAGCTTCACTTTATCTAAGTGCAGGCGGGCAATCAGAATGACAGAAAAACAAAGGCTATTTGATTAAGCAAATATGTGAATATGTGCATGTGTGACAGGAATCCAAAAAAAGCTACTGTGGTCATGTGACTCATATGATGAACACATGCATGCAGTAGAAACACCCTCTTGGGACTGATGTGGCTATGTGGCTTTCCAAACTGATTTCAATTTGGTGTAAAACTGGTGTGCATGGCAGTAAAGGGGTCAAACTGCGGATATTATGCAGTAGAGCTTGGTTACAGCCCTTGTGTAGATTCAGCTCAAGATTCAAGAATTAACCTCAGTATTCAGCGGTAGTGGAACTGGGATTTTCTGTCTTCCTTCATCCCATCATGGTGCCCAAGTGCTGCTCCAGAGAGTTCCTCAGCCTTCCAGAGCATGATTTTAGGAAGTGGAAGATTGCTTAAGTTTAAGCAGGATGCAATAGAACTATATCACTGGGTTTTGGCCAATCAATCAGCCTATTTTGGACCAGTTTTATTTATTTATTTATTAGATTTATACCCCGCCTTTCTCCCAAGACAGGACTCAAGGCAGCTTCCATTAAAGAATCACGTCTACAGTCTTGGGCAGGGGGTCTCCAAAATTCACCTTTCCACCCAGAAGGACATACCCTCCAACACTTCATGTATGAAAACTGGGACACATGTGGCCAAGCAACATGAGAGGGTAGTCAAGATGGCAAACATTATTAATCAGGAAGAACTCACAAGCTAGGTGAGGCTACCTGCTGGGGGTGCTCCAGTTGGAGATCCTGCATGGGTGGTGGTGGTGGAGGAGGAGGACTTGATGGCCTATGGAACCCCTTCCAACTCTAGGATTCTAAGAAGATTTTGCCTGAACCAATTGGGAAAGGCAAAATTTTGCCGCCTCTTCTCCTCACACCCCTGCTGAGTTAATTGAGTGCAAACCTCTTCTGCTTTTTGAACTCCATTTGCAGCAATTGAAGGAAGGTGAGGACAAAGGGGGTAGGGGGAGGAGGAGAGAGAATTTGGACATTCTAAAAGTATCTGAAAAAAGTGGAATGACAGATAATTAATTGGGATGGTCTCTGCCAAATGGAACGGTATTGGAAGAGTGCACCAAACATTGTTGAATGTTCCTCACCACTCGATATTCTGGCAAGGGCTGTAGGAAGCTGCAGTCCAATAACATCTAAAGGGCTGCAATTTGCCCACCCTTGACCTGGATGTTCAGGCTGCGGCTGTAGTCAGGGAATATCTTCCCCCAGCTTAGCCTGATGTGCTAACTAGACTAGCTCCTGAGATCAGATCTATCTATGATAAGACATGCCTTTGTTACATAATTACATTGGCTCACTGCAATATGTTCCATATGGGGTTGACTTTAAAGAGTCTTCTTAGGAAACTTCAGCTGGTCCAGACTGCAATCTCATACCCTCTAACATTTCTCAGATGGACACCAGAACATGTGTGGCCAAGCAAGATCAAAGCAGGAAAAGAGTTAATTGAGTGCAAACTACTTTGCACTTTGAACTCAGTTTGCAGTAATTGAAGGAAGCTGAGGAGAAAAAAGGAAAGTCAGAGGAAGACAGAGAAGCCGGGTCACTTTAAAAACAGCTGAAAAAGTGGGATGGTAGAGAATTAATCAATGTTTTCCTTGCTGAATTGGGACAGTTGGAGGAGCAATGGATGCAAGCTCCAGGAACAGAGATTCCACCTCAACATTAGGAGGAACTTCCTGACAGTAAGAGCTGTTTGGAAGTGGAACGCACTCCCTCGGAGCGTGATGGGGTCTCCTTCCTTGGAGGTCTTTAAACAGAGGCTGGATGGCCATCTGTCGGGATTGCTTTCATTGTGTATTCCTGCGTGGCAGGGGGTTGGACTGGATGGCCCTCGTGGTCTCTTCCAACTCTACAATTCTATGATTCTATGAGGATATTTAATCTCCCTGCTGGTTAAGATCAAGTGGAGAAGCCCTTTTCTGTGTCTTGCTGGCTGGGAGTTGCAGCTGTCAGCAGTGTTGTTGTTGTTGTTGTGGTTGTGTGCCTTCAAGTTGTTTCCAATGTATGGCACTCTATCACAGGGTTTTCTGAGGGCTGAGGGTGTGTGACTTGCCCAAGGTCACCTATTAGTTTTCATGGCCAAGCAGGGATTTGAACCCTGGACTCCAGAGTCATAGTCCAACACTCAAACCACTATGTCATGCTGGCTCCTTAAGCAGTGGTATACCTGCTTAGTTGACACCTGGTGTGGATTATTTTTTAACACCCTCTCTTCTGTACAGCAAAATTATTTCTAGTAATAATCATGAAAAGAAACAAATAATAATAATAATGACTAGCAAAGAAATGCAGATAGTGGAACTTTTCCTTTATTGAACTTTGTATATACAATCATGCTAGTATATAAATAAATATATACAGTAACACCTTCCTCCAGTATTTGTGTGTAGGGGGGTTGGTGCTATTTATTTTATTTATTATTTATTTAGGTATTTACACCCTGCTCTTCAGCCACAAAGGCTATCAGAGCAGCTTACAAATTGCTTAAGCAATAGCAATTTACACATCTACACTGCATTAAGCAGTTTCCAATGTGTGTTAGCTAATTGCTCCCACAAGCTGGATACTCATTTTACCGACCTACGAAAGGATGGAAGGCTGAGTGAACCTTGGAGCCTTCTGGTGGTCTCTGTGGATACTGAAAACCACAGATAGTAGCAAACGCTGTGCGATGGGGGGAGGAAGATTTATGGAGGAGGAGAAGGAAGGAAGGGAGGCAAAGAGGACGAGGAAGGAAGGGGGGCAGCCCAGTGAGTTCCTGCCATGGAGAGAGGGTAAGGCAGATGGGAGGGGAGGGAACTGGGCTGGAGGAGGGTGGGGGCAGGCTTCCCTGTCCACCCCTCTCCACCTCTCCCTCCCCCATCCACACCCCGCCACCTCCGCCACACCACTGGAAACCCCCTCGGGGAAGGGAAGCCAGCTCTCCTCCTCCTCCTCTCCCTTCCTCATTCCCCCCCCCCCCCGCTGTCACCAACCACAGATAACTGAATCAGCGGATGGCGAATCAGTGGATACAGGGGTGCTACTGTAAATAAATAAACTGTAACCTTGCCTTTGCACTTGCTTCCTTGACTTTCTTCAATAGTCATTCCAAGGCTTTGCTAATGTTTGCTAGTAGTATGTGATGTACAAGCTAGACCCAACTTCAGGAACACATTATTTCAGGTTTTATTCCAGTAAGTAGAGCAAAATCCAGTATAGAGGCATTGTTAAGACTAAAGGTTAGTTTCTATTTCAGCAGTATATTAAAGCTCACAATTTCCCCCTCCACATGCAAGTATAATTATTGGTCTAGCAAAGCACAAAAAATTCATATCCCCAGCCATAGTCCTCCTCTCCACTCCAGACCTTTCATGAGAAATGACCTTGGATGTCTAACTGTACCACATTCCTAAGTAAACACTTCAGCTATCATTACAGCCTGATTACAGTTTTCAGCACACTACATTACTCATCATCCTAAACTACAAAGCAAAATACTAACTGACATGGCAGAACCCAGCTGTGGCAGGCTCCTGACATAGTATGATGTCATCTGCATATCTTGCTGTTCCTTCCTCCAGTATTCATGCCTCCTCCCTCCAAGTCTAATCCAGCTTTCTGTATTTGGCATATAAATTAGATAGGGTGATAAAATGCACCCTTCCCCGATTCCCTTGCCAATGGCAAACTGTTCTGTTTCTCTGTAGTCTGACTTCAGAATGAAGTCTTGTCCAGAGTATAAACTATGCACCAGGACAATTTAAAATGTTTTGATACACCAGTTTCTTTAAGAATGATCCCTAGTGTTTCATGAGCTACAAAATCAAATATATACTTTGTTATAAGTATAAACCACAGGCTGATTTTCTTCTGAAATTCTTTGATGCACTCCATTATCCAATATATGTTTGCAATATGGTCCCTAGTGCCTCTTCCTTTGCTGACCCAGCTTGGATATCTGACATTTTACACTTCATATATGGTGAAAGTCCTTTTTAAAGCATCACTTTGTTTGCAATTGAGATTAAATCTGGTGGCTACTACAATCCATGGTGTCCTCTTTCTTGGGAATTGGAATGCGTATTGAGCATTTCCAGTATGTGGGCCATGCTTTGTTTTCCACATTTGTCGGCAGATTTTAGCTAGAATTTGAGTGGATTCTGTCCCTGTAGCTTGAGACAGCTCTATTGGTATACTATCTGTTCCTGGTGATTTATTTCTCCCAAGTGCCCTGAGTGCAGCTTCTATTTCACCTTCTAAAATTGTGGGTTCATTTTCAAATGATTGTTCGTTGAATAAGTCTGTCAGCCTTTCATCGCTTTTATCTAGTTCTTCAGTATGTTGTTTCCAAAATCAAACCAAAATGAAACAAGAGAGCATCCCAGTAGAGGAAACTCCTAGATCAGATGGCACTCAGCAAGCTACTTGGATACAACAATGAATAGCACTGTGGCTAATGATGCAACTGGACTTAAGCCAAAAGGGTGTTCAGCTGTTGATGTGCTCAGAGGTGAAAGGAAAGTCTAAAGCTACACAATACATATTATGGGAACATGGAATGTGAGAAGCATGAATTAGGAGAAACTAGATATAGTAAGACAAGAAATGGAATGTATAAACATTTAATACTTGGACTGAGTGAGCTAAATGGACAAGAATGGGACATTTTGAGTCAGATAATTATACAGTGTTTTACCCAGGAAATGAAAATCTAAATGCATAGGATGGCATTTATAGTGATGAGAGATGTAGCAAAAGCAGTAAAAGGATATAACACAATTTCTGATCAAATCATATCAATAAGATTTTAGGGAAACCCCTTCAATATAATCTTAATCCATGTTTTAATTTACAGAGGCAAAAGAAGTAGAAATTTAAAGATTCTGTGCTGGAATCCAGGAGGAAACTGATCATACATCAAAACAGGACCAGTTAATTATCACTGATTGGAATGTAAAAATAGGAAATAGGATCAAGAAATGAAGCAGGAGACTGACTGAATTCAGTGAGACCAACACTTTGTTCATTGCGAACACATTCTTCAAGCAACCCAAGAAACAATTGTAGGGCAGTGTGATGCTTCTAGGTTGAGAGTGGAGAGCCACGGTCTTGGCATTCTCTGTCAGGGACCACCCTTGTTGTGAGGTTGGCTCTGAAGTTTGGTGTGTTGGACAAGTAAGGGTAAGCTATCCCCCGGGGTAGAGGAGGTCTGTTGGATTGGGTTGGTGATTTTTTTCTTGCTATGACTACTCTCCCTGAAAGCATCGAGGAGAGTCATTGGACTGGCTTTGCCACCCTTACCAGTATCTCTTACAACAGCATGGGGAAGCAGGGGCATTTTACTCTTGCTTCCAATTTCTTTGCCGCCAGATTTCTTCAAGGCAAAGAAGCGGGTTTGTTTGTTTGATTTGACCAGTCAAGGAACTGAAGACATATGTTGAGGACAGTGAGTAAACAACCTTTTTTTTTAAAAAAGGTCATAGTTGTCATGCTTTATGGAAACCACTTCCTGTCATGATTGTGTTTATGCATGATGGTATGTCAAAGAAATGACTCCTGTCCTAAATGTAAGCGCATTTAAGGAACATTAATATTGAGCTACTGCATGAGAAATACAAGTAGGTTTGGAGTGAATAAGAAAGAAGGAAATTACTTCTTTTTTAAAATATCCCCAATACTTTCATTTTAAATGGTGTCTGGTTGCGTTTGAAGAGAGTAATTGAGAATTGAATGGACCCCAACAGTGAGGTACTGCAAGCAGATATAAGGCATTTAAAGTAAAAGAAGAGACTGCTGTTATGTTTTTGCCATGGAATTCAAATGCTTTCTGCTTTCTGATTATAAAACTGTAAATGAAATAAAAACTTAGGTATGAGATCCTCTACAGGATTTGCTAGTCAACACAGGAATAAACAGACCAGACACCTAAAATGGGTTGTAAAGGGCCACTTTATTTAAATAAAACCTACTTAGAATCATAGAATTGCAGAGTTGGAAGAGACCACGAGGGCCATCCAGTCCAACCCCCCTGCCACGCAGGAAATCACAATCAAAGCATCCCCGACAGATGGCCATCCAGCCTCTGTTTAAAGACCTCCAAGGAAGGAGACCCCACCACGCTCCGAGGGAGTGTGTTCCACTGCCGAACAGCTCTTACTGTCAAAAGTTCCTCCTCATGTTGAGGTGGAATCTCTGTTCCTGGAGCTTGCACCCATTGCTCCGTGTTCCAGTCTCTGGAGCAGCAGAAAACAAGCCTGCTCCATCCTCAGCGTGACATCCCTTCAAATACTTAAACAGGGCTATCATATCACCTCTAAACCGTCTTTTTTCCAGGCTAAACATACACAGCTCCCTAAGTCTCTCCTCATAAGGCATCGTTTCCAGACCTTTCACCATTTTAGTTGCCCTTCTCTGGACACGCTCCAATTTGTCAATATCCTTTCTGAATTGTGGTGCCCAGAACTGGACACAGTATTCTAAGTGAGGTCTGACCAAGGCAGAATAGAGTGGCACTATTACTTCCCTTGATCTAGATACTATACTCCTATTGATACAGCCCAAAATCGCATTGGCCTTTTTAGCTGCCACATCACACTGTTGGCTCATGTTCAACTTGTGGTCTACTAGGACTCCTAGATCCGTTTCGCACGTAGTCTCATTCAGCCAGGTCTCTCCCATCCTATATTTATGCATTTCATTTTTCCGCCCTAAATGCAGTACTTTACATTTCTCCGTATTGAATTTCATTTTGTTAGCTTTGGCCCAGCTCTCCAGTCTATCTAGGTCATTCTGAATTTTGATCCTGTCCTCTAGGGTATTAGCTACTCCTCCCAATTTGGTGTCATCTGCAAATTTGATAAGTATGCCCCTAATTCCCTCATCTAAGTCATTGATAAAGATGTTGAATAGCACTGGGCCCAGGACAGAACCCTGTGGCACCCCACTGGTCACATCTTTCCAAGACGAAGAGGAGCCACTGCTGAGCACCCTTTGGGTTCGGCCGGTCAACCAATTACAAATCCATTGAACAGTTAACTTGTCTAGCCCACATTCTACAAGCTTGTTTGCAAGAATGTCATGGGGAACCTTGTCAAAGGCCTTACTGAAATCAAGGTATGCAATGTCCACAGCATTCCCTTCATCTACCAAGCTGGTAACTTTATCAAAAAAAGAGATCAGATTAGTCTGGCATGACTTGTTTCTCTGAAACCCATGTTGACTTTTTGTGATTATGGCATTGCCTTCTAAATGTTCACAGACTCTCTGTTTAATGATCTGCTCTAGAATCTTCCCTGGTATTGATGTCAGACTAACTGGACGATAATTGTTGGGATCCTCTTTTTTCCCCTTTTTGAAGATGGGAACTACGTTTGCCCTCCTCCAGTCTGCTGGGACTTCTCCTGTTCTCCAGGAGTTCTCAAATATTATTGCCAATGGCTCTGAGATTATATTTGCCAGCTCTTTTAATACTCTTGGATGTAGTTCATCTGGTCCTGGAGATTTAAATTCATTTAGATTAAGAAGGTATTCCTGTACTACCTCTTTACTTATTTTGAGCTGGATTTCCCCTATTGTGTCCTCTGTTCCATTCTCTTCAGGTTGGTCCTCCTTTTCCTTTTCTGAAAACACTGAGGCAAAGAAGGTGTTGAGTAATTCTGCCTTTTCTCTGTCCCCTGTTAGCATTTTGCCATCTTCTCCACGTAGCGGCCCTATCATTTCCTTCTTCCTCCTTTTGCTGCGGACATACCCAAAAAAACCCTTTTTATTGTTCTTAACCTCCCTAGCAAGCCTGAGCTCATTCTGCGCTTTAGCTTTTCTGACTTTACTCCTACACGTGTTCGCTATCTGTTTGAATTCTTCTTTGGTGATTTTCCCCCCCTTTCCATTTCCTATACATGTTCCGTTTAAAAGTTAGCTCCATTGAAAGTTCTTTAGTCATCCATCCTGGTTTCTTGAGACACCTCCCATTTTTCTTCCTCAATGGTACTGTTTGAAATTGTGCCTTCAGTATCTCCCTTTTGAGAAAGTCCCATCCGTCTTGAGGTCCCTTCTCTTTTAGTATTCTTGACCATGGGATCATCCCCAGTATTTCCCTGAGTTTACTGAAATCAGCTCTCCTAAAGTCAAGAATGTGTGTCTGACTATGCCTGGCTTCTCCTTTCCATTGTATAACAAACTCCAGGAGAACATGATCACTCTCACCTAAGGATCCCACCACTTGCACCCCATTAACCAGGTCGTCTCTGTTGGTTAGGATCAGATCTAAAATAGCTGACCCCCTTGTTGCCTCTTCCACCTTTTGGACCATGAAATTGTCTTCCAGGCATGTAAGGAATTTGCTAGACCTTGTAGTTTTGGCTGAGTTAGATTGCCAGCAAATATCAGGATAGTTGAAGTCCCCCATCACTACTACATCTCTCCTTTCTGCATGTATGTTCATCTGTTCTAGAAAGGCAACATCCAATTCCTCCGTCTGATTTGGGGGTCTGTAGTAGAGTCCCACAATAACATCCCTGTTGTTTCCCTCCCCTTTAATTTTTATCCAGATGCTCTCCACCTGGCTTCCAGTATTGATGTCGTGGATCACTTCACTGGTGTAAATATCCCTGACATATAATGCTATTCCTCCTCCTTTCCTGTTTGGCCTGTTTCTCCTATAAAGGTTATACCCCTCTATTCCTACATTCCAATCATGAGACTCGTCCCACCAGGTTTCAGTAATGCCTATTATATCATATTTGTTTTGTAGTGCAAGGAGTTCAAGTTCATCTTGCTTATTTCCCATGCTCTGTGCATTAGTGTAGAGACATCTGAGACCATGTGTTCCCTTTACTTGCTCCCTGTGCAAGTTTTTTTGCCTCCCACTGTTGGGTCCTTGCGCTGTTTGCCTTGTTCCCTCTATGACAGTTTGACTATTTTCTCCAGCCCTTTTGCCTTCCAGAATACTGTCTCCCTCCCCCATTTGACTCAGTTTAAAGCCCTCCTGATCAAATTCTTGAGACTGTTGGCAAAAATGTTTCTTCCAACTGTTGTAAGATGCACCCCATCTCTTGCCAGAAGTCTCCCCGCATGGAAGCGCAGTCCGTGATCCAAGAATCCAATTTGTTCTCGGCGACACCATCTATGGAGCCAGTTGTTTACGTCGGCTATTTTCCTCTCCCTTCTTGGACCATGCCCTTCAACTGGCAGAAGAGACGAGATGACCACCTGTGCATTCATTTCTTTCAGCTTCCTCCCCAGGGCCTCATAATCTCTTCTGATCTTGGGAAAGCTGTGCCTTGCAGTATCATTGGTTCCCACATGGACCAAAAGGAAGGGGTAATGATCCGTAGGCTTGACGAGTCTTGTCAGCCTCTCAGTCACATCACAGATCTTTGCCCCAGGGAGACAACACACCTCCCGAGTCATCTTGTCAGGCCCACATACCACTGCTTCTGTACCCCTCAGCAAGGAGTCCCCCACCACCACCACACGCCTCCGCTGAGGCTTCGCAGCTGCTGTTCCTTGCGGTGGTCCTCTCAAGGTCCCCTGCTCTACCCCTGAAGTCTGTCCATGCTGTTCTTCCTCGTTGTCCTTGATAAGGGAAAGGGCTTCGAATCGATTCTGTAGCTGCAAGCTGCTGGAAGAATCCCCGGATTTTCTTGTTCTGTGTGTGACATTCCTCCAGCTGTCTACTTCCTGTGTCCGTGAAGTGACCCTCTCCTCCACAGCCACTTCCTCTGTGCGGTCCCCATCCAAGACTGTTCGTTCTGTTCTGTCCAGGAAAACCTCTTGCTCACGAATCTGTTGAAGTGTAGCTACCCGTGTCTCCAGCTGCTGTACTTTCTCCTCCAAGAGGGCTACCAGCTTGCATTTGGTGCATGTGAAGTTCTCCACGTCTGTAGACAAGAATACAAACATCGCACAAGTGTTGCAAGTGACTGCTGCAGTCCCCTCAGTGTCCATGATGAGAGCTTTTAGGTAATCTAAGAACTCTTAGTTAACGCTGAGAATGCTAAGCTGTACTTTTAGGTCTGCTGTATTTTTGTTTGGTTACTGAAATTCGCGCACCGTTAGGCGCTTGCCTCTGGCTCTTGAGGGTAAAAGGGCAAGGTCCGAAGTTCAAGCCCCTCAGCAACAAGCAGCCTCTCCCAACAGTTTTTTTAAAAAAATCAATCTCCCCAGTCAGAATGGCTGTCCAGAAGTTGCTTCCTTCTTCTCCCTGGCAGGAAACTGGCAGGAAACTTGCTGTCCAGAAGCTGCTCTCCTTCTCTCTGGCAGGAAACTTACTTAATCCTTCTTTGAGAGAGCTGCATCTGGGGAAAATCCTAGTGTGGAAATTGTTGGGGCATGAGGTCAGTGCCAAGACCCCCTCCCCAACTTCCCTTGGGTGAAAACACCTGAACCCCAGGGAGAACCTCTAAGCTGGGTTGATCCCCAGTCAGCCTGCTTCTGGAAGGCTGACCCAGAAGTCCCTCTCCCAAGTTGCAGGACTTAAAGAGAGGGTTTATCCCTCAGGCCAGCTCCAGAGGAGGTCATTTGCCCCATCCCTCAGTTCATAGGAACTAAAGGGGCAGTTCTAGATCTCCCCCTTCACTTCCAAAAGGGGGAGGTGCCATAGGTGCTCACTGAAATACCGAATCTCCCCCTCTACCTGCCATAAAAAGGGGTAGGTGTCTGCTTAGCCCGTTTCCCCCACCAGATCATCCAATAGGGACCTGGAACCCCACTGCAGATTTCCCAGAGAACTATAGTTCCTGCATCTGACAGGTGAACCCCATTGGTCCTATAAAGAAGCACATCAGGTGAAGGCCAACAGCGCTCTAGGTATATCAGATGGAGGCCCCTGGCACTCCTATATCAGAAGATCAAACAGCAGGAGGAGGCCAACGGCGCTCCTGAAACAGAAGAGGACCATGGTGCTCCCAGACAGAAACGACAGGTTGCTTACCTGTAACCATAGATCTTCGAGTGGTCTTCTGTGAATTCACACAGCTGGGTTACTCCTGCGCCTGCGCAGAGCTTCGGAACCTTCTAGAAACGCTAGGCAGAACATGCTTTGATACATTTTTGGCGGTAACTCCGCCCATCCCAACGGTTCCTTAAAAGGGCTTCCCGCTCAAATCCCCTCAGTTCCTTGAATGACGCCGCAATATGCAGCATCAGGAACATTAAGCATGTTTAAATGATGTAGCAGGACATAGAGGGGAGGATGGGCGGGTCTGTGTGAATTCACAGAAGACCACTCGAAGATCTATGGTTACAGGTAAGCAACCTGTCCATCTTCTTCGTGGTCTCTGTGAATCACACAGCTGGGTGTAGACTGGCAAGCTTCACTCTTGGAGGTGGGTATGTCCTACACCAAGTATACCATATCAGCATACACTTGAATTTGAAACATTAACCACATATCCAATAAAGGTATCAAAGCATATATACGAACAGTGATATCTATAACAACAGTGACTTGGCACATGTACACTTACTCACTGAATATAAGATAACAGTACAGCCTTTCCAAAGGCCACCTCGCTCCTAGAGCAAGAGTCCAGTCTGTAGTGAGAAATAAAAGTCAAAGGCGACGACCAGGTTGCAGCTCTGCAAATGTCCTCTAGGGGCACTCCAGAGAGGAAAGCTGTCGAAGTGGAGACAGCCCTTGTTGAGTGTCCTCGAATCCGTGATGGCAGAGGTTTCTTTGCCAGTTCGTAGCAGAGAGCAATGGTCGATGTCACCCACTTCGACAGTCTCTGTGAAGAAATGGGCTCACCCAACTTCGAGTCAGCATAAGATACAAACAGTCTGGGTGACTTTCTGTGTGATGCAGTCCTTTGACTGTAGAAGGCAAGAGCCCTCCTAACGTCCATGAGATGGAGGGTGCGTTCGAATTCGTCCTTCGGATCCTGCATCAAAGTGGGAAGAGTGATGGATTGGTTGAGATGGAAACTTGACACCACCTTCGGAAGGAAGGAGATGTCGGGACGGAGCACCACCTTGTGCTTATGGACAGCAGTGTATGGAGGATCAGATCGCAGGGCACATAGCTCACCAGCCAGACGCACTGAAGTGATGGCCACCAGGAAAGCTGTCTTCCAAGACAGAAGCCGCAGATCAGCAGAAGCCAATGGCTCGAAAGGGCGACGAACCAGCTGAGAGAGGACCAATTCAAGGCTCCAGGCCGGGGTCGGTTCGGACACCAGTGGGTGAAGGTTTGCAAAGCCCCTCAAAAACTTCTTTACCGTCGCATCTACAAAAGGGGAAGACCTTTCTCCTGGAATTCGACGGAGATGGCCGCCAAATAGCACCGGATGGAGGAGAGTGACAGGCCCGCAGAAGACAGATGCACAAGAAACTCCAACACTGTGGAGATGGAGAACCTGTCCGGGGCTGAATCCCGGGAGTTCAGAAACGCCTCATACCTTTTCCACTTATAGCGATAAGATTTTCGGGTAGAAGGCCTTCGTGCAGCATCAACAACTGCCTGGACGTCAGGATGGAGAGGTGTGGGGCGTCCCGGTGCTGACGTCGAATTCGAGAGCCTCGAGTTCGAAGGGAGAACTATGGAGTCAGCCTCCAAGCTGTCAGATGCAGAGTGTCCAGGTCGGGGTGCCGGACTTTGCCCCCTTGAATAGTGCCCCCTTGAATAGTGAGCAAGTCCGGACGGGATGGAAGGCGGATGAAGCGGTGATCCAACATTTGAAGCAGGGTCGCAAACCACGGTTGTCGAGGCCACCACGGTGCGATGAGAATGGCGTCCGTTTTGTCCCAGCGAAGTTTGGTGATCACCCTTGTCAATAGTGGGAATGGGGGGAACAGGTACAGTAGTGGACCTGACCAGTGGAACAGGAACGCATCTCCTCTCGAACCTGGAGTCCGGTGCCTCGAGCAGAACTGGTGACACTGAGCATTCTCTGGAGATGCGAAGAGATCCACCTGAGGAAACCCCCAGGCTTGGAACAGGTCCAAGGCTACCGACCTGTGTAGATGCCACTTGTGGATGGAGAGACTGGAACGGCTGAGTCCGTCGGCAAGAGTGTTCTCCTCCCCCGGGAGATGAATGGATTGGAGAAACACTTTCCTTGCGATGCACCAGTCCCAGATGTCCAGCGTGAGTTGTAGAAGCTGAGGGGACCTCGTACCCCCCTGTTTGTTCAAGTAGTACATGACAGACGTGTTGTCTGTCAGCACAAGTACTGTCTTGCCTCTCACCAAGAATTCGAAGGCTCTCAACGCTTTCTGGACGGCTAAGTGTTCCAGGACATTGATGTGGAGTGTTCGCTCCTCAGTGCTCCAAGATCCTCAGATCTCGTAAGAGTCGAGGTGTGCTCCCCATCCCAGCATCGAAGCATCTGTTGTCAAAGAGACGTCCGGTTGGGGGAGGTCGAAGGGCATGCCTGACAATACGTTGTCTGGAGCCAGCCACCAGTCCAGAGACCTTTGAACTGCCCTCGGCATCGTGAGCATCTTTTGTGGAGCATCGTGGAGGGGGTCGAACACCTGCAGGAACCAGTGCTGAAGTGGACGGAACCGGAGTCTGGCAAGTTGAGTCACATAGGTTGTAGCTGCCATGTGTCCCAGAAGCACTTGGATTGAGTGAGCTGGTAGCCTTCAGGATCGACGGCAGGCATGAATCAGGGAGCACAGGCTGTTGAAGCGTTCCCGGGGCAGGTATGCTGCTGCAGTTAAAGAGTCGAGACATGCCCCGATGAACTGGATGGCTTGCGTCGGTTGGAGTTGAGACTTCTTGATGTTGACAACAAGTCCCAGGTAGTCTAAGACATCTAAGGTGAGGCCAATATCGAGTTCGAGCTGATGACGAGATTGAGCCACAATCAGCCAGTCGTCGATGTATGGGAAGACCTCCACTCCCTGTCGCCGAAGAAAGGCTGCTACTACCGCCATACATTTCATGAAGACACGAGGAGCGGTGGAGAGGCCGAAGGGGAGAACCCTGAATTGGAACACTTTGGTCCTGACTTGAAACACCAGAAAGCGCCTGTGAGCCTGATGAATCCCGATATGGAAATAGGCGTCCTTCAAGTCTATGGATGCAAACCAGTCGGACTTCCTTAGAAGAGGAAGGATCGATGCCAAGGTGACCACCCTGAATTTCTTTGGTGTTATGTACTCGTTCACCCCTCGGAGATCGAGAATCGGACGTAGACCACCATCCTTTTTGGTAACCAGAAAGTACCTCGAAAAGAAGCAGAGGTGATGAAGGTCGGGGTCGACACGTTCGATGGCCCCTTTCTGCAACAGAGTCTCCACCTCCTCGAGGAGGGGAGGGGAGGGCGGTGTTGGTCGAACCCGTCCCGTCGGGGGCAAAGTGTCGAACTCTATCCAATAGCCTGTCCTGATGATCTGGAGCACCCATCGGTCTGAAGTTATAGAAGACCAGGTGTCTTGGAAGTTGGACAGTCGATCCCCGAAGAGAGGTGTCTAAGGAGAAACAGAAAGATGATAAACATTGGGAAGGGAGGCTCAAAATTTCTTGCGGCCCTGATCCCGGGACCTTTGCCTAGGCGGCTGCCGGTGCCTGGAGCCCGAGCCCTGGCTCCTCACCGAAGAGGCTGGAGAGGTGGAGGGAGCGAATCGGGATCGGCGGTAGCCCTGGCCAGAGTAGCCTCGTCGGAACTGTTGGCCATAAGATGGGGCTTGCCAGGAATACCTCCCTCTGGGGCGGTATTGGCTGGTAGAAGCAGAGCCCATACCATATTTCCTGGCAGTGGTCCTCATCTTTTGTGTGAACTCGAGCTTGTCGTCGGTGGAGCCGTTGAACAAGCCCGATTCATCGAATGGCAAGTCCTCAATGGTAGCGGAAGCCTGGGGTGTCAGGCCCGAGGAGCGTAGCCATGCATGCCGACGTAGGGCCACGGAACCCGCGATGGTTTTTGCAGCGCAGTCAGCGACATGCCGAGCCGAATTCATCTGGAGTCCTGCAAGGGACTGTGCTTCAGACTGGATGGCCTCCGCCATTCGGCGCCGCTCGTCTGGGAGGTCCTTGATCAGGTGGCTCATCTGTTCCCAGAGGACCTGTTGGTAAGCCCCCATGCATGCCGAGTAATTTGCGACACGGAAACAGAGGCCAGCCGCAGTGTAAATCTTCTTGCCCACGATGTTGAGCTTCCTGCCTTCGGGGTCCGGTGGGGAGGATAGAGGTCAACGCTGTTTCTTGTTCTGGGCCACTTCGACGACCACAGGATTCAGCTTGGGATGGGATTGCAGCCAGTCAACATGATCTCCCCCAACTCGGTACAACCTGTTGATCTTTTTCAATGTCGACTGAATCGACGACGGGTTCTCCCAGGATCCTTGCACCAATTTCAGCAGAGACGGCAAGACTGGAATGGTGGCTGAAGGAGGCGCTTTGGATTGGATCCGTTGGAAGATTGGATCCACGGGGTCGACTGGTCGGTCTTCTACCTTCAGATCCAGGGCGTGTGACATCCTGATCATTTGCTCTCCGAAGGCTCGAACGTCGTCCGTTGGGGAGGTCGAATCATCATCCATAAGTTCAGACTTCGGAGAGGGCAGGAAGGGCCGATAAAGATCCCAAGACTCAGCCGATGAGGAGGACGAAGCGGCTGGCGATGGGCTCCTAGGCCTTGTAGGTGTAGGAGAACGCGGCTGTGGTGTTGGGGGCGTACGAGGCAGAGGTCGTAACTCGGGGGTCGAGATCTGTACGGTGACATCTCTGCGGGAAGCAACATCCAACACCGCAGGAGAGGAGGATCTTGGTCTCGAGTACCCTGAGCGCACCGTGTCAATGGGTTCTCCCCTTGGGTTGAAGACTTGCGAGCCCGACAGGGATCCCATGCCAACTCTACAAATGGACCGAGCCAGGTCGTATGCCGTATAAGCAGGGACGTCGGCTCTGATGGGAAGGGAACGGTCCCGAGGCACCTCCCTGGTTTCGAGTATTTCCACATCGACGTCCGAAGAATGGCTCATCAACAATTCCCCTCTAGAGACGACCAGGGCCGGCGATGATTCGACTCGCCGCTCAACATCCAACCTTGGAGATACTTCAACCGTAACCAGTTCGAGAGCAGGTGGAGGGGTTCGAGGAGGAGGAGCCTCGACATCTGCAGCAGGCACTGGTAGTGGACGTACAAACTCTCCTTCGGTGTCGGTCGAGCATCGAGGAGGGATCTCAGGAGCCGAACGCTCTGCCTGCTTAGGCTTTTTAGGTTTGTCCTTTCCCCCCTCAGCATGCTTAGAGAGGTGTTTCTCCTTCCTCTTCTTTTTCGCCGGTTCGGTGGTGACATCAACAGGTTGTGTGACTGCCTTAGCCAAGACCTGTTTGGAGGTCGAGGGGGTCGGCTCGTCTGTCGGTACGGAGCGGTCCCGAGTCGAGTCCGAGGGGGCGTGCCTACTCTCGGAACGGAGAGCCTCGGGATCGGACGCTGTAGAGCGGCGTCTGGACGGACTCCAGGATCGACGCCGCTTCTGGCTAGAGGACGGAGGAGAGCGCGAGCGTTCTCGACCTCAACACTCCGACGGAGGAGCTGAAGCAGATGTTGAAGGTGCAGCCGAACCTGGGATCAGAGCCCTTTCGTATAAGAAAGATCTTAAGCGTGAGAGCCTATGCTTTCGGGCCTGCAGGGTGAACGCTTTGCAGTGGATGCAAGCGTCGATATTGTGGGACTCCCCAAGGCATATCAAACAGCGGGAATGGCCATCCACGCTTGGCAGCTTGGCCTGGCATATCACGCACCGCTTGAATGCTCCTTTCCCCGACATTTTTGAAGCAATCAATCTCACCACACACAGAAATCGAAGTCAAGCCGGTCCAAGGTCAGTAACAGGAGTCAGATGTATCGTCAAGTCAAAAACGTGAAGCAAAGCCGTATCCAAAGACAAAATCCGTAGGTCAGAGCCAGAAATCAGAGTTCAAATGCCAAGTCAGAAGGGAAGAAGCCAAAATCGTAGTCGAGAAACTGAAAGCAAGTCGAGCCAGTAGTGAAAAAGAAAGGTAACCTAGCGCACAGAAGTTCCTTAAGCTGCTAATGCGGCGGAAAGAAAGGAACTGAGGGGATTTGAGCGGGAAGCCCTTTTAAGGGACCATTGGGGTGGGCGGAGTTACCGCCAAAAATGTATCAAAGCATGTTCTGCCTAGCGTTTCTAGAAGTTTCCGAAGCTCTGCGCAAGCGCAGGAGTAACCCAGCTGTGTGATTCACAGAGACCACGAAGAAGATCTAGAGTCTGTAAGACAAATTATACAGGTTAGAACTGAAACTGTCAACTAAGCCCCTGGCCCATACTGATTCTCCACTCCAAGAGTAAAATTTACTGAACAACAAAGGACAACCAACCTAACTGAGATGATTGCCCCTCAGGAGGCGAAGCGGAGCCATCACCTCCCTTCTGTCAGTCTCCCATTCCACCCAGGGGACCTAGACTCTTTGGGCAGTTCTGGAAGGTCCACAGCACACAGAACACTCATCTCTGAACCTGCACGGATTGCATGTATGTGAACCCTGAAAACTAAACTCCCAACATAAGGATCTCTGATTCTGACCTGAAGGCCCTTGAGCCCCCTCAGTATCACCCCCTGAGGATTTAGTGCTGTGCCCAATATGAGGCCTCTTGTCTTGAGTAGGCCGTGCAGGGGTCCTGACTTGCATCCATAACTGTAGATGTACCATGGCCCAGTGCAATGTAGGATATAGTGCTACTTTCATACAAAAGGCTTCATCATATAAGAGACACGCTGGACCTGAATAATCCACATACACCCTATGTATGATGTCTATATATTGAAACAGGGACATAGCATGCAAAAGGTGTGCCTTTGAGATAACACCAGCAGGACCGTTTAAGATAATTAAACAAACATGAGAAAATAAAATAAAGGTAATGTATTTATTATTATTATAATAATTTATAATAATAATAATAAAAATAGTGTATTACATGCATTTAAATAATTAAAAAGGTTACATGCATTTAAATAATCAAACAAAAGATATAAAATAAAAGTTCAAGTATAAAGTACTGTTTGTTTTGTTTGTTTTTTAAAGTAAATAAATATGTACAGTAAAGTAAAGTAAATATGTACACAATACTACACAAGTATTAGCCCAACACCCAAACCACAGGTGACTAAATTGAGCAAGAAGGTCAGGACACAGGTCCTAGTCCAACTGCCAAAACACAAGCGATGTGAAATATTATCAAAAAATCAAGTTGTTATTTATTGAATTATGTATATATGTATTAGTATGACAATTAAATCAAATCCAAGAAGATGTATATGTATACTGTGATGTCAATCAGACAAAAAAAAAATGCCAAGGGGTGTAATAGTAGCCACCACCACTAGGTGGCACCAAATGAACTCCAGCAGCAAGAACAGACCTAGTAAAAAAGCCCACCAAAATCAATCCAAAGAAAGAAGAGTAATATGCAATTGCCACCAGGTGGTGCTAAAATAGCAGCTGCTACAATGCCTGCTAGCCAGCACCTGACTACAACGGCAAGTGCAGCATAATCCATGCCATGAAAAGCCCTCCAGGGAAGCCAAGCCCACTTGGAAAGACCATAGTTCCAGTAAAACTGCCCATGAATGAAGTGCCAAGCATCACAAAAAAACATTGCTACAGCATCCTCCTGCAGACAGATACCCCCCCCTAAAATGAAGCCCAATTGGCATGGAGGCCTTAAAAAAACAAAGCCTCCCAGCTGCTGAAATACATGGCCCCCACCAGAGTTGGATCAGCGCATGAAACGCCACTCAGTTATAATAAAGCACGCTTGAAATCTGGACTGGTGCCACGCGGAGCACTACGGGCACCCAGAGTGCTAACACACTCAAATAACCACTCAAATAGCACAGTTAAAAGTGGTGGTGGTGGGATTAATGAAGCCACAAAATAAGGAAGGGTGAGGGCTGCCACAGCAGGCGCATGGAGCGCCAACGTGCTCCAAAGACCCAGTGAAAAGAGGGGGGGGGGTGTAAAAAGGCCAAACAATAAAAGAAGTACCAGCAGGTGTGCAGCATCGCCGCATGTATTCCCACAACAGTCAAACAGCACTACCCCCTGATGAGTTGGAAAAAAGGCTACAGTGGTGGAGACACATGTTCCCCACTCAGCCCCTCAACCACCAACCACTGGATCAGCCCAAAATGCCTTTCGGAAGCAAAGGCCTGTTAGGAAACAAGGCCAAAGCTCTTGTCTCTGATCTGTGATGAAAAGGAGGAGGTATAGGGTGGCTGGGCTTCAATACACCCTGGCCCTGCCCTCTGCTCTCCTAGCAACAGCGCAGCTGCCAAGGCTGAATTTACTGGCTTCAAAAGGGGGTTCCTTCAGCACAACTATGCCAGTGCTGGGAACCCTATTATAAGAATTCCTGGACTATAAGGAAATTTGTGCTTGCTTTTGTTTTTGGTTCTCCCCCCGCCCCTTCTCTCTCTTGCTTGTAATGAATTTGAGGACTTCCAGATTGAGCTAATAATGAATTATTAAATGGTGGGGTCTCCTTCCTTGGAGGTCTAAACAGAGGCTGGATGGCCATCTGTCGGGGATGCTTTGATCAAGATTTCCTGCATGGCAGGGGGTTGGACTGGATGGCCCTCGTGGTCTCTTCCAACTCTGCAATTCTATGATTCTATGAACTATAAGATCGTATAAAAAGCAAAACAAAAGAGTTGAACTATTTTTCATTTTTTGGCCTCAGACGGTAAGAACTGTGTGTGAAATCAAAAAGGAAGATATTATATGGAAGCTACAAGTGTTTTTTCCCTTTCTTCTTTTCTCTTCTTCCCTCTCCCCCCCCTTTTTTTTTTTGGACATCTCTGGGCTATACAGAGGAAAAATTTGGATTAAGGATTGTTTGTTTGTTTCCCCTTACCCCTCTCAGAGATAGATATGGTTTGAAGTGGGGATAATGAAAGAAAGCACAATTGATACTGTTCATACTAGTGTACGTGGTCTATCTATTAAATAATGATATTGATACAACAACTCATCTTTATTTATATGTATTACAATTGTAATGCTTGTTCCCTTCAATATACTCCCCGGTCACACTCACACACCAATGCAATCTTGTTTTCCACAGGTCGAAGGCGTGGAGCCGATCAGTTTTTTCCCGATGTTTCAACACATCTGCTGTTTCCTTCTTTGCTGCATCAATTGACTCAAAATGTGTTCCTTTAAGCACCAATTTCACTTTAGGTAAGAGAAGAAAGTTGCATGGTGCCACATCTGGAGAATATGGAGGATGTTCAAGTGTTTTAATGCGTTTATTGACCAAAAACTGCTTCACAGAAAGTGCTGTGTGAGCAGGTGCATTGTCTTGATGAAGAATGAAACCATTGTTCCATAGTTTTGGCCTCCCCCCCCACTCTTTCTCTCAGTATTGTCAAAACTTCTTTATAATAATGCTGGTTCACTCTTCTGCCTTCTGGAACCCATTCTGCTAAAATTACACTCTTGATGTTAAAAAAAAAAAACCCCAAACCCCAATGACCATGGCTTTGAACGTGGGCTGCTTTGATGTGCTTTTTTCGTTCTTGGTGATGATGGTGTTTTCCAGTGCATTGACTGTCGTTTTGTCTTAGGATCATACTGGAAGATCCAGGTTTCATCACAAGTGCTGATTTATTGAAAAAGATATGGGTCTGCCTCAAGTTGCTGCAGAATGTCACGTTGCTTGACTTTTATTTTTTTATTATTTATTTTATTTTTTAAAAAATTACAGAAAAAAAATATAAAATTCAACTTCCCTATCATCTGGATTTGAACTTGCTTCATGTCTACTTCATGAACTTTTGTTATGCAAACTTTGTTACAATATTGCAACACAATATTTCATTACTACACAACATACATGTGGTTACAGAACCATTTATGTAATTCCCAAAACAAATTAAAAATTACTTTTCCCGTATCCATCTAACAGAAGATTCGTACCTAAGCTTTTTATTTGTTTTTTATATATCAAACATAATCAGTAAACCAAGTGACTACATACTCACTCCAATTTCCAAAATTCAATCAATTTCCCCCCATTCCTTCCTAACTTAGTTGTAGAGCAGTGTTTAATCCAATAAGTAAGCTGGTCCATTTGTGCTGTCTCTAACAACTTTGTCATCCACTCATCAATATTTGGCATTTCTTTCTGTTTCCAATATCTGGCGTATGTGATTCTCGTTGTGGTAGTCATGTATAACATTATGTTTTTAAATTCATTGGGGAAACCTTTATCTATAATATTTAATAAGTACATTTCAGGTTTGAATCTGAATTCTATTTTCAATATTCTCCTTATCCAATTATGAATATTAATCCATTTTTTTTTGCAATTTTGCATGACCACCACATATGATAGAATGAACCATTCATTTCATTGTATTTCCAACAGTTTGTTTTCTTATCCTTATACATTTTTGCCAGCTTTTCTGGTGACATGTACCAATGATACAACATCTTATAACAGTTTTCCCTCAATACCATACAAGGTGTAAATTTCATATTTCTTTTCCATAGCGTCTCCCAATCCTCTAAAGGAATATTATGTCTGATGTTTTGTGACCACTTGATCATATAATTTTTTACAATTTTTGGTTCTAAATCTGGTTTTAATAATAACTTGTATGCCTTAGATATTGCTAATTCTTTATTTTCCATTATCATTGTATCAAGTTCTGTCTTCTGATGTTCTATTCCAAACAAATTCTTATCCATATTATATCTTTCTAGTAACTGTCAATATTGGAACCAGTTATAAGTTTTTTGTTCCTCCTCCAATTCTTCCCTAGTTTTGATCCTATCTGACCCTTCTTGAATTTTTAGCAGGTCTTTGTATGTCCACCATTTATCCAAGTGTGCCATTTCTGTTCTTCTAAAAGCTTCCTGAGGTGATACCCACGATGGTAGTCTAGTATATAATTTATTTTTAACTTCTTTCCATGTTTTCAACATTGCATTTCTAATAAGTTGATTTCTAAAGTTTTTATCTATCTTTTCTTTTTCATACCAAAGGTATGCATGTAATCCATACCTTATGTCTGCCCCTTCTAACATTATTGTCCTGTCATTATTTAGCGTAAACCAGTCATATAGCCAAACCAAGACACAAGAGTGATAATATAGCCTCAGATTTGGTAACCCTAGACCTCCCCTGCCTTTTTCTTCCTGCATTTCTTTCCATCTTACTCTTGGTTTTTTATTCTGCCTTATGAAACTGGACAGGTCTTTGTCCCATATTTTAAATAACTCGCTGTTACGTAGTATGGGTAAGTTTCGAAATAAGAAGAGCATTTTTGGCAGGACCGTCACTATTATCACTGATATTCTCCCTAAAAGGGATAGGTTTAGCTTTTTCCATTTTTCTATATCCTTTTTTATTTCACTCCAATTCTTTTTGTAATTGTTGTCCACTAGAGCCACATTGTTTTTCGTTATCATTATTCCCAAATAGCTAATCTTCTTTTCTATTCTAAAATTTGATAATTTTATTAATTTCTCTTCCTCTTTTTTATCTAGGTTCTTCATTAATATTTTTTCTTTATTAATCTTAATTCTTGATACCTTGCTGAACTCATCTGATCATAGAATCACAGAATTGTAGAGTTGGAAGAGACCACAAGGACCATCCAGTCCAACCCCCTGCCACGCAGAAAATCACGATAAATGTTTCTCGTAAGTTTTTGATTGACTTGAAGGATCCTCTAAAGAAATGGCTAGATCGTCAGCAAATGCACATATCTTAAAGATTTAGGTTTTTTTAATCCTCACTCCCTGTATCTTCTCATCCCTTCTTATATTCCTGCATAATGTCTCCAGAACTATTATAAAAAGCAGTGGCAAAAGGGGGCATCCTTGTCTTACCCCCTTTTCCATTTTTATTTCTGATGTTTTCTGCCCATTAATTATTATTTGGGCTGTTTGGTGTTTATAAACTGCTTGGATCCCATTTATGAAGTTCTTTCCTAAATCCATTTTGTTCATTACTGCTAACATATAATACCACTTTATGCTGGCAAATGCTTTCTCTGCATCCAAGAATATTAAAGCTAATTTTTTCTCTGGATATTTATCAAAATACTCAATTAGATTTAATATCTTTCTAATGTTGTTTCTCAACTGCCTGTTTGGCAAAAAGTCCTGTTTGGTCATTGTTAATCCAATAATTTAATATAGTTTTCAATCTCTCAGCCAAAATTGATGCAAAGACTTTTAAACTTAGCATTTTTCTGGCACACAACAGACAACATGGCTGCTTTAAATGACGACTGACAATTTACTGAATGGGCCGAGAGTACTGATGTTTGTCATGCAAGTTCACACATATTCAAGGTCACCACTCAAACATTCACAACCAGTTCTCCCTGATTTGTCTGAAAGGTAGAAACACAGTCTCGTTATTTAATAGACAGACCTTTTATAAAGCAGCTTATGGATGGAAAGAAGAAAGAAGGAAGTTAATTTGTTTTTTAAGACTGAGAAAAATAAGGATTATGCTAAAATAAGGAGGAACTGTGCTGAAGAGATTAATAAGAAGGTGACAAAATAAGACCAGAAGGGGGGGGAGGAAGAATACCAAACAAGAGGAGAGAGAAGAGGAAGAATAGAGGTTGCAGGAAGATATTATAAAAAGATAAGAGGGAGGACGTAGGGAATATAATTTTAAGATATTAAGAAGAGGTTTCTAGATTGGGAAACAGCTGAAATTATCACAGGGACCTATTAGTTATTGCCTTTAGGATTGACAAAGAGATCGATCACAGATTAGCAAAGGCACATAGCACATTTGGAAGACTTCACAAAAGAGTCTGGAGCAATAAACACCTGAGGCAAAGCACAAAAATCAGTGTGTATAGAGCCATTGTACTGTCTATCCTCCTTTATGGATCTGAAACATGGGTCACCTATCGCCACCACCTATGACTCCTCGAATGCTTTCATCAGCGCTGTATACACACAATCCTAAATATACACTGGACTGACTATGTGACGAATGTTGCTGTCCTTGAGCAAGCAGGGATCACCAGCATTGAGGCCATAATATTGAGAACGCAGCTGTGCTGGGCAGGGCATGTTTCTAGGATGGAGGACCACCGCCTCCCAAAAATACTACTCTACGGTGAACTCGCCACGGGTCAGCGTAAGAGGGGCACTCCAAAAAAGCGATACAAGGACTCCCTGAAACAACATCTCAGGCTTGGCCAAATTGATCCCCAACAATGGTCTGCCCTGGCCTCACATCGGGAGGCATGGAGACGCACTATCCACAATGCTGTAGCCTTATTTGAGAACTCACGCCAAACAAGTCTTGAAGAGAAACGACAACGCAGAAAGAATCACAACCCAAAAACATCACCCAAGGAGACTTTCTGCTGTGCTTTCTACAATCGGACTTGTTTATCTTGGATTGGCCTTTTCAGTCATCAGCGCGCTTGCAGAAAGCGCGGGATGAGCCCTTCCTGAAACTTCGTTTGCAAAGAAAAGCCAGAGAGATTTGATTTTATGCTTATTAACATTGCTTAAAGAGAAATACTGAGATGCTAACAAAAGCATAGGTACTAGTACTAGCAATGATATTAGTACTAGTTTAGGATATGGACATGAATCAAGACTACCTGATTACTATTATTGGTCCAAAAGTTAATATCAAGATATAATAAATAAATAAACAATTAAATAAAATACAGTCGTCCCTTCACATTCGCGGGGGTTCCGTTCCGTGGACCCCCGCGAATGTGAAAAATCCGCGAATAACAAACACCCCTCCCCCTCCCTCCCCAGGCCTTCGCGGGGCCTTGCTAGGCCCCGCGGAGGTCTCCCCGGCCCTCCCTCCCTCCCTCCCTGCCCAGGCCTTCGCGGGGCCTTGCTAGGCCCCGCGGAGGCCTCCCCGGCCCTCCCTCCCTCCCCAGGCCTTCGCGGGGCCTTCCTAGGCCCCGCTGAGGTCTCCCCGGCCCTCCCTCCCTCCCTCCCCAGGCCTTCGCGGGGCCTTGTTAGGCCCCGCGGAGGTCTCCCCAGCCCTCCCTCCCTCCCTTCCCAGGCCTTCGCGGGGCCTTGCTAGGCCCCGCGGAGGTCTCCCCGGCCCTCCCTCCCTCCCCAGGCCTTCGCGGGGCCTTGCTAGGCCCCGCGGAGGCCTCCCCGGCCCTCCCTCCCTCCCCAGGCCTTCGCAGGGCCTTGCTAGGCCCCGCGGAGGCCTCCCCAGCCCTTCCTCCCTCCCTCCCCAGGCCTTCGCGGGGCCTTCCTAGGCCCCGCTGAGGTCTCCCCGGCCCTCCCTCCCTCCCCAGGCCTTCGCGGGGCCTTGCTAGGCCCCGCGGAGGTCTCCCCAGCCCTCCCTCCCTCCCTTCCCAGGCCTTCGCGGGGCCTTCCTAGGCCCCGCGGAGGTCTCCCCGGCCCTTCCTCCCTCCCTCCCCAGGCCTTCGCGGGGCCTTGCTAGGCCCCGCAGAGGCCTCCCCAGCCCTCCCTCCCTCCCTGCCCAGGCCTTCGCGGGGCCTTGCTAGGTCCCACGGAGGTCTCCCCGGCCCTCCCTCCCTCCCTCCCCAGGCCTTCGCGGGGCCTTGCTAGGCCCCGCGGAGGTCTCCCAAGCCCTCCCTCCCTCCCTGCCCAGGCCTTCGCGGGGCCTTGCTAGGCCCCGCGGAGGTCTCCCCGGCCCTTCCTCCCTCCCTGCCCAGGCCTTCGCGGGGCCTTGCTAGGCCCCGTGGAGGTCTCCCCGGCCCTCCCTCCCTCCCTCCCCAGGCCTTCGCGGGGCCTTGCTAGGCCCCGCGGAGGTCTCCCCAGCCCTTCCTCCCTCCCTCCCCAGGCCTTTGCGGGGCCTTGCTAGGCCCCGCGGAGGCCTCCCTGGCCCTTCCTCCCTCCCTCCCCAGGCCTTCGCGGGGCCTTGCTAGGCCCCGCGGAGGCCTCCCCGGCCCTCCCTCCCTCCCTGCCCAGGCCTTCACGGGGCCTTGCTAGGCCCCACGGAGGTCTCCCCGGCACTCCCTCCCTCCCTCCCCAGGCCTTCGCGGGGCCTCCGGAGGGCCTCCGGGGGTCCTGCGAAGGCCTCCCCACCCCTCCCCAGGCCTTCGCGGGGCCTAAGGAGGGCCTCCGGGGGTCCCGCGAAGGCCTTCGCACCGCTCCCCAGGCCTTTGCGGGGCCTCCGGAGGGCCTCCGGGGGTCCCGCGAAGGCCTCCCCACCCCTCCCCAGGCCTTCGCGGGGCCTCCGGAGGGCCTCCGGGTGTCCCGCGAAGGCCTCCCCTCCCCTCCCCAGGTCTTTCACGGGGCCTCTGGAGGCCCCGTGTCGCGGTTTTGGGGGGGCCCAGGGGGGCCCTCCCAAAACCGCGAATAACCGAAACCGCGAATGTCAAGTTCGCGAATGTGGAGGGACAACTGTATAAGCTATAAATTAAGGAAGAGATATATAAAGACAAAGAATTGGAAGAAGTTTTTTTCTTTCCTCCTTAATTCATACAGATAAGTTGAGAGATATCAGATATTAATAGTTAATAGATATGAATTTAATCTTTGAATTACATGATTAATTATATAACTGATTGTCGAAAATAAAAAAACAATAACAATTGTAAAAAAGAAGTCAGAGGTCCCCAGACTTAGAACTGGTTGAAATATTGGTGTATCCAATTGGTAAATAGTCTGAGTAAAAGCTACTATTATTGAAACAATGAAATCAGGGAAAGCAACGCAGATGGAACCACAGGGGAGGAGAGATTTGATTGATGAACCCACAGAATATCATAAAAAGTTTATTTAACAAATGAGAGCATTCATGTTGGGAATAAAACAAGATTTAGTGGACGTTAAAACACAAATGAATAAAATGCAAGATACTTTAGAAGATGTGAAAAGAGACATAGACAAGAATAGGAAAGACATTGGCAAGAACAAAAAAGACATTTGTATTTTGAAACAGAAAATGGACTTCTTAAATTTTTACACAGATAAACAATTGGATAGGTTAGTGGTGTTAGAACAGAAACAAATGGAATCTTGGCTTAGGGTAAATGGGCTGAAAGAAACAGCTAAGGAAAATATATGAACAAGGATGATAGAATTATTACCACAATTTTCAAAAGGCAATAGCAATAGCAATGGCATTTATATTTCTGTACCACTTGTCAGTGCAAAGCACTCCCTAAGCAGTTTACAATGTATTAGCTAATTGCCCCCAACAAACTGGGTACTCATTTTACTGACCTATGGAAGGCTGGAAGGCTGAATCAACCTTGGAGCCCTCTGGGATGGAACTTATAACATTGTGGCTGCAGTACCAGCATTTAACCACTACACCACTCAGTGAGGAAGATATGAATAATGAAATAGGTGTGGCCTACTGAGTTAACTCTGAAGTGGTGAGCAAGAAAAAATTGCCAAGAGATATAATTGTTAAATTTACAAAGAGGAACATAAGATAAAATATTGGAAGAACATAATAAACAACCATTAGAGATCCAAGGAAGACCCTTAATCCTGCTATGTGAGACACCAATCAGAATCATAAGGAAAAGAAAGGATTATGATTTTTAGTGAGTAAATTGAAAGCCAATAAGATAATGTTTAGACAGGATTTTTTAAAAGGAGTGGTCTTCACATTTCATGGACAGGTTGAAATCTACAGAAAAAGCACAAGAATTTCTGTAGATGCATAGATTAGAACCAGAACAGGAACAGACAACTCCAAAAAATAGTACTTCACAATCAGAAGAGGTAAGAATGAAAGACAAAAAGGGATTGACAATCTGCATTTAGATACAGAGAAAGTGAATATTTGAGAAGGTGTGGTGAAACCTAATGACAAAGAAGAAATGAGTCTTATTGGCTTAGATTTAGATGAGCTAGACTAACCAAATTTAAAGAAAAATGACCTGCAAAACCCTGACATGGAATATGAATGGACTAAACTCACCAGTAAAAAGGAAAAAACTATTTCACTATCTAAAAAACAAAATTGAAATACTGATATCAGTTGCCTACAAGAGACTCATATAAAAGAATGGGCTGTTAAATTACTAATCAACAACAAATTAGGAGACTTATTAACCTCAACATCACTAGTTAAAAACAGGGGCATCACCCTATATGTAAAATCCCCTCTCTTTCCTAAATTAATTTTTACAGACATAAAAGTCAGATTTATTTGAGTGAAAATTATGATGGGGAGGTAAGGCGTGGATGTTAGTGGGAGTTTATGTACCACGCAAAGACAGCACCCCTTTTTCCAAAGATTTAAAGAAAATAATTGTGAAACATCAGGATGAGAGACTGCTTTTTAGGAGGTCGGAACAGAGTGGTAGACCTAGCTATGGACAGAGAACTATGTGTAAAGAAAAAGAAAGGACAGGGTAAGCTATCAAAAGAGTTTTTCCAATTAATGGAGGAACTACAATTAATAGATCTATGGAGATTTAAGGAACCTGATACCAAAGATTTTACGTTTTTCTCAGACAGACATCAATCTTGGTCCAGGTTAGATATTATTTGGGCATTGAAGGAATTAATAAGATTTTTTAAAAGATAGAAATACTAAGGAGGTCTTTCTCTGATCACAATCTGGTAACAACTCTTAAATGGGGTTAAACGCAGAGGAGGTAGAGGTTGACTGAGGCATTATTACATGATGAAAAGGTGACTAAGGTATGCAAAAAGGAATTAAATGTGTTAAAGACCAATTTGGTCAATGATGTCAAGGATAGCTCAAAGGCTGGAATACCTCAAAAGCTGTTGTTTAAGGTTTGTTGAAACAAAAAAATGGAGGAAGAAGAAACAGGAGAAAATTAATAATATATTAAGAAAAATCAGAGAATTAGTACTGATTCTGAAGAAGGAACCTAAAAAAGATGTTCTCTGAATATAAAGTTATTTCAAAAACAGTTTTCTATGTTCTTGATGGAAGAAGTGGAGAGGAGATTAAGGTATCTCAATCAATATAACTTTGAACATGCCAATAAACCTAGAAACCACAGAAAGAAAAGGAGAAAAGGCTAATTTCAGAACTGAAAGAAGGAGAATGCAGGATTACTAATGAGAAAGAAATCAAGGTGGTCAGCAATGGCTCCTCTTCATCCTGGAGAGAAGTGACTAGTGGGGTGCTACAAGGTTCTTTCCTGAGCCCAGTGCTATTCAACATCTTTATCAGTGACTTGGATGAGGAAATAGAAGGTATGCTTATCATGTTTGCAGATGACACCAAATTAGGAAGAGTACCTAATACCACAGAGGACAGGATCAGAATCCAAAATGACCTCAACAGATTAGAAAGCTGGGCCAAAACTAACAAAATGAATTTCAACAGGGAGAAATGTAGGATACTACACTTGGGCAGTAAAAATGAAATGCACAGATATAGGATAGGTGACACCTGGCTTGATGGCAGTACATGCGAAAGGGATGTAGGAGTCTTAGTGGACCTCAAGCTGAACATGAGTCAGCAGTGTGATGCAGCAGCTAAAAAAGTCAATGTGATTCTAGGCTGCATTAATAGGAGTATAGTGTCTAGATCAAGGGTAGTAATCGTGCCACTGAATTTTGCTTTGGTCAGGCCTCACCTGCAATACTACATCCAGTTCTGGGCACCACAATTCAAGAAGGACATTGACAAGCTGGAACGTATCCAGAGGAGGGTGACCAGGATGGTGGGTGTTCTGGAAGCCATATCCTATGAGGAGTGGTTTAGGGAGCTGTGTATGTTTAGCCTGGAAAAGAGAAGGTTGAGAGGTTACATGATAACCATGTTTAAATATTTGAAGGGATGTCATACTGAGGGTGGAGCAAGCTTGTTTTCTGCTGCTCCAGAGACTAGTACATGGAGCAATGGCTTCAAACTACAGGAAAAGAGATTCCATTTAAACATTAGGAAGAACTTCCTGTTAGCAAGAGTTGTTCGGAAGTGGAATACACTGCCTCGGAGTGTGGTGGATTCTCCTTTGGAGGTTTTTAAACAGAGGCGGGATGGCCATCTGATGGGAATGCTTTGATTGTGTATTCCTGTATGGCAGGGAGTTGGACTGGATGGCCCTCGTGGTCTCTTCCAACTCTAAGATTCTATGATCTTTGCAATAAAATAAATAAAAATATTTGGTTACCAGACTCCTAACTCTATAGACAGATTTGGTATTCACTGACTATTTTTGGTACGCTATTAATTTTACAACTGTTACTAACTGCCACAGTTTCCTTAATCTTTCAACTTTACTAATAATATTATCTGATAGATCATCTCTCTCTATATGAGCCTGTCAAGGTCAACTTGAGGGCAGTTAACAATGTTTTGAGATCTTCTAGGGAGGCCCTTCTCTCTGTCCCACCTCTCTCACAGGTACACCTAGTGGGAGTATGAGAAAGGGCCTCAATGGTGGCTGCTTCCAGGCTCTGGAATTCTTCCCAGAGCAGTTAGATTGGTGCCCTCCTTGCTATCCTGAACAAAACAGGCAATTGCATTATTTTATTTCTTATATTTTAAAGCTGCCCATTGTCTATAGAATACAAATCAAGCTGAGTGGAGGAGGGCAAATGTTATCCTCATCTTCAAACAGGAAAAAAAAAAGAAGACTCAAATAATTACCACCCAGTCACCGTGTAAATACCAGGAAAGGTTCTAGATCAGTCTATAAGCACTTAGAAAGGAATGCTGTGATCACTAGAAGTCAACATGGGTTTCTCAAAAACAAGTCATCCCAGCCTAATCTTATCTCTTTTTTGATACAGTTATAAACTTGCTAGATGAAGGGAATGCTATGGACAAGGTGCATTTTGATTTCAGTAAGGCCTTTGACAAAGTCCCCCATGATATCCTTGCAAAAATGTTAGTAACCTGTAGGCTAGACAATGCAACTGGATTTGTAATTGGTTGACTGACCAAACCCAAAGGGTAGTCACCAATGGCTCCTCTTCATCCTGGAGAGAAGTGACTAGTGGGGTGCCACAGGGTCCTGTCCTGGGCCCAGTCCTATTCGACATCTTTATCAATGACTTGGATGAGGAAATAGAGGATATGCTTATCATGTTTGCAGATGACACCAAATTAGGAGGGGTAGCTAATACCCCAGAGGACAGGGTCAGAATCCAAAATGACCTGAACAGATTAGAAAGCTGGGCCAAAACTAACAAAATGGATTTCAACAGGAAGAAATGTAGGATACTACACCTGGGCAGTAAAAATAAAATGCACAGCTATAGGATGGGTGACACTTGGCTTGATGGCAGTACAGTTGTCCCTTCATATTTGCTGGGGTTTGATTCCAGGACCCCCCGTGGATACCAAAATCCGTGAATACTCAAGTCTCATTATATGCAATGGCATAGCAAAATGGTGTCCCTTATATAAGATGGCAAAATCAAGGTTTGCTTTTTGGATTATTATTTTTTTAAGAATATTTTCAAGCCGTGAAAACTTAGAATCATAGAATCATAGAATTGTAGAGTTGGAAGAGACCACGAGGGCCATCCAGTCCAACTCCCTGCCACGCAGGAAATCTTGATCAAAGCATCCCCGACAGGTGGCAATCAAGCCTCTGTTTAAAGACCTCAAGGAAGGAGACTCCACCACGCTCCGAGGGAGTGCATTCCACTACATGAGAAAGGGATCTAGGCATCTTAGTGGACGTCAAACTAATTATGAGTGTGATAATGGGAAAGACTCCATTTCCCATTATCTTCCAGCACAGCATCAGGTAAACAAAGGATTAGCTAGGGTCTGGAGAAAGGTAACACCTTTTAGGATCGACATCATCACAGATGTCACAGGCCACAAGGACACTGACCAATCAAAGGGTTCCAGAATGGCAAACCTTCAAGACACTTCCAAGACAAGGTAATAAATACTGCCTTGGGGCAATGAGGCAGGGAGTTGAACAATGAGCCCCTGGAATGGGGGATGTCTCATCTCAGGGAAAGAGATGAACAAAGAGACCAACGGGACCCTGGAGGAAGGTTGTTTGAGACTGGTCTGAAAACAGACATGTGGCTCACAGCCAACCCTCAACTCAACAGACTGAACATGTCAGTGAGTGAGTAGATCAGGAAATGTATTAGATACATTGTGTTAGGGAATTATGTTATTTTCCCACTTCACTGAATGCTTAACTATATCTGTAACTTCTATGAATGTACCTGGGAGGGAGGAGCCTTCCATGAGAGAGATCTGCATGTTATGAACTCTGCTTGGAATAAATAAGCTTTTTCTAATCTTTCTCAGCTGATGTGCACACATGCCTTATTGCTCAGTCAGTTCTCTTCTCTCTGGGATAAAAGGGACGGGGAGGTAAATCTCTGCAAAGTGGTAGGGAGAAGAGAAGGAAACCCTACAGTCTCCCTTTGGACTGTGTTGTAAAGGGGTGTAGAATTCAAAGGGTGGTGGCAGCTTGATCAAAAGAGACACAATTAAAGGGAATTCCCAGGCAGAGGAACCCCAAGATTGCGTCTCACTAAGGGAGCAAGTCGTCAAAGTTAGGTGCACGAGCACACACTGAGGCAAAAGCTGTTTCACATGGTAGCAATGGCAGCTTAGGGGTTCTCAGGAGGCAGAAGAACCCCCAAGCTGTACCACAATGTGTCAGCAGTGTTATGCAGCAGCTAAAAAAGCCAATGCGATTCTAGGCTGAATCAATAGGAGTATAGTGTCTAAATCAAGGGAAGTAATCGTGCCACTGTATTCTACTTTGGTTAGACCTCACCTGGAATACTGTGTCCAGTTCTGGGCACCAAAATTCAGGAAGGATATTGAGAAGCTGGAATGTGTCCTGAGGAGGGTGACCAGGATGGTGGGAGGTCTGGAAGCCATGCCCTATGAGGAGCGACTTAGGAAGCTGGGCATATTTAGTCTGGAGAAGAGAAGGTTGAGAGGGGACATGATAGCCATGTTTAAATATTAGAAGGGATATCATACTGAGGATGGAGCAAGCTTGTTTTCTGCTGCTCCAGAGACTAGTACATGGAGCAATGGGTTCAAACTACAGGAAAAGAGATTCTACCTAAATATTAGGAAGAACTTCCTGACAGTAAGAGCTATTCGGAAGTGGAATGCACTGCCTAGGAGTGTGGTGGAGTCTCCTTCTTAGGAGGTTTTTAAACAGAGTCCAGATGGCCATCTGTCGGGAATGCTTTGATTGAGTATTCCTGCATGGCAGAATGGGGTTGGACTGGATGGCCCTTGTGGTCTCTTTTAACTCTATGATTCTATGATAAAATAAAAACACAACAAATAAAAGCAACTTATAAAAACAAAGTTAAATCCATAGGAGAGCATAAAGAACATAAAAGATTTCAAAGTACTAAAACTTTTTAATTATTGTTCAGAAAAGTAAAAAAAAAATGACTGGTTTAGAAGCAACATGTAATGGGGGGGAGACACATTTAGAAGAGTGAGAGCTCTCACAATGAACAGTCACAGATAGCCTCAATTATTACCAGTTGGCACCCCTTGATACAGTTTTTACACCCACACCAACAATGGTCCACCCTGGCCTCACATCGGGAGGCATGGAGACGCACTATCCACAATGCTGTAGCCTTATTTGAGAACTCACGCCAAACAAGTCTTGAAGAGAAACGACAATGCAGAAAGAATCACAACCTGAAAACATCACCCAAGGAGACCTGCTGTGCTTTCTGCAACCGGACTTGTTTATCTTGGACTGGCCTTTTTAGTCATCAGCGCGCTTGCAGAAAGTGCGGGATGAGTCCTTCCTGAATCTTTGTTTGCGAAGAAAAGCCAGAGAGAGAGAGGGAGCATGTCCAGTCATAGAATCATAGAATCATAGAATTGCAGAGTTGGAAGAGACCACGAGGGCCATCCAGTCCAACCCCCTGCCACACAGGAAATCACGATCAAAGCATCCCCGACAGATGGCCATCCAGCCTCTGTTTAAAGACCTCCAAGGAAGGAGACCCCACCACGCTCCGAGGGAGTGCGTTCCACTGCCGAACAGCTCTGACTGTCAGAAAGTTCCTCCTAATGTTGAGGTGGAATCTCTGCTCCTGGAGCTTGCATCCATTGCTCCGTGTTCCAATCTCTGGAGCAGCAGAAAACAAGCCTGCTCCATCCTCAACGTGACACCCCTTCAAATACTTAAACAGGGCTATCATATCGCCTCTTAACCGTCTTTTTTCCAGGCTAAACATACCCAGCTCCCTAAGTCTCTCCTCATAAGGCATGGTTTCCAGACCTTTCACTATTTTAGTCGCCCTCCTCTGGACACGCTCCAATTTGTCAATATCCTTTTTGAATTGTGGTGCCCAGAACTGGACACAGTATTCTAAGTGAGGTCTGACCAAGGCAGAATAGAGCGGCACTAATACTTCCCTTAATCTGGACACTATACTTCTATTGATGCAGCCCAAAATCGCATTGGCCTTTTTAGCTGCCGCATCACACTGTTGACTCATGTTCAACTTGTGGTCTACTACTACAGTCTACTACTACTACAGTCCCTGTAGAAGCCAGCAGTGTCAGTGAGAGGGGGAAGAAAGTTGCATGCCTTCAGCGGAGGCAGTTGGCCAATAGTCATTCAGATCTCATGACCTTGTAAGCTATCTGGCCAACCATCATTCTGACCGTTTCGGTGCCTTTGCTCACTATTGGCTCTGGATCTTGTGAAACCTCTTTGGGCATGCCTTCTTTTTTAAAGGAACAGCAGTCTAAAAATCTTAATAAATTGTCAGGGACCATCTCTGCTTCCTCCTCCCATCCAGCAAGGAGAAGGAATGGCCAAGGAACCCAGTATGAAATGTATACAAGTTCTCGTTTGTTTGTTTTCTGCGTTGCTGCAATGCATCCTGGATTTTCTTTTTAAGCACCCTTTGGATGGGAATAAAATGTTGCTGGTATTGGTAACTTCCACTCAATACTCTGTGAAAACAGAAATGTCATCCAGTTATTTTTTTTTAAAGAGCTACAGGAACAAATGCAGCAGCCAATAGGAACATTCACTTTGTCTTGAGACCTCCCCTATCACTCTGTTACATAGTTTCTTCCATTTGCAACCTTTCCATGTCTTTCCAACCATTCTTCCACATTCTTTCCTCTCTCTCTCTCTAACACACACACACACACACACACACACACGTATCTACTTTTTTTGGGGGGGGGATATAGAATAGATGCACATCTTTTGATTTCCAAACCTCTGCCTGGAAGCAACCCGACAGATACATTTGGAGGCTGCATTCGATGCCTGTAAATAGCAGCTGCTAGGGAGCCAGAAAGGAGGAAGCAATTTCCCTCCTGTTCTACAATGGGCTTCCACGAGGCATCTTTTGGCCACTGCTGGAACAGAATACAGCACTCAATAACCTCTGGTTTCATAGAATCATAGAATCATAGAATTGTAGAGTTGGAAGAGACCACGAGGGCCATCCAGTCCAACCCCCTGCCATGCAGGAAATCACGATCAAAGCATCCCCGACAGATGGCCATCCAGCCTCTGTTTAAAGACCTCCAAGGAAGGAGACCCTACCATGCTCTGAGGGAATGTGTTCCACTGCCGAACAGCTCTTACTGTCAAAAAGTTCCTCCTAATGTTGAGGTGGAATCTCTGTTCCTGGAGCTTGCATCCATTGCTCCGTGTTCCAATCTCTGGAGCAGCAGAAAACAAGCTTGCTCCATCCTCAACGTGACACCCCTTCAAATACTTAAATAGGGCTATCATATCACCTCTTAACCGTCTTTTTCCCAGGCTAAACATACCCAGCTCCCTAAGTCTCTCCTCATAAGGGATGGTTTCCAGACCTTTCACCATTTTAGTCGCCCTTCTCTGGACACGCTCCAATTTGTCAATATCCTTTTTGAATTGTGGTGCCCAGAACTGGACACAGTATTCTAGGTGAGGTCTGACCAAGGCAGAATAGAGCGGCACTGTTACTTCCCTTGATCTGGACACTATACTTCTATTGATGCAGCCCAAAATCACATTGGCCTTTTTAGCTGCCGCATCACACTGTTGACTCATGTTCAACTTGTGGTCTACTAGGACTCCTAGATCCCTTTCACACGTAGTTTCATTGAACCAGCACAGTTCTTCATACGTTTTCTAAGATACCTTTACAATAAAATGAATTAAAAGGGTTAAAGTTTAACATTAAAATACACATTTTATACACATCTTAATGTAAAATTTAGTAAATAAGGACAAAAACTCATATTTTGTTTTTAAAATGCATTCAAATATAGTATGAATTTCCTTACAGTTTAAGAAAAAAAATCACAAATTGCTATGGGAATGAAGAAAGTACACTGATCATATGCAAAATGGACAGACACTGGAAACAGACTTATTCGTCCATCCTAATTATGTGGTGATGGGACAAGTGATGTGTTAGCAGATGTATGTTGTTGAGGCAAAATATACTCTCACCTGCACTGTAAGAAACAAACACATGGATGCAAACATCAGCATGTCTGAGCACAATGAAACAAGAATATCTGATCAGTGTCTACTGAAAAATGCCAAAAAGAAGCAAGAGGAAGGAGTGTCTGTTAGTCCGACGTTTAATCTGCTGCTTAACTTTATATCTTAGAGCTGTTATCTAACATTCCCGTAATTCATTTTCGAGCTGTTCATTAATTTCAATTAATGAAATTTCTGGACTTATGGGAAAATCGAGTATTTCCTGAGCAATACAGCGCAGATTTGCATGTTATGGGCTGCAGCTGCCAGAATCCCCACCCCTGCCTTTCAGAACCTGGAAACAATGTTTGCTGTTCCCCTCCTTTCCTTTCCCACCATCTGGATGATGATCTGGGTTTTTTTTCCAGTTTCTGCTACCACCTGTGGTTAGATGACAACAAGATAGGGAAACACTGGGATCCATGAAATGTGCAGCTGTGAAGCTTTATGATCCTTCCAAAACTGTCAGCTTAAATGTTGCAATTCACAGTATGTCTTCACACAGTTTGCATGCACCATAAGTGTGCACTGGAGTGGCACTTCCCCAGTCATGCCAGCTTCCCGTAGTAACAAAGGGAGACACAGTTTAAATATACCCTGTAACTATCCTGATTTGGCAGAGACAGTCCTAATTAATCCTTTGTTGGCCACTTTTTCAGATGCTTTTAAAATGTCTGAGTTTCTCTCCTCTCCTCTCACTTTCCCCCATTGTCCTCACTATACTTCAACTGCTGCAAACTGAGTTCAAAGTGCAAAAGTAGTTTGCACTCAATTAACTCAGTGGGGGAGAGGAGAAGAGGGGGCAGCATCGTGCCCTTCCCAATAGGCTCAGGCAAAAGTAAACTGTTCTTCCTCATTAATAGCGTTTGCCACCTTGACCACAGTCTGATGTTGCTTAGTCACATGTGTCCCAGATTTCATCTGTGAAATGTTGGAAGGTATGATTTTAATCCACACCCTCCCTCTCAGAAATCTAACCTCCTGATTCTGTCCATCTCACCCCAATTGCTGTTTTGTTCCACCCTTGGTGCATTCTTACACTTGAACGGCAATGAAAGCAATAATCTGAGAGCTGAATTTGCCAAGAAAAAAAAATATCAAAGAGCTTTTAAAAACATGACTTGCTTCTTGCAGAACCTGAATGGCTACACTGAAGCAGAGCTCTTGACTAGGCATCAGCTCTCCTGATTGTCAAAGCAAGACAAAACATGAATAAGTGGACTTAATTTTAAATAGTATAGCTTTTATCCTAATGCTCTGAACCTGCTTTCCATTCTTCAAGGGCTTGTCTACACAGGCAATTTACCCTATCTTGGAGCTCTGCAGTCCAGATGATACAGGACTTTTGTCCCATTTTGCCCCCTGGGCAGTCCTTATGACCTCCCAGGGGAAAGATGGGATAGAGTCCAATAAAATGTTTTAAGAAAATACCTGCCTAAATAAGTTCCAGCCAATATAAAATGGATTGGGCCCCATGTGACCACAGGAACCCATTCCAGCACACCAGCTTATCACTGTAACTGCTGGCTGATTTGTTCTTCCAGATCCAGAAAGCGGGCCCACAGCATGTGACCAGGCTAGTCACATGCAGGAGACCTTGCTAACGTGCAGCATGCCTCCTGCCTGGATCCAAAGAGTTAGGAGTTTATCACACTACATTGTTATAGCACTATTATTCCACTTTAACTGCTATGGCTGCCTCCTGTGGAATTCTGGAGTTTGTAGTTTAGTTAGTCCTAAGAGCTCTCTGGCTGAGAGTTTTAAATGTCCCTCCCTAAACTACAAATCCCAAGATTCCATGGGAGGCAGCCAGAGCAGTTAAAGTGTAATAATAGCACTATAACAATGTAGTGCAATAATCTCCATAGATACAGGTGGTGATGGAGGATGCAGGGACAGGCTGCCATGCCTGTTCTGGACTCCAGCCCATTTCATCCAGGAAGTGGGCAAGGATGGGTCTGATCCATGAGCTGGGGAGCTGGTATATCCTGTCCCGTGTAGATCAGCCCTAAGTTATGGATCTCTGCACAGGTGAACACATCCTTGACATGCCATGCTAGTCTTTCTCCTTTCCTGTTTGGTCTATTTCTTAAAAAAAAAAAAAAAGGGGGGGGGAGACCCAAATAATGACTGCCAGTGAGCCTGACATCAATACTAGGAAAGATTCTAGAGCAGATCATTAAATAAACAGTCTGTAAGCACTTAGAAAGGAATGCTGTGATCACTAAAAGTCAACATGGATTTCTCAAAAACAAGTCATGCCAGACTAATCTTAACTCTTTTTTGATAGAGTTACCAACTTGATAGATGAAGGGAATGCTGTGGATATAGTGTATCTTGATTTCAGTAAGGCCTCTGACAAAGTCCCCCATGATATTCTTGCAAAAAAGTTAGTAACCTGTGGGCTAGACAATCCAACTGTTAGGTGGATTTGTAATTGGTTGACTGACTGAACCCAAAGGGTAGTCACCAATGGCTCCTCTAATCCTGGAGAGAAGTGACTAGTGGGGTGCCACAGGGTTCTGTCCTGAGCCTAGTCCTATTCAACATCTTTGTCAGTGACTTGCATTAGGGAATAAAGGGCATACTTATCCAATTTGCAGATGACACCAAATTAGGAAGGGTAGCTAATACCCCAGGAGGATAGGATCAGAATCCAAAATGACCTGAACAGGTTAGAAAGCTGGGCCAAAACTAAGAAAATGAATTTTAACATGGAGAAATGTAGGATACTACACTTGGGCAGTAAAAATGAAATGCACAGATACAGGATGGGCGACACCTGGCTTGATGGCAGTAGAGTTGTCCCTTCATATTTGCTGGGATTTGGTTCCAGGACCCCTTCCCCCTTGATACCAAAATCCGTGAATACTCAAGTCCCATTATATGCAATGACATAGCAAAATGGTGTCCCTTATATAAGATGGCAAAATCAAGGTTTGCTTTTTGGATTATTATTTTTAAAGAATATTTTCAAGCCCTGAATACTTAAATCTATGAATACCAAATCTGTGGATACGGAGGGACAACTGTACTTGAGAAAGGGATCTAGGAGTCTTAGTGGACCTCGAGATAAACGTGAGTCAGCAGTATGATGCAGCAGCTAAAAAAGCCAATGTGATTCTAGGGTGCATAAATAGGAAGTATAGTGTCTAGATCAAGGGAAGTACAGTCATCCCTTCACATTCGCGGGGGTTAGGTTCCACAGACCCCCACGAATGTGAAAATTCTGCGAATAATGACTGTCCTCCCCTCCCCCACCAAAGCGACCACGGGGCCTCCGGAGACCCCATAGTCTCTTCCCCCAGCCCTCCCCCTCCTTCCCCAGGCCACCATGGGGCCTCCGGAGACCCTCCCGAGGCCCCGTGGTCGCCTCCCCAGCCCCCCTTCCTCCCCAGGCCTTCATGGGGCCTTCAGAGGCCCCCTGTTGCTGCTTTTGGGAGGGCGTGGAGCCCTCCCAAAACCGCAAATATTTAAAACCGCAAATGTTAAGTTCGCGAATGTGGAGGGGCAACTGTAATACAGTCGTCCCTTCACATTCGCAGGGGTTACGTTCCATGGACCCCCGTGAATGTGAAAAATCCACGAATATTGCTTGCCCCCCCTCCCCTGCCATAGCGACCATGGGGACTCCGGAGGCCCCATAGTCGCTTTCCCCCGCCTCCCCACTCCCTTCCTAGGCCTTCCCGGAGCCTCCAGAGACCCTCCCGAGCCCCCGTGGATGCCTCCCCAGCCCTCCCCCCCCCAAGCCCTCAACGGGGCCTCCGGAGAGTCCCCGGAGCCCCGTGGAGGCCTTCCCGGCCCTCCCCACTCCCCCAAGGCCTTCGCGGGGCCCCGCGGAGGCCTTCCCGGCCCTCCCCACTCCCCCCCAAGGCCTTCGCGGGGCCCTGCGGAGGCCTCCCCGTTCCACTGCAAGGCCTTTGCGGGGCCTCGCAAAGCCCCGCGGAGGCCTTCCCGGCCCTCCCCCCAAGGCCTTCGCGGGGCCTCGCCAGGCCCCGTGAAGGCCTCCCCGGTGCACCCCAAGGCCTTCGGGGGGCCTCGCAAGGCTCCGCGGAGGCTTTCCTGGCCCTCCCCCTCCCTCCCAAGGCCTTCGCGGGGCCTCTGAAGGGTCTCCGAAGGCCCCGCGGAGGCATTCCTAGCCCTCCCCCCCAAGGCCTTCGCGGGACCCCGCGGAGGCCTCCCCAGTCCTCCCCAAGGCCTTCGTGGGGCCCCGTAAGGCCCCGCGGAGGCCTCCCCGGTCCTTACCCTTCCCTCCCATGGCCTTCGCAGGGCCTCCGGAGGGTCTCCAAAGGCCCCGTGGAGGCCTTCCCAGCCCTCACCCCTCCCTCCCAAGGCCTTCGCAGGGCCCCACGGAGGCCTCCCCGGTCCTCCCCAAGGCCTTTGTGGGGCCTCGCAAGGCCCCGCAGAGGCCTCCCCGGTCCTTCCCCCTCCCTCCCAAGGCCTTCGCGGGGCCTCCGGAGGGTCTCCGAAGGCCCCACGGAGGCCTTCCCAGCCCTCACCCCTCCCTCCCAAGGCCTTCGCAGGGCCCCGCGAAGGCCTCCCCGGTCCTTCCCATGGCCTTCGTGGGGCCTCGCAAGGCCCCGCAGATGCCTCCCCGGTCCTTCCCCCTCCCTCCCAAGGCCTTCGCGGGGCCTCCGGAGGGTCTCCGAAGGCCCCACAGAGGCCTTCCCAGCCCTCACCCCTCCCTCCCAAGGCCTTCAGGGGGCCTCCGGAGGGTCTCCGAAGGCCCCGTGGAGGCCTCCCCGGCCCTCCCCGCTTCGTCCCAGGGCTTTCACGGGGCCTCCGGAGGCCCCGTGTCATGGTTTTGGGAGGGCCCGGGGGGGCCCTCCCAAAACCGTGAATAATCAAAACCACGAATGCCAAGTTCGCAAATGTGGAGGGACAACTGTAGTGCCACTGTATTCTGCTTTGGTTAGACCTCACCTGGAATACTGTGTCCAGTTCTGGGCACCAAAATTCAGGGAGGATATTGAGAAGCTGGAATGTGTCCAGAGGAGGGTGACCAGGATGGTGGGAGGTCTGGAAGCCATGCCCTATGAGGAGCGGCTTAGGAGGCTGGGCATATTTAGTCTGGAGAAGAGAAGGTTGAGAGGGGACATGATAGCCATGTTTAAATATCAGAAGGGATGTCATACTGAGGATGGAGCAAGCTTGTTTTCTGCTGCTCCAGAGACTAGTACATGGAGCAATGGGTTCAAACTACAGGAAAAGAGATTCTACCTAAATATTAGGAAGAACTTCCTGACAGTAAGAGCTATTCGGAAGTGGAATGCACTGCCTAGGAGTGTGGTGGAGTCTCCTTCTTTGAAGGTTTATAAGCAGAGGCTGGATGGCCATCTGTCAGGAATGATTTGATTGTGTACTCCTGCATGGCCCTTGTGGTCTCTTTCAGCTCTATGGACTTTTGCATATGGGGGGGGGGAAACGCCAAGGAGATTGGGAGAAGAACGGGGCTGTCGCTCTCTCAGTGCCCTGTTTCAGACGATGCTGTCCTCCTCCGTCCTCCTCCTGGCCTTCCCCCATGCTTCCTCCGTACTGCAGGCATGAGAAACATGTTGCTTTTATTGATGAAAAACCTCCATCACTAAAAAGCGATGCCCGCAGCATGGAAGAAGCACGGGGGAAGTCGGGAGGAGGACGGAAGAGGACAGCGCTGGGAGCACGGCAGCCCCATTCTTCTCCCGACCCCCTCGGGTTTCTTTTCCCCGTTTGAAAAAGTCTTATGATTCTATGGAGATTATCACACTACAGTTATAACACTGTTATTCCACTTCAATTGTTCTGGTTGCCTCCTGTGGAATCCTGGGATTTGTAGTTTAGGAAGGGGCATTTAGGACTCTCAACCAGAGAACTCTTAGGACCCACTAAACTACAAACCCCAGAATTCCACAAGAGGCAGCCGTAGCAATTAAAGTGGAATAATAGCACTATAACAGTGTAGTGTGATAAACTCCTATGATTCTATCCTTCTTCGGAATAGATTATACCCTTCCATTACTACACTCCAATCATGAGACCCACCCCACCAGCTTTCACTGAAGCCAATTAAATCATATTTACCTTTCTGTATTAGGAGTTCAAGTTCATTTTGTTTATTTCCCATGTTCTGTGGACCATGGGTCATTCTCTCCAGCTGATTCCTTGTTTTTTTCTGTTCACTGTTGGCCTTTTTATTAACGGCCCAATTCCCTCTGTATCTCTGAATCTATTGCCCCCAGTACTAAGTGTCCATTGCCATCTGGAATACTGATTCCCTCCCCTACGCAACTTGGTTTAAAGCCCTCCTGATCAGGTTTGTGAGACTCGTAACAAATATGTTCTTTCCAACTGCTGTGAAGCACAACCCATATCTTGCCAGAAGTCCTTCTTCATCCCAACTACATTGACAAGGATGATTAAACTGAAGCATGGATTTTATGGCTAGAAAGTTTCAAAAATTGCAATGTAGTCTGCTAAGCTATAAATGTTTCCTTAAGAGTAGGTACTAGTGAAATATGAGATAAAATGGAAAATTTGAACTCAGACATGTTCAAATGTGGGGAATTCACTTCATTTTGAAAAGCAAAATTGTACATCTGTTCTACACTTTCTCCATTAGAAAGAGAGCAAGAGAGAGGGAATTATTACTCCTCCCCCCTCCCCTCTCTGCTACTAGTATAGTACTCTCATAGTATTTTCCAGTATCTGTTGATAAAACTTGGGAAAGCAGCCAGATTAGAACAGTACAGGAAGCTTGACACAATTGATCTTGTTGGGAGGCACTGCTGGTTATCTTTCATCTTGCTATCCAGATGTTGCTGAAAATGCCCAGAAGTGATACATTTGTAATTAAGTATGATTCTTTTTCTCCCTCCCAACCAGTCTTCCTTTCAGCTGGCTGTTTAGCATCTATTGGGAGGCATAGAAATCTATGAAATATTACAACCAAATGGCCTGTAAAGCTTTGGCCATTCCAAATCTCTCACAAGCCAGGCTGCAGTAGAGCAACACAATAACAACAACAACAATATAAATAAATAAAAAATCCTACAGGCTAAAAACCAAAAACTGCAAACAAGGCATTTTTTGCAAACAGGATGCCATCACTACTTCTTCCTTCCCACTATCTTTTCACTTTTCATGTTAGGTCACCTATGCCTTTAAATAGGATTACATAATGATTAGTCAATTCCATGATGTAGTGTAACTTCAGCTGCTATAGCAACTGTAATGCTACATGAACAGAGATAGCACACCTCAGTTATATGTGTTCTGATAGTCTCCAGGTTAGGCCTACCCTCCAGCATTTTACTGATGAAAATTGGGACACCAGTGGCAAAGCAACATCAGAGTGTGGTCAAGACAGCCCAAATACTCAATGAGGAAGAACACACAAGCCATGAGAGGCTGTAGCAGTTTGCTTTTGCCTGAAGCAAAAGCATTATCAATCACTCCTTCTTATTATGGTGGCCTATAGTAGACTGCTACTACAATGTTATTTTTATTTATTTCTCCATTTATTTTTACTCAAATGCTCTCTACTGGTCCACTCTGATGATTCTCAGGGATTTTTGTATAAGTGAATTTGTCTTTTATGTATAATGCTGTTAGCATGCCCTACTACCCCTCCCTGCAAGATTCCATAACTGGACAGAATAGACACTTTTCGGGGTCACATTGGCTTAGGCAGACTAGAGGTCAGCTGAAGGTCATGACCTGAGATGTGTATAGAAATATAATGGTGGGAAAGCACAAGTTAGAATTATGCGGAAAGCCCTTGTAATGGGTTTATGCTAACGACCCTGTTGTTACGGGGTATGTGTTAATCCTTACTTCCAGCCCTGGGCGTTTCAAGTAATAATTCAATCAAGCAATCACATGACCATTCCTCTTTCCCTACCCTGTGGAAATCTCCCCTCACACCCCCTCCTGTCCAATCCTATGAGGTTGTCACAAGCCCATCAATGTTCTATGACTCCAGAACTAAGGCAATCAGTTGAGTTTTAGTTTCTTTTGTCTACTCAATGGGAAAGCCATCTAGGCTTTGTTATAACCAGCAAACCCCTCCAAGCCACAGAATAGAGTATAAATATCATATCCCCAACAATAGCAATATGTATCACAGCCAAGGTACAATATGGCTGGACCTCATCATTCTCTTCTTTTCTGTGCCACCCTCAGATGCTGATCTGGGTAGCTTCGCTGCATGGAACTCTCTTCTCCCCAAGACTGGTAACTATTACCCTACCTTTACTGTCTATCCAAACTTTCTGCCTTACTCCGCTATAGCCTTGTATGGTTCATAAGAATGTATGTTCGCGTAGGTTAGTTTACTTTCTGTAGTATTCCAATAAAATAATTTATTTTACTTTAACTTAAGCCACCTCTACAGTTAGTACTGGTATATAGAGGTGAAAAGATCCCCGAAGTTCCCTCCTATCTGAGTTTATAATTCCCCCAAATATTAACGGAGATTTTGAAATCATGAGTGGGACTCTAACATACTTCCCACCTCTTAGGGTAACAATGCTATTCCCCATCCTTTTCTACCCCATCTATTTATTTTTTTTGGAAGAGGTTATATTCTACAATTGTATTCCTTTTTTTAAAAAAATAATCTTTTATTTTGAATTTTAAAATACACTAAAACTACAGAAATTAAGAAAATAAATAAGAGAAGAAAAAGAAATAGAAAAAAGAAGGCAACATCCAATCTTCCTTTTGGTGGTTATGCATACATATAAATTATTCATACCTCTCTCTTTAACAAATACATTTTGATATATTTTTTTATATCAAAAAGTCTATAGAGGGTTTCCTGTCTTTGAGGAATGTCACTAAGGAGCCTTCTCTAATCAAACCAGATAATTTACCCATCCCTGTTAAATATCAACAGCCATTCCTCCATAGTAGGCAGTGTTGCATTCTTCCATCTTTGTGCATACAGCAATCTTGCTGCTGTGGTCATATATTGGAGTAATCTTCCATGACTCCTTCCCAACTATACATCCATCAAGCCAAGCCAAGTTTTTAAAAAAGGTTCCAGTTTTAACTGGATGTTAATTTTTAAAACCCTCTGCATCAATGTATGTATCTGAATCCATTTTTTTTTAAAAAAAGCTTTTTTTCACATGGTTCACCATATGTGGTAAAATGCCCCTTCATGTTGTTCACATTTCTAGCATACATTTGAAACTCCTTTGTGTTTCATTCACCTTTGTCCCTTCTAGACAATTTCTCTGGCATCATGCCAAGCAACAGGCTACAAAGTATAATTATAAATCTGGCAAACCCTCCTCTCCTTTGCATCTTGTACTGTACTTTATAATTAACTAATGGGTTTTTTTTTCTTTTCATACAAACTTAGACAAACTTTTTGCCATTATTTAAAAAGTATACCAGTTGTCAAAACTGGTTGAAACAGAAACATCATTCCAGGTAATTTTTTCATTTTTACCACTTAAATCTCCCCATCAGTGACAAATTTAATTTCTTCCCTTCTTCATATGTCTTTCTTAATTGCATTCCGTATCTTAACATAGTTATTCTGTAACAACATACAATTCATATTTGTCATAGTAATGCCCAAGAATTTAACTTTCTTCTCAATTTTAAAACCTGCTTTGACCATCAGTTCTACTTGATGTTCTGTATTCATATTTTTCATTAACATATTTATTAATCTTAAAACTTGCCAATTCACCAAAGCCTCTTAATTTTTCCATTAACACTTCTACACCTTCCAAAGGCTTTTCTATAATTATCACCAAATCATCAGCAAATGCCCTTAACCTGTAAGTTTCCTTTAAAATCTTTATCCATGAGATTTTTTCATCTTGCTGTATATCTCTACTCATTACCTTCATAACCAAAATAAACAGCAATAGAGACAGCTGGCATTCCTGTCTCATTTCTTTTTGAATCTCACAAGATTTTGCCAACTCTCCATTAACAAGTATTTGTACTTAATGTGTAGTATAAATTGATTTAACACATTTAATAAAATTATCTCTAAAATAATTTTCCTTGGTTTTTTTCCGGGCTGTGAGGCCATGTTCTGGAATAGTGTTCTGGAACACAGCCTCACAGCCTGGAAAAAAAACAAGGAAAATCTATGGATGCTGGCCGTGAAAGCCCTCAACTTCATATCTCTAAAATTCATGTCTTCAACACTCAGAACAGAAAAGTCCAATTCAAGTTGTTAAAGGCCTTTTCTGCATCTAAAAGATCAATGTAGCTTGCTTCTCATTATACTTTCCTAAATATTCCAAAATATCCAACACATTTCTGATATCATCATTGGAAAAAAAAAGCCCCACACTGGACTACATGAATAAAATCTTACAATATTATTTTCAATCTTTCAGCCAAAATCATTGTAAACAACTTATAGTGATTATTCAAATAATGATACTGGTCTATATTTTTTGTTAGTGTCAAATCTTGATCCTCTTTAATACTGTGTTAGTCTCTTTGCAAGTATCAGGAGTCTTATCATTCTGTAAGATAGCATTCATAATTTGTATTATGAATTTGTAAAAGGTAACAGCAATTCATCGTCAAAACATTTGTAACAAAGAGCCAACAACCCATCAATTGTTATATTCCAATCATGGCACTCATCCCACCAAGTCTGTTATACCTATCATATCATATTTACCCCCTCTGCACTAGGACTTCAAGATCACCTTGTTTTTGCCCCAGACTCTATGCATTGGCATATAGACATCTAAAGCCTTGTTTGTTTTTATCTTTTATTTTACTTTGTGTGCTGGTGTATAGACATCTGAAGCTTTGTTTGTTTTCAACCATTGATTTACTATCAGTTTTACTATGACTCCCATCCTCTCCAACTTCTCCTCTAGAATTCACATCCTTGTGTTTAGAGTCTGCCTCTGGATAGGTATTTGAGCTATCATCACCAACCCCACAGGGATTCAGTTTAAAGCCCTTTTGATCAGACTTGCCATGCTTCTGCCAAAGACATTCTTCTCTGTCTTCATGAGGTTCAGCCCATCTGTAGCTAGTGGTCCTAGACCACAAGTTGAACATGAGCCAACAGTGTGATGCGGCAGCTAAAAAGGCCAATGCAATTTTGGGCTGTATCAATAGAAGTATAGTGTCTAGATCAAGGGAAGTAATAGTGCCACTCTATTCTGCCTTGGTCAGACCTCACTTAGAATACTGTGTCCAGTTCTGGGCACCACAATTCAGAAAGGATATTGACAAATTGGAGCGTGTCCAGAGAAGGGCAACTAAAATGGTGAAAGGTCTGGAAACAATGCCTTATGAGGAGAGACTTAGGGAGCTGGGTATGTTTAGCCTGGAAAAAAGACGGTTTAGAGGCGATATGATAGCCCTGTTTAAGTATTTGAAGGGATGTCACGCTGAGGATGGAGCAGGCTTGTTTTCTGCTGCTCCAGAGACTGGAACACGGAGCAATGGGTGCAAGCTCCAGGAACAGAGATTCCACCTCAACATTAGGAGGAACTTTTTGACAGTAAGAGCTGTTCGGCAGTGGAACACACTCCCTCGGAGCGTGGTGGGGTCTCCTTCCTTGGAGGTCTTTAAACAGAGGCTGGATGGCCATCTGTCGGGGATGCTTTGATTGTGATTTCCTGCGTGGCAGGGGGGTTGGACTGGATGGCCCTCGTGGTCTCTTCCAACTCTGCAATTCTATGATTCTATGATTCTATGATGCTAGAAGCCAAACCTCTCCCATCAGTGTAGCCAGTCATTCACTCACAGTAGCTTCCTGTCCCCGTGTGATCCTGTGTGATCACTGGTAGGATTCACAAGAATACCACCTGTGCCTCTAAACTCTTTACTTTCCTGCTTAGGGCTTCACAGTCCAAGGTGATCTGCTCAAACGTGTTCATTGCAGTGTCATTGGTACACACATGAATCAGGAGAAAGGGGTACCTCCCCATGTTCTTGATGAGCTGCAGCAAGTTGTCAGTAACATCTCAGATATACACACCAGGAAGACAGCACACTTTCTGAGTCAACCTGTCCAGCACACAGGTTCCTCTATACCCCTGAGCAATGAATCTCCTACCACAAGCACCTTCCTTTTCTTCTTACTGCAGCTGCTGGCTAAGTTGGATCCTTCCTTGGCATGCAGTGGTTTTTGATCTCCTGTTTGGTCTTCTCTTTGCACCTCTTCACTGATATTCTCAGGAAGATGTATGAAGCAATTGCTTGATTGGAGTTGTTCTGAATCCCTTGTACATGGTCTGCTTCTGACAGTGACTGTCCCCCAGGGTAATTCCTCAGTGTTACTGTCCTTTTCGTTTTCATTGGCAGTTTCTTCCTGTTGGTTCTGTTAGATCAGTTCTCCCTCTGTTTTAGCTAAGAAGTCCTCATCTTCTGTGATGCATTGAAGAGTCTGTACATTTCTTTCAAGAAATCTACTAGTTTGCACTAGCTGCAAGCATAGTCAATGAGATTTTCTGGCAAGAAGACAAACATTGCACACACATCGCAGTAGAGAATGACAGATTCTCTTACATCTCCGCAGTTATTTTCTTCATGCTTTCAAACTGTAATAACTGTTACTGATATAATCGTGTGTGCTGCAAGGTGCATGCCACTGGCCCCCAGAGGCTGAGTTCCAAAGACTAAGACAGCAGTTATATAGAGTGGCTGGTAGTTCACCCCCAAGCAAGTCAATCACTCAGCAGAAGGCCCACCCTCTTAGACCATGTGCTCTGGGAGATCACACGGCCAAAAACAAACAAAAGCTCCCACACAAACCTTCAAAAAAGAAGAAGAAAAGAATCAAGGATGACACACACACCCCAGACACAGCTCACCTTCTGCTCTCTCCTTAGAGACTTGGTAAGAGGCTTAGTAAGATATAAATATCAATGGAGAAATGAAAGATTAGTTGAGGCTGGGCACTAGGCCCTCGTGGTCTCTTCCAACTCTGCAATTCTATGATTCTATGTCCAAAAACACCCAGAAGAATGCAGGTGGATGAACTCATCCTACCCAAAACACTGATGAGGACTGAGCATGACAGTGAACACAGAACACTAGCTGATTCTGGGGGTGGGTTGCATGGAATGGACTGGAATGGCTGGAAAACAGAGTCAAAGCATTATACACCGCAACATTTTTGCTGCAGGGATCTACTTGTCAACCACTATTCAACATCACAGATAAAAATGGAAACTTCATATTCAGAAGCAGGATACCTTTTTGAAACAAGAAATGGGAAGTTCATGTGATGCTGAGATTAAAAGGGTTGATGTAAAATGGGAGATGGAAACTAAACACCCACGCAGCCATGAAACTCATAGGGTGACCATGGAACAGTCACTCTAACTCTCTCTGAGCCAGAGGTACCTCAGACTGTTGTTGTAAGGACAGACTGAACCTCATGGTGAAAAATTGTTGGGAAAAACACAATAAATGGATTACTATCACATCCTGCTAGAAAGATGGTGTTCCTAAGGACAGCTGGTTGGCTGTTGCTTGAGACAGAACACTACAATCAACATGTTTTCAGTATGATCCTAAGTGTAGCAGAACCAGTGGTTTCAGATTTTGATTAGCACTGATAGTGACATCCTTTGCCACCCACTCTGGCTTCCATGTTCTTTTTTTTGTTCTACCACCTTCTCAGGCTTGTTTGCTGAGAACAAGGGAGAGGGCCTGGTCAGTGGCTGCTCCCAGACTTTGGAACTCCCTCCCCAGAGAGGCCAGAATGGCCACATCCTTGTTCTCCTTCAAGCAGCAGGTTAAAACATTTTTTGTGCCACCAGGGTTTTATGAACTGACAAGGGTTTAAGGCCTTAAGGCTGTTAGCAATTTTAATACATTTTAATATTTTTAATGTTTTAATGTTTTTAATGTATAAACTGTTTAATTCTTTTAACATTTTTATAATTTACACTGTAATTTTTACTTTTGTTTTTAACTTGTATTGTTTTAAACATGTTAGCCACCTTGAGTCCCATTAGCAGGAGAAAGGCAGAATATACTGTAAATGAAAATAATAGTAATAATAATAATAATAATAATAATAAACAACTCTACCTGGAACGGCAAGATTCCTCCTGTCTCCTCCCTGCTGAGTTAATTGAGTGCAAACTACTTGTTTGCTTCTAACTCAGTTTACACCAATGCAAGAAAGCTGAAGATAAAGGGGGGGAGTGGGAGAGGGGCGAAAAACTGAGACATTTTGGAGATTATCAAACATGGCTAATGTGGCACCAGAATAATGACAGTGGAATGCAATATCACATGACATCGGCCTTTTGTGTTCCTCTGTGGTTATTGTGGCGTTTCTTTTATTGACAGACCGGAGCTGTAAATGGATTGCCCATCCTGTTTTGGTGCTGGCATAGCTGGCGTCTGAAACCTCATGCCATTTTTGACTCATGACTCCAGCATCAGTGGTTGGTCCTGCCAGAACACTTCTGGGTGGGATTGTGAGAACAAGGTAGGTTACCCTCTTTTTTTGTACCCTCCCCAGGTTACTTGTTATTTTTTTTTTAGTGTGTGTATGTGCTTTTCTAAACTTTTTTGTGTGTATTTTTCTTTTAATTTTTGAATTTCCCGTGCTGGTGTCTTCTTGCAAGAATGGGCGAGATTTTGATTCAGGAAGTGAACGGAGCTCTGTTAGAGCTCTGTTCATGCCTGGGCTGCCTTTGGACAGAAGAGAAGGTAAGTCTGATAGGGAGGGTTATTGTGCTGGAACAGGAACGGGATTGGAGATTGTGGGACAGGAACACTTTTTGTGTTCCTGTATGATAATCTCCTTTAAAAGCAGCTCAAAAAGTGGAGGCAGAGGATTAATCAAGACTGTCACTGCCAGAATGGGACAGTTGAAGGGTATGCAGTTGCTGTGGGGGGAAGTGTGGGGAGGGTCCATTGTAACCACATATTGTTCTTAGCTATCTATCACTATTATTATAGAATGTATTTGGGGGTGGCCTGGTCTTGTGTGGGCAATGAAGACTCATTATCTATACAAAAGGCCTACTTCCCGGTGAAGATGAAAACTGTTAGAACTGAGATGCAGATGTGGATTAAGATGGCTTTGGACTATCTTTGGAAGTACACCATGCTCATGGTGAGTGCCACTAGTTCAAAATTTGCCACTGCACCGCTGCTGATCTCTTTGCTATCTCATCAGAATATGGAATAATTTTCATTGCAACCCATTTAAAAATACGGTTTGATTGTTACAAAGAGAAATCCCTTCCCTTACCAAACCAAGTGCAGTTTACAGCATAGCATGCCTCTTTAAAGCTATTCTGTTTAAGCCACAGATGCCAAATGAATTCAACAGACAAACATAGAAATGGAATGTCAGTGTTCCAGTCTGCTGCCTCAAAGCAAAAGGCTCCCCCCGCCTCTCTCTCTCTCTCACACACACTTTATTTATTTCTCATCTCATTTTCCAAAGCTGTCCCTGGGCCCTGTATTTCAGATGCAGTATTATTGTCAGCCTTCCTATCTTCTGTCCCTTTAAAATGGGTGAATATTGGTTCAATATTTAAACAAGGGATGCGGGAGAAAAAACCTTTAAGTGCAATGTGTATGATTTGTTACCACAATCAACACTAGGGTGGCAGGACTGCATTTTAAATGTCTGTTTCTCTCTGTTTCTACCACTTTCCCCCTTTATCCCTGGCTTACTTCCATTGCTGTAAAGTGAGTTCAAAGTGCAAAAGTAGTTTGTCCTTAAGGAACTGGGGGGGGGGATGTCTCGCCCTTTCCAGAAGGCTCCGGCAAAAGCCAACTGCTGCAGCCTCTCTTAGCTTGGGTGTTCTTCCTCATTAATAACTTTTGCCATATTGAGTACACTTTGATCTTCAGGGCCAGTTTAAGGAATTTTGGCCCCCGCTGCAATGCTTTATTTTGGGGCCACCATATGTTTATCTCAGGTCAATGTAACCTAACCTATTCACAGTACAGGATGTTCAGATTACAGTAGGACCCCTGTATCCATGGATTCATTATCCATGGGACACAAAACAGCACACCTACCATAGAGTCTTCCTAGAAAATGTGTCCTCCCTAGCCATTTTCTAGGCCCTCCAAGGCAACTCTATGGTATTTTAAACCAGAAGTCCCATTATTTTCAATGGTGTTCACTATTATCCACAGTTTTCAGAATCCATGCCCGCACAGAACCAATCCCCAGTGGATAAGGGGGGCCTACTATATTACATAATTTTCCACCAATAATTTAGTTTAAAAACTATATTATAGGCACTAACAAAATATTTTTTGTTAATTAGCAATTAACGTAAGATTTCCTCAAAAAAAAAAAAGAGAGAAAGAAAGTAGACTACAAGCTAAACATTGAGTTAGCAATGTGATGCAGCAGCAAAAAATGCCAATGCGATTCTAGGCTGATTGGATGGGATGGCTGTTGGGGTCCCTTCCAGCCCTATAATTCTATGATTCTAGGCTGCATTCAGAGCCTGGGAAAGTTACTTTTGGATTACACCTCTCAGAATCCCCCTGCCAGCACCCTTCTCAAGGTCTGGTTGCATTGTTCCTTTTCCAGCATTCTCTAGCCCAGTGGTCTCTAAACAGAGGCTGGATGGCCATCTGTCAGGGATGCTTTGATTGTGATTTCCTGGGTGGCAGGGGGTTGGACTGGATGGCCTTTGTGGTCTCTTCCAACTCTACAATTCTATGATTCTATGATATCCTCACAGGGGGTCCACAGAGGCTTGAAGGCTGTTTGGCCCACCTCCTCCCTGTAGTGGAACAGCTATGTGACAGGAACCAAGGCAAAGGTTGGTTGGCTTGGCCTGTACATTGCCATTCAATCCACTCCAGCCACAAACATTCAGGAAGAAGCAAGAGTGCCTCTGAGGGAAAGTTTAATGGATGGTGTAATTGTACTGTTTTTGTTGTTAGTTATTATTATTAGGGTTTTAAATCTTGAGTTAAGTCTCGGGACAACAAAAGATATTTAAAGTGGTCCCTGGTAAAGAAAAAGTTAAGAACCACTGCTTAGCCCAGTGGCTCTCACATAGCACTAATGGGATACTGGTGTTTTAGTGACAACAATAAAACCATTGTTCCCAGTAATATTACTCCAAATTTTTATTTATATTCTTCTGTTAAAAGAACCAGAGTGTTGTAGAAGTTTCAGCATTGCCCTATGACTGTGGAGACCAGGGTTTGAATCCTTACTCAGCCATAACTACCCACTGGCTGACCTTGTCAGGCCTCAAAGGAAGTCAAAGGCAGACCCTCTTTGAACAGACCTTGCCTAGAAAACCCCATGATAAGTTTGCCTTAGTCAGAAATAACTTCAAGGCACATGGGCAAACACACACAATTTCCTTTTGCAGGTTGAACTCAGTTCCCAATTAAAATCACAAAAACAAACAACTACGGTACTAAAGGTAGTGCAGTAGGAACTGTAAATACACTCATTCCATAGAATCATAGAAAGTTAAGAGCTGCAGGGGTTGCAAAGGCCTGGGGTCCAAATCCCAGTGCCAACTAAAACACTCCTGAAAGATAGCCATCCGACCTCTGTTTAAAGACCCCCAGAGGAGAATCCACCCCCTCCAAAGCAGAATGGCTTTATTTCCTTGCTGAACAGCTGTTACAGTAAAGAAATTCTTCATAATGTTTAGGTGGAATCTCTTTCTCATACTTTGAATACATTGGTTTATTTTCTAGGAGATTATAAAATGCATTAAAATTGGTGTTACACAAATGCCAGAAGATCGAAAAAGGACTCCCTTATCAAACAATGTTGTTCCCCCCTTGTTATACACCCATTCTGCTGCCGTTCTGCTGGCACTGATTTTTATTGATGGGAGAAGCCGTCAATAGATCCCCCATTCTGTTTGTCTTCAAGACCTGTGTGTGACAAGGTGCCCTGTTATGCTGGTGAGATCCCAGCATCAATGGGAGGTTCCTTCCATAGAATCATAGAATTGTAGAGTTGGAAGAGACCACGAGGGCCATCCAGTCCAACCCCCTGCCATGCAGGAAATCACAATCAAAGCCACCCTGAAAGATGGCCATCCACCCTCTGTTTAAAGACCTCCAAGGAAGGAGACCCCACCACGCTCTGAGGGAGCATGTTCCACTGCCGAACAGCTCTTACTGTCAAAAAGTTCCTCCTAATGTTGAGGTGGAATCTCTGTTCCTGGAGCTTGCATCCATTGCTCCATGTTCCAATCTTTGGAGCAGCAGAAAACAAGTTTGCTCCATCCTCAACCTGACACCCCTTCAAATACTTAAACAGGGCTATCGTATCGCCTCTTAACCGTCTTTTTTTCCAGGCTAAACATACCCAGCTCCCTAAGTCTCTCCTCATAAGGCATGGTTTCCAGACCTTTCACCATTTTAGTCGCCCTCCTCTGGACACGCTCCAATTTGTCAATATCCTTTTTGAATTGTGGTGCCCAGAACTGGACACAGTATTCTAGCTGAGGTCTGACCAAGGCAGAATAGAGTGGCACTATTACTTCCCTTGATCTGGACACTATACTTCTATTGATGCAGCCCAAAATTGCATTGGCCTTTTTAGCTGCCGCATCATACTGTTGACTCATGTTCAACTTGTGGTCTACTAGGACTCCTAGATCCCTTTCACACGTAGTCTCATTCAGCCAGGTCTCCCCCATCCTATATCTATGCATTTCATTTTTTCGCCCTAAGTGCAGTACCTTACATTTCTCCGTATTGAATTTCATTTTGTTAGCTTTGGCCCAGCTCTCCAGTTTATCCAGGTCATCTTGAATTTTGATCCTGTCCTCCAGGGTATTAGCTCCTCCTCCTAATTTGGTGTCATCTGCAAATTTGATAAGTATGCCCCTAATTCCCTCATCCAAGTCATTGATAAAGATGTTGAATAGCACTGGGCCCAGGACCGAACCTTGTGGCACCCCACTGGTCACATCTTTCCAAGATGAAGAGGAGCCATTGCTGAGCACCCTTTGGGTTCAGCCGGTCAACCAATTACAAATCCATTGAACTGTTAACTTGTCTAGCCCACATTTTACAAGCTTGTTTGCAAGAATGTCATGGGGAACCTTGTCAAAGGACTTACTGAAATCAAGGTATGCGATGTCCACAGCGTCCCTTCATCTACCAAGCTGGTAATTTTATCAAAAAAAAAAAAAAAAAAAGAGAGAGAGAGAGAGAGAGATCAGATTAGTCTGGCATGACTTGTTACTCTGAAACCCATGTTGACTTTTTGTGATTATGGCATTGCCTTCTAAATATTCACAGACTCTCTGTTTAATGATCTGCTCTAGAATCTTCCCTGGTATTGATGTCAGACTAACTGGACGATAATTGTTGGGATCTTCTTTTCCCCCCTTTTTGAAGAAGGGGACAACGCTTGCCCTCCTCCAGTCTGCTGGGACTTCTCCTGTTCTCCAGGAGTTCTCAAAGATTATCTTGATCAAAGCATCCCCGACAGATGGCCATCCAGCCTCTGTTTAAAGACCTCCAAGGAAGGAGACCCCACCACGCTCCGAGGGAGTGCGTTCCACTGCCGAACAGCTCTTATTGTCAGAAAATTCCTCCTAATGTTGAGGTGGAATCTCTGTTCCTGGAGCTTGCATCCATTGCTCTGTGTTCCAGTCTCTGGAGCAACAGAAAACAAGCCTGTTCCATCCTCAATGTGAGATCGCTTCCAGAACACTTCTGGGTGAGATCGGGACATCCAGGTAAGCTACCCTCTTTTTTGTACCCTCCCCAGGTTACTTGTAATGTTTTTAGTGTGTTTAGGTGCTTGGTGTCACTTTTTTTGTGTGTATTTTTGTTTTTACTTTTGAATTTCCTGTGCTCATGTCTTCTCATGAGAATCTGTGGGACTTCGATCCAGAAAGTGAAGGGGGCTCCATTAGAGCTCCTTTCACACCTGGGCTGCCAGAACTATGGGAGAGTAGGTAAGTGCGGGGGGGAGGGGAGGGACTTGTGAGCTTCCTCTGAGGTGTGTCTGAAGCTGAGGGTGTGGGTGAGTGGTTATTCTCACTGGGCCCTCTTGTTCAGGCTGTTTTGGCTTGGCTTTCCTGGAAGGGGGGGGGAGGACGTGACTCCTACTATCTGAAACTTGATCTGTGGCGTGCTGGTTTTCCTTCTCTCTGTGTATGAAGAAAGTTTTTTGGGGAAAAGTTTGCCTGCACTCTTTTGTGGGGAAAAGATTGACTGCATTGTGAAAAGCTGTGGATTTCTTTTCCCCTCCTTGAGGCTGTGTCCTTCCACATAGCTGCAAATGCCAAGGGGTAGCCAGGGGAAAGAGAAGTGAGAGGAGACCAGACAGCCTGGATTCCAATCAGTGATCTAGTTCTCATATTCAAATTGTCAAAAGCTCACAGGGCTTCTGAAACTGCCCTTCATTTGGACATTCGAATTTGCAATAATAGATACACTAAATACATAAAAAAAATATATGTTGCAGTGCTTGGAAGGGAAAAGACCAGGCAGCCTGGATTCCAGTGAGCAATCCAGTCCACATATGAGAATTGTTGAATGCTCACAGGGCTTCTGAAACTGTTCTTTCAGACACTGAAATATACAGATATACATACACTTAATGGGGAAAAAAATGCAGTGCTTGGAAGTGGAAAGAAGGTGGAAAGGATTGCCCCCTCCATTTCACCCATTCCTCCATAGCTGCACATCAATAACAAAAAAATAGCAACACCACACCTAACTTCCCAAATAAGGATGCCAAGGTAACCTCCCACTAAATCCTGCCTTCCAAGCACCCACCCACAATTCCAGCCCAATCCTGATTCGGAGTGCAGGGCACATGTCCAAAACCCCTGGTTTTTCCTGGAAAGTACAGAGTAAACAGGGACTTTTAAAAAACTGCATAAACTCCTACAAGATGCAGATTTGCTTCAAAAATAGTCATACCTTGTGTGTTCTTTCAGCACCAGGTGCAAAGTGAGTACGATTTTTTTTTTTGCAGGTGTAGACAACCCCTAAATCAAAGGAGTTGAGGGCTTTCAGATTAAAATTCCAGATTCACATTCAACTAGAACAGCCTGCAGTCTGCACGCAACCACCAGCTTCTGTCTTCCAGCCCCCCCAGATGCCCCAACCAAACATTTTGCCTCCAGATGAGAGTCTCTTTTTGCCAAGAGGTTTCCAAGCATGGCTATTCTCCTTAAACATAAAGCATGCCCTCCTACCCAGGAGTGTAGGTACAGGGTGTGTGTGTGAGGGTGTTGCCCCCCCCAAATAAGAATTCTGGCCCACAAATGAAATTTTCTTTCAGTTTCTAAACCTCTAGCATTGCAGGAAAAAGCTCCAGTTTAACATGTAGTAATAGTTTAGGTATCCAAAACAAATGGAGCAGGCAAAGTTATCTAAAGAATGTGAACACAGAAAATGTAAGAGTTCTGTGCCTGAACAATTTTCAATGTCTCACTGTCTGCAATAGAATTTACTTGCCTTCCTTGTAGCTGTATTCTCCACCCACCCACCCCACTCCAGCAGCTATACCCTCATCAGACCTCACTTGGAATACTGTGTCCACTTCTGGGCACCATAGTTCAAGAAAGTTCAGAGGAGGATGGCCAGATGGTGAAAGGTTTGGAAACTAAATCATGGGAAGAGTGGCTTAGGGAGCTGGATATGTTTACCTTAAAGAGAAGATTCAGAGCTGATATAATAATCACCTTTAAATATTTGAAGGGATCTCATGTACAAGATGGGACAAGCTTATTTTTTGCTGTTCCAGAGACTAGGAAGATTATCAGACAGGAACAAAAAAAAGTGTTCATGTCCCACAATCTCCTCTCTTGCCCTGGCCCCGTCCCTGACCCACTATGACTCTGACTTTCCTAGTTCAAGTGGCTGAAACTGCTGTTTCAAGCTGTTGTGGATTATAACAAATGTGTGTGGTGCCAACAGGAATCAAATTGGTACAGGATATTTCGCACTGAAGCTGGGAATTTAGCCCATCTGTAGACAACCCCTTAGTAATAAGAAGTCATCAGACCTGTGCAAAACAATACATCCCCTCCAACTGTCTTGATTTGGCAGGGGCAGTTCTGTGACTTTGGAGATTATCAGATGCCTTTAATATGGCATGACAACAATGCCAGGAGATCGCAAAAGGGCTTGAATTTCAGTTGACATTGTTCCCATCTTGTTATGCTCCCATGCTGCTCCCGTTCCACCATCATTTCTTTTAATTCATGGGCTAAGCTGTGAATAGATTATCCATTCCGTTTCTACGACAGAATGACGGGCAAGTGAAAAGGTGCCCCGTTATGCTGGCGCAATGCCAGTGTCAGTGGGAGGTCCGTGCCAAACACTTCCAGGTGCGACCGGGACAACAAGTTAAGTGACACACTTCTTTGTATCCTCCCCGGGTTACTTGTATTTTTAAAAGTATGTTTAGGTGCTTGATTTTACTTGTGTATGTGTACTTTTTAAACTTTGAATTTTCTGCATGCTCATCCTCTCACGAGAATGGCCTGGGATTTCAACCAGGAAGTGAATGCAGCGCCTTACAAGCTGCATTCACTCCTGGGCTGCTGAGGGGAGGGGGCGGACACAGAAAAGGTAGGTCTGAAAACTTTTCATTACTGTGCCAGGACGGGGTTGTGGGGAGCGGGAGAGGAGATAGTGAGACGGGGACACTATTTTTGTCTCTGTCTGATAATCTCCTTTATCAGACATGCCTCCTCAAATGTTCTTTTGCCAGCATATTTTAAACAATTTTTCTGCCAGCAAAAGACCCCTTCCTATTAGACCTTATCTTGAGCTGTATTCAAAGGCATCTCCAGTGTTGACAGAGCATGCATGGAGCTCCATTTACCTCCTGGTTCAAGATCTTGCCACTTCTTGAGAGAAGACATGAGCATGGTAAATTTTAAAAAAATCTCTCTCTCTCTCTCTCTCTGGCTTTTCTTCGCAAACTAAGATTCAAGAACGACTCATCCCGCGCTTTCTGCAAGCGCGCTGATGACTGAAAAGGCCAATCCGAGATAAACAAGTCCGGTTGCAGAAAGCACAGCAGAAGGGCTCCTTGGGTGATGTTTTTGGGTTGTGATTCTTTCTGCATTGCCGTTTCTCTTCAAGACTTGTTCGTCGTGAGTTCTCAAATAATGCTGCAGCATTGTGGATAGTGCATCTCCATGCCTCCCGATGTGAGGCCAGGGAGGCGATGGTCCTCCATCCTAGAAACGTGCCCTGCCCAGCGCAGCTGTGTTCTCAATATCATGGCCTCAATGCTGGTGATCCCTGCTTGCTCAAGGACAGCAACATTCGTCACATAGTCAGTCCAGTGTATATTTAGGATTGTACGTATACAGTGCTGATGAAAACATTCAAGGAGTTGTTCGAGGTGGCGATAGGTGATCCATGATTCAGACCCGTAAAGGAGAATAGACAGTACAATGGCTCTATACACACTGATTTTTGTGCTTTGCCTCAGGTGTTTATTGCTCCAGACTCTTTTGTAAAGTCTTCCAAATGCACTATATGCCTTTGCTAATCTGTGATTGATCTCCTTGTCAATCTTGGCATCTGAGGAGATTATGCTTCCCAGGTAGGTGAACTGATGAACGGACTTGAGCACAGATTTGCCAACAGCAATGTGGGGATGGTGGTGTTCGTCATGTGGTGCAGACTGGTAAAGAACGTCCGTTTTCTTCAGGTTGACTTCCAGCCCAAACGTAGACACAAGCACAGAAACACACTTTTAAACTTAAAAGTGAACTGGGGAGGTTCATAAAAAGAACATCCCCTACTTGGTTTTCACAATCTCACCCGGACGTGTTCTGTCATTGATGCTGTATTCGCGTGAGCACAATGGTGTGCATTTCAAATGCTGTCAATGCTAGCAACAAAGCGCCATGGGAGATCTGTTGATGGCTTGGCCCGTCAATAAAAAATAACATCTTTTCCCACAATACCAAATCATGAAAGGACAATATCATCTGATATACACACCCTTTCATGTTAATTAGGCATCATCCAAAGGGTGCTCAGCAATGGCTTCTCTTCATCTTGGAAAGATGTGACCAGTGGGGTGCCACAGGGTTCTGTCCTGGGCCCAATCCTATTCAACATCTTATTCTGTATCCCCTTTTTACCTGTGCTGGTCTATGACCGTAATAAAGATTCTATTCTATTCTATTCTATTCTATTCTATTCTATTCAACATCTTTATCAATGACTTGGATGAGGGAATTAGGGGCATACTTATCAAATTTGCAGATGACACCAAATTAGGAGGAGTAGCTAATACCCTCGAGGATAGGATCAAAATTCAAAATGACCTGGATAAACTGGAGAGCTGGGCCAAAGCTAACAAAATGAAATTCAATACGGAGAAATGTAAGGTACTGCACTTAGGGTGAAAAAATGAAATGCATAGATATAGGATGGGGAAGACCTGGCTGAATGAGACTACATGCGAAAGGAATCTAGGAGTCCTAGTAGACCACAAGTTGAACATGAGTCAACAGTGTGATGCGACAGCTAAAAAGGCCAATGCGATTTTGGGCTGCATCAATAGAAGTATAGTGTCTAGATCAAGGGAAGTAATAGTGCCGCTCTATTCTGCCTTGGTCAGACCTCACCTAGAATACTGTGTCCAGTTCTGGGCACCGCATTTCAAAAAGGATATTGACAAATTGGAGCGTGTCCAGAGAAGGGCGACTAAAATGGTGAAAGGTCTGGAAACCATGCCTTATGAGGAGAGACTTAGAGAGCTGGATATATTTAGCCTGGAAAAAAGACGGTTAAGAGGCGATATGATAGCCCTGTTTAAGTAATTGAAGGGGTGTCACGTTGAGGATGGAGCAAGCTTTTTGTCTCCTGCTCCAGAGACTGGAACACGGAGCAATGGATGCAAGCTCCAGGAACAGAGATTCCACCTCAACATTAGGAGGAACTTTTTGACAGTAAGAGCTGTTCGGCAGTGGAACACACTCCCTCGGAGCGTGGTGGGGTCCCCTTCCTTGGAGGTCTTTAAATTTTTTTTTAAATATATATTTTTATTCGATAATATTCAATAATATATTCTAAAATACATTAATATATATTTTGTGCAATAAACTTACAATAAACATACAATACAGTGAACTTACATTAACATACAATACATACATACAAATATACAATACCTTTACAATACATGTACCCACTACCCACGAATAGGCCAGTATCACCCCACATACAAACTTCCTAGAATCTTCTTTTTCCTTTTTTCTTCGAGTGTGATTTGTTCATGCCTCTCCTCTCCTTTATTTTTCATTCATATCTAAAGGTCTCTGTTTTCAATACTTGAAATTTCCTCATCTTGTTATATAATGCCTATTGTTGCTTCCCCCCCCCCCATTTTTCTTTCCACAGGAGTATCTTCCAATCATCACAGTTTTTCTCTGATTTTTTCTCATCTAGAATCATTGTTAATCTGTCCATTTCATACATATCATATAGCTTGAATATCCATTCCTCTATTTCTGGCCTTTTAGGATTTTTCCAATTCTTTGCCAGCGTAACTCTTGCCGCTGTAGTCATATACAAAAGAATTCTCCAATATTTTCCTTGATCTTGTTTATTTATGTCTTGCAGCATGTTCAGGAGATAAATTTCCGGTTTACAAGGGAATTCTATCCTCAAAACCTTAGTAACATTTCTATGGATTTCCTTCCAAAATTCCTTTATCTCACTACAATTCCACCAAATATGGAAATATGAACCCACCGTTTTACCACATTTCCAACAGATGTTGGATGAATTTTTATAGATCTTTGCTATTTTATTAGGAGTCAAGTACCATCTAAATATTGATTTATAATAGTTTTCTTTCAGGTTGTTACTTCTAGTAAATAAAATGCTTTTATTCCATGATTTTCCCAATCTTCTAGGTCTATTTGATTGCCAATATTCTGTGCCCACAATACCATATATGGCTTTATTATTTCTTGTTCCAAATTTAATTTCAACAATATTTTATATATGTTAGACAGTAGTTTATTCTTTTTTTCCCATATTATCTTGTCAAATTCGTTCAGTTCTCTTTCTACACCTTCTAGTTTCATATCTTTCTTAAATTTTTCTGTTAATTGTCTATAGAGGAACCAATTGCATTGAATATTTTCGATATTTAATTCTTCTTGATGTTTCATAATATATACCCCACGTTCCCATTTCAAGATGTCTCTATAAGTTAGCCATTTGTTTTTATAAAGATTCTCTTTTTTATGGAAAGCTTCGTGATTTGATATCCATATCGGTATCTTTCGATATAGTTTAGCTTTATATTTTAACCATACTCTCAACAAGGAGCGTCGGATAAAATGATGTACAAATTCTCTATGGACTGTTACTTTATTATACCGGATGTACGCATGCCAGCCGAATCGCAAATTAAAACCCTCTAATTGTAAGAGTATTGAGTTTTCTAGTTGTATCCATTCCTTAAACCATAACATACAACTGGCATGATAGTACACTTTAAAATCAGGAAAACTTAGTCCCCCTCTTTCTCTAGTATCTTGTAATATTTTCCTGTTTATTCTAGCCTTTCTACCTGCCCAAACAAATTTAAATACCTCTTTATTCACCATATCGAAAAATTTCTCATTATGAAGTATTGGGATATTTTGAAATAAATACAGTAGTTTGGGGAGTACTGACATCTTTACTGTAGCTATCCTTCCCAGCCACGATATATTTAATTTGCTCCATCTACTTAAGTCTTCTTTTATCGATTTCCATATTTTGCTATAGTTGTTTTCGTACAAATCAGTATTTTTATTTGTTATTATTATGCCTAGATATTTTGTTCTCTTTTTTATTTTAAATCCCGTTTTTTCTTTTAGTTGTAATTCTTCTATTTTTGACATATTTTTTGTTAATATTACTGTTTTTTCTCTATTTATCTTTAATCCCGCTAGTTCCCCAAATTCCTCAAAGATTTTAAGTAACATTTCAGCGCTTTCCATTGGCTCATCAAGGAAAAAAACCAGATCGTCTGCAAATGCCATATACTTGTAGTGGCAATCTTGTATCCTAAGCCCCTTTATTTGTTGATTTAACCTTATTTTTCTATTTAACACCTCTAATACCGCTAAAAATAATAGAGGAGACAGCAGACACCCTTGACGTGTCCCTCTACCAATTGGGCATATTTTAGATTCTTCTCCATTAATTATTATTCTCGCTTCCTGATCATTATAGATTTTCCTTATCCAGTCCAAATATTTATCACCAATTCCCATTTTTTCCAGTGTCATGTCCATAAATTCCCATCGGATGTTGTCGAAGGCTTTCTCGGCATCAATAAATATCATCGCTAATTTTCGCTCATTATGTTTCTCATAGAACTCTATTACATTTAACAATGTTCTCAGATTATTTTTGGAACTTCTGCCTGGCAAAAAGCCATTTTGATCTTCGTATATCCATGACACTAGTACTTTCTTCAATCTTTCAGCTAGGATATTTGTGAAAATCTTGTAATCAATATTTAATAATGAAATTGGTCTATAATTAGATGTTTGGGATGGGTCTTTCCCTTCTTTTGGTATCAATACGATATTTGCATTTTTCCAGGTTTCTGGGCATTTGGTATGGTTAATTTCATTTAATAATCTATGCAACGGTAGTATCAACTCTTCTTCAAACTTTTTGTAATACAATACCGAGAAACCATCCGGCCCGGGGGCCTTCCCACTTTTCAATTTCTTTATTGCTTCCCTAATCTCATTTAGTGTGATTTGCTGGTTTAATTCACTTCTTTGGCTTTCTGTTATTTGCAGAATATTTTCTCTCTCTAGATATTTTCTAATTTTATTACTTATTTCCCCTGAATTGGGGTAGTTTTTATACACCTTACAAAAATATCTATGGAAAATATCCATAATATCTTTTTGTTTAACAAATCTCTCATTTTCTAATTTAATCTCAGATATAATTTTTTCCCCTTTCCTTCCTTATCTTCCAAGCTAACCACTTTCCCTGTTTGTTTGAGTGTTCGAAATATCTTTGTTGGGCATATTTCAGCTTCTGACTTATCTCTAAATTCAACTCTATATCCAGTTGTTTTTTCAAAACTTTAAGTTCTTTATCCGATTTCTTGTCTTTTATGCCTAGTTTCAACTCTTTCTCTTTCTCTTTTATCTCCTTGATTATTTTTTCCCGTTTGATTTCCTTTTCTCTCTTAACTTCTATTTCTTGACGCAGCAATTCTCCTCTTATAACTGCCTTTCCAGCGTCCCACACCATTGGCATTGTTACTCCTTTTATGTTTTCGTGGAAGTATTGTTTTATAATTTTTTTCGTTTGTTCTACTATCTTATCGTTTTTCAACAATATATCACTTACTTTCCAATTGAATAGTGATCTTCTCCCAATTTCTAGTATCACAGGTGCGTGGTCTGAGATTATCCTTTGTAGTATCTCAACCCTCTTTACTTCCTTCTGCATTGTTTTAGATATCAATATCATATCTATTCTCGACCAGCCCTGATATCTATCAGAATAATATGTATAATCTTTTTCAATATTATGCATATGACACCATACATCCATAAGAGCTAGCTGGTCTTTCAATTCCCATGCTGTTCTCGGCAAGTTTCCCTGTTTTGCTTTCTTTACCACCCTAGCTGACCTGTCAATTTCCGAATCCCATACCGCATTCCAATCTCCAGCCAAAATATAGCTTTCATAGTCATAATCTGATATCACCTTTAACAGGATTTGAAAGAAACTTTTTTTATTTTGCTGTGGTGTATATATCCCAACAACCAAAATAGTCTTATCCAGTAATTTAACTTCCACTCCGATAAAATAACCATTCTTATCACTAAATACTTCTTTAGATTCGTATTTCTTGTTTACATATATTACCACTCCCCTCTTTTTCTTGTCATATTTCGTTGAGTAGCATTTACCCAATTTTGAATTTTCCAACAATCTTATATCTTTTCCTTTAATATGTGTTTCTTGGAGAGTTATAACATCTGCCTTATATTTTTCAAGAAAATGAAAAATCTTCTTTCTTTTATTTGGTATATTTAATCCCCTCACGTTCCATGTTATTTTCTCTTTCATCTTTATCCTTTATCTCTTTGTGGTTTATGTTTCTATCTCCTCCTCTCCTTCTGATCCTCCTAATTCTTCTTCTTCTTCTCCCTCTTCCTCTACCTCTTCTGTTTCAACTTCACTTTCCTCTAAATTTGATTCACCTCTTAATATTTCTTTTTCTTCCTCTACAGCTAATCTATCTTCCTCCCCACTATCTTCTAATTCTTGGTTGCTTCTCCTTCCCTTATCAATTCCCTTGAAGGTTTTTTTGTTAACCTCAGTTGTTTCTTCCTTCTCTTCTGTTTCCCTTCTATTCTTTTCCCTTATACCTCTCTGCTCCTTTGGGCTCTCTTGATTTATCTTTCCTCTATTATCTTTATTTCCTATTTCGTCTTCCTTATTCTTTTTGTTTAGTGTCTTCCTAATATTTCCTATAAATTCTTTTGCTTTAGTTACTGTATTTATTGTATAATTTTTATATTTATAAGTGAAAGATAACCTTCAATTTTGTTCCATTTATAGGAGATATTTTCAGAAATTAAGAATTGTGTTAAGAATTTATATTCTTGTCGTTTCTTTAATACTTGAAGTGGTATGTCCTTATAAATTTTTATGTCCTTGGAGGTCTTTAAACAGAGGCTGGATGGCCATTTTATGTCCTTGGAGGTCTTTAAACAGAGGCTGGATGGCCATTTTATGTCCTTGGAGGTCTTTAAACAGAGGCTGGATGGCCATCTTTGATAGTGATTTCCTGCGTGGCAGGGGGTTGGACTGAATGGCCCTCGTGGTCTCTTCCAACTCTACAATTCTATGATTCTATGACTCTATGACTCCATGTTTGCTACAGCTGATAAAGTCCCTGATTAAACTGCTGCCATCCCACCTTTTCAGTAAGTTTTAAAATATCCCAGTTTATCTCTTTTTCTCCCACTTTCCCCCTCAGTCCTCAGCTTCTTGCATTGGGGCAAACTGAATTCAAAATGAAAAAGTAATTTGCACTCAATTAATTCATGGGGGAGGAGAAGAGGAGGTGTGGAATATTGTTTCCCTAGAGACTCAGGGAAAAAGCAAACTGCTGCAGCCTCTCCTAGCTTGTGTGTTCTTCTTTATTAACTCCTTTGCAATCTTGACTATGCTGATGTTGCTTGGCCACACATATTTGAATTTTCATCTGCAAACTGTTGGTGGGTATGGCAGTGTATCCACCTTGCTAGTTTGTGTACTACTTAGCATCTGAGAGGCACGGTTGGGTAAGGGATGTACAATGCCATGCCCTAGGCTGAATAACTGCATCTCTGCCAAGAAGGAAGGCAGGTTAATACTTACATAGGATAAAACACTGAAAATGGGGCAACAAGAAAAAATATTTAATTGTGTCCTAGAAAGGACCCATCAGAAAAAAAAGATGTAATGGATTTCTTACCATAGCAACTGCTGACTCCCCACAAAAATAAATAAATAAATCATTTTTTGTTATTTATTGGCTTAAATTCTTTCTTTATTTATTGAATTTCTATACTGCCTATCAGTGCCAAAATTGAGAGACAAAACAAAACAAAACAACTACAAAAAGTTAAAAAAAAAACATACATACATACATACAGTGGTCTTGTCTGCACAAAGGGAAAAAATACGAACATGTCCGAAAAAGCAGGCATTCACAACAGTGCGACCTGTCTTCATGGTCTAAGGAGTCCCCCTAAGCATGCCCCCTAGCCAAGATGGCAGCCATGAGTGATTTACTCATGGTTTTAAATCTGCCACTGCCAATTTTTTTTTTAATTCCCATGGTGGGCACAAGCTATAGTTCATATTTACAAAAGAAAGAAAGAAAGTAAGAAGAGTATAAGATTGTCGTTTGATCAATTTACCGGATCCTCGCTTAGCCAAAAATCCAACATGACGGCCACAGGTGCTTTCCCTGTTTCCTATCTCCGCCCCCTCCTTGTTCAGCCAATCAGATTATGCTGCCTATTTGTATTTCTTGGAATGTGAGTGTTCAAATGATTGCACATTCGCATGCTGTACGGAGCTTTTTTTAAAAAAAAAATCCATGCAAAACCCTGGGCTTTGCTGTGGATTTCGCTGCCCCCTTCCTAATGACACATATTTGTGCGAATGTCCTTATGAATGGATCGTCTTCCATTTGTAAGCCATTCATATTACTTTCACCGTATAGACAAGCCCAGTAATAACACTAAACAACTTCTTTTTGTTAAGACATTTATTATCTTATGTCCTTTAGCAATTAGTTACCATTGTTCATTTTATCTTATTATTAATTCTACCTCCCTTTTTTTGTTCTGTTTATACCATCCTGTAATCTAAGTGAAAATAATCATACCTATATTTTAATTAATTGGTGACTTTGGACTTTTTCAAATGGGGTAAAAAATCCCAAGGAGGTCGGGAGAAGAATGGGGTTGTCATGCTTACAGAGCCTCATTTCAGACAGCCCCATCTTCCTCCGTCCTCCTCCCGACCTTCCTCAGTGCTTCCTCTGTGCTGCAGGCGCCGCTTTTTATTGACGGAAAACTGTGGGTACATTGAAACTCCACTTGTGATGCCAAAATCCCCAGTAATATCTGATAGGAATTATTATGAGAGGAGGGTAACTGGTTCAAAGTGCTGCAGCCAGATTGCTAACAGGAGCTGGCTACAGGGATCATACAACCCCCTTGTTACAGCAGCTCCACTGGCTGCCAGTCTGTTTCTGGGCACAATTCAAAGTGCTGGTTATGACCATTAAAGCCCTACATGGCTCAGATCCAGGTTATTTGAAGGACCATATTCTCCCTTATGAACCAGCCTGGGCTCTTTGATCTGCTGGGAAGGCCCTTCTTCCTGTCCCACCATCCTCCCCGGTACATCTGGTGGGAACTTGGGAGAGGGGCTTCTCAGTGGCTGCCCCCAGGCTCTGGAACTCCCTGCCAGAGAAGTCAGATTGGCATCCGCCCTACCTTCCTTCCAGAGCCAATTAAAAACCTTCTTGTTTAAGCAGGCCTTTGCCAATCTCTGTTAATGGTTGTGCTAGGATATATGTGTGTGTTGTATGTATATGTATGTGCTTTTAAAATTTTTAACTGTTTTTAACTTTTTTGTTGTTTAATTCTGTTTTAACTTTTGTATTTTGCTGATTTTAACAATGTCTTTTTATTGTACACCACTTTGAGTCCCAAATCAGGGGGAGGGGAAAGTAGGACAGAAATAAAGATAATAACAACAACTTCAAGGATCTTTTCACCTATTTACACCAGTACTAACTGTAGAGAGCACTCCAGTTAAAGTGAAATAAAGTATTTTATTGGAATAACACAAAAGTGAACTAACACACACAGCACACATTCTTAAGAACCATACAAGGTTATAGCAGAGTAAGGCAGAAAGGTTGGATAGAGGGAAAGAGGTCTGGGAAGATAGGGTCATAGTTACCATGTTCTGTGCAGTGAGGATACTCAGATAGGCATGTGAGGGTGGCACAGAAGGTTCTGATCCAGGGCATGCTGAGAAAGAGAGTCCACTGTGGCACACTTAGCTGGGATCTGGGCTGGGATATTTATATCCTATTTCATATCCTGAAGTGGTACTCTGGTTATGACAAAGCTTGGATGGCTTTCCCACCGGATAGACAAAGGGAACAAAACTCAACTAATTGTTTTTGTTCCAGAAAGACAAAACATTGATGGTTCTGCAGCAACCACTTAATGTTTGGTCAGGTAGGGGGTATAGGGGAGATTTCTGTAGGGTATAGATTAAGGAATGGTTAATTAATTGCTTGATTAAATTATTGCTGGCAATGCTGAAGGCTGGAAGAAAGGATTAGCACATACCCCTCTAATGACAGTTGTTAGCATAAATCCGTTACTATGGGGGTTTCTGTGAAATCCTAATTTCAGCTTTCTCACCATTTCTATTTCTAGACACATCTCAATTCATTATGACCTCCAACTGACCTCTAATCTGCCCCAGCCAACCTGACCCCCAAAAGTGTCCAAGATTTCCAGTTATGAGATACCGTAGGGAGGGGGTAGTAGGGCATATTTACAGACTAATTTTTCAAAATGAGAGTGGGCTTCTCTGGATTTGAGTTAGGAGGGTTTTGGGTTTGGCTGCATTTTTGCTAGGCTTTTCATGAGGCAGAAAACTGGCACTTTTACCAGCCATGGTTGTCCAACCCTGCTCCAAAGAAGTCAAGGACATTTTTAAAAAATGTTTTTCTACAAAATTTAAAAATGTTTTTCTACAAAACATTTATAATATATACAGCCAGTAGTCATTCTGGCCACAATGCTTTCCCCACTTTTATCTTTTTAATTGCCTCAAAAATCTCAGCCACTGTAATAGAGAAATTCAACAATGTAAATTCAACCTCTGTAAATCTGTAATTAACAGTAAGTTCTGTTTTTCCAAATATTTTTTTGATTCTCTCCTGCACGCTGGCTCTTCGGTCCCCTCTGGCCTGCCATGTCCTGTCTGTTGTAGCGGCACACCAGGGGCAGATTAACAGACTTCTGCAAGCCCCCTCAGAGTCCCCAATTATATGGAGACAATTTCCATCAGTCCAACTTTCCCCAGACCGACAATCTCCACTGAAGGCAAGTGTTCCCTCAAAGGGACACCATACCACCGGAAGTCATTTATCATATCCTTTCTGATCTGCTTCAATTCCTCCATCATTCGAGCCATCTCCCATGAACTTGCTTTTTCAGCAGGTATATCAACTGATGGTCTCCTCGCTTCTCTCTTTGTCTCTGTCACTGTCGTAACACTAGTTGACATTTTAAAACAAACTTTTTATACATTTTAACTTTATTTATCCACTGGGTGGCAGTATTTCCCAGCAAAATAATTTTTGCCTGCTATTCTTCTAGTGGCCACTAGATGGTAGCACGTCACCAGATCAGCTTCACTAGAACATCATTGGTTCCAGTATTATGGCAGAGGGAAAACAACATGTCCTTATCTACCTTCTTCACCCCATACCTAAGCTTTAGTCATGTCCTACCTGAGGAGGCCTCCTCAAACGAGGAAGGGAAAGAGGTGAGTTCAGATAACAGGCTCCAGTGAGAGCCTGAGGAAGCTGGCAGTCCAGTTCTGGAAGCAGAGCCTGGACTGTCACATGCTAACCTTGACAAGAGGGAATTAGAAGCTAAGCTACTTTGGAGTGTTGCAGACTAAAACAACAGCAACAAAAGCACAAGCAAAGAAGTGCCCTGCCTGAAGTGTGAAATGCTGGAATAAGGACAGCTGTGCTGAGTTACACTTGGCTATAAATTAGTGTACCCAATGCTGTATCTGTGCAGCAGAACAACCACTTCACTGTCTTTGGCATCAAGGTGCTCCCTGAACCCCAGTTTCTTGAAGTTTTTGGACTATTGATGACTGACCCCAAAATAACAAGCCCAGACACATGAAATTGGGTTAAATAAGGGCCACTTTATTTGACCTATATGTATTTAACTGCAATGGCCTGGAAATAAGTAAAAGAGGGGCAGCACCTGGTGTGGGTCCAGCTGAGGCCAGATGTCAACTTAGTAACTACCTCCTCAGCCTTCCCATGGGTGAAACACCTGACCCTGAGGGCAGTCCCATGTTATGGCATTGCTCCACAGCCAGTCTTATTCTTTATAAGAAAGAGAGTATAAAATCATAGAATCATAGAGTTGGAAGAGACCACAAGGGCCATCCAGTCCAACCCCATTCTACCATGCAGGAATACACAATCAAAGCATTCCCGACAGATGACCACCCAACCTATGTTTAAAAACCTCCAAAGAAGGAGACTCCACCACACTATGTGGCAGTGCGTTCCACTGCTGACCAGCTCTTACCATTTTACTCCTTCTTTCTATTCCCAGATAAGCCCCAAGGGCAGATTCTTCCATCTCCTAGGTTGCAGAACCTGTGGAGACAGTTCCAAAAACCAACCCTTTCACCAAAAGAATGCCAAGGTGTACTATAAAATTTGCAGGAAACTCTGGTGTTTCTTATAGTGTGAACAATGTATCTGTCCTGGATTTGGAATGGGGGTGGGGAGTCAGGCCATCATTTACCTCAATGTCCAGGCCCCAGTTCCTGGCCCAGAATGGTTTTTCCCTTCTTGCACTGCTGCCACTGGCATACCGCCACTTGCTGTGAGGTCTGAAATGAGGCACCCAGATCATGGCCGGGTGCCTCATTTGCCTCAGAACAAGTGACTATGCACCAGAAGTGCCAAAGAGGGAAAAACCTTTCTGTAACCATGAAGCAGACATAGCCATGTAGAAAACTATCTGCTTCCAAGGATAAAACAGAATCGAGAAGAGTTTCCATGCATTTTTTATCCGAAGCCATTTAGCTTGGGGTTTGGATCATCCTGCTTCTGTGCAGATGACAATATACAAGTGTCACTAGAACAGGTGGTTAGATAAAATCGAAACGAGAGACAGAAAGCAAAGGAAACCCCTGGCAAAATTTAGACTGCCTGATCAAATCTCTATAAAGATAGCTGGCGTTGCCTGGGCTCACAGTCATGCTCCACCAGTTCTGAATCTTCTTGCCATTCAACAGTTTAGTGAAAAAAAGAAGCATCCTGGAATGATGGAAACAATGCATCCTTCTGTGAATCATCTATAAATATCATGGCTGCTTCCAGACATGGAATGTGGTCAGGAACTCCCTTCTATTTATTATATGTAAGCTGTTCCAAGAGCCCCTTTCACCAACGGGAAAAGGCTGTAATAAATAAATATATGCAAATAAAATTAAGTTTGTTGGTTTGTTTCAACATCCTGAAAAAATGCAGGGAAGCTTCACCAAATTTGGAGGATTTGTTTGAGATAGGCTGATGCAAAATGCAGGCTATGTGGCATACTCAGAATTAATTCTGTGAGTCACACAATTATGACCTGAGGGGACATTTTTTTTAACAGAAGATTTCCACCAAATTGGAGGGGATGTTTGGGGTGGTCTGACTTAATACTGTATATGGGCTATATGGTGTACAGTAGGACCCCCATATCCACTGATTCATTATCCATTGATTCAATTATCCACAGGACACAAAGCAGCACACCTACCACAGAGTCTTCCTAGGTCCTCCAAGGAAACTGTGATATTTTAAATCGGAAGTCCCATTATTTTTGATGGCGTTTGCTATTATCCGTGGTTTTCAGTATCCACAATTTGTAAGCTGCCCTGGGAGCCAAATCCTATCTTCACTTCTGTCCCATCCTTTGTTCATATCAGTTTGCTAAGACTTTATTTTTTTCTTTCCACGTGGAAACTAGTATGCATTTTCTATAATATACAGAAAATACATTTTCCATAATGTCCACATTTCCCCACTGACAAAAGTGCATATTTTTCAACTGTATGCATTTTAAAAACTTACTTCAAAAGCTTTGAAAACACGTGCATTTCTTCAGCAAATGAGATGCAAAATGTATGATTTCAGCAAGAATCTAAAAACTACTAAAATTCTTTTCCATTCCTATTGAACCATGTCAGCAAGAAACTCCTCTGTGATATTAAGGACCCCCTCAGATTTTATTACTCTGAAAGGATGGAGGTTAATCACTCTTTGGCCCCTGTAGAGGGAGCAATCATGACCAGTAAGTTCAACCAGACCAGGAATTGGACTGATCCTAGCAAAAGGATTAATTAAACTCCCTAATTCAGAGTTTCTTGTAGCCATCCAGTATAACAACCCAGGCCCAAGGCATGATCTTTAAAATCATTTTGGTCACTTATGTACTAACACAGACCCATGCCTGTAATGCCAGCAGTTACAGCAAGAATGGGTGTCCTAGGGCAGCTTTGGGAGGAATAACCACCAGTCTCAAAGAATCTATAACACTGCACCAGAGACCACCTCTGCCAGTTTCAATAGGGCTGCTGCTGTAGCAGGATGGGCAGGCCCCCAGCTAGAGCCCTACTCTGTGCCTGACCCAGCGCCATGTCCAACGCCCTAAATCCAGTTCATGAGTAGAGAGATTTCTTGAGAAAGGTAATAAACCTCCTATGGCCCAAGATGAATCCCCCATCTCTGATCTATGCCTTTGCTACATCAAGTATCCAAGTGAACAGAGCTGTGCCAGACTGACTATCACTTCTACCCAGATCTCATTGATCCTCCTCACCCACAATCAAGTTGTTCCATAGACACATTGGCAAAATCCTTTCTCTCCCATGTCCTTCTACAGCACAGCCTGCAACTAAAACTAAGGGTGTGGAATTGAGACAGAGACATATTGCCTCCCTGTCCCCTTCTCTGTGTTTATTATTATTATTATGTTTATGTTTATGTTTATTTATATAGCACCATAGGCTTTACATAGCGCTTTACAAAGGAGAAAAACAACAATCTAAAATAAACACAAAAACCTGCCTACAACGCACAATCTAAAACCACAAACAAGATTATAAAATTAATAAAATATTACTATAACAGGATTAAAACAATACTAGAAAAGTGTAAATTAATACAAACAATATGGACATAAAATCAAGATGAAAGTTGGAAGGCTTCCCTGAATAGAATAGTCTTTAATTTAGATTTAAAGTAGTCTAGAGAGGTGGTGGTCCACAAATTCATGGGAAGGAGATTCTAAAAATAGGGGGCAGTGTGGGAGAAGGGGCGTATCTGAGTAGGGGCAGAGGAAATCCTTGGCTGAATCAGCAGCCCTGAATCACTAGAACGAAGGGCACAAACAGGAAAATAGGGAGAAACAAGTGCTGACAAGTAGGTGGGGGCCATAGAATCATAGATTGTAGAGTTGGAAGAGACCATAAGGGCCATCCAGTCCAACCTCCTGCCATGCAGGAATACACAATCAAAGCATCCCTGATGGCCATCCAGCCTCTGTTTAAAGACCTCCAAGGAAGGAGACCCCACCACGCTCTGAGAGAGCATGTTCCACTGCCGAACAGCTCTGACTGTCAAAAAGTTCCTCCTAATGTTCAGGTGGAATCTCTGTTCCTGGAGCTTGCATCCATTGCTCTGTGTTCTAGTCTCTGGAGCAGCAGAAAACAAGCTTGCTCCATCCTCAATGTGACACCCCTTCACATACTTAAACAGGGCTATCATATCGTCCCTTAACCATCTTTTTTCCAGGCTAAACATACCCAGCTCCCTAAGTCTCTCCTCATAAGGCATGGTTTCCAGACCTTTCACCATTTTAGTCACCCTCCTCTGGACACACTCCAGTTTGTCAATTTCCTTTTTGAAATGCGGTGCCCAGAACTGGACACAGTATTCTAGGTGAGGCCTGACCAAGGCAGAATAGAGTCGCACTATTACTTCCCTTGATCTAGACACTATACTTCTATTGATGGAGCCCAAAATCGCATTGGCCTTTTTAGCTGCTATATCACACAGTTGACTTGTGTTCAACTTGTGGTTTACTAGGACTCCTAGATCCCTTTCGCACGTAGTCTCGTTCAGTCAGGTCTCCCCATCCTATATCTATGCATTTCATTTTTCAGCCCTAAGTGCAGTACCTTACACTTCTCCGTATTGAATTTCATTTTGTTAGCTTTGGCCCAGCTCTCCAGTCTATCCAGGTCATTTTGAATTTTGATCCTGTCCTCTAGGTTATTAGCTAGTCCTCCTAATTTGGTGTCATCTGCAAATTTGATAAGTATGCCCCTAATTCTGTCATCCAAGTCATTGATAAAGATGTTGAATAGCACTGGGCCCAGGACAGAACCCTGTGGCACCCCACTGGTCACATCTTTCCAAGATGAAGAGGAGCCACTGCTGAGCACCCTTTGGGTTTGGCCGGTCAACCAATTACAAATCCATTTAACAGTTAACTTGTCTAGCCCACATTTTACAAGCTTGTTTGCAAGAATGTCATGGGGAACCTTGTCAAAGGCCTTACTGAAATCAAGGTACGCGATACCCACAGCGTTCCCTTCATCTACCAAGCTGGTAACCAAACCATGAAGGGCTTTGAAAGTGAATAATAACAGCTTGTAACAAATTCTAAATGGGATCAGAAGCCAGTGAAGGGACAACAACAATGGGGTGACATGATCATAACGGTAGGCAGAAAAAATTATCCTAGCGGCAGAGTATTGTACCAAAATCAAGGTGTCAAGATGGGAAAGAGGAAGCCCAGTGAGCAAAGAATTAAGTAATCCAGGCGAGAAATGACTACTGCATGGGCCAAAGTCTTAGCAGCAGAAACGGAGAGAAAAGGCCTGAGTCTCTCTAGATTATAAAGAAAGAAATGACACGACTTTGCTGTGGCCTGAATTTGTGGAACGAATGAGAGGGAAGAACTGAAAATGAAACCAAGACTATGCACTTCCTTCACAGGTTGAATATTAGTGCCACTAACTGTGATTGAAAATGAATAATGTAGAGTTGGCTTCGGCGGGAAAACAAGTAGCTCAGTCTTGTCCATATTGAGCTTAAGGTGCCAACGGAGCATCCAAGCAGAAATAGCAGATAGACATGATGACACTCACTTAATGGGTCTGGCATGTGTATCTACCACCTTCAGGATGCCGCCATGGCTGCAGCTCCCTGGTCCACCACTAGGATTGCCAGAGTGAAAACTGGAGAGGGCTCCTGTACCTTTTATGGTGGTGTAGAAGGCATTTCTGCAGATGTTGTTTGTTATCTGGTTGTATGACAAGCAATACCTGCTGAAATCCCTCTTCTATATATTAAAGGTACAGGAGCCCTCTGTTTTTTTTTCCCTTTATGGTCCAATTAGTGTTGTGGATAGTTAATTGCTACTTTAATTTCATATAATGCACCAGAGCAGCACTGCATTACGGGAACTTAAAATGGTATCTAGACTTAAGATAAATTGGTGCTATTTGGAACACTGCTGACCAACAGATTGCAAAAATGGAAAAGGGAGCCTGATGGTATGTGCTTGCCTACAGCCTCTTCAAACCTGGAGGCAGCCCTGGCTCCTAACAATTATACAGACAAGGGGGAGATGACAACAACTGGATGCTTTCTTTTTAGTAGCAGTCCTATGCTGAGCATAGCATGTACTTCTATCCTAAGAGATACACAAATGAAAAAGGAAATGGGGGAGTCAACCAGCCACTGAAGTTTAGGTCGATGTACAGACCTTTGGCCTTCATGAGCAACAGGGACTGTGAGAAGATGAACTTGTCTCATGCCCCTGGATCTGTCTTGGCTCCATGCTCACAAATGGACTGAAGCCAAGGAGAAGCCTAGCCAGAGAAAAACTCTGGCATGATCTCTCAACAGTCAGTTGCAAATGACATTACACTCCACTGCCTATTTGGAACATATGCTACCCTGCTCTGTCCCCTCCATGTTGCCTGAAATATGGGTGGGGAGGGGAGAAAGAGAGTTTAGATTTCATCTCATGATACTCTCAACATTCTGGCAGGCCCATCTCTTGCACTATGCATACAGATTAAAAGCAGAAGGCTTTTTGGAACAATAGTGGAAGAGTTAAGCTGTGAACTTCTAAAAGGGAAATAATCAGGAAAACAAACATTTTGTTGCAGATGCACTGTACTTGAATGAGTACCATATTTTATCATGGGGACAGCTGTCTTTTCTTTATCCTTGGCAAGCAGCATGCTTTTTGTTTTTTTAATGTCAAAATATGAATTTTATTGCAGAGAATAATGCAGGATGACACTGTGTCTCCTTCAGTCTATCTCACAGACAGACAGAGTTTTGATGGGAGTTGCTCAAAATGAGTCCCCGAGATGACTTCAAATTCTGAAATTATGCACTCTTAAGATTTCTGGAAGTAGAGCTATTTAGGTGGTTTGCACTCAGCCAATACCCTTAAGATCTCACAAAAGATTGCTGAGAGCCTGTACTGTTTTAGGTCATGTATCTCAATGAGAGCAAAGATGGTCCAAGAATACATAGGTGTTGGCCCAGATTATTTATCTTTATTCTTCCTTACTACATAATGGAAAGGAGGTGGAAAAGGTCTTTCTGTAAGCAAGGAATGAAAGGACAAGCTTGCAGTTTTTCAAGGTAGAACTGGAAAAGACAAAGGACTCTCTCCAAATATCCTGTGGTGCACCCCCCCACACACATACACAAAATGCCATGAGTAATGCAATATTTGGTAGAGTAAGTTTAAGCAAGAGGTTTGCAGACTCCAAAGTTTGTAGGTCTACTTCATTCTGATTTTTTTTGCTACAATCCTGGGAACCAGCAAACAGAGCCTGGCAACCCCACCCCCAGAAACTAAGATATAGGGCTTTTTCAGGCACCTTAAAACCCATCAGGGGAGGTTGGGAGAGGTATCCCGCAGCAAGGGGTCAGTTTCGGATGACGCCGTCCCCCTCCCGTCGTCATCGTGTTGCTTCTGTGTTTGATTAAAGGCAAAGGCGCTACTCTTTACTCACGAAAAACTTTCGTGAGTAAAATGCGGCGCCTTTGCCTTCAATCGAACTTGGAAGCAACGCGGACGACGGCGGGAGAGGGACAGCATCATCTGAAACTGATCCTCTGCCGCGGGATCGCCGCGTACCTGTTCCAACCTCCCCTGGTGGGTTTTAAGGTGCCTGAAAAAGTCCATAAAGTGGGGTGGGCAATTGTAGGAGGCCAAGGGTCTTAATGAGTCACTCGGTGGTCCTCAGGGGGCTGTACCCCTGTGACAGCCCACACGGCACTTCCCTTGCAAAAACACATTTTGTCCCCAAATCGTCCCAAATGTCCTCTAGGGGTAATGAGGGCATTTTGATTATATTTGTAGCTTCCTCTTGGGACATTTTAGTTTCAGAAGAGGATTTTTTTTAACATCAGGAAGCCACTTCTTGTTCAGTTCCTAGCTTTAAAAAGCTTTAAACTGGCCCAGGGAGGCAGAAATATGGTGAAAATGTTCCCATGTCTCCTAGAGGGTGTTAGGGAATGTTTTAGGGCAACTTTTTTTTAACCTCTAAGGGACCTGGGGGCCACAAGAAGAGTTCCGGAGGCTACACTTTGCTGTTGCTAACTGCTGTCAAGTTGGCTTCAACTTGTGCTGACCTCATGAATAACAGGACTTCAAGTCACCCTCTCATCAACAGCCCTGCTCAGGTCTTGCAGACCCCATAACTACATGGGGCAGTGGGGCTTAACCCCACTCTGGGATTTCCCAGAACTGGCAAAACCCCCTCCAGTCAACTAGCTGTTACTAGTTACTTCCAGGGATCACTTATAACTCAGTGTCTCTGAGTAAAAGAGGTTAAGAATACCTCTTCCCCACTGTAATTCCTAAATGGGCAACCTTTCTCTACATCAGGAAGCCACTACAAGGCCTGAGGGGTAGAAGGGAATGAATCTAGGGAAGGCTGAATCTGACACAAAAGGAGAGTGGCTTTTGTTTTGCAAAAAGAGAACTGTTGGGCAATTGAAGAGGAAGGGTTTGTTTGCATATATGTGCATAGATAAGAGGGGGAGGGGCCAAGATTTTCAGGGGAAATCTTTATGGAGAAACCATGAAGGGAGGGAAAAACAGAACTGTTGTTGAATTCCACCCACCACTGAGGCTCCAGAAGACCTGCCCTGCAGCAGAAGCAGCATTTCCTTCCTGATAGTGCTAGCAGAAAAAATGGAAAGAATATTTTTTTCTGGTGCCCCTGAAACCCCATCGTTCTGGGTAAGTAAAGAAGTAGGAGAGTGAATCGTGGGTTGGCTGGACAGATGGCGTGGTAGGAATTCCAATATTCTTTCAAAAAGGAAGTGGGGATTCTGTTTTCCCGGGCACTATTTTAAGGAAACAAACATTTCATCCCATCTCCATTTTATATTTAGCCATGTTCGAGGTGTGTGCGTGCGCACGTGTGCATGTGCACATGTAACTACCCATTTAAATGTGTCTGTGTGGGGGGGGAGAAATATGTTTTCATAAACAAAAATAATATTTATATATTCATTCATTATGAATGGATGGATGGATGCTGTTGCTGGTGGTGATGAGGGCAGGAATTAATAGCCCATATGTTATGCAGAGAACAAGGCAAATAACACAACAACCCAACAATGGGAGGAATAAACCCTTTAAAAGGCAGATAGGGGGAATGGCCCATGGTCTCAAATGTCTCTATACAAATGAACAGAGCATGGGAAATAAACAGGATGAACCTGAATTCTTAGCACAGCAAAACAAATATGATTTGATAGGCACCACTGAAACCTGGGGGGATGAGTCTCATGATTGGGATGTACTAATAGAGGGGTATAACCTATTTCAGAAAAATGGACCAAACAGGAAGGATGGTGGAGTAGTGTTATACGTTAAGGATGTGTACACCTGAGAACATTTCCATGACTTAAAATTTGGGAGCCAGGTTGAAAGCATCTGGGTAAAAATTTTATAAACACTATAAAATTAAAACCATCTAACTAAAAACACATTAAAAACAAATATACATGATTTTAAAAGCCAGGAGACGCAGCTCTTAAGGCCGGGATCTAATCAGGAAAGGTCTGCCGAAAGAGATCCATCTTTAGTGCTTTTTAAAAACTACTCAAGCTCGTCAGGTGATGGATCTCGTTCGGCAGGCCATTCCATAAATTGGGGGCGATTACCAAAAAGGCCCACTGCGAGGTTGCAGACAGCCTAGATTTTTGTGGCTGAAGCAAATTCCTCCCGGAGTGCGTGGGGAGGACTGTATGGGAGGAGGCAGTTCCGGAGATAAGTTGGACCCAAGCCATTTAGGGCTTTAAAGGTAATAACCAACACCTTATACTGGGCCCGGAAACTGATAGGCAGCCAGTGGAGAGATTTCAATACTGGAGTTATATGGTCTCTCCGAGATGTTCCCGAGACCACTCTGGCTGCCATATTTTGTACCAACTGAAGTTTCCGGACCAAGCACAAGGGTAGCCCCATGTAGAGCGCATGGCAGAAATCTAGACGAAAGGTTACCAGCACGTGCACCACAGTCTCGAGGTCCCAGAAAGGGCACATCTGGTGTATCAGCCGAAGCTGATAACAAGCGCTCCTGACCGTCGCATTCACTTGACTCATCATCTGAAGCGATGAATTAAGGAGCACCCCCAGACTGTGAACACAGTCCTTAACGGAGAGTGTGACCCTGTTCAGGACTGGAGGTTGCCACCCAACTCGGGGACAGGATGGCGCCCTGTGGAACACCACAAGTAAGCTCTTTCCTGCTGGAGCAGCTGTCCCCGAGCCGCACTCTCTGGGACCTGCCCGAGAGGAAGGACCGGAACCACTGGAGCGCAGTGCCTCTGATTCCTAACCCACTCAGGCAATCCAGGAGAATGCCATGATCTATCGTATCGGAAGCCGCTGAGAGGTCCAGAAGCACCAATAGGGACACATTACCCCTGTCGATGCTTAGACGCAAATCATCGGTCAAGGCAACCATGGCAGTCTCAACTCCAAATCCCATCCTAAAGCCAGTTTGAAATGGGTCTAGATAATCAGTTTCATCCAAGACCACTTGGAGTTGAAGAGCAACTGCCCTCTCGATCACTTTGCTCAAGAATTGTAACATAGAAACCGGCCTATAGTTGTTCATGTCCAGGGGGTCTAGAGAAGGTTTTTTCAGGAGCAGCCTAACCGCCACTTCCTTTAAACATGATGGAACACACCCTTCCCTAAGGGATGCATTGATGATGTCCTTAAGGAACACCATCAAGGCACCCCTCCCCCGGATGGCCAGCCATGAAGGGCAAGGATCAAGAAGGCAGGTCGTCTTCCTCACTCTACCAAGTAGCTTGTCCACGTCCTCGGTATTCATGAATTGAAATTGATCCAGTAAACTTACATCAACGGAGCTGCTGGACACCTCGTCAATTGTTTCTGTCAAAATACTGGCATCTAAGTCGGCTCTTATCCGAGAGATTTTATCTGCAAAGTAGTTGTTAAATGCATCACAGCAGGCCGTTGTTGGGTTAAGCAATGGGTTCTACACAGGTATAACCCACGTCATCTCCCTTACCACCCTAAACAGCTCTGCTGGATGCGACTCTGCAGACGCAATACGTGCAGAGGAGAAGGATCTCTGCGCTGCACGTATTACCTCTCAATAGGACCGAAGAAAGTTCCTATGTCGAGTCCTGTCGGATACGAGTCGAGTTTTCCGCCAGTTGCGCTCTAGTCGTTGTTCAACCCGCTTCATTTTCCTAAGCTCTGAAGTATACCATGGCTTACGGTTAGAAGCGGGTTGGAAAGGACGCTTGGGAGCGATCGTGTCGATAGCCTTGGTAAGATCAGTGTTCCAAGTATCAACCAAAGCTTCGACAGGGTCACGGCGTTACCAACCATTAAACCCTCCAAGGCTTTCTGGAATACTATTGGTTCCATTAGCCTTCGGGGGCGGACCATTCTAATGGGTCCACACACACACACCCCTGGTGGGGCGGGAGGAGACTCTTAGTTCAGTCTTGACCAGGAAATGATCCGTCCATGATAATGCAGTGGTTTTAATAACCACCGCCCGCGGATATTCCTGTTCCGTACTAAAGACCGCATCGAGAGTATGACCCGCACAATGTGTGGACCCAATGACCAATTGGGATAGGCCCATGTTTGTCATGGTTTCCATGAACTCCCAAGCTGTACCAGTCAGATTTGTCAAGCTGGTCTCGAGTGGAATGCTGAAGTCACCCAAAACTAAAAGTCTGGGCGACTCCAACAGCAACTCTGAGACCAGCTGTGTCAGCTCGGTTAGGGAGTCTGCTAGACAATGGTGTGGTCAGTATACTAGCAGAATCCCCAAACTATCCCTGGTCCTCAGGCTAAGGTACATACACTCAAAGTGGACTGTGTTTCGGACAGGTATCCTGGTCAAGGTCAGATTGTTCTTATAAACCAGAGCCACTCCGCCCCCCCCCGCCCACTTCCCCTCACCTGCTCACTGACAGAATACCCGGCTGGGAGGGCCTGCGCCCATGTGACAGCACTATCCTCTCCCAGCCAGGTTTCTATGAAGCAAGCCAGGTTTACTTTTAGGGTTTCTTCTTTCCTGTTGAAGTTCTCCAGGTGTTTGTGGATTTCAATAGCTTCTCTGTGCATTCTGACATGATAGTTGTTGGCCTGGTTCAGAATTTCAGTGTTTTTAAATAACATTTTGTGTCCAGGTTGGTTTATAACGTGTTCTGCTACTGCTGATTTTTTTGGCCGGCCCAGTCTGCAGTGTCTCTCATCTTCCTTGATTTGTGTTTGCACACTGCGTTTAGTAGTCCCTATGTACACCTGCCCACAGCTGCATGGTATGCGGTAAACACCCGTGGCTGTGAGAGGGTCTCTTTTGTCTGCTGAGCATAGCATTTCTTGGATTTTCTTGGTTTGTCTGTAGATTGTTTGGAGGTTGTGTTTCCTCATCAGTTCCCTATTCTGACTGTGACTCCTTTGCTGTATGGTAAAAATACCTTCCCTTTGGGTGGCTGTTTTTCTTCATAGATTTTCCTTGGGTTTTTTCTGGGCTGTGAGGCCATGTTCTGGAATAGTTTCTTTCTGACGTTTCACCTGCATCTGTGGCTGGCATCCTCAGAGAATGGTTGGGCAGGTGTGTATGTGGAGTTTATATGCTGTGAACCCCTGTTGGGGAGTATATATAAATTTGTGTAATTGAATGGTTAGTTTCTGGGTATAGAAATGCAAGGCTTGTTAGTGTCTGTTTGGCTAATGGTTGGTTGATGGGCCATTATCTGCTGGCAATTCCCCTGTCCCTGGGTGGAATTCCTTTGTAAGTGTTGGGTTATGATTCTATTGTATTTCAAAACTGGGAGCCAGATTTTGTTTACTTTTAAGGTTTCTTCTTTCCTGTTGAAGTTGTCCAGGTGTTTGTGGATTTCAGTAGCTTCTCTGTGCATTCTGACATGATAGTTGTTGGCCTTGTCTAGAATTTCTGTGTTTTAAAATAGTATTTTGTGGGTCTGGCTGCTCTTGTGATGTCTGATCTGGAGTAACCATTAGCTTGTAGAGCCCAGTGTAGGTGCTTCAGTTCATCCTCCAGGTAATGGGGTTCTCAGATCCTTTTTGCGTGGTCTACCAATGTTTTTATTATGCTTCTTTTTTGTCCTGGGTGATGACTGGAGTTCTTGTGCAGGTATCTGTCCGTGTGTGTGAGTTTTCTGTATAGATTGTGGCCCAACGGATGGTTTGATTTGTGGATGACTAGGACATCCAAGAATTGCAATGTTCCTTCCTTTTCTTTTTCCATTGTGAATTGAATATTTGGGTGGATGCTGTTCAGATGGTTCAGAAATGAGACCAACTCTTCTTCTCTGTGGTTCCAAATGGTGAAAGTGTCATCCATATATCGGAACCATGTTGTGGGCTGTTTTGGTGCTGTTTCCAGGGCTTGCTTTTCAAAATGTTCCATGTAGAAGTTTGCTATCACGGGGCTCAGGGGGCTGCCCATGGCTACCCCATATATCATAGAATCATAGAATTGTAGAGTTGGAAGAGACCACGAGGGCCATCCAGTCCAACCTCCTGCCACGCAGGAAATCACGATCAAAGCATCCCCGACAGATGGCCATCCAGCCTCTGTTTAATGACCTCCAAGGAAGGAGACCCCACCACGCTCCGAGGGAGTGTGTTCCACTGCCGAATAGCTCTGACTGTCAAAATGTCCCTCCTAATGTTGAGGTGGAATCTCTGTTCCTGGAGCTTCTCTGTTCATAGAATTTGTTATCCCACTGGAAGTAGCTTGTGGTGAGGCAATGTTTGAACAGAGTTGTTCTGTCCTCTAGAAATATTTGTTGTATGAGTGCCATGGTGTCCATTATGGGGACTTTGGTGAACAAGGAGACCACATCAAAGCTGATCAGTCTGTCTCCAGGTTTCAGTTTGATGTGGATTTTTTCTATGAAGTGAGCTGAGTCCTTGATGTGGTTGGATGTTTTTTCCTATGTGGGTTTGTAATTGTGTGACCAGAAACTTGGTCAAGTCATATGTGGGGGATCCAATGGCACTCATTATGGGTCGGAGTGAAACAGAATCCTTGTGGATCTTGGGAAGTCCATATAGTATTGGTGGGAGAGCCTCTGATCTGCATAGATTCTGGTGTATGATTGGCTGATTTGATGAGTTCTTGATCAAGGCATTTGTTTTTCTGGTGATTTTGTTGGTCAGGTCTTGCTTGAGTTTTCTGTATGTTGCAGGGTCCAAGAGTTCCCTTATTTTTTGTCTGTATTTTTCTGTTTCTATGATTACTGTGGCAGTGCCTTTGTCTGCTGGGAGAATAATGATTTCTGGGTCTGCATTGAGATCCTTGATGGCTTTTATTTCTTTTCTGGTTATGTTGTTGGGTGGTGGCTTTGCCTTCCTCAGAATCCTAGCTGTTTTTCCTCTTATCTCTTCTGCCTCTTCCTCTGGGAGACAGTAGAGGGCAGATTTAACATGGGCGATGATGTCTTCAACTGGGATTCTGGTGGCGATAACTGCAAAATTGCCTCCTTTGGAGCAAATGAACTCCACCCAGGGATAGGGGGATTTCCAGCAAACAATGGACCATTGGCCAAACAGACACTAATCCTCCTTGCTTATCTCCACCCAGAAACTAGCCATTCAAATACACAAATTTACATATCCTCTCCAACAGGGGCTCACAGTATATAACCCCCCACACTCCGACCCAACCATTGTCTGAAGATTGCACCACAGATGTAGGCGAAACTTCAGAAATAAACTCTTCCAGAACACGGCCTCACAGCCTGGAAAAAACCCACGGAAAACCTATCCTGATATTGACTATCCATTTAATTGAATTTTAATTTGTAGCTGCAGACACAGAGGCTTTGTTGGGGGAGGTGCTTTTATGTTTTTATTGTTTTAACTTGTATATGTTTTAAAAAATAATTTTAATTATTACTTTAAATTATTTTTAATTGTCTTATTTTTTTGTTGTTTTTTATGCTCAAGCTTAGAGAGTGCTTTGGCACTGATGAGGGTACAGAAATTCAATAAATAAATAAATAAAATTTGTTGGAAGTCCAACTCGGCCAAAAAAATTAATATATATTTTATTATTTTATCAAATTAAAATAAGAGTACATATCTATATCTGCATACTGTATATATCTATTTACATACCGAAGATAGGATAACTAACAATCTGTAACAATCTACAACACATAAAGTATAATCTAAAACACATAATAAATAACAAATAACACAACTTAACATACAGAAGACTGTATGAACTTCCCAAGATCCACAAGGATTCCATTCCACTCTGACCTATAGTGAACACCATTGGATCCCCCATGTATGACTTGGCCAAGTTTCTGGCCACACAATTACAAACCCACATAGGAAAAATCAAACTGAAACCTGGAGACAAACTGATCAGCTTTGATGTGGTCTACTTGTTCACCAAAGTCCCCACGAGGGCCATCCAGTCCAACCCCCTGCCACGCAGGAAATCACGATCAAAGCATCCCCGACAGATGGCCATCCAGCCTCTGTTTAATGACCTCCAAGGAAGGAGACCCCACCACGCTCCGAGGGAGTGTGTTCCACTGCCAAACAGCTCTGACTGTCAAAAAGTTCCTCCTAATGTTCAGGTGGAATCTCTGTTCCTGGAGCTTGCATCCATTGCTCCGTGTTCCAGTCTCTGGAGCAGCAGAAAACAAGCCTGCTCCATCCTCAATGTGACACCCCTTCAAATACTTAAACAGGGCTATCATATCGCCTCTTAGCCGTCTTTTTTTCCAGGCTAAACATACCCAGCTCCCTAAGTCTCTCCTCATAAGGCATGGTTTCCATACCTTTCACCATTTTAGTTGCCCTTCTCTGGACATGCTCCAATTTGTCAACATCCTTTTTGAATTGTGGTGCCCAGAACTGGACACAGTATTCTAGGTGAGGTCTGACCAAGGCAGAATAGAGCGGCACTATTACTTCCCTTGATCTAGATACTATACTTCTATTGATACAGCCCAAAATCGCATTGGCCTTTTTAGCTGCCGCATCACACTGTTGACTCATGTTCAACTTGTGGTCTACTAGGACTCCTAGATCCCTTTCGCAGGTAGTCTCATTCAGCTAGGTCTCCCCCATCCTATATCGATGCATTTCATTTTTTCGCCCTAAGTGCAGTACTTTACATTTCTCCGTATTGAATTTCATTTTGTTAGCTTTGGCCCAGCTCTCCAGTTTATCCAGGTCATTTTGAATTTTGATCCTGTCGTCTAGGGTATTGGCTACTCCTCCTAATTTGGTGTCATCTGCAAATTTGATAAGTATGCCTCTAATTCCCTCATCCAAGTCATTGATAAAGATGTTGAATAGCACTGGGCCCAGGACCGAACCTTGTGGCACCCCACTGGTCACATCTTTCCAAGATGAAGAGGAGCCATTGCTGAGCACCCTTTGGGTTCGGCCGGTCAACCAATTACAAATCCATTGAACAGTTAACTTGTCTAGCCCACATTCTACAAGCTTGTTTGCAAGAATGTCATGGGGAACCTTGTCAAAGGCCTTACTGAAATCAAGGTATGCAATATCCACAGCGTTCCCTTCATCTACAAAGCTGGTAATTTTATCAAAAAAAAAGAGATCAGATTAGTCTGGCATGACTTGTTTCTCTGAAACCCATGTTGACTTTTTGTGATTATGGCATTGCCTTCTAAATGTTCACAGACTCTCTGTTTAATGATCTGCTCTAGAATCTTCCCTGGTGCCAGAATGAGGTGCCCAACCATATGATTAATGGTGAGGAGCTACCCTGATTGACCTCCTTACCATTGATTTCATGTCTGGGCACCTTGTTCTGACCTCAGAGCGAGTGACTGTGTACCAGCGGGGCTTTGCCACAGAGATGCTTGGCTGGGAAGGCAGTGGCAGCAGACCTGTAGCAGCGAATGGGGCAGATTTAGGCTTTTGGCCAGGCAAGGTGTGGCGCTTAACTCCAGGTTAGAGTAGTATGAATTCTATCTGGATTTTTACCCCAAATGCAGATAAGTCCATAGTCTCTCAACTTTCAACAGGAGTAGTGCCAGGAACCAAGACAGAACCAGCACCCTTCACAAATGTAGAGCCCCAGTAATGGTTTATTGCCTGGGACATCACCCCACAAAATTATGCCAACCACTCATTGTAAGACATGGTAAACCAACACTAAACAACTATGAAGAGGCAGTGCAACCCCAGCTGAATGATATTCCAGATATAGGGGTTAGGATTAGACACAAGCCTCTTCTGCTGGCAGAAATTATGTTTTGTTAGCAGGACGATCTTCTGCTGGGTAATTTGTCAGCAGAGATCTGTTGAAAGATTTGTTGCTCTGCTGGCTAGATTGTCTGGAGAAAAGTTTAAAAGAGAAAGCCTTGGGCCAAGTTGTACAAGATCCAGTCTTCCTCCACCTTAAAGACACAGCCACAATGTCACTTCTGAAGCTGAGTCAGGTTGAAGACTGTAGTTGTGTTGCTGTGTGCCTGCAAGTCATTTAGTACTTATGGCTACCCTAAAGTGATCCTATCACACAGTTTTCTTTGCAAGATCTATTAGAAGGAAATTTGCCATTGCCTTCCCCTGAGATTGACAGACTGAGCTTTGTTCAAGGTCACCCAGTGGGTTTCCATAGCAGAGCAGGAATTCAAACTCTGGTCTCCTAGAGCTTTAGCCCAATGCTCAAACCACTACACCATGCAGGCTCTGCAGTTGAGGACAAGCCTTTACTTCACCTCTGTCAGCCCATGATCATCTTTACCAGTTAAGCCCAAGTTCACTTTCCCAGTTAAACAACAACAACAAAAACCTTTGGTTTACTCCTGAAGTCATCATCTTTTTTCTCTCTCCCTTGACAGGGATTTAATAGTTGGCTTTACAAAAGAGTCTGGAGTAATAAACACCTGAGGCGAAACACAAAAATCAGTGTGTATAGAGCCATTGTACTGTCTATTCTCCTTTATGGGTCTGAAACATGGGTCACCTATCGCTACCACTTACGACTCCTCGAACGCTTTCATCAGCGCTGTATACGCACAATCCTAAATATACACTGGACTGACTATGTGACGAATGTTGCTGTCCTTGAGCAAGCAGGGATCACCAGCATTGAGGCCATGATATTGAGAACATAGCTGCGCTGGGCAGGGCACATTTCTAGGATGGAGGACCATCGCCTCCCAAAAATAGTACTCTACGATGAACTCGGCATGGGTCAGTATAAGAGGGGCGCTCCAAAAAAGCGATACAAGGATTCCCTGAAACAACACCTCAGGCTCGGCCAAATTGATCACCAACAATGGTCCGGCCTGGCCTCACATATGGAGGCATGGAGACACACTATCCACAATGCTGCAGCCTTATTTGAGAACTCACGCCGAACAAGTCTTGAAGAGAAACGACAACGCAGAAAGAATCACAACCCAAAAACATCACCCAAGGAGCCCTTCTGCTGTGCTTTCTGCAACTGGACTTGTCTATCTCGGATTGGCCTTTTTAGTCATCAGCGCGCATGCAGAAAGCGTAGGATGAGTCCTTCCTGAATCTTTGTTTGCGAAGAGAAGCCAGAGAGAGAGAGAGAGTCAGGCAGGCATAGTCATCAACTCTCTCCAGCACCATTGTTTAGGGAAGGGGCCGTCTTTGTTCCTGCAGCTGCTGGCTTTCTTCCTCTTGTTGCAACTACAGGAAAGCATGTTTAGCCAGAGGAAGAGGAGGGTGCATTTCTTCTGAGATCTTGCAAAGAAAAAAGTTCTTTCTCTTCAGTTTGTTCTCTTTATCCCTTGCTAAAACTGTGTGTGTGTGCACATGCAGATGCGCACATGCACAAAAGTATTTGGCCTCCCCTGCTGAGCCTCAGCTGTGCCTAATGACATCCAATCTGTTCACCCACACAAGACGTCTGCAGCCCCACTCCTAGTAGAAGGGAAATGTCTATTTTGGATGCAGAGAGCAAGCTATGCCCTCTCCAGTGCAGGCTTGGTGGGTGCTGATGACCTTCTCCCCTACCCCCTGCTTAGTTATGATCTCCCCTCAAATGCACACCCAGTGTTTGCACACTGAGGCTCTTGGCTTTGATTTAATTTAGAAAAATAAAACAAAGGCAAAAGCAGCAGTGCTCATTAGCGCCAGACAAAACATGCATGCAAAGTTACATGGGTGACTCAAAAAAGCTCTTGTGTTGCCATCACAGGTGCAAACTGCATTTTGCAAAGGGATCTGTGGGCTTTGAGGACTGACATTTTATTTATTTTTTATATTGCATTGCCATGATTGATCAAAGTGATAGAAGGAAAAGTATTCATGAAAACAAACCATTAAAATCTCAGAAAGAAGCCAGTGTGCAACTCATGGCAAACAAACCATTTCAAAATTCAGAATGACCTGGATAGACTGGAGAGCTGGGCCAAAGCTAACAAAATGAAATTCAACACGGAGAAATGTAAAGTACTGCACTTAGGGCGGAAAAATGAAATGCACTGATATAGGATGGGAGAGACCTGGCTGAACGAGACTACATGTGAAAGGGATCTAGGAGTCCTAGTAGACCACAAGTTGAACATGAGTCAACAGTGTGATGCGGCAGCTAAAAAGGCCAATGCGATTTTGGGCTGTATCAATAGAAGTATAGTATCTAGATCAAGGGAAGTAATAGTGCCGCTCTATTCTGCCTTGGTCAGACCTCACTTAGAATACTGTGTCCAGTTCTGGGCACCACAATTCAAAAAGGATGTTGACAAATTGGAGCATGTCCAGAGAAGGGCAACTAAAATGGTGAAAGGTATGGAAACCATGCCTTATGAGGAGAGACTTAGGGAGCTGGGTATGTTTAGCCTGGAAAAAAGACGGCTAAGAGGCGATATGATAGCCCTGTTTAAGTATTTGAAGGGGTGTCACATTGAGGATGGAGCAGGCTTGTTTTCTGCTGCTCCAGAGACTGGAACACGGAGCAATGGATGCAAGCTCCAGGAACAGAGATTCCACCTCAACATTAGGAGGAACATTTTGACAGTAAGAGCTGTTCGGCAGTGGAACACACTCCCTCGGAGCGTGGTGGGGTCTCCTTCCTTGGAGGTCTTTAAACAGAGGCTGGATTGCCATCTGTCGGGGATGCTTTGATCATGATTTCCTGCGTGGCAGGGAGTTGGACTGGATGGCCCTCGTGGTCTCTTCCAACTCTACAATTCAATGAAACAGACACCAGCAAAATGGTGGCTTTTTCAAATGATTCCTTAATTGGGAGGTTAGTAGCAACATAGGGGTTTCCTTTCTTAATGAATAAACAAACACACACAGTGCAACTTAGCACATTAAGAACACTGGTCAGACTAGAACGTGGTCAAATTATTTGTTCATCTAGCCCTGCATCATCTATGTTGACTGACCGTGGCTTTGTTGGGTCTCAGGCAGGGGTCTCAAGCACCTGACCTGGAGACACTGGGGACTGAACAGGCGGCCTTCCATGTGCAACGCAGATGGTAAACCAACACTAAACAACTTCCAACTGTCCTGGTATGGCAGGGACAGTCTCAGCTAATCCTCTGTGGTTCCCCTTTTCAGCTGCTTTAAAAATGTCCCAGTTTCTCTCTCCTCCTCCCCCAACTTCCCCTGTTAAGTCTTCTGCTTACTTTAATTTCTGCAAAGTGAGTACAAAGTGCAAAAGAAGTTTGTACTCAATTAACTCAGCGGGGGAAGAGGAGAGAAGGGGTTATTAGCATGCGCTACTACTCCCTGCCCACGATATCTCATAATTGGAACTATTGGACACTTTTTGGAGTCAGGTTGGCTGGGGCAAACAAATGGTCAGTTGGAGGTCACAATGACCTGGGATGTGTCTTAGAAATATTATGGCAAGAAAGCCCAAATTACGATTGTACAGAAGCTACTTAGTAAATACAGTCATTAAGGAGGTATGTGCTAATCTTTTTCATCCAGCCTTGTGTGTCTCAGCAATGATTCATTCAATCATACAATTAAGTGACCATTCCCAAATCTAGTCCTATGGAAATATCTCCTATACCCCCTCCTGTCCAACCTTATGAGGTTGTCATAAACCCATCAATTCCTATCTACCAGCCATTAACACTATCAGTTGAGTTTTAGTTTATTTTATCTATCCCATGGGAAAGCCATCCAGGCTTTATCATAACTAGAGTACCCCATCATGATATGAAATAAGGAATAAATATTAGTCCCCTGACAATAGTAAAGGGTGCAATGGTGGATCAACCTGGCCACTCTCTTTCTCTGTGTGTCCTGGATCGGAACCTCCTGTGCTACCCTCAATGCCTGTCTGAGTATCTTCGCTGCATGAAACTTTTTTATTTTCAAGACTGGTAACTATCGCCCTATATTCCCAAATTTCCCCCTCTATCTAATCTTACGGTCTTACTCTGCTATGGCCTTGTATGGTTCTTAGGCACGTGTGTTGGGTGTGTGAGTTCACTTTGTGTTATTTACAATAAAAATACTTTATTTCACTATCTGTTGGGAATGATTTGATTATGTATTTCTGCATGGCAGGGGGTTGGATTGGATGGCCTTTGTGGCCTCTTCCAACTCTATGATCCTATGATTCTGTGATAAACTGGAGTACTCTCTACAGCTAGTACTGGTATACATAGGTGAAAAGATCCCTGCAGTTACCCTCATCTTGCAGGCTACCATTTGAGCTAATAATTCTGCCCGATAATAATATAGATTTTGGCATCACAGGTGGGTCTCTAAAACACCCCCACCTCTTAAGGCAACAGGGAGGACTCTTGCCCTTCTCAGTAGGCTCAGGAAATGGATATGGCTGCAGGCTCTCCTAGCTTGTGTTCTTCCTTATTAATAGGTTTTGCCATCTTGATCACTTCAATGTTGCTTAGCCACATATTTCCCAGTGTTTTTCTGTGAAATATTGGAGGGCATGCTGCATTCATAGCATTTGTCCTGCTATGGCACTATTTCTCAATAGTGATAAGTCAGTCTAAATTGATCTTTAGAACCTTAGAGCCAGAAGTCAACTTCCGGTTGGTAATGGTGGTGCTCTTAGACTTTCACTAAGGGAGCTCCGTGAAGTCTAGCCACGCGGGGGTGTAGATCTAGCTCGGGAAATCAGACTAGATTGGAATTTTTCCTCTAACTTTGGGGAAAATCGTAAGGGGGCTCCTGAAGACGCAGTTCCTGCCAAGCCTCGGTGAGTCATTTTATAGCCAAAAGTGTGATCACAGCATGGAGCTAAGCAGAGGGGGTTGGAGCTGCATGCCACCACAGTGCGTATTTGGCAGCTGAGAGACTCTCAGCAAGCACCACCACCAATTAAAAAAATAGTATAGACATGTAGTAATAATTATTTGGAGATTTGGGAATGATACTCTGGCAAATTCCGGTGACAAGGAAGAGACATGCAACATAAAGGTTTCTGAGATGGATACAGCTGTTTAAAGGGGGGACCTCCTTACAGGGATTAAAGAAAATGCTAAGACATTTAGCTGTAAATAATTCCAAGATATAAATTTAAATAGCTCATATTGCTTAATAAGAAAAGTGAAGCAAGATTTAGAAATAGAAACTCTAAGAAAGGGAAGAAAAGAATTACTCAGTTGCAAAAAGAACTGTCACAAAGTAACAAAAGTAAACAGTGGATTAAAGAGAAAATATAAAGGAGAGGACCTGACTTATATGATGAAGAAGAGGATGATGAAAGTGACATTTTGAAGTTATTAAAGTCATTTAAAGACCCTTATTGTTGATGTTGGTGAATCACAGCTATTCTGTATGAAGCTGCGGTGCAACAGTTAGACAGAGATAGAGTGAGTGGCAGCCATTACTGGTCGGTGCATGTGGAAGTACTGAGTCATAGATAATTCTAAGTATATAAATATATAAATGATTTTTGTGTACCTACCTGGCTTTGACTGAACAGAAATGGTCTATTAAAGACATTGAAACTGAAAGTAGATTGATACCAGAGTTGAAGTGGAAGAATGGAATGCTCAAACAACCTGGAAAGAAGAAAGAAAGCCAAAGGGAGCTGAGGCTGAGAACTGAGCTCTGTGTGTGTGTGTCTTGAATGTATGCGCCCTGTATCCTCCTTTCATTTTTAGGTTATCTGTCCCTGTCTTGTGTTTTGTGTTTATTTTTTATTTTTTAATTTTGATTCTTGTTTTGGCTTATTTTTTTGTCTTTTTTCATTTGCTTTGCAGCTCCCTTGCAGGGAGACGAGCGTGAGAGAAGGGCTTAGTGGAACAGAGAGGGAGGAGATGAAGCCAGGGACAAGCCAGGTAGGGGGAAATAAGAAGGAGAATAGCGGAAGGATGGAGTGAGAGAAGATGGACTTGTAGAGCTGCAAATACAATCTGTATTAATAATTATATTTTGAGTTTATAATGTCCATTCTTCATCTTCAAAATTCAATGATACTCAAAAGAGAGATATTTTTCTATGACTAAATCATTTGACCAGTAACTTAAAATATAGTGTTCTCATTGTTTAATTTAAAAATAAGATTTTTGTGGATTAAGACATAGAAACAAGAGGTGGAAAAATCTGATATTGAAGAGAGAAAAATATAAATCAAAGGAGAAGCAGAGAAAGGGTGTAAAGGTCTAAGAAAGGGGGAAGAAGAGAATAATAAAAAACAAAAATAAAAATGTAATATATATTATTATTAATTTAGCTAATTAACTGGAAAAAAGCAAATTGGAAGATTTGATTATTACTATACAATATAATTCGTTGGATAAATTAATTTCTAGTTAATTAATTGGATTGTCTGATCACCGTAATATAAATTGACTTCTGACCATATATGACTGAGGATTATTAGAATCTCAATTGTTGGGTAACATATTGTGAGATAATGAACCATTGACTTTATATTGGCTTAATATTGATCATAACATTGTATATTGAATGTTAATACTGTATATAGATTTGATAGATCGAATTCATTAAGAAGCATAATAATTTTATGAAATTGTTTGCCTTCCTGGTTATGAAGATGATTTGGTTAGTAAACTGGATTTATTTGTATTATTGACACATTATATAAATTAGAGTCTGAGATATAGCTAATTTTGGAAAGGTTCTTGTTTAGAGTAAAAAGATCTGTTGACTGTATAGAAGGAAATATTTAGGCTTAAGTAATGTACAGTACTTGAAAGATACTAGATAAAGAAGTTCAATAGTAAGAAACAAGGAGAAAGAGAAGGAGGGGGGAAAGAAGGGAAAAGGGATTAAAAGACCAAAGATTTATAAAGAAGAACAGAAAGTGTAGAGAGTAGAGAGAAGTGGAAGTCCTAAATTGAAATTGCAACTGAAATAATAAAAGAAGTATACAAAACAAACAAATAAATAAATAAGTAAACTAGAAGAATAAAACAATAAAGAAAATAAAACAATGAGGAAAACAACACAAACAACATTGCAACTGACTAGAAGACCATCCTTTGAGTCTAACCAGTCCAGGCAAAGTCCCATTTTAGAAGAAATAAAATTAATGAGAGAAGAATTGAGAGAGATGAAAACAGAAATTAAACAGGAGATGAAAAGAGAATTTAAGAACATTAGGGAGTCTATAGACAAAATAACAGATTAATAAAAAAACTGAAAGAAAAAGTAAGCACGATACAAAACAAGGTTGAAGAAATAGAGAAGAAAACAACTGCCTTGGAAGAAAGTAAGGAAAACGAACTTGATGAACAAGTTCTTCAGGAAATGAGGTGGAGAGAAAACTGTCTAAAAATACGAGGTTTAAAAGAACAGCCTGAGGAAGATCTGTATAAATATTTAGTACTCAAGCTTGCGAAGTTTATAGGGAAAACCAAATCCCAATTTGAATGGGAAATTGATAAAATATATAGAATATATTCTAGAGTGGCGAAACAAAGAAATTTACCAAGAGACATTGTAATCTACTTTGTACGTAAGAAGACGTCCTAACAAAGTTGACTCATCAAGTTGAATAGAAAACCGAGATGTTTTTAAACAGCCACACAATGAATCTTCAATATCTTGAGCCATTTCATCAATTCTTCTTTGCACCATATTATTGCTCAACAAATTTTTCTTGATAATATCAGATGCTGGCTTGTGTAGCACAGTACGTATCACTTCACTTATAGCCAGTATAATTAGTTCTTCACCAATAGTATGAGGTTTTCCCGATTTGGCAACCATTAACGAAATACTGTAAGAAGCAAGCAAGCCATCGCCATCTTGTGTGGTTGTGGTTGAAAAGAGTTTTGCCAATGTCAGTTGTTTGATCAATTTTTCTTTTAGTGTTCAAAAATAAGATAAACCCTTATCTTTTTTATCACCATGAATTTTAGTCAAATGTTCTTGTAGTTTTGAAGGCTTCATAGCTTCGTTTGATAAAACTTTCTGGCAAATCAGGCATATTGGTAATGTATTGTTTACAGGCAACTCAATAAAGCCATATTTCAAATATATGCTATTATATTGTCTACATTTTTTCTTTAGTTGATTATTATCTGTAGAAAAAATAAATTATTATCTGTAGAAAAAATAATTTTTTTATGGAAGTATTTTTAATTAATTTTTTTGTAATTTTTTGAAATATTTTTGTAAAAAACAAACTAAAATAAATACTAATGAAATAAACATGATATTAATTGTAAAGCGCATATAATTATTACAAAATAAATAAATAATACTCACCAATTATAGTCCCACTATTTGTTAGTTAACTTTAACTTGTCACAATATCACAACAGTCTAACTTAGGACTTTTTCGGATAGAGAAATACACCACAAGAAGTGTTGTCCCTCTTGCGACGCTGCTGCACGACAGGGGAGGCATTTTGTATGATGCCGTCCCCCTGCCGATTCTGTTCTAGTACAGATCACAGCTCCAGCGTCATATTTGGCTGTTTCTTAATCACAGTCAACTTCGTGATTAAGAAATGGCCAAATATGAAGCTGGAGTTTGCGATCTGTACAAGAACAGAATCGGCAGGGGGACGGCGTCATACGAAATGCCCCACCTGCTGCGCAGCAGCATCGCAACAGGCACGACCCTTCTTGCGGTGTATTTCTCTGTCCGAAAAAGTCCTCAGAGTTATATTACGCTGTAATTTTCCCGTAATAATTATGGGAAATCTCCTGATTCATAGCATGCTCCAAAATCTGCTGGTAGTACTGCCAGTTGCCAGTACTGCCTCTGCCGTCCCATGTGAAAATCTCCTAGGACATGGAGCAATGGACTCAAACTACAGGAAAAGAGATTCCACCTAAACATTAGGAAGAATTTCCTGACAGTAAGAGCTGTTTGGGAGTGGAATGCATTGCCTGGGAGTGTAGTGGAGTCTCCTTCTTTGGAGGTTTTTCAACAGAGGCTGGATGGCCATCTGTCGGGAATGATTTGATTGTGTATTCCTTCATGACAGGGAGTTGGACTGTATGGTCCTTGTGGTCTCTTCCAACTCTATGATTCTATGATCCAATAGCTACCTTAATATTTTTTCTGTGCTTGATAATTTAGTACATTTCTGATTCATAATTTCAGAGGTGGGCTCACCTACATAGAAGTCCTGTAGGCCAGGTTTTGTCTGATCATTTTGGCGGGAGGGGAAGTTCCAGGCCCCCGCCTCCTTAGGTATTCTGGAGTCCATGCATGAGGCAAAAGGCAGAAGGCAGGAAGCATGAGCCAGAACTTGAAGTATGTGAAATTATTTTTTCATCATTTACCATAATTATAAGACAACTAAAAAGGTAGTTTCATTGTAAAAGAAGTAAAGGTTGAAATTGTATGGTTACTCCTACTACAGTAAAGCCAATGATTCAGTTGAATTTACCTAAAGTGTTAGCTCGCCATTCACCAACTGATTCATAGAATCATAGAATCATAGAATTGCAGAGTTGGAAGAGACCACGAGGGCCATCCAGTCCAACCCCCTGCCACGCAGGAAATCACGATCAAAGCATCCCCGACAGATGGCCATCCAGCCTCTGTTTAAAGACCTCCAAGGAAGGAGACCCCACCATGCTCCGAGGGAGTGTGTTCCACTGCCGAACAGCTCTTACTGTCAGGAAGTTCCTCCTAATGTTGAGGTGGAATCTCTGTTCCTGGAGCTTGCATCCATTGCTCCGCGTTCCAGTCTCTGAAGCAGCAGAAAACAAGCTTGCTCCATCCTCAATGTGACACTCCTTCAAATACTTAAATAGGGCTATCATATCGCCTCTTAACCTTTTTTTTCCCAAGCTAAACATACCCAGCTCCCTAAGTCTCTCCTCATAAGGCATGGTTTCCAGACCTTTCACCATTTTAGTCGCCCTCCTCTGGAAACGCTCCAATTTGTCAATATCCTTTTTGAATTGTGGTGCCCAGAACTGGACACAGTATTCTAGGTGAGGTCTGACCAAGGCAGAATAGAGCGGCACTATTATTTCCCTTGATCTGGACACTATACTTCTATTGATGTAGCCCAAAATCGCATTGGCCTTTTTAGCTGCCGCATCACACTGTTGACTCATGTTCAACTTGTGGTCTACTAGGACTCCTAGATCCCTTTAGCACGTAGTCTCATTCAGCCAGGTCTCCCGCATCCTATATCTATGCATTTCATTTTTTCACCCTAAGTGCATTACCTTACATTTCTCCATATTGAATTTCATTTTGTTAGCTTTGGCCCAGCTCTCCAGTTTATCCAGGTCATCTTGAATTTTGATCCTGTCCTCCAGGGTATTAGCTGCTCCTCCTAATTTGGTGTCATCTGCAAATTTGGTAAGTATGCCCCTAATTCCCCCATCCAAGTCATTGATAAAGATGTTGAATAGCACTGGGCCCAGGACAGAGCCCTGTGGCACCCCACTGGTTACATCTTTCGAAGATGAAGAGGAGCCATTGCTGAGCACCCTTTGGGTTCGGCCGGTCAACCAATTACAAAGCCATTGAACTGTTAACTTGTCTAGCCCACATTTTACAAGCTTGTTTGCAAGAATGTCATGGGGAACCTTGTCAAAGGCCTTACTGAAATCAAGGTATGCGATGTCCACAGCGTTCCCTTCATCTACCAAGCTGGTAATTTTATCAAAAAAAAAAAAAAAAAAAGAGAGAGAGAGAGAGAGAGAGAGAGATCAGATTAGTCTGGCATGACTTGTTACTCTGAAACCCATGTTGACTTTTTGTGATTATGGCATTGCCTTCTAAATGTTCACAGACTCTCTGTTTAATGATCTGCTCTAGAATCTTCCCTGGTATTGATGTCAGACTAACTGGATGATAATTGTTGGGATCCTCTTTTTACCCCTTTTTGAAGATGGGGACAATGTTTGCCCTCCTCCAGTCTGCTGGGACTTCTCCTGTTCTCCAGGAGTTCTCAAAGATTATTGCCAATGGTTCTGAGATTATATTTGCCAGATCTTCTGTACCTTTATCCTCAGGTTGGTCCCCCTTTACCTTTTCTGAAAACACTGAGGCAAAAAAGGTGTTGAGTAATTCTGCCTTTTCTCTGTCCCCTGTTAGCATTTTGCCATCTTCTCCACGTAGTGGCCCTATCATTTCCTTCTTCCTCCTTTTGCTGCGGACATACCCCAAAAAACCCTTTTTATTGTTCTTGTCAGGCTCATCCCTGAATTCTGGGCATTGGAGTGGAATTCATGGAGGCCCTGACATGTAGCTGGTATTTTCTCAGGATTTTGGAATGCCTGAGATATGAGCCTGGCCTCCTGGTTGGCATGGTAACGCAAGTCCTACCAGGAACTCAAGGCCACGCTCGCCGGCCACTCTTGCTCCCCCGTGGAACAACTTCCACCCTGCTCTGTCTGTTCTCACGCTTGATGCCCTATTATCTCTAGTTTGTTTATCTATACTTCAGTAGCAGCTTTGCCACTGTTCCTTACACATGCTTCTCTTCCAATAAAGAAATTTATTGAAGAATCCTGAGTTTGTGTTCTGTGTACATCACAGAAAGCTGCTACTCTCCTTTTATTTTTTTTCTCTGTCCTGAAACTGTGGAGCCTTTACCTGCAATGTCTGACGACGCAGAGACTGGCACACAGACGGACCAAGATCTGATTGCAGCCAGCGCCAGAGAAGCCGAGGCCTCGAAGCAGGAGGCCGGGGCAGAGGGGGGTGCTGCAGCCACCGCAGCTGGAGGCGCCAGCCGAGACCGAGACCGCCGGAGGGCTGCAATATTTCTACCCTCCACTGAGCCCTGGGAGCTGGGGATGGAGCTGGCTCCGGGGAGAGGCAGCCTGCCAAGCTTCGGCACTCCGGTGAGAGAGGTTTTGGGCCCTGCCTGGCCATGGGCAGGGGCCGGTCGCCGAGAAGACCGCAGGTCCCGGTGGGACAGACCCCAGGGTGAGGGGCCTCGAGAGCCAGAAGCAAAGTTTTCCCTGGCAGAAGTTGGAACCGAGGTTCTTCCACTGAAACAGCAAATGGGTGAGATACGGGAGGTACTCCTAGAACTCCTGCACAGAACCCCTCCAGCTCCACCAGCACCTGGAGGGGCCCAGCCTCCCCCAGCGCCACCTGCGGCTGCCCAGGCACCCGGGGATGGAGTCCCCGTTCAGCCCCCTGCTGTACCTGGCCTGCCGGCTCCTGGACCGGCTCCCCCAGTGGGGGCTGGCCCGGTTGAGCCGCAGGAGCGACCCCGGGGCTGGAAACACCGGCATCTGAAGGCGAAGTTCGATGGGGATCCAGCAAAACTACCCTACTTCATGACTCAAGTGGTGAGTTACATGACTCAGTGGGAAGGGGAGTTCCAGTCTGAGGCTGAGAAAGTGCAGTATGTGTCCAACCAACTGGAGGGAGAGGCGGCCCAGTGGTTGGTGGGTCTGTATGATATGGGAGCCCCTGAACTGGGTAATTACCAAGAGTTCCTGATGGCTCTCAGAGCCCAGTTCGACGATCCCTTAAGAGGGAAGCGGGCTCGAAGCAAGCTTAGGAGCCTGAAGCAAGGCACGATGCCAGTGGCAGAGTACGCGGCTGAGTTCCGCCGCCTAGCCAGCCAAGTGCCGGAGTGGCCAGAGGAGGTCAAGGTGCAGTTTTTCCAGGAGGGCCTGAACCCTGACATTCTAGAGTGGGCCAAGTTCCAGGGAGACCCCGAAACCCTCATGGGGTGGATACGGCTAGCTGGGGAAGTGGAGTCGGTGAAGGCCAGCATCAAGATGTTGTGCCGCCAGGCCGGGACGGAGGGGAAGTCCGCTGGGGGTCCCGGGAAGAAGACCAAGTCGGCACGCTCGGGGGGAGGCACCACCGGGGAGTCCGAACGTGAGCGAAGGATGAGAAAGGGGCTGTGCCTGCATTGTGGGAAGAGCGGACACCGCATAGCGGAGTGCCCAGAGAAGAGCCCACGGGAGCAACCCGCCGCCGCCAAGCCAGCGCGGAGCGAGGGGAGATCCAGGTCCGCCAAGACTCCCTCCAAACCCAAGACCAAGGCGGCGGCCAGGGCCCTGGCAGCGGGCCAGGCGGCAGGGGAGTCCTCAGATGATCCCGAGGATAGTGGGTCCTACTCTTCCGACGCTGAGCCGGCGGGAAACGGGCCCAGCCCGCCCTACTGAGCGCCCGAGGGCGGGCTAATCCGGAAGGGCGCCCGGATGCCGTGGTGAGTGGAGTGAAGGGCCCGTTCTTTATCAAAGCTCGAGTGGGGGTTGGAGGGGAGGGCCCCACCCGCAAAGTTATGTTAATGATTGACTCTGGTTGTACCCAAGTACTTATGCATCCCTCCTTAGTCAGTGAACTGAACTTACACATGCTTCTCTTCCAATAAAGAAATTTATTGAAGAATCCTGAGTTTGTGTTCTGTGTACATCACAGTTCTTAACCTCTCTAGCAAGCCTGAGCTCATTCTGTGCTTTAGCTTTTCTGACCCTACTCCTACATGTGTTCGCTATCTGTTTGAATTCTTCTTTGGTGACTTCCCCCTTTTTCCATTTCTTATACATGTTCCATTTAAAACTTAGCTCTGTTGATATTTCTTTAGTCATCCATCCTGGTTTCTTGAGACACCTCCCATTTTTCTTCCTCAATGATACTGTTTGAAATTGTGCCTTCAGTATCTCCCTTTTGAGAAAGTCCCATCCGTCTTGAGGTCTCTTCTCTTTTAGTATTCCTGAGCATGGGATTACCCCCAGTATTTCCCTGAGTTTATTGAAATCAGCTCTCCTAAAGTCGAGAATGCATGTCTGACTATCCCTGGCTTCTCCTTTCCATTGTATAACAAACTCCAGGAGAACATGATCACTCTCACCTAAGGATCCCACCACTTGCACCCCATTAACCAGGTCATCCCTGTTGGTTAGGATCAGATCTAAAATAGCTGACCCCTTGTTGCCTCTTCCACCTTTTGGACCATGAAATTGTCTTCCAGGCAAGTCAGGAACTTGCTTGACCTTGAAGTTTTGGTTGAGTTAGATTGCCAGCAAATATCAGGATAGTTGAAGTCACCCATCACTACTACATCTCTCCTTTCTGCGTGTGTGTTCATCTGTTCTAGAAAGGCATCATCCAATTCCTCCGTCTGACTTGGGGGTTGGTAGGACAGTCCCACAATAACATCCCTGTTGTTTCCCCCCCCCCTTTAATTTTTATCCAGATGCTCTCCACCTGGCTTCCAGTATTGATGTCATGGATCTCTTCACTGGTGTAAATATCCCTGACATATAATGTTATTCCTCCTCCTTTCCTGTTTGTCCTGTTTCTCTTATAAAGGTTATACCCCTCTATTCCTACATTCCAATCATGCAACTCATCCCACCAGGTTTCAGTAATGCCTATTATATCATATTTGTTTTGTAGTGCTAGGAGTTCAAGTTCACCTTGCTTATTTCCCATGCTCTGTGCATTAGTGTAGAGACACCTAAGACCATGTGTTCCCTTTACTTGCTCCCTGTGCAAGGTTTTTTGCCTCCCACTGTTGGGTCCTTGCACTGTTTGGTTTGTTCCCTCTATGACAGCTTGACTATTTTCTCCAGCTCTTTTGCCTTCCAGAATACTGTCTCCCTCCCCCATTTGACTCAGTTTAAAATCCTCCTGATCAAATTCTTGAGACTGTTGGCAAAAATGTTTCTGCCAACTGTTGTGAGATGCACCCCATCTCTTGCCAGGAGTTCCCCCTCATGGAAGCGCAGCCCATGATCCAAGAATCCAAATTGTTCTCGGTGACACCATCTACGGAGCCAGTTTACGTCGGCTATTTTCCTCTCTCTTCCTGGACCATGCCCTTCAACTGGCAGAAGAGACAAGATGACAACCTGTGCGTCCATTTCTTTCAGCTTCCTCCCCAGAGCCTCATAATCTCTTCTGATCTTGGGAAAGCTGTGCCTTGCAGTATCATTGGTTCCGACATGGACGAAAAGGAAGGGGTAATGATCCGTAGGCTTGATGAGTCTTGTTAGCTGCTCCGTCACATCACGGATCTTTGCCCCAGGGAGACAACACACCTCCCGAGACATCTTGTCAGGCCCACAAACCACTGCTTCTGTACCCCGCAGCAAGGAGTCTCCCACCACCACCACACGCCTCCGCCATGGCTTCGCAGCTGCTGTTCCTTGCAGTGGTCCTCTCAAGGTCCCCTGCTCTGCCCCTGAAGTCTGTCCATGTTTTTCTTCCTCATTGTCCTTGATAAGAGAGAGGGCTTCGAATTGATTCTGTAGCTGCAAGCTGCACGAAGTATCCCTGGATTTTCTTGTTCTGTGTGTGACATTCTTCCAGCTGTCTACCTCCTGTGTCTGTGAAATGACCCTCTCCTCCCCAGCCAGTTCCTCTGTGCGGTCCCCGTCCAAGACTGTTTGTTCTGCTCTGTCGAGGAAAACCTCTTGCTCACGAATCTGTTGAAGTGTAGCTAGCCGTGTCTCCAGCTGCTGGACTTTCTCCTCCAAGAGGGCTACCAACTTGCACTTGGTACATGTGAAGTTCCCCATGTGTGTAGCCAAGATTCAAACTATAGTAGTTCCTATTCTAGTTGGGAATAATGAATAGGATTCCAGACAAAGTTAAACCGTATCTAGTTACATTTATAATTTGATGTAGTTATATTTTCCTCATTATAAAAGGAACTAATTACAAGTTACAAGTCTTGTTCTAGGACTGATCATATATCCTAGCAACAAGGGTAAGGAGAAGACCATATCTTCCAAATGTCCTGGTTTAGCAGGGACAGTCCCAATTAATCCTCTGTCTTCCCACTTTTTTAGCTGCTTAAAATGTCCAAATGTTTCTCTCCTCCTCCCTCTTCCCCTTTGTCATCAGCTTACTTCAGTTGCTGAAACCTGAGTTCACGGTGCAAAACTCAGTGCATTAACTCAGTGGGATTGGGGAACAGAAGTGTGAAACCTTGCCTTTCTCAGTAGACTTGGATAAAAGCAAACAGCTTCAATTTCTCCTAGCTTGTCTGTTCTTCATTACTGATAACGTTTGCTATCTTAACAGCACTTTGATGTTGCTTGGACATACATGCTCCAGTTTTCAGTGTGAAATGTTGGAGAGTATGTAACTGTTCCTTGTATGCTGTCTGCCACATGCCTGCAAAGGATGCTTCAGAGTGTGGTGTTTTTGCACTCATCTTGTATTAGAATGTTACATTTGTCTGCAAGGGAGCAAAAGAGCTGCTTGCTCCTCCTTCTCCTCCCAGACAAAAAGTTTCTGTTCCACAGACATTTCCCCATCACAGACCAGGAGATCTGGGTTGAGGGAAGGAAGAACAGAAGAACAGCAGGAAAGCCAGCCAAGCACAGAACATTGAAAAGGAGTTCCTTTCAAAGCATTTGGCAGGGACACTGCTCTGCACATGCTCCAAGTCAAGAATTTCCTGGCAAGCAAACAGCTCAGTGCCCTTGGAAAGGTAGGAGGTGGAGCAGACAGCAGAATGGGGGGGGGGGGGAGAAAGCAACTGAACCCTATGAATTAGAGATGAAGGCAAGGCTGTCATAGTCCCTACAGATGAATTTAGCACAATGGAAGGAAACACTGAGCAGCACTAAAGGCAAAGTAGAAATGGGTGTGTAATATCCTAATACAAATAATTTCCAAAGCAAAGAAATGACTGGAGTATAATGCATATTTTGTCATATGATTTTCTTTAGAGTGGGGGTAAACTGAAAAGCTGGAAAATGCAGATGAAGCTGAATTGAAGCTAAGGGAAAAGAGCTGGAATTACAAATGAAGTTGAAGGAGAAGTGAAAAACGGAGAAGGCAGAGATGAGAGACAAGTAGGCCAACAAGAAGGAGGCCAAGAAAGATGACAGAAGCAAAGAAATAGGTTCACAGAATCATAGACCCACAGAGTTGGAAGAGGCCACAAGGGCCATCCAGTCCAACTCCCTGTCATATAGGAATACACAATCAAAGCATTCCCAACAGATGACCATCCAGCCTCTGTTTAAAAACCTCCATAGAAGGAGACTCCACCACACTCTGAGGCAGTGCATTCCACTCCCAAACAGCTCTTACTGTCAGGAAGTTCTTCCTAACGTTTAGGTGGAATCTCTTTTCCTGTAGTTTGAGTCTGTTGCTCCATGCCCTTGCCTCTGGAGCAGCAGAAAACAAGCTTGCTCCATTCTCGCTATGACATCCCTTCAAATATTTAAACATGGCTCTTATGTTCCCTCTCAACCTTCTCTTCTCCAGACTAAACATGCCTAGCTCCCTAAGCCGCTCCTCATAGGGCATAATGGCTTCCAGAACTCTCACCTTTTTGGTCGCCCTCCTCTGGACATGGTCCAGCTTGTCTATATCCTTCTGGAATTGTGATGCCCAGAACTAGACACAGCATTACAGGTGAAGTCTGATTAAAGCAGAATAGAGTGGCACTATTACTTCCCTTGATCTAGACACTATACTCCTATTAATGCAGCATAGAATTGCATTGGCTTTTTTAACTGCTGCGTCACACTGCTGACTCATGTTCAGTTTGTGGTTCACTAAGACTCCTGGATGCTTTTCACATGTACTGCCCTCAAGCCATGTGTTACCCATTCTATATCTGTGCTTTTCATTTTTACTGTTGGAAAATATAGTTTGCAGTCCAATAAGTGGAAATGGTTTTGCTATTGAAGGGTTAACTGAGAAGGCATATGAGATGAGCTGATGTAACTTCCTGAAGTTTTGCTATTGGGCAATCTGGGATGAAGGGGAGTGTCTGAGTGTTCTTTGTTTCCAGAAGCCATGATCCTTAACAATCCTCATGGATCTTTGAACTGAGAGGACCCTGAAAGGGGTGTCCTGAATATAGACTTGTAACAATGTAGTTTTTAAGTATTTTTAACTAGCTTTAGTTTGTTTTGATGGTGTTTTTGTTTCCTGCCACGAATGAATTCTCTAAACTGTGAGTAAAGAAGCTTTTGTACTTTTTAAACTAACTTTTGAGTCTTGAGTGGTTATTTTGGTAGTTAAACAAATTGGGAAAAGACAAAGGGTGTTTGGTAACTTACTAAGCAGTGTTTTTACATGTACGCTAACATTCTAACGCTAGATGCTGCTGTGTTAACTCTAAAACTCTGCTAAAACTGGCTGTATTATCCACTAACGTGTGAAGTAGAGTGTGGATGTTTAAACAGGGACAAAATACCCTGATATTTTAAACAGTGTATTTCTACACAATCCAATATTTACTGCCCAAGTGTAGTATCCTACATTTCTCCCTGTTGAAATTCATTTTGTTAGTTTAGGCCCAGCTTTCTAATCTGTTAAGCTCATTTTGAATTCTGTGTCTGTTCTCTGGGGTATTAGCTACCCCTCCTAATTTGGTGTCATGTGCAAACTTGATAAGCATGCCCTCTATTCCCTAATCCAAGTCACTGATAAAGATGTTGAATAGTATTGGGCCTAGGACAGAACCCTGTGACACCCCACTGGTCACTTCTCTCCAGGATGAAGAGGAGGCAAGCCACTGGTGGCTATCCTTTGGCCCATCAACCAATTACAAATCCCTCTAACAGTTGCATTGTCTAGCCCACAGGTTATAAACTTTTTTGCAAGAATATCATGGGGGACTTTGTCAAAGTCCTTACTGAAATCAAGATACACTACATCCACAGCATTCCCTTCATCTACCAAGTATATAACTCTATCAAAAAAGAGATATTTTTAGTCTGGCACAACTTGTTTTTCAAAAGCCCATGTTGACTTTTAGTGATCACGGCATTCCTTTCTAAGTGCTTACAGACTGTCTATTTAATGATCTGCTCTAGAATCTTTCCTAGTATTGATGTCAGGCTGACTGGGTGATAATTATTTGGTTCTTCTTTCCCCTCATTTTTAAAGATACGGACAACATTTGCTGGGACCTCTCCTGTTCTCCAGGAGTTCTCAAAGATTATTGCCAGTGGTTCTGAGATTAGTTCTTTTAGTACCCTTGGATGAAGTTCATCTGGACCTGAAGACTTGAATACATTTATTCCTGAACAACTTCTTTAACCAATTCTTTGCTGCATTTCCCCTACTGCAACATCTGCTTCAATTTCTTCAGTTGAGCACTGTTTTCATTTTGGGAGAAGACTGCGGCAAAGAAGGTGTTGAGTAGCTCTGCCTTTTCTCTGTCTCCTGTTAGCATTTTGCCACCTTCTCCCTGCAGTGGTCCTACAGCTTCTTTTTTCTTTCATTATCTGTGGACAAATCCAAAAAGCCCTTTTTATTGTTTTTAACCTCTCTAGCAAGCCTGAGTGCCAGCAGTGCTTTTGCTTTTCTGATTTTCCCCCTACACAAGCCGGCTATTTGAATTAGCTAACACACATTGGAAGCTGCTTCTTGCAGTGTAGATGTGTAAATTGCTATTGCTTAAAACAATTTGTAAGCCGCTCTGATAGCCTTGTGGCTGAAGAGCGGGGTATAAATAAATAAATAAATAAAATAAAGAATTCATTTTTTGTGATTTCTCCCTTTTTCCATTTCTTGTACATGTTCCTTTTAAGTCTTAGCTCAGTTGAAAATTCTTTAGACATCCATACTGGTTTCTTTAGATACCTCCCATTTTTTCTCCTAATTGGAACTATTTGAAGCTGTGCCTTCAATAACTCACTTTTTAGAAACTCCCATCAATCATGTTATCTCTTCTCTTTTATCATTCCTGACAATGGGATCTCCCCCAGTAATTCCCTAAGTTTTCTGAAATCACCTTTCTTAAAGTCTAGAAGGCATGTCTGACTACGCTTGGCTTCCCCTTTCCTCTGTAAAGCAAACTCTAGGAGAACATGGTCGATCCCCCCTAAGGATTCTGCCACTTCTATCTCATTAACCAGATCATCTCTGTTGGTTAGGATGAAAGCTAAAATAGCTGATCCCTTTGTTGTCTCTTCCACCTTCTGGACAAAGAAATTGTCTGCAAGGCAAGTGAGGAATTTGTTGGACCTTAAATTTTTGGCAGAGTTGGACTTCCAACAAATATCAGGATAGTTAAAATCCCCCATTATTACTACATCTCTCCTGTCTGGAGGGAAGGTCGACCCACCATAGATCAGTGTCTTGTACTCCACCACCTTATTGAAAAATACTCCACTTGCAGCACAGTTTCTCTCTATGCTGCCTTCATAGACTTTAAAGCAGCTTTTGACTCTAACCAAACTGTGGAAAAAACTGGAGGCTTCTTCAATTGACTGATGTTTACTCCATCTAATTCGTATGCTTCATGAAGGGTCCTTATTAAAAGTAAGATGTAACCCCCAGGGACATCTCACCAATGACATTGTCACTGAGAAGGGTGTCAAGCAAGGCTGCATTCTAGCTCCACTCCTGTTTAACTTCTACATCAATGATTTGGTGGATCACCTCAACAACACTAACTTCCATCCCCCAAAATTAGAGGGAAGGCATATTCAACGCTGCTTTATGCGGATGATGCAGCAGTACTTTCAAGAACTCCCATTGGACTAAAAAGAGCCCTAAGAGCACTAACACAGTATTGCAGAGTGGTACAGCTAGAACTCAACTATCAAAAAACTAAAATCATGGCATTCGCTAAAAGGCCTAAGAACTACAACTGGAATACAGATGGGCACAAGACTGAGCAGGTCTCTTGCTTCAAATACCTGGGGGTAATTTTTCAAGCCACTGGTAGTAGGAAAGCACATGGGGAGTATGCTGCTTGCAACACGCAGAGGAGTACAACAGCCATTCTCAAATTTCTTAAGACAAGAGGAGGCCACTATTTACCTGCAGCGCTCAAACTCTCTGAAGCCAAACCAGTAGCACAACTGCTTTATGGATCCCAATTAGGACCTTTCCCCAACCCTGCTCCATTAGAACTTGTCCGATCCAAATTTTTAAGATCAGCTTTCCAAACTCCAAAATGTGTCTCTAACGCAGCTCTGAGACTGGAGTCAGGATTTATGAAAGTGGAGGCCAGAGTGTGGGCGACCATACTCAGCTACTGGCCCAGACTATCCCTCTTTCCCACTGGCCTTGCTCCACTAACCTTAAGTGATGATTTCCAATCCAGCTGGAAACAGACAGTGATGACTAAAATTTCAACGCTGGGCCTTTCTCCAGATTTTCTGCTTAGCCTGGGATATGATAGGGCGAAAGCTACTATCAAACAATGGGTAGCAGATATAGAGCGACAACTGGATCTAGCCAGCACTCCAACCTTCATTGCTAGTGACTCCAATAGATATCTGGCCTCTCCTTTGGCATACTTAGCAACACTTGAAATACCTAAACATCGAAGAGCCTTGACTCTTGCATGGTGTCATGCCCTCCCTTCAGCTGTCCTTGAAGATCCCCTTCTCAGACAGACTGTGCCCCTGCAACTCAGGCCAAATAGAAATAACAGAGCATGTATTACTCCAGTGCTCATACTACAGGGACATACGTCTCAGCCTTATTTCACCCCTGTTGCATAAATATCAAGGGCACACTGGAGAATTCTACATAAACTTGTTGCTTTCAGACACCAACCCAGGAACAACTTATAATGTTGCCAGATTCTGCGCAGCTGCGGTTAAAATTCGACAGACAATGTCCTCAACAATAGAATAGTATCAACTTAGTCTTGTTATACTGGAGCTAACATTTTAAATACTGCTTTTAGCCTGTTTTTATCTTTATTCTGTCTCCCTTTTTACCTGTGCTGGTCTATGACCGTCATAAAGGTTCTATTCTATTCTCCTGTCTGGATGTGCAGTCATCTCTTCTAGGAAGGCATCATCCAAGTCCTCAGTTTGGCTTGGAGGTCTGTAGTAGACCCCCACAACAACATCCCTGCTGTTTCTCTCTCCCTTGATTTTTACCCAGATGCTCTCAACCTGGCTCCCAGGATTTAAGTCATGAATCTGTTCACAGGTGTACACATCCTTAACATATAACACTACTCCACCACCCTTCTTGCTTGGTCTATTTCTATGAAATAGGTTATATCCCTCTATTACTACATTCCAATCATGAGACTCATCCCACCAGGTTTCAATGATGCCTATTAAATCATATTTGCTTTTCTGTGCTAAGAGTTCAAGTTCATTCTGTTTATTTCCCATGCTCTGCATTAGTATAGAGACATCTAAGACGATGGGTCATTCCTTCTATTTGCCTTTTAGCAGTTTTATTCCTCCCACTGTTCGGTTCTTGTAATATTTGCCTTGTTGTCTGTATAACATGTGGGCTTTTATCTCCAGCACTTGATGAACTCCTGTTCTCATTAATACTGTCTCCTTCCCCACACAACTCAGTTTAAAGCCCTCCTGATCACTGATCAGATCCTTCAGACTCTTAGCAAAAATATTCCTGCCAAATGCTTTGAGGTGCAACCCATCCCTTGCTTGTAGTTCACCTTCATGAAACTGCACCCCATGGTTGAGTATGAAGCTAGATCTATGAGACAATTGTTTGCCTAAAACCTGAGAGTAAGGAGATTATTAAACATGAACGCAAAAAGTGTTCCTGTCCCACAATCTCCAGTCCCATCCCTGTCCCAACACAACAACCCTCCCCATCAGACTTACTTTATCTTCTGTCTAATGGATCTCTGTTCACTTCCTGGACTGAAATCCCGCCCATTCTTACAAGAAGATGCAAGCACGGGAAATTCAAAAAGAAAAAGAAAAATACACACAAAAAGTTCACAAAAGCACACACACACACACAAAACAATAAGTAACCTGGGGAGGGTACAAAAAAAAAAAAGAGTAACCTACCTGGTTCTCGTGATTCCACCCAGAAGTGTTCTGATAGAACTGCCCATCGATGCTGGAATCACACCAGTAGAACAGGACACAGTTTCGCACACACACAAAATTGGAACACAAATGCTATGGGAGATCGATTTTTGACTTCTCCCTGACAATAAAAATGAACTCCCTTCTAACAGCAACAGAATGCTTGCAGAATGCTGGGGCACAACGTCATCTGATAAGGAATCCCTGTTGCAATCTCATGGCATCGCTATAACATCATTTTTGATGTGTCCTAAAACAACCAGGAAAAGTTAGATCTCTATTTCTTAGGGATTATGATTAGATAGGTTTCAGATGGTCATTGAAAGTTTGGTGTTCCCTGGATGGACATATTTGCTTCTCTGGGGAACAGCAAGCTGCCTCAGTTTGTCTCAAGGTTCTGGACAGAGGGGGCATTGGCCTTTGATGCTCTAATGATTCAGTGGTCTCTGATTCTTTGTTAATGCATTTCCTTCTGTAGGTATCACAGGTTGTCGGGAAGATAAAAATGGAAAAAGCAGAAGTGGTTCTTGTTGCTCCCAGATGGCCATGCTGGCCATGGTTCTTGGAGCTGGTCAATCTTCAGATTCAGGACAGCTGGCCTCTACCCTTGTGGCCAGACCTACTTCATCAAAGAGGTCTGCTAGGGGGGTTGCGCATGCGCCAAGACAGGAGATAGTCACCTTCTGATCTTCTCCTCCCTAGCAATAATTTAAAATAAGACTTGTTTTCCTTCCTGCAACAATATATATTTGCAAGGCTAAAAGGAGTGTGTGGAAACCACTTTGGACTTTAGTAACTTTCTTATCTTGGATAATAAATTAAACAGTAACTCTGATGACAACAGTTTCCCTCAGCTCCTATCTAAACCAATCTAAACCAAAATGGAGATGAGCAGCAACGTGGTGAGTTCTCCAACTAAAGTAACAATTGAAGCTTTAGATCATAAGACAGACACGCTCTTGGGTGCTGTTCAAAGTGTGGAACAAGCTATTACAGTTTCCCCTCGACATTCGTGAACTTGACATTCGCGGTTTCGGTTATTCGCGGTTTTGGGAGGGCCCCCCGGGGCCCCCCAAAACCGCGGTAAAAGCCCTTGGAGGGAGCGGAGAGGGCCGGGGAGGCCTTCACGGGGCCCTCGGAGACCCTCCGAAGGCCCCGTGAAGGCCCCGGGGAGGGTGGGGGGAGGCGCTGGGGAGGGTGGGGGGAGGCCGCGGAGGCCTTCACGGAGCCCTCCAAGGCTCCGTGAAGGCCCCAGGGAGGGTGGGGGAAGGCCCCGGGGAGGGTGGGGAGAGGTGCTGGGGAGGGTGGGGGGAGGCCAGGGAGGGTGGGGGGAGGCCGCGGAGGCCTTCACCGGAGCCTTCCAAGACTCCGTGAAGGCTCCGGGGAGGGTGGGGGGATGCGCTGGGGAGGGTGGGGGGAGGCTGCGGAGGCCTTCACGGAGCCCTCCAAGGCTCCGTGAAGGCCCCGGGGAGGGTGGGGGGATGCGCTGGGGAGAGTGGGGGAGGCCACGGAGGCCTTCACCGGAGCCTTCCAAGGCTCTGTGAAGGCTCCGGTGAGGGTGGGGGGATGCGCTGGGGAGGGTGGGGGGAGGCCACGGAGGCCTTCATGGAGCCCTCCAAGGCTCTGTGAAGGCCCCGGGGAGGGTGGGGGAAGGCCCCGGGGAGGGTGGGGGGAGGCACTGGGGAGGGTGGGGGGAGGCCACGGAGGCCTTCACCGGAGCCTTCCAAGGCTCCGTGAAGGCCCCGGGGAGGGTGGGGGGGAGGTGCTGGGGAGGGTGGGGGGATTCCACGGAGGCATTCACCAGAGCCTTCCAAGGCTCAGTGAAGGCCCCGGGGAGGGTGGGGGGAGGCAGCGGAGGCCTTCACCGGAGCCTTCCAAGGCTCCGTGAAGGCTCAGGGGAGGGTGGGGGATGCCCTGGGGAGGGTGGGGGGAGGCTGCGGAGGCCTTCACGGAGCCTTGGAAGGCTCCGTGAAGGCCTGGGGAGGGTGGGGGGAGGGCCACAGAGGCCTCCATGGGGCCTTGGGAGAGTCTCCGGACGCCCCGTGAAGGCCTTGGGAGGGAGTAGGGAGCCCGGGAAAAGCGAGTATGGGGCCTCCGGTGGCCCCATGGTCGCTTTAGCGGGAGAGGGGAGGGCAATCAATATTCGCGGTTTTTTGACATTCGCGGGGGTCCATGGAACCTAACCCCCGCGAATGTGAAGGGACAACTGTATAACTATGTTTAATGATTTAAAAGACATTAAAAAGACAGCAAACGAGGTGTGGGAGAAAGCTGAGGGGAATGAAAAGGAGATAGTTGAACTGAAAAAAGAAACTGCTGAACTTAAACAGAGAATAATAGATGCTTCTAATTGCCAAAGGAGGAAAAATATAAGATTAAAAGGTTTTCCTGAAGAGGTTAAATCTGTAGATTTAATTGAGACACTAGTGTCTTGGTGGAAGACATATGGTGTGGAAACAACCTCTAATGAGCTGGAGAGAGGACATTACAGTTTGGCTTTAAAGGGACTTGATTATAGCTTTCTGCATGGAGAGAGTCAGAGACTCAGTCCTGAGAAAACTAAGGGCTGCTGCAAAGTTGGAATACAAAGGCTACAATGTCCAGGCATATCAAGATCTGGCATCAGAGACTATAAAATAAAGAAGTTTGCTCAGAGGTATAACTAAATCCCTGACTGAAGCTAGCATAAAGTTTACTTGGGGCTTCCCTGCCACCATACTTGTGTTCGAGGACAAGCAGCTATTCAAGGTGACAAATCTGGAAGAAGGAGAGAATGTTAGAAGAGCTGGGAATAAAGGATGAGAGTGGAAAGAAAACAGAGTGGAACTTCACAGGAACAAAATGAAGCTCTGAGTCCTGAAGAGTTGGAGAAAAGAGAGACTGACATGCAAAAAAGAAAAAGATGGACAAGAGGGAAAGACATGATAGAATCTTAAGAAGTATGTGTAAATGATTACTGAAGGGGAGAAGCCTGATGGAAGATGGAATAGCAGCAAAAACCATAACCTCTCGGCCAAAGGAAATGTAAAGAAGCAAAATTTATGAGATCATATCAAAGCAAATCTAAGTAAAACATCAAAAACTTCAAAGTTAAAGCTCCCAGCAAAAGACTTTAAAAAATAGACTTTGCCAGCCATGGAGAGCAATTATAACTTACTTTCGGTTCTGGAGCCAGCAGTTGGCAAATGTCTAAATGGAAAGATAAACAAGCTGCAATTATTTTGTGGACTCGATCCAAGAATAGTAGACCTTCAGATTTTACTGCTCAACGTCTTAGCAGAGTGAGATCAGAGGAAATAATTAATTCAAGAGATATAGAACAAGAAGCTAAAATTAGCAAAACAATGGCGAATGCAGCAAAGTTAAAAGCAGAGAAGGGAGAAAAATCTAAGGAGGAGTCAGAAGGAGCTATTTCTAAGCAAGGCCACTCAGCTCAAATGGAAGCACAAATGTCTGAGTTGAAAACATGGTTTTCAGAAGCTATAAAAAAAATTCAACAGGACAATGAAGCTCTCATGGATCAGATGTCTAAAAAGATTGAAATGATAATTAAAACATCTACAGGAGAACTGAAACAAGAGATCAAGGAAGTTAACCAGAGACTGGATCTCCTTGAGAAACAGCAAGAAATTCAACGTAAGAGCATAGAAGAACAATCTATTCAGTTTGAAAAATGGCAATTAAAATTGATTGACCTACAGGATAGAGAACGCCATATAAACCTTCGAATTCATGGATTTCCAGAATTGCCTAGAGAACATCCAACAATTTTGAAAGAAAAAGTTTTGGAATGGATTAAAACTTTGACTAAAGATATTACATGGGAACCAGCAGATATAGAACAAATTCATTGGGCAACCTTTAAAAAAGGAGGACTGATTCCAAGAGACATTGTCATGAAATGTGCGAGTTATTACAAGAAGTACCTTCTAATGAAAGCAATAAAAGGAATGTCTGATCCACTGAAATGTAAATCGACCCCAGTGGAAATTTATAATGACCTCTGCCCAGAAACAATCCAGTGGAGAAGAAGTGTCAGACCATGCATTATTTTGTTAAAGAAAGCTGGGATTACCTATGGATGGGGATATCCAGTTTTTCTTAAATTTTGCTGTGAGGGGGAATTCTACAAAATAACTTCACTACAACAGGGAATGGATTTATTGTGAGAATTGAATCTGGAATCCAAAGAAGATGGAGAAGGAAAGCAACAGCAACAATAAGAAGAACAACAAGGTGCAACTGCAGGAGCTGTGAAGCCATGAAGACAAAAGAGGACACTTCATTTGCAATTTAAAAAATGAAAATAAAAAAGAGATGGGATATATTAAATATATTAAAAATGAGCTGATGGGTGGGGATTCACTGCTGTTTCAATAGCAGGGGATCCTTCCCCCTGAGGGTTTGAGGAATCCATGTTTAAGATAAATTACCTTAAGGGACTGAAGGGGGGTAATTTGTGTATGTGGGGAGGGAGGGGGGATATGGGCAAAATTTATGGGAGGGTTGTGTGTGGGAAGGAGGAGTATGTTGAGTTTGTTTGGGATGAAGGGTTTAAATGTGTCACAATAAAGGACCATAAAATAAGAATTATACAAATATTATGGTTAATAGAATAAGAATCACAACATTAAATGCCAAAGGGCTGGGAAATGTTTTGAAAAGGAAAAGAGTTGAAGCTTTGTTAAATAGGGATAAGGCAGATATAATATTCTTACAAAAAAACACATCAAGTAAAAGAAGGGGCCAATGAATTAAGATTAAGATGGCCAACGATTTATGAGAAAGCATATGGGACTTCCAAAGCAAGAGGGGTAGCAACTATGATATCAAAAAAATGTGGTTTCAATGTTTTAAAGGCAAAAAAGGATGAAAAAGGAAGACATTTAATTTTGCAGGGAATGATGGGAGGAGAAGATTATACACTAGTGAACATATATTTGCCAAATGAAAAACAAGTAGAATTTTATGAAAAAAGTTGAAAGAAATGGAAACTATACAGAAAGGTGTAATAGTAACGGCAGGAGATTTTAATATGGTAATGGACAAAAGTAGGGATAAATCTAATCCCATTATGATGGAAAGATATAATAACATAACAGCTTTAGATAAAATTATGAAAAGAAAAGGGTTAAAAGAAGTCTGGAGAACATTAAAACAAGATGAAACAAAATTTACTTGTTACTCACACGTGCACAAAAATTATTCTAGAATAGACATGTTCTTCATATCTAATAATTTGCTTTTAAGGGTACTGAATACAGACATTGGCATTATTAAAGTAACGGATCATGCATTATTTAATATGGATATTATAATTTAAAAAGATTATAAAGAAGCAAAGAGATGGAGGTTGGATGTAAACATTCTTAATTATCAAAATATTGTCAATAAGATTGGGAAAGAATGGCAAGAAATATGGGATATTAATAATATGCGACAATGCTCTCAAGCTGTACTTTGGGATATGATGAAAGCGGTGGCAAGAGGAATCTGTATTAGAGAAGCACATATTTTAAAAAGGCAAAAGGAAAAAAATGTGAAGAGACTAGAATTGGAAATAAAAGAATTAGAAAGACAATATATAGAGTTTAGAGATAAACAAAATTATATATAACTACAAGCAAAACAAAGCGAATTGGAAAAAATAGAAATAGATGAAAGGCAAAGAAATTTGATATATTTAAAAAAGGAATTCTTTGAATACAGTAATAAGAATTCAAAAATGCTGGCCAGATCGGCACAATCTAAAAAAGAGAGGAGTATGATAGGAGCAATTAAAGATAAAACAGGGAAAAGCTGTAATTTGATGAAAGATAAAATAAAAATATTTCAAGAATTTTACAGAGAATTATACTCAACAGGGGGAAATCCCAGGGGAAAGATTAAGGAGTATATTGGGAAATATTGTAAAACAAGAATACTAGAAGAAGATAGGGATGAAATGGAACAGTTAATTACAGAAGCAGAAATTGCAGAGGTTATTGATTAATTGAAGGGTGGGAAATCCCCTGGGTTGGATGGATTGGGATCAGAATATTACAAAAAATTTTAAAAAATATTAATACCTAAGTTGAAGGTGTTTAATAAAAAAATAACAAGGAGATAAGATCCCAGCACCACGGGAACAGTCTTTAATAGTCTAAATTCCAAAACCTGAGAAACATCTGACAGATCCAGTATCATATAGGCCTATTTCTTTAATAAATCAAGATGCTAAGATATTGACTGCAATAATGGCAAGAAGGATGAATAAATTTATATTTAAATATATTAAAAGAGATCAATGTGGTTATATAGCGGGTAGACAAATGTCAAGCCTAACTGGAAGGGTACTTAATATAATAGATAAAATACAAAAAAAGTAATTTGAAAGCTGGAATATTAGCCTTGGATATTTTCAAGGCCTTTGATTGTGTGGGATGGTCAGCATTAAAAATGATAATAGAAGCTATGGGATTTGGCAAAAGATTTAAAGGATTGATAAATCAACTATATACATAAAATACAGCCTGGGTAGTAGTGAATGATGAAATGACTGAAAAATTCGGTTATCCCAAGGTACTAGGCAGGGATGCCCTCTTTCTTCAATCTTATTTGACATAGTTATAGAAATATTAGCAAATATTATTAGATAGGATGAAGACTTAGTTGGAATTGGTAATAAAAGGAAGAATAAAATAAGTTTGTATGCAGATGACACTTTATTAACGATTGAAAATCCCTTACGAGAAAATGAATGGAATAGAAGCTTATTTAAAAGAATTAAATAAGCAGATGAGAGGAAGTGGGCGAGGGGGTGGAGTGGCTCCAGTCCATAAGAACCACCTGACCTTGACCAGGATACCTATCTGGAACACAGCCCACTTCGAGTGTATATACCTAAGCCTGAAGACCAGGGATAGCTTGGGAATTCTGCTAGTCTATCGGCCACCCCGTTGTCTAGCAGACTCCCTAACCGAGCTGACACAGCTGGTCTCAGAGCTGCTGCTGGAGTCCCCCAGACTTTTGGTTTTGGGGGACTTCAACATCCCGCTCGAGATCAGCTTAACAGGTGCGGCTCGGGAGTTCATGGAGACCATGACAAACATGGGCCTATCCCAATTGGTCAACGGGCCCACACATTGTGCAGGTCATACACTCGATGCGGTCTTTAGTTCGGATCAGGTATATCCGTGGGCGGAGGTAATCAGTACCTCTGCCTTGTCATGGACGGATCATTTCCTGGTCAAGATGGAACTTAGAGCCTACATCTGCCCCACCGGGGGTGGTGGACCCATTAAAATGGTCCGCCCTCGAAGGCTAATGGAACCTATGGGTTTCCAGAAAGCCTTAGAGGGCTTAATGGTTGGAAATGCCGGTGATCCTGTCGATGCTCTGGTTAATACGTGGAACACCGACCTTACCAGAGCTATCAACACGATTGCTCCCAAGCGTCCTTGCCAACCCGCTTCTAACCGTAGGCCATGGTATACACCTGAGCTTAGGGAAATGAAGCGGTTTGGACAACGACTAGAGCGCAGGTGGCGGAAGACTCGACTCTTATCTGACAGAACTCGCCATAGGAACTTTCTTTGGTCCTATCGGGAGGCAGTGCATGCAGCGCAAAGATCCTTCTCTTCTGCACGTATTGCATCTGCAGAGTCCCGTCCAGCAGAGCTGTTTAGGGTGGTGAGGGAGCTGGCGCAGGTGACCCCTGCGCCGAATCCCCTGCTTAACCCGACGACTGCCTGCAGTGATGCATTTAATAACTTCTTTGCAGATAAAATCTCTCAGATAAGAGCCGACCTAGATGCCACTATTGTAACAGAAACAATGGACGAGGTGTCCAGCAACTCTGCCGATGTAATTATACTGGATCAGCTGCAATCTGTGAGTACCGATGACGTGGACAAGCTCCTTGGTAGTGTGAGGAAGACAACCTGCCCCCTCGACCCTTGCCCGTCTTGGCTGGCCGTCCAGGGAGGGGATGCATTGCGGAAGTTCCTGGTGAGCATCATCAATGCATCCTTCAGGGAAGGATATATTCCATCATGTTTAAAGGAGGCAGCTGTTAAGCCTATTCTGAAAAAACCTTCCCTGGACCCCCTGGCTATGAATAATTATAGGCCAGTCTCTTTATTACCATTTTTGAGCAAGGTGATTGAGAGGGCAGTTGCTCTTCAACTCCAAGCTGTCTTGGATGAAACCGATTACCTAGACCCATTTCAAACTGGCTTCAGGACAGGCTTTGGGATTGAGACTGCCATGGTTGCTTTGACCGACGATCTGCGTCTGAGCATCGACAGGGGTAATGTGACCCTGTTGGTGCTCTTAGACCTCTCAGCGGCTTTTGATACGATAGATCACAGCATTCTTCTGGATCGCCTGGGGGAGTTAGGCATCGGAGGCACTGCTTTGCAGTGGTTCCGCTCCTTCCTCTCAGGCAGGACCCAGAGAGTGCTGCTCGGGGACAGTAGCTCCAGTAAAAGGGAGCTCACCTGTGGAGTACCACAGGGTGCTATTCTGTCCCTGATGTTATTTAACATCTATATGAAGCCGCTGGGTAAGATTATCCGGAGTTATGGAGCTGGGTGTTATCAGTACGCTGATGACACTCAGATCTATTTCTCCGTATCTCGTTCGTCGGTCTCAAACTCTGATGGCATCTCTTCTCTCAATGAATGTCTTCGGGCAGTAATGGGCTGGATGAGGAAAAACAGATTGAGACTGAATCCTGACAAGACGGAGGTGCTCACGGTAGCGGCCCTGAAACCAAGAATCGAGTTGCAATCTCCAGTCCTGGATGGGGTCACACTCTCCTCCAGTGACTGTGTTCGCAGTCTAGGGGTGCTCCTTGACTCGTCGCTCCTGATGACAAATCAGGTAAATGCGACAGTCAGGAGCGCTTGTTATCAGCTTCGGCTGATACGCCAGCTGCGCCCTTTTCTGGAAGTAAGGGATCTTGAGACCATTGTGCACGCGCTGGTAACCTCACGTCTGGATTTCTGTAATGCTCTCTACATGGGGCTACCCTTGTGCCTAGTTCGGAAATTACAGCTGGTACAAAATATGGCAGCCAGGCTAGTTTCTGGAATATCTAGGAGGGACCACATTACTCCGGTTCTGAGGTCCCTCCACTGGCTGCCTATCAGCTTCCGGGCCCAGTACAAGGTGTTGGTTATCACCTTTAAAGCCCTAAATGGCTTGGGTCCAAGCTATCTCAGGGACCGCCTTCTCCCTTATAATCCTCCCCACGCTCTCCGGTCCTCTGGGAGGAATTTGTTGCAGCCACAAAGACCTAGGCTGGCGACTACCTCCCAGAGGGCTTTCTCGGCTGTCGCCCCCAAATTGTGGAACGGCCTGCCCGACGAGATCCGCCTATTGACATCATTAGACAGCTTTAAAAAGGCTGTCAAGATGGTTCTCTTCGGGCAGGCTTTTCCGGAATAGCTAACCCCGGCCTCAGGAACCCCCTCTGGAGGTTGCTTTTGGATCTCCTAACAGATGCTGCCTGCTTAAAAGGGTATTTAACATATTGTATTACATATTGATTTTAACTTGTATTGATTTTAACTTGTATTAATTTAATAATGTTTTAAGGGGAGGGAGGGATTTTGGGTTGTTTTATACTGTCTACCATTTTATCATTGTAAACCGCCCCGATTGCTTGCAGAGGGGCGGGATATAAATAAATTTTATTATTTTTATTATTTATTATTTGGAGAAATGACAGGTTTGCAAATAAACTGGAATAAATCAGAGATGATGTTGTTTAATTACAGCAGGGAAAGATAAACAAGAATTTATGGGGAGTAAAAAAATTAATATTAGAGTAAAAAACTCAATTAAATATTTAGGAATTATTATAACTAAGAATTTAAAAGATTTAGAGGAAAAAATTATATTAAAATGTTACAAGAGGTTAAAAGAAAATTGGAGGAGTTTAGGAACATAAAATTGTCATGGTTTGGTAGAATAGCAATTGTTAAAATGAAAATATTACCCAAAATTAATTTTTTATTTAGGATGTTACCGATTAAGATAAGGGAATCAGAGTTAAAGAACTGGAAACAATAATTAATAATTATTGTAATGGAGATAGGAAAGTGAGGGTTAATAAAAAAGATGGTACAAACATCAGAAAAAGGGAGGATTAGGTCTCCCTAATTTAAAATTATATTATATAGCAAATCAGATTAGATACATTATAGAAGCAAAAATGCGGAAAGGGGAACTAGATTGATTAGAAACAGATATGCCAGAAATAGAGTATAAATTGGAAAATATATTTTTAAATAAACTTACCAAGAAATGGATTGGAAAAATAGATAATCCCTTTTTGAGGAATATTTCAGAGATATGGGTAAAATATAAAGGAAAGTTATTACCTATCATTTCTCCACTAACTCCAGTGGTGGTTGTGGAAAAATTTCCAGAAAACTTGAAGAGAGAATTGTAGAAGGGTTTAAGAGAAAAGAAAATAATACAAATAGAAGAATGGATAAAAAAAAGATGAATAGAACAAATAAAAGAGAGATTACATGGGTTAAAGGTTTCCTGGTTCAATTTTATACAATTAGAACAGTGGACAATAGAATGGATAAGGGTAAATAAGGAATGTGAAAAATATACCAGATTGACCATACAAAGAGAAAATAAGGAACAGAATGAAATAATAAATGGTACCATTAGTGAATTACATAAATTATTGTTGAAAACTGAAGAACAAAATTATTATTTAAAGGTAGTATGGGAAGATGATTTAATGCAACCAATAAGCAATCAGAGTTGGGGAAAATTTGGGATTTGGGTATTTTGAAGAATATGTCAGTAAGAATAAAAGAAAATTATTATAAATTGGTATAAATTGGTATGGAGATGGTACTTGACACCAGTAAGAATAAGTCAAATAGATCAAAACTATTCAATGGAGAACAGGAGAAGTTCCAGCAGACTGGAGGAGGGCAAACGTTGTCCCCATCTTCAAAAAGAGGAAAAAAGAGGATCCCAACAATTATTGTTCAGTTAGTCTGACATCAATACCAGGGAAGATTCTACAGCAGATCATTAAACAGAGAGTCTGTGAACATTTAGAAGGCAATGCCATAATCACAAAAAGTCAACATGGGTTTCAGAGAAACAAGTCATGCCAGACTAATCTGATGTCTTTTTTTGATAAAATTACCAGCTTGGTAGATGAAGGGAACGCTGTGGACATCGCATACCTTGATTTCAGTAAGGCCTTTGACAAGGTTCCCCATGACATTCTTGCAAACAAGCTTGTAAAATGTGGGCTAGACAAGTTAACTGTTCAATGGATTTGTAATTGGTTGACCCGCCAAACCCAAAGGGTGCTCAGCAATGGCTCCTCCTCATCTTGGAAAGATGTGACCAGTGGGGTGCCACAGGGTTTGGTCCTGGGCCCAGTGCTATTCAACATCTTTATCAATGACTTGGATGAGGCAATTAGGGGCATACTTATCAAATTTGCAGATGACACCAAATTAGGAGGAGTAGCTAATACCCTGGAGGACAGGATCAAAATTCAAGATGACCTGGATAAACTGGAGAGCTGGGCCAAAGCTAACAAAATGAAATTCAATATGGAGAAATGTAAGGTACTGCACTTAGGGTGAAAAAATGAAATGCATAGATATAGGATGCGGGAGACCTGGCTGAATGAGACTACTTGCGAAAGGGATCTAGGAGTCCTAGTAGACCACAAGTTGAACATGAGTCAACAGTGTGATGCGGCAGCTAAAAAGGCCAATGCGATTTTGGGCTGCATCAATAGAAGTATAGTGTCCAGATCAAGGGAAGTAGTAGTGCCGCTCTATTCTGCCTTGGTCAGACCTCACCTAGAATACTGTGTCTAGTTCTGGGCACCACAATTCAAAAAGGATATGGACAAATTGGAGCATGTCCAGAGGAGGGCGACTAAAATGGTGAAAGGTCTGGAAACCATGCCTTATGAGGAGAGACTTAGGGAGCTGGGTATGTTTAGCTTGGAAAAAAGACAGTTAAGGAGCGATATGATAACCCTGTTTAAGTATTTGAAGGGGTGTCACATTGAGGATGGAGCAAGCTTGTTTTCTGCTGCTCCAGAGACTAGGACACGGAGCAATGGATGCAAGCTCCAGGAACAGAGATTCCACCTCAACATTAGGAGGAACTTTTTGACAGTAAGAGCTGTTCGGCAGTGGAACACACTCCCTCGGAGCATGGTGGGGTCTCCTTCCTTGGAGGTCTTTAAACAGAGGCTGGATGGCTACCTGTCGGGGATGCTTTGATCATGATTTCCTGAATGGCAGGGGTTGGACTGGATGGCCCTCATGGTCTCTTCCAACTCTGCAATTCTATGATTCTATGATTCTATGTTGGAGGGGATGTTAAGAAAAAGGCACTTATGTTCAGATGTGGTGGAGCTGTAAATATGTACAGAAATTTTGGCAAATGGTATTTAAAGAAATAAGAGACATAACAGAACAAGAGTTAGAAATGTGTCTAGATATTGCATTATTATCAATTTATGATAAGGTTAATTGTACCGAAGTTATGAAAATCTGATTACCAATTTATTAACAGCGGTAAGATTAATGATACCTAGAAAATGGAAGATACAATGAGATTATCATATAGAGGAATGGCATAGAGAAGTATGGGACATTGTTATTAATCATAAATTAACATGTAGATTGAAAGTTTAAAAAGGATTATGGAGAAGTTGTAAATTTGATGAAATATGGAAACCATTTATAGATTATGTTTTTTTAAGAAAAAGGGGGTACATGCTCCCAGGGGAATTAATGCAATTTTGGAAAATGGAATAAATAAATGGTATAGATTGTCTTGGGGGTGGGGAGCACTTGCAGGGGTACAGAAAAATTAAATCAATGTTGATAATTAAGATGAAAGCTATGTATTCGTTTTAAAGAAGTATTATTTAAGAGTGTAATATGGTTGATGTGTGAATTTAAGATTTTAAAATGTTTTTTTAAAAATTAAATGAATACTGAAAAGGGAAAAAATAAGAGTTGAAACTATTATATTATAGAGGGAGTATGGCTCCTCTTCATCTTGGAAAGATGTGACCAGTGGGGTGCCACAGGGTTCTGTCCTGGGCCCAGTGCTATTCAACATCTTTATCAATGACTTGGATGAGGGAATTAGGGGCATACTTATCAAATTTGCAGATGACACCAAATTAGGAGGAGTAGCTAATACCCTAGAGGACAGGATCAAAATTCAGAATGACCTGGATAGACTGGAGAGCTGGGCCAAAGCTAACAAAATGAAATTCAGTACGGAGAAATGTAAAGCATTTAGGGCAGAAAAATGAAATGCATAAATATAGGATGGGGGAGACCTGGCTGAATGAGACTATGTGCGAAAGGGATCTAGGAGTCCTAGTAGACCACAAGTTGAACATGAGCCAACAGTGTGATGCGGCAGCTAAAAAGGCCAATGCGATTTTGGGCTGTATCAATAGAAGTATAGTGTCTAGATCAAGGGAAGTAATAGTGCCACTCTATTCTGCCTTGGTCAGAACTCACCTAGAATACTGTGTCCAGTTCTGGGCACCACAATTCAAAAAGGTTATGGACAAATTGGAGCGTGTCCAGAGAAGGGCAACTAAAATGGTGAAAGGTCTGGAAACGATGCCTTATGAGGAGAGACTTAGGGAGCTGGGTATGTTTAGCCTGGAAAAAAGATGGTTAAGAGGCGATACGATAGCCCTGTTTAAGTATTTGAAGGGATGTCACGCTGAGGATGGAGCAGGCATGTTTTCTGCTGCTCCAGAGACTGGAACACGGAGCAATGGGTGCAAGCTCCAGGAACAGAGATTCCACCTCAACATGAGGAGGAACTTTTTGACAGTGAGAGCTGTTCGGCAGTGGAACACACTCCCTCGGAGCGTGGTGGGGTCTCCTTCCTTGGAGGTCTTTAAACAGAGGCTGGATGGCCATCTGTCGGGGATGCTTTGATCAAGATTTCCTGCGTGGCAGGGGGTTGGACTGGATGGCCCTCGTGGTCTCTTCCAACTCTGCAATTCTATGATTCTATGATGACTTAGTGATAATGAGCCAATGTATTGGTAAGCTTGATGTTAAAAAAGAGGGAGGGAAAATGAAATAACGAATAAGTTAAACAAAGGGAGGGTGTGGTGGGATTAAGGAAGAATGCAACCCAGAAAGAAAACTGAAAATGGTGGTATTTTGTTTCGTGCCTCCTCTAGGGAAGAGAAAGAACCAACGTTCAGAAATGGGGAGGGGAAAACGGCTGTTAAGAGGGTTACATTATGGCTATTGATTTGAAAAAGGGTATTGGTTAGTAATGTGTGGTATAAATATTATGTCATTAAATGCAAATGGATTAAGCACCCCATTAAAAAGATATTGATTGAACAGAACTTTAAAGGAGAAAAAATATTATAGTAATGCTTCAGGAAACACATAAAAAGCAGGATAAACCATTACTCTTTAACTATAAGAAATGGAGTATGCAATTTGAGTCAAGGGGAACAAATAAAGCAAGAGGCGTGGCAATATTAATGAAAGATGATATTAATTTTCAAGTAAATAAAATATTGAAAGATAGAAATGGGAGGTATATTTTTGTTAAAGGTAAATTACTGAATTTGAAAATTACTTTTGCTTGTATCTATGCACCAAATAAAAATCAAAGTAGTTTTATAGACAAGGTATTAACAAGACTAGATAATTTTTATGAAGGAGATATATTTGTGGGTGGGAATTTCAACTTAGAAATAGCAAAAATGAACTTAATTGGAAACAAGAAAGGAAAGCAAAGAAAAGGAAATTTTAAAATTAATTTGTCAAAATGGAATATGATAGAGGGATATGAAAGTGTGGGAAATAATAACTATGACAATACACCTTATTCTGCCAGACATAAGAAGTTTAGGTGCATAGACTATTTCATTCAAATAAATAAAATAAGTACAGAGGGTATCTGGCTATCTGATCATGCACCTCTTTCTATAACAATCAAAATACTAGGTACTAAAAATATTTAAAAATGGATTTTTGACCCAGTAGTCATTTTAAAAGAGGAGAATAGAAAAACAATAATTAAAGAAATTAATTTCTACTTTGAAATGAATGATACAGGCAATATAAAAAAGCAGATTGTATGGGATGCTTTCAAAGCAGTGATAAGAGGGAAATGTTTAAATATGGAAATTGGTATAAAGAAGAAGAAATATCAGTATAGGCAAATCCTTATAAAAAAGGTGGAGAAGTTACAAAATGAATATCAAAACCGCAAGAATAAGACATTAAAGGCAGAATGGGGAAAGATTAAAAAAAACTTGAAGATCTAGATAACAAAATAAATACCAAAAGCCAACTATATAAAAGGAATGAATTTCAAGCATGGGACATAGAAAGTATCAAGAGCTGGGCCAGATATTTTTTAAAAAATGAAGAAGAAAAAAAGGTATAAATAAAATTATGGGAGGAAAGAGGGAAATTATAAATGAAGAGGTAAAAATAAGAGAAGTAATGGCCTAATTTTATGAGAATTTATATAATGAAAGAGAGGTGGAAGATCAAAATATAAATATTTAAAAAAATTAACTGAAATTCAGAGAGCTCAATTAAATTCCCCTATAACAACTGAAGAATTAGAAAAAGCGATAGAGGGTTTTAAAGGGGTTAAATCCCCTGGCCAAGATGGGTTCACGACTATTTTTTACAGAACATTTAAAAAGGAATTAAGCATTCATTTGGTAAGAATATTCAGTGAAATATTCGAGACAAAAGAAATGCATAAAACATGGAAATTGTCAGAAATTAATTTAATATTAAAACCCAATAAAGAATCAACAAATCCAGAATCCTGTCACCACATAACATTATGTAACCAGGATTATAAAATTTTTACATAAATCTTAGCGATTAGATTAGAAAAATTCCTACCAAATTTAATAGATGAAGATCAATACGGATTTATAAAAGGAAGGGGTATAGAGGAACCCATTAGAAATGTAATAAATGTGTTACATCATGCAAAACACAATAAAAACAAAGTAGCATTTATCAAGTTAGACGTGTATAAGGCTTTTGATTCAGTTAATCATAAATATTTATATAAGATATGTAAGGCATATGGATTAGGATCCCATTTCAGTGAAATAGTTAAAGAATTATATAAAGCCAATGAGGCACAAGTGATAGTAAGTGGTAAAAAATCGAGAAATATTAAAGTAAATAATAGAATGAAGCAGGGTTGCCCATTATCTCCTTTATTATTTATATTGGCAATTGAGCCAGTAGCTAACAATATTTAGAGATGAAAAAGAAATAATAGGATATAAATTAGGGAAAGAAGAGTGGAAAATAAATCTTTTTTGCTGATGACGCCTTAATAACAACACAAGAGCCTTACCAGACTATCAGTAAATTAACAGAAATATTACCAAGATTTCAAAGGAATTCAGGACTTACATTTAACATGCATAAAACAGAAATAATGTTTTTGAATATGAAATGGGAAGAACAAAAAAGAATTCAAAGTATCTCAAACATGAAATTAGGAGTTGAAATATGAGCTATTTGGGAATAAATGTAAAGACTAATATAAATAATATTATACAAGGGAATTACGACGGCATCTATATATGCTACCGTACTGATGGTAGCTTGTTTAACTTAAGCCGTCTGAGGGCTCACACTAAGACTCTAAACTATCTAGTCCGTGAGCTGCTCTTCGCCGACGATGCTGCCCCTGTTGCCCACACAGAAGCAGCTCTGCAGCGCCTAACGTCCTGCTTTGCAACAGCTGCAGAGCTGTTTGGGCTAGAAGTCAACCTGAAGAAAACAGAAGTTCTTTACCAGCTGCACCACAGGACGAACACCACCATCCCCACATTGCCGTCGGCAAATCTGTGCTCAAGTCCGTTCAGCAGTTTACCTACCTGGGAAGCATCATCTCCTCAGATGCCAAGATTGACAAAGAGATTGATCACAGATTAGCAAAGGCATATAGTGCATTTGGAAGACTTCACAAAAGAGTCTGGAGCAATAAACACCTGAGGCAAAGCACAAAAATCAGTGTGTATAGAGCCATCGTACTGTCTATCCTCCTTTATGGATCTGAAACATGGGTCACCTATCGCCACCACCTACGACTCCTCAAGTGCTTTCATCAGCGCTGTCTACGCACAATCCTAAATATACACTGGACTGACTATGTGACGAATGTTGCTGTCCTTGAGCAAGCAGGGATCACCAGCATTGAGGCCATGATATTGAGAACACAGCTGCGCTGGGCAGGGCACGTTTCTAGGATGGAGGACCAACGCCTCCCAAAAATAGTACTCTACGGTAAACTCGCCACGGGTCAGCGTAAGAAGGGCGCTCCAAAAAAGCGATACAAAGACTCCCTGAAACAACATCTCAGGCTCGGCCAAATTGATCACCAACAGTGGTCCGCCCTGGCCTCACATCGGGAGGCATGGAGACGCACTATCCACAATGCTGCAGCCTTATTTGAGAACTCAGGACGAACAAGTCTTGAAGAGAAACGACAACGCAGAAAGAATCACAACCCAAAAACATCACCCAAGGAGACCTTCTGCTGTGCTTTTTGAACCGGACTTGTTTATCTCGGATTGGCCTTTTTAGTCATCAGCGTGCTTGCAGAAAGCGCGGGATGAGTCCTTCCTGAATCTTCGTTTGCGAAGAAAAGCTAGAGAGATAATCAAGTATGGAAAAAATAAAATCAAATTTCTAATAAGCTAATTTCTAATAAATCTAGTAAGCAATGGAGTAGGTTAACAAAAATTAGAATGTTCAAAATGATGCTGCTACCTAAATTATTATACTTATTTCAAACAATTCCTGAAATAATACCAATAAAATTGATAAGAAGTTGGGAAAGGTCAATTAAAAGATGGATCTCAAGGAAAAAGAAATCGAGAATTCCTAATGGGCTATTCTATGGCAATCAGGGGAAAGGAGGATGGGGGGCTGCCTCTCTTGAAATATACTTTGAAGTAATATAGTTGTTAAAAATATTAGATTTTGAATACAATGACCAAAAAAATGGGTAAGGATAGAAAAGCAAATTAATAATTTGGAATATAGATCTATATTTCAAACTAAGGCAATTGGGCAAAAAAATTAAAGAAAGAATAGTTGGTCCTATGTGTGTAAATCTTCAGATTTGGGATAAATGCCGTAAGAGCTTATTAACAGAAAATTGGAAATGGCTCCCAATTGAATGTGTAAATAGAAATAATATTGAAGAAATAGGGAAAACATTTAAAAGAATAAAAGTAAAAGGTTATAGAAAATAGGAGATTTATATGATGGAATTGGGAAACCTATAGAGGAGAATGAGTTAACTTATTTAATTGGTACTCAATATTGGCTTCAGATAAGAGGGATTATAAAAAATTTGCAAGAATTAAGATTAACTGTTAAGAAAGAAATTACACCATTAGAGGGAATAATGAAAAGAAAATTAAACCAGGAAAAAAGCTTAATTGGCAAAAAATATAGGGCTATGTTAGAGACTAAATTTAATATTGAAGAGAGTTTGATAGCCTGCTGGGACAAAGACTTAATAATAACTAGAGATGAAATTAACGTACGGACTCAAGAAATAGTAAAGAATAAAAACACAAAAGTAAAAGAACAACAAATGAAACTGATGGGACGGTGGTATAGAACAGCACATCAATTATCCTTTATAAATGGTAATTGTTCATCAAACTGTTGGCATGGCTGTGGTATAAAAGGATCCTATATTCCTATGTGGTGGGGTTGTCCCTTCATTCAGAGATTTTGGAGTGGAATAAATGAAGAAATAAATGGGATACTAGGAAAAGATATACACCTCAGTAAAGAAAACAGTATTATGCTTAATCTGAGTAAAATGGGCCTGAATAAGAATGAAGAGTATGTGACAAAGCAAATACTAAAAGCAGCATATGCAGTTATTGCCCTGGGTTGGAAAGAAAAATCCAAGTGGTGTAAATCAAATCTCAAAAAATATATAGCAGAATTTCTATTATTTGACTTTTATAGAGAAAGAAGACTGAAATATATAGGACAGATGAAGGAAGAAACCTGGAACAATAAATGGAAAATGGTGATTCAAAAAGTTAATGAACAAGGGGGGAGTAGCGCAATAACCAATGTAAATGCAACTATGCATACCATGGAAAATGTATCATGAAGACTTAAACAGATACATCCTCTGCGAAGCCGTTGAAGAGGGTGGGAGGGAGGGAGGGAAGGGAGCAAACGAAAAATGTGATTATGTAATGTGTTGTAAAATATTTAATTATTATTATTATTTTTAAAGAGATCTGCTACATCCCGACCCAGGCTGGTTACAACTTCATGCCTGGAGGTTGACAGGAAAAGATTGAAGGCTGAGGTTTACAAGGATCAGGTGATACAGACCATTCTGGCAGCAAGAAGACCATCCACCATCTGTCTGTATGAATCCACTTGGAGAGCCTTTTGTAGACAGTGTTGCAGGAAAGTCATTGTTCCACAGAAGGCTTTCATACGTTCCGTTCTGGCCTTTTTACAGGCTGGTCTGGATAAGGGGCTCAGTACTACTACTTTGAGGAGGGCATGTTGCAGCGTTGGGATCCATTTTAAAAAGCAAGGGCCATAAATCATTGGCTAGTCATCCTCATGTGCAGCGATTTTTAAAGGGGCTGACTCAAATAAAGCCTGCCACCATTCATCATTTTCCATCCTGGAGTCTGAATTTGGTGTTGAGGGCTTTGAATACCCCCCCCCCTTGAGCCTATGAGGTCAGTGGACTTTAGGTTTCTCACCTTAAAAATGGTGTTTCTGCTCGCTGTTACTGTGGCTTGTAGGGTTTCTGAATTGGGGGCCTTATCAGTTAGAGAGGAGCTTTGTGTTTTCCATAGAGATTTTCTTATTCTTCATGTGGATCCTCTTTTGTTCCGAAAGGTAATTCTACTTTCCATAGGTCACAGGAACTCGTTCCTCCTTCCTTTTGTCCAGATCCTAAGGTTCCACATGAAAAGGAATGACATAGATTGGACTGCATAGAGCATTAAAATTTTATTTAGACCGTACATGGCCTATTAGAAAGTCGGATTCCATGTTGGTATCCTTTCGTAAAGCTACCTTGGGTCAATGGGTCTCTACTTCTACTATCACTAGATGGGTTAGGCAGTGCATAGAGCTGGTTTATCGTTCTTCATCTGAACTGGTGCCTGGTAGGATTTTAGCACATTCTACATGTAGTGCAGCCATTTCTGCCGCCTTTGGCACAGTGGCATCTCTGCTTGAGATTTGTAGGGCTGCTACTTGGGCATGTCCTTCCTTCATGAGACATTATAGGATTGACAAATTTGCATCTGCATAGGCATCTTTTGGTAGACGTGTTCTGCAGCAAGTGGTGTCTCTTTGATATGTTTGCCCACCCCTTGGATGGTGACCTCTTGGGTAGGTCCCAGAGTAAGGACTGCCTCCCCACACTGCTGGAAAATGGAACATTGGTACTTACTGTGAAGGTTCCTTTTCAGCAGTCATGGGGAGGGAATCCTTCCTGCCCTTATTGATTTCTTCTCATTAGGTTTTTGTTTTTGGTTCATTGTTGCAGAGCTTGTCATTCCATCACTGGGAAGGTGGGGTTGGCTCTTCCCCTAGAGGTGGTGGATGAAATGATTGACATTTTGCCCTGCCTGTGCTGAGCAAGATGTGGAGCCAGACTCAGAGTAAGGATTCCCTCCCCACGACCACTGAAAAGGAACCTTCATGGTAAGTACCAATGTTCCAGTTTCCCAGCACTTCAACCTGGAGAGCCTCAGTAACCCTTTGGCTGGGACACTGCCAGTTTTTGGGGGTCACACTTGGTTGTTAACAACTGTAAATGTGAATTCTCCCGATTACAAGATCATAAATCAAGCTAGATTTTATCTACTGAACAGGAAGCCAATTAATGTAAAGTACAGTTGTCCCTTCATATTCACTGGGGTTTGGTTCCAGGATCCCCCATGGATACCAACATCCGTGAATACTCAAGTCCCACTATATGCAATGACATAGCAAGATGGTGTCCCTTATATAAGATGGCAAAATCAAGGTTTGCTTTTTGGATTATTATTTTTTAAAGAATATTTTCAAGCTGTGAATGCTTAAATCTGTGGATACCAAATCTATGGATACGGAGGGACAACAATATAGGGACTGGACAACACAATCCTATACATATGCTCAGAAGTAAACACTGATTTCAATGGGATTTATTCCCAGGTAAGTAAGAATAGGTCTATAGTCTATGGTGTTTACACCTAGGTGAGAGGGTGTATAAATTTGCTGTTTGCTCATTTCCTCCCTGGTCCTTTTTCCTTTTGTGTGGTATATTTCAGATGTAAAGTCTGCAGCCATGGATGGCTTTGTTTGTTCTTGATCTTACATACATTGTTCTGGAAATGGTTTTTAATTTTGTTATTGCCAAGCAGGATACAAATGCTTTAAATAAATAAATAAGGCTTCAAAAGAGAATATATCTCGTGCACTCTGGTTTAGTCAAGTAATCACCACTTTAGATCATCTTTAATCTAAAACATGCAATTAAGGCCCCACTTCTTAATTTTGTATATGGTATTTGTTAAGAGACAGTGCTCTTTATTGAAACCCTTCCTGGATCCAACTGCAATTCAACAGAAGGCCCTAACTGGAGTGGCCCTTTATGTATCAATAAAGAGGACAAGAACAGATGCCATCCTTTATATATCCTCCACAAAGTTGTATGCTGTTTCCTCACTGATTTATGTGGTGAAGCTCTTGAGGGTAATGCCAGAAGGCTCTATGAAACTAGACTTTGAGTGCTGCCCCAGCAGTGAACTGTATGACTGTTGTTTGAGGTCCAGCCTACCTAAGCATGTAAAGGCTTTTCACCAGAAAAGTGGCTACTGGTTAATAATAATAATAATAATAATACTGAGTTATTTATTACCCGCCTCTCCCCTCCCATACTGCACAATAGTGGCAATTTGATACCACTGTAATTGCCATGGCTCCATCCTATGGAATGCTCGTATTTGTAGTTTCATAGGCTACTTGGAATTCTCTGCTATACAGCACTGTTTCATGTTACCCAAATTGCATGGGGTCCATGAGGAACCCACTTGTGTCAAGATATTAATAATGGGAATTTTAATTAGCTCAATATAGCAGCAAGAGGCCCCATAATGACGGGGCCTTTTGACATAAGTATACCAATACTCACTGATGAGACTTCAAGCCAGGAAGTGAAATAAAATGATTTTTATTGAAAAATAATCACAGAACCACTCACACATACACTGAAGCTTCAAGCAATCACACAAGGCTAACAAAAGACAGGAGGAAGCATTGGGATAGAGGAATAGAGTTTGCAATGATGGACTATACTCTACCTGTTCGACAAGCAGAGATTCATGTAGCAGAAGATACTCAGATGGAGCTCTGAGGGTCACAGAGCAGACTGACAGAGTGACGGGAGGTATGAATGCTGTGTGTGCTTTGGCTGTGTTTGGGGTAATATTTATACTCAATATTTACTCAAGGCGTGTTATGAGTGGAAAGCAGTGTTTGAGTAATTTTCCCACAGTCAGACAACAGAAGCTCTGGCTTCGTTAATGGATGTTAATGGTTGGAACATTAAGACTGATGGGTTTTCAAGTATCCTACTATTGTGTGTAATGAGAGATGTAATGACAAACCATTTGCAGAGTCCCCGGTGTTCTGGCCACTTGATTGTTTTAGTGTATGACTCACAGCCATGTGCATCCAGGAGAATTAGCACATTCCACCCTAATTACCACCTGAGGGGGGCTTCGCATAGTTACTTCCTGGGTGTGTCTATTTTTGGAAATTTCCAAGACCTCTTCTCAAGTTTTGAGCAAACCTTTACTAGTACCTATGTTTGGTCTACTCCTAACCATGTGAAGTTAATTAATTGCCAATTAATGCGTTATTGGAAGGGAAGGGGTGTCAGGGCAGGTAACATCCAGTCCTCTGAATGACACCAGTAGATTCTTCTATCAGATAATTCTAAGTATCTCACCAAAATGCGACTCCCAGGATTCCATAGACTAGAGCCACAGTAGTTAAAGTGGTATCAAAGGGCCACAATAATGTGGCCTCGATCCATCAGTTGAGGAACCAAGTATAGCAACTAGGAACACAAACCCAGTGTGATGGGTTTAGGTGGAAGGACTACCTGCACTCATTTCATCATGGATGTTCTTATGTATAAATTACACTTCTATAGATTATATACACTTCTCTTTCTCACACACACACATTTGGAAAGAATTACTATTAATATTAATAACATTATACCACATCCCACAAAACTGTGGAAAGCTAACTCCACTTTAGCTAACACAATCTCTCAGTAGATTCAGAAAAACTTTATTAAGCAAGCAGAGTAGATCAGAGTACATAAATGTTGTCAGGAATAAAGGTTTGTCTAGCTACACAGAACGACCTTGGGCTCTTGCAACTCTGAATTCTTCCTCACACAGCTGCTTATTATCCTAGACCACAAACAGACACAGTCATTATTCCCCAGGATCCCACCCAGTGCTATAGCATATCCCATCATCCTTTATTACCAAACATTAACCCAAGCATGACAACCAAACATGGTGGGACCATGGTCCTGACAGGCTGTGACTTGGTGATTGTTGTGCCTGCTGCTCAGTCTGTTGTCTAATACTTCTGCTGATGGGTAGTTTCAGAGTTCCCTTCAGATTCTTTCTGTTTAAATTGGGCTTGGATTGGACAGCTCTTTAAGCAGAGGATGGCTTGAAACAGAGGACTATCCTGTGTTAAGTAGAATGCAGGATCAATCTGACATTTGATAGCTGCAACTAGTCACTGGTGGAAGTTATACACTGAATTAGGGTTTTCTGTTATTTGCCATCAAATCAGCTTCAATGTAGTGCAATCGTAGCTTTCTAGGTTTCTGGTTTATGTGTGTTTATCTTTGATGTTAACTGTTGTCAAGTCAATTTTGAATCATGGTGATCCTATGAATGAAGACCTCCATGTAACCCTATTATCAACAGCCCTGATCAGGTCTTGCAGACTCAGGCTTCCTTGATTGAGTCCATCCATCTGTAATGGGGTCTTCCTCTTTTCCTACTGCTTCCCACTTTATCAAGCATTATTGTCTTTTCTAATAAGTCTCATCATCTCATGATTGGGCAAAGTACAACAGTCTCATTTTAATCATCTTCTAGTGGGAGTTCAGGATTGATTTGCTCCAGAATCCATTCATTTGTCTTTGTAGTAGTCCATAGAATTCTCCAATACCTTTTAGAATGATTTGATTCTCTTCCTGTCAGCTTTCTTCATTGTCCAACTTTCATACCCGTATATAGAAGTTGAGCTAGGGTTGCCAGGCAAAATAAGGGACAGGGCTCCTGTACCTTTAACAGTCATGTGGTAGTAATTTCTACATAACTACATAACCATTAAAGGTACAGAAGTATTGTCCCTTATGTCACCTGGCAACACTGTGAATGGGCCTAAACATTTCAAAGAGATTTTGCACTTAAGAATCCTACCCCAGCAACATGTGAACAGTCCTAAAAATGGAACTACTGCCAAGAGTCAGGTGAACTGGAGAGATTTTGTGCAGGTGGTATGTGTGTGTGTAAACAGAAATAAATAAATTTCATATTGTAAGTGAATGTCAAGGGGTCAAAGGTTTGCTGTTTTGCCTCTTTGCAGCACTAGACAGAAAAATAGCAGCTTAGGTGGCATTTCTTTTCTTTTAAATTCCCCATAGTAAATGTGTAATTAATTAGCCTTCCCACCCACCCCCTCCTCACCCCCACTGAGCTAGGATTTCACATAATCACACCCTTGGGACCTGCCTCCCCCTCCCTATCAAAGTCAGTCAGCAATTGAAAGCTGAATTAATCATTCCGCAAGTAGGTGTAATGCTGCCATTTCCATCATTTAAAAGCTGGATCAACCCCCCCCCCACAAAAAAAAACTTATGCAAGAGAAGTTTAAAGGTCAAAGCAAGGCTGAAAAGCTAAAATACAGGGTGTTTTGGTTTTAAAAATAAAATAAAAGTTCTGAGAGAGTATGAGAACAGCAATTTTTATTTCCTTTTTATTCATATACCTGAGGTTATCTATCAGTTTGGATCAATGTCTGACCTGAGATGCCACTAGGGATCAATACTATTGGATAGGTGAAACACCTCTGAGTACATGTGTCATTTCTTTACCCAGTTCGCACATACCAGGGATTAGAAGGGAGTGACTTTATATAAATGTGAAATATCATATCTTGTCTTTTTAGATTTTAATCACTGATAATGGACCTCAATAGGTCTTTGGGATCAACCACAGTTTTTAGTTGCATTTATGAGCTAATCTGTGTCTGCTTTTGTCAGGTGTTTTTCTTGCATCTACAGTACTTCCAAATGCTTCCTAGGTGCTTGCAGAATGTAAAAGGCTTGGGGAGGAGTGATGGAATCCACCCTCATACCTGGACAGAGTCCCAGTTTCACAGAGGTAGTCCTGATTAATTCTCTATCCTCCCACTTTTTCAGCTGCTTCTAAAATGTCCCAGTTTCTCTCACCTCCTTACACTTTCCACCTTTTTCCTCATCTTATTTCAATTGCTGCAAACTGAGTTCAAAGTGAAAAACTTGGCCTTCCTAGTAGGCTCAGGCAAAAGCAAACTACCAAAGCTTCTCCTACCTTTGTCTTCTTCCTCATTAATGTTGGCAATAATCTTTGAGAGTTCCTGGAGAACAGGAGAAGTCCCAGCAGACTGCAGGAGGGCAAATGCTGTCCCCATCTTTAAAAAGAAAAAAATCCACCTGACATCAGTACCAGGTACTATTCTAGAGCAGATAACTAAACAGTCAGTCTATAAGCACTTAGAAGAATTTAGAAAGGGATGCCATGATCATAAAAATCGACATGGGTTTCTTAAAAACAAGTCATGGCAGACTAATCTTACCTCTTTCTTTTTTGATAAAGTTTTGATAAACTGCACATATTGGACACTTTTTGGGGTTACATTGACCAGACACTGTTCACAGTCAGGCTGAGCAAAGACAGTTGAGGTCACAATGACCTGAGACATGTCCAGAATCATAACGTGCAAAAACCCATAAAGGATTATGCAGAAAACCCAGTCATTAATGGGTCTATGCTAATCTTTTCAGTCATGCAATTAGTGACCATCCCTCATTCATACTCTACTGAAATCTTTCCTATACACCCTACCTGACCAAACATTAAGAGGTTGTTGCAAATCCCATTGATGTTTTGTCATTCTGGAACTAAGGCAATCCGGATCCTTTTGTCAGTTCTGTGAGGTAGCCATTCAGGCTTTGTCATAACCAGTGCACCCCTTCAGGGTACAAAATAGGGTATAAATATCACCTTTCCATCCCTATCCATGTGTGCCACATACTGAACAAGCCATTTTCTTTATCTGTGCAACCCTCAGCACTGTCTGAGTCCCTCCACTACAAGGACCTTTCTCCAAGGCTGATAACTATCACCCTTCTATGCCTGACTTCTCTCTATCCGACCCTTCTCACCTTATTTTAAAACAGTCTTGTATGGTTCTTGGCAGTATATCTTGTATGAAGATCCCCAAAATTACCCTCCTCTCGCAGGCTCCTTTTGGGCTATAATTCCTCCAGACCTCAAGGAGATGCTCTTAGGGTGACACTCTGACAAAATCCCCTATGACATTATTGCAATCATGTGGTAAAATGCTGCCTAGGCAATGCTACTGTTAGGTGGATTTGTAATTGGTTGACTGACAGAACCCAAAGCATGTTCACCGATGGCTCCTCTTCATCCTGGAGAGAAGCAACTAGTGGGGTGCCAGAGGGCTCAGTGCTATTCAACATCTTCAAAAATTACTTGGATGATGGAATTGAGGGCATGCTTGTCAAATTTGCAGATGACACCAAATTAGATGTGATAGTGAATATCCAAAGGACAAGATCAGAATTCAAAACCAACTTAACAGACTGGAAAGCTGGACCAAAATTAAAAAAAATGAATTTCAACAAGGAGAAATATAAAGTACTACATTTAAGTAGAAAAAAGTGAAATGAGAAATATAGGATGGGTGACACCTGGTTTGATAACAGTACATATGAAAGGGATCTAGGAGTCTTAGTGGACCACTGTGATGACCAAGCACACACGCTCACATGCAATCAATAAATTGCTTTATTGACATGGACTCATGTGTCAGGAACACAAAGCAATGCCGAAACTGAGTACAGCCAAAGCAAACCCTCAGATAAACCCCACAGCGTGAGAAAAGCATTTAGAGAGGATTTCTCAGGGCGCCTTGCATCTGGGAATGCTGACCTTGAGCTGCTGTGGAGAACAGCGTTCCCAAGCCAACCAGGCGGGTTGGCCTCTCTCCAAAACCTTCAGGGGCCTAGGCAGGGAACCAGGCCAGAACCAGCCTCATGTCAGGGTCCTCTGTGAATTCTACTTTAATTCCCAGAATTCAGGGACGAGCCTGACATACTGCCCACCCGAAGACAAACCTCCCTTTCAGCCCGGCTTATCAGGAAAGCGGGCATGGAACTTTCGCAATAAGCGTGGAGCATTCACATGATCAGAATTAACCCATTCTGCATGACCCAAAGGTAAATGTTTCCATTTCACCAAGTATTGTAAAACACCCCTGTGAACCCGAGAGTCCAACACTTCAGATATTTCAAAATGTTGATCTTGGGTGACCAGAATAGAACAGGGTGCAGGTCCTGGGTCTGGATGGTGATGGTCTGGAGGGCATGCCAGTTTGAGCAAGCTGGAATGAAACACAGGCTGAACATTTCGGTACAGTTTTGATAAAGACAGTTCAAAAGCCACTGGGTTTATTACCTGAGTGATAGGAAAGGGACCAATGTACTTCGGCCCCAACTTCTTTGAAGGCTGGGGACTTTTAAGAAACTCGGTGGACAAAAAGACTAAGTCCCCTATGGCGTATCCCGGGGTGGGATCCCATTTTTGGTCCGCATGATGTTTGTAACGTGCTTTGGCAAAGTCTAAGGCTGACATAATATTTGGCCAGGCATCTCTAACCTTTTGACTCCATTGGGTCACTGAGACCGGGTCCTTAGAGGTCCCCTCCCCTAGAGGCAGAGGATGGAAATATTGCCCTGAAACAACCTTGAAAGGGGAGAGGCCAGTGCTCTGGTGAGTGGCATTGTTATAGGTGACCTCCGCAAAAGGCAAGAGGTCTACCCAGTCAGATTGTTGGAAGTTCACATAACACCTCAAATACTGTTCAAGAATCTGATTAGTACGTTCGCTCTGCCCATCACTCTGGGAATGATGGGAACTGCTGAGCCCTAGTTCGACTCCCAGAAGGTTGGTGAATGCCTTCTAGAACTGGGAAGTGAACTGAGCCCCCCAGTCAGACACGATCTTAGCAGGAACCCCATGTAATCTGTAAATGTGTTGAATAAACAACCTGGCTAACTGGGAGGATGTTGGGAGTTTCTTGCAGGCCACAAAATGTGCCTGCTTTGAAAACATGTCAGTCACTACCCAAATAACAGGTTTTTTCCCAACTTTCTGGCAACTCCACTATAAAATCCATACTGATGACTTCCCAAGGCTTGGTCGGGGTAGGCAAAGGTTGTAACAGGCCCTTTGGCTTTCCTGCCCCCCTTTTTGCCATTGCACATGTGGAACACCCTTTTACATACTCCTCCACCTCCGTTCTCCTCTTTGGCCAACAAAACTGTCTCCGGGCCAAGTGCAAGGTTTTTATATATCCAAAATGCCCAGCACTTTTAACGTCATGGCATTGCTTGAGGATGGATGCCCTCATGGCCTCTGGGACATATAGACACTCCCCCTTCCAAGTCAGGCCCTCCCGGAGGGTCACCTCCCCGGGGTGGGCCAAACCATGGGTCCTTGGGAAGGACCGACGCCAATTGGGACAGCCATCCACCCCCATCTCCGCGGTGGGAGGGGGGCTGAGAAGCGAGCTCCGGAGTGGTCGGGGCCTCACTGGGGCAAGTGTCTACCGGTGGTGGGACGGCTTCATTGGTTGCCTTATGATCAGGCCCTGGCTCCAAAGCGGGGCTGGCTTGGGTCTCCTGACGCTTGGCCTTGCTATGTGTTAGGACTGCCAGTCCCAAGTGGGAGGGGGAGAAGACTGTGTCAATAACGTCTTTTCGTTTGCTGTCATGTTGGGGAAGTCTGGACAAAGCGTCAGCTAGGAAATTCTTTTTTCCCGGGATAAATTTCAGAGTGAAGTTCAAACGGTAGAAGAAACTGGCCCACCTAACCTGCTTGGGGCTCAACTGCCTTGGGTGACTAAAACTTCCAAATTCTTATGATCTGTCCAAACTTCAAAGGGTTTGGGAGATCCCTCCAGCAGGTGGTGCCAAGTTTCTAAGGCCAGTTTGATTGCACCCGCCTACTTTTCCCAGACAGGCCAATTTCGCTCTGTCTCATTGAATTTCTTAAGACAGGTATGCACACGGCCTGAGCTCTCCCTCCTCCCCCCTTTGCAACAGTACCCCTCCCATTGCAACATCGGAAGCGTCAACTTGGATTACAAAAGGTTGGGAGGGGTTGGGGTGTTTGAGAATTGGTTGAGATGTGAAAAGTTTCTTCAATTTATCAAAAGCTTGTTGGCATTGGTCAGACCACACTATCTTTTGGGGAGGTTTTCCCCCCTTCCCCGTTCCCTTTTGAGCTTTCTTTCCCGCATCTTTGGTTCTTAACAGATCAGTCAGAGGGAGGGCTACCGTCGCAAAGTCAGGGATGAAGGACCAGTAAAAGTTAGCAAATCCAAGGAGGCTCTGCAGCTGCTTCCAGGTTCTGGGATGCAGTACCCCAGGTAGTCCAAGCAGCTTTGGCGGAATTCACACTTTGACATCTTAGCATACAGATGGTTCTCCCCCAGTCTAGCAAGCACCTTTTTCACCTGTTTCACATGGGACGTATAGTCCTCAGAATAAATCAATACATCATCCAAATACACCAAGACCCCCTTGTACAGAAAGTCTCTCAAAATATCATTAATCTAGTTCTGAAATATGCCTGGAGCTCCACTTAGTCCAAAAGGCATTACTAGGAATTTGAAAGCCCCCAGGGGGCAATTGAAAGCCGTTTCCCATTTGTCCCCCTCCTTGATTCGCACCCTGTAATAAGCCTCCCTTAGGTCCAATTTGGTAAATATCTTCCCCTTGGACAAATGAGCCAGTATGTCCTTCATCAAGGGCAGGGGGTACTGATTTGAAACACTGATTGCATTTAACTCCCAGTAGTCTTGGATCAGATGAAGACCCCCATCTGATTTTCGCCTGAACATCACTGGGCTCCCCACAGGTGAGGTCGAGGGCCTAACAAACCCCTGCGCTAAGTTTTTGTCTATAAACTCCCAGAGGCCACCCATTTCATCTGGCGTCATGGAATAAATCCTGGGCTTGGGTAGTTTAGTCTCAGAAAGTATCTCAATGGCACAATCAAAGGGCCTGTGGGGTGGCAAAATGTCGCACTCCCTCTCCTCAAAAACATATTGCCATGCCTTATATTCCACCGGCAATCCTTTCAGCTCCCCTTGGACTAAAGCGGTCATGCAGTTCCGTGAATTGGCCTCTAGAGGGACTCCTCCCCATGGGGAAGCTTCCCCCACCTGATGCTCCTGCACACACACAGGATCTGCAAAAATCATTGTCTCTTTTACCCAGTCTATGGTGGGGTTGTGGAACTTTAGCCAGTTTAGGCCCACCACTGCAGTGGGAACTAACCCTGGGGCAATCACAAATTGAAGTTCCTCCTGATGATTCCCCATTCTCGTGCATATTGGGCCAGCCATTCGCCTGGCGGGGCCCCCTTTCATCATTCCCCCATTCATCTGTGACAGCCACACTGGCCTGTCCAGCTTAATAGTACTAATGTCCAGTTCACCGACTAGGGAGAGATGCATTAGGACTTGGGTACATCTGCAATCAATCATTAACATTACTTTTCAGGTGCCCCCCCTTTCCAACCCCTAACCTGGCTTGTATGAAAAAAGGTCCTTTCACTCCATTCACCACTGCCTCCGGGCGCCCTTCAGGGTTAGCCCACCCTCGGGCGCTTAGTAGGGCGGGCTGGAGCCATTTCCTGCCAGCTCTGCGTCAGAAGAATAAGATCCACTGTCATCGGGGTCATCCGAAGACTCCCCCGCTACGTGGCCTGGTACCAAGGCCCATATCGCTGCTTTAGGCTTGGGCTTGAGTGGGGTTCTTGACAACACCGACCTCCCTTCGCTCCGCTGGGGCTTTTCGGCTGCCACTGGTTCCCGAGGGCTCCTTTTCGGGCATTCAGCTATGCAATGGCCTCCTTTTCCACAGTGCAGGCACAAGCCTTTTCTCATCCTTCGCTCCCTTTCTGACTCTCCAGCCGTGGTTCCACCTGGGTGGGCCGGTTTACCTTTCTTTCCGGTAGACCTGGTGGTCTTCCCCTCAGATCCTTGCTGGCGCTGAACCAGCTTGATGCTTCGTCTCAGCGCCTCCACTTCTTCAGCGAGTCGTACCCACCCCAAGAGGGTCTCAGGGTTCCCCTGGAACAACGCCCACTCGAGGATGTCTGCGTTCAGGCCATCCTGGAAAAACTGCACCTTTATGTCCTCCGACCATTCAGGCACTTGACTGGCTAGGCGGCGGAACTCAGTGGCATACTCTCCCACGGTCTTCGAACCTTGCTTCAGTTGCCTGAGATCCACCCGGGCCCGTCTCACTCTCAGCGGCTCTTCAAATTGGGCCCGCAAAGCTAGCAGGAACTCATGGAAGTTTCCTAGTTCTGGGGCTCCCATATCATAAAGCCCCACCAACCACTGCGCCGCCTCTCCCTCTAGCTGGTTGGATACATACTGCACTTTCTCAGCCTCCGTCTGGAACTCCTCATCCCACTGGGACATAAACCCCACCACCTGGGTCAGGAAGTATGGAAGCTTCGCTGCATCTCCATCAAAGGTCGCCTTTAAATCTCAGTGCTTCAGGCCCCGGGGTCTTTCCTGCGGCTCGACCAGTCCAGCCCCTCCAGGGGGGTTGGTTCAGGAGCCGGCAGGCCAGGGACCTCAGCAGGCACAGCAGGGCCCCCTGCCCTGGGTGCCGGGGCGGCCGCTGGTTGAGCTTGGGGAAGCTGAGCCCCTCCTGGGGCAGGTGGTGGTGGTGGCAACCTCTGCAGGATCTCTAGGAGGCTCGTCTGCATCACCCCCATTTGCTGCTTCAACTGCTGGACCTCAGCTCCCAATTCTGCCAGGGAAAACCTCACCCCTGGCTCTCGGTGCCCCTCGGCCAGGGGCCTGTCCCACCGACAGGACCAACATTCCTCCCAGCTTCAGTCACCTGGCTGCGGCCAGCTGGCCCCCGGAGCTGTACCAACTCCTCGCTCTAGAGTGCCGGGAAGTGGCAGGCTGCCCCTCCCCGGGACTTGCTTGGCTCCCAGCTCCATTGGGTCGAAGGGATGAGTAAATCTCCCAGCCCTCCAGTCGCTGCAACATCCCCCAACATGCCAGCCCCCTCCCCCGGGGCTCCGGCTCCCTGGTCGCCGTTTGCAGCCAGGTCTTTCTCTGTCTGGGTTCCAGCCTCCGCGTCTTCCGACATTGTGGGTAGAACCACTCAAAAGGATTAGGTATTGAAGAGGAGTTTCGGCTTACTGTGATGTACCAAGCACACATGCTCACATGCAATCAATAAATTGCTTTATTGACATGGACTCATGTGTCAAGAACACAGAACAAAGCCGAAACTGAGTTCAGCCAAAGCAAACCCCCAGATAAACCCCACAGCGTGAGAAAAGCATTTAGAGAGGATTTCTCAGGGCGCCTTGCACCTGGGAATGCTGACCTTGAGCTGCTGTGGAGAGCAGCGTTCCCAAGCCAACCAGGCGGGTTGGCCTCTCTCCAAAACCTTCAGGGGCCTAGGCAGGGAACCAGGCCAGAACCAGCCTCATGTCAGGGTCCTCCATGAATTCTACTTTAATTCCCAGAATTCAGGGACGAGCCTGACAACCACAAGCTGAACATGAATGAACAGTGTGATGCAGCAGCTAAAAAGCCAATATGATTCTGGGCTGCATCAATAGGAGTATAGTATCTAGACTGAAGGATGGAATAGTACCACTTTATTCTACTTTGCTCAGAAGTCACCTGGAATATTGTGTCCAGTTCTGGGCACCACAATTCAAGAAGGATATTGAGAAGCTGGAATATGTTCAAAGGAGGGTGACCAAAATGGCCCGGTCTCAGGAGCTCAGTCTCCTGGCTTTTTAAAATTATGTATATATTTGTTTTTAATGTGTTTTTTAGTTAGAAGGTTTTAATCTTATTGTGTTTAATGTCTTTTTATGGGGGAGGGTGGGTGTGGGTGGTGTTTTTAGTCATTATTATAATGTTTTAATTGTTGGAAACCGCCCCGATTGTTTTTAGCAGAGGGGCGGGGTATAAATACATTTTATTATTATTATTATTATTATTAAAAGATCTGGAAGCCATGCCCTATGAGGAGTGGCTTAGGGACCTGGGTATGTTTAGCCTGGAGAAGAGAAAGTTGAGAGGTATCATGATAGTCATGTTTAAATATTTGAAGAGATGTCATACTGAGGATGGGGCAAGCTTGTTTTCTGCTGCTCCAGAGACTAGGACACGGAGCAATGGGTTCAAACTCCAGGAAAAGAGATTCCACCTAAACCTTAGGAAGAACTTCCTGACAGTAAGAGCTGTTCAGAAGTGGAATACACTGCCTGGGAGTGTGGTGGAGTCTCCTTCTTTGGAGGTTTTTAAACAGGCTGGATGGTCATATGTTGGGAATGATTTGATTGTGTATTCCTGCATGACAGAGGGTTGGGTTGGACTGCACGGCCCTTGAGGTCTCTTCCAACTCTATGATTCTATGGAGTTAAAATAGCAGGTGCCTTACTGCTAGACAAACAGAACAAAAGAAAAAGAAAAGGGAGAAATTGTTTTTAGCTAGTAACACAACAGAAATTCTCAAATGGAGTATGAAAGCATAAAAAGTTAATACCCACAGTCAACAGAAGGTGCTACCTGAAAAACGAATGTAATGAACTGCAACAATAGGTGCATATGTGGACTTGGAATTCATGATATATACTGAAATGTGTCCGGGTGGGGAAAAGTGTCATTTGCAGCTAAGGGGTAAAAAGATGTGGGATTGTTGGCAAATAGCAGGAAATACACCAGGACATAAAACTGTCATTTAAATCTTAGAAATAAAAGTGGCAAGTACAGCAATAAAACTGCCACACTCCAACACATTTGGCCAAGCTAGGTGAAGTCATAGAATCACAGAATCATAGAATTGCAGAGTTGGAAGAGACCATGAGGGCCATCCAGTCCAACCCCCTGCCACGCAGGAAATCTTGATCAAAGCATCCCCGACAGATGGCAATCCAGCCTCTGTTTAAAGACCTCCATGGAAGGAGACCCTTCCATTGAGGATTTTTACCACCCTCATAATATTTGGTGCAGACGAAATAAGAAGGTTTCTTAGGTCATAGGATCTTAGAGTTGGAAGGGCCCACAAGAGCCAGCTTGACATGCAGGAATATACAGTCGTCCCTTCACATTCGTGGGGGTTACGTTCCATGGACCCCCACGAATGTGAAAAATCCGTGAATAACGACTGCCCTCCCCCTCCCCCACCACAGCGACCATGGGGCCTCCGGAGGCCCCATAGTCGCTTTCCCCTGCCTCCCCACTCCCTTCCTAGGCCTTCCCGGGGCCTCCGGAGACCCTCCCGAGGCCCCGTGGATGCTTCCCCAGCCCTCCCCCCTCCTGCCCAAGCCCTCAACGGAGCCTCCGGAGAGTCTCCGGAGGCCCCGCGGATGCCTCCCCGGCCCTCCCCCCTCCTTCCCCTGGCCTTCGCGGGGCCTCCGGAGCGTCTCCGGAGGCCCCATGGAGGCCTCCATGGCTCTCCCCACCCCCTTCCCGGACCTTCGTGGGGCCTAGCAAGGCCCCGCGGAGGCCTCTCCTGGCCCTTCCCCCTCCCTCCCTGGGCCTTCGTAGGGCCTCCGGAGCGTCTCTGGAGGCCCCATGGAGGCCTCCCCGGCCCTCCCCACCCCTCCCCGGGCCTTCATGGGGCCTGCGGAGTGTCTCCGGAGGCCCCATGGAGGCCTCCCCGGCCCTCCCCACCCCTCCCCGGGCCTTCGTGGGGCCTAGCAAGGCCCCGCGGAGGCCTCTCCTGGCCCTTCCCCCTCCCTCCCCGGGCCTTCGTAGGGCCTCCGGAGCATCTCCAGAGGCCCCATGGAGGCCTCCCCGGCCCTCCCCACCCACTCCCCGGGCCTTTGCGGGGCCTAGCAAGTCCCTGCAGAGGCCTTCCCTGGCCCTCCCCCCTCCCTCCCCGGGCCTTCGTGGGGCCTCCGGAGCGTCTCCGGAGGCCCCATGGAGGCCTCCCCGGCCCTCCCCACCCCTCCCCGGGCCTTCATGGGGCCTGCGGAGCGTCTCCGGAGGCCCCATGGAGGCCTCCCCGGCCCTCCCCACTCCTCCCCGGGCCTTCGTGGGGCCTAGCAAGGCCCCACAGAGGCCTCTCCTGGCCCTCTCCCTCCCTCCCCGGGCCTTCATGGAGCCTTCGGAGCGTCTCCGGAGGCCCATGGAGGCCTCCCCGGCCCTCCCGACCCCCTGTCCGGGCCTTCGTGGGGACTAGCAAGGCCCCGCGGAGGCCTCTCCTGGCCCTCCCCCTCCCTCCCCCCTCCCTGGGCCTTCGTGGTGCCTCCGGGGCATCTCCGGAGGCCCCATGCAGGCCTCCCCGGCCCTTCCCCAGGCGTTCATGGGGCCTCTGGAGCGTCTCCGGTGGCCCCATGTTTGCCTCCCCAGCCCTTCCCACCCCCTCCCCGGGCCTTCATGGGGCCTCCAGAGCATCTCCGGGGGGCCCGTGAAGGCCTCCCCGGCCCTCCCCCCTCCTTCCCAAGGCCTTCGCGGGGCCTCCGGAGGGTCTCCGAATGCCCCGCGGATGCCTCCCCAGCCCTCCCCCCTCCCTTCCAACGCCTTCGCGGGGCCTCCGGAGGGTCTCCGAAGGCCCCATGGAGGTCTCCTCGGCCCTCCCCACCCCTCCCCGGGCCTTCATGGGGCCTGCGGAGCGTCTCCGGAGGCCCCATGGAGGCCTCCCCGGCCTACCAACCCCTCACCAGGCCTTCGTTGGGCCTAGCAAGGCCCCGCGGAGGCCTCTCCTGGCCCTCCCCCTCCCTCCCCAGGCCTTCGTGGGGCCTCCGGAGCGTCTCCAGAGGCCCCATGGAGGCCTCCCCGGCCCTCCCCACCCCCTCCCCAGGCCTTCATGGGGCCTCAGGAGTGTCTCCGGAGGCCCCATGGAGGCCTCCCCGGCCTACCAACCCCTCACCGGGCCTTCGTGGGGCCTAGCAAGGCCCCGCGGAGGCCTCTCCTGGCCCTCCCCCTCCCTCCCCAGGCCTTCGTGGGGCCTCCGGAGCATCTCTAGAGGCCCCATGGAGGCCTCCCCGGCCCTCCCCACCCCCTCCCCAGGCCTTGATGGGGCCTCAGGAGTGTCTCCGGAGGCCCCATGGAGGCCTCCCCGGCCTACCAACCCCTCACCGGGCCTTCGTGGGGCCTAGCAAGGCCCCGCGGAGGCCTCTCCTGGTCCTCCCCCTCCCTCCCCAGGCCTTCGTGGGGCCTCCGGAGTGTCTCCAGAGGCCCCATGGAGGCCTCCCCAGCCCTCCCCACCCCTCCCCAGGCCTTCGTGGGGCCTAGCAAGGCCCCGCGGAGGCCTCTCTTGCCCCTCCCCCCTCCCTCCCCGAGCCTTCGTGGGGCCTCTGGAGCATCTCTGGAGGCCCCATGGAGGCCTCCCCGGCCCTCCCCACCCCTTCCCCGGGCCTTCATGGGGCCTCCGGAGCGTCTCCGGAGGCCCCATGGAGGCCTCCCCGCTCCCTCCCAGGCCTTCATGGGGCCTCCAGAGCATCTCCGGAGGCCCAATGGAGGCCTCCCCGGCCCTTCCCCAGGCGTTCATGGGGCCTCTGGAGCGTCTCCGGTGGCCCCATGTTTGCCTCCCCAGCCCTTCCCACCCCCTCCCCGGGCCTTCATGGGGCCTCCAGAGCATCTCCGGGGGGCCCGTGAAGGCCTCCCCGGCCCTACCCCCTCCTTCCCAAGGCCTTCGCGGGGCCTCCGGAGGGTCTCCGAAGGCCCCGCGGATGCCTCCCCAGCCCTCCCCCCTCCCTTCCAACGCCTTCGCGGGGCCTCCGGAGGGTCTCCGAAGGCCCCATGGAGGTCTCCTCGGCCCTCCCCACCCCTCCCCGGGCCTTCATGGGGCCTGCGGAGCGTCTCCGGAGGCCCCATGGAGGCCTCCCCGGCCTACCAACCCCTCACCAGGCCTTCGTTGGGCCTAGCAAGGCCCCGCGGAGGCCTCTCCTGGCCCTCCCCCTCCCTCCCCAGGCCTTCGTGGGGCCTCCGGAGCGTCTCCAGAGGCCCCATGGAGGCCTCCCCGGCCCTCCCCACCCCCTCCCCAGGCCTTCATGGGGCCTCAGGAGTGTCTCCGGAGGCCCCATGGAGGCCTCCCCGGCCTACCAACCCCTCACCGGGCCTTCGTGGGGCCTAGCAAGGCCCCGCGGAGGCCTCTCCTGGCCCTCCCCCTCCCTCCCCAGGCCTTCGTGGGGCCTCCGGAGCGTCTCTAGAGGCCCCATGGAGGCCTCCCCGGCCCTCCCCACCCCCTCCCCAGGCCTTGATGGGGCCTCAGGAGTGTCTCCGGAGGCCCCATGGAGGCCTCCCCGGCCTACCAACCCCTCACCGGGCCTTCGTGGGGCCTAGCAAGGCCCCGCGGAGGCCTCTCCTGGTCCTCCCCCTCCCTCCCCAGGCCTTAGTGGGGCCTCCGGAGTGTCTCCAGAGGCCCCATGGAGGCCTCCCCAGCCCTCCCCACCCCTCCCCAGGCCTTCGTGGGGCCTAGCAAGGCCCCGCGGAGGCCTCTCTTGCCCCTCCCCCCTCCCTCCCCGAGCCTTCGTGGGGCCTCTGGAGCATCTCTGGAGGCCCCATGGAGGCCTCCCCGGCCCTCCCCACCCCTTCCCCGGGCCTTCATGGGGCCTCCGGAGCGTCTCCGGAGGCCCCATGGAGGCCTCCCCGCTCCCTCCCAGGCCTTCATGGGGCCTCCAGAGCATCTCCGGAGGCCCAATGGAGGCCTCCCCGGCCCTTCCCCAGGCGTTCATGGGGCCTCTGGAGCGTCTCCGGTGGCCCCATGTTTGCCTCCCCAGCCCTTCCCACCCCCTCCCCGGGCCTTCATGGGGCCTCCAGAGCATCTCCGGGGGGCCCGTGAAGGCCTCCCCGGCCCTACCCCCTCCTTCCCAAGGCCTTCGCGGGGCCTCCGGATGGTCTCCGAAGGCCCCGCGGATGCCTCCCCAGCCCTCCCCCCTCCCTTCCAACGCCTTCGCGGGGCTTCCGGAGGGTCTCCGAAGGCCCCATGGAGGTCTCCTCGGCCCTCCCCGCTCCCTCCCAGGTCTTTCACGGGGCCTCCAGAGGCCCCTTGTCGCGGTTTTGGGGGGGTCCGGGGGGGCCCTCCCAAAACCGCAAATAATCAAAACCGCGAATGTCAGGCTCGCGAATGTGGAGGGGAGACTCTACAACTAAACAACCCCTGAAAGATATTCATCCTTCCTCTGTTTAAACATCTGTAAAGATGCAGAGTCTACCACATTCCAAGACAGTCCATTCTACTATCAAACAGCTCTCACAGTAAAGAAGTTCTTCCTAATGTTGAGATGGAATCTCTTTTCTTGTAATTTGAATCCACTGGTTTGTGTTCCAGGGCTGGTTTACACAGCAGATTTATTGCGGCAAGTTGCATTTTAATTCTTTTCCGCAGCTGTGCCAGTCAGGTTTTTTTTTTCCTAATTATGCCGCTTTTAAGTTCAGACTTGAATAAGTGTGGGGGGCGTGGCCTCCCAAGCAGACAAAGGCTGTATGGGGAAGGGCATAGACAGACTCACAGACTGCCCAAATAGCAGGAGGGAAAATCAAAGTAGTGGCTTTGTCTCTGTCTCCGTAAATCTGCCTGTAAATGAACTCACTCCGTGAAGCAGAGGGACAGTAGTCTCTCTGCTAAAAGACCTTGTTGCCATGCCGTGGATTCTAAGATGAACCTATCACAAGTTTTTCCAGCCTCCCCCCTCCCTCCCCCATCTCTCTCGCTCTCTCCCTCCCTCCCTCCCCCAAGCAGAGCTGGCAGATGGGAACTTTATGACTGAAAGGTCTTGGGAATCCTTTTTCTTGGCAGACCTTCTGCAAAATAGCAGAGAGGATTTCTCAAAGTTTCCTGATCGCTACTAAACGCAGTCCCTCTCTTTTAAGCCCGCCCCTTACATCATAGCAACCAATCACAATGCAGATCTGATGCAGCACTTAGTTTACACTGCCAATAAAGCGCTACATTGCAAATATACGAGCAAAAATAGCGACATCTCCTGGCACGCTATATTTGGGTGTTTTACCTTCCCCCCTTCTGAATGAGGCGATGCTGTCCTGCGATCCGTGGGAACTATGAGCTATCTTAGCAGTATATTTAGAGGAATATTTGCCCGTGAAAAAGACCCCCAGGTCTCTGGAGCAGCAGAAAACAAAATTGCTGCATCTTCTATAATTACCTCTCTTCAGATATTTAAAAACAGCTATCATGTCACCTCAGCTTTCTTTTCTTCAAGCTAAACATATTATTGTTGTTGTTGTTGTTGTTGTTATTGTTATTAACCTGGCTTTCTCCCACCAATGGGACCCAAGGCAACTAACAACCTCTTTAAAACCATACAAGTTAAAAACAGTACAAAGTTACAATTACATTATAAAAATAAAATCTAAAAAAGAATCAAACAATTTATAAGTTAAAAACATTACAATGAAAATATTAAGACATACCCAGCTCCATACGTCATTCCTCATAAAGCTTGGGGGTCGGTTACACAGCCATAGTTAATGCAGAAAATACCGGTTTACCTCCCTTTCGCTCCAGTGCTGAGTTGTTTTGGCAGAAAGTAGTTCTGCCAATAAATTCTGATAAAGTAGCGATTTGTAGTTCACAAAGGGGGGGCATGACCTCCATGACTGACAGTCCCATAGGCCCATCTCTCCGCCCCTGCAGCCGGCAAATGGGGAAGGGGGACACAGGGAGGAACAGGCTGCTGCAGTGGAGAGATGGGCCTCTGGGACTGACAGTCCCGTAGGCCCATCACTTCGCTGCTGCTGCCCGTAATGCCCTGTGCACCCCATCCCTGATCACTGGCTGTGGGGGCAAAGAGATGGGCCTACGGGACTGTCAGTCATGGAGGCCATGCCCCCATTTGTGAACTGCAAAACCACTACTTTATTGGCATTTATTGGAAGAACAACTTTCTGCCAAAACAGCTCTCTGCCCCATCTCTCCTCTGCTGCTGCCCGTAACGCCCTGTGCCCACCCCACCCCCGATCACCAGCTGCGGTGGCAGAGAGATGGGCCTCTGGGAGTGCAACAGTCACGGAGGCCCATCTCTCTGCTGCTGCAGCCTGAGATCAGGGATGGGAGAGTGCTGGGGTTGCCCAGTCTGCCGTTTAAAAAATTCCGGATCCATCTCTTGCAAGTCCGCTCCCTCCAGGGTCCAACCAATCACAGCTCAGCTCTGCTGTGAGCACCTGTTTGGGATAGATTGCTGGTAGATCACACAGCCAATAGTGCACAACTTTACGGAACTTTTTAAAAAAAGTCAGGAAAAATAGCGAAAGCTTATATTGCGCATCTCACAGATATTTTGTTCCCTCTCCTTCTGGATATGGTGACATTGGCCCGAAATCCATGGGGACACCATTAGGATCCTGGGTGAATCAGTTGAGGGTTTTTTGTTTTTGTTTTTTTTGCTGTGTAACCGACCCCTTAGTCTCCAGATCATCTCATTTTAAATAATTTTTATTAAACAATTTGTCTTAAACACATTAACACAGAACAAGTAAACAGAAAAACAATATAGATAAAACAAAAAGAAAACCTACAAAAACATATGAAAAAAGAGAAACAAACACATTTTAACAATTCCAAGCCCCCCTTAAAAAGGACTTCCCACATGTACTCCAATTACTTCCTTAATTCAATATTTATTTTTACCTCTATTTTACTATTATATTTCTTATTTACTCTAGTTTTATTGAAAATAATAATAAACATTCCTACCTATGATCTAAGAAAATCAAAGAACTTACAGTAATATTAATAAGAAATATACTTATTAATTATTAAATCTAATAGCATAGGTATCCCCTCTTACACATTTAAGATAAGCTATAAATGCTTCCCATGTTTTCATAAAATCTTCTAACAAAGAGGGGCAAGATGGCGACGGACTAACAACTTCTGAATTGTCCTCCCACTAACATCTGGCATTACCACCTATATATACCTCCAAAATGCCATCCAAAGGCAAGGAAAGAAATCGGACGAGCCCCTGTAATAATAATGACAATCAGGAACCTCCAAAGCAGGAAAACAGATGAGGATTGACTCAATCTTCCCAGTGGCAGAGACAACACAGCCCGTGAGTAACAGATCTGTAACAACAGCTCCTTCTTTACTCCTTAAGACATCACAGACACTTGAACTAAACAAAACAGCCTTCCCAATTCCTCAAAGTGTAAATATAAATTATGGGACAGAGCAAGTTGATAACACAGTTGATAACAAAGTCAAACTCCCGGAGCTTGGCAGCATTCCCTACAATAACAGCACTCAGCTCTTTTATGATTTCTGCAAACTGTCCATAGAGACATTGATTCTTATTTTGCAAAGATTAAACAACATTACAAATAAGCTTTCCCAACAAGATTTTCAAAGGCAAAGCCCATATGGTACACAGGGGGTTAAAAATGTAGCAGATTTGGAGGAAATGACATCACAGGATGCAGTTAACCACAGCAGAGTGTTAAAAAAAATCAGCTTCTGTTGCAAATACATCACAACAGGCACATGTGGAACGGGAAGAAGGCTGTTTTGAGATATCTTTCCCAACTTTTAAACATGCACAGCAGAACAATTGATTTAACAGACTGCCACTTTTTACCCAGCTCAAGAGCTACTAAGCAAATTTTTCTGACCTTTAGCCAGGCAAATATTCCTAACAGGCTGTTACGGGAAAGAAATTTCCTCTGGAATGCACATTATATAGAAATTAACAGAGTTTTCAAGGATGAGATAGTCCGTGACCTCATCACAGGGAAAACAGCAACAATAACACAAAGAAGCAATAATTCTGCACACCAAGAGGGAGAACCTAAACACACCTTAAAGGAAGAAGCTCAGGCTATAAATCAAGAAGTAATTAAACTGAGAGAAAAACTCGCAGAAATTTGGGAACACACTCCCACAATACATCTGATGAGAGATACCATCCTGAGTCAATCTAACAGCAATCCAGCCCCATTGAAATCAGCCCCCCTTGCAGAAATCTGTCTGTGCATTTCTCTGATTTCTCTGATAATGAAAGCAAAAGTGATGACTCTCTACTTATAATCAAGGAAACCTTGAAATCCCGAGTTGTAGCCAACACCCCTTCAAAAATGCAATATACTGCAGATGCACCCCCATCTACAATTAAACCCCAGGGGACTCAAACATCCCTTTGCAAACCTAGATCAAGGGAAAAACAGTCTTCACTGCCACCTACCTCATCTCCTAAGCCAAAGAATGCCCCCCTCACTAAAGAGATGGGATCCTTGCTTGCTTGTGATCCTCATTTCACTTCCCATGCTGCATTGGTTCTTCCAATCTCCCTTCCAGAACAGGCAGGGCAGGAAGAACAGGAATATGATTCAGTATCCCTCCATCCACAGAGGAGGACATAGCCACATTCAAACCAGTCATTTAACCAACTGCCATCAGATGAATTACCCATTCACCCTGTGCCCTGCAATGCGACTGCCTGACTTCCAACAGACCAGCACAAGGTGACCCTTATGACCTGGAACATCGCTGGGTGGCAGACGGCCCACAGAGATCCCTGTCCTAATGACTTCCTCACCCAATATGACATTATACTGATCCAGGAAACATGGACTGATAAGGATCTGTTACTAAATGGCTTTCACTCATTCTCAATTCCGGCAGAGCCAGGGAAAAAGCATGGAAGAGCTAGAGGTGGCCTGGGCGTCCTGGTCTCCACCACCCTACGTGCTATAACAAGGCCTCTTTCCACTTTTAAAACACATGCCATGGCAGTGCTGATTCAATTTAACCATTGCACTTTGCTGATAATAAATGCCTACATGCCTCCAATGAAGAAGAAATCCCAAATCAGAGGCCTGTGGGCTGAACTGGAATCATATACTGCTAATCTCATGTTGCAAAACCCAAATGCATTTGTAATTTTGGGGGGTGATTTGAATGCCAGACTGGGCCCCAACAATCATACCCTATATGCCCATCACAAATGCCCTCCTCCTGATTTTGAAGATGATGGAACCCACCTCATCCAATGCTCAAAGGACAAGAAATCAAATTTTGCAGGACTTTGTCTGGATCAAACAGCATTCAGGCTGAACCTTCAAATCCTAAATGGTGCTCTGAAAAATGACTGCCCAGCCGAATTCACTTATCTCTCTGGGTCCAGAATGAGTGCCATTGATTACATAATCATTTCCAGGGACCTTCTTCCCTATGCCAAGGAATTAGAAGTTATGCCCAGATTTGAAAGTGATCATTGACCAATTCGGTTACATCTTAGCGACTTCACTCAGGAGACACACACCAGGGAGCGCTATTATCTCTCTGTGACACCATCAGGAAGGACTTATTGCCGAGCTAAATAGATCCCCCAACTAAACCAAACAATAAGTGAGGTATTGGCTTCAGACCAACTTCAGCATCTTAGGACTGCCCTGATATCAGCTGAGTCCCCTGAAGAAATCTTGGAAAATTACAATACACTTACCCAAGCTCTACACCAATATCTAATCTGTCAAAATAGCGCACATCAGCGGAAAAAACAACAGCACCACTCCAAACCATGGTTTGACAAGGAATGTGTTAATGCAAAAAAGCACTCATTGATATTTATCAGGGTTACCTATCTAATAACATCCCAGATGCTGCACCAATGCTGCTTCAGCAGAAAAGAGACTACAAAAAGTTGCTGAGGAACAAGAAAAAAGAAGCAATGAAGAATGACTGGACACAACTTATCCAGGCAGTCAGATCCAACAACACAGCTCTATTCTGGCATATTACATCAAGTTCCCAGAGAAATGGGTCAGCTACAGTGGATTGTCACATCCCTCCAGGGATAAGGGAGGATCACTTTCAAGCACTTTATAAGGACAACTACATTGAAAGGGGATGCACTAGCCAAAATATAGAAAATATCCAAGGGTGGCCACCAGTGACAGCGACAGAGATCAAGAACCTTGTAGCCCAGCTGAGAATGGGGAAGGCTCCAGGAGAAGACTTAATACCTGCAGAAGCCATTAAAAACAACCTTGAATTTTGGGCCCCTATCCTGGCCTCACTTTTCACCTGTATCGACAAATATGGTCGAGTACCCAAGGATTGGGGTCTTGCAATCATTGTCCCCATATATAAAAAAGGAAGCAAGGATGATCCTGTCAACTACAGACCAATTAGTCTCCTCAGTACAATCAGCAAACTCTATGCAAGACACTTACAGTGGAAATTTCAGACCTGGTTGGAACAAGAAAACATACTTGCAGAAGAACAAGCTGGCTTAGGGAAGGCCGCTCCACCATAGATCAGTGCCTTGTACTCCACCACCTTATTGAAAAATACTCCACCTGCAGCACAGTTTCTCTCTATGCTGCTTTCATAGACGTTAAAGCAGCTTTTGACTCTATATCCCGAACCAAACTGTGGAAAAAACTGGAGGCTTCTTTGATCGACCGACGTTTACTCCATCTAATTCGTATGCTGCATGAAGGGACCTCATTAAAAGTAAGATGTAACCCCCAGGGACATCTCACCAATGACATTGTCACTGAGAAGGGTGTCAAGCAAGGCTGCATTCTAGCTCCACTCCTGTTTAACTTCTACATCAATGATTTGGTGGATCACCTCAACAACACTAACTTCCACTCCCAAAATTAAAGGGAAGGCATATTTCAACGCTGCTTTATGCGGATGATGCAGCAGTACTTTCAAGAACTCCCATTGGACTAAAAAGAGCCCTAAGAGCACTAACACAATATTGCAGAATGGAACAGCTAGAACTCAACTATCAAAAAACTAAAATCATGGCATTCGCTAAAAGGCCTAAGAACTACAACTGGAATATAGATGGCCACAAGATTGAGCAGGTCTCTTGCTTCAAATACCTGGGGGTAATTTTTCAAGCCACTGGTAGTAGGAAAGTGCATGGGGAGTATGCTGCTTGCAATGCGCAGAGGAGTACAACAACCATTCTCAAATTTTTTAAGACAAGAGGAGGCCACTATTTACCTGCAGCGCTTAAACTCTTTGAAGCCAAACCAGTAGCACAACTGCTTTATGGATCCCAATTGGGACCCTTCCCCAACCCTGCTCCATTAGAACTTGTCCAATCCAAATTCTTAAGATCAGCTTTCCAAACTCCAAAATGTGTCTCTAACGCAGCTCTGATACTGGAGTCAGGATTTATGAAAATGGAGGCCAGAGTGTGGGTGACCATACTCAACTACTGGCTCAGACTATCTCTCTTTCCCACTGGCCTTGCTCCACTAACCTTAAGTGATGATTTCCAATCCAGCTGGAAACAGACAGTGATGACTAAAATCTCAATGCTGGGCCTTTCTCCAGATCTTCTGCTAAGCCTGGGATATGATAGGGCGAAAGCTACTATCAAACAACGGGTAGCAGATATAGAGCGACAACTGGATCTAGCCAGTACTCCAACCTTCATTGCTAGTGACTCCAATAGATATCTGGCCTCACCTTTGGCATACTTAGCAACACTTGAAATACCTAAACATCGAAGGGCCTTTACTCTTGCACGGTGTCGTGCCTTCCCTTCAGCTGTCCTTGAAGGCTTATACAAGAAGATCCCCTTCTCAGACAGACTGTGCCCCTGCAACTCAGGCCAAATAGAAACAACAGAGCATGTATTACTCCAGTGCTCATACTACAGGGACATACGTCTCAGCCTAATTTCACCCCTGTTGCATAAATATCAAGGGCACACTGGACAATTCTACATAACCTTGTTGCTTTCAGACACCAACCCAGCAACAACTTATAATGTTGCCAGATTCTGCGCAGCTGCGGTTAAAATTCGACAGACAATGTCCTCAGCAGTAGAATAGTGTCAACCTAGTCTTGTTATACTGGAGCTAACATTTTAAATACTGCTTTTAGCCTGTTTTTATCCTGTGATTTCACCTTTATTTTGTATCCCCTTTTTACCTGTGCTGGTCTATGACTGTAATAAAGATTCTTCTTCTTCTTCTAACAAATTTCTTCTTACACAATTTGTTAGTTTATCCAATTGTGCCATTTCCATCACTTTCTCAAGCCAATTGTTGGGATTTGTTTGGATCTCCATTGTCTTGTAAAGACCAATCTTGCTGTAGTTATAAAATAACTTATTAGATTCCTATATGGCAATTCTTTCTTAGTCTCCAAATCTATCATATTTAACAAATATAATTCCAGTTGCAGAAATAATTTAAATCCTAATTTTTTTCTATCCTTTTTCTTATTTTAGATCAGTATCTTTGAGCTTTTTTACATTTCCACCACATATGATATAATGTACCTATTTGATCTTCACATTTCCAGAATAGATTTGAGAGATTTTTATATATCTTGGGTAATTTGTCTGGGGCTAGATTCCAATTATACATCATTTTATATAAATTTTCCTTTAAATTATAAGATCAGGTAAATTTTAGACCTTTATTCCAGATATCTTCGCATTGGTTCATATAAATACAGTCCTCCCTTCACATTCGTGGGGGCTAGGGGTTCACGACCCCCACAAATGTGAAAAAACCATGAATAAAAATACAGATGGGTTGGGGCGCGCGTGGATGGAACGCCCTGTAGAAGGAGGAAGGGAGGGAAAGAGTTGCATGGCCCAGGCTGCTGCCACCGCAACCCAGCCCACCGAGGCTTCCCAGGCCTCCTCCTCTGCTGCTGCCACCACCACCGTCACTCATCCCATCACCGCCACCATGGCACCACTACTGCTGCCACCCCCAACCATGCCCCTGCCACCATACCTTCAGGGCCTCCATTGCTGTGTCCACCATGGTCAGGGCCGGTATAAGGAATTTTGGGGTCCCTGCAATGGTTTATTTTGGGACCCCCATATGTTTATCTCAGGTCAATGGAACCTAACCTATTCACCGTACAGGATGTTCAGATTACAGTAGGACCCCCGTATCCATGGATTCATTATCCATGGGACACAAAACAGCACACCTACCATAGAGTCTTCCTAGAAAATGTGTCCTCCCTAGCCATTTTCTAGGCCCTCCAAGGCAACTCTATGGTATTTTAAACCAGAAGTCCCATTATTTTCAATGGCGTTCACTATTATTCATGGTTTTCAGAATCCACGCACCACCCCTGAACCAATCCCCAGTGGATAAGAGGGGCCTACTGTATTACATAATTTGCCACCAATAATTTAGTTTAAAAACTATAGTATATGCACTAACATAATATTTTTTGTTTATTAGCAATTAATGTAATGGTATATATTTCCTCAAAGAAAAGAAAGAGTGGACTACAAGCTGAACATGAGTTAGTAATGTGATGCAGCAGCAAAAAATGCCAAAGCGATTCTAGGCTGCATTAATAGGAGTAGTGTCAAGGGAAGTAATAGTATCACTCCATTCTGCTTTGGTCAGACCTCACCTGGAATACTGTTTCCAGTTCTGGGCCCAACAATTCAAGAAAGATACTGAGAAGGATGGCGGGAGGTCTGGAAGCCATTACGCCCTATGTGGAACGGCTTAGGGAGCTGGGTATGCTTAGCCTGGAGAAGAGAAGGTTGAGAGGTGATGAGATAGCCATGTTTAAATATTTGAAGGGATGTCATACTAAGGAAGGAGCAAGCTTGTTTTCTGCTGCTCCAGAGACTAGGACACGGAACCATGGGTTCAAACTACAGGAAAAGAGATTCCACCTGAATATTAGGAAGAACATCTTGACAGTGAGAGCTGTTTGGAAGTGGATTACACTGCCTTGGAGTGTGGTGGAGTCTCCTTCTTTGGATGTTTTAAACAGGTTGGATGGCCATCTGTCAGGAATGCTTGGATTGTGTGTTCCTGCAGGGCAGAAGCCGATTGGATGGGATGGCTGTTGGGGTCCCTTTCCAGCCCTATGATTCTATGATACTAGGCTGCATTCAGAGCCTGGGAAAGTTACTCTTGGATGACACCTCCCAGAATCCTCCTGCGAGCACCCTTTTCCAGGTCTGGTTGCATTGTTCCTTTTCCAGCATTCTCTAGCCCAGTGGTTCTTAACTTGGAGTCCGCAATGTCCTCACAGGGGGTCCACAAAGGCTTGAAGGTGGCTTGGCCCACCTCCTCCCTGTAGTGGAGTAGCCACGTGACAGGAACCAAGGCAAAGGCTGGCTGGCTTGGCCTGCACATTGCCATTCAATCTACTCCAGCCACAAACTTGCAGGAAGAAGCAAGAGTGTCTCTGAGGGAAAGTTTAATGAATGGTGTAATTGTATTGTTGTAGTTGTTGGCTATTATTATTAACTATTATTATTAGGGTTTTAAATCTTGAGTTAAGTCTTGGGGCAACAAAAGATATTTAAAGGGGGTCCCTGGTAAAGAAAAGGTTAAGAACCACTGCTTAGCCCAATGGCTCTCACATAACACTAATGGGATACTGGTGTTTTTAGTGACAACAATAAAACCATTGTTCCCAGTAATATTACTCCAAATTTTAATTTATATTCTTTATGTTCTTCTGTTAAAAGAGCTAGAGTGTTGTAGAAGTTTCAGCATTGCACTATGACTATGGAGACCAGGGTTTGAATCCTTACTCAGCCATGAATGCCCACTGGGTGACCTTGGGCAAGTCACTCTCTCAGCCTCAAAGGAAGGTAAAGGCAGACCCCCTTTGAACAAACCTTGCCTAGAAAACCCCATGGTAGGTTTGCCTTAGTCAGAAATGACTTGAAGGCACACGGGCAAACACACACAATTTCCTTTTGCAGGTTGAACTCAGTTGGCAGCAAGGGGAGGAAGCTGAGGAGAAAGGGGGGAAAGGGAGGGAGAGGAGAGAAACCAAGACATCTAGGAGCAGCTGGAAATATGGGGTGGGGGGATCTATGTGGAGGGAAGGAAGGGAAGGGAAGGGAATGAAAGAAAGAAGCCCTTTCTGAGGGAAAGTGACAACTCTCAAATTCTCCCTCTCTCACACACACACACACACACTCACCCCTCTCTGATATGCCTGCCTGGCTTATATTTTGCAGCAGCAAACTCCCTCCAGCTTCTGCCACGGAGGGCTGCTGCTTCTTTCTCTTTCTAGTTTGGGAGACGCTTTTTTTTTTTTAAGCCAGCTGGAGGTTTTTGGAGAAGGAGGGTAGGAGTGGGCTACAAAGCAGCGGCTCCTCCCGGCTGTCTCCTTCGTCAGATAAGGAGGTCAGCAGGGGGCCCTCCTTGACCTTGGGGGCCCCCACCAATGCTGATTTGGCAGACTGGTTAAACCGGCTCTGAGCATGGTCTCTTCGCCATCTTTCCCCTTTGCTCATGGCCCAATCCGCAGTGCCACAGGGCCTTGGGAGAAGAGGAAAGGGGACAGACAGGCAGAGCCCAATCCGCTGTGGCGCCAAGCCTCTCCTCGTTTCCCCTTCACTCGAGGCCCTTCACATCTGCTGCAGCGCTGATTGGGTCTTGAGTGAGGGGGAAAGGCGGCAGACAGGCAGAGCCTCTTCGCCACTCCATCCCTGCTGCCTCTCCTTCCTCCGCTGCTGAGCACTTGGAGGCTTGTCTTTGCGGCTTTGCGGAGAATGTGGTGGGGGTTTGCTCTCGTGCTTTGCCTTCTAAGCAAGAGGCTTTGGTTGAAGCCCCCAACAGAGGGGACAGCAGCAGATGGGTGTGGGCCTTCCTTGGGTGCCCACCCTTGGGGGTAGTGAGGCGAGTGCCTTTAAAATGAGGCTTCTTGGTGGTGACAGCTGTGGCTTTTGTGGGCTTCAGCTTCCCCCCCCCCAGGGAACGAAGGCCGATGAAAACTGTGCATTCCCAGGGGGGAGTAAATAAATGGAAACACGAAAGTCAGAGTCGCGAGTATGGAGAGACAACTGTATTATGACCTAGATTTACTGCACAATTAATCATACATTGTTTAACTTGTGCTTTTTCAGTATTGAGTTTTAATAGTAATTTATAAATTTTGCTAATTAAATGATCATCTGAGCATTAAAGCTTCTCAAATTCTGATAGTTGTCCCTCATATTGCCAGTTCTTTTACTCTTTTACTCTTTCTTTTAGTTTATAGCGACCTAACCAATGAGTATTAATGGTATCTTTCTCTAAATCTTGTCTTCCTTTAATCACCTATTTTCCTGATTATATTTTATCATTATTTCTCTGTAAGTCAACCAGTAATTTACCTCTGAACTCTTGCTTACAAAAGGCTTCTTGGGGAGATAACCATCCTGGAATATTTGGATCTAGTCTTTCTTTTTATTTTTGCCAAATCTTTATTAAAGATCTTCTTATAATATGATTTTTAAATTCAGCATTAATTTTAATTTTTCCATACCAAAGATAACTATGCCATCCTGTTCTAAGTCCGTGCTCTTCCAATTCTAATTATCTTGTGTTTTCTAATACAATCCACTATTTTAACCATGATAAACTTACTGCTTCAAAGTATAATTTTAAATCAAGTATTCCCAGCCTTTCTCTTTCTCTAGTGTCTGTTAATAGGGTTTTATTCCTATAAATATTTTATCCTTGATTTTTTGCCCACCCAAATAAATTTAGAAAGTTCTTTGTGCCAATTTTGCAGGATTTTATTTGGGAATATACCCCTAAGGCAAACCTGTCACAGACTTTTCTTGGCACAATTTTGTTCAGAGGGGGGTTTGCCTTTGCCTCCCTCTGAGGCTGAGAGAGTGTGATTTGCCCAAAGTCACCAGTGAGTTTCCATAGCTGAGCAGGGATTCAAACTACTAAACCATGCTTCTAAAAGTAAAGAATGACAAAACGTCAAGGTACCACTTGCCCATTAACACTACCTGAACAGCAGATGGAGCAGGAAGGCACACAGGTCACCTGAAAGTCACTTGTTAATTGTCATCAAGTTGGTTTTGACTTATGGCAACCTTATAAATGATGGTAGCAGAGATTCTGGCAGCAGAGGCTCAGAGTTGCATTCTGAGGGTCACACAGCAAACTGGCAACATGGAGGAACTGTGGACAATTTGATGGTGTTTTAGGGTAATATTTATATAAAATATAAATCCTGAAGGGATAGGAGTTTGAGTGAAATACTATGGTTCTCAGAGGTTCCCAGGCCAAAACAATGGATACTCCAGAAGAATTAACATTGTTAATGGTTGATGCTTTTAGAATTGAATAGAAACAGGCAAGGTCTTTTGTTTAGAGGGGAGTAGGAAAGAAAGGACCCATTTTACAAGCATTAATGTCTCTTACTATCATTGAGTGGATTAGTGATTGACTCACCTCAAGGTATTGAGTCCTAATCATAGTATTTGTTTTGGGGAATTTCCAATGGCCCTTCCCTTGGCCTTGCATGAATCCCACCTTGGTATTTGAGGGTCCTTGGTTTACCTGTAACCACGTGGATGGCCACCTTAGCCACATTATTAAATACAGCCAATTATTTGATATTTCAAGATGGTAGCTACCAGGGCATATAACACTTCATATCTTTGAGACACTTGTCCTGCTCTCTTGAGGTTTTGACACCACTTGCTATTTTTTTACACAGGGAAACACCACTTACTATTTTTTTACACAGGTTTGTAAGCAATGGCTGTTTGGACACCTATCAGCAACACTACAGCAACAAACTTTCTGCACCTGCAGGGGGTTGGATTAGATGTCCTTTGATAACACCCTAACTTCCCTCTCCTTAAACCAACAGTTTTCAATTGCCTTTACTTTGCTCTTTAAGAAAGGATCCTTCTACCTTCACTATATTTATTACTGCTAGCCACATTGAGGCTTCAGCAGTGAATCTGGATATCATTCCTGATAAAGATTAAAAATATTTAAAAGTAAAAATATGGGAGACTACATGGTGGTACAACACTCTTTTTGCACAGCAGTAATTTGGGGAATTTACTGCAACAATGTGTGGTGAAGCTGAAATCTGACAGCTTTTAAGGGGGGTGACACAAATCCATAGGAATGGAGAGACTGCAAGTGATGGTTGCTAATCATTATGGTTATATGCCACCTTCAAGATTGCCACGTAATATCACTGGCTGAGGAGCACCAACAGAGAAGGACTACTGCCCTCATGCTCTGCTTGCAGGCTTCCTGGGGCACCTGGTTGGGCATTATGGGAAACAAGACGCAAGACATGATCAGGCCTTGCTGTTTTGGGAGGGACCCTCTTTTGGACTACAGCTTACAGAATTCCCCATCTTGCATAGTCACTGGCCATGCTGGCTTGAGGATGCATGGAGTTGGAACCCAAAAGAAGGAAAAGGAAAGATGATCCTACGAGCCCCCACTATACATGAATTGATGGTCATCACTCATTTCCATCACTCCTGCACAATCTAATAGCTGTGAATATGATTCATGAGAACAGGCTCATTTTCTTAAAATGTTCACCTCAACTCCCTGCTTAACTACAGTCGTCCCTTCACATTTGCGGGGGTTAGATTCCCCAGACCCTTGCGAATGTGAAAATTCCGCGAATAATGATTGCTTTCCCTCTCCCCCGCCAAAGCGACCATGGGGCCTCTGGAGGCCACATAGCCGCTTTCCCCCGCCTCCCCCTCCCTCCCAAGGCCTTCACGGGGCTTCCGGAGACCCTCCCGAGGCCCCGTGGAGGCCTCCCCGGCCCTCCCCCTCCTTCCTAGGGCCTTCACGGGGCCTCTGGAGGCCCCGTGTCATGGTTTTGGGAGGGGGGGGGCCCTCCCCAAACTGCAATATGCAAAACCGTGAATGCTAAGTTCGCAAATGTGGAGGGGCAACTGTATATTGAAGATGCACAACCAACTTTAGCCCTGAGCCTCTAAAATGTGTCTCCACACCCATCTGAACCTCCATCCATTCCTATCTAAACCTTGCACCAGCTGCACCATGGAGGGAAGAGCCTGTTTCTAACAAGCTGCTTCTTTTCCACCTACAAGCCGAAATGCCTTTGATTCATTTTATCCTTATGAAGTGATCCATCAAGGCACTGTCATAACAGATTGTTTGCCAATTTGAAACCCAACAGTTTGCCTCATGTCAGTGTTAAAAATTGTCATCTTGGCAGTTTTCATGCATATTGCAGTTTTCATGCATACATACCCCCCACCTGCCCCCTTGTTCCCTCAATTTGCTTCTATAGTGCATCAAGTCAACAGAGCACTGTAGCATTTTCATATGCAGAGTTATCCCCTTGTGGCATGTTCCAGATATCACCTTGCTTTTTCACAAGCCCAGCCTCCTTCTTAGGCAGCTACATAATAAATACATATTAAATAAATAAATAATAAAGAACCATAGAAGAAGAGAACAGTTATAACATTTGCTGTGTATGTCCCTTGTTTGTCAGCTTGGACCATGCCCTCACTCAAAGCATACTCAGTTTTAACATCCCTAGCCCTCTTACTCTTGTAAACCATTGTTTTCAACCAGTTATGCTTCTTCCCCCCTCTTGACTTGGCATATGACTAATTAGTTATTGACTCTTTACTACATCCTCATTAAGATGAAAACACATATAATGTAACTTTGGCTGGATCATGTCTAGTAGATAAATTTTACACTAAGATTACATAATTGTTCTACTTTAAAATATACTTTGAAAATAAAAAATAAAATAATGATGTTTTCTTTATGAAAAAACTGTTCCAGATTTCTTTGGCGAGGTACAAGATAAAATGTTTCCCTTTGCATTTTGAGTGGTTGTGAATTGCTCCGACATATTCATTCTTGATCTCCAGGATTCACTGATATTTACAGTATTCACAGTTTACAACTATAAAATGCAACAGAGACCTTACCTGTATATTAAAGTGATGTATAGAGATCAATCTCCCGTTTGCCTGAAAAATATAAAGCAAAAAAAAAAAAATCTGAATTTTTTTAGTGCCTCAAACTCAGAAACCATACTCTTTGGCGTTATAAATGATTTACTGGTCACAGTGCTTAAATTTGGGGGAAGGTGGGGAATTTGGGTGGCCTTAATTCACAAAAGAAACAGTTCACGAGCCTCACCAGCAACACCCTCCAATTTTAAGCAAGGCATTATCCCATACCCATCAGAAGAATAAGGGGATACATTCCATCAAAGTGACAGTTGCCCTGCCCCCTGGCTGTGGCCGCTGAAATCCCCTTCCCAGTCCCCCTGCAGCCCCACCCCATGACCCTATACACTGTGGCCCCGTTCCCCAATAGCTATTTGTGTACATCCCCAGAGAGTCCCCATTTTGTGTATATCCCTGACCAAGTGTTCATGTCCGGGTAGGCTGCCCCCTTTATGCACTTGGTCCGCACCCTCCACCCCTAGAAGTATGTTTCTAGAATGGTGCCACTTTTGAATGGTTGTCATTCGTAGCCCACCTCTGCTCCCGCTCTGTGTAATAGGGGTATATGAACTCCAGTCTTTGCGGAGAGCCTCATACAACCATTTTAGCTTTACAATTTTGTTTTGGAGAGAACTGGTCAAAGACTCAGAATGGCTAACTTTTGGAAATGTATAAGCAAACATAATACATATGACACTTCCAACTAATCTGATCTCTTTTTTTGATAAAATTACCAGCTTGGTAGATGAAGGGAACGCTGTGGATATCGTATACCTTGATTTCAGTAAGGCCTTTGACAAGGTTCCCCATGACATTCTTGCAAACAAGCTTGTAAAATGTGGGCTAGACAAGTTAATTGTTCAATGGATTTGTAATTGGTTGACCGGCCGAACCCAAAGGGTGCTCAGCAGTGGCTCCTCTTCGTCTTGGAAAGATGTGACCAGTGGGGTGCCACAAGGTTCAGTCCTGGGCCCAGTGCTATTCAACATCTTTATCAATGACTTGGATGAGGGAATTAGGGACATACTTATCAAATTTGCAGATGACATCAAATTAGGAGGAGTAGCTAATACCCTAGAGGACAGGAACAAAATTCAAAATGACCTGGATAGACTGGAGAGCTGGGCCAAAGCTAACAAAATGAAATTCAATACGGAGAAATGTAAGGTACTGCACTCAGGGCGAAAAAATGAAATGCATAGATATAGGACGGGGGAGACCTGGCTGAATGAGACTACATGCAAAAGGGATCTAGGAGTCCTAGTAGACTACAAGTTGAACATGAGTCAACAGTGTGATGCAGCAGCTAAAAAGGCCAATGTGATTTGGGGCTGCATCAATAGAAGTATTGTGTCTAGGTCAAGGGAAGTAATAGTGCCGCTCTATTCTGCCTTGGTCAGAATTCACCTAGAATACTGTGTCCAGTTCTGGACACCACAATTCAAAAAGGATATGGACAAATTGGACCGTGTCCAAAGAAGGGCGACTAAAATGGTGAAAGGTCTGGAAACCATGTCTTATGAGGAGAGACTTAGGGAGCTGGGTATGTTTAGCCTGGAAAAAAGACAGTTAAGGAGTGATATGATAACCCTGTTTAAGTATTTGAAGGGGTGTCACATTGAGGATGGAGCAGGCTTGTTTTCTGCTGCTCCAGAGACTGGAACACGGAGCAATGGATGCAAGCTCCAGGAACAGAGATTCCACCTCAACATGAGGAGGAACTTTTTGACAGTAAGAGCTGTTCAGCAGTGGAACACACTCCCTCGGAGAGTGGTGGGGTCTCCTTCCTTGGAGGTCTTTAAACAGAGGCTGGATGGCTATCTGTCAGGGATGCTTTGATCGTGATTTCCTGCGAAGCAGGGGGTTGGACTCGATGGCCCTCGTGGTCTCTTCCAGCTCTGCAATTCTATTATTCTATGATTTATTTATTTATTTATTTGTTCATTTGTTTATTGTTATTACAATTACAGGTGCCTATTACATTGCAGAAGACATGTCTGGATGTTGAAACATGCCACTGGGTTATTTTTATTTTTCTGCCCCTGACATAGGCTACAACAGTTCGGTCATTTTTAAAAACATAATCAGAGTACAATTTAAAACCTATGTCTAAGTTAGACCCTTAGAACAATTCTTTAAAAAGAACACACAGTGATAACTTCAGGTCATTGCAAAAGGATGCTGCCCCTGCTTCTCCTGAAAGATTGTCTCCCTGTTCTTGTGCAATATGCAGTTTGTAATGGCTTTAGGAATGAGCAGGCTGTCAGGAGAATGAACGTAGGAATAAAAAAAAAAATATTCCCCAGATCTGTTGGATGGGAAGTAGATGGCTATCTACCATTTTCCTGGTAAAAAATGTGGGGGTGAGTGTTTACAACTAATTAAGAGGATCTTTTGGTGATCGTACCCCTTGAGAGCAAGTCACAGGGGTAGACATCCAAAAAGGTCTAGTCCCCAGATAGTAATTCCAACAGTCTCATGGCATTCATCTTCACATATCATCAAAGAGCACTTGCCTACCATGGCTAATTTCAATCACATTCTCATGTTGGTTGTAAACAATGTGATTTGGTTATCTCACTAGCAGAGTTAAAATTGTGATGGGCAGAAGTTAGAACAGAAAGACCACAATATCTAGCTGAGAAATAAAAAACAAGCTTAGTCTTCTTTAAAAAGTATAAAAAGTAGTTTACTTACAAACTCTGGCTTTTCTTTGCCAACGAAGATTCAGGAAGGACTCATCCCGCGCTTTCTGCATAATTGCTGTATAACTAGCTTGTGCATAATTCAGTACACAGGTTTAGCATCTTCAGGTAGGTAAGAAGAAAAAACCCTACATGTTAGAAGGGAAGCAACTCAGAGAGTTCTTTCAGACCACGTGCTTCATGGAGAACAGTCAGAGATGATGTGTGAGTGGGGGTCAGTCCCCAGAGAACAAAAGCCTACCTGACTAAGAAGAGAAAGGGTGTAAACAAACAGGCAGGAAGTTTGCCAAAAACACACCTTTACCTAAATTCCCAGAGATAGACATGCAATCTATCAATGAATTCAGGCATGTGAAAAGTTAGTATCTCCAACACAACTTCTCAACCAATCATGCACCCCTGAAGTCTCATCTTGACTCTTGGTTCTTGAAACAGTCTCTTGGTAAAGGTTGACAGCTATCATCTCAGTAGTTGGACAGTATAGCATTTTGATTATTCCTTGTTTTGTCACTTCGCACACTCTGTGATATCTTATCCCATTGTGCTTACTACATGGCATCAGTTTCTCTATTTGAGAAAGTCTACTGCAAGTCTGGTTGTCTAAAAAAACAACTTTATTCAGTTTCTGTTCACTTATCCCAAATAGCAAACCAAGCCATAACAATTCTCTATATGCTTCTGATGCAGCTGTGTACTTTGATTCTGTGGAAGATTGCCATTCAAAAATAGAAAATCACTGGTAGAAGTCTATAGTTCCCTCTAAGTATCTAGCAACCCTTTTAATTCCAGCCCAACCTTTTCTTTGTGGGTGCACTAATTTTTCTGCTTTGAATTCATATAGCAGAAGCTATATCAGGTCCCATGTTAGTGTGATGTACAGGCTAGACCCACTTCAGGAACACAGTCACACCCATATCTTATTTGATTGGCAAAGCACAAACATTCTTCTTGCAACTCGTTTCAGCAAAGTAAAATGGAACACAGGGTGAATGTGTTTATAAGTTTTGGGCAATATCAGGTCAGCTGTCACATCACTGATCAGTGTCTTTACCACAAACAGCCCTACATATTTAGGAGCCAGTTTTCTTGAAGGTTGTTGACTCTTCAAAACAGACCTTTTGACCCTCTAATTTTCCAATTTGCCCCCTTTTTTAGCAGCGTATTTCTTGTCTGTCTCTTTCACATGGTCTAATGCTGATATTATAGTTGGCCAGGCAGCACTTACTCATTATGCCCATTCTTCCAAAGTCACAGGGTCAGACTTATTGACCTCAGGGGTAGGCAAAGTCTTTATTTCCCACCCATAGCTCACTTTAAACAGTGAATTACCCTTCAATTCCAGTGTTCTGGAACTGCTCTAAGGGTCTAACTTAACAGTGTTCTGGTGTACCGAATTATTATAAGCAACCTCTGCATACAGCAACAACTTTGACACAGTCATCCCACTGAAAATTTACGTAGCAAGATACTGTTCAAAAATCTAATTCACTCTCTTCATTTGCCCATCCATTTCAGGGTGATGCACAGTACTTAGTGCCTGTTCTATGCCCAACAATTTTAAAAATGCTTTCCAAAACTGCGATGTGAATATTCTTCTAAAATCTCTTTGACACCTTGTAATTCCACCACATGTAGAAGTATCCATTTGAATCTTGACATTGCCAGCAGTTTATTTTCCCTGTTTTATATATCTTATTGAATTTGTTGGTGTAAGATACCATTGTTAAAGCATTTTAAAGTAGTTTAGACTTTGGCATGCTGTAAATTTGTTAGTCTTTTTTCCCACAATTCCTTGCAATCTTCCAGTTCAATGTTATGTTTAAGATTGTTGGCCAATTTGATAATTGATTCTTTGATGGTTTCCTGCTCCAAATCTCTAGCAAGTAAGATTTTGTAGAATTTTTTAATATGTTGTCTTCCACCATCAAAGATAATTTTATCCAGCTCATTTCTCTCCAATGCATAATCTTCTAGCTTGAGATCCCTTTTGATTCTTTCCATTAATTGTTCACCTTAAGTCCTCCTTTTTCTAATTGTTTTCTTGTTTTTATTTCGAATTTGTTATGCTCATCATATGATAATAAGTCCTGGTACTTTATCCATGCCTCTTTATCCATCTTGCTTCTGGTAAACGTCTCTTGTGTGGATACCCAAGATGGGATTTTACTGTAAAAAGTCTCCTTTTTTTTTCTCAACCACATGTTCAATAATGCTCTCCTGACTTAATGATTGTTGAATTCTTGGTTGTCTTTCATTTTGTCATACCATAGTTCTCCGTTTAATTTTCATACTGTGTTTCAGTCTGTCAAATACAGGCACCTAAGGATAGCAAAGACACAGGAGTCTGATCTCCAGGATGCACTATGTATGATGTTGAGGGTGTGTTGGATTGTATCAGCAAGCTTACATCCCGGCACAAAGCCTACTTGATCAATATGGATATAATGGGAAATAAATGAGTTTATTCTAGAAATTAAGATTGATGACAGTTGTTTGGCGTCCTGGTTTATGAGGGCAATGTGTTGGAAAGCTTTGGTGGTGGGGTGATCTGACATTTTGGGAATTGATGTAATATGTGCATCTCCAGCTGGCAGGAGGACTCAATGGTGTGAGCACTTCATTGAATAGGTTTAACATATAGGGTATTAAGTTGGTACTAAGATATTTATAGAATTCACCAATAAGACTGTCAGGGCCAGGAGGAGTCCCCAATTGCAAATGGTGAATTGCCTTTTCAAACTCAGCTGTTGTTATGGGGCTGTTTAGTTTGTGTTTATGGCAAAGTTTTTTAAGGTTTAGGGATTTGAGGAAATCAGTAATGGGCGCATGTTCAGGTTGTTCCAATGAGTATAGAGCTGAGTAGAAGGAGTGAAATTCATGTAGGTTTGCACTCAGTTTGGTTTTCAAGGAACCATCAGAGGCAGAGTGGGTATCAGTTTTTTCTCTACTTTCTTTTTACCGATTGTGCAAGAAGTTTAGTTTCTGTTAGAGCCAGCATGTAGAAGCTGGCTTTTGCATATTGAAGGGCAGTTTGGACATGGTGGAGGTCAAGCTCCTCCAGTTCCATTCTCTTTTTCTTTCTCTCTCTCTCTCTCTCTCTCTCTTTTTGTAGTGATAGAAGTGTTTGCCTGTCATGAGTGGTTTTCTGGTGGTCTGCTAGTTCTGCAATTTCAAATAAATGGGATGTTCCTTTAGCCTTTTGGGATTTTTTCAGTCTGGTACCCTTTTGAATAAAGACCTCTAAGGACCGCCTTCAGGGTAACCCAGAGAAGAGTTTCTTTGATCCAGTGGTTTTATTTTTGTTGTAGAAATGTTCAATAGCTTTTTGCACAGAGCTCCTAAATTGGTCATCTATTAATAGATGTGGACTAAAGCACCAAGTCATGGTAGGATTTACATCTGGATCTAGTGAGCAAGATGAGAGCACTGGCACGTGATCAGAGTCCAGGATTGCTGTGATCAGCCCTAGCCTCAGTGTGTGCACATGCACAGCCCTCTGACGACTTGGTTGCCCTTCCGTGATACATCTCACGGGTTCTTCTGCATGAGAACACCAAAGCTGTACTTTGAGACTCAATCTTGAGGATTCCTCTGCCTGGGAATTCCCCTAAATTGCACCCCCTTTTGGTATGCCACCCCCACCCTTTGAATTCCACCTCTTTTTACATAGTCCAAAGGGAGACTGTGAGGTTCCTTTTTCTACTCCCTGCCACTTGCCTCCCCCTCCCTTCTTTCCCAAAGAGAGAGAAATGATCAAGCAATCAAAGCACATGTACACATCAGCTAAGAAACATTAGAAAAAGCTATTTATTCTAAGCAGAGTTCATAATATGCAGATATTTCTCATGGAAGGCTTCTCCCTCCAGGTACATTCATAGAAGTTACAGATAGTTAAGCATTCAGCTAAAATCCAGCCAAGTTGGAAAAAGAAACATAAATTCCCTGACACAATCTAGCTAAAACATTTCCTGAGCTACTCACTGAAATGTTGTTCAGTTTGTAGGATTCAGAGGGGCTGGAGCCACATGTCTGTTGAGACCAGTCTCAACAGCCTTTCTCTGTCTCAGGGTCCTTTGTTCTTTGTTCAGGTCTGCCTGAGATGCTATGTGCCCATCTCATGACTCCCTTTGTTCTCCTATCTCTTTGTTCGTCTCTCTGCCTCGTGGCTACAAGGCAGTATTTATTACCTCACCTTCAAAGATTTTATAGCCTGAGCTTCCTCCTTTGGAGTACATTTAGGTTCTCCATCTTGGACGTGGTAGGCAGGTTTATTGCCTAAATTCTCATGACTTTTATCTCCACGGTTATGTTTTTCTTGTGATGAGGTCACGGGCTACCTCATCCTTAAAAACTCTGATAGTTTAGATATAATGCGCTAGCCAAAGGAATTTACTCTTTTATATCAGTCTGTTAGGAACAGATGCCTGACTGAAGATCAAAAATATGTGTTTCATTGCTCTTGGGCTGGGTAAATAGTGGCAGGCTATTAACTCAATTGTTCTGCTGTAGGAGTTTAAAAGCTGGGAAAGGAATCTTACAATTGATTTGCAGCTGTTCCATGTATGGACATGCTCATGTATTTCTAGAATGAGCTGCTTTTTCTGCAGCACTCAGCAGTGCTTGACTACATCCAGGTGTCATGATCGGGCTGGGCAAGCTTTCTCCGTGTGATCCAAAACAACCCCCTCCCCATGTTATCTCATAACTGGACATATTGGACACTTTTTGGGGTCAGGTTGGCTGAGGCAGACAAGAGGTCAGTTGGAGGTCACAATGACCTGAGATGTGTCTAGAGCTATAATGATAAGAAAGCCCATATTAGGATTGAGCAGGAAGCCCCCATAATAAGTATATGCTAACAACCCAGTCAATAGAGGGGTATGTGCTAATCCTTTCTTCCAACCTTCAAACAATAATTCAGTCATGCAAACAAGTGACCATTCCTCATTTCAAACCTTACAGAAGTATCTCCTAACACCCCAGCCTGTCAAACATTAAGAGGTTGCTGCAGAACCATCAATGTTTTCTCTTGCTGAAACCAAAGCAATCAGTTGAATCATAGAATCACAGAATTGTAGAGTTAGAAGAGACCATGAGGGCCATCCAGTCCAACCCCTTGCCACGCAGGAACTCACAATCAAAGCATCCCCGACAGATGGCAGCTAGCCTCTGTTTAAAGACCTCCAAGGAAGGAGACCCCACCACTCTCCGAGGGAGTGTGTTCCACTGCCAAACAGCTCTTACCGTCAAAAAGTTCCTCCTAATGTTGAGGTGGAATCTCTGTTCCTGGAGCTTGCATCCATTGCTCCGTGTTCTAGTCTCTGGAGCAGCAGAAAACAAGCCTGCTCCATCCTCAATGTGACACCCCCTTCAAATACTTAAACAGGGTTATCATATCGCTCCTTAATTGTCTTTTTTCCAGGCTAAACATACCCAGCTCCCTAAGTCTCTCCTCATAAGGCATGGTTTCCAGACCTTTCACCATTTTAGTTGCCCTTCTCTGGACATGCTCCAATTTGTCCATATCCTTTTTGAATTGTGGTGTCCAGAACTGGACACAGTATTCTAGGTGAGTTCTGACCAAGGCAGAATAGAGCGACACTATTACTTCCTTTGACCTAGACACTATACTATTGATGCAGCCCACTATTGATGCAGCCCAAAATCACATTGACCTTTTTAGCTGCTGCATTACACTGTTAACTCATAGTTCAACTTGTGGTCTACTAGGACTCCTAGATCCCTTTTGCACGTAGTCTCATTCAGCCAGGTCTTTCTCATCGTATATCTATGCATTTCATTTTTCCGCCCTAAGTGCAGTACCTTACATTTCTCCGTATTGAATTTTATTTTGTTAGCTTTGGCCCAGCTCTCCAGTCTATCCAGGTCATTTTGAATTTTGATCCTGTCCTCTAGGGTATTAGCTACTTCTCCTAATTTGGTGTCATCTGCAAATTTGATAAGTATGTCCCTAATTCCCTCATCGAAGTCATTGATAAAGATGTGGAATAGCACTGGGCCCAGGACAGAACCCAGTGTACCCCACTGGTCATATCTTTCCAAGACAAAGAGGAGCCACTGCTGAGCACCCTTTGGGTTTGGCTGGTCAACCAATTACAAATCCATTTAACAGTTAACTTGTCTAGCCCACATTTTACAAGCTTGTTTGCAAGAATGTCATGGGGAACCTTGTCAAAGGATTTACTGAAATTGAGTTTCATTTCCGTAGTCTAGCCAATGGGAAAGCCATCCAGGCTTTGTTGTAACCAAAGTATCTCTTCAGGATATGAAATTGGGTATAAATATCCCAGCCTAGACCCCAGCTAAATGTGCTACAGGGGATGAACCCAGACACTCTCTTTCTTGGTACGCCTCAAATTGGAACCTCCATTGCCACCCTCAGATGCTTGTCTGAGTATCTTTGCTGCATGGCACTCTTCTCTTCAAGACTGGTAACGCTCGCCCTATATTCCCAAATCTCTCCCTCCTTCTAATCTTTCTGTCTTACTCTGCTTATTTCACTTTGACTGGAGTGCTCTCTATAGTCCGTACTGGTATACATAGGTGAAAAGATCCCCAAAGTTACCCTCCTCTCGCAGACTAATAATCCCCCCCGCAAAAATAAAGGAGATTTTGGTGCCATGGGTGGGACTTTAAAGCACCTCTCACCAATGAGGGTAACAAGATTGTCAGTGAATGCGGGCAGCACCCTGCACACCTGACTTGTGAGTTGATGAGCACAGTTCAGGGAGGCCAGATGTAGAGAAAGCTGCAGAGGCTCCACCAGGCTTTTGCGTGAGTGTGTGTGAATGCAGATTAGTATGAGTGGAGATGATGGCATCGTGTGTGGGACTCTAAAGCACTCCCCCACCTCTTAGGGTAACAAAGCCTCATCCCAGAGAGGATGCTAAGGTCGATGGTATCAAAAGCTGTTCAGATGCCCAACAGAACCAACAGGGACACATACACACATCCAGTTCTCTGAGTAGATTATCCACCAAGGTGACCAAAGCTTTATCTTTCCCATAAACAGGTCTGAAACTGGACTGAAATGAGTCTAGATAATCTGCATCATCAAAGAACCCTAGCTATTTGCCCAAGCTCTGCAAATAGTCCAACATGGTCTGGAGTAAATTCCTATGTTCCATTGTTTTAGAGTGTTCTCCTTGTTGTATAGTTGCTAACTTGCTGGTACATGCAGGGATAGGGAAATATTTTTATACAGGACTCCAGCCTGCTTTAATTTTCCCGTCTAAGCCTTTATATTTGTAGCAGCTCCACCTCTTTACCACAGGACCATGCTTCCAGGCCCAACCCATGTAGAGCTTGGGAATGTTACTTTTTTACACTACAGTTCTTGAATCTCTAGCCATGGCCATGCTAACTCAGTATTCTGGGAGTTGTGCACCAAACAGGTCACACTTTGTCCAACTCTTATTGGCAAGTGTGTAACATTGGCAAGTTCCAGTTTCAGAGTCTCTTGAGCATCAGTCTTTGGATTACTGGAAACCCTAGGGACCACATGTCAATCACAGGTTACAAAAGATGTAACTTTGGCCCAGGCTATCTGACAGCCCAGATCTCTCCCTATTAGGCTGCCTGGACCCTGAGATCCACAGAGAGGCTCTTCTTTCAGTCCCACCACCTGCCAGGTACAGTTGTTAGGGACACAGAATCATAGAATTATAGAGTTGGAAGAGACCACAAGGGTCATCCAGTCCAGCCCTCTGCCATGCATGAGATAAGCTCTTTTTGGTGGCTGCCCACAGACTTTGGAACTCCCTCAGTCGGGAGGCTTGATGGCCCCCTCCTTTTTGTCCTTCCATCAGCAGGTGAAGACTATTTTTTATTCAGACATGCTTTTAGAACTGAAGGCTTTTAAGAAAAGGGTTGTAAATGGATGATGTATTGTCTTAAACTGTAGTATTTTTAACTGCTTTTTAAAAACTTTAAAGTGTATATTTAGATTGTTTTAATATAGTTAATAGTTTATTTTAATGTTTACTTTTTCTGTGTTTTTAATCACATTGTCATCATTTTAATGTGTCAGCTGCCTTGCGTCCCAATCTTGGGCAAATAGAAAGATACAAATAAAGTAAATCACCATCATAATCATGTTAAGTGGTATAAAAATAACCACATTATCAGGAAGACTGACAGACACCTTAATATTCTGTGTTTATCTTTTTTGCACAGATGCCAATAGAGTAGGTGTAAAGAAATGTGACATGGCCATTCTGTTTTCACTGATGAGGAAAAGTAATCCTTTAAAAACCAAAAAAAAAAAAACAAGCTTGCTTTTCACATTAAAGAAAAACAAGGCACTGCCACACCAGAGAGCAAAATGATCTCCCGCTCAGTTCAGCTCCCATCCTAATAAACAGATCTTTTCAAATGCTACAGAGCAGCAAGACAACTCTGTGAGTTGCAATGCTCTTCTTTTTTTTCTATGCCCCCCCATTCCACATACACATTTAAGTGATTCATTTACTCCCACACTCTTCACTTCAGCTGCTTTTGTTTTGCTCAGCAGTGTGATGTGTCTAATACATGGTAAAAACGCACTGTGCCAAACCGTCAGCTCTATGAGCTGTTGGGAACACATATGAATGTCAAGGTAATGACGTCAGCAGCGAGGCAAAAGAACTATAAAAAAGCTGGCCTTGTGCGATTCGAGAGAAGGATCTGACGTTTCTTATGCTGCCTCCTGTTCTCCCTACCATATACCTGGTCTTGGTCTTCAGTACAAGCTTTCTTGTTCTTTATCCCTCCTACCTTCACAAGACCATGTGGGGGAGGATTCATATTCAAGAATGTTCTCTCAAGTTTTCTCTGCTGAAACTCACCTTTTTACCTTATTGTGGTAGGGACAGCTTCCATTCATTCCCTCCTTATTTTCCTCTTTCAGTTTTCTCCTCCTATTACCTTTTTTGTTGAAAGCAACCCATTTCTGTTCTGCCTGCTCATAAACACAATGAGAGAGAGAGAGAGAGAGAGAGAACACACTGTTTTTAGCACAACCACTGCCTTAGCAACAGATTAAAGCATTTGCGAGAAGAATTGAGAGCTTTAGGGTGAGAGAGTGCCCTTTACCGCCTCTGAAATCTCCAGGCACTACATTCTACCTTTAATTACATTTCCTGGAACCCCTCAAGGCCACAGGAGTTGGTGGATTTGCAAAGCAGGACTTGTAATAGCAGACCACAGAAATAGCCCCTTATGGCAACAGCAGTGGGGGAAAAACAAGATGTAGCTTGGGTTGGAAACTGAGCAGAAATGTGGACTGTTCGATTGAGAGGCTGAAAGAGCTAAATAGATTGTGGAAAGCAGGGGGAGTAAGAGCCCTTTACACTATTATAATATTATGGTTCCACTCTAATTGCTATGGCAACATCCTATGGGATTTGCATAGTTTAGGGAGGGGCCCTTAGAAATCTCTTCCAAAGATCTCTGGTGTATCACCAAACTTCAAACCCCAGGATTCCGTAGGATATTGCCATGGCAGCTAAAATGGAATCCTAGTGCTATGATTGTGCAGTGTTACAATTGTTCTCTGGAGGTGAAAAGAAGTGACACATCAAGGCAACATTCCAGGTATGGGTCTGACATGATAGCATATGTCTCCCCAAATCCCAAACCAATAACCTATAATAAACCTGGCCATTTCACAGATGGAATTGCATCTGACTGCATTATTAGGAAGCATTTTCACAATGTAGCCATTTTTAATCCTTCAGAAATAGAGGGAAAAGACTGCTTTTTGTAAAAAGATCTTTCACTTTCTCTTCACCAAATAAAGCAGCTCACCTGTATGAATCAGTCCCTTATTATTATAGTCACTAAATACCCTCTTTCCTTTTTCTCATACCGTTCAGCATTTCACTGATGAAAATTGGGAAATGGGTGGCCAAGCAACATCAGGGTATGGTCAAGATGGTAAAAGTTCATGATGAGGAAGAACACCCGAAGTAAGGAGATTATCAGACAGGAACAAAGAAAGTGTTCACATCCCACAATCTCCTTTCCCTCCCCTGTCCCAGCACAAAAACAAACAAACAAACAAAATACACTTACATTAATTGCACATGCCAGGTAGTGAAAGGAGTTCTAGAGCTCCTTTCACTTCCTGGTTTGTAATCCTGGCTTCTCTCACAAGAGGAGAGCTGGGAATTTTTAAATGTACAGTACAGTATTCTAGGCTGGGGTGATCCAGGGAGCAATGGCAGGGGGAAGATCAGGGGTTGATCAAGGGGAGATTGGGTGGAGATGGGGGGGTTATCCACGTGGTGATCAGGTGGCAATCTGGCGAGGATGCGGGATGATCTGGTGAGGATGGGGGGACGATTCGATGAGGAAAGAAGGGGGTGATCCAGTGAGGATGGGGGGAGATCTGGTGAGGAAGGAGGAGGTGATCTGGTGAGGAAGGAGGGGACAACAGTGTGATGCAGCAGCTAAAAAGGCCAATGCAATTTTGGGCTGCATCAATAGAAGTATAGTGTCTAGATCAAGGGAAGTAATAGTGCCGCTCTATTCTGCCTTGGTCAGGCCTCACGTAGAATACTGTGTCCAGTTCTGGGCACCACAATTCAAAAAGAAGGATATTGATAAACTGGAGTGTGTCCAGAGGAGGGTGACTAAAATGGTGAAAGGTCTGGAAACCATGCCTTATTGGGAAAGACTTAGGGAGCTAAGTCTAGGGTATGTTTAGCCTGAAAAAAAGACGGTTAAGGGGTGATATGATAGCCTTGTTTAAGTATTTGATGGGGTGTCACATTGAGGATGGAGCAAGCTTGTTTTCTGCTGCTCCAGAGACTAGAACACGGAGCAATGGATGGTAGCTCCAGGAACAGAGATTCCACCTCAACATTAGGAGGAACTTTTTGACAGTAAGCGATGTTCAGCAGTGGAACACACTCCCTCGGAGCGTGGTGGGGTCTCCTTCCTTGGAGGTCTTTAAACAGAAGCTGGATGGCCATCTGTCGGGGATGCTTTGATTGTGATTTCCTGCGTGGCAGGGGGTTGGACTGGATGGCCCTTGTGGTCTCTTCCAACTCTACAATTCTATGATTCTAATACTGTAAATCCTGAGGGCTGGCCAGCTGCAAGCTTGTGAAGTTTTTTCCTCTTCCATTGCAATGGGCAGAGATTTTCAAAGGGGAGAGAAAAAGAACAGGAGAGAAGGAATTGGGATGTGATCCCTTCTGAGAGACAGGAGCACACCAGTTCCCCAAAGGAGGCCAGGCTACCTAGAACATGCAGAGAGCTGTGGTCCACAAAATAACTTTTCTGAGCTCTGCCTTCTTCTCTGGGTTGTGCATTACAACAGGGGTGGACAGCAAGTAGAAATTAGGATCTTACTCTATTTCATATAAAATAAAGGATATTTGATTGCCTGTGTTTTAAGAATAGCTGTAACAAAATGAACTTTTCATGTCAGTTAGATTATACTACTGACATGAAGAACATTTGGCATAACCAGGATTAAGTTGTTCTGTTTTTGTCTGTTTGTTTGGGGGTTTTTTGGTCTGAAAGGACCATGTAGGATTCATGAAAGGATTCATGTAAGTGAATCACAAATGAAGTGAAGAAAGCAAGTAGATCAGAGAAGCCTGAAGTACTGTATGCCCAGCACCACACAACCACACCAGAGCAGAAGATATTACCATTTGCAGGAGCTTTTAGTGATCCCAGAGTTGTTCCCATGGCAGAATCACTTAACTTAAAATAAATAAAATAAAATGACATTGTCTCAGTTGTGAAGAGGAAAAAAAACAGTCCAGATCTGCTGTCGCAGGATAGGATTGAGGGTTCCATGCAAAGAAATATCTATTTCCCACTTCTGCAAGTAGCCACCTGGTAGGTGTGGCATAATGCCTGCTCCATAGGACAGTAGAGCGGTCTCATAAGAAGATGAAAAAAGATGTCACAAGGCAGCGGGAAGCCCACATCCCTCAGTAAGTGCCATATTTCTGGAGGAAGTCCCTTCTCTGACGCACTGGCACCACCTGTCTCTTTATGCCCAGTGGCATCTGTTGGCATTTTTTGGTCTGCCAACTCAAAAATAACAGGAGGGGCAGGGGCTGGGGGGTGGAAAGATGCTTAGTTCCACAATTGTTAAGGGATGCCAGAGGAACAGGTTGCATATTGGAGTGGTGGCCAAAACCATATTAAAAGGATCCATGAATGAGTGTGTTATGGAACCACAAAAACATGTCTTTTTCAGGATAGTCTTATACCTCAAGAGTCCCAGCTGCATCCAGTAACCAGGCATAGTCCCTGCTTTGTGCTCTTTGTTCCAGAATTTGGAATGATTAATCTAGGGGCTAAAACTCCCAGAATGCTTAAGTCACCATGCTGAGAGTTGGGTCCAAAGAGTAATGCCTCTAAGTAATTCTAAGTAATTAATTCCATTGTCTCCAAAGTCAGCTTCAGATCAGGAGGAGGTCATAAGCGGGCTTCTATCTTCCATTTGCAGGCACCAGTACCCCACAAGCTTTCATGTTTAGCTGCCATTTTAAGTTCACATAGTGTCTGTAATGTGTCATTTTTAATTGGGAACATTGAGGGGATTTTAAATGGCAGATACTCAGCTTCCCAGCACTGATCACTACATAGATAAGAGCTTGTCCTTTAAGAGGGTAACCCTCCCACCTCTCTCCAAAAACAGCTTACTGACAACTGAGTAATCCAAGTGAAAAGAGAATGCTGACATATTCTACAACTGTCTCCATTTGGCAGGGACCAAGTAATCCTCTGTCTTCTCACTTTTCCGGCTACTTTTAAAATGTCCTACTTTCTCTCTTTGTCCTCAGCTTATTTAAATTGTTGCAAATGGAGTTCAAAGTAGCTTGCATTCAATATACTCAGCAGAGGGAGTAGTAAGTGTTATATGCCCTGACACCTCCTCCTCTTTCCGTATTTCACTAATTGGCTATAATTCATAATTTGGCTTCTATCAACACTTCATATGGTTAGCAAGACTGCCCAAATATAGGGACTGGTAAAGGTTTGCTCGAAGCTTGAAAAGAGGTCTTGGAAATTTCCAAAAACAGATCCAAAAGCAGATTCATCCAGGAAGTAATTATGTGGAGCCCCTTCAAACAACAGTTAGGGTGGAATGTGCAGAACTCCTGGATGCACATGGCAGGGAGTCATGTTATGTTGATGGTTGCTAAAACCATCAAGTGGCCAGAACACGCAGGACTCTGCAAATTGTTTGTCCCCACACCTGTCATACACACTGTAGTAGGTTGCCTGAAAACCCATCAGTCGTAATGTTTCAACCATTAATGAAGCTGGAGCTTCCATTGTCTAGCTGTGGGAAAGTCACTCAAACATTGTTTTCCACTCATGACTTCTGGTTGGCATGTTGTCCCTTTAGGTGAAGCCCCAACAAGCTAGACTGGGGATCATCTGCCAAACATAGTGATAGGGATAGTCTGGGATTGTTTTGAACTGCCTGAAGTTCCCCCCTTGGTATAGGGGGCACAGAGGGGTTCTGCTTTCCTCAGGTGTACAGGAAAATTGGTTTCTTCTGAAAGGACCTGCGCATGGAGAAAGCAGAGGGGATCAATGAACTAGTCATGGCCGTGCTTCGACATCCAGGAATGTCACCAATTTAACTATAGTCCAAACTGTGGATGCTTGTAAGTTATATAATAATTTAACTCCTTTCAAGACCTGACACATGGACCTTTTTGCATTTTTCACTCTACTAAACAAGGTGTCCAATAATCTCCTAATCAGCAGACTGAGTTAGAGTTAAGGAATCACTTATATATCAGGCTTGTTAAGAACTTAAACAATTGAAATGCTAGGACTGAAATCTGATTTATAGCTAACATTTTATAAATAATGAAGATTTAAGAGACCAAAAGTGACTAGAAGGACTTAAACTTTAAACATTTGATAATTCTGAACTTTAAGCACCAGAGCTTCAAAAACAATAAAGCAATTTTTCATCCTTGTTTTCTTATATACAAAGGGACAACAACAACTTTTTGTGCCCCCCTTTTGCCTATTAGACAATCAAGGTGGCTCACAACAATTGGATATAAAACAAACAAATCCATAACAACAGTAATAGCTTAAAACAGTTTACCCCCCTTAAAATTACATATAATAATACATATATTTAAAAATAATTGGTGAATGCACCAATAATATAAAAATACTACCCTAAAACTTTAAACTATAATATCTAAACATAAAAACATAAGCATAAAACATAAAAACATAAAACATATTCTAATATTCTAATTTTTAGGCAGGGGTTCCCTGAGATCTGAGCATTGTTTCAAGGGTTCCACCAGGTTAAAAAGTTTGAGAAAGAGCTGTCTAGTGCCTTATCAAACTACAAACCCCAGAATTCAATAGGATGTTGCCATGGCAGTCACAATGGAATGATAGAACTGCAATTGTGTAGTGTTGAAAGGGCCCTAAATGCCACAGCAGAGAAGGCTGTGAGGGTGTGGGCTCTCTAAATGGCAAGAGGAGGAATGTGATATCGTTCAAGTACTGGTTTGTATTGTGTCTCTCGCTGCTGAATTCAGAGGTTTAAGGTTTTTAAAGTGACTAGAAGTAACTACCTATAATAGATACCTTTAAAAAAATGGGAAAGTAAAGAGATACTTTAAAAGAAATTATAGTTGTAATTGAACCTAACTACTTGAGCAGACAAATGTTGACTCTGATATTATAAAGCTTAATTTAGCGCTCTTTCACCTTCTGTTTAAAACACCCGCTCTTTTAATATCATTGGAAAACAATACCTTCTCATCTATGAGATTGAGAAGAACCACATTTGACTACAGTGCTGAAAGAGTTGATTTGTTTACACCTACTACTTGCCTGGCAGTGGAGCATTATAGAAAGGCTCTGGGTATACCACTCTGAATACAGATTTAACAAAGGGAAAAAAGACGAGGACTTGGGAGACAATGAACAGGAAGTGATACGGAAGATACTGGCACCATCCGGTAAGGGAAAAGAACAGGAAACCATAGAGCTAGAAGTGAAAGAAATGGAGCTGAGTTAAAAGATACTGTACTGTATTGAACTGGAGAGAAAGTTTTCAAGTCACGAGACTGCATTAAAATATAACAAAGGTAAAAGGATATAAAGAAATATAGCTATAGAAAACCCAAAGACAAACAGAAAGATGTAGAAAAGTAGGAAAGAAGTGAATAAGGATACAGAGAAGATGAATGAATGGACTGAATCAGAGGTATTAGAAAGGACTTGTATTTCTGCTGAAGGCTTAAAAGGTTCAGAAAAGAAGGTGATACTATCTGATAACAAGTAAAACCTATAGTGAACTGTAATTCAATAAGCAAGAGGTGATCTGCTTTTAATCTTGATTTGATTTATAAACAATAATTCTTACTTGTATTTCTCCTTCTGCTATTTGTTAAATGGTATTATGGTATATGATCTGCTTATATGAATTGAAATGAATTGTTGAAATAGTAAGCTTTAAAAAAATTATTTTATTTATATTCCATTTTTGATTGATTATATAAAACATCAAACATTAGTATTAAACTTAAGACATACGGACAAACCATCTAAAATCCAAACAACAAACAAACTTTCACACGTACACAAAAACATAAACACATACCTATAACAAAATGACTTCCTTTATCTCCTTCTCTATACGGTTCTTTATTATTTCCCTGATTTACTGCTACCCACTTAAATAACACTGTTACCACTTCTGTTGTCCTCTTTCTATTAATTTCCATCTCACTATACTATTCTATTCCATCGATATAATTGCTAAATTTCCCCAATTTTCTTCCCATAGAGGAATTAAGACTTTCCAATCATCAGTAGTTCTCAAATTTTTCCTATCATACAATAACCTGGACAATCTGTCCATTTCATACATATCGAATAGTTTCAGTATCCATTCTTTGATTAAAGGAGGTTTTTTTTACTTTTCCATTCATAGAATCATAGAATCATAGAATTGCAGCTGTTACCACAAGTATAGTCATGCCATATTCCATAATCTATATTGTGTAACATGTTAAATTTTCCTATATTCCATAATCTATATTGTGTAACATGTTTAATAGATAAATCTCTGGCTCCAATGGGTAGTCTGTCGTCAAAGTCTTTGTTATTATGTAGTGTAGCCTCTTCCAGGTTTGTTTTTTTGTGTTTCTTTACAACTCCACCATACATGATAGTACGTCCCTTTCATGTTTCCACACTTCCAGCAGTTGTCTGACATATTTTTGTAAATCTTTGCTATTCTTTTGGGTGCTAAATGCCACATATTGATCATTTTATAAAACATTTCTTTCAGATTATAGCTTCTTGTAAACCTTATATTTTTAACCCAACTTTTCCCATTTTCCAGTTTTATTTCATGGCTCACACTCTTTGCCCATTTTACCATATAAGGTTTTATAACCTCTTATTCTAAATTCAAACTCAGTAACAACTGGTAAATTTTTGAAATTCTTTCCTTGTTACCCCCTTGTATTAGCTTATCAAATTCTACTTTTTCCGTCATTATACCTTCCAACTTCAAGTCCACTTTAAACTTTTCCGCTAGCTGTCTATACAAGAACCAATGACAGCTAGTTCCTTCTTTAATTCCTCTTGCATTTTCATTTTATATTCCATTCCGTTTCTCTTCGAAATCATTTCATAAGTCAACCATTTATCTGATTGTAGAATCTCTCTTTTATAGAAGGCCTTGTATTTCGAGATCCATAATGGGATCCTAAGGTATAATTTCCTTTTATAGTTTGTCCAAACTCTCATTAGAGCCCTCCTTACGTAATGGTGGTTGAATTCCTTATGGACTGCTGTTTTTCCATGCCATTCCATATAGGCATGCCAGCCAAATCTAAGGTTAAAACCTTCCAGCTGCAATAGTCTGTTATTCCCCAAGTAATCCAGTCTAAGATCCATTCTAAACAGCTTGCATCATAGTATAACCTTAGATCCGGCAGGCCAAACCCTCCCCTCTCTTTTATATCATATAATATCTCTCTTCTAATTCATGGTTTTTTTCCTGCCCATATGAAGTCTGCCAAAATTTTGTTCCAATCCTTAAATGGTTTCTCATTAGTCAGGATGGGAATATTCCTAAAAAGGTGCATTATTCTTGGTAAAATATTCATTTTTATCATAGATATTCTTCTAAGAAGTGAAATATTTTGATTTGTCCATCTTTTTATATCCTCTTTTATTTTACTCCAAAGCTTCCCATAATTATTTTCAAATAAGTCTATATTCCTATTTATTATGACCATATCAAAATATTTTGCCTTCTGTTCTATTTTAAATTTTGTTAATTTTGCCAGTTCTTTTTCCTCTGATTTATTTAAATTTTTTTGTCAATATTATTGTCTTTTCTTTATTGATCTTTAGGCCAGCTAATGATCCAGATTCCTCTATTTTCTCCATTAATTTCTCTATAATAGTCCATGGGTTATCAAAAAAAGAAAATCAAATAATGAGCAAAGGCCTTATATTTGTACTCATAATTCTGAATTTTGGGTCCCTTAATTTCTGACTCGTTATTTATCTTCCTGGTCAGAACTTCCAAAATCATGACAAACAAAAGTGGTGATAGGGGACAGCCCTGTCTTGTTCCTCTATTTATTTTTTAATTTTTTGTTCTGTCTCCATTTACTATTATGTGTGCCTCCTAATTATTGTATATTCTTTGTATCCATTTACAAAAGTTGTCACCTATATCCATCTTCCTTAGGACCGTAAACATGAACTCCCATCTAATGTTGTTAAAAGCTTTTTCAGCATCTGCCAATATCACCGCTAACTTCTTTTCATTATGTTTTTCATAAACTTCTATTATATTTAATAACGTTCTTATATTACTTTTAGCTTGTCTTTCTGGCAGAAACCCATTTTGGTCTTCTTGAATCTATTCCGTTAAAACCTTCTTTAGTCTCTCTGCAAGAATGCAAGCAAAGATCTTATAGTCTACATTCAAGAGAGATATAGGTCTGTAATTCACTGGTCAAAGCGGGTCTTTCGCTTCTTTAATAATCAACGCTATATCGGCTTGCTGCCAGGTACTTGGACATTTGCCTTGATTAATCTGATTAAATAGATTGTGTAACGGATTTGCTAATTGTAAGCTTTTTGAATAACAGACTCAAGATAAACTGATATACGAGCTTTATGATACATTTGATAATTTGATTATAAAATAATTGACTTAATATTTGTTCACAGGTGAAACACGCCTTTTTATTTTGCTGTTTTTTCTTCCTTCCCTTCTGTTTAGACTGCTTATTCAATGAACTAGAAAACATTTTTTGATTGATTGAGCAATTTACTAATATAATTAGTAAGGAGCCCTGTTGGCGCATTGGTTAAATGCCAGTACTGCAAGTCACCACATTGCAAGTTCGATCCCAGAAATAAGGAAATTAAGACAGGAGATGAAACAAGAAAAACAGGAAATAAGACAAGAGATGAAACAATTCAGAGGAGAAATCAAGCACGAATTCAAATATGAGATGAAGGGAATCAAACATACAATTGAAATCATAAGATCAGAAATGACTCAAAAAAAAGACAAAGTTAGATGATTTGGACAAGAAGAAGATAAAGATGGAAGGAAGAGACACCAAAAACATTAATGAAAAGAAGAAGAATTAGATGAAAAAGCAATGTGGGATTTGAGACATGGAGAGGGATGTCTAAAAATTGGGGGATTTCCAGAGAAATCTAGAGAAAACCTTTTTTAATACCTGACCCCAATTTTGGCTGACTTTATTGGAAGAGATAGAGATAATTTTGAGTTTGAAATAGACAAATTATACCACATCAATTTTCAAACTGCAAAACAAAGATTTATTCAGAGATGTGGTAATTTATTTTATTCAGACACAGATTAGAGATCTGATTTTACAGCAACATTTCATGACAAAACTAACAATTGAGGACACACCATTAAAATTATTTAAAGATATTCTGGGAAGGTTGCTAAAGAAAAGAAAGCACTATATACTTCTGACAAAAAGATTGAGACAAAATGGGATAAATTATAGATGGAAAACACCAGAAAGGCTCTCCTTTAGATTAAAACAAAGAAGATTTAATATAAATACAATTGAAAAGGCTGAAGAATTTTGCCAAAGATAAAAATAGATTTTGAAGAATCTATATCTGAAGACCAACAAACTACAGAAACAGAAAGAGAAAAAGAAAAAGACATGAAGGAAGGTGAGGAAGAGATTGTAGAAGGTGCTGAAGGAATAACAAAAGACCCAGAAGAAATTACAAATGGTGATGATGTTTAATAAAACTAAATTTTTGTCAAGGAATGTTAAAGGACTAAACATTCCACAGAAGTGTAAAAAAGTATATCATTATCTGCAAAAATTGAATTATGTGTTGTGCCTACAGGAAATACATATCAGGGGGAATGATAAGAAATTAGTAAAAAACTAGAAATTAGGAAATGAATTTGTCTTATCATCCAACAAATGGAAAAAGGGTAGACATATATGTAAATCAAAAAATTCAGGCAAAAGAACTTATTGATGATCCAAAAAGTCATTACATCGGACTTAGATAATTTGGCAAAGTTTGAAAACATTTCTTATTGGAATATACTCACCTACAGAAAATAAAAATAAATTTTATAAGGATTTAACAGAAGAGCTATTAGAATATAACTGTGACAATATTGTAATTATAGGATTATTTTGACAGATTTCAATGCTCAAATTGGCTCATTGCCCCCAAAATTTGCTGATCTGGGGGGGTCTTCAGGAGGAATTGCAGGAAGTGTTCTGTTGGTTTTCCAGTGATAGAAAATCAAATCAAGCAGGGCAAAAATTACGAAGGCCTTTGCTCACATTTGATCTCAAGATACTTGGCCCTAGTGATTGCATATTTCCTTATCCATTTACCTAATTTACCCATAAGGCTGGTAGAGTTATTGATTATGTTTGTGTGCCAAAACATAAAAGGCATCTTTTCTCAGGTATCTCAGTAAATACCAGAGCAAATAGTGACCATCAACCAATATCCACCTGGATAATGTTTGAATCTGACTTAAGAAAATTATCATAGGCAGATAGGCAAGTGACACAACTCCTGGACATAGTTCAAGAAAAAAAGATTAAGATGGCAGCAAGTGGATGTGAGGAAACTTAATTTCTTTTATAAATCAGAAGCAGCTGGTGCCCTAGGAAGTATTGTTTGCTCCACAGTGGCAAATATTACTGATGCCCTGGCTGCTTATCAAGCTAACTGTTCCAAAATCAAACCATTATTAATATCTCAGTTAGCAGACAAGGGCTGCAGGAATAAAAAGTATCCATGGTTTAATGATGACTGTCTGTCCAAGAAAGCAGCCAAAATACTGGCAACAGTATAAACAATACTGTATCTGGAAAAGCAGTCCTCTTAATAGCAAGGCAGTTTAAGTAAAACCCAGATAAGATTAGACAACAGCAGGCAGGGAATATTCAAAGAATAGTCCAGTAACAGTCAAAGAGTCATAGGATTACAGGAGTCAGTGAGGGTTTGAAAACAAGTCCATAGGTTAACAGTGTAGTCAAAGTCAGTTCAAGGTCTAGGCAGGGATCAAGGCAACAGGAACATGGAGTCGGAGATATCAGACACGAAGCTTTCTCCCGGAAGATCAGCTGAACTCTGACAAAGCCTCCATAGCTCCCCAAGCTGTATAATTGGCAATCAAGGCTTTGCCAGGTGCTCCTTGACAAGCCAGTGTTAATGATAAAGCCTCAGTGATCTTTGAGCTTCGTTTTGGGATCTCTGCTGGCCGAATGATAGTGGAGGTAAATCCGTCTCCTCTTCCTCATCTGAATTGGCAGGGCTCTCTGCTGGAACTGGTGCTAACCCACTAGGACCAGGCTCCTCTTCTTATTGATCTTCCAGGTTGGTAGGGTTTGCTGCTGGCACAGGTGCATTTTATCGTTCCAATTAGACAGGAGAAGTATCCTTTTTCAAACAAAATGTCAAAATTATGAGATGGAGCAGGCTTGTTTTCTGCTGCTCCAGAGACTGGAACACGGAGCAATGGGTGCAAGCTCCAGGAACAGAGATTCCACCTCAACATTAGGAGGAACTTTTTGACAGTCAGAGCTGTTCGGCAGTGGAATGCACTCCCTCGGAGTGTGGTGGGGTCTCCTTCCTTGGAGGTCTTTAAACAGAGGCTGGATGGCCATCTGTCGGGGATGCTTTGATCGTGATTTCCTGCGTGGCAGGGGGTTGGACTGGATGGCCCTCGTGGTCTCTTCCAACTCTGCAATTCTATGATTCTAACTTTGGGAGCATGCTCATTTTAATTGCCTCAATTCTTCCACTTAATGATAAATTTTGTCCACCTTGTCAATCTTTTTCAATTTTGTCCCAATTTGTTTTATAATTATTATTATAAAGGTCTGAGTTGCTGTTCATTAGCCAAATACCCAATTACTTTCTTTTTTATCACACATTTTGTTTTTTTTAGCCAATTCTTCTTCTTTTGACTTCAATATTTTTTTTGTCATGATTACAGTTTTTTTTTCTGTATTAATTTTTAATCCCAAAAGGTCACCAAATTATTTCATTTTCTTGAATAGTACATTGACATTATCTAATGGATTTTCTAAAATTATTGCCAAGTCATCTGTGTATGCTTGTAATTTAGTTCTACTTCCTTTTATTCTTAAGCCCTTTATTTTTGAGTTTGCTCTTACTCCTTTTTTTTTTTTTAGCACTTTCAGAATTGTTATGAAAAGTAGTGGGGACAGGGGGCAACCTTGTCTGGTGCCTTTGTTAATTTTCCCTCCTAGTTTTTCCCCATTTACAATAATTTGTGCAGTCTGTTCTTTGTAGATCTTCATAATTCAATTAAGGAAGTTATCTCCCATCTTCATTCTCTTCAATAGGCTCAAGCAGAAAGTCCCAATTCACATTATCAAAGGCTTTTTCAGCATCAGCAAAGATAACGGCCATTTTTTCTCATTTTTTTCATAGTACTCTATCACATCCAAAAGTATTCTGATATTTTCTTTATTTGATCTTCTGATGAAAGCCATTTTGGTCATAATGGATTAATTCCACTAGTATTTTTTTTAGTCTTTCCACCAGGATTGAGGTGAAATTTTATATTCTGTATTAAGAAATGCAATTGGTCTGTAGCTCTTTACATCCTTTCTGTCTTTCTCTTCTTTAGATATTAAGGAGATAATAGAGTTAGACCAGGATTGGGGTTTATCTTCAACTGTTATTTCATTGAAAGTTTTAGATAACAGAATTAACAAAACATCCACAAACTTTTTATAATATATTGCCAAATAACCATCAGGGCCAAGAGCTTTGCCCAGTTTTAACCTTCTAATTGCTCCTGTGTCTTTTGCTTCATATTTATTGTTTATAAACCCCTTTCTTCTTCTTTTCAGTATGTGATATAAAAAATTGTCTTAATCTGAGGTTTTGTAAATATTTAATGTCCCTTTTGCATATTCTAGTTTCCTGCAGAGAAATTATATTGAATTTATTCTTTTCTAGATAGTGGGAAACTTGCCTTCGTTTGTATTCTGTGATCAAACTTTTAACATTCTATGACCCAATTTTCACATCCATATTTTTTAAATATAATGTTACAATCTTCTTATTTCAATAATACAATTAAATTATAGTTCTTCTTCTAGGTCAGTGTCTAGTTGTGGCTGTGAACTGTGCAGCTCTTCTTGTAGGATATTTCCTCCCTCCAAGCACCTCATGAATGACTGTATCTCCACTACTGCTTTGGGACTTTTGCCACTAAACATTGCCTTCAGAACTTATTTGGATTTTTACCACGAACTCTAACAAACAAACTGTTTCCAGATGCTATTTGGACTATTTGCTGCAAAATACTTTTGAACTGTTTATTACCAAGGCAGTTTTGGACTTTAAAAACTTACAATTCTTTCAGTTACGGGGTGGGGGGTCTTCTCTTCCACCACTACCAATGTAATATATATGCCATGGCAATTGCCTCTGTACTGTTTTTTTATCATTGTCATTTCCCAACTACTGTTTTATTGCATTGTGTTTACAAATTTGCTGGTTTTGTGCTATTGTATTTGTGCATGTATTTTCTGTGCAAAAGTACCTTTTATTCCCATGCATTTCCTATTGCTCTTCTCCCCCTCTGTATGCAACTCTCTATTGTTCAATTCTTACAATTTCAGTTGTACTCCTCTGTTTCTCTGCCTACATTCTTGCAAATAGACTCCTTTTTAGAGTTAAATCGCATGTTCTAGCTAAACTTCTACTTTTAAGGACAAGTTTTTCTTAATGTAATGAAGCTGCACTTCACCTCAATTGGCCTAAACACTGAGGGAATAAGTCAACCTCATTCCTAAACCCTCTTCCCTGATCTGCACTTTTTTGCAGACACTGGGTGTAGATCACACAGTTGTTTAAAAAATGCAATTCATTCTTCAAATGAATTCCATTTGGTGGGACTGTTATATGCCCTGGCATTTCCTCCCCTTTCATATTTCACTAATTCTCTAAAATTCATAATTTGTCCCATTCCTGAATGAGTTTTTCCCTGGCATCAAACAGACTACAAAGAAGGCCTAAGCCCTGCCTTAAACAATAATAGAACTGATAATGTTTTCATTTCTGCTGCAATCTTAGTAATGTGGTGTCAGAGATGTACCAGAGTTGTCAGAAGCCAAGTCAGCTGCAGAAGCCAAGAGCCTGTGTGCACTCCTGTCTGCCTACCAGCTCTAATTTAAGCATGAACAGCTCCTCAAAGAGCTCCAAGGGAAGCAGAGACCTTAATTCCTTTTATAATCAGTTAATCATAAATCTGTCATGACTTTTTGTTTGAAATGCTAAATACACATCAACAGGTCTGGAAGCCATGTCCTATGAGAAGCAGCTTAGGGAGCTGGGCATGTTTAACCTGGGGAAGAGAAGGTTAAGAGGGGACATGATAGCCATGTTTAAATATTTGAAGGGATTCCATATTGAGGATGGAGCTAGCTTGTTTTCTGTTGCTCCTGAGACTAGGACACAGAGCAATGGGTTCAAAATACAGGAAAAGAGATTCCACCTAAACATTAGGAAGAACTTCCTGATGGTAAGAGCTGTTTGACAGTGGAACACACTGCCTCACTTGAAGTGTGGTGGAGTCTCATTCTTTGGAGGTTTTTAAACAGAGGCTGGATGGGGGTTGGACTGGATGGCCCTTGTGGTCTCTTCCAACTCTATGATTTCTCATTCCCCCCCCCTTCTGCATGTTACTTTATATGTGAAGCAGCCTTTAAGAGCAGTCCAGAAACTTCATTCAGTACTGGCAGGTTGGTATTTAGGCTTGATTTAAAGTTCTTTTGTTGTTGATTTTTACAGCATTCAGTGGCTTAGGATCGCAGCTCAGAAGTAACAGTTTAGAAGTAATTGAGGCATAATGCATAGTTTTTTTTCTTGTTTTGTCTGCTTATATAACAAAGGTGCAAACAAATTACATTTCAAAACTAACACAAATGGGAACCAGGTTACTCTACCAGATTACTCTCAGATGCTGGCAATTTTTACTGTGCCTTTAAACCCATGATGGAGGGGATGCTGCTGGGGTGCTGGATGAATGAACGATCGTCTGCTCAGACGCTGGCAGTTTTTACTTTGCCTTTAAACCCATGATGGAGGGGATGCTGCGGGTGTGTGTGTGGATGAATGAGCGATTGTCCACCTACCCGCTTGCAGTGTTTACTGTGTCTTTAAACCCATGGAGGGGATGCAGATGGGGGATGAATGGGCAATTGTCCGCCCACAATCTCTTTAAAATGTACTCTCTTTAAAATTTAAACCCAGCATGCAGGGGAGGGACAGATTAAAGCTGAAGGGATTGCAGTGTAGAAATCCATTGAACAGGATGACTTAGTGCAGAGACACACACACGAACCTACGTGCAGCTGGAAGGGAAGCCTTTGTTTTCAGCTAGTGAGGCTGAATCTATTGAACGGGTGACTGACCCCTCCTCTGATCTCTAAGCCCACCCCTGGTCACATCAATTTCCGGTCATCACCAGGTACCAATATCTCTTGTCTCGGGCTGTTTACATTTCCAATTTTCCGAATCCTCTCGTGACTTTTTTAAAAAATCGCTACAAACCGCGGGATGGAAAGTCCCGCTAGTTGAGGGATAAAATGTGCCCCCCCTTCCAAAAATCTCAGGACCATCACGATGTACATGTAAACAACCCGGGATCGACATGAATTCATCCCACTACATATTCACTGTGTAAACGGCACCCAGCTTTATTCCCTATCCAGCTTTCACAGTCATACAGAGAAAACATAACAAGAAGAAAACAAGTTTCATAGAATCACAGAATCAGAGTTGGAAGGAGCTCCTTAGGCCATCGAGTCCAACCTTCTGCTCAGTGCAGGAAATCCAGTTAGAGCATTCTTAGCCGGTAGCTATTTAGCCCCTTTTTAAAGATGTTGAAAGAAAGAGACCACACCATCTCTCTAGATACTTGGTTCCATTGTTGAACAGCTCTTACTGTCAAAAAGTTCTTTCTAATGATCAACTGAAATCTACCCTCCTGTAAGTTAAAGCCATTAGACCTGGTTTTATCCTATGGGGCAGCAGAGAACAAACTTGCACCCTCCTCTCTGTGGTAGCCCTTTAGATATTTAAAAAGTGTGAACATGTCTCCCTTCAGTCTTCTCTTCCCCAACTCCCTCAAACCTTCCACATATGTTTTGTCCTCTATACTTTTCTCTTCTTGCCCTTCTCTGAACCTGCTCCAGCTTGTCTATGGGCTCATCTACACCAGCCAGGATACGCCGGTTATGGAGATGGCCCATTCTGCCCCCGTTATCTGAAGAAAGTGGGCCAGAGTCCACACAGCAACACCGGCTCAATGCTGCAGCCACCGCCACCATTTTCCCTGCTCTGCTAGGTCTGGGCAGCCGGCCACACCATGGAACAAGATCCTTGCATGTGCCCAGACTTGGTCACATGCTGCAGGCCTGCTGCCCAGAACCAGCAGAACAAGGGTGAGTGGAAGCTGCAGCAAGGGCCTGCCTGCCAGAATGGACAGGGCCCAATCCATCCTATCCAGGTGAGAATGCATTAAACTGGGTATGTTTTTAAGGTTCTACCCAGGCTTGCCCCCATTCCAGCCCCTTATCTGCCCTTGGGGTGGTGAGGACTGCCCAGGGCAGATTGGGGCAAAAGTCCTGCACCATCTGGACTGCAGGGTTCTGGAACGGGGGCATGCCAAGGTATTTGGCCCATATATACAAGCCTTTTATCATTCCTATAATGAAGTGCCCAGAACTGAATGTAGTACTCCAGATGAGGCCTCACTAGTGCAGAATATAGTGGGACTATTACTTCCTTTGTCTTGGAAACTTGTTGCGTGCCTTTAAGTCATTTCTGACTGATGGTGACCCTAAGACATTGTGTTGAATCCATAATGCTCTGGTCTGGCTCCAGATTAAGGCACCAACCTAAACACGCATGAGGAAGGCAAGGGTAACCCCTATATGAATGAAGTCTGCCAAGAAAACTCAGTGATAAATTTGCCTTAGGGTCACCATAAGGGTCATTGCTATCTGTAATGTAGGGATGGTTAAATGTGCCTATTTCTCGCCCATGCCAGTTTCTGATGTCCCCTTTCCACACTAGTCACTGAATTTAACACAGAAGAAGAAGAATCTTTATTACAGTCATAGACCAGCACAGGTAAAAAGAGGATACAAAATAAAGGTGAAATCACAGGATAAAAACAGGCTAAAAGCAGTATTTAAAATGTTAGCTCCAGTATAACAAGACTAGGTTGACACTATTCTACTGCTGAGGACATTGTCTGTTGAATTTTAACCGCAGCTGCGCAGAATCTGGCAACATTATAAGTTGTTCCTGGGTTGGTGTCTGAAAGCAACAAGTTTATGTAGAATTGTCCAGTGTGCCCTTGATATTTATGCAACAGGGGTGATATAAGTCTGAGACGTATGTCCCTGTAGTATGAGCACTGAAGTAATACATGCTCTGTTGTTTCTATTTGGCCCGAATTGCAGGGGCACAGTCTGTCTGAGAAGGGGATCTTCTTGTATAGGCCTTCAAGGACAGCTGAAGGGAAGGCACGACACCGTGCAAGAGTAAAGGCCCTTCGATGTTTAGGTATTTCAAGTGAGGAATTGGGGAGGCTGTTTTGTTTAGTTCAAGTGTCTGTGATGGCTTAAGGAGTAAAGAAGGAGCTGTTGTTACAGATCTGTTACTCACGGGCTGTGTTGTCTCTGCCACTGGGAAGATTGAGTCAATCCTCATCTGTTTTCCTGCTTTGGAGGGTTCCTGATTGTCATTATTATTACAGGGGCTCGTCCGATTTCTTTTCTTGCCTTTGGATGGCATTTTGGAGGTATATATAGGTGGTAATGCCAGATGTTAGTGGGAGGACAATTCAGAGGTTGTTAGTCCGTCGCCATCTTGCCCCTCCTCGAATTTAACACATATATTTGCATTTGCATATTCCTAAGATTTCAGTTTTGTATGTAATTCCCCCAAAATGTACAATTTTAACATTATTTTTTAATCTAAACTTTGTATTGTATACACTTTTAAACTGAGAACCACATCACAAAATTTATGGAAGAATGCCTTGAAAGATAATGAGAGCTTGGAAAAGTTCTTTTTCATGGTCTCTGTGCTCACACAATTGGGATCTCACGCATGTACAGATCATGCACAGAATGTTCCAGAGCTGAGTAGCTTTTGGCAGTACCCCAAGAGCTACTCCCCTCAGTTCCTTTCATCGATCATGCAGTTCACTTTAGAAATCTTCAGTGTTGAGTAGTTTCTTCATTCCTTTCATTTTTCCTTTAGGTCCTTTGGATCCTTCTTCTCCCTTTGGTGTATGGCCTTCAAAACCCTGTTCAACCTCTTCATGTGGGGGGAGGAACTCCGCACACAGACACCCATGAGCACCGTCTCTTTTGCCTTGGAGAGGGGCATAAGGTTTCCTCCTGTTTCATTTGCTAAAGGCTTCAATCACCATGCGTTGAAAAGCTGACTGTCCAGACTTAGCACTCATCTCTGGGAATAGTCTCTCCATGCTGCTGATGAGGCTTCTAAGAACTGTCCACTGGACACGGCCTCCAAATTCACTCTGTAAAAGCCATTCAGTCCTTTGGGGCCCTGCCCCATTGTCCTGCTTCCCATGGCTTTCAGGCTCAGCCCCGCAACCATTGATCACGAGGTCAAGATCCTGCCCATTCCACCAACTCCAAACTGATCAGTCTTGCCTTAACATATCACAAAATCCCAGTCTAACAAGGGTTACATGCAGTTTACCACCAAGTAAACCATAATCACAAAAAGCCAATGCCATAATCACAAAAAGTCAACATGGGTTTCAGAGAAACAGGCCATGCCAGACTAATCTGATCTTTTTTTATATATATATAAAATTACCAGCTTGGTAGATGAAGGGAACACTGTGGATATCGCATACCTGGATTTCAGTAAGGCCATTGACAAGGTTCCCCACGACATTCTTGTAAACAAGCTTGTAAAATGTGGGCTAGACAAGTTAACTGTTAAATGGATTTGTAATTGGTTGACTGGCCGAACCCAAAGGGTGCTCAGTAGTGGCTCCTCTTCGTCTTGGAAAGATGTGACCAGTGGGGTGCCTCAAGGTTCTGTCCTGGGCCCAGTGCTATTCAACATCTTTATCAATGACTTGGATGACGGAATCTCTCCATTGACGCCCCCTTGTTGTGGGAGAGAGGCTTGTGTACCCTAATGATGTTTTGAGCTATGCTGGCGGTGGCATAATAGCCACTAGTAGGGTCTCCCATGCCAGATAGGTCAAAACCGAAGGGTCTGACAAAGAGCGTCAAAGGGCAGGATGGGCTCTCTAGCATTATGGCAACCATCCTAGAAGGAGGAAAACTCTAATCCCAAACCCTGTCAGATGGTGCTCGTCCAACCCTGTAAGGTCAAGATCTAAGAGAAGGAAACTCTAATCAAACCTATGACCCAAGAACCTCGCTGCTACCATCCATGCTTGCAAGGCCACAGCAGATGAACCTTTGGTGTAAAGGATGAGGCCAGTTCTGTGCACGCTGTGCTCCACCAGAAAATCCATTGCACAGGCTCGAAGGACAATTCCAATAAAGCCCTGTAGCGATAGGCAAGGGACGAAACGGCAGGTGTAAAGATGCACTGGAAGCCGCAGACCCAACCCTGCATGCAGGCAGTTCAGGACTTTGCTCGCTCGAGGCTGACCCGGGAGATGACAGTCTTGTTCGGCAGCATCCTGAATGACCAAGCAGCCTTTTTTAAGGAGAGCACTGCTTGCTCCATATGGAGAGGGGCCTAGAAAAGGTGGCCTAACGAAAGCTCATCCCCAACTACCTGGTTGGCTAGCTGCGGCCAACGGGCATCTTCTGATGCAGTCAAACCAAGGCAAAGAAACAAAGGCACACACCGGCTTCCAAAGGTGTAAATAAATTGATGCTTGCATGCTGGAACATCAGAAACATGCGACACTCTGCAGATAGTGGATGGCCTGAGCATCGTTCTGCTCTAATAGCCCATGAACTAGCACAACTTAATATTGACATTTCTGCTCTTAGTGAAGTTCCTCTCCATGAAGAAGGCAGCCTTAAAGAACATGGCGCCAGCTACACACTTTACTGGTCTAGCAAACCCAAAACCGAAAAACATCTTTCAGGAGTAGGTTTTATAATTAAAAACTCCATTGCCTCCAAACTCGAAACAGGACACTCTGATAGCATTATTTCCTTATGCCTCCCTCATGTTGTTCTCTTTAGTATATATGCCCCAACTATGCAAGCCGACCCTGTAGAGAAAGACAAATTCTACACAGACCTACGCCAGCTCATACAAAAAGTCCCTGTAGAAGATTAAATTATTATCCTTGGTGACTTCAATACCAGAGTAGGAAAGAACTCCGAAGCCTGGAAACGTGTCTTAGGCAAGCATGGTGTTGGAAATTGCAATGATACTTGACACCTCTTGCTAGAGTTCTGTGCAGGACAACAGCTGACTATTACAAACACTATCTTTCAGCAGAAAGATAGCTTTAAGACCACCTGGATGCATCCCCGATTCAAACATTGGGAACTTATTGACTATGTTCTAGTCTGCCAGAGAAACATTGGTGATGTCCGTCATACTCGAGTGATGCCCAGTGCAGAATGCCAAACAGATCATTGCATCGTCAGATGTAAACTAAATCTTCATCTTAAGTTCAAACCTAAGAGGGGTGGCATCTTAAAGAAGAGACTCCAAGTCAACTGTCTTCAACAAGCTACCATGAGAGACAACTTCCAGGCAAACCTGCAAATGAAACTTCAAGACCATCTTACAGATCCTTCTCCTACAGTGCTTTAGCAACATATCAAAAACAGTATCCACCAGTCTGCAGAAGAATCCCTCGAGTTCTCCCACAAGAAAAATCAAGACTAGCTTGATGAAAACAACCAAGAGATCCAGGAGCTGTTGGCAAAGAAGAGAACTGCTCACCAGGCATACCTCGCCCAGCCAACTTCCATGTAAGAAAAGCAGCTTTCCGTCTCACCTGTAGTAAACTTCAACAAAAACTCTGAGACATAGAATCATAGAATCATAGAATTGCAGAGTTGGAAGAGACCACGAGGGCCATTCAGTCCAACCCCCCTGCCACGCAGGAAATCCCGATCAAAGCATCCCCGACAGATGGCCATCCAGCCTCTGTTTAAAGACCTCCAAGGAAGGAGACCCCACCATGCTCCGAGGGAGTGTGTTCCACTGCTGAACAGCTCTTACTGCTTGTTTGCAAGAATGTCATGGGGGACCTTGTCAAAGGCCTTACTGAAATCAAGGTATGCGATGTCCACAGCATTCCCTTCATCTACCAAGCTGGTAACTTTATCAAAAAAAGAGATCAGATTAGTCTGGCCTGACTTGTTTCTCTGAAACCCATGTTGACTTTTTGTGATTATGGCATTGCCTTCTAAATGTTCACAGACTCTCTGTTTAATGATCTGCTCTAGAATCTTCCCTAGTATTGATGTCAGACTAACTGGACGATAATTGTTGGGATCCTCTTTTTTCTCCTTTTTGAAGATGGGAACAACGTTTGCCCTCCTCCAGTCTGCTGGGACTTCTCCTGTTCTCCAGGAGTTCTCAAATATTATTGCCAATGGCTCTGAGATTATATTTGCCCGCTCTTTTAATACTCTTGGATGTACTCTTGAATACTTTTAATACTCTTGAACAGATTAGTTCCTGTTATTGCAGAAAAACTTCTTCCTGAAAGCCAATGTGGCTTCAGAGCCAATAGGAGTACTCTCACTCTCTCTCTCTCTGGCTTTTCTTTGCAAACGAAGATTCAGGAAGGACTCATTCCGCGCTTTCTGGAAGCGCACTGATGACTAAAAAGGCCAATCCGAGATAAACAAGTCCGGTTGCAAAAAACACAGCAGAAGGTCTCCTTGGGTGATGTTTTTGGGTTGTGATTCTTTCTGCGTTGTCGTTTCTCTTCAAGACTTGTTTGTCCTGAGTTCTCAAATAAGGCTGCAGCATTGTGGATAGTGCGTCTCCATGCCTCCCGATGTGAGGCCAGGGCGGACCACTGTTGGTGATCAATTTGGCTGAGCCTGAGATGTTGTTTCAGGGAGTCTTTGTATCGCTTTTTTGGGGCGCCCCTCTTACGCTGACCCATGGCGAGTTCACCGTAGAGTAGTATTTTTGGGAGGCGATGGTCCTCCATCCTAGAAATGTGCCCTGCCCAGCGCAGCTGTGTTCTCAATATCATGACCTCAATGCTGGTGATCCCTGCTTGCTCAAGGACAGCAACATTCGTCACATAGTCAGTCCAGTGTATATTTAGGATTGTGCGTAGACAGCGCTGATGAAAGCGCTCGAGGAGTTGTAGGTGGTGGCGATAGGTGACCCATGATTCAGATCCATAAAGGAGAATAGACCGTACAATGGCTCTATGCACACTGATTTTTGTGCTTTGCCTCAGGTGTTTATTGCTCCAGACTCTTTTGTGAAGTCTTCCAAATGCACTATATGCCTTTGCTAATCTGTGATCGATCTCTTTGTCAATCTTGGCATCTGAGGAGATTATGCTTCCCAGGTAGGTGAACTGCTGAACGGACTTGAACACAGATTCGCCGACGGCAATGTGGGGATGGTGGTTTTCGTCCTGTGGTGCAGGCTGGTAAAAACTTCTGTTTTCTTCAGGTTGACTTCTAGCCCAAACAGCTCTGCAGGTGTTGCAAAGCATGACGTTAGGCGCTGCAGAGCTGCTTCTGTGTGGGCAATAAGGGCAGCATCATCGGTGAAGAGCAGCTCACGGACTAGATAGTTTAGAGTCTTAGTGTGAGCCCTAAGACGGCTTAAGTTAAACAAGCTACCATCTGTATGGTAACGTATATAGATGCCGTCGTCTTCTTCAAGCTCTGCCATAGCCCTTTGGAGCATCGTGCTAAAGAAGATTGTAAATAAAGTTGGTGCAAGAACACAACCTTGCTTCACTCCATTAGTTATTAGAAAGGTCTCTGAAAGAGCATCGCCATATCTGACTTGACCACGCTGGCCCTCGTGTAGCAAGATAATCATTTTAAGGAATTTTGGGGGACATCCTAGTCTTTCCAGGATCTGCCACAGACCTTTTCTACTTACAGTGTCGAAGGCTTTGGGGAGGTCGACAAATGTTACATAGAGACCCTTGTTCTGCTCCCTATATTTTTCTTGCAGTTGTTTAAGGGCAAATACCATGTCTGTAGTACTCCTATCGGCTCTGAAGCCACATTGGCTTTCAGGGAGAAGTTCTTCTGCAATAGCAGGAACTAATCTGTTCAGGAGTATCCTTGCAAGGATTTTTCCAGCAATAGAGAGCAGTGTTATGCCTCGATAGTTTGAGCAGTCGGATTTTGCTCCTTTTTTCTTGTACAGGGTGATGATGGCTGCATCTCGGAGGTCTGATGGCAGTTCCCCTTATTCCCAGCAATTCACAAGCAATTCGTGGAATTTTTCGTGGAGTGCATGACCTCCGTGTTTCCAAACTTCAGGTGGGATTCCATCAATCCCAGCTGTCTTGCCGTTTTTCATATGCTGTATGGCCTTAAGGGTCTCTTCCAAAGTGGAAGCTATGTCCAATTCATTTTTCATTGGTTTTTATATCATATGTTGGATAGCTGAGCCTTGGACTACTCGGTTGGTGCTAAAGAGACTTTGAAAATGTTCATCCCAATGATTCAGGATGGAGGCTTTATCAGTAATTAATGTTTGACCATCTGTACTGTATAAGGAGCTTTGGACCTGATAAGTAGGTCCAAACACTGCTTTAAGAGCTTCATAAAATCCTCTATGATCACCCAGATATGCACAGCGTTGTGTCTTTTCTGCTATATTGATCCCCCACTTGTTCTGCATTTCTCGGAGTTTTTGTTGTAGTTTACTACATGTGAGGCGGAAAGCTGCTTTTCTTACATGGCAGGTTGGCTGGGCGAGGTATGCCTGGTGAGCAGCATTCTTCTTTGCCAACAGCTCCTGGATCTCTTGGTTGTTTTCATCAAACTAGTCTTGATTTTTCTTGTGGGAGAACCCGAGGGATTCTTCTGCAGACTGGAGGATACTGTTTTTGATATGTTGCCAAAGCACTGTAGGAGAAGGATCTGTAAGATGGTCTTCAAGTTTCGTTTGTAGATTTGCCTGGAAGTTGTCTCTCATGGTAGCTTGTTGAAGATTGTTGACTTGGAGTCTCTTCTTTAAGATGCCACCCCTCTTAGGTTTGAACTTAAGATGAAGATTTAGTTTGACAAAGATTGACAAAGAGATCGATCACAGATTAGCAAAGGCAGACAGCACATTTGGAAGACTTTACAAAAGAGTCTGGAGTAACAAACATCTGAGGCAAAGCACAAAAATCAATGTGTATAGAGCCACCGTACTGTCTGTTCCCCTTTATGGGTCTGAAACATGGGTCACCTACTGCCAACACTTACGACTCCTCAAACACTTTCATCAGCGCTGTATACACACAATCCTAAATATACACTGGACTGACTATGTGATGAATGTTGCTGTCCTTGAGCAAGCAGGGGTCACCAGCATTGAGGCCACGATATTGAGAACACAGCTGCGCTGGCCAGGGCACATTTCTAGGATGGAGGACCATCGCCTTCCAAAAATAGTACTCCACGGTGAACTCACCATGGGTCAGCGTAAGAGGGGCGCTCCAAAAAAAATGATACAAGGACTCCCTGAAACAACATTTCAGGCTTGGCCAAATTGATCACCAACAATGGTCCGCCCTGGCCTCACATCAGGAGGCATGGAGATGCACTATCCACAATGCTGCAGCATTATTTGAGAACTCACGCCAAACAAGTCTTTAAGAGAAATGACAACGCAGAAAGAATGACAACCCAGAAACACCATCCAAGAAGACCTTCTGCTGTGCTTTCTGCAACCGGACTTGTTTATCTCGGATTGGCCTTTTTAGTCATCAGCGAGCTTGCAGAAAGCGCGGGATGAGTCCTTCCTGAATCTTCGTTTGCAAAGAAAAGCCCGAGAGAGAGAGAGAAAGGGCGAGAGATGACGGAATTAGGGGTATACATATCAAATTTGCAGATGACACCAAATTAGGAGGAGTAGCTAATACCCTAGAGGACAGGATCAAAATTCAAAATGACCTGGATAGACTGGAGAGCTGGGCCAAAGCTAACAAAATGAAATTCAATATGGAGAAATGTAAGGTACTGCCTTAGGGCAAAAAACCGAAATGCATAGATGTAGGATGGGAGAGACCTGGCTGAATGAGACTACGTGAGAAAGGGATCTAGGAGTCCTAGTAGACCACAAGTTGAACATGAATCAACAGTGTGATGCGGCAACTAAAAAGGCCAATGTGATTTTAGGCTGCATCAATAGAAGTATAGTGTCTAGATCAAGAGAAGTCATAGTGCCACTCTATTCTGCCTTGGTCAGGCCTCACCTAGAATACTGTGTCCAGTTCTGGGCACCACAATTCAAAAAGGATATTGACAAACTGGAGGGTGTCCAGAGGAGGGCGACTAAAATGGTGAAAGGTCTGGAAACCATGCCTTATGAGGAAAGATCTAGGGAGCTGGGTATGTTTAGCCTGGAAAAAAAGATGGCTAAGGGGCGCTATGATAGCCCTGTTTAAGTATTTGAAGGGGTGTCACATTGAGGATGGAGGAAGCTTGTTTTCTACTGCTCCAGAGACTAGAGCAATGGATGCAAGCTCCAGGATCAGAGAGTCCACTTCAACATTAGGAAGAACTTTCTGACAGTAAGAGCTGTTCGGCAGTGGAACACACTCCCTCAGAGCTTGGTGGGGTCTCCTTCCTTGAAGGTCTTTAAACAGAGGCTGGATGGCCATCTTTCAGGGATGCTTTGATTGTGATTTCCTGCATGGCAGGGGGTTGGACTGGATGGCCTTGTGGTCTCCTCCAACTCTACAATTGTATGATTCTATGATTAAGTCTTTGGAACTGTCATTAAGAAGAAGTATAAGAAAATAACCCATCAATGGGTCCCTCGAATTCACTGCTGAATCTGATACCATCTCGCCACTAAGCATTGGCTGCCACATCTTTGATAATACTGATCGAGGACGTTGTTCTGGTGGAACAGCAACTGGTCTTGGAGATCCCACAAGTGGGCCACTCTGACCCAGGTCAACCTTTCATTAAACACCCATCAGATTCCACCACACCTCTACAGTGTGCTCAGCCATCACTGAGGCAGCTTCTCCACTCGCTGAGACCCCCGACTCCTTCTCCACATCAGCTAGAAGTCATCACCAGGACTGATGTTCATGTGATACCGATTGCACTCAAGACCGATGTTCCAGTTTTAACTACTCTCAATACTGGCCCTCCCAGTCTAGACTTTGATCCTAATCTCCTCAATCTCTATCTTCCTAATCCAGACACTCTTGATCCCAAAGATCTCAATCCTGAAGATCTAGGTCCTGATCATCTTGGTCCTGTGCATCCCAGACTCCTTGGCCCCAACAGCGACGCCGGCTTCAGTCCCGACATCTTTGGTCCTGCTCACAGTCACAAGATTCTCAATCCTGCTTGCAAGCCCCTGGACTTCAATCAGCCTTGACATCGCTCTGTACATATTTGGGTGGCAGAAGAATTGTTGGACTCCCATTCCTCTACAGCTAGTGCTTATTTCTATGAGCCACCATGGATGGATCACCACAGACCTTATCTGCCTTACCTGAACACATGGTATTACTACTTACAGCCCTATCAGGCACCATCGGGACCAGGCTTACCAATACTGACATCACTCTCTTGATCGCCAAACCATTGTCAACATCAGGACCAACCTCATTCCCCATGATGCCAAGCCCAGTATATCAACCACTAAAAGGGAAGCCAACCCCTCAACAGTATCAGCCCAACTGCAACAACCTATCATGGCCACTCCCATTGCAGCTCAAAGTGTGCACAATCCACCACCACATTGAATCCGGCCCACAGCGTGGTCCCTCACCAATTATGCCATGGCACTCCACTGTTGTGGGAATCATCTGTGGACAGACAAGAGGCCCAGGATGACATGGCAGCACGTTCGCCCTCCCCCCGACATCTTCCACTCCAGAAGAAGTCAGCAATACCTCTCCGATTTCTCCCTTAGAAAATCTCCACCCCTACACTGATCTAATCCTCCATCTAAGCTAAGTCCCTTCTGCTAGAGATCAAGCAGCAGCCTCTTCATCTTTGCATCCTATTTTTCAAAGGGTGGAAGTGCCAGGAGGTACACCTGCCATGCTTCCTCTCATCTTTGTTAAGGAAAATGCAACATGGGACATACAGTGAAAGAAATAAAATATGTATGTGAAAGTCACAATGACTAAGCAAGAGCAATTATGGGGCTACACAGGTGAAACTGCTAATGTAATCTAGAAGTCCTGAGAGCCAAGGACAGAGGTACTGAATGCAGATTGGAAACACCTGAGAATCATTAAGTGTACAAGGTGAAATGTTGAAATACATGGGTTGGTCTTAAGTATGGATGGAACTATGTGGACCAATCAGAATGGAAGTACACACCCACTGGGTGGAAACTAACTAGTGGGTGGTGATAAACAATGGCTATAAAATTGCAATGTTTGCCAATGTACTGTTGTTGAGTAGAGGTGGAGTAGTTTGGAGATATTGTGGAGTAGTGTGTAGAGATTGTGATTTGTTGACCATATACTATATTTATATAGAAGAATAAAGTAGGTTTTATATAAAACTACTGAGTTGCCTGAGTGAATCCTGGAGACGTTTTGGAGACACCTGGAGAAGAGTGAGAAGGCTTGGAGAGTTTGTCAGGATCTTCAGCCTATTCTCTGAAACTCTGCTGCTTTGAAGGAAAGCATTAACCACTGATCTAAGCTGGTTGGCTCTGCTGCATAACAAGGTGGTGAGTTTGAGCCAGAGGTGAAGGGCTACAACTCCCATCATCCCTTGACCCTTCAAGAGGTAGTAAATGGTTTTGCCAAACCATCATCCATGCCTCCTACTTCCAAATGGCTTGAAGGGCTCCATAAGATCCAGCCCAAAGGTACCTTTTTTCTATCTAACCATCTGGCTTTGAATTCTATCATTGTAGAAGCAGCACAACCAAAATCAACAAAGAGGGCCATCACCTTGACCTGCAAATTCTTCTCATCAGCTGCTCTGGTCATTTATGTGGCAAATTACAAGGCGTGCATGGCTGGTTACCAGCAATTTCTGTGGAGGAAGGCTGTACTCTTTCTACAGTATCTCTCTGATAACCACAAAAACATCACTGTCTTGTTCCAAGAAGAAGCTGGAACATTGTCTAGCTGCATGCCAAATTAGCATAGCCAGACATGCAGCTGACTGTGTGGCAAAGTCACACAGGCCACTCCCATTGGCCTCCAGCGCTATGCCTGATTATGACTGGCGAGACTAGCAGAGGACACACGTCAGAGGAAGGCCTGTTCAGTTCTAAGACAATGGGGCAATGGGCACTCTATTCAAAGCCAGGACCATCACTAAGAAAATGGGGTTTGGTCAGCCTACTCATCAACCCAGGACTTACTGGTGGAAATCACATGTCTCTTCCTTTTCAGGGTCACAGTCCCCTTTCTGTCAAGCCTGGCACATTCCTAGAGCGATGCTTCCTCATTGTTCATCTTGCCAGCCATGCTACCAACCTGCCATACCACATAGCAAGGTGTATCCTACTATCAAACAGCAGCTTTGACTTTCCCTCCCTGCCTTTCTACCTCCCTTTATCTTTGTGCCACCACCTTACCACCAATGCCACACCATCTAAAGCTCATCATCTGCCAGCCTGGGGCGCCATTTGCCACAATGCCTGGGTCCTCACTATCATCCTATCTGGCTATGAGGTCTAGTTCACCCACTTGCCTCCCTCTGGGCTTTTCCGGTTCACACCTTCTTCCCCTGTTCTAGAGCAAGAAGTCACCACCCTCCTGAGGAAAGGTGGCATCTAACAGCTACCTTGGCATGCCTCCCTCACTGGCTTCTTTCCCACTATTTCACCATCTTGAAAAAAGATAGCATCCTTAGTCAAATCATGGACTTGCAAGGAATTAATCAATACATCTGCCCAAAAAGGTTTTGTATGGTTACCTTAACCATAGTTCTCTCCTTCCTCATACCCGGCCATCGGTTCACATTACTTGACCTGCTGGGCACATACTTCCACATCTGCATTCACCCACAACACAAGAAGTTTTTGAGGTTCACGGTGGGGCACAGGCTGTACCAATACAAGGTACCAGGGCCAGTTTAAGGAAATTTGGAGCCCCCTGCAACACTTTATTTTGAGGGTCCCATATGTTTATCTCAGGTCAATGTAATCTAACCTATTCACAGTACAGGATATTCAAATTATTACATAATTTGCCACCTAAAATAATTAAAATAATTTAGTTTAAAAATAATTTAGTTTAAAAAACTGTATTATAGGCACTAATGTCATACTGGTGTAGATTTCCTCAGCCAAGCAGAATACAAACATATTACAAAACACTCTAATGCAACTCTCTCCTAATATTTAAAGTAGATAATTTCTATTAAACAAATCTCAAAAGACTAGCCTATTCACACTAAATCAAAATTACAAAACACTAGTTTCAGTATGCAGAATTTGAAGACAAGAAAAGAAAGACTGAGTCCATCATAGTATATTTAATGCATTTTGTCCTTTCTTACTTATGTTGTAAATCTTATGTTGTAAATTATGAATTACAAAGTATAGCCTGAATTATTCTTTTAAAATTATTTTAACCAGTTTACATAAAATTTGTATCAAATAATTTAAAATAACAACATTTTTAAAATGGACTTTTCTTCTCTAGCTTCTTGGAATTAAAAAAAATACTCATTTAAATCTTAACTTTTCTTGGGTTTTGAGCAGCAAATACCTTCAATAACTTCCCAATATCTAAGGAGCATGCTATCTGCCTTTCCACAGCTATTATAGAAAGGCCTCTTAGTCCAGGTCCTCCTTAGTTGTTGACTGGGCAGTTTGAATGTCCCTCTCCCTTTTATAGCTCTTGTTGTAATATACTCGTGTAGGAATTCTTTTGTCTTTTAGTCTCTGGCAAAGAGTCAAGACAAGATTATCACACTACACTGTTGTAGCACTACAACATGTAGCACTTACATCCTGGGATTTGTAGTTTAGAGAGGGGTATTTTGCATTCTCAGCCAGAGAGCTCTTAGGCCTCACTAAACTACAAACTCCAGAATTCCACAGGAGGCAGCCAGAGCAGTTAAAGTGAAATAATAGCACTATAACAGTGTAGTGTGATAAAAAAGATTATGAAGATCTTAAAGTACCTGCCAGCTGCTTTGGTGAGTTAATTAGGTTTTAGTTAACTAATTTGGTACTCCATTTTATTTGAAAAGCAATTGACTATTTTTGAATATTTCTCTGCTTCATTCTTGAACAAATATACACAGTTGGAAACTGGAGATGATTTAGTTCTGTTGTCTGGGTTGAAGGTTGGCCTTATTCACCCCACCTAGACCACTTGGCAAACCCACTGATCTGGCATTAAATATGTTTAAAGGAAACTTAGGGTGGGGAGACCTCTTCTTTATAAGTGAAAAGGCCTAAACGCTCACATTTCTAGGCTAAGAGTTTTAAAATAACAAATAGTAAACCCTTGTAATGCATGGGAGCACACAGCTCCGTTAGCGCCTCCTCTGTCCTCTCAGGGGCCACTGCCAAGAGGGCTTCCCTTCCCACCAGCATTGGGCTTCTCTCTCTGCTCCCTCAGGTGGCCCTCCAGCCTCCTCCACCTCAGCTTCTCCACCCATCAGGCACTCTTGCCCCTCACCACCACTCTCGGAGTTTTCCTACCTCTTTCCTCAGGCGGTCCTGACACTCCAGGAGAAACAGGTCCCCAGACTTTGTGCATCTGTCTCCATCTCTCCCCCTTTGGGAAATGCAGCCTCTCCCAGTGCTTTTCCTTTCCTCTTCCTTTTCAAAGCACAACCTTTGCTCTCACTGGACAAGAAGGTGTCAGAGGGAGGGGCGGGGGTGAAGGTGCTTCCCTGCCCTGCTGCTGCCCCTCCCACAGTGGATACCCCCTTCTGCGGCTGGTCGGTACCCAATGCGGCAAGGGTCAGAAGCCTTCCTACTTATAATATTTTGCAGGAGGAGGGTTACAATACCCCCCCACAATGATGCCCCCCCAACAGTGGGGGCCCCTGTGGCTTCAGGTGCTGCAGGGCCCTTAAACTGGCCCTGCAAGGTACTCCTGTTTGGACTTTCCACTGCCCCTCATGTCTTCACCATCTCTCATCTCCATACCAAGGGATTAAGAATATTTCCCTACTTCAATGACTGCCTAACCCTTCTATCTGGCCTTGGCCTATGACTGAATGTTGACAAATCTCACCTCCTTCCCACTCAGATTTTGGCAGTCACAGGAGCCATCTTAGACTCCACGTCTGCTCAGGCTTTCTTCCCCTGGAACCGAGTGCTAATCTTACGAGACCTCGTCTTGCAAATCCTCCACTTACAGATGTCCCAGTAAGGCTAATCATGCAACTGCTCAGCCTCTTTGCTTCTACCACAATGGGACTCTCCCAAACCAGGCTCAGGATCGGCTGTCAGGGGATGATAGGACATGCAATCCCCAGCAGAAGCCCAAAAATTATTTCAGCAGACTCAGTAGCAACCCTTTCCCAAGAATACTCACACACAGAGTGTTTGACGTCCAAATAAGCAGGAGACACTTTATCTTCAAACTCAAACAGTTGCAATATATACATATATTTACAATTCAAGGAGAAACTGCTTCACCAGGCCTCAGCATTCACAGGAAGAAGAGAAGTGAGCTCTGCTCTGAGCCCTCCCATAGGCACAGTCACAGGGCATTGGCTTACTCAATCACATGATCTGACACACCAATAAGAACCCTCCTTCTGTAGCTAAGGGAGACTAGGCAGTTCATGGAGTCAGCCATTATGACTCAGCATGACTCTGCAGTTTGTTTGGCCATTTTAAAATGGAGTTCAGTCTCTTAACTCCTAACAGTCTCCTCCAAAACGATCAAACTACTGCGCAGGACACGTTATCGTAACATAACATCATTAACATTGTTGGACATCAGTCGTCTGTTGGGTGACCTTTCTCTTTTGACACTTTTCGCTTTACACACTAGTGACAAGGCCGAGCCTCTTTGCCAACTCCTCATGGCTTCCTGTGGGAAGGGCTTTTGTGAGCAGGTCTGCAACATTGTCCTCAGATGGACAGTACCTCACACACAAGACACCTTCTTGTATTAACTGCCTCACATTTTGGTAGCGTATCGCAATGTATTTTGTCCTACATTTTGTCCTACAAATGTCCTACATTTGTCCTATGCTTCTGCCATCGCTATGCAGGCTTGTGATTCCTCGTGCACCTCAACAGGCATTTGGCATGGCTCCCCAAGGCCTGTAAGCATCTGCCTTACCTATTGTACCTCACTTGCCATCTCAGTCAAGGCTGCAAATTCAGCTTCAGTGGTACTAATGGCCACACAGTTCTGCTTTCTTGATCTCCACACTGTGGGGCTGTCTGCATACCCGACCACCATCCCAGTCACTGACTTCCTGTCTGAAGTCTCAGCAGCAAAAGAGCTGTCCACATAGCACTCCAGGGTCACCTGACTTCCTGTCAGCTTCAAACACATGTCTCTGGTCCCTTTGAGAAATCTAACTATCCTCTTCAGGGCTTCCCAATCTGCCTTCCTTGGCTTGGAGACTCTTCTGCTGAGCACCCCAGCTGTAAAACTGATGTCAGGCCTTGTATTGTTTGCAATAAACAACAGATTGCCTACCACTGAGTGGTACAAATCAGGCCTTTCAAATTCCTGTTCTGCCTCCAAGTTCACAAAATCAGTGGTCATTGGTGTCCTGACCACTTTGGCCTCACTTAATCCACACTTGACCACAAGACTGTCAATTTTCTTCTTCTGATGTAGGAAAAATTCTCCAAGACCGGTTCTTTCTACCTCTACTCCTAGATAACATCTCAGGCTGCCTAAGTCCTTCAACTTGAACCAGCTTTCAAACTCCACCTGCACTTTCTTGACATCACTGGCACTCTTTGTCGCCACACAAAGGTTGTCCACATAGACAACTAGCATGACAGCACTATCAACTTCCCCTTTGGTGTATACACAGGCGTCTGCGACACTCCTTGGACTTTGTCAGACGTCAATCTGTAGCTCAAGCAGGCTCATCCCCGTTGCGCGGCTGCTGCGTGGCAGGGGGCCGTTTTGGATGACGCTGTCCCCGCGCCGATACTGTTGCAGAAGAGCTGGGAGGCTGCAGCACTATATTTGACGATTTTCTAATCACGGTCAAGTTCCATGATTAGAAAATCGCCAAATATAGTGCTGAGGCCTCCCAGCTCTTCCGCAACAATATTGGTGCGGGGACAGCATCATCCGAAACAGCTCCCCTGCTGCGCAACAGCCTCGCAACGGGGATGAGCCTGCTTGCGCTACAGATCAACGTCCGAAAAAATCCCTTGTGTAACCTAGTGACACCAAAACTTGGTGTATGCCCTTGTTCCAGCAACGTGCACTTTGTTTCAAGCCATAGAGTGCTTTGCGTAACAAGTCCACCTTGCTCTCAGCTGCACTGTCATACCCTTGGGCCTGTTCCATGAACACTGTCTCTTCAAGATCAGCATTCAGGTATGCTGTTTCAAAGTCAAAGTGTTGCACAACCATCTGCCTCTTGGCTGCTACAGCTAACACTATCCTAAGACTTTCTGGCTTTGCTGTGGGCGAAAAGGTTTTGTCAAAATTGGTGTAGCACTCCTGCGAAAAGCCTTTCGCAGTTGTTTTCCTTCTCTAGACCACCGTCTCACAGTTCCTTCCCCCCTCTCCTTTCCTTCTTCTGCTCAAAATGCCTCTAATTAACAGAATACCTTTGCTGATCAACCATTTTCACTCAACCAACATATTGTTAATTCCTATTGCTTGCTGGAAGTGCAGATGCCACCAAAGACTCTGCTGAGAGACATGAGCTAAAATGGGTGTGGGCAAAGTGCAGCCTCCCCAAGGCTATTTTTGCAATCCTCACCTTCTCCAGATTTTTGGGACTGCCCTTTTCTGGACCAAAAGGGGGAGATTGCTTCTGCTTGAAAGCTTACAGGAGAGGCAAGTTATCTTTTGTAAGGGTTACCAGGGTCCCCTGCACTATATTAGACATAATATAGAACATAGGCTGAGATATTGTATTGGTGTAGCTATTTCTCTGTAGTTACATCTCCCAATGCTACCCCCCAACCCCCTACTTTTTAAGTAGTACAATGGCCATTTTTGTGTTGCTGGAGAGTAAACGGATGAGCAAGGATGGTCTTTCAGCCATGTCCATTTGGGGATCATTTTTATCAGGCCATATAGCCCCACAGACAGTCTCAGAGATAGAAAATTGTGCCTTCTGACCTGACACCATTGCCCACCCCCAGCTAGAGCAAGGGTATCATAAGTCACACCCTGGACAACTCGGAGAAGGAGGGAGATTACCAGTTCTTAATAGTGGAGCTGTCTCTAAGTCTGAGGAGATGAGAACTGGAGCAATGGGGGAACCCCAGCATAAGATGGAAAATACTGAAGATGGCACACCCCCATCCTTTGTTGAACAGTGAAGAAAGAAGCACCAGGCCTGCCAATGTTTATATCTAAGACACTACAGTTGTCCCTTAACATTCGTGGGGGTTAGGTTCAGCAGACCACCACGAATGTGAAAATTCTGCAAATAATGACAGCCCCCCTCCCTCCTGAAGAGACCTCGGGGCCTCCGGAGTCCCCATCATTGCTTCCCCCTGCCTCCCCCCTGCCTCCCGAAGAGACCTTAGGGCCTCCAGAGGCCCATCATTGCTTCCCCCGCCTCCCCCTCCCTCCCGAAGAGACCTCAGGGCCTCCGGAGGATCCTTCGTTGCTTCCCCCGCCTCCCCCTCCCTCCCGAAGAGACCTCAGGGCCTCCGGAGGACCCTTCGTTGCTTCCCCCGCCTCCCGCTCCCTCCCGAAGAGACCTCAGGGCCTCCGGAGGCCCCGTCGTCACTTCCCCCCACCCTCCTCAAGTGACCACGGGCCCTCCAGAGGCCCCATCATTGCTTCCCCCTGCTTTCCCCACCCTCCCCAAGTGACCACGGGGCCTCCGGATGCCCCGTCGTCGATTCCCTCTGCCTCCCCCTGTTATGACCACATAAAGGTCCTTTTAATCAGGTAGTGTTTAAGATTTTCCAAGACAAGTGACAGGCAAAAAGGCACAGAGAGACCAAATTGGTTTTCAGTCACTATGTATGTAACATGTATTTAGACATCAGACATTAAACATTCAATTAAGTGTCAAGAGCTCTTTTCCATTCACACGCACTCTCACACAGACAGGGCCGGTTTAAGGAATTTTGGGGCCCCCTGCAATGCTTTATTTTGGGGGCCCCATATGTTTATCTCAGGTCAATGTAACCTAACCTATTCGCCGTACATGATGTTCAGATTATAGTAGGATCCCCATATCCATGGATTCATTATCCATGGGACACAAAACAGCACACCTACCATAGAGTCTTCCTAGAAAATGTGTCTCCCATAGCCCTTTTCTCGGCCCTCCAAGGCAACTCTATGGTATTTTAAATCAGAAGTCCCATTATTTTCAATGGTGTTCACTATTATTCATGGTTTTCAGAATCCATGCCCTCCCCAACCAATCCCCAGTGGATAAGAGGGGCCTACTATATTACATAATTTGCCACCAATAATTTAGTTTAAAAACTATATTATAGGCACTAACATAATATTTTTTGTTTATTAGCAATTAATGTAATGGTGTAGATTTCCTCAAAGAAAATAAAGAGTAGACTACAAGCTAAACATGAGTTAGCAATGTGGTGCAGCAGCAAAAAATGCCAGTGTGTTCTAGGCTGCATTAATAGGAGTAGTGTCTAGATCAAGGGAAGTAATAGTATCACTCCATTCTGCTTTGGTCAGACCTCACCTGGAATACCGTTTCCAGTTCTGGGCACAACAATTCAAGAAAGATACTGAGAGGGATGGTGAGAGGTCTGGAATCCATTATGCCCTATGAGGAATGGCTTAGGGAGCTGGGTATGTTTAGCCTGGAGAAGAGAAGGTTGAGAGGTGATGAGATAGCCATTTTTAAATATTTGAAGGGATGTCATACTGAGGAAGGAGCAAGCTTGTTTTCTGCTGCTCCAGAGACTAGGACACAGAGCCATGGGTTCAAACTACAGGAAAAGAGATTCCACCTGAATATTGGGAAGAACCTCCTGACAGTAAGAGCTGTTTGGAAGTGGAATACACTGCCTTGGAGTGTGGTGGAGTCTCCTTCTGTGGGTTTTTTTAAACGTAGGTTGGATGACAGATTCCATCTGTCAGGAATGCTTGGATTGTGTGTTCCTGCAGGGCAGAAGCCGATCAGATGGGGTGGCTGTTGGGGTCCCTTTCCAGCCCTATGATTCTAGGCTGCATTTAGAGCCTGGGAAAGTTACTCTTGGATTACACCTCCCAGAATCCTCTTGCCAGCACCCTTCTCAAGGTCTGGTTGCATTGTTCCTTTTCCAGCATTCTCTAGCCCAGTGGTTCTTAACCTGGGGCCCGCAATGTCCTCACAGGGGGTCCTCAAAGGCTTGAAGACTGCTTGGCCCACCTCCTCCCTGTAGTGGAGTAGCCACGTGACAGGAACCAAGGCAAAGGCTGGCTGGCTTGCCCTGCACATTGCCATTCAATTCACTCCAGCCACAAACTTGCAAGAAGAAGCAAGAGTGCCTCTGAGGGAAAGTTTAATGAATGGTGTAATTGTATTGTTGTTGTTGTTAGCTATTATTATTAGCTATTATTATTAGAGTTTTAAATCTTTAAGTCTTGGGGCAACAAAAGATATTTAAAGGGGGGCCCTGGTAAAGAAAAGGTTAAGAACCACTGCTCTAGGCCAATGCCTCTCACATAACACTAATGGGATACTGGTGTTTTAGTGACAACAATAAAACCATTGTTCCCAGTAATATTACTCCAAATTTTAATTTATATTCTTTATATTCTTCTGTTAAAAGAGCTAGAGTGTTGTAGAAGTTTCAGCATTGCCCTATGACTGTGGAGACCAGGGTTTGAATCCTTACTCAGCCATGAATACCCACTGGGTGACCTTGGGCAAGTCACACTCTCTCAGCCTCAAAGGAAGTCAAAGGCACACCCCCTTTGAACAAACCTTGCCTAGAAAACCCCATAGTAGGTTGGCCTTAGTCAGAAATGACTTGAAGGCACACGGGCAAACACACACAAATTTCTTTTGCAGGTTGAACTCAGTTGGCAGCAAGGGGAGGAAGCTGAAGAAGACCAAGGGGTGAAGGGAGGGGAGAGGAACCAAGACATGTTAAAAGCAGCTGGAAAGATGGGCTGGAGGGGATCTATGTGCAAGGAAGGAAAGGGCAGAAAGAAAGAAAGAAAGAAAGAAAGAAAGAAAGAAAGAAAGAAAGAAGCCCTTTCTGAGGGAGACAACCCTCAAATTCCCTGTCTCTCATTCACACACACACTCACCCTCTCCGACGTGCCTCTTCCTCCAGCTTCTGCCACGGAGGCCTGCTGTTTCTTTTTCACTTTCACTTTAGTTTTGGAGAGGCTGTTTTGTGTGTGTGTGTGGTTTTTTTTAAGCCAGCAGGAGGTTTTTGGAGGTGGAGGGTAAGAGGGGCTCCTCCCGGCTGTCTCTTGGCTGTCTCCTTCATCAGATTAAGGAGGCCAACACGGGGCCCTCTCTTGACCTCGGGGCCCCCTCTTGACCTCAGGGCCCCCTGCCAATGCTGATTTGGCAGACAGGTTAAACCGGCCCTGCACACAGACATACTCACATACGACCTTCTTGAATCCAGTGATCCGTGAAGGCTGGATGGTCCATTGCCGCAGGTTCAGGAGCCATGAAAGCAAAGCCGAAAATGTCCCAGCTCTTATACCTTTTTCATCTCTTTCCTTGGGAAAGGCAGGCTTTTCAGGTTAGAACAGTTCCTTAGGCAGAGCAAGGTATGTTCTTTGTTCGCAAAGAACTCCCTCAATCATGCCAACAGCTGGTATTGTCTATGTTATGCATGGTCAGCAGTCCACTGGGAAGTTCTGTTTGTACCAGACTTCCACAGGCCAAGCTGACAAGTAAAATTGTTCAAGTTCTGCTTGGTTAACATTTTCGCTTCATCTGCCAAGTCTTCCTTATTTCTCGGTCCGGCTTCGAAGATACACCTCTTAGCAATGCTTTGCGCGGCATCCATTTTATTTGGGTCTTTTAAGGCCTTGCTTCTCTAGAATCGACAGGAACCCATACATACACACAATCATACATGCAAGCATACTCTCACACCCCCGCCCTCCCCAAGTGATCACGGGGCCTCCCCCCGCTTCCCCCGGCCTCCCCTCATGGCAAACTGCGAATATGCGGAACCGCGAGTGTGGAGGCTGCGAATGTGGAGGGAGGACTGTAATTAATTAGGTCCCAGGTGTTTTTGAGATAGCTGGACATAAATCTCCCTGCAGCTCCTCCATGTCTTTGTTGTTTGCAACTACCTTATCTGATTGACTGACAGAATTCTGACTCTCTCATGTTTCTTTGACTTTGGACTGGCTAGGTTTTGAGGACTTTGTTTATTTTTGGCTCTTGCATTTGGATTGCTGACTTGTTAATGACTCTTGGACCAGCTGGCCACACTTCTGCTTCTCCCTGCATCTTGCTTAGATAAGCCATGGCTGACTTGGACTGGATTGACTATCCGACAGTTCTGACACACAAACCACCTACTTCCTTGGGTATTTTCTGATCTGTATTCAGGACAAAGAGCATTGGTCGTGTGTGTGGATCTGTGCGTGTGTGTGTACATGTGCATGTGTGTGTGTGTGTAGCCTGCAAATGTCTAGCACTGAATGAAGACTAATTTAGTTAACTTGAAAGGAAATGGTGCTGCCTAACAGCAGGAAGGAACCTCATGAGAAAGTGATGTTTGTGCTGTATTTGGAGGAAATGAACCTTAACAGAAGATAGCTCAAGGGAGGGGGAAATGTTGGAAATAAAAGTTGCCAACAAGCTGGAATTAACAATGGCATGGAGTAACAATAGGCACTAATGGAAGCAGTTTGTGGAAGGAATAGTGAATAATTGTGCCACAAAGAATGCATGGCAGGATCCCAAGGCAGACATCCAAGGAATACCAGCTGGGGCATGGACAGGGAGCTATTGGAGGGAAGAGGGAGGTTTTAATAGCATCAATAGAACAGTTGGCAACCACTTCCTTAAAGTGGTTCACAAAACAAGACAGGCTGCCAAGAGACAAATAATAATGTTACAGTAATATAAAATTCAAGGTGTCTGTATCACCACGCAGTTTTGGCTGATGGCGTTTGACTAAGGGTTTTACAAAACAGAATATTAGTAAGAAGAGCTTATTCTCTGTTGCTTTTGAATATCATTGGAGATTAGCAACTGATGGGATTCTTAAAGGAAAATCAGAAAGATGGATCTAATTACAAGATGGGTCTTCAGCTGGTATAGCTTGGGAACAAGTTAGGCAAACCTTGGCCGAAACAGAGGAGGGGGAGAAGGCAGTGGCAATGGTGGCGGCAATGGCCGCAGTGGAGTATTTCATACCCTCCAGCTGTCCTAATTTGGCAGGGACAGTCTCAATTAATTCTCTACTGTCCCACTTCCTCAGATCTTTTAAAATGTCCAGGCCTCATCTATATGGGCCAGAAATTGCCAGCTTCCTGTCGGAGTATTCTGGCAGCTGATCTGGCCTGCCTCCCCTGTTACCAGCATGAAATGGGATGGAATTCAGACTGTCCCTGCAGCTGCCACTGCTGCCTATGTCAGTGATGGCGAACCTATGACACAGCCATTTGGGCTGACACGCGGCCGTAAGCCTCCTCCCCCCGCCCACAACTTCACCACCTTCCCTAAAGTGGCAATCGGTCACCACTTTAGGGAGGGTGGAGGAAAGTGGTGGGTGGGGCTATAAATCCCCGATTGCCACTTTAGGGAGGCGGGGGGTGGAGCCTACCCGCACCTGGCCACCCCCCCAGAGGCCTGCCGTGCTTCCCCAAAGCCGCCTTGGAAAGGCTGGGTAAGGCTGCGGGCGGGCAGGCGGGAGTCTGCCCAGCCTCTCCCCGGCCCTCCTGAGGGGGCTCCAGGGCTTTGAAGCCCCGGAGCTGCCTCGGGGAGGCTGGGGAAGGAAGTGGGAGGGAGGGAGGGAGGGACTCTGCCCAGCTTCTCCCTGGCCTTCCCGAGGGGGCTCCGAGGCTTTGAAACCCTGGAGCTGCCTCTGAAAGGCCAGGGAAGGCGGTGGGCGGGAGTCTCCCTGGCCTTCCCGAGGGGGCTCCAGGGCTTTGAAACCCTGGAGCCGCCTCAGGAAGGCTGGAGAAGGTGACGGGAGGGTGAGAGGGAGTCTAGACGGCCTCTCCCCGGCCTTCCCGAAGGGGCTCTGGGGATTGAGAGCCCCGTATAGCCACTTCGGGAATGTTGGGGGGGATGGAGGGAGTGCAGCGTAGAGGCTTTTCAGCCACCCCACCCTCCCAAAGCCGCAAAAAGGCTTAGAGCGCTCAATAGTGGCTTTGGGAAGGGCGGGGGTGGCCTAAAAAGCACCTTTCCCACCAACTCCCTGCTCTCCTAGGGCTTGGCTCTCCCCCCCCCCATGGAGCCAAGACCCAGGAGAGTGGGAAGTTGAGCGCCTGGCTTGCTCAGCAAGCACTCTGTTTAAATCAGCTTCTCTCCCTTGAGTGGGAGGGAGAGAAGCTGATTTAAACGGGGTGCTTGCTGAGCAAACTGTGAATAATCAAAACCGCAAGAGTGAAAGCTGCAAATGTGGAGGGGCAACTGTATACATTTATGTTATTTAAACAATAAATATCACGGAATAATGTTTTTTCCTCAAAGTGACACACCACCCGACTTATGCTCAGTTTTTTGGCGAAGTTTGACACACCAAGCTCAAAAGGTTGCTCATCACTGCTCTAGAGTATAACTAGGGTATTAATTTGGTGTCATCTGCAAATTTGATAAGTATGCCCCTAATTCCGTCATCCAATTCATTGAAATAAAGATGTTGAATAGCACTGGGCCCAGGACAGAACCCTGTGGCACTCCACTGGTCACATCTTTCTAAGACGAAGAGGAGCCACTGCTGAGCACCCTTTAGGTTCGGCTGGTCAACCAATTACAACTCCATTTAACAGCTAACTTGTCTAGCCCACATTTTACAAGCTCACCTGCAAGAACGTCATATTTTAGACTGTGTGCCTTTGGCAAGACCCATTGTGTTCTTTGTGTGCTTGTTTTACTGTAAAGCACCATGAACATAGATAGCATTATATAAGGTAATAGTAATAGTAATACACTTCAGGATCCTGTCTAGTTCCTTCATAGCTGCCCCTCCAAGTCCTAGCCTTCTTCTGATTTCTTGACTGCAGTCTCCATTCTGATAAATGACTGAGCCAAGATACAGAAATTCATGAACTATTTCAATGACTTCACTGTCTGGAGTTATGTAAGTCATCTATGGTCATTATTTTTGATTTCTTAATGTTCAACTGTAAACTTACCATTGCACTTTCTTACTTCACACAAGCAAGCAAGCAAGCAGTCACTTCTTTATTACAATCCAGAGACCCAGCAAAATCAAATTCAAGCAATCAGTCACTTTTTTATTACAATCTAGAGACCCAGCAAAATCAAATTCAAAACATATTTAATAAATTAAGAGCACAATGAATAATTGGTCAATTCATGCAAACTTTCTTAATTGACTTTCTTCAGCACTCATTCTAAGTCTGCTATTTTCTGCTAGTAGTATGATGTCATCTGCATATCTTAAATGTTGATGTTCTTTCCTCCAGATCTTCGTGGTCTCTGTGAATCACACAGTTGGGTTATTCCTGCTCCTTTGCAGAGCATATGGAACCTTCTGGTATCGCTAGACAGAATGTGCATAGATACATTTTTGATGGTAACTCCGCCCACACTAATGGCCCCTTAAAAGGCGCTCCCGCCTAATTCCCCTCAGTTCCTGAGGGTTCCTGAGCAGCTTCAAAGGAACCTTCATTCGCTATTTGACTCTTTTGCTTTCGGTATCTCGACTCAGACTGCTTTTCTGACAATGATTTCTCTACCTGGATTGAGTTTTGGCTATTTGGTGATTTTTCGGCTTCACTTGGCTTTTTCGACGACGAGTTTCTCAACTCCTTTGGCTTCAGTAACGATCTCTGTCTCTGGCTTGACTCAGACTGCCCTCGACTACATCTTGCTTCATCCTCATTATGGCCTCAAAAACCGGCTTCAAGAGGTGTGTTGTGTGTCAGGCCAAACTACCCAGCTCTGATGGCCATTCCCATTGTCTCATCTGCCTGGGTGAAGCACACAATATTGATGTGTGCGTGCATTGTTAAGGCATTCACGCCTCAGGCGAGGAAGCATCGCTCTTCTTGGTTGAAGTCCTTTTTATATGAGAAGGCCCTCATCCTTTTCACCTCTTCAACTCCTGTTGTGGGACTGGTGATGTCTCCTCAGCAACGGGGAAGATCCCCCTCGTCTCGATCTCCACAATCGCCACGGGCCAAACGTCGCCACTCTCGAAGCCCTTCTCGGAGGCAATCTGTGGCATCGGATCCTGAGGCTGTGCTGCACTTGTACAAGCATGCCGCCAGGCCAACCCCGGCTGGGGATTGAGCCTCTTCGGATTTGGCGGCTGCCGGGTCCGAGGTTTGCCCTCGGGACAGACTGGGCTCCAGGGAAGGAGGTTGGGACCAAGAGCCGTCAGCATCTTCGAAGGGCAAAGCCCCTTAAGAGGAAGAAGGCCAAACGGTCTCATACTGAGGAGAAACAGAAGGAGGCATCATGGGATTGAGAGCCTATGGTACTGGTTGCTCCGACCCCGTCTACGTCTGGGCATAAGCCTCCATCACAGCCTCAGCCCTCACCTCGGGACCGAGGCATCGACACCGAGCAACTACACTGCAGGGCTCCCATCCCAACTCCTTCGCTGGAGATTGTCGAAGTGGAGGTGGGTTCGTCTGAGGAGACTGAGGGTGCCCCACGGGTTCATGGCCCCTCTCCAGCCCTGCTTATCTCCAGATCAGAGTTACTCAGGGACTCCTCCACTGTGGCCAGAGGGCATGAGGACAAGCCCCAGCCTTCCACCTCCAGGATTCAAGAGGATGAACCAGCATACGGTACCTATGACCTGGCTAGGTCCGTTTTCACCACGCCGTTGACTCTACAGCAGACTACTGATGTGGCCGCGGAACGTGTATTTCACCTCACCACTGAAGCTGCAACCCTTCATACCCTGGCCTTGCCCCTGCCACGTATATCCTTTCATGGACAGGATAAAGACTCACTCCTTGCCCAGGAGCCGTTCAGGCCGATGCTTAAGGACATGGGCTGCCAGGTGTCCCTGTTCAGGCCCCTGCCTCCACTGCCTCCCACTCCGCTGCCTCGTACGTCATCCCTCCATGACCGATGTTGGACTCCGTCTCCGTCGTCTGACTCCTCGGCTTCCTCTGAGTCTTCTGAGGATTATCAAACTTATGTACCGTCCCCGCAGCCTGATCTCCTGGACAAAGACTCCTCTTCGCCAACGGACAATGTCCGCTCCTTTGCAGAGCAAGTGGTCTGGATGTCCCACGCGTTGGACCTGAAGATCACCGAAAAGGAGTCGGAGCCTATCGACCCAATCTACCAATGGATCAAGTCGAAGGCTCCTCCGACCGCGCGCACATCCCAGTCTTGCCATCCCTCTTGAAGTTGACGCAGAACTCATGGGAAAATCCATCCTCCATCCCGTCAACTTCTAAGAGGATTGACAGGCTGTACCATGTAGCTGGGGATGGTATCGACTGGCTGCAGGAGCACCCAAGGCCCATCTCGGTCATTGTGGAGGCAGCCCAACCCAGGAGACAGTGACGTGCGCAGTCCACTCCCTCCGATGCTGAGGGCAGGAAGCTGGACATAATTGGCAAGAAGCTATACTCCGCTGCTGGACTCAGCTTCCGCATTGCCAATTACTCGGCCTGCATGGGTGCGTACCAGCAGGTATTGTGGGAGAGATTGATGCCACTCATCCAGGACTTGCCAGATGAACAGAGGAGACTCGCTAAGGCCATTCAAGTGGAGGCCCAGCTACTGGCAGGGCAGCAGATGAACTCAGCGAGGCACGTCGCTGACTGTGCCACCAAGACAGTGGCAGGATCGATCGCCCTGCGGCGCCATGCTTGATTTCAATCGTCTGGGCTTTCCACTCAAGCCGCTGCAACCATTGAGGACATGCCGTTTGATAGCTCCGGTCTCTTCAATGCGTCGACAGACGAAAAGCTGGAGTTTACACAGAAGATGAGGACCACCGCACGGAAGTACGGTATGCCATTGGCCTCATCTTCTGCCTATCGCCCCAGACACTGCTCGGGCTGGCATGCCTCCTTCTACAGCCAGTCCTTTAGGCGAGGTGGCACGCCTCAGTCATCCAGGCGATCTCAGTTCCAGTAGCCAATATCCTCCACCTCCTCAGTGAGGAGCCAGGGGTCTGCCTCCCGGTACCATCTGCCTTCAAAACAGAGATCCAAGGATCAAGACAGAAGGAGGGTTTGAGTCACAGGTCCTCATTATGATGTTTACCTTTTCTTTTAGAGCCCCTTGTTTGGAGACTGCCTGTCATCATTCCAGGATGCCTGGTCCTCGATAACATTGGATCGTTGGGTACTTCAAATTGTACAACACGGCTACTGGATCGAATTCGATGAACTGCCTCCAACGTGTTGGATCTGCACCACTCCGCCCTCCCCTCCCCTCATCGAGGAGGTTCAGACCCTACTTCAAAAAGGGGCCATCGAACCAGTGGGCGCCGAACATCGTCACCTGTGCTTCTTTTTGAACTTCCTTGTACCGAAGAAGGATGGTGGTCTGCATCCTATCCTCGACCTCAGGGGAGTGAACTGGTACATCATTCCGAAGAAATTCAGGATGACCACCCTTGCTGTTATCCTCCCTCTCCTTCAATGTGGGGACTGGTTTGCGTCCATAGATCTCAAGGACGCCTATTTCCACATAGGAATCCATCCTGCCCACAGGAGGTTTCTAGCGTTTCAGATCGGAGACAAAGCCTACCAGTTCCGCATCGTACCATTTGGACTCTCCACGGGACTGAGGGTGTTCACGAAATGCATGGCGGCAGTGATGGCCTTTCTTCGACAGCATGGGGTCATCATCTTCCCGTACATAGACGATTGGCAGCTTGTGGCAAATTCGAGGTTTCAGCTCGAGAAGAACATCGCTTTTACCCTAGATGTGCTACACACACTGGGACTTGTTGTCAACATGGAGAAATCCCAGCTGAACCCTGCTCAGTTGATCCAGTTCATTGGGACTCAACTGGACTCGATCTCTGCAGCAGCGTACCTTCCCGAGGATCGGTTCGACACCTTACGATCCCTGATTCACGGCTGCCGAAGTTCACATCGGGTTCGAGTGCATGACATGCAAGTCCTCCTCGGACACATGACAGCCACTACATCAGATACTCGTCTGGCCAGACTTCAGTTCCAAACGCTCCAGCACTGGTTCCTGAATGTCTTCGACCACCTAAGGGATCCACCAGGGAAAATTCTGACGATGCCCTGCTCTGTCCAACGTTCCCTGGATTGGTGGCTGGTTCCAACCAACGTCCTCTCAGGCCTTCCCTTCAACCCTCCTCAACCAGACATCTCCCTCACGACAGATGCGTCACTACAGGGTTGGGGAGCCCATCTAGGATGCTACAGTATCCAGAGTTCCTGGAGCAAGGAAGAAGGGACGCTACACATCAACGTGCTGGAGCTCCTTTCAGTTCAGAAGGCTCTTTGGGCCTTTGAAGTTTTGGTCTGGAACAACACCTCCATGATGTTCTACCTCAACAAGCTAGGCGGTACCAGGTCACCTCAACTCCTCAAGCTCACTCTGCAGATTTGGGACTGGTGTGTAGAGAGGAACATCCTCTTTCAGTCCATCCATCTCCTGGGGGAGGAGAATATTCTTGCAGACGGACTGAGCCGTTCCAACTCCAACGTCCACGTCTTTCGTCAATGCGGGACTCTACTGATAGACCTCTTCGTGACCGCCGAGAACACGCAGTGCGACCAGTTCTGCTCCAGAACATGGCACAGAGACTCCAGAGGGGACGCCTTCCTATTCCAATGGAACGGGCCATTCCTGTACCTCTTCCCTCCAATCCTGCTGCTGACAAGGGTAGTAGCCAGGCTTCATCAGGACCGATCAAATGCAATCCTCATCACGCCGTGGTGGCCCCGACAACCGTGGTTCGCACCACTGCTACTTCTCTCCAGGAGGCGCTTTCTCTACCTCCCGGACCGACCAGATCTGCTCATCATCCAGCAAGGCAGGGTCAGGCACCCCGATCTCGACACGCTTAATCTGACGGCCTGGAGGATCAAGCCGTGAGCCCAAGGCCGCCACAGGCCATCCCAGTCTCCGCTCTCCCCCGAGAGGTTCAGACAGTTATCAACGCTGCTAGGAAGCCCTCCATTTGAAAAGCTTACCTCTATAAGTGGAGCCACTTTGAAAAGTTCCTAGCAGACCAGGGATCGGATCCTCAATCCTGTTTGGTACCGATGATCCTTCAATTCCTCCTCCATCTGTTGGAAGCAGGGCTCTCGGTTTCATCCCTGAGAGGCTACCTGACAGCTATCTCTGTCGAATTCCAGGCTCAGAATCAACCATCCCCTTCCAGCACCTGATGGTGAAGAGGTTCCTGAAGGGATATGTCAACCTCCATCCTCAAGTCCTTGATCCCACTCCAACCTGGAGCCTCAAACTCATCCTCTCTCAATTGGCGAGACGACCCTTTGAACCTATGGCCTCGACCGACCTCTGGCTACTGACTTGGAAGACTGCCTTCCTGGTTGCCATCACTTCTGCTCATCGAGCTGGAGAACTGTGTGCTCTTCGGTCGGATCCGCCATATACCTGCTTCCACAAGCATAAGGTGGTATTGAGACCAGACATTTCCTTTCTTCCCAAAGTGGTCTCCAGTTTCCACCTTAACCAACCTATCATTCTGCCTGCCCTAATGCAGGACCCAAAGGACGATTTCAAGCGTATTCTCCATCCATGGACGTATGGAGGGCACTCTCATTCTACATACGACGGACTGTTCTGTTTCGACAATCGCTTCAGCTCTTCGTCTCCTATGCTGACTCGAAGCGAGGTGCGCTGATCTCGTTGCAGCGTCTCTCGAAGTGGGTGACGTCGACCATCGCTCTCTGCTATGAACTGGCCAAGAAGCTGCTGCCTCCACGGGTTCATGGATATTCTACAAGAGCTGTCTCCACTTCGACTACGTTCCTCTCTGGGGTGCCCCTAGAGGATGTCTGCTGTGCTGCAATCTGGTCTTCACCATTGATGTTCATCTCACATTACAGACTGGACACTCGTTTGAGGAACAAGGCTGCATTTGGGAGGGCAGTGCTTCTGTCCTCCATCCAATAAGTGAGTGAACTCTATGTTGAACTATTTATTTTAATGCATTACTGAATTACTTGATGTTTAAAGAATGTGCTGTTTTTAAAAAAATCCCTTTCTTGGTTGATTGGGAGGTAGTCCTCATCTACATGTACAGGACATACCCTCCTCCAGTGGGGAAGCTTGCCAGTCTACCCAACTGTGTGATTCACAAAGACCACGAAGAAGATGGACAGGTTGCTTACCTGTGACCATAGATCTTCGAGTGGTCTTCTGTGAATTCACACAGACCCACCCATACTCCCGTCTATGTCCTGCTACTGCATATGTGCTTAATGTTCCTGATGCTGCTGATTGCGGCGTCATTCAAGGAACTGAGGGGAATTAGGCAGGAGGGCCTTTTAAGGAACTGTTAGTGTGGGCGGAGTTACTGCCAAAAGTGTACCTATGCACATTCTGCCTAGCGATACCAGAAGGTTCCATATGCTCTGCGCAGGCACAGGAATAACCCAACTGTGTGAATTCACAGAAGACCACTCGAAGATCTATGGTTACAGGTAAGCAACCTGTCCTTTTCATGCCTCCTTCCGCTGAGTTTTACCTTGCTTTATGCTTTATATGTTCTCCGTACAAATTAAACAGATAAGTTGATAAAATACAGCCTTGTCTGACCCCCTTGCCAATTGGAAATCATTCTCTTTCTCCATATTCTGTCTTGATGATAGCCTCTTGCCTTGAGTACAGATTATGCATCAGGAAAATAAAATGTTGTGGCACACTCCTTTTGTTAAGAGCAATCCATAGTTTTTCATGATCTACACAAGCAAAGGCTTTGCTATACAGCAGGACCCCCACATCCACAGAGGATTGGTTCCGGGACCGACCGCGGATGGTGAAATCCATGGATAATAGCGAATACCGCTGCTACTGCATTAGAACCCTCCTCCTGCCCACCGTGCTGCAACACCCCTGTGAGTTTGCTTCCTCCCTCCCTTCCCCATCCACCTGCTGTGATGGAACCCTCCTCCCACCTACCTGAACCCTCCGCCCACCCACCTGTTGGACCAGACACCCGTGCAAGTTTGCCTTCTCCTTATCAGAACCCTCCTCCTGCCCCTGCAAGGTCGCCTCCTCCCTCCCCCCACCCACTGTGATGGAACCCTCCACCCGCCTGCCTCCTCCACCCTACCCTGCCCACCAGCTCCACCACATCAGAATCCCCTTGGCAAGGTTGCCTCCTCCCTCCTTCCCCCACCCACCTGCCTGCTGCAACCCCCCCCATGAGCTCACTTCCTCCCTCCTTCCCTGCTTCTCTCCCACCCCACCATCACCATCCATGGATAATTGAATCTGCAGATGGCGAATCAGTGGATGCTGGGGTGCTACTGTACTCTATAAAGCACAGGCTGATTTTGTTCTGAAATTCTTTGGTGTGCTCTATTATCAAACATGTGTTTGCAATATGATCCCTAGTGCTTTTTCCTTTCCTAAATCTAGCTTGGACATCTGGTATTTCTCATGTCATATATGATAAGTATTTGAAGGGGTGTCACGTTGAGAATGGAGAAGACTTGCTTTCTGCTGCTCCAGAGACTGGAACACAGAGCAATGGATGCAAGCTCCAGGAACAGAGATTCCACCTCAACATTAGGAGGAACTTTTTGACAGTAAGAGCTGTTCGGCATTGGAACTCACTTCTTCGGAGCGTGGTGGGGTCTCCTTCCTTGGAGGTCTTCAAACAGAGGCTGGATGGCCATCTGTCGGGGATGCTTTGATCGTGATTTCCTGCGTGGCAAGGGGTTGGACTGGATGGCCCTCGTGGTCTCTTCCAACTCTGCAATTCTATGATTCTATGATAAATCTTTGTTGTAGAATCTTGAGCATCACTGTGCTTGTTTGGGAGATCAATGCAATGGTCTTTTCATTACTGCAATCCCTAGTCTTCCTTTTGTTGGTGATTGGAATGAACATTGAGGGTTTCTAATCTGTCGACCATTGTTTTGTTTTCCATATGTATTGTCAGATTTTAGTTAGAGCTAAAGTAGGTCCTGTCTCTGTAGCTTGAAGCAGCTCTAAGGTCTGTAATCTGTTCTTGGTGATTTATTTCTCCCAAATGCTCTGAATGCAGCTTCTACTTCACTTTCTGGTTTTTCCTTGAATTAATCTGCCACCCTGTCATCTTTTTTATATCGTTCTTCCATGTATTGTTTTCATCATCTTTTTTATTTTTACTTGGTCATGTAATATGTTTCCCTGCTGGTCCTAGAGCAGCCCCACTCTTGGTTTAAATTTCCCGTTGATTTCTCAGATCTTGTGGAAGAGGTTGCTTGTTCTTCCTTATTTTATCCTTTTCTATTTTTCTGCCTTGATTATTATAGTAGTTCCCCTTGTCCCTGTGCACAAGTTATTGAATAGTTTCATTCAGGATTCTGATTCTATTTCAGTCACCATTTACTTTTGCTTCTCATCTGTTCCTTGAATGCTTGAGGAATTTAATCTGTCATCCATTGAGACTTCTCTTTCTTTTTGGCTGCAGATATGCATTCCTCTCTGACAATGCCTCTGGCTTCAGTCCAGAGTTCTGACTTAATTAGGCTTAATAGTGCAAATCTATTTTTTAAACATTATCTGTGGTTGGTTTAGTGTTCTTTAGCTTTATGTTAATTTTGATATTAGCAGCTCAAGGTCTGTGCCACAATCCACTCCTGGTCTTGTTTTTGCAGAAAGAATGGAGCTTCTCCATTTACTGATTTCAATTTTGTAGTCCATTTGATTTCTGTATTGGCCATTGGTTGATGCCCATATATACATTCACCTCTTTCGTTGCCTGAGGACTGTGTTTGTGATGAACAAACTGTTCCCCTTGAAAAATTTAGTCAGTCACTCTCCTGATTAATTTCTTGATTCTAGGCCAAATTTTCCTACAATCTTTGTAGAACCTTTTTTTTTTTTTGAGGGGGGTTAGTAATCTTTAGGTGCCAAGCTAACCCTACCTTGTTTACCACTGCATTTTTTAGTGAGGTTTTTGTTGTTCTTGTTGTTTTCTTCCCACACTGTCTTTATGTCAGTATGATACATTAGATCAGGTTTGGACTGTCAGAATAGTTAGAAGATGTTTTATTTTTATGCAGTGGTGTACACATTTTATGTTCTGTTTTATCTCTGTTTTTATTTTCTACAATGTATTAAGTTGCCTTTAATACTTTTTATTCTAGAAGAATGATGTAATTATTTTTTTTAAATGTAAACAAATAAATGAAGGATAAAGCTTTAGTCATCTTAGTTTAGAAAAGGTAGAACACAAAATAGAATTATGCATGGCACAGAATATGTGGAGAGGGAGGATTATCTTTCTTTCTCTTACAAACATTCTCAACCTCTTAGGCCAGTGCTACTGAAAGTGATGGTCCATGAACTGGTGCTGGCCTACCTGGTTCCAGCTGCTGGCAATTTTTGATAAAATAAATAATTGTAGCCAATGTGCACAAGCATGGTACTGATCTCTGGCACGCTAGGGAGATGAATTGCTGGTTGCCACATCAGATAGCCTGAGATGCACTGTCTTAGGCCAAAGAAAGTGTTGCTGGTGGCAGTGATGCAGCTATTGTCTCTTAGGTTCTGTTGGGGCAACCTAGGAAAAAAGGTCATATAACAAACATTGGCTATATCTTAGATGTCCACTGGTGGCGCAGTGGTTAAATGCCTGTACTGCAAGCCACCACGTCGAAAGTTCGATTCCAGCTGGCTCCAAGGTTCACTCAGCCTTCCATCCTTTCGTAGGTCGGTAAATTGAGTACCCAGCTTGTGGGGGGCAATTAGCTAACACATTGGAAACTGTTTAATGCAGTTAGATGTGTAAATAGCTATTGCTTAAAACAATTTGTAAGCCGCTCTGATAGCCTTGTGGCTGAAGAGCGGGGTATAAATAAATAAATAAATAAATAAAAGATATAAATTATAATGTGGCAGAACTGAACAATGCAAGGAGTTTGTTGAATCCAGGATGCTATGGAATAAGGCTCCATAGCAGTGGATCCTGCGGGGAGCTGAACAATGCCTGAATCTATTTTATATTCTGCCCTGTATCCAAATGTACAATAATATCAGTTTAAATAGTTTAAAACAAATATGACAGCATGTTGGAACAGTGCACAAGGATGATCTCTCACTGCTTTCCATTTGCTGACTAAAAAAAACTGACTGGAAAGACTTCCAGAATGACAAAAACTAAGGCCATCTCCAGATGGGAAAAGTCTCTGAAAGTCCCAGGTTTTGTTTTTTGATGATCCCTATGATATTTTCCTCATCCCAATGTATTTCCTGAGAGCTCCCAACATTATTCCCACTCCCCAGGTAAGTTTCCAAACTTTCCAAAATGAAATGTACAGGTAACTTGCCTGTGTGTTTCTACTGTCGCAGGCTCAGTAAATGTGGCCAACAAGTCTGACCTGGTATCATTGGCAGAATGGGTGCAGCATGTCAGTGCCACTTGGCCCCACATTGTGTCAGCACTGGAGTATATCAAAAAGACTTACAAAAGATATGCTGAGCAAAAGTGGGGTCCCGACTGGGATTTTAAGGTGGGGCAAGCAGTGCATTTGTCTACCACATTTTTGAAGAGCCAGCAACCTTCCAGAAAGGTATATCCAGTACATGAAGTAGTCTCTGTCAAGACTTAAAGGAGGAGAGTGCTGGTGGTAGGTGATTCCCTGTTGTGAGGAACAGAAGCAGTAGTCTGCAGGCCTGACAAAATGTCTCGGGAGGTATGCTGTCTCCCTGGGGCAAAAATTCAAGATGTAACAGAGAGGCTGACAAGATTTCTCAAGCCTTCTGACCATTATCCTTTCCTTTTGGTCCACGTGGAAACCAATTATACTGCAAGGTATAGCCTCCAGAAGATCACAAGGGATTATGAGGCTTTGGGTAGGAAGCTGAAGAACCTGGACGCACAAGATAGTCATTTCATCTGTCCTTCCAGTGGAAGGGCATGGCCCAGGAAGGGAGTGAAGAATAGTGGAGGTGAACAACTGGCTACTCAGATGGTGCTGCTGGGAACAATTTGGCTTCCTGGACCATGGGATGCAGTTTTAAGGAAGTGAACTTCTGGCAAGGGATGGGTTACACTTCATAGCGGTTGGCAGAAATGTTTTTGGTAAGAAGAGTCTGAAAGATCTTATCAGGAGGACTTTAAACTGAGTTGTAAGGGGGAGGCAGACACTACTCTTGAAGGCAGGAGTTCATTGAATTTAACAGATGACTTCCTCTGAAAAGCCTCTTGATGGGCTAAAGCTATAGATCTATACATTACATTATAGAATCATAGAATTGCAGAGTTGGAAGAGACCACAATGGCCATCCAGTCCAACTCCCTGCCATGCAGAAAATCATGATCAAAGCATCCCAGACAGATGGCCATTCAGCCTCTGTTTAAAGACCTCCAAGGAAGGAAATCCTACCACGCTCCGAGGGAGTGTGTTCCACTGCCAAACAGCTCTTACTGTCAAAAGGTTCCTCCTAATGTTGAGGTGGAATATCTGTTACCGGAGCTTGCATCCATTGTTCTGTGTTCTAGTCTCTGGAGCAGCAGAAAACAAGCTTGCTCCATCCTCAGTATGACATGCTATCAAATACTTAAAACAGGGCTATCATATCGTCGCTTAAGCGTCTTATTTCCAGGCTATACATACCCAGCTCCCTAAGTCTTTCCTCATAAGGCATGGTTTCCAGACCTTTCACCATTTTAGTCGCCCTCCTCTGGACACGCTCCAATTTGTCAATGTGCTTTTTGAATTGTGGTGCCCAGAACTGGACACAGTATTCTAGGGTGCCAGTTACACGACAAGTTTTGTCACGGGGCTTACCATGACTTCCTGATCCCATGTCCCTCGCTGTTTATACGATTCTTGTCACTCTTTAAGAAATCCGGGAAGATCCCGTGTGTGATGTGCCAAGCACACACGCTCACATTCAATCAATAAATTTCTTTTATTGGCAAGGATTCGTGTGTCAGGAACATGGAACAAAGCCGAAACTGAATACAGCTAGAGCAAACCCCCCAGATAAACCCCACAGCGTGAGAAAGGCCTTTAGGGAGGATAGATGCCTCCCTCTCAGGGCGGCTTGCACCTAGAAGCTATGAACTTGAGCCGCTGTGGAGAGAAGCGTTCCCAGGCCAACAAGGCGGGCTGGCCTCTCTCCAAAACTCCAGAGGCCTAGGCAAGGAAAGCAGCCTCATGTTAGGGTCCTCCATGAATTCCACTGCAAAACCCAGAATTCAGGGATGAGCCTGACATACCACCCACCTGAAGAGAAATCCCCCCTTTTTAGCCCGGCTTATCAGGAAAGCGGGCATGGAACTTTCGTAATAAGCGTGGAGCATTCACATGTTCACAACTACCCCACTTGGCATGCCCTAACAGCAAATGTTGTATTTTATCAAATATTGCAAAGCCCCCCTGTGAACCCGAGAGTCCAACACTTCAGAAATTTCAAAATGCTGGCGGTTGTCGACCATGATAGGATGGGGTGCAGGTCTTGGGACTGGATGATGACGGTCTGGAGGGCACGCCGGCTTGAACAAGCTAGAATGAAACACAGGGGGAACATTACGGTACAGTTTGGGTAGCGTCAGTTCAAGAGCCACCGGGTTTATCGCTCGGGCAATAGGAAAAGGACCTATGTACTTGGGCCCCAACTTCTTTGAAGGCTGGGGACTTTTAAGAAACTTGGTGGACAAAAAGACTAAGTCCCCTACGGCGTACTCCGGGGTGGGGTCCCGTTTTTGGTCAGCATGATGTTTGTATTGTGCTTTTGCAAAGTCCGAAACAACTTTTGGCCAGGCATCCCTAATTTTTTGAGTCCATTGGGTCACTGAAACTGGATCCTTGGAGGTCCCCTCCCCTAGTGGTAGAAGATTAAAGTCTTGCCCTGAAACAATCTTAAAAGGGGAGAAGCCAGTGCTCTGGTGAGTGGCGTTGTTATAGGCGACCTCCGCAAAAGATAAGCGGTCCACCCAGTCAGATTGTTGGAACTTCACATAACACCTCAAATATTGTTCAAGAAGCTGATTAGTACATTCACACTGCCCATCACTCTGGGGATGATGGGAACTGCTGAGCTCCAATTCGACTCCCAGAAGGTTTGTGAATGCCTTTCAGAACTGGGAAGTGAACTGAGCCTCCCGGTCAGACACTATCTTAGCAGGAATCCCATGTAGTCTGTAAGTGTGTTGAATAAACAGCCTGGCTAACTGGGAGGCTGATGAGAGTTTCCTGCAGGCCACAAAATGCGCTTGTTTCGAAAACATTTCAGTCACCACCCAAATAACAGTCTTTTTCCTATTTTCTGGCAATTCCACTATAAAATCCATGCTAATGACTTCCCAAGGCTTGGACGGGGTAGGCAAGGGCTGGAGCAAGCCTTTTGGCTTTCCTGTCCCCCTTTTTGCCATTGCACACATGGAGCACCCTTTAACATACTCCTTCACCTCCTTTCTCATCTTTGGCCACCAAAACTGTCTCCGGGCCAAATGCAAGGTTTTTACATAACCAAAAATTCCATCACTTTTAACATAATGGCATTGCTTGAGAATGGATGGCCTCATGGCCTCTGGGACATATAGGCACTCCCCCTTCCAAGCCAGGCCCTCCTGAAGGGTCACCTCCCCGGGGTGGGCCAAAAACCATGGGTCCTTGGGAAGGACCGACACCAATTGGGACAGCCATCCACCCCCATCTCCGCGGTGGGAGGGGGGCTGAGAAGCGAGCTCCGGAGTGGTCGGGGCCTCACTGGGGCCAGTGTCTACCGGTGGTGGGACGGCTTCATTGGTTGCCTTATGATCAGGCCCTGGCTCCAAAGAGGGGCTGGCATGGGCCTCCTGACGCTTGGCCTTGCTGCGTGTTAGGACTGCTAGTCCCATGTGGGAGGGGGAGAAGACTGTGTCAATGCCCTCTTTTCGTTTGTTGTCATGTTGGGGAAGTCTGGACAAAGCGTCAGCTAGGAAATTCTTTTTTCCCGGGATAAATTTCAGGGTGAATTTGAACCGGTAGAAGAAACTGGCCCACCAAAACTGTTTGGGGCTCAACCGCCTTGGGGTGGCTAAAACTTCCAAATTCTTATGATCTGTCCAAACTTCAAAGGGTTTGGAAGATCCCTCCAATAGGTGGCGCCAAGTTTCTAAGGCCAGTTTGATTGCACCCGCCTCCTTTTCCCAGACAGGCCAATTTCACTCAGTCTCATTGAATTTCTTGGACAGGTATGCACACGGCCTGAGCTCTCCCTACTCCCCCCGTTGCAACAGCACCCCTCCCATCGCTACATCTGAAGCGTCAACTTGGACTACAAAAGGTTGGGAGGGGTCGGGGTGTTTGAGAATTGGTTCAGATGTGAAGAGTTTCTTCAACTTATCAAAAGCCTGATGGCATTGGTCAGACCACACTATCTTTTGGGGAGGTTTCTCTGCCTTCCCCGTTCCCTTTCGGGGTTTCTTCCCCACCTCTTTGGTTTTTAACAGATCAGTCAGAGGGAGGGCTACCCGTCGCAAAGTCAGGGATGAAGGACCGGTAAAAGTTAGTAAATCGAAGGAGGCTCTGCAGCTGCTTCCTGGTTCTAGGGGCCTCCCATGCCAACACTCCTTTGACTTTTTCCTGGTCCATTTCTATCCCCTTATTTGAGATGCGGTACCCCAAGTAGTCCAAGCAACTTTGGTGGAACTTTGACATCTTAGCATACAGATGGTTCTCCCCCAGTCTAGCAAGCACTTTTTTCACCAGTATCATATGGGACGTATAGTCCTCAGAATAAATCAATACATCATCCAAATACACCAAGACCCCCTTGTACAGAAATTCTCTTAATACATCATTGATCAAGTTCTGGAAAATGCCTGGAGCTCCACTTAACCTGAAAGGCATTACTAGGAATTTGAAAGCCCCCAGGGGGCAATTGAAAGCAGTTTTCCATTCATCCCCCTCCATGATTCATACCCTGTAATAAGCCTCCCTCAGGTCCAGTTTGGTAAATATCTTCCCCTTGGAGAAATGGGCTAGTATGTCCTTCATCAAGGGCAGGGGGTACTGATTTGAAACGCTGATTGCATTCAACCCCCGGTAGTCCTGGATCAAACGCAGGCCCCCATCTGCCTTATGCCTGAACATCACCGGGGGCCCCAAAGGTGAGGTCGAGGGCCTGATGAACCCCCGAGCCAAATTTTTGTCTATGAACTCCTGGAGGGCATCCATCTCAGCCGGCGTCATGGAATAAATCCTGGGTTTGGGTAGCTTAGTCTCAGAAAGTATCTCAGTGGCACAGTCAAAGGGTCTGTGGGGTGGCAAAATGTCACACTCCTCCTCAAAACATATTGCCATGCCTTATATTCCACCGGCAATCCTTTCAGCTCCCCTCAAACTAAAGTGGTTGTGCAGCTCCGCGACTTGGCCTCTAGAGGGGCTCCTTTCCCTGGGAAAACTTCCCCCACCCCATGCTCCTGCACACACACAGGATCTGCAAAAGTCATTGCCTCTTTTACCCAGTCTATGATGGGGTTGTGGAACTTTAGCCAGTTTAGTCCCACCACTGCAGCGGGAACTAACCCTGGGGCAATCACAAATTGAGGTTCCTCCTGATGATTCCCCATTCTCATGCATATTGGGCCAGTCATTCGCCTGGCGGGGGCCCCCTTCATCCTCCCCCCATCCATCTGTGACAGCCACACTGGCTTGTCCGGCTTAATAGTGCTAACGTCCAGCTCACTGAGTAGGGAGGGGTGCATTAGGACTTGGGTACATCTGCAATCAACCATTAACATTACTTTTCGGGTGGGCCCCCCTTTTCCAACCCCTAACTTGGCTTTTATCAAGAAAGGGCCTTTCACCCCACTCACCACAGCATCCGGGCGCCCTTCGGGGTTAGCCTGCTTAGTAGGGCGGGCTGGGGCCATTTCCCGCTGGCTCTGCATCGGAAGAGTAAGATCCACTGTCATCTGGTTTTTCCAAATACTCCCCCGCCGCGTGGCCTGGTATCAAGGCCTGTACTGCTGCTTTAGGCTTGGGCTTGAGTGTGGTCCTTGACATCAACGACCTCCCTTCGCTCTGCTGGGGCTTCTCGGCTGCAGCTTATTCGCAAGGGCTCCTCTCTGGGCATTCAGCTATGCGATGGCCCCCTTTTCCACAGTGCAGGCACAAGCCTTTTCTCATCTTTTGCTCCCTCTCCGATTCTTCTGTCATGGTTCCACCTGGACGGGCCGCTTTACCTTTGTTTCGGGTAGACCCAATGGTCTTCCCCTTGCTGGCGCCGAGCCAGCTTGACGCTCCGTCTCAGCATCTCCACTTCTCCGGCAAGCCGTACCCACCCCAAGAGGGTCTCGGGGTTCCCCTGGAACAACGCCCATTCGAGGATGTCTGCATTCAGGCCATCCTGGAAAAACTGCACCATTATGGCTTCCGACCAGTCGGGCACCTAACTGGCTAGGCGGCGGAATTCAGTGGCATACTCTCCCACGGTCTTCGAACCTTGCTTCAGTTGCTTTAGATCCGCCCGGGCCCTTCTCACTCTCAGGGGGTCTTCAAATTGGGCCCGCAAAGCTAACAGGAACTCATGGAAGTTTCCTAGTTCTGGGGCTCCCATATCATAAAGCCCCACCAACCACTGCACCGCCTCTCCCTCTAGCTGGTTGGACACATACTGCACCTTCTCAGCCTCCATCTGGAACTCCTCATCCCACTGGGACATAAACCCCACCACCTAGGTCAGGAAGTATGGCAGCTTTGCCACATCTCCATCAAAGGTCGCCTTTAAGTCTTGGCGCTTTAGGCCCCGGGGTCTTTCCCGCAGCTCGAACGGTCCAGCCCCTCCAGGGGGTGCTGGTCCAGGAGCCGGCAGGCCAGGGACCTCAGCAGGCACAGCAGGGTCCCCTGCCCAGGGTGTTGGGGTGGCCGCTGGTTGAACTTGCTGTCAATCAAGGATGCGATTAGTCGTGTTTTCACAACCTTGGTGACACACTTCCTTTAGAGTTCCGCACCACGAGCGATGCTATTAGCTAGCTGGGGGGGGGAAGAGAGGGGGCAGAGGCTTGGAATTCCCCTTGTCTTTTTTTGAAATGTTAACCCTTTAAGCAGAAGGCATTTTGAAAGGCCCAGAATGTGATCTTTTGCTCAGATGCAGGAACGAGTGCTTTCCTTTTGAAATCAAGGCTGGGGAGGGGAGAGAGGGGGCAGAGGCTTGGGATCCCCCTTGTCTCTTTAAAATGTTAACCCTTTAAGCAGAAGGCATTTTGAAAGACCCAGAATGTGATCTTTCGCTCAGATGCAGGAACGAGTGCTTTCCTTTTGAAATCAATCCGAGTGAGGTGTGGGGGGAGGCTTGGTATTCCCCTTGTCTCTTTAAAATGTTAACCCTTAAAGCAGAGTTTTAGCTGCAGAGTGAAGATTTCAAGCCAGCGACAGACATTTTGAAAGACACATGCTGGTATTTTTTTTTTTACTGTGCTTTGTGGTGGTGGGGAATAAAAGTGTGTTCATTCGCTCAGACACTGGAATAATTTACTGTGCCCGTTCAGACCAGGGAGGTGATCAAGGCAGGGGATGAATGGGCGACCCTCTGCCCACCACGATCTTTTTGTAACATGCAGTTGAGGAAGAAGTTAAAGTTGAAGGGTTTGCAATGTAGAACTCTATTTAAAAAGGTGATTTAGTACACGCACACACACACAAAACTTCGTGCAGCTGGAAGTGATGCCTTTGTTTTCAGCTGGTGAGGCTAGATCTGTTGAATGGGTGACTGACCCCTCCTTTTCTGGTCACTGATCTCTAATCCCGCCCCCGGTCACCATTTCCGGTCATCCCCTGGTACCGAGATATTTTGTCCCAGGCTATTTACATTTCCGATTCTCCGAATCCTCCAGTGACTTTTTTAAAAACCGGCATAACCCGCGAGACTGGAAGTCCCGCAGGTTGAGGGATAAAAGGTGGTCCCCCTTCCAAAAATCACATACCCGACCCGATGTATGCGTAAACTGCCAGGGATGGACACGAATTCTTCCCGGGACATTTTCATCGTGTAAACGGCACCCAGGTGAGTCCTGACCAAGGCAGAATAGAGCGGCACTATTAATTTGCTTGATCTATTGATGCAGCCCAAAATCGCATTGGTCTTCTTAGGTGCCGAGTCACACTGTTGACTCATGTTCAACTTGTCGTCTACTAGAACTCCTAGATCCCTTTTGCATGTAGTCTCGTTCAGCCAGGTCTCTCCCATCCTATATCTATGCATTTTGTTTTTTTGCCCTAAGTGCAGTACCTTACATTTCTCCATATTGAATTTCATTTTGTTAGCTTTGGCCCAGCTCTACAGTCTATCCAAGTCATTTTGAATTTTGATCCTGTCCTCTAAGGTATTAGCTACTCCTCCTAATTTGGTGTCATCTGCAAATTTGATAAGCATGCCCCTAATTCCATCATCCAAGTCATTGATAAAGATGTTGAATAGCACTGGGCCCAGGATGGAACCTGTCAACATTAATATTAAAATTATTAAATATTATTATTATTAATTATTATTATGGTTATATCAAAATTATTAAAAATAATATGTCACCATTAGTTGACTTTTGCTAACTAAATTCCTATATCAAGAAAACAGACTCTGCTCTTAACATCCAAATCCCGCTATTTTCTCTCCAGGATTTTTAATATGTCCAAAAATTTCTACTGTCTTGTAGTTCACCCTTGTTTTCCCAGAATTTTAATACTAGCTCCCACTCTTCTTTTATTTTAATACCCTCTTTATTATGTAATCTCTTTGTTAAGATGTCTAACTCTAACATATCTATTAATTTATTCCATTAATCGATAGAGGGACATTCTTTTTGTTTCCACTTTTTAGCTATCACCACTCTGGCAGAAGTGACCGTATAAAGTACAGTCGTCCCTTCACATTCGCGGGGGTTATGTTCCACGGACCCCCGCGAATGTGAAAAATCCACGAATATTGTTTGCCACACTCCCCTACCAAAGCGACCATGGGGCCTCTGGAGGCCCCATAGTTGCTTTCCCCCGCCTCCCCACTCCCTTCTTAGGCCTTCCCGGGGCCTCTGGAGACCCTCCCGAGGCCCCGTGGGTGCCTCTGCAGCCCTCCCCCCTCCCACACAAGCCCTCAACGGGGCCTCCGGAGAGTCTCTGGAGGCCCTGTGGAGGCCTCCCCGGCCCTCCCCACAGCCTACGTGGGGCCTCTGGAGGGTCTCCGAAGGCCCCGCGGAGGCCTTCCAAGCCCTCCCCCTCCCCCCAAGGCCTTCATGGGGCCTCCAGAGGGTCTCCAGAGGCCCCCCTTGGAGGCCTTCTCGGAGGATCTCCGGAGGCCCCGCGGAGGCCTCCCCGGGCCTCCCCCTCCCTCCCAAGGCCTTCGCGGGGCCTCCAGAGGGTCTCCGAAGGCCCCGTGGAGGCCTTCCCAGTCCTCCGCCTCCCCCAAGGCCTTCACGGGGCCTCCGGAGGGTCTCTGGAGGCCCTGAGGAGTCCTCCCCGGCCCTCCCCACAGCCTACGCGGGGCCTCTGGAGGGTCTCCGAAGGCCCCGCGGAGGCCTTCCAAGCCCTCCCCCCTCCCCCCAAGGCCTTCATGGGGCCTCCGGAGGGTCTCCGGAGGCCCCCCTTGGAGGCCTTCCCGGAGGATCTCCGGAGGCCCCACGGAGGCCTCCCTGGTCCTCCCCCTCCCTCCCAAGGCCTTCGCGGGGCCTCCAGAGGGTCTCTGGAGGCCCCACGGAGGCCTTCCCGGTCCTCCCCCCTCCCCCCAAGGCCTTCGCGGGGCCTCCGGAGGGTCTCTGAAGGCCCCGCGGAGGCCTCCCCAGCCCTCCCCCTCCCTCCCAAGGCCTTCGCGGGGCCTCCAGAGGGTCTCCGGTGGCCCTGCGGAGGCCTTCCTGGTTCTCCCCCCAAGGCCTTTGCGGGGCCTCCAGAGGGTCTCCGAAGGCCCCGCGGAGGCCTCCCCGGCCCTCCCAAGGCCTTCGCGGGGCCTTCGGAGGGTCTCCAAAGGCCCCGTGGAGGCGTCCCTGCCCCTCCCCGCTCCCTCCCAGGGCTTTCACGGGGCCTCTGGAGGCCCCGTGTCGTGGTATTGGGGGGGCCCGTGGGGCCCTCCGAAAACCGCAAATAATCAAAAGCGCGAATGCCGAGTTCGCGAATGTGGATGGACAACTGTAATATCTTGCAGTATTTGTTTCCTCTTTTCTTCCGAATCATTAAACATTTTTAGAAGATACAATTCTGGGATAAAGTCTAGTTTTACTTGTAGTATTTCTTGAATTGGTTCATGTACTTTTAATCATTTTTAAAATTTGTTTTTACATTTCCACCACATGTGGAGCAATGTACCTTGGTTTTTGCCACATTTCCAGCAATTGCTGCTCATCATACTGTTCATTTTGCTTAATCTACTTGGAGTATAGTACCATCTTTGAACTATTTTTATATAGTTCTCTTTTAAGTTCTGGCATGCTGTAAAAGTGAAAGATCTTTTCCTAGCTTTCTCCCATTCTTCTAACTTAATATTGTGGCCAATATCTTTTGCCCACTTTATCATATATTGTTTTATATGATCTTGTTCTGTGTATCTGGTTAATACTAATTTGTAAATTTCGTAATCACCTTTGTCCTATTTTCATCCCACAATATTTTACCCAGATCATTATGTTCTACCTCAAAACCTTCTTCTAATTTTTTTCCTTTAATTGCAAATAAGTAAGCCAATTTGTTACATCTTTCTTGTAATTTTTCTTTTGTTTCAAGGCTTACAACGTTATCACTCCCCTTTTCCTCGATATCTGAACACCTTAACCAGTAACTGGACTTGTTCTATCTATTTAAAAATGCCTCTTTGGGTGAAACCCACAGTAGGATTTTAAAGTAGAACGTGTCCTTAATTTCCTTCCACATTTTTAATAAACTCCTTTTCACACAATTGTTCAATTGTTTATTTTTTTCTTTTTCAAAAAAATAAGTAAGCATGCCAGCCAAACCTACATTTAACAATTTTCCGTTACTTAATTTTATCCATTCTTTAATCCACACTAACACAGCCGCTTGATAATATATTTTGAAATCTGGTAACTCACGACCATCTCTAATTATTGGATCTATCAAATAACACCATTTTATTCTTGATTTTTTCTTTTCCCATAAAAATGTCTTTAAATCTTTTTTCCATGTAGCAAAATGTTTATCATTGGTTATAATTGATAGATTCTGAAAAAGATACAGTAATTTAGGGAGTATAACCATTTTTATTGCTGAGATTTTTCCTAGCAAAGATAAACCTAATTTACTCCATCTCTCTAAATCTTTTTATATTTCTGACCAAACTTTTTTGTAATTATTTTCAAATAATTCCGTGTTCCTTTTTGTCAACCAAATGCCTAAGTAATGCACCTTTTTGTCCACTTTACACCTTGATATATCCATGAGTTCTTTCTCTTCTTGCTCATTCATATTTTTAGTTAGTATAACTGTCTTTTCCTTGTTAATTCAAAATCCTGAAAACTCCCCAAATTCTTTCTATAGAGGACAGGATCAAAATTCAAAATGACCTGGATAGACTGGAGAGCTGGGCCAAAGCTAACAAAATGAAATTCAACACGGAGAAATGTAAGGTACTGCACTTAGGGCGAAAAAAATGAAATGCATAGATATAGGATGGGGGAGGTCTGGCTGAATGAGACTACGTGCGAAAGGGATCTAGGAGTCCTAGTAGACTACAAGTTGAACATGAGTCAACAGTGTGATGCGGCAGCTAAAAAGGCCAATACGATTTTGGGCCGCATCAATAGAAGTATAGTGTCCAGATCAAGGGAAGTAATAGTGCCGCTCTATTCTGCAGGCTTGTTTTCTGCTGCTCCAGAGACTGGAACACGGAGCAATGGATGCAAGCTCCAGGAACAGAGATTCCACCTCCACATTAGGAGGAACTTTTTGACAGTAAGAGCTGTTGGGCTTTGACACACATTCCCTCGGAACATGGTGGGATCTCCTTCCTTGGAGGTCTTCAGACAGAGGCTGGATGGCCATCTGTCGGGGATGCTTTGATCGTGATTTCCTGTGTGGTAGGGGGTTGGACTGGATGGCCCTCGTGGTCTCTTCCAACTCTGCAATTCTATGATTCTATGATTCTAAGTGTATACATAAACACACACACAGAGAGAGAAGGAATAATAATTAACATAAACTAAACATAACAAACACACACACAGAGGGAAGGAATAATAACATAAAACTACGAAATACAATTGCAAAACAAATTATCCATATAACTAAAAAACAAAAACAATATAGTATGAAACAGCAAGAAAATATAAAAATAAAAGAATCTGATCAATCAATCTGATCAAATCAAAAGAATGTAATCAAATGTAAAACAGCAATATATATACATAATATAAAACAAACTGAACATGCATGTAATCAAAATATACAAGATTATAAAAGAGTATCAAACTAAAATTCCCAAAATCCCAATTGAGATTTTAAAATGCCAAGAGAAGGAGCAGTCTGCAAATGTTCAGGGAAGGAATTCGAAGATGGGGCAGTGAATGAGAAAGGACAAAGCTGAGCCAAGGAAGAAGAAACCCTTGGTTGGGTGGGAAGCCTAGAGTTCCCAGGATGCAGATCTTGAACAGGCTGGTAAAAAGAAATGAGGGCTGAATGGGGGGTGGGGATGAACTTGGTTGTGCAGGGCTTTGAAAATGAAAACAAGAAGCTTATACTGAATCCTAGAAGGAATGGGTAACCAATGAAGAAGTATCAAAAGTGGTGTAACATGATCAAAACAATGGGCTGTTGCCTGCCCTGACAAGCCCCAACTTGGAATATTGTATAATTGGCAAAATATTTAATAATCTGACTTGATGTGGCCTTCCACATGGTTGGCAAGTAAACCAGGGACTCCCCAGGTACTAAGGTTGGATTCATGTACAACTTAGGTAGGGGCCATCCAAATTCCTATACCCTGGTCAGAGTTCTTCCTGAAAAACACCTGGAGAGGAATCATCCACTAATCCATTACAAAATAGCTGAGTCCTCAATGGTTGCAAAATGGGTTTTTCCTCCCTACCCCTCCTCACAATAGACATTGCCTGCTCCTGTTCAATTCCAAATGTATCACCCATTAACAATCATTAGCACATCTGGAGAATCATAGAACCATAGAATTGCAGAGTTGGAAGAGACCACGAGGGCCATCCAGTCCAACCCCCCTGCCACGCAGGAAATCTTGATCAAAGCACCCCCGACAGATGGCAATCCAGCCTCTGCTTAAAGACCTCCAAGGAAGGATACCCCCACCACGCTCCGAGGGAGTGTGTTCCACTGCCGAACAGCTCTTATGGTCAGAAAGTTCCTCCTCATGTTGAGGTGGAATCTCTGTTCCTGGAGTTTGCATCCATTGCTCCGTGTTCCAGTCTCTGGAGCAGCAGAAAACAAGCCTGCTCCATCCTCAATGTGACACCCCTTCAAATACTTAAACAGAGCTATCATATCGCCTCTTAACCGTCTTTTTTCCAGGCTAAATATACCCAGCTCCCTAAGTCTCTCCTCATAAGGCATCATTTCCAGACCTTTCACCATTTTAGTCGCCCTTCTTTGCACACGCTCCAATTTGTCAATATCCTTTTTGAATTGTGGTGCCCAGAACTGGACACAGTATTCCAGGTGAGGTCTGACCAAGGCAGAATAGAGCGGCACTATTACTTCCCTTGATCTAGACACAATACTTCTATTGATGCAGCCCAAAATCGCATTGGCCTTTTTAGCTGCCGCATCACACTGTTGACTCATGTTCAACTTGTGGTCTACTAGGACTCCTAGATCCCTTTTGCATGTAGTCTCATTCAGCCAGGTCTCTCCCATCCTATATCTATGTATTTCATTTTTTTGCTCTAAGTGCAGTACCTTACATTTCTCTATATTGAATTTCATTTTGTTAGCTTTAGCCCAGCTCTCCAGTCTATCCAGGTCATTTTGAATTTTGATCCTATCCTCTAGGGTATTGGCTACTCCTCCTAATTTGGTGTCATTTGCAAATTTGGTAAGTATGCCCCTAATTCCGTCATCCAAGTCAAATGATAAAGATGTTGAATAGCACTGGGCCCAGGACTGAACCTTGTGGCACCCCACTGGTCACATCTTTCCAAGATGAAGAGGAGCCATTGCTGAGCACCCTTTGGGTTCGGCCGGTCAACCAATTACAAATCCATTGAACAGTCAACTTGTCTAGCCCATATTTTACAAGCTTGTTTGCAAGAATGTCATGGGGAATCTTGTCAAAGGCCTTACTGAAATCAAGATATACGATATCCATAGTGTTCCCTTCATCTACCAAGCTGGTAATTTTATCAAAGAAAGAGATCAGATTAGTCTGGCATGGCTTGTTTCTCTGAAACCCATGTTGACTTTTTGTGATTATGGCATTGCCTTCTAAATGTTCACAGACTCTCTGTTTAATGATCTGCTGTAGACTCTTTCCTGGTATTGATGTCAGACTAATTGAACTATAATTGTTGGGATCCCCTTTTTGAAGATGGGGACGATGTTTGCCCTCCTCCAGTCTGCTGGGACTTCTCCTGTTCTCCAGGAGTTCTCAAAGATTATTGCCAATGGCTCTGAGATTACATTTGCCAGCTCTTTTAATACCATTGGATGTAGTTCATCTGGTCCTGGAGATTTAAATTCATTTAGTTTAAGAAGGTATTCCTGTACTACCTCTTTGCTTATTCTGTGCTGGATTTCCCCTATTGTGTCCTCTGTTCCTTTATCCTCAGGTTGGTCCCCCTCTTCCTTTTCTAAAAACACTGAGGCAAAGAAGGTGTCGAGTAATTCTACCTTTTCTCTGTCCCCTGTTAGCATTTTACCATCTTCTCTGCGTAGTGGCCCTACCATTTCCTTCTTCCTCCTTTTGTTGTGGACATACCCAAAAAAACCCTTTTTATTATTCTTAACCTCTCTAGCAAGCCTGAGCTCATTCTGCACTTTAGCTTTTCTGACTTTACTCCTACACGTGTTCACTATCTGTTTGAATTCTTCTTTGGTGATTTCCCCCTTTTTCCATTTCCTATACATGTTCCGTTTAAAACTTAGCTGTGTTGAAATTTCTTTAGTTATCCATCCTGGTTTCTTGAGAGTTCTTCATTCATAGATTTGCCATAATTCAAAGATGATTTGACAGCAGTTAACATTAAACATACATAAACCAGAAAGCTAAAACAGAAAGACAGGTCACTGGGAAGCTGCTCTACCTCAGTCCTTCTGTAGTCTCATTATAGCAATAGTGGTGGCACAGGATTACAGGAAGTGAATGGTGCCCAGAATCTTTTCTGCCAGTGGCATAAATGCTTTCCATATTGCAATTATCAAAATGGTGATGGCTTGTAAGAATAAAGTCCAGGCTTAATATCTCTGTATATGAAGATGACATCCTTAGACCTTGTGCATATTGTCTCCAATATTTACTAGTAGTTCTTTTAAAAGGCCTTTAACACTACATTTCCCATTATTTAAAGTTTCATCATGAGCTTAAAACCATTTGTATAAACTCTTTATTAATAATTTTAGATAAAAGATGGAAAATGGAGAATATATTCCCCCCATTTGTAGTAATTATGGTACAATATGCTAATTAGTCTTCTGAAATTAGTTCCTGGGGTTCGTTTTGTGTTAAAACAATAAATAAGTCCAGTGTTGCTGCCCGTGGGTGGTGGTGGTCTACCAGTATATTAATTTAATTAAAATCTAGTTTCTTTCTGAAGAGGAGATCCGTAAATCATGGGAAAGAACAAGAAATAATTTGCTGGTATTGGTGGTATCCATTCCACATCTGTGATTTGATGTATTACAGATTTAAGATCTGTGTTCAAATGACTGACAGGGCTGCCAGCTGGGGCTTTACATTCAGTTCAATTATTTTATATTGTACCTTTAGGCTTTATTCCAAAATGATTCTTAAAGAATAATAAAACATTTTCAATAGGCAATCAAACTGAAATTAGAACAAGGTTACTCACTTGGTTTCAGTTCATAAGCTGCAAACTTCTAAGGCCAATGAGATTTTCAATCTATTGTTAGAACAACACACATGGGCTAGACAAGTTAACTGTTCAATGGATTTGTAATTGGTTGACTGGCCGAACCCAAAGGGTGCTCAGCAGTGGCTCCTCTTCATCTTGGAAAGATGTGACCAGTGGGGTGCCACAGGGTTCTGTCCTGGGCCCAGTGCTATTCAACATCTTTATCAATGACTTGGATGACGCAATTAGGGGCATACTTACCAAATTTGCAAATGACACCAAATTAGGAGGAGTAGCTAATACCCTAGAGGACAGGATCAAAATTCAAAATGACCTGGATAGACTGGAGGGCTGGGCCAAAGCTAACAAAATGAAATTCAATACGGAGAAATGTAAAGTACAGTTGTCCCTCCACTTTCGCGAACTTAACATTCGCGGTTTTGATTATTCGCGGTTTTGGGAGAGCCCCCGCGGGCCCCCCCAAAACCGCGACAGGGGCCTCCGGAGGCCCCGTGAAAACCCTGGGAAGGGGGTGGGGAGGGCTGGGGAGGCCTTCATGGGGCCCCCGGAGGCGCTCCGGAGGCCCCATGAAGGCCTTAGGCGGGAGGGGGAGGGCCAGGGAGGCAGGGGAGTCCAGGGAAAGTGGTGAGGGGAGCGACAACGGGGCCTCCGGAGGCCTCGGGGGTCGCTTGGGGAGGGCGGGGGGCGGCAGGGAAAAGCGACCGCGAGGCCTCCGGAGGCCTCGGGGGTCGCTTGGGGAGGGCGGGGGGCGGCAGGGAAAAGCGACCGCGAGGCCTCCGGAGGCCTCGGGGGTCGCTTGGGGAGGGCGGGGGGCGGCAGGGAAAAGCGACCGCGAGGCCTCCGGAGGCCTCGGGGGTCGCTTGGGGAGGGCGGGGGGCGGCAGGCAGAAGCGACCGCGAGGCCTCCGGAGGCCTCGGGGGTCGCTTGGGGAGGGCGGGGGGCGGCAGGGAAAAGCGACCGCGAGGCCTCCGGAGGCCTCGGGGGTCGCTTGGGGAGGGCGGGGGGCGGCAGGGAAAAGCGACCGCGAGGCCTCCGGAGGCCTCGGGGGTCGCTTGGGGAGGGCGGGGGGCGGCAGGCAGAAGCGACCGCGAGGCCTCCGGAGGCCTCGGGGGTCGCTTGGGGAGGGCGGGGGGCGGCAGGGAAAAGCGACCGCGAGGCCTCCGGAGGCCTCGGGGGTCGCTTGGGGAGGGCGGGGGGCGGCAGGGAAAAGCGACCGCGAGGCCTCCGGAGGCCTCGGGGGTCGCTTGGGGAGGGCGGGGGGCGGCAGGGAGAAGCGACCCCGAGGCCTCCGGAGGCCTCGGGGGTCGCTTGGGGAGGGCGGGGGGGCGGCAGGGAAAAGCGACCGCGAGGCCTCCGGAGGCCTCGGGGGTCGCTTGGGGAGGGCGGGGGGCGGCAGGGAAAAGCGACCGCGAGGCCTCCGGAGGCCACGGGGGTCGCTTGGGGAGGGCGGGGGGCGGCAGGCAGAAGCGACCGCGAGGCCTCCGGAGGCCTCGGGGGTCGCTTGGGGAGGGCGGGGGGAGGCAGGCAGAAGCGACCGCGAGGCCTCCGGAGGCCTCGGGGTCGCTTGGGGAGGGCGGGGGGGCGGCAGGCAGAAGCGACCGCGAGGCCTCCGGAGGCCTCGGGGGTCGCTTGGGGAGGGCGGGGGGCGGCAGGCAGAAGCGACCGCGAGGCCTCCGGAGGCCTCGGGGGTCGCTTGGGGAGGGCGGGGGGCGGCAGGGAAAAGCGACCGCGAGGCCTCCGGAGGCCTCGGGGGTCGCTTGGGGAGGGCGGGGGGCGGCAGGGAAAAGCGACCGCGAGGCCTCCGGAGGCCTCGGGGGTCGCTTGGGGAGGGCGGGGGGCGGCAGGGAAAAGCGACCGCGAGGCCTCCGGAGGCCTCGGGGGTCGCTTGGGGAGGGCGGGGGGCGGCAGGGAAAAGCGACCGCGAGGCCTCCGGAGGCCTCGGGGGTCGCTTGGGGAGGGCGGGGGGGCGGCAGGGAAAAGCGACCGCGAGGCCTCCGGAGGCCTCGGGGTTGCTTGGGGAGGGCGGGGGGCGGCAGGGAGAAGCGACCGCGAGGCCTCCGGAGGCCTCGGGGGTCGCTTGGGGAGGGTGGGGGCGGCAGGGAAAAGCGACTGCGAGGCCTCCGGAGGCCTCGGTGTTGCTTGGGGAGGGCGGGTGGAGGGCTGTCATTATTCGCGGAATTTTCACATTCGCGGGGGTCTGCGGAACCTAACCCCCGCGAATGTGAAGGGACAACTGTACTGCACTTAGGGTGAACAAATGAAATGCATAGATATGGGATGGGGGAGACCTGGCTGAATGAGACTACGTGCGAAAGGGATCTAGGAGTTCTAGTAGACCACAAGTTGAACATGAGTCAACAGTATGATGCGGCAGCTAAAAAGGCCAATGCGACTTTGGGCTGCCATCAATAGAAGTATAGTGTCTAGATCAAGGGAAGTAATAGTGCCGCTCTATTCTGCCTTGGTCAGACCTCACCTGGAATACTGTGTCCAGTTCTGGGCACCACAATTCAAAAAGGATATGGACAAATTGGAGTGTGTCCAGAGAAGGGCGACTAAAATGGTGAAAGGTCTGGAAATGATGCCTTATGAGGAGAGACTTAGGGAGCTGGGTATGTTTAGCCTGGAAAAAAGACGGTTAAGAGGTGATATGATAGCCCTGTTTAAGTATTTGAAGGGATGTCACGCTGAGGATGGAGCAAGCTTGTTTTCTGCTGCTCCAGAGACTGGAACACGGAGCAATGGGTGCAAGCTCCAGGAACAGAGATTCCACCTCAACATTAGGAGGAACTTTTTGACAGTAAGAGATGTTCGGCAGTGGAACACACTCCCTCGGAGCGTGGTGGAGTCTCCTTCCTTGGAGGTCTTCAAACAGAGGCTGGATGGCCATCTGCCGGGGATGCTTTGATTGTGATTTCCTGTGTGGTAGGGGGTTGGACTGGATGGTCCTTGGGGTCTCTTCCAACTCTATGATTCTATGATCTATGACATGAGGGAAAACAACTGGCAACCCTTCTTGCAGCAAAATATGCAACCCCATGGGTAAGGCTTTGTAGTTTGTCCCCTCCTCCTAATAATATTACCTCCCTCTCAGGGGTTCAAGCTACAGTGGATCTTAGGGCTCAACCAGACTATCTTAAAATAATGAGATATTTCAATTTATTGCACAGGTTTGTATTTGGTCCCATGTTGAAAATTTGTCAGGTTTCAATCCCTCCCTTGTGTCAGGTGCTGGTACCACCAGCGTGCCTGCCATGAGGTGTGGGAATGATGGGATGTGTAGTAGTGTAGTGAATCGTGGGAAATCTTGAAGAACATATATCTAGCTTGCTTTTCATCACATTTCTTGTTATTAGTCTAGCACTGGAATGCACAAGATCACTGTGCTGGGAGCCTTGGAAATTAGAATGTTTGGCTAAATTAACAAATGAGATTGTAGCCTGCCAAAACGTTTGAAATTGCTGTGCTTTAAATGCATGGTGCTAATGATGATTGCTCAGTCCTGACAATGAAAGTCAGTGGATGATGTTTGCTGCAGTTTCTGTAATAAAGGTTTGTTGAATTCACTCAGAAGCCAGGATTTCTGAATTGCTGGAACTTTAAACTTGACGGATTGTTAGGACTCATTTGCTGTCCTGAATCACTGCATCATGCAGTCGTAAAAGGACTATCAGAATACTGAAGATGAGAGGGAGGCAGGAGCCCCCACCTATCAAGGACCCCTGAGCAGTCCTCAGTGGCGCAGTCACAGGGGACTCAGTTGTCAGCACCTTTTCAACAAAAAAACGTTGACAGACTCACTGGAGGAAAGGTGAGTGATGGAGAGTGTTCCTAAAAGAGTGGGTGTTGGAGGCCTCTTTTAAAATGGAACACAAGAGGAGTCTCCTGAGGGAGGGGAGAGAATTTGTCAGCAGCAGAGGTAGATTGCACAAGTCAGAAGTTTAAAGGCTGCAGAACAAGAGCTTGAGGTGCAGCTACTGCTGAGGAGCTACCAGAGGTACAAGGGTCACTGCAATCCCTGCTGTCAGGCAAAGCCAATAGAGGTCTGATGGAGGCAGTGAAACCAGAGGTGGGGGACCGAACCCCACCCATGACTTGAGAGGTTGAACTCCAAAGGGTTAAGAAAGAATTAACCACGATGCAAGGTCTTTTGCAGATCATCCTGCTAAGACTAGATCTCAACAACCAGGTGGGGAATCCATTGTGAGTGGAGACAATAGAGCCACAATCCCCTGTGGAATATGATTGGGACTCCTATGTGTTGGATTCTATAAAGAAGTTGGAGGGAAATGCTCAAAAAGCTGAATTGCGGGGACTGCGAGACGGAGTTGAGGTGTTCAAAGACTTGTTACAAGCATTTGTAACAAGGATGAGACTGTGCCAGAGGGTAGGAAAGAGTATGGGCAGCGAGCAAGTCTAAGGGAGCGAGCAAGTGTTGTTGTACCTTCAACAACACTGGAAACCAATAGAGTGCTAGTGGAGCTGCAGTCTCTGCAGCAGCAACCACAACAAACTCCACAGGGGCTGGTGGCTCAACCAACAAGAACGTCTCTGGTAGTACCACAAATATTTGGGGCACCGCAAGGTCCACTAATGCCACAACCCAGAATACCTCAGCCAGGACCACCAAGTCTGCCACAACTGGTAGGAAACTGCCAGGTGGGGATATTGTTTGATGGGAATGCTGAGAAGCTACCCCTTTTCCTGACCCAGGTGGCTGGATTTATGGCTGAGTGGATTTATGGCTAAAGCATACCTTCCCCCTCCAACTGAGCATGTGTCACATTGGGTTTCATGCAACATTTCAAAAATCATTGTTCACCAGTTTCTATTCAGTCTTTTGTAAAATAAATATATAAATCAGGAATTATAGTCAAATACTAAATTGCTTTAGCAATATTATCGTAGTTGAGCATTAGGATAATTTTGTTTTAGTAACTTTACTCTTTCCCTTGCTTGCTCCCCATTGAATCTGTGTCCTAGAAACAATATCTGTGTTTACTTGGTGGCCACCTTCACTGAGTCCAAGACAGCATAAACACACAGGCTGATACATTTCAAATAACGTCATTTCATTTCAGAAAGTACTGGGTTAATTTAAACTGACCTGGGGACTGGGAATTTAAAAGTCTTTGGTAATGCTGGAAGCAAACAGAGCGAAGAGGCAGGAGATGGGGCCGGGGGTGAAGCAAAGTGCTTTTCCAGTTCATTCACCCCCCTCCTCTGCCTTCTCCCCCTTTGGGGAGCAACGGAGACAGAGGAGGGGGGTGAACGTTGCGGTTTGCCGCGGCCACCGCTTAATCGCCTCTGCAGCGGCCGAGGCAAACTGCTAGATTCGCCCTTTCCCCCCACCTTGCTTGAAGGTGGAGGAAAAGGGCAAAAATGCCCCCTCCCCCCAGCCACCCTCCGCCCATCCACCCCCCTTCCCCAAAGCCGCGGTTCCATTGGAATCGCGGCTTTGGAGAGGGGGGGTGGCTGCGAAGCCCCCTCCCCGCCTCCCCCCATCCACCCTCCGCCCATCCACCCCCCTTTCCCCAAAGCCGCAGTTCCATTGGAATCGCAGATTTGGAGATGGGGGGTGGCTGCGAAGCCCCCTCCCCGCCTCCCCCCAGCCACCCTCCGCCCATCCACCCCCCTTCCCCAAAGCCGCGGTTACATTGGAATCGCGGATTTGGAGATGGGGGGGTGGCTGCGAAGCCCCCACCCGCCTCCCCCCAGCCACCCTCCGCCCATCCACCCCCCTTCCCCAAAGCCGCGGTTCCATTGGAATCGCGGCTTTGGAGACTGGGGGTGGCTGCAAAGCCCCCTCCCCGCCTCCCCCCATCCACCCTCCGCCCATCCACCCCCCTTCCCCAAAGCCGCGCTTTGGAGAGGGGGGGTGGCTGCGAAGCCCCCTCCCCCCAGCTACCCATCCACCCTCTGCCCAGCCACCCCCCTTCCCCAAAGCCACGCTTTGGAGAGGGGGGGTGGCTGCAAAGCCCCCCTCCACCCATCCACCCATCCACCCTCTGCCCAGCCACCCCCTTCCCCAAAGCCGCACTTTGGAGAGGGGGGGTGGCTGCGAGCCGCCCTCCCCCAGCTACCCATCCACCCTCTGCCCAGCCACCCCCTTCCCCAAAGCCACGCTTTGGAGAGGGGGGGTGGCTGCAAAGCCCCCCTCCCCCCAGCCACCCATCCACCCTCTGCCCAGCCACCCCCTTTCCCAAAGCCGCACTTTGGAGAGGGGGGGGTGGCTGCGAAGCCCCCTCCCTCCACCTATCCTTCCACCCTCCCCGAAGCCCCCCCTCCACCTCCCCAGCCAGCTGGCCATCCCACATTCCCCAACCCACCAGGAGACTGGGCAGCCTCCTATGGGTTGGGGGATCGTGGGAGGAGGGAGCCCAGAAGGAGGGATCAGGGCTGTGGAGTTAAATCCCTAGATTCGCTCCCTTTCCCTTGACGGTGGGGAGAGGGGGCGAATCCCGGGGTTTGGCTCCACAGCCCCACATCCTCCCAATGGAGCCCAATGGGGCATGTTCGCCGCGGCCGCCCCTGCTTCCCCCGCCTTGGTCCCCTTTGGAAGAGCCAAGACGGAGGGAAGGGGGCTGCTGAGGCAAACTGGGCATTTTCGCCTCTTTCCTCCACCTTCGAGTCCAGTTTGACTGGAAGGTTGAAGAGAGGGGCGAATGTTGCCCTGCCAGCTGATCCTGTTCGCTTTCCCAACTCACAAGGGGATCCTCATGAGTTGGGAAACACAGCCAGCCAAATTTGGGGTGTGGTCTTATCTGGCGAATATATGCCTAAGCCTAGATTTTTGGCTGGAAATTGGGGAGGGTGGTCTTATATGCCCAGTCGTCTTATACGCCGGAATATACGGTATCTAAACTGAGGACCATTCCATCATGTGCACCCCCAACTGCATCCTGCAGAGGTACAGCACAGGCACATGTTGACCATCCACCAGTGAGAAGTGAATGCTAGTTTAATGGAGATACGAAACGTGCCTGGCTGTGAACTGAGGACCAGAATATCAGAGGGAGAGGGAGAGGAATAGGCTGACACAAACTTACAGCCATAGAACCAAGGCCAAAATATGTCTATTGCCCGTACAAAAAATTCTGGTTTGCATCCAGAATTGGGTCAAAAAATGCAGCAATATGTGAAGTTGTATTAGGAGGGCAATACAGACACTTACTCCTCTACCATGTAGTCCTATATACAGTCCAATACAAGGATCAAGGTACTTCTAGCTGAATTTCTTACTGATCTTCCACTGGGTGTTCCCACAAATTATATAAGACAGATACATTCACTCACTATAAAACACTAGTTCACTTAAAGAAAATAACAGTGGCTAATGCCCTCTGACTAAGGACATTTTCAGACGTGACTAACAGCACAAGAATCGAGCGGGAGAGCTTCGCTGCTGCAGCGCGGCAGGGCTCCATTTCAGACGACGCCGTCCCTGTAGTAAAATTGTCCGTGTCTCTTCCATTTAGGATTGGAGCCAGCTGCGCCATTTTTTATTCATGGACAACTTCCGTGAATAAAATCTGGCAGAATATGGCGCGGCCGGCTCCAATCCTAAACCGAAGTGACACGGACGATTTCACTGCAGGGACGGCGTCGTCCGAAATGGACCCCCTGCTGTGCTGCAGCGGCGAAGCTCTCCTGCTCGATTCTTGCGCTGTAAGTCGCGTCTGAAAATGTCCTTAAACTGGAGGGGGATTATTTTCTTTTACATATATCACAGTGAGCTTGACAGGATGGGAACTGACAGTAACTGAATGGTAAACTACAGCAAAAATAGAGGGGAAATTGGGGATCCAAACTGCCAAGTGCAATGTATTTTAAACCTCACAACCTCAAGCTTCGTGTTAATTGGAGCCTATGGTTCTGGCAGTTTTTGTGGCAGCTCTCTCTGCAGGAATGTAAACAGCTCTATTTGCAATGTCTATGTTATGTCTCCAGCTTGGTATAATTTTCTAAACACCATCGCTGCCAAGAGAACTAAGTGTGAAGTTATCAGAGAGGTGAAGCTCTCAGAGGATAGCATCTGAGATTACTCATCTGGAGGCTGTCAGCTCCAAAATCAAGGGTGAGGGATGGATGCCTCAAAATGAAAGCAGCACAGTAATGACCCACATTGACTAGTGGTTTTCCAAGGAACATAGAGCATAGAAACAATTGGAAGGGATCACAAGGGCCTTCTAGTCCAACCAACTCCCATGCAGGAATAAACGGCTAAAGCACTCCTGAAAGATGCCTATCCAACCTCTGTTTAAGGGCCTCTAAAGAAAGAGAATACACACTCTTCACAAGGCAGTCCATTCTGCTGTTGAACAGTTTTTACAATAAATAAGTTCTTCCTGACTTTTAGGTGGAACCTCTTTTCTTGTAATTTGAATCCATTGGTTTGTGTTCTAGGGCTTGTCTACACTAAGGATAAAACACATATTTGCCCCAGGTCTGGTGCGATTTGTCCACACACAGCGAATCTGCTCCTTTTAGCCATTAATCCAGATTAACAGAAACCACAGGTTTTGTGCCATGTGTTCAACAAGAAGGGGGTTGCTCTACACCCTCCTTGTTGATCTCATACGTGCCTTGTTCTGACCTCATCAGCAGTGATGGCAATGGCCAGGCTCTCGCAGAGAGCTGCTTGGCTGGTGGGTGGGCACCAAGTGGGACTGGCCAGCGGGGCTGATGCAGTGTTGGCCCAGAGGCCCGTCTGTACTACAGCACAGTTCTGGAATGGATATGCACCAGTACATATAGTCGGCATTATGTTGATCTGGAACACAATACTCCAGACTGTCCCCAGATTATGGCGCCAGTGCCCAGTCTCTGGATCAGCAGAAAACAAGCTCACTCCAATGACATCCCATGAGATGTCTGTACTCAAGTACAGAATTACTCAAGCACAACCAAGTACCCCGTTAACCCAAACAATTAGCACCCTTGCTCCACGCAGCTATGGTTGCTGAAGATCCAAGAAAAAGGACAGCAGCTCCCTGCACAGAGCATGTATGTCCTAGGTCAGTGATGGCGAACCTATGACACGTGTGTCAGCACTGACATGCGTAGCCATTTCTGATGACACGTGGCCGTAGGCCTCCCCCCACTGCCTGCAACCTCACCACACTCCCTAAAGCCCCAGTCGCCACTTTCCTCCACCACCCCCACCCTCCCTAAAGTGGTGATCGGGGCTTCCAAAGCCCCGGTTGCCACTTTCCTCCACCCCCCCACCCTCCCTAAAGTGGCAATTGGGGCTTTGAAGCCCCAGTCCCACTTTCCTCCCCCCTCCCACCCTCCCCAAAGTGGGAATCCGCAAATATGCGGAACTGCGAGTGTGAAACCCGCGAGTGTGGGTTTCATCCTCCCCTATTAGACACTCTGTGCCAGAGGTCTGTAGGCCAAAACAACAGAAGTCCGGCACAGAGCGTCTAGTTCTGAGACTTCCGGTTAAGCCGGGATCTTTGCCCTCACTTCCACCAGCAGAGATAATGTTTTTTCCTCAAAGTGACACACCACCCGAGTTATGCTCAATTTTTTTGGCGAAGTTTGACACACCAAGCTCAAAAGGTTGCCCATCACTGTCCTAGGTGTCAGGTTCAATCTCTAGCATCTCCATCTAAAGGTCGGCATTCTGTTGAAGACCTTCTGTTGAAAAACTGAGAGAGCAGCTGCTAGTCAAGGCATCCAGTCCTGGAAGAGAGAAGGAGAGCAGCTTCTGGACAGCAAGTTTCCTGCCAGTTTCCTGCCAGGGAGAAGAAGGAAGCAACTTCTGAACAGCCATTCTGACTGGGGAGATTGAATTTTTAAAAAAAAACTGTTGGGAGAGGCTGCTTGTTGCTGAGGGGCTTGAACTTCTGACCTTCCCCTTTTACCCTCAAGAGCCAGAGGCAAGCGCCTAACGGCGCGCGAATTTCAGTAACCAAACAAAAATACAGCAGACCTAAAAGTACAGCTTAGCATTCTCAGCGTTAACTAAGAGTTCTTAGATTACCTAAAAGCTCTCATCATGGACACTGAGGGGACTGCAGCAGTCACTTGCAACACATGTGCGATGTTTGTATTCTTGTCTACAGACGTGGAGAACTTCACATGCACCAAATGCAAGCTGGTAGCCCTCTTGGAGGAGAAAGTACAGCAGCTGGAGACACGGGTAGCTACACTTCAACAGATTCGTGAGCAAGAGGTTTTCCTGGACAGAACAGAACGAACAGTCTTGGATGGGGACTGCACAGAGGAAGTGGCTGTGGAGGAGAGGGTCACTTCACGGACACAGGAAGTAGACAGCTGGAGGAATGTCACACACAGAACAAGAAAATCCAGGGATTCTTCCAGCAGCTTGCAGCTACAGAATCGATTCGAAGCCCTTTCCCTTATCAAGGACAACGAGGAAGAACAGCATGGACAGACTTCAGGGGTAGAGCAGGGGACCTTGAGAGGACCACCGCAAGGAACAGCAGCTGCGAAGCCTCAGCGGAGGCGTGTGGTGGTGGTGGTGGACTCCTTGCTGAGGGGTACAGAAGCAGTGGTATGTGGGCCTGACAAGATGACTCGGGAGGTGTGTTGTCTCCCTGGGGCAAAGATCTGTGATGTGACCGAGAGGCTGACAAGACTCGTCAAGCCTACAGATCATTACCCCTTCCTTTTGGTCCATGTGGGAACCAATGATACTGCAAGGCACAGCTTTCCCAAGATCAGAAGAGATTATGAGGCCCTGGGGAGGAAGCTGAAAGAAATGAACGCACAGGTGGTCATCTCGTCTCTTCTGCCAGTTGAAGGGCATGGTCCAAGAAGGGAGAGGAAAATAGCCGACGTAAACAACTGGCTCCGTAGATGGTGTCGCCGGGAACAAATTGGATTCTTGGATCATGGACTGCGCTTCCATGCGGGGGGGACTTCTGGCAAGAGATGGGGTGCATCTTACAACAGTTGGAAGAAACATTTTTGCCAACAGTCTCAAGAATTTGATCAGGAGGGCTTTAAACTGAGTCAAATGGGGGAGGGAGACAGTATTCTGGAAGGCAAAAGGGCTGGAGAAAATAGTCAAACTGTCATAGAGGGAACAAGGCGAACAGCACAAGGACCCAACAGTGGGAGGCAAAAAAACTTGCACAGGGAGCAAGTAAAGGGAACACATGGTCTCAGATGTCTCTACACTAATGCACAGAGCATGGGAAATAAGCAAGATGAACTAGAACTCCTTGCACTACAAAACAAATATGATATAATAGGCATTACTGAAACCTGGTGGGACGAGTCTCATGATTGGAATGTAGGAATAGAGGGGTATAACCTTTATAGGAGAAACAGGCCAAACAGGAAAGGAGGAGGAATAGCATTATATGTCAGGGATATTTACACCAGTGAAGTGATCCATGACATCAATACTGGAAGCCAGGTGGAGAGCATCTGGATAAAAATTAAAGGGGAGGGAAACAACAGGGATGTTATTGTGGGACTCTACTACAGACCCCCAAATCAGACGGAGGAATTGGATGTTGCCTTTCTAGAACAGATGAACATACATGCAGAAAGGAGAGATGTAGTAGTGATGGGTGACTTCAACTATCCTGATATTTGCTGGCAATCTAACTCAGCCAAAACTACAAGGTCTAGCAAATTCCTTACATGCCTGGAAGACAATTTCATGGTCCAAAAGGTGGAAGAGGCAACAAGGGGGTCAGCTATTTTAGATCTGATCCTAACCAACAGAGACGACCTTGTTAATTGGGTGCAAGTGGTGGGATCCTTAGGTGAGAGTGATCATGTTCTCCTGGAGTTTGTTATACAATGGAAAGGAGAAGCCAGGCATAGTCAGACACGCATTCTTGACTTTAGGAGAGCTGATTTCAATAAACTCAGGGAAATACTGGGGATGATCCCATGGTCAAGAATACTAAAAGAGAAGGGACCTCAAGACGGATGGGACTTTCTCAAAAGGGAGATACTGAAGGCACAATTTCAAACAGTACCATTGAGGAAGAAAAATGGGAGGTGTCTCAAGAAACCAGGATGGATGACTAAAGAACTTTCAAGGGAGCTAAGTTTTAAACGGAACATGTATAGGAAATGGAAAGGGGGGGAAATCACCAAAGAAGAATTCAAACAGATAGCGAACACGTGTAGGAGTAAAGTCAGAAAAGCTAAAGCGCAGAATGAGCTCAGGCTTGCTAGGGAGGTTAAGAACAATAAAAAGGGTTTTTTTGGGTATGTCCGCAGCAAAAGTAGGAAGAAGGAAATGATAGGGCCGCTACGTGGAGAAGATGGCAAAATGCTAACAGGGGACAGAGAAAAGGCAGAATTACTCAACACCTTCTTTGCCTCAGTGTTTTCAGAAAAGGAAAAGGAGGACCAACCTGAGGAGAATGGAACAGAGGACACAATAGGGGAAATCCAGCTCAAAATAAGTAAAGAGGTAGTACAGGAATACCTTCTTAATCTAAATGAATTTAAATCTCCAGGACCAGATGAACTACATCCAAGAGTATTAAAAGAGCTGGCAAATATAATCTCAGAGCCATTGGCAATAATATTTGAGAACTCCTGGAGAACAGAAGTCCCAGCAGACTGGAGGAGGGCAAACGTTGTTCCCATCTTCAAAAAGGGGAAAAAAGAGGATCCCAACAACTATCGTCCAGTTAGTCTGACATCAATACCAGGGAAGATTCTAGAACAGATCATTAAACAGAGAGTCTGTGAACATTTAGAAGGCAATGCCATAATCACAAAAAGTCAGCATGGGTTTCAGAGAAACAAGTCATGCCAGACTAATCTGATCTCTTTTTTTGATAAAGTTACCAGCTTGGTAGATGAAGGGAATGCTGTGGACATTGCATACCTTGATTTCAGTAAGGCCTTTGACAAGGTTCCCCATGACATTCTTGCAAACAAGCTTGTAGAATGTGGGCTAGACAAGTTAACTGTTCAATGGATTTGTAATTGGTTGACCGGCCGAACCCAAAGGGTGCTCAGCAGTGGCTCCTCTTCGTCTTGGAAAGATGTGACCAGTGGGGTGCCACAGGGTTCTGTCCTGGGCCCAGTGCTATTCAACATCTTTATCAATGACTTAGATGAGGGAATTAGGGGCATACTTATCAAATTTGCAGATGACACCAAATTGGGAGGAGTAGCTAATACCCTAGAGGACAGGATCAAAATTCAGAATGACCTGGATAGACTGGAGAGCTGGGCCAAAGCTAACAAAATGAAATTCAATACGGAGAAATGTAAAGTACTGCATTTAGGGCGGAAAAATGAAATGCATAAATATAGGATGGGAGAGACCTGGCTGAATGAGACTACGTGCGAAAGGGATCTAGGAGTCCTAGTAGACCACAAGTTGAACATGAGCCAACAGTGTGATGCGGCAGCTAAAAAGGCCAATGCAATTTTGGGCTGTATCAATAGAAGTATAGTGTCTAGATCAAGGGAAGTAATAGTGCCACTCTATTCTGCCTTGGTCAGACCTCACTTAGAATACTGTGTCCAGTTCTGGGCACCACAATTCAGAAAGGATATTGACAAATTGGAGCGTGTCCAGAGAAGGGCAACTAAAATGGTGAAAGGTCTGGAAACAATGCCTTATGAGGAGAGACTTAGGGAGCTGTGTATGTTTAGCCTGGAAAAAAGACGGTTTAGAGGTGATATGATAGCCCTGTTTAAGTATTTGAAGGGATGTCACGCTGAGGATGGAGCAGGCTTGTTTTCTGCTGCTCCAGAGACTGGAACACGGAGCAATGGGTGCAAGCTCCAGGAACAGAGATTCCACCTCATTACAGAGTTGGAAGAGACCACGAGGGCCATCCAGTCCAACCCCCCTGCCACGCAGGAAATCCCGATCAAAGCATCCCCGACAGATGGCCATCCAGCCTCTGTTTAAAGACCTCCAAGGAAGGAGACCCCACCACGCTCCGAGGGAGTGCATTCCACTGTCGAACAGCTCTTACTGTCAAAAAGTTCCTCCTAATGTTGAGGTGGAATCAACATTGAGGTGTCCCCCAGCTCCATCCTCAATTAACTTCCCATTAACTAACTTAGCCAGGAATTAAGGTCAGCTGGGGAGTCTCTGTTCATGGTGCCCCAGAATTGCCTGGGCAGGGTTTTCTCAGTGCTTGCACCCTGGTTATAGAAATCTTTTCTATTACAAATCGGAGGGTCCTCCTTATTCTTTTATTTCAGGCACCAATGAAAAACTTTACTTGTCTTCTGCTGCCACTTGTTTTTGTACTGCGTTTTAGCAGACGTTTGTAATTTGTTATTTTATATATCTATAGCTATGTGTTTTTATGTTGATAACTTCCAGAGCTCTTAGGAAGACTATCATGATATAAACTGAAATCATCATCATCATCATCATCATAATCTAATTTATGCTGTTGTCCATATCCTCTAGCGGTTGATGTTATAGTAACTTCACAATACCTTGGCCTCTTTGCCTAGTAAAAGATATTGAGTCCTGTAACCTACTTTTTGCCTGATGGCCAGGAGCTCCAACATGTGACATAACCCTTGTGGTTTTAGGAAATGGCTGATCCAGCATGGGATTTGTTTTATGGGTTTGCACATTTAGTCTGGCTCCTCAGCAAAAGCATGTCTGACTTGGAGGATTCAACCAGTAGCAATGCTACTGTCAGCATAGGTTCTTACTTCCATGGCAGGGGTGGGCAAAGCATGTCCCCCAGCCCACATGCAGCTCTCCAGGGTCATTTTTGTGGCCCTCAGGGATCCAATTTTTGCCTCCAAACAATCTCTAAGGGGCATGAAATGCGTTTTTGCTACATCTTTGCCCTTGGGCCATTTTAGGCCCAGGAGAGGTCTTTTTTGAAAAAGCAAGTGAAGAGGGATTTACTTCTGCCAATTTCTTGTTGTTAAAAATGGCCTCTCCTGGCCTAAAATGGCCTGAGGCCCCTAAAAACATTATGAAGATGTCCTATACAACTCCTAGAGAGCATTTGAGGGCATTTAAAAAAAAGGGGGGTGAGGTGGGGGCTTGTGCAGCCCTCTAAGTTCTCCTGAAGGCTAATGCAGCCTCCTAGCCTTCCACAGTTTCCCACACTAGCTCCAGGGGCATCAGTAGGTGGGGTAGGGATGGACTGCACCAGGTGACACCCTTGAGGGATGTCCAGCACGCTGCACCCCATGCTTACTCGGGTGTTACACCCTCTAGGAGACACAAACCTCCATGGCAGTTCATGCTTACCTGGAGTACCCAAGTGAGCAGCACAACAAAGTTTCTCTCCCCTGGGCCAGGGGAGAGAAAGGACTTGTTGCTGTGGTACACCCTCCCACCTAATTCACTGTGCTGCTTACTCAGGTGTCATCCCCCTCTTAGGCAGGCACAAATCTCTGTGGCAGTTCGTCTCTGCCTAGAGGGAGTGACCGCTAAGTGTTACCTACCCTGACCCCCCAGCCCAATATCTGTATTATTAATTGGCAATATTTAATAATTCGGTCAGATGTGGCCTTCCACACAGTGCAGCCATTAAAACTGGAAAATTCCAACAAATTACAAGGACTAGCATTCAGATTCAGTCAGGTATGCACTTAAGGAGGGACCACCAAAATTCTAAAGAAATGCTAATTTGCAAGGCAGGTGAAGGCACATATATGTAGCTAATCCTATCAGCCAAGGCAAACATGTAAACAACCCTCATTCCTTCACCTGTCCCTACACAAAGGACGTTGCTTCCTCCCTTTCAATCGCAAAGTATCCACACATTAAGATGCCATTAACATATCCAGATTGCCTTTATCTCACCTTGAGCAACTCCGAGAAGCATTGTCTCCATACCCTGCAGGCAATTATTGACTATAAAAAACCCTTCCAAAACTCCATTCAAATGCCTAGAGATCCCCTTCCTGTGGACATTCTGTCAGTCTGTGTAGCAAAGTGCACAGTTCATCTTCCTCTCAACTCCACGCCAAACTGTGTAGCCAGGTTCATGCATCCCCTTCCTGTGGACACTACATCCGTCTGTGCAGCCATTCCTGATTCGGACCCCCCCCCCACACACACACCCTGCTGGTTTCTTCCACAACCTCATCTCTACAGGACAGGTGTTGTATCTCCCACAATCTCTATTTCTCTATCCTAGTATTTCCAACTTTATTTGCTAGTGTTTTTTTTATTTATTTAGGAGATTTGATCAACAAATAAATTTACATACATTATTTACCTTAATCTCAAACATTTCTCAAATCTTATAAAACATTTAATCTATACTCTTTACTTCCATCTCTTTCTTTACTTCCTTAACTTCACCATCCTTTTTAATTCTACCAACGCTTTCCTCCTTTTTGTTGAAGACATCCACAAAGTCCTGGTATTGGGGCAGTAATATTACTGGAGACTCTGCAAAGTCTGACTCTGGAGTGGCATGCACCTGCTCCAGCCAACAATGCTCCTGGCAGTATTCTAACACAAAGAGTATTTTGCATCGGGGCCAGGAGATGTGCAGATTGTGCAGGACCAACCATGGCATCTGCAGGACCAATGGGAAATATGACATAGCTGCCAGGTAAAACTGAACCTGTTCCATGTGGCCCTGCATTTCCAGAGTTAGCTTGAAGGTCTGGTGAGTTACAGGACTGGAGCTCAGCAGTCTACCATTGATGGGTCTCCACTGGCTGGAGTTATTGCAGTGGCTGCATTAGAATGTGATTCTGGGTGGCAAAAGCAAGGTCCATAAAGTTTTTGGAGGCTCCAGACTCAACTATAGCTCCCACTTGGGTAGCCTGGCCTTGGCTGATCCAGACAGTGGCTGCTACAAGCAGGGGGTCCCACTTGGGCTCACTAGAAAGCTGAGGTGAATCCGGGCCTCTCTCTCCTAGGCTGTGGAGCCTGTTTAGGCCTTGGAGACTGTTTCCCAGCTTGGTGGGACCTCACCCTTTGGCAAGACAAAGTGGCCAGCCATACCACAGTATAAGCATAGTCCACCCTGCCTTTGGTGCACCTTTTCTACTGGAAAGAGATGTGGTCACAGCCTTCCCAGCTGCATGGGTTCCTCTGGTGAGACGACACTGACAGGGCCCTCTCTGGTAGTCACAGGAGCTGGGCTGGCAGGAGGATAGGGAGCCCAGAAAGTGGGGCCCCTATGAGCCTTCCTTTGAGATTTCAGCCGCCCATCAATCCTCAAGCTTTGTTCTACCAGCAGCTGCAGGGTGGTTGGAGGAAGAGCCTGGGCCAGTTCAACCCAAATTTCATCTGCCAGCCCTGCCTGGTCCTGGTCCTGCAGGGTGGCATCATTCCATGTCAGGTTCTGGGTCAGCAGCCAAAACACGGTGGTATAAGACTCTGTTCCCTGATGCCAGTGCCAAATGTGATTATTCACTTTCTCTGAATACACAGGGCAGTCAGCTAGACAGGAGAATTAAGTGTGGAAAATGTCGGCTTACCTCCCTTTTGCTCCAGTGCCCATTTGTTTACACAACTTTGTTTGAAATTGGATGATGCAAAAAAAAATACCAATTTTGCACTTCACACAGCGGGGGGGGTGTGTGTGTCAGTGAGCGGACTGGTGATAGGGCCATGGGTGGATGGCAAATGGCCCTGATGGAACACACACCCCAGGACATGCTGCCTTCCCTCAACTCTCCCTGGACACCCCAAGCCAGGCTCCCTCCCAACAGCCAGGTTGCCAGTTTTCCTCACGCCCCTCCCACCAGCGGCTCCAATGGGGCAGCTTGCTGCTGTTGCCTGGTAACCTTTCTTTCAGTCACAGAGGTGGAGGCCAAGCCCTTGGCTGCAGCTGCCGCCAAGGGCCAGGGTGCCCAATGGGATGGGCTGCTGTGGTTGCTGTGGCCGAGGGCTCGGCTGTCAGTCAGTCAGTCAGTCACGGAGGCCAAGCCCGGCAACGCGGTGGCAGAAAAAGTTGGGCTGCTTGGGCAGGCAGAAGCAAGCAAGCCTGAAAGCAAGCCAGGGGGCAGGCAGCCGGCCAATCAGGGACGGGGAGAGCACTGGGGTTGCCCAGTCTGTCATAACAACAATGACGGATCCTGCATTGCAAGGCATCCCTTGCAAGCCTGCCCCCTCCAAGGTTCAACCAATCACATCTCACCTCTGCTGTAAGCCCCTGTTTCGAGATGGTTGTTAGTTGAACCAATAGTGCACAACCTTATGCAATTTTTTTTAAAGTCTGGGAAAATAGCAAAAGCAGTTATCATGCTTTTCAAGGGCATCCCCCCCCCTTTCTGAATAGAGCAACTTTGGCCCGAAACATGTGAGGACCATTAGGAATCCAGGCAAATTCTTGTCAGGGATGATGGGAGTTGTAGCTCTTCACCTCTGGCTCAAACTCACCACCTTGTTATGCAGCAGAGCCAACCAGCTTAGATCAGTGGTTAATGCTTTCCTCCAAAGCAGCAGAGTTTCAGAGAATAGGCTGAAGATCCTGACAAACTCTCCAAGCCTTCTCACTCTTCTCCAGGTGTCTCCAAAACATCTCCAGGATTCACTCAGGCAACTCAGTAGTTTTATATAAAACCTACTTTATTTTTCTATATAAATATACTATATGGTCAACAAATCACAATCTCTACACACTACAATATCTCCAAACTACTGCACCTCTACTCAACCACAGAAATACATTGGCAAACATTGCAATTTTATAGCCATTGTTTATCACCACCCACTAGTTAGTTTCCACCCAGTGGGTGTGTACTTCCATTCTGATTGGTCCACTTAGTTCCACCCATGCTTAAGACCAACCCATGTATTTCAACATTTCACCTTGTACACTTAATGATTCTCAGGTGTTTCCAATCTGCATTCAGTACCTCTGTCCTTGGCTCTCAGGCCTTCTAGATTACATTAGCAGTTTCACCTGTGTAGCCCCATAATTGCTCTTGCTTAGTCATTGTGACTTTCACATACACATTTTATTTCTTTCACTGTATGTCCCATGTTGCATTTTCCTTAACAATCCCCTCCGAAATAAAATATTGTATGTGTCTTACAATGTCATTCCAACCATTTGTGTCAGCCTTTCATGTTTTTCTACTGTCAATGCTTTTGTGAACAAATCTGCTATGTTGTGTTGTGTTCTATATATCTCAATTCTATTTCACCCTTCTGAACCATGTCTTGCACATTTTGATATCTTACACCAACATATTTTGTTCTGTTCTTCAAACTTTCAGTTTCAGCCATCGCTATGCATGACTGTAAATCTTCCAGAATTTCCACTGGTATCTTGTAACTTTCATTTAAATCATTTAGCAATTGCTTAATCCACTGTACCTCATTTACTATCTCATTCAAAGCAGCGAATTCTGCTTCCGCTGTGCTTAACGCTACATTAGTTTGTTTTCTACTTCTCCAAACTATTGGACTTTCACTATATTTAATTATCATTCCTGTAACTGACTTCTTGTCTCCTAATTCTGATGCAAATGAACTGTCTACATAACAATCTAGATCTGAACTACTGCTTCTTATAATCAATTTCTTATCTAAGGTTCCTTTCAAATATCTCAATAAATGTTTTACCGCTGTCCAGTCTTCAATTTTTGGATCATTAACCCTTCTAGACAATACATTTACAGCATAAGAAATGTCTGGTCTGGTGTGGCAAGATATGAATTGTAAAGATCCTATTATACTTCTGAAGAAAATCTTATCCTCAAACGCTCTAGTTGTTTCCTCAGACACAAAACCAGTTGTCATTGGAGCTCTTACTATTTTTGCATTCTGTAATCCACACTTTTCAATCAATCTTTCAATTTTATTTCTCTGACTTAACAAACAATGTCCTTCTTCTATCCATTCAACGCAAATACCTAAATAAGACTTCAATACACCTAAGTCCTTCAAAACAAACTTCTCAGACAATTCTCTTTTTACTGACTCAATTTCCTGTTTTGACTTTGCTGCTACGCACAAATCATCTACATAGATCACTAATACTATGTCTCCTTTTGTATAAACACAAGCATCTGCAATGCTCCTCTTGTAACCTAGCTTAACTAGCTCATCATTGATGCACAGATTCCACGCTCTGGCACTTTGTTTTAAACCATACAACGCTTTCTTTAATTTATACTCTCTGACTACCATTTTCTTCGAAACCTTGTGGCTGTTCCATAAAAATTTCTTCATTCAAAACCGCATTCAAGTAAGCTGTCTCAAAATCAAAATGTTCTACAACTAAATTCCTTTTTGCTGCTACTGCTAGAACCATTCTCAGACTTTCTGGCTTTGCAGTTGGAGAATATGTCTTATCATGGTTCTCATACTGCTGTTGTGCAAAACCCTTAGCCACTAACCTAGCTTTATATTTGATACTTCCATCTGGCATTTCTTTCCTTTTGTATACCCATTTACAACCAATTACTTTCTTGTCTTTGGGTCTGTCTACAATTTCAAAAACATCTTTATTTACCAGGCAACCAAACTCATTATCCATTGCATCAAACCATCTTTCCTGTTCTTCACTAGAATAACTTTCCAATTCTTCAAAACTTTCAGGCTCTTCTACTGCTAAACAAGCTCTTGCCTTTGTCACAACAAACCTATCTGGAGGCTTTCTAACTCTATGACTACGCCTGGGAATAAAATCTGCTGTTCTGTCTCTTTCATCCTCACTTTCTCTACTGGGAGTTGTAGTTCTATGACTAAATCTCTTGTCTTCAGTCTTTCGAGTAGTAGTAGGCCTAGATGCTATCTCATCATCGGAAGAACTACCACTGCTGCTAGGTGATGCTTCCTGCTTAACTGAAACCCCTCCGTTTCCTGAGGTTGGTTCAGTTTGTGCTTCTGGCTCATTTGAACTCCCTAATCTCAAAAACACTTCTTTATTGGCATGCAGTTTGTCCCAACCAGCATGTCTCTCAAAATTTGCAGACCTAGAATACTGCACTTGTTTTCCTCCCAAATGAAACTTGTAGCTATTTCCAGAATACCCCAAAAACCTAAGCCTTTTGCTTTTGGGTTCTCCTTTCCTCCTGAAACAAGCAGGTGTGTATACATGAGCAAATTGTCCAAAAACCCTTAAGTACTTGTAATTTGGCATTCTCCCATACAATACCCTGTAGGGAATGTCTTCAATTTCTGAATGATACAATCTGTTACTGATATGTATTGCAGTCAAAGTTGCTTCTGCCCAAAAACTATCTTTCACCCCTGCATCTGCCATCATACAAGCAGTAATTCTTTTTATATCTTGTATTTTCTTTTCTGCTAACCCATCCTCACTAGGACAAGCAGGGTTTGTAGTTTCATGCCTTATTCCCACCTTTTGAAACCAGTTAAACAATTGATTATTTAAAAATTCTCCTCCTCTATCAGTAATGATGGTGCCTACTCTGCTATCAAATTGTCTTTCCACCATTCTTACCCATGCTTTCAAACTTTGCCCAGCGTCAGATTTGTTTTTCATTATTCTCAGAAATGCAAACCTTGTATACCTATCAACAATTACTAGGAAATACTTGCTTCCCCCTAAGGACAAGCAATTAGCTTGGGCAACATCTGCATGTACATACTGAAATGGTCTTTGGGCAATTCTTTTTGTTTTCTTAGCTACTGGAAAAGCTCTGACCTTTACCTGATGACACACTGTACAATCTAAGTGGTTTTTGCATTCAGCAACTTTTAAATCTGGACACATACTGATTAAATTCTTTAAACATTTGAAGCTCGCATGGCCGAATTTTCTGTGAAGCTCGTGTATGCAGTCTTTGTGGATTGGAATATTTTCTATGTTATTAGCTTCTTCAACCCTGTAGCTATTAATATTGTCCTCCAAATAATAAAGTTTGTCCTTTTTCAAACCTATGCCACGCAATTCCCCATTCAGTTTTATCTTACACATGTTCTTTTCAAAGATGACTGTGTAGTCTTTTTCTGTTAATCTGCTTACTGATAACAAATTATTTTCTAACTCCTTTACATGTAAGACATCATTAAAATTCTCTTTTAGCCCTGGAATGTACACAGTACCCATTTGTTTTACAGTACTTACCTCTTTCCCGTCAGCCAAAACTACAGTATTTACATTTGCTGATTTTCTATTACTTATTAAATTTATATCATTACACATCAAAGATGAGGCTCCTGAATCAACTAGCCATTTAGAATTTGCATTTTGTTTTTCCTTAATCATGGTTGCAAACACCTTTTTATTACCACTGTCCCTCAAAAATGGAGGTCTGGACTGTTTTTGATACTGCCGCGGCTGCCATCTGCTCTCTGCTTGCTTGTGTCTCTCAGCTGCAAAATGTTTACAATGTCTCTGCAGATGACCAATCTTCTTACAATAAAAGCACCTCCGTTGCTCCCTTGTAGAGGCTGCTTCCTCCTGCGTTCGCCAGTCAGGAGTTGTTCGTTGTTTTGGCACAGTCTTTAAACTTGCTGAGTCACCCTGCTCAGACATTCTTCTCTGGTTCTCTTCCAGTATTCTGGCCACAATTAAGTCTCTATTAAGCTCAGTTTCTGACAGGTTTTGCAGGCTGTTCGTTATATTGTCCCACAAAGAGTCTAGCGATTCTATTAAAATGTAGCATTGCTGCTCTTTGCTTATTTGCACTCCCCTCAGTTCAGCTTGCACAAACAAATCTTGCATTATTTTTAAATGTTCTATCACACACTGTCCTTTAGCCATCTTTTGCCTGTATATTCTTTTAGACCATAGCATTTTTGCAAAAGCAGTTGAAGGAGTGTGTAATCTCTGCAAGGTATCCCACACATCCTTGGCGGACGTTTTATCTCTGACGTCATTAATTAAGTCTTCTTCAAGCATGAGATAAAGACAGGCTTTTGCTTTATTATCTCTCTCTTGAGTGGCTGCATTAGCATCAGCTGCCAGCCCTGTTTCAACTGTTGACCACAGACCTTCCTTTACTAGTAGAGATTGGGCATAAATCTTCCAGGTAGAGTAGTTGTTTCTATTTAATTTACTAAACTTTAGAAATTCCATCTTGATTTGTGCAGTGACTCAATTTGACACAGTCCTTCTGAGTATGCACAGCCGACCCGTCTGGGCTCAAGCAAAACACAAAATGATTTACTCACGAGGCTTATCAGTGCAGCACAAACAGCTTGCTCTGATCTATCGTCCACAAAGCTTTCTTCCACTCTCTGGAACTTTCAGCTTCTGTGGATGCTGGGTGCTCTAGTAACTGGGCCCATAACCCTTGTCAGGGATGATGGGAGTTGTAGCTCTTCACCTCTGGCTCAAACTCACCACCTTGTTATGCAGCAGAGCCAACCAGCTTAGATCAGTGGTTAATGCTTTCCTCCAAAGCAGCAGAGTTTCAGAGAATAGGCTGAAGATCCTGACAAACTCTCCAAGCCTTCTCACTCTTCTCCAGGTGTCTCCAAAACATCTCCAGGATTCACTCAGGCAACTCAGTAGTTTTATATAAAACCTACTTTATTTTTCTATATAAATATACTATATGGTCAACAAATCACAATCTCTACACACTACAATATCTCCAAACTACTGCACCTCTACTCAACCACAGAAATACATTGGCAAACATTGCAATTTTATAGCCATTGTTTATCACCACCCACTAGTTAGTTTCCACCCAGTGGGTGTGTACTTCCATTCTGATTGGTCCACTTAGTTCCACCCATGCTTAAGACCAACCCATGTATTTCAACATTTCACCTTGTACACTTAATGATTCTCAGGTGTTTCCAATCTGCATTCAGTACCTCTGTCCTTGGCTCTCAGGCCTTCTAGATTACATTAGCAGTTTCACCTGTGTAGCCCCATAATTGCTCTTGCTTAGTCATTGTGACTTTCACATACACATTTTATTTCTTTCACTGTATGTCCCATGTTGCATTTTCCTTAACAATTCTTTGAGGATTTCCCCCACCCCCCGTGTAGATGACCCCAGGATCTCCCCAAGCTGACCTCAACTCTTCCACAAAAGTCAGTAAAGTTGGACAGCAGAGGGCTAGCCTGGTGAAGCAAAGGTGTAGCCCATTTTGATGCTGGCCCAGACAATAGGCTCACAACAAAGATGACTTTAATCTGCTCACTGGGAAACTCCTCTGCCAGCACATGAATATACAGTGAGCCAGGAATGTCTCAAATTGGTCAGGTGGGCCAGTAAATTGCCCTGGCAAGGACACTGGAAACTTGCACTGAGGAGGCTGCAGATGAGTTGCCTGCTGCAGCTTGTTTAGCTGAGCCTTCAGATTAAATACAGCTGTCAACAGCTGAGCAACTTGAGCCAGCAACTGTTGGTTCTTCTGTTGCAGTTCATCTATGGTGTTAGCAGCTGTACATTATGGGAGGTTGCTGAACAATCTTCCTGTTTTGGTCTCAGCACAAGATCAAACCCCCAAGAAGGATTGCAGGGAGTTGTGGAGCCAAGAGAATCATGGGGGAAAGCATGGCTCACCAGCAAGGAAATTAAAGTGATTAAGTCAGTTCAGGCCAGGTCATTATACAGTCCAGCAATAAATCCAGGCAACAGTCCAAAGGGAGATCCAAGAGTATAGTTGGTAAACAGAGCAAGGTCTAAGGCTATCAGGCAGCAGAACAGGAACATAAGGCACAAATGTTGCTTCCACCAGGAAGGTTATTCAGCAACAGCTTCCTTCGGGAGATGCCCAACTATTTATGGTCTATCTACCTTCCATTGGTTCTGTTTGACTGCTGAGCATTTTAGATATAAATGCTCAGAGCATTTCTATGCCCCCTTTTCTTGATGAAGCCCTGCTGGGGTAGATACTGCTAGGTCTGTGTCTCTGTGTGTCCATAATAGAGGGCTGTGGCTGCTGGGGGGGGGGAGTCTCACCCTCAGGCACTAGCATGTCTGTCTCCCTCTCTGAACACTCATTGTCTGTGTCAGAGTCTGCACCTAGATCCTGGAGGCAGGGCATGACAGCCCATGACAGATGGTTGGTGCCTGCCTAAAGGGGGTGACACCCAAGTATGTGGCACAACAAAGTAAGCATGGCAGGGGAATGCACTGCAGTAGTGGTGGTTCCTTTCTCTACCCTGGGCCAGGGGAGAGAAAGCCCCACCACTGTGGGACCGCTTACTCAAGTGTCAGCCCCTCTAGGCAGGCACAAACCTCCATGGCAGTTTGTGTCTGCTCAGAGGGGGTGACACTCGAGTAAACAGTACAAAAAAGCAAGCATGGTGGGGGGGACGCTGTGGCAGCAGTGGTTGCTTTCCCTCCCCTTGGCCAGGGAGAGCAAGGAACCACTGCTGCCACAACCTTCCCCCCCCCCAATACTTATTTTGCTGTGCCACTTACTTCAGTGTTATGCTTTCTCTAGGCAGGCATCTCCTACCATGCAGTAGTGGTTCCTTTCTCTTCCTTGGCCCAGGGGAGGGAAAGGAAACACCTCTGTGTAGCAGAAGACTTCAGAAAACAATGGCAATCTTGTGTGAAGTCTCACAGGGTTTTGAGTCATGCCAGACTTTGAACCAACTCTTTCAGGCAGGCACATAAGGGACTACACATTCCCAAAGTAAGTGTGGTGGCAGCAGGGATGGCCTTTTCCTCCTGGTGCTATGCAGTGTGGTGGGATGAAGATAGCCATGGCCACCGCTGCCCTCCCAGCCAGTCCTGAACACTCACTGAGACAGAAGCAGTGTGATGCGGCAGCTAAAAAGGCCAATGCAATTTTGGGCTGTATCAATAGAAGTATAGTGTCTAGATCAAGGGAAGTAACAGTTCCGCTCTATTCTGCCTTGGTCAGACCTCACCTAGAATACTGTGTCCAGTTCTGGGCACCACAATTCAGAAAGGATATTGACAAATTGGAGCGTGTCCAGAGAAGGGCAACTAAAATGGTGAAAGGTCTGGAAACAATGCCTTATGAGGAGAGACTTAGGGAACTGGGTATGTTTAGCCTGGAAAAAAGACGGTTTAGAGGCGATATGATAGCCCTGTTTAAGTATTTGAAGGGATGTCACGCTGAGGATGGAGCAGGCTTGTTTTCTGCTGCTCCAGAGACTGGAACACGGAGCAATGGGTGCAAGCTCCAGGAACAGAGATTCCACCTCAACATGAGGAGGAACTTTTTGACAGTAAGAGCTGTTCGGCAGTGGAACACACTCCCTCGGAGCGTGGTGGGGTCTCCTTCCTTGGAGGTCTTTAAACAGAGGCTGGATGGCCATCTGTCGGGGATGCTTTGATTGTGATTTCCTGCGTGGCAGGGGGGTTGGACTGGATGGCCCTCGTGGTCTCTTCCAACTCTGCAATTCTATGATTCTATGATTCATTCTTTCATCCAAACCAAATAGCAAGCTGCAGAATACACTTTCAAGTCAGCTGAATTTGTGATAAGCCAAACCAGTAGGAGGGCGTGCACAGGAAGTGGGAAAGTCATGAAGGCTGTTGTTTGGTGAGCCTCAGTAGAAGAGGACAGTGAGGCTCTTTTTTTTTTTTTCATAGAATTGCAGAGTTGAAAGAGACCACGAGGGCCATCCAGTCCAACCCCCCCTGCCACGCAGGAAATCTTGATCAAAGCATCCCCGACAGATGGCCATCCAGCCTCTGTTTAAAGACCTCCAAGGAAGGAGACCCCACCACGCTCCGAGGGAGTGTGTTCCACTGCCGAACAGCTCTTACTGTCAAAAAGTTCCTCCTCATGTTGAGGTGGAATCTCTGTTCCTGGAGCTTGCACCCATTGCTCCGTGTTCCAGTCTCTGGAGCAGCAGAAAACAAGCTTGCTCCATCCTCAGCGTGACATCCCTTCAAATACTTAAACAGGGCTATCATATCGCCTCTTAACCGTCTTTTTTCCAGGCTAAACATACCCAGCTCCCTAAGTCTCTCCTCATAAGGCATGGTTTCCAGACCTTTCACCATTTTAGTTGCCCTTCTCTGGACACACTCAATTTGTCAATATCCTTTCTGAATTGTGGTGCCCAGAACTGGACACAGTATTCTAAGTGAGGTCTGACCAAGGCAGAATAGAGTGGCACTATTACTTCCCTTGATCTAGACACTATACTTCTATTGATACAGCCCAAAATCGCATTGGCCTTTTTAGCTGCCGCATCACACTCTTGGCTCATGTTCAACTTGTGGTCTACTAGGACTCCTAGATCCCTTTCACACGTAGTCTCATTCAGCCAGGTCTCTCCCATCCTATATTTATGCATTTCATTTTTCCGCCCTAAATGCAGTACTTTACATTTCTCCGTATTGAATTTCATTTTGTTACCTTAGGCCCAGCTCTCCAGTCTATCCAGGTCATTCTGAATTTTGATCCTGTCCTCTAGGGTATTAGCTACTCCTCCCAATTTGGTTTCATCTGCAAATTTAATAAGTATGCCCCTAATTCAGTCATCCAAGTCATTGATAAAGATGTTGAATAGCACTGGGCCCAGGACAGAACCCTATGGCACCCCACTGGTCACATCTTTCCAAGACGAAAAGGAGCCACTGCTGAGCACCCTTTGGGTTCGGCCAGTCAACCAATTACAAATCCATTTAACAGTTAACTTGTCTAGCCCACATTTTACAAGCTTGTTTGCAAGAATGTCATGGGGAACCTTGTCAAAGGCCTTACTGAAATCAAGGTATGCGATGTCCACAGCATTCCCTTCATCTACCAAGCTGGTAACTTTATCAAAAAAAGAGATCAGATTAGTCTGGCATGACTTGTTTCTCTGAAACCCATGTTGACTTTTTGTGATTATGGCATTGCCTTCTAAATGTTCACAGACTCTCTGTTTAATGATCTGCTCTAGAATCTTCCCTGGTATTGATGTCAGACTAACTGGACGATAATTGTTGGGATTCTCTTTTTTCCCCTTTTTGAAGATGGGAACAACGTTTGCCCTCCTCCAGTCTGCTGGGACTTCTCCTGTTCTCCAGGAGTTCTCAAATATTATTGCCAATGGCTCTGAGATTATATTTGCCAGCTCTTTTAATACTCTTGGATGTAGTTCATCTGGTCCTGGAGATTTAAATTCATTTAGATTAAGAAGGTATTCCTGTACTACCTCTTTACTTATTTTGAGCTGGATTTCCCCTATTGTGTCCTCTGTTCCATTCTCCTCAGGTTGGTCCTCCTTTTCCTTTTCTGAAAACACTGAGGCAAAGAAGGTGTTGAGTAATTCTGCCTTTTCTCTGTCCCCTGTTAGCATTTTGCCATCTTCTCCACGTAGCGGCCCTATCATTTCCTTCTTCCTACTTTTGCTGCGGACATACCCCCAAAAACCCTTTTTATTGTTCTTAACCTCCCTAGCAAGCCTGAGCTCATTCTGCGCTTTAGCTTTTCTGGCTTTACTCTTACACGTGTTCGCTATCTGTTTGAATTCTTCTTTGGTGATTTCCCCCTTTTTTCCATTTCCTGTACATGTTCCATTTAAAACTTAGCTCCATTGAAAGTTCTTTAGTCATCCATCCTGGTTTCTTGAGACACCTCCCATTTTTCTTCCTCAATGGTACTGTTTGAAATTGTGCCTTCAGTATCTCCTTTTTGAGAAAGTCCCATCCGTCTTGAGGTCTCTTCTCTTTTAGTATTCCTGACCATGGGATCACCCCCAGTATTTCCCTGAGTTTATTGAAATCAGCTCTCCTAAAGTCAAGAATGCGTGTCTGACTATGCCTGGCTTCTCCTTTCCATTGTATAACAATGTAGAAGAAGTGTGAAGGTTGAGCTCTGGGGGTTTTCTTCTCCCCCTCCACACCCACTACCACCTTCCTCTTCTCCCAGGGCAGAATCATAGAATTATAGAGTTGGAAGAGACCATGAAGGTCATCCAGTCCAACCCCCTGCCATGCAGGAATACACAATCAAAGCAACCCTGATGGCCATCCAGCCTCTGTCTAAAGACCTCCAAGAAAGGAGACCCCACCACGCTCCGAGGGAGTGTGTTCCACTGCTGAACAGCTCTTACTGTCAAAAAGTTCCTCCTAATGTTGAGGTTGAATCTCTGTTCCTGGAGCTTGCATCCATTGCTCCGTGTCCTAGTCTCTGGAGCAGCAGAAAACAAGCTTGCTCCATCCTCAATGTGACACCCCTTCAAATACTTAAACAGGGCTATCATATCGCCTCTTAAACGTCTTTTTTCCAGGCTAAACATACCCAGCTCCCTAAGTCTTTCCTCATAAGGCATGGTTTCCAGACCTTTCACCATTTTAGTTGCCCTTCTCCGGACATGCTCCAGTTTGTCAATCTCCTTTTTGCATTGTGGTGCCCAGAATTGGACACAGTATTCTAGGTGAGGCCTAACCAAGGCAGAATAGAGTGGCACTATTACTTCCCTTGATCTAGATACTATGCTTCTATTGATGCAGCCCAAAATCGCATTGGCCTTTTTAGCTGCCACATCACACTGTTGACTCATGTTCAACTTGTGGTCTACTAGGACTCATAGATCCCTTTCGCACATAGTCTCATTCAGCCAGGTCTCCCCCATCCTATATCTATGCATTTCGGTTTTTTGCCCTAAGTAAATAGAAGTATAGTGTCTAGATCAAGGGAAGTAACAGTTCCGCTCTATTCTGCTTTGGTCAGACCTCACCTAGAATACTGTGTCCAGTTCTGGGCACTACAATTCAAAAAGGATATTGACAAATTGGAGTGTGTCCAGAAAAGGGCGACTAAAGTGGTGAAAGGTCTGGAAACTATACCTTATGAGGAGAGACTTAGGGAGCTGGGTATGTTTAGTCTGGAAAAAGACAGTCAAGGAGCAATATGATAGCCCTGTTTAAGTATTTGAAGGGGTGTCACATTGAGGATGCAGCAGGTTTGTTTTCTGCTGCTCCAGAGACTGGAACACGGAGCAGTGGATGCAAGCTCCAGGAACAGAGATTCCACCTCAACATTAGGAGAAACTTTTTGACAGTAAGAGCCGTTCAACAGTGGAACATACTCCCTCGGAGCGTGGTGGGATCTCCTTCCTTGGAGGTCTTTAAACAGAGGCTGGATGGTCATCTGTCGGGGATGCTTTGATCGTGATTTCCTGCGTGGCAGGGGGTTGGACTGGATGGCCCTCGTGGTCTCTTCCAACTCTGCAATTCTATGATTCTACGTGCAGTACCTTACATTTCTCCATATTGAATTTCATTTTGTTAGCTTTGGCCCAGCTCTCCAGTCTATCCAGGTCATTTTGAATTTTGATCCTGTCCTAGGGTATTAGCTACTCCTCCTAATTTGGTGTCATCTGCAAATTTGATAAGTATGTCCCTAAGTCCCTCATCCAAGTCATTGATAAAGATGTTGAATAGCACTGGGCCCAGGACAGAACCCTGTGGCACCCCACTGGTCACAGCTTTCCAAGAGGAAGAGGAGCCACTCCTGAGTTTCTCTTGGGTTCAAGCTGTCCATTCTGAGACAGCATGCTGCATTTATTGGGTGGCAAATATATCAGGCATGCTTTAGCTGTGAATTCCTGGCAGGGACTAGTTAACCCTTGGGGTTCCTTCCAGTTCTACAAAAATAACTTAACCTTCTTCATGTCTTAGAAATAACTTAAAATAATTGGGGTTTTTTTTTTTGAAAATCTGAATAATGTAGTAAGGATTTGGACCATGTTATTTCCTGCTCCATCAAAGAGCTTGGAAAATGACATTTAAAGAGTAGTTTGCTGACATTATTCAATACAATACTTTAAAAAAAATGCTATTTGTTGTGAAGCAAAAAAGGTGACTTGTAAACTGTGTAATGGCTCATTTTTGCTCATCAGTTTTCTGTTACATAATTTTTTTTAAGAATTGGTAAGAGAATGATGGAGGGAGGGAAATTAAAAAAAATCTTAAACTCCACTCCTTCAGCCTGTTTTGAAAACAGAAAATATCTGAAAGATCAAAATATCTGTCAAAAGAGTGTTATAGGTTAGTAAGTCTTGGACTAGTTTAGCCCAACCACCTATCTTCTATTGTTTGTCAAAACAAAGTTTAGGGAGGCGGTCCTCTGACATGTCCCAAACCCTCTTATACTACAAGAAAGCTGCTATCTCAGCCCATCTCCGCATCTTTTACATCTTTTATGATACCATGCCTGTCTCTGTCTTGAGGAATGCAGCTGGAGTCCCCGAGGTACTGCCAACAAATACCTCAAAAACTTGTTCTGAAAAACCTCCAGGTCATGCAAGTTACCGTATATTCCGGCGTATAAGACAACTTTTGAGCACTCAAAAGTGCCCTCCAAAATTGACAGTCGTCCTATACGCCGGATACACTTTGCTTCGCCCACCTGCCTATCTCCTGCCGCTTCGCAAACAGAGCGAAGAGGCAGGAGATGGGGCAGGGGGGTGAAGCAAAGTGTTTTGAAGATCATACGCCCCCCTCCTCTGCCTTCTCCCCCTTTGGGGAGCAACGGAAGACAGAGGAGGGAGGCGAACATTGCGGTTTGCCGCAGCCGCCGCTCGATCGCTTCTGCAGCGGCCGAGGCAAACCCGCGATTCACCCCCTCTCCCCACCTTCCTGGAAGGTGGGGAGAAGGGGTGAACGTGCCCCGTTTGGCCGCACAGCCTGCGGATCCCCCTCCTGCGCTCCCTCCTGGAAGGGAGCGCAGGAGGGGCATGCAGAGGCTGCGCGGCCAAACCCACGATTCGCCCCTTCTCCCCACCTTCCTGGAAGGTGAGGAGAAGGGGAGAATGTGCCCCGTTTGGCCGCACAGCCTGCGGATCCCTCTCCTGCGCTCCCTCCTGGAAGGGAGCGCAGGAGGGGGATTCGGAGGCTGCGCGGCCAAACCCGTGATTCCCCCCTTCTCCCCACCTTCCTGGAAGGAAGGTGGGGAGAAGGGGCGAACGTGCCCCTTTTGGGCGCACAGCCTCCGCATCCTCCTCCTGCGCTCCCTCCTGGAAGAGAGCGCAGGAGGGGCATGCGGGGGCTATGCGTTGGAAGAGGGGGGTCATCTTATAGGGCGAGTATATCACAAACTCTGCATTTTACCTTAAAATTGGGGGGATGGTCTTATACGCCGGGTTGTCTTATACCCCGGAATATACGGTATTATGTTTTATCCCCCAAATCTCAACACCATATTGCATTTGAGCAACTACTTTCCCTAAAAACACTGTCAATGCTGGACTTACAAGCCTGCTGCCTCTAGAATAGAAATTTTTCAGTATAGCATGGGCAGACCTTTGTGCTTTTGTTTTAATATTTTGCAGCTGGGTCTTCCAGGAATTTTTCTCATCAAAATACACCCCCAAATACTTATAAGAGGGAATCTGTTCTATCCTATTTCCATCCAAATTCCAATTAAATTTAGGTGAATGTTTGCCAAAGATCACCTTAGATTTAGTATAGTTTATTCTAAATTGTTCTGTTTGACAGAACTCATAGGATTTATTTAGACTTCTCCTCAGCCCAGTTTTATTCATAGATGATAATATAATGTCACCAGCACATGTTAGAATTGCCATTTTACGACTTCTTGTTGGGAGAGGGAACTTAGCTTTGTTTAACTTAACTACAATATTATTAATATAAAGACTAACCAGGAATGGTAGTAACAAGCAGCCTGGTCTGACTTCTTTTGTTGTATAAATGTCCTCTTTCAGTCTTCCATCCGTGCGAATCTTTACCCTTGTAGTTGTATTAGTGCATAATTCCTGAATTAGGAATAACAGCCTCTTATTAATATTAGTCCTGGCAAGCTTAGCCCTTAAATGATTCCTATTAATTATATCAAAAGCTGAGAAGACAATGAATGCAGCAAAAAGCCATTTGGAAGGACCACTAGTGTCATTTGAATCAAATGATGCAACACAAAAATCTGGTCCACTGTACAATGACCTTTCTTGAACCCAACTTGTTCCTGATGAAGAATGTTATTTTCCTCTACCCATTTTATCAGCTTCTGCAGAAGGAAGTAGCTGCAAATCTTAGAATTGATATCCAATAAACTAATAGGCTGATAATTCTGAGGGTTTGATTTATCTCCTTTCTTATAAATTGGGATGATTAGACTCTGTTTCCATCCCACAGGAAAAATGCCTATAGAGTTTATATGGGAAAATAGTGTTGCTAACAGAGGGTCCCACCATTCAATATTGTTCTTGTAGACCTCTGCTGGAATCATATCCTCACCAGGTGCTTTGTCTGCTGCTAGAGCATGTATGAATAAGTTTGTTCACTTCTTGTTCTGAGACTGAGGACCATTCTGGTAATGCCATTAACAAAGCCTGATGTCACTGAATACTGGGTGTTACAGTGTTACTAGATCCAGGCCAGGCCTCGACATGAGTATGGCTCTTCCTGAAACTTTCCCAGGGCTCCTTAATTGTTGGATTCCAGCCAGCCTGCCTTAAGGCGGGAAGGGGGATTATTTTGTCCTGGATTTCAAGGCCACGCAGCTGTGCTAGGCCCCTCTGAGATGCCTCCCTGAACATCCTCAGGCCCTTTCTTGCAACTGCAAAGAATCAAAACTTAATGGTGACCTTATCTATGGACTCTGTTCTCATGCTAGCCGGAACTGGCTTTAGACTGATGCCATGCATGCATAACATGATCAATAAACCGTGTTGCTGATAATGGATGTTGATTCAGTATGTGCATTACCAAGTTCATCATAGTAAGCCAGTTCTGCACAATCCTTACCGTCAGCTTGGTGCGAGATGTCCCAAGTCACGGAGGACAAAGCCCTGACAGAAGGAGCCACAGCTGCAGCCTCTGGAGAGGGGGTGAAAGGAGCTACGACTGAAGGCTCGGACAGAGGAGCTGAGCTGCCAGATGCCGGCTTGGAGCTGCTGGCAGAGGAGCTGGGTCAGAAGTGACAGAAGGCCAGGAAACTGTCCCCTCACCAACCTAATGGAGCTGGTAGCCAGGAAGGCTCTAGAGATGGGAAGTCGTCCCTTTTCAGAGACACCTGTGCATGGGGCGAGCTCAGCCATGGGAGGCAGTTGGCTCTGGCCAGATGAATGGGGTTTGGAGGACCGCAGATCACTGAGATGGGGCCTGCCACAGACCAGCAGAGTTTGTGACTATGGGGTGAGATGTCCTCACACAGAATTGGAGAGAGAGGTGCAACAGCTAAAGCAACAGATGCAGCTGATGCAAACCAGCCTTGGAGAAATTTTACAGTGACTGCCTCCATAGCCATCTCGCTGGCCACTCTACCCCAGGGAGATGGAGGCCTCCTGGCTCCTGGGCTAGTTCCAGCACCAACGGCAGCACTGGCTGGGGTTCAGGTATCTCCCTGGCACTTCAGCAGGCACTGGACTGGTTGAGCCCTGGAAATGGCCACATGGCCTCAAGCACCAGGACCTGAAAGCAATGTTCGACAGGGACGCCGTGAAGCTAACATTCTTCCTTACCCAGGTGATGAGATTCACGTCTCACTGGGAGGGGGGATTTCAGACGGAGGCTGAGAAGGTCCAGTATGTCTCCAATCAACTGGAAGGAGAGGCGGCATAATGGCTGGTGGGGCTATATGACATGGGTGCCCTGGAGTTGGAGAGCTTCCACGACTTCATGATAGTGCTCCAGGCCCAGTTTGAAGACCCATTTCGGAGGAAACGGGTGCAAACGGAGTTACAACGGCTGCAACAAGGGCCACAATCCATGGCCGAATATGCTATCGAGTTCCGTCGTCTGGCCAGTCAGATCCCCAACTGGACTGAAGCCAGAAAAGTGCAGTATTTTCAAGGCAGTCTCCATGCAGATATCCTTGAGTGGGCGCTAGTCCAAGGGAACCCAGAGACTTTCCTGGGATGGGTCCACCTGGCTGGCAAGGTGGAGACCCTGAGACAAAGTTGGCAAAGCAGCACCAGGGGCTAGCCTGAAAACCCAGTAGTGGTGTACCCAAGAAGGCCAGAGGGGCATGACCATCGAGTACCACAGTGGCAGAGATGGAGAAGGAGAGGCGGATGCGAAAAGACCTATGTCTTCACTGTGGGAAAAGTGGCCACCACATAGCAGAGTGCCCGGACAAGCAGCCCAGAGGCAGCCAGTGAGAGGAACCGACCAAGAAACCTGAGGGGAAACAAATGGCAAAGAAAACCCCAGCCAAGCCTAAATCAAGGCGATGGCACACACCCTAGTCCCTGGCAACCCAGCGGGGAGTCCTCCTGGGAATCGGGACAGCAGATCCTCCTCCGAAGTTGAGTCAGTGGGAAACGGATCCAGCCTGTCCTACTAAGTGCCTGAGGGCAGGCTAACCCTGAAGGGTGTCCAAGTTCTATGGTGAGTGGTGTTAAAGCCTTATTCTTTATAAAGGCTAGAACAGGGATCAATGGAAAGCCCCCCCCCCCGCAAGGTCATGGTATGGTGGATTGCAGGTGCATGCAAGTGCTCATCCACCCATCCTTAGTGAGGGAACTAGACCACAGTGAAGCTGGACAAGCCCATATGGCTCTCCCAGATGGATGGGGGCATGATGAAAGAGGGCCGCGCTAGGTGAATGACCAAAACGGTGGGAATGACAATGGGGGCCCACAGAGAAGAACTCAAGTTTGTGATTGCCCCGAGTCTAGTGCCTGCTCCTTCCTGTTGAAGGATATGGCCCAGGAAAAGAAAGATAAATACTAGAAGGGAACAACTGGCTCTGCAGATGGTGCTGTTGGGAAAGATTTGACTTTTTGGACCATAGTTTACACTTTCATGAAGTGGCCACTTTCTGCTCTGTGATTCTATGAAAAGCAGGGATATAAATGGATTAATAATAGCAGAACTCACGTATGGCAATGCAAGATTTCAACAAAAGGGAAAGTATTCAAGCAAGATCAGAAAGTGTTAGTAATTCTCCAGCTGCTCCCAGGGACATCTGAGAACTCTACTTCTGACCTCAACTGCTGTGAGTAGTAGAAAGCAGCTATCCCCAACTCCACCTACCTTTCTTGCTTGCTTGCTTGCTTGCTTGCTTGCTTGCTTTCTTTCTTTCTTTCTTTCTTTCTTTCTTTCTTTCTTTCTTTCTTTCTTTCTTTCTTTCTTTCTTCCTTCCAGGGTCTGAAATGTTCAAGCAGGGTAGAGGAAAGCCATGTGCTTTTCATTATCTGAATTCTTTGTATTGTTTCAGCTTGTGACTGCTGGCTGGGACTATAGTGCCTTGAGCAGTTCCCATTTTTAAAAATAATGGTTTCCTCAATTCCCCTAACCCTGGCCACAATTACTGCCAAGAAAAGACTCAAGTGTGCTGTTATTTTATGGGGCACTTTAAAAGTTACTGGGTCCTATTAGAACAAAGCTATTCTCTTTTTCTCACCATCAAACCAAATAGTCAAGAAAGACTCCTTTCTATAAGGCCACCTTATTCCAGCTTTCCGTGGGAACAGCCTCATGGATGGAGCCAAGCCAAGAACAGCTTTCAGTGTGTGCTTGAGTGTGTGTGTGTGTATGTATGTATGTAAGTGCAAGAGAGAGAAAAAGAGAGAGATCACAGTGAAGAGATTACAGCAGTATGAAATGATGTGATGTCATAAACATGGAGTAGTGAGGCGGGGGGGGGGAATGTTGCAAGGCACATATAATCCCTGTAATGCAATCAGAAGTTACTTCCACATTATCCTGAAGGCTGGAGAAATTGGCATAATTTCTCCCCACCCCTGCTTGTTAGTTCCAGAATTACTGACTCACAACTCATTTCCTCGAAAGAGTATCTGCATGTCTTAAAGCTGCTGCATGAGTTTTATTCTGATATAGAGAATAGACTGTGTACTGTCTTCTTAAAAGCAACCTAGCATCAAGCCCAGACTTTGTCCTCTCTCTCTTGTTCAGGATTGGAAGAAGTCTTGATGCAGGCCTGCATCCAGAGGTCTGCCAGAGATCTATACAGTACTAAACTACATTGAGTAATGGCCTGACTTGATGTCAGGTAGCTTCATATGTTCTTGTTCATTAAGCTTGTTATATTGGTGGCACTTGGCCATATCCTTCAAACATTTTACAGATTAAAACTGGGACATATACTGTATTGACAAACAAAATCAGAGTGTGGTCAAGATGGCAACAGTTATTAAAGAAGAATAGCAAAGCTAGGAGAGGCTGCAACAATTTGGGAAAGGCACAATTCTGCCCCCTCCTCTCCTGGCTTCTGAGTTAATTGAGTGCAAACTACTTTTCATTCTGAACTCAATTTGAAGCCATTGAAATAAGCTGAGGACTGGGCAGGGGACTGGGACATTTTTTTTACAGCTGTTTTTACAGCTGAAAAGTGAGACAACAGAAGGTTAATCAGAACTGTTGCTGCCACATTAGGACAGCTGGAAGGAGATTATCAGACATGCCAAATAAAGCAGAACAGGGACTCCAGAGTATTGGGAAAGGCTTTCCTTTTCACATGATGTTCTCCCTGCCCATTCTGTTCTCGTTCTGCTTCAGTGCTGCCCCCCTTTTTTTATTCACGGCTTAAGCCGTCAATAGATCCCTCATTCCGTTTCTGTAACGGAATGGGGGGGAATGTGAAAAGGTGCCCATTATGCTGGTGGGATGCCAGCGTTAGTGGGAGGTCCGGAGTGTCAAAACACTTCCAGATACCTCCCTTATGACAGGCCCCTGCTGCTGCCGCCCAGATCACCCCTCCCTGCACCCTGATCGCCAGCCCTCCAGCCCCCGATCACCAGCCCATCACCCCCCCGATCGCCAGCTCTCCAGCCCCTGATCACCAGCCCATCACCCCCCGATCGCCAGCCCTTCTGCCCCCGATTGCTGGCCCATCACTCCCCGATCGCCAGCCCTCCAGCCCCCAATCACCAGCCCTCCACCTCCCCCCAATCGCCAGCCCATCCCTTTAAATCCCAGCTCTTCTCTTCTCACGAGAGCAGCCGGGATTACAAACCAGGAAGTGAAAGGAGCTCTAGAGATCCTTTCACTTCCTGGGCTTCCCGGCACAAGAACGATTCAGGTAAGTGTGAATGTTTTTGTTCTTGTGCTGGGACAGGGGTGGGAGAGTGGCGGAAAAGGAGATTGTGGGACGGGAACGCTTTTTTTGTTCCCGTCTGATAATCTCTGAAGATATAGTACATATATCTTCAGAGGTGGTACATGCCTCTTTCCCCTCTGCTGTACAACTTCAGTTATCTAAAGCCATATGGAAGTGAGTCAGATTCAGTGTGCCAACAGTACAATCAAACTCTGTGTGGGTTAGATAAGTCATAGAAAAGGAAGGGAGATAAGTGGCTGCATCATTAGTGGGCTGCCATACTGTAGTTGGGAAGCACATATGCTCTGGGGCCCACCTGGAAGGGAGGGAGCTAGGTGGGAGATTGAATAACTGAAGCATGATGGAGATTAATGGATCATGGCTTCAAACTCAGAATGTGAGGCAATTGCTCATGCTATGGTTACATATAACCCAAGAGAATTACCTGTTTGAACAAAAGTTAATCCTGCTTGTCTCATCTTCCTTCTCTTTGGAAGATTGTCTTAACAAAGCAATTATCTACATGAAAAGTCAGAAAACCAGAACTTCACATGTAGCATTTTTGCATTGCTCTTCTTCCTCTGATGTGTGCACTATTTTAATTCTTTAAGTTGCATGACAAGGGAGGGAGCTGTACAAGCAGAGTCTTTATGTAGTTCAGTATGGGGAGAGGAGATGGTGTCGTGGGTTGGCATGGTTAGAAATCTGCCAAGGACTCCGAAAAGAGCCTCCGTACACTGCACCAGCTTCCACCACTGCAGTCTGCTTGTTTTCCCACCTCTCATTCTAACCTGAAGTGAGCCAACAAGCAGGTAAACAGTAGTGGTGAGATAGCCTCATGGTGCTTACCTTACCCTCCAACATTTCACAGATGAAAACTGCAACATGTATGGCCAATATGGTAAAAAAAATTTGTGGCCAGGTAGAATCATAGAGTTGGAAGAGACCACAAGGGCCATCCAATCCAACCCCTTGCCATGCAGGAATACATAATCAAAGCACTCATGACAGATGTCCATACAGCTTCTGTTTAAAAACCTCCAAAGAAAGAGACTCCAGCACACTCTGAGGCAACATATTCCACTGTTGAACAGCTCTTACCATCAGGTAGTTCTTCCTAATATTTAGGTGGAATCTCTTTTCCTGCAGTTTGAATCCATTGATCCGTGCCCTAGTCTCTGGAGCAGCAGAAAACAAGCTTGCTCCATCCTCAGTATGACATACTTTCAAATGCCTATCATGTCACCTCTTAACATTCTCTTCTCCAGGTTAACCATACCCAGCTCCCTAAGCCGCTTCTCATGGGTCATGGCTTCCATACTTTTTACCATTTACCAATAGATTCCAGCATGTCAATATCCTTCTGGATCTGTGGGGCCGAGAGCTGGGCACAATATTCCAGGTGAAGTCTAACCAAAGCAAAATAGAGTGGTATTTATATTTCCCTTGATATAGATCAGCCTTTCTCAACCTTCTTACCCTGGAGGAACCCTTGAAATAATGTTCAGGTCTCAGGGAACCCCTACGTAAAAATTATACCTACAGCTCCCTTAAAAAAAAAATACAGAAACAGTGGAAAAATAGATGCTTATTATATTCCACACTGCTAGCAATACATATTTGATACTTGAAAGTAACAGGCCTGAAACAGCATACTGGCAGAGAAGTATTTACAGTGTACATCAAAATAGTGACACAATATCCTATGAAAATGCCAAAAAAAGGTAATCTATAATAAAAAAAATTAAATGAAAAACAAATATATTTATCATGAAACATTATTAAAACCTGAAAAATGTCATATGAAAATACCCAAAAAAGACTAATACAAATATATTTGATGAAAAACAAATATATTTATTATGATAACATTATTAATGTGAAACCTGTGCTTGTCTTTTGGTACACAAATATTTAATTCAGGGTTGAACTTTTGATAAACACACCCTGATTTCATCTTCAGCTAAAAGGAGGCAATTTCTGTCTTTGCTCTTAGTATTTGTTAGATAAGAAAAAGTTTGCTCACACATGTAAGAGGTTGAAAACTGCAGCAATATATTTAGTGCTTTCCTATGAAGTTAGGATGCTCTTCTTTCACAGAAATCCAGAACTTATAGAATCATAGAATTGCAGAGTTGGAAGAGACCACGAGGGCCATCCAGTGCAACCCCCTGCCATGCAGGAAATCACGATCAAAGCATCCCCGACAGATGGCCATCCAGCCTCTGTTTAAAGACCTCCAAGGAAGGAGACCCCACCACACTCCGAGGGAGTGCGTTCCACTGCCGAACAGCTCTTACTGTCAAAAAGTTCCTCCTAATGTTGAGGTGGAATCTCTGTTCCTGGAGCTTGCACCCATTGCTCCGTGTTCCAGTCTCTGGAGCAGCAGAAAACAACCCTGCTCCATCCTCAACGTGACACCCCTTCAAATACTTAAACAGGGCTATCATATCACCTCTTAAACGTCTTTTTTCCAGGCTAAACATACCCAGCTCCCTAAGTTTCTCCTCATAAGGCATCATTTCCAGACCTTTCACCATTTTTGTTGCCCTTCTCTGGACACGCTCCAATTTGTCAATATCCTTTTTTAATTGTGGTTCCCAGAACTGGACACAGTATTCTAAGTGAGGTCTGACCAAGGCAGAATAGAGTGGCACTATTACTTCCCTTGATCTAGACACTATACTTCTATTGATACAGCCCAAAATCGCATTGGCCTTTTTAGCTGCCGCATCGCACTGTTGGCTCATGTTCAACTTGTGGTCTACTAGGACTCCTAGATCCCTTTCGCACGTGGTCTCATTCAGCCAGGTCTCTCCCATCCTATATTTATGCATTTCATTTTTCCACCCTAAATGCAGTACTTTACATTTCTCCGTATTGAATTTCATTTTGTTAGCTTTGGCCCAGCTCTCCAGTCTATCCAGGTCATTCTGAATTTTGATCCTGTCCTCTAGGGTATTAGCTACTCCTCCTAATTTGGTGTCATCTGCAAATTTGATAAGTATGCCCCTAATTCCCTCATCCAAGTCATTGATAAAGATGTTGAATAGCACTGGGCCCAGGACAGAACCCTGTGGCACCCCACTGGTCACATCTTTCGAAGAGGAAGAGGAGCCATTGCTGAGCACCCTTTGGGTTCGGCCGGTCAACCAATTACAAATCCATTGAACTGTTAACTTGTCTAGCCCACTTTGTACAAGCTTGTTTGCAAGAATGTTATGGGGAACCTTGTCAAAGGCCTTACTGAAATCAAGGCATGCGATGTCCACAGTGTTCCCTTCATCTACCAAGCTGGTCATTTTATCAAAAAAAGAGATCAGATTAGTCTGGCATGACTTGTTTCTCTGAAACCCATGTTGCCTTTTTGTGATTATGGCATTGCCTTCTAAATGTTCACAGACTCTCTGTTTAATGATCTGCTCTAGAATCTTCCCTGGTATTGATGTCAGACTAACTGGACAATAATTGTTGGGATCCTCTTTTTTCCCCTTTTTGAAGATGGGAACAACGTTTGCCCTCCTCCAGTCTGCTGGGACTTCTCCTGTTCTCCAGGAGTTCTCAAAGATTATTGCCAATGGCTCTGAGATTATATTTGCCAGCTCTTTTAATACTCTTGGATGTAGTTCATCTGGGAGTATTAAAAGAGCTGGCAAATATAATCAACTTGTCCAGGGATAGGTCAGGAAATCTCATATTGAATATATGATCAGATTGCAGCCCACAAAGTTCCTCCTCTTCTCTTAATGTCAAGTTCTCAGGATGAGCAGAAGATTCAGAGTATGGATCTCTCACCCAGTTGAAGGAATGTTGAAAGGAAAGGAAAATAATATTCAATTTTGACCAACAATTTTTCCAGGTGGGTTACAATAAGACTTGAAATTTGCTGATCTCCTTCTTTACTTGTAAGCCCCCCCCCCCAATAATGGAAACATCTCAAGATTCCCTTTTACAACATGATTTTTCCAAACATTCAGTCTTTTTTTAAACCCAAGAATCTTGTCACTTGAAGTCAATATATTTTCTCCAGGGCCTTGAAGTGACTTGTTCCGTTGATTCATGTAATGAAAAATGTCTGCTAAGTAGGCTAGCCTCTATGCCCATTTTTTATCTTCAAAGCACATGGCAAAATCTTGCTTGTTGATTTCTTGAAAGTATTCCTGCAATATGTCTTTTAAACTCAAACACCCTATTTAGAAGTCTTTCTCTACTCAGCCACCGGATTTCTGTATGTAGCAAAAGATTAATGTGCTCTTTGTCCAGGTTTTCACACAGCTTTTTAAACATTCTGGAGTGAACTGGCCTTTGTTTAGTAAAGTTAACCATTTTTGTAGCATCATCAACAACTTTTTTCAGTTCATCTCCAAGAGATTTTGAAACCAGCACCTCTCTGTGGATAAAGCAGTGTGTTGAGACAAGCTCAGGATTTTCTTGTTTTATATGAGAAACAAAACCTCTCATGGAGACAACCATGGATGGGGCACCATCAGTCCAGATGCCAATACAGTTCTTCCAGGAGAGACCTTTTGTTTCCAGATAGGAAGGCAAAATAGTGTATACCGTATATCTATTCCTTTGCTTGTCTCAGGTAATTCTTTGCAACAGAAAAGGCTTTCTTGAATTTCACCCTCATTAACAAATCTTACAAAAGCTACGGTATATCATGACATTTATTGGTAAGATCTGTTGACTCATCAACCTGGATAGAAAAACTACTATTTTTCAGTATATCATACAGAACCTCTTCAGCATCATGTGACATTTCATCAATACGTCGACCTATTGTACGGTCTGAAAGTGGAATACAGTATTTTCAATTTCTCATATGGCATCTTGTCCCAGCATTTTACCCACTATTATTTTACATGCTGGCATTATTAGGTTCTCACCAACTGTGTGACTTTTCCTTCTCTGTGCAGTAAGTTCTGCTACCAAATACTCCCTGAGCCTTTTCACTGATAATGAACTTATTCACAAGAGCTTTCTTCTGTCTATTTTTAGGTTTCAACAGCATTTTAAAATAATCAGCACTTTTATTTTCCATATGATGCTGATTTGTCATGAAGTGTCTTTTTAATTTTGCTGGAGCCATTGTTGCATTTGAAAGTTGTTTGCCACAGATGAGACACAATGGAACAGGACAATCTGGAGCACCAGTCCATGTAAAACCCATGGATAAGTAACTTTCATTGTAAAGACAAATCTTTTTTGTCTCAATTTCTGCACTAGTACAGGGTAATTTGGTAGGAGATTGAAATTCCTCATCACTACCCTCTTCAGAATTGTCTGGATGTTTTTTCTTCAAAAACCACCACATTTGCAGGGTCAAAAATTTCTATAATATAAATATAATATAAAATATAATAATATAAATAGCTATCTCCAAAATAACGTTGCAAGTTTGATTCCAGAGGGCTCCAAGGTTCACTCAGCCTTCCATCCTTTTGTAGGTCGGTAAAATGAGTCCCTGGCTTTTGGGGGCAATTAGCTACCATGCATTGGAAACTGCTTAATGCAGTGTAGATGTGTAAATTGCTATTGCTTGAAAACAATTTGTAAGCTGCTCTGATAGCCTTGTGGCTTGAAGAGCGGGGTGTAAATAAATTAAATAAATAAATAAATGAGACAGCTTCAGTTTAATCATCTTGGCTTCTAGTTCAGGTTACCATGATCTGCTGCCTGGGGCAGCAACATAGACTCACAGAATCATAGAGTTGGAAGAGACCACAAGGCCATCCAGTCCAACCCCCAGCCATACAAGAATAAACAATCAAATCACTCCTGACAGATGGCCATCCAGCCTCTATTTAAAAACCTCCAAAGAAGGAGACTCCACCAGACTCTGAGGCAGTGTATTCCACTTCCAAACAGCTCTTACCATCAGGAAGGTCTTCCTAATGTTAGGTGGAATCTCTTTTCCTGTAGTTTGAACCCACTGTTCCGTGTCCTAGTCTCTGGAGCAGAAGAAAACAAGCTTGCTCCATCCTCAGTACGACATCCCTTCAAATATTTAAATATGGCTACATCACTGACTCTGACCCAAAGATTGAGCTCTGAACTAAAACAGCTTGCAAAAAGCAGCAACTAAGCAGCCAGATGCAGGCTGAGAGGGAGGCTGTATCTTCCTGCCAAGGTGAATGGAAGGATTTTTTCAATAGTATGGGAGTTGGTCAGTTTATTTGTGACCCCCACATTCAGTTACCAGACCCACAATTTAAAAACCTTTTCTCTATCTATAATGACTCCTTTACTGTAATGGCTCTGCCCTCTCCAAATCTGGTTTAAAAAGAATAATTCCTAAGTCAGTTTTATCAGAGTTCTCCCATCCACAGCTGGCACCTGGGTAGCTGACTGACCAGGGGATTACTTGGTCAGTTTCCCCCAATTGGGTATGAACTGTACAGTATTGCAGTTCTCTTTCCATTGTTGTGAATTAAAAAAAAACACACCTAATTTTGCATTTGTACCTTTAAATCTGTTTTATGCAAACCAGAGTCCTCTTTTGTCTTCAGTTCTGGCAAACAATAAAGGTCCATGGCTGCTTGCAGGAAGGAAACTCAATTACACATACACTCACTCTTTGCCAGGTCAACATGAGCAACTTCATTAGCACATCAAAAGCTGGGAGGGAGAGCAAGGTATTTGGCACATAAACATCCTTTCTTCCCCTTGATACATAAGAGGCCCTTTTGCAGGCTCTGTTAGTGTGAAAACATTCACACACAAACACACACATTCCTCCCCGGCTTTCTCTGTTGTGGAGGGGAGAGATAAGCCTTTTCAGCTCACCACTTCTCCGTGATTTATTACTATTTTCTCGCTGAAGCCCTGGCAATCTCTGGCAGAACTCTGGGGTTCCACGGAACCCCAGTTAAGAAGTGCTGATCTAGATACTATACTCCTACTGATGCAGCCTAGAATTGCACTGGTTTATTAGCTGTCACATCTCACTGTTGACTCATATTCAGCTTGTAGTCTACTAAGGTCCCATCTACACGGCAAAATAAATACAAACAGCGTGCGAAAAATAAGCAATCTGTTCAGACGGCCATTCGTATTTATACGTGTCATTTGGGGGGGGCAAACTCACCTTAAAATCAGTAAATGGCTCATCCGCCTCCTTTGCCAGATAAATCTGTGAATGTTCGAATTGTGCGACTGTGTGTACAGCCACGGTTGCACAGTTTTGAAAAGGCAGCCTTTTGATTGGATGATCCAGCACAGGGGGCAGGGCTTGCAGAGGGGGGAAATCAGTGACGGTCACCATTTTTTTAAAAGATCCATGCCACCACCACTGTCCTCCTCCTCCTCTGTCCTCCATCTCCTCTATCCAGCCCCCTTCGCAGCCCCACCACCGCTGTCTTCCTCCTCCCTCCCAGGGGAGGCAGAGGGAGGCGGAATGGCCATCTCAGCACAGCCAAAGGAGGAAGGAGGACCGCAGCACAGCCCCACCACCAACCGCGACAGCAGCAGCTCCTGGAGGAGGAAGGAAGGAAGGACGAGGAAGGACAAAGAGGAGGAGGAGGAGGCCTGCGTGTGAGGTGAGTGGGGAGGACACGTGGGAGACTCCCCAGCCGGCGTCATGGCACACTAGCCAGCTGGGCTGGGGTCATGTAGAGTTTAGAGGGGACTGGAAAAAACGTGTAGGCAGTTTGCATCTATGTGACTGCCTGCCTGTTTGTGTCTGTCCGTATTTTTCCCCCTCATGTAGACGAGGCCTAAGACTCCTAGATCCCTCCTAGATTGTGAGCAGTCTTGGGTCTCACCCTGGGAAAAAGGCAGCATATAAATGAAATAAATAATATTAACTAATAATTTCACATGTACTGTTGTCAAACCAGGTGCCACTCTTTCTGTATCTGTGCATTTTCCTTCTAAGTGCAATATCTTACATTTCTCCTTGTTGAAATTCATTTTGTTATTTTTGCCCCAGCTCTCCAATCTGTTAAGGTCATTTTTAATTCTGATCCTGTCCTCTGGGGTATTAACTATCCCTCCTAACTTGGTGTCATCTGCAAATTTTATAAGCATGTCCTCTATTCCATCATGCAAGTCATTGACAAACATGTTAAATAGCACTGGGCCCAGAGCAGAATCCTGAGATACCACACTAGTCTCTTGTCTAAAGGATAAAGGGCAGGGCCGGTTTAACCTGTCTGCCAAGTCAGCATTGGCGGGGGGGGGGCGAGTTCAAGAGAGGGCCCCGTGCGGCCTCCTTAATCTGACCAAGGAGACAGCCAGGAGCCCCCTCCTACCCTCCTCCTCCAAAAACCTCCTGCTGGTTTTTTTTTTAAACAAACAAAACAGCCTCTCCAAAACTAAAGAGAAAGAGAAAGAGAAAGAAACAGCAGCCCTCCATGGCAGAAGCTGGAGGGAGAGGCACATCGGAGAGGGTGAGTGTGTGTGTGTGAGAGAGAGACAGGGAATTTGAGGGTTGTCTCCCTCAGAAAAGGCTTGCTTCTTTCTTTCTTTCTTTCTTTCTTTCTTTCTTTCTTTCTTTCTTTCTTCCCTTTCCTTCCTTGCACATAGATCCCCTCCAGCCCATCTTTCCAGCTGCTTTTAACATGTCTTGGTTCCTCTCCCCTCCCTTCACCCCTTGGTCTTCTTCAGCTTCCTCCCCTTCCTGCCAACTGAGTTCAACCTGCAAAAGAAATTTGTCTGTGTTTGCCTATGTGCCTTCAAGTCATTTCTGACTAAGGGCAACCTACCATGGGGTTTTCTAGGCAAGGTTTGTTCAAAGGGGGTGTGCCTTTGCCTTCCTTTGAGGCTGAGAGAGTGTGACTTACCCAAGGTCACCCAGTGGGCATTCATGGCTGAGTAAGGATTCAAACCCTGGTCTCCATAGTCATAGTGCAATGCTGAAACTTCTACAACATTCTAGCTCTTTTAACTGAAGAATATAAAGAATATATATTAAAATTTGGAGTAATATTACTGGGAACAATGGTTTTATTGTTGTCACTAAAACACCAGTATCCTATTAGTGTTATGTGAGAGGCATTGGCCTAGAGCAGTGGTTCTTAACCTTTTCTTTACCAGGGACCACCTTTAAATATCTTTTGTTGCCCCAAGACTTATCTCAAGATTTAAAACCCTAATAATAATAGCTAACAACAACAATACAATTACACCATCTATTAAACTTTCCATCAGAGGCACTCTTGCTTCTTCCTGCAAGTTTGTGGCTGAAGTGGATTGAATGCCAATGTGCAGGCCAAGCCAGCCAGCCTTTGCCTTGGTTCCTGTCATGTGGCTACTCCACTACAGGGAGGAGGTGGGTCAAGCAGTCTTCAAGCCTTTGTGGACCCCCTGTGAGGACATTGCGGACCCCAAGTTAAGAACCACTGGGCTAGAGCATGCTGGAAAAGGAACAATGCAACCAGACCTTGAGAAGGGTGCTGGCAGGGGGATTCTGGGAGGTGTCATCCAAGAGTAACTTTCCCAGGCTCTGAATGCAGTATAGTATCATAGAATCATAGGGCTGGAAGGGACCCCAACAACCATCCCATCCAATCGGCTTCTGCCCTGCAGGAACACACAATCCAAGCATTCCTGACAGATGGCTATCCAACTTATGTTTAAAAAAACCTAAAAAAAGGAGACTCCACCACACTCCAAGGCAGTGTATTCCAGTTACAAACAGCTCTAACTGTCAGGAGGTTCTTCCTAATATTCAGTTGGAATCTCTTTTCCTGTAGTTTGAACCCATGGCTCCGTGTCCTAGTCTCTGGAACAGCAGAAAACAAGCTTGCTCCTTCCTCAGTATGACATCCCTTCAGATATTTAAACATGACTATCACGTCACCTCTCAACCTTCTCTTCTCCAAGCTAAGCATACCCAGCTCCCTAAGCCATTCCTCATAGGACGTAATGGCTTCCAGACCTCCCACCATCCTTCTCAGTATCTTTCTTGAATTGTGCCCAGAACTGGAAACGGTATTCCAGGTGAGGTCTGACCAAAGCAGAATGGAGAGATACTATTACTTCCCTTGATCTAGACACTACTCCTATTAATGCAGCCTAGAATCGCATTGGCATTTTTTGCTGCTGCATCACACTGCTAACTCATGTTTAGCTTGTAGTCCACTCTTTATTTCCTTTGAGGAAATCTACACCATTATGTTAATTGCTAATAAACAAAAAAATATTATGTTAGTGCCTATAATATAGTTTTTAAACTAAATTATTGGTGGCAAATTATGTAATATAGTAGTCCCCTCTTATCCACTGGGGATTGGTTTCGGGGGGGGGTGGATTCTGAAAACCATGAATAATAGTGAACGCCATTGAAAATAATGGGACGTCTGGTTTAAAATACCATAGAGTTCCCTTGGAGGGCCTAGAAAAGGGCTAGGGAGGACACATTTTCTAGGAAGACTCTATGGTAGGTGTGCTGTTTTGTGTCCCATGGATAATGAATCCATGGATACGGAGGTCCTACTGTAATCTGAACATTCTGTATGGTGAATAGGTTAGGTTACATTGATCTGAGATAAACATATGGGGGTCCCAAAATAAAGCATTGCAGGGGGCCCCAAAATTCCTTAAACCGGCCCTGATAAAGGGGAGCCATTGGTGAGCACACTTTGGTTTGGTAGGTCAACCAATTACAAATCCACTTAACAGTAGCATTGTCTAGCCCACATTTTACCAGCTTGTTTGCACGACTATCATGGGGGACCTTTCTGAAGGCCTACTGAAATCAAATATGCTACATCCACAGCATTCCCTTCATCTAACAACCAAGATTGTCTACATGGCTAAAATATTCCTCACAGAATTTGAGGGGAATTCCATTTGTTTTAATGAGCTATCAAGTGGAATCATAGTATTGGGTAGGAGAGGGGCCAAAAACCCTACAAGAACTGCATGATTACAGAGTTCAGGAATTTCCCCGAAATTTTCTTAAAACTCTGGTGGAAATGCCCAGTCCTAATCATTAAAACTACTGTGCAAATTGTTGCACTGTCAGGAGGGGGCAGAACAGACCTTCTGATTGGTTGGGGGTACGCAGGCTTGCTGCCAAGCAGCCGGAAGTGCTAGCAATTGTGTGCTTTTCTACCTTTTTAAAAAAGGGACTGTGGCAGCACTTGGAGAAAACGTGGAGGGCAGCCATGGTGATTTGGCCAGAACTATATTATGTAAAGCTTTCTGATGTGATCTTCACATGGCTGTGAATCAAAATGGCGGCTGTGTTGTTTTGCATGGCAAGGGGTGAGGAAGGCAAAGGGGACAAGGAAGCACCAGGGCAGGGAATACAAAAAGCAAACTGTGCCTTGCTAGGGTGTGTCCCTCTCTTGAGAGATCACCCATTACTGCAGGAACGTAAAAATAAATCAGATGCTTAATTTGCTTTGTCTTACTGCTTTTTTACTAAGTGAGAGTATTTGAGCCATTTCTCACAGTATTGCCTATAATGTGCAGGTATATGCATTATTTTTTTCTCGTATAGATGACCTCCTTGTAGCTCTACACCCAAAAAAGAGATTAGTCTGGCATGACTAGTTTTTGAGAAACCCATGTTGACTTTTAGTGATCACAGCATTCCTTTCTAAGTGCTTACAGACTGTTTCATAGAATCATAGAGTCATAAAATCATAGAGTTGGAAGAGACCACAAGGGCCATCTAGTTCATAATCTGCTCTAGATTTTTTCTTGGTATTGATGTCAGGCTGACTGGGTGGTAATTATTTGGGTCCTCTCTTTTTCCCTTTTTGAAGATGGAGACAACATTTGCCCTCCTCCAGTCTGCTGTTCTCCAGGAATTCTCAAAGATTATTGCCAGTGATTTTAAGATTACTTCTGCCAGTTCTTTTAATATCTTTGGGCCTTATCTACATGGGCTATTTACCCCATTCTGCCCCCATCTGAGAGCATTCGCCCCATACTGCCCTCAAACAGTCCTCACCACCGCTGGGACAGAAACAGGGCTCAGTCGGGGGCTAGCTGGGATAGGGCCTAATACAGCAGGGTTTTTTTTTTAAACACCATTTTCTCCGTTTCTGCTGGAAGGAAATGGATTGGGCCTGGCATGTCCATGGGAGCCTGTCCCTGCAGGTCGGCCTGTTGCTCTAGCTTACTCTTCCAGATCCAGACAGAAGGCCTGCAGCATGTGACCAAGGCCAGTCATATGCAGAGCCTTGTCACATGGTGCCAGCCGGCTTCCTGGACCCAGCAGAGCAAGGAAAATGGTGGCAGTGGTTGCAGTGATGGGCAAGTATTCTGTCTGGAGGTTAATGGTGGGCAGAACAAGCCTGATCCACAGCTGGGATATGTCAGTGGGGAGCCAGCATATCCTGGCTCATGTAGATAAGCCCTTGGATGTAGTTCATCTGGCCCTGGAGACTTGAATTCATTTAGAGTAGCCAGGTATTCCTGTACTACCTCTTCAACTCTTCAGTTTCCCCTACTGTATTTCCCCTACTGTATCATCTGCTCCATTTTCCCCAGGTTGAGCACTAGCATGACTTGTTTTCAAGAAACCCATGTTGACTTTTAGTGATCACAACATTCCTTTCTAAGTGTTTACAGACTGTCTGTTTAATGATCTGCTCTAGAATCTTTCCTGGTACTGATGTCAGGCTAACTGGGCAGTAATTATTTGGGTCTTCTTCCCCCCCCCTTTTTTTTTTAAAGTTTGCCCTCTTCCCATCTGCTGGGACCTCTCCTGTTCTCCAGGATTTCTCAAAGATTATTGCCAGTGGTTCTGAGGTTACTTCTGCCATTTCTTTTAATACCCTTGGATGTAGTTCATATGGCCCTGGAAACTTGAACTCATTTATATTGGCCAGGTAGTCCTGAATGACCTCTTTACCTATTCTGTGCTGTATTTCCCCTACTGTATCACCTGTTCCATTTCCCCCAAGCTGAGCACTGTTTTCCTTTAGAGAGAAGACCAAGGCAAAGAAGGTGTTCAATAGTTCTGTCTTTTCTCTGTCCCCTGTTAGCATTTTGCTATTGTCTCCATGCAGTGACTCAACCGTTTCCTTGATTTTCCTTTTGCTGTGGACATAACCCAAAAGCCCTTTTTATAATTTTTAATCACTCTAGCTGCAGAACAAATTGTTTTGCACTTTTGCTTTTCTGATTTTCTTCCTACACATGCTGGCTATTCATTTGAATTCTTCTTTGGTTATTTCCCCCCTTTCCCATTTCTTGTACATGCCCCTTTTAAGTCTTAGCTCAATTGAAAGTTCATAACAAGAAGCAAAAGTTATTAAAGTTAAAGGTATTAAATATAATGGTAACAAGAGGCAAAAGTTATTTATGAGGAAGAATATTATGCAGAAATTAAGAAGAAGAGGATGAGGAGGTGAGGAGCAGCAGTAGGCAAGCTGATAATGAAGCAAACTTCTGCAACCTCTCCTAGCTTGTGTGTTCCTCCTCCTTAATAACTTTTGTCACCTTGACCATACTCTGATGTTGTTTGGTGACACATGTGCCAGTTTTCATCTGTGAAATGTTGACAAGTATGGTATTTATGGAGAACATCAGTATTTATGGAAATTTTTTAAGACTGATATATTACTGATTTATTTATAGATTGCATTTGTAGTTATTGATAGTTTCTTGAAGTATTTTAATTGGATTTTTTTAAAAAATGTCACAGGATCATTATGGATGAGCTGTATGTGAATACCATATGTGGACTGAAACTAATCAGCCATGCTTCTGGTTCAGGCTTCTTTTGGAAAGGAGTTAAGGACTTGAAGATTAAGAAAGGAAGGAAAATAAAATAAAATTAGGAAACTGGGAGAAAAATGCTACTTCCTAGCGCACCCAATGTACATACTTAACGAGCTATTGTAATTTCATAAATAGGAGTTCTTTTAAAAGATTTTTGGTGAGTAGGGAGCCTTGTGAATGTTTGTGCACAAACATATATGAGCACACCAGAGCAGGGTGTGTTAGATAATGAAAGGCTTTGGTTGTTTGGATCCTGCTTGGGTTAGATACTGTGGCACAGTGCCTTCTTCTATAATTGCTGCACCGTGACTATTTTCATGAAGAAATACAGGGGCACCAGTGTCAATCAATTAAGCAGCTTCATTGGCACTCATTATGTTAATTACATTTGCCCTGAGCTCATCATAACCCAGGACAATTGAAAAGAAACATTTGAAGTACAGTATTCTGAAATAGAAAGGGGGAGGGGAATTAAGTGAAATTGCTCACTCAACAGTTTTATTCCCTACCCACCTTCTGCCTTGTTTTGCTTACCTGCTGAACATATGAGTAATAGCTTGTTCCCCACTGTCGTGATTCAGGAAGCACAGAAAAAAAGGACACTGCCAACAGCAAAAGGTTGATGCATTGAGCAAGCAGGTTGGGGTTTGCATGCTTGTTTCAATAAATAAGTTATTTTCTTTATTAAAGGCCCTATTTGTTTCATTATTCATTTGCAGAAGTGAATATTATCCACAGCATTTATTCAGAGATTTGCCATTGCCTTTCTCTTAGGCGGAGAGGGTGAGATTTGCCCAAGGTTGCCCACTGGTCCTGATCTCCCAGAGTCCTAGTCCAGCATGCAAACCACTATACCACATTGGCTTGGTGGCATGCATATCTACTTAGCAGTAAAAAGGATTATTCTCTCAGTAATGAAAGAACTGTCCTTCACAGATACTCTTGTCACATCTCCACATTCATACAATCTGTTTCAGTACCTGGCCTGGGAAAATCAGAGTATGGCTAAATATAGCCAGAAACAAGGGCAGATTTCCCCTACTACCCTGTCTCTAGTTTCTCTGTCCCTCATTTTTCATTTGGACATAGCCAGGAGCTCTCCAAGATCATAACTACAGAATTTGGGTTGGGTGGTGGTGAGGGTGGAGGTGGAGGAGAATCCACACACTTTGTCTATTTCAGCAACAATCTACATTGCACAAAACAGGAGAGTAAAATAACTGAGATGATGAATGCATCCAAATCCATCCTGTTCCATACATTGACCACCACCTCCATATAACAACCAAAAAACCATCTTTTTGCAGACATTATTACAGTTCTACATTTGAACAATCAAGTGGTCTAGATCACAAGAACAAAAGAAAAGGAGGAGGAGGGTTATTTAGAGGTGCATTATGTCAAAGCCGGCAGGTTCTAAGGATTCAAAAAGCACTTGTATTTAACATGTGCACTCCCTCCATTGCTCCTCACATGTAAACCTCAAAATGAACACAGTACAGAATCCATGCTATAGAGAAGAATGCACACTCTAGTGGACTAGATTAAACAGAAAGAAACAAGGCCAAAATCTAGCGCAGTACAGAAACTTGAGTAGTAGTTGACAATGAAACCAAATTATATCTGGTTCTGAAGAAAGAAACAGCGAGCCAGTTGATTATTGATTCCAAAGCAGCCCACCCTGTTTGCAGCCATTTCAGTTCCTGGCCTCAGAAAGTCAGAGTACAGCTAAATGTAGCCAGAAACAAGAGCAGATTAGATGGCAGCCATGAAATCAGAAAAAACGACTAGGACTGGGTATGGTAGCTATCAAAGAACTAGACAAGATCATAAAATGCATATATAACACTGAGCACTAAAGTCAGGATTGTTCAAGCCATCATCTTTCCCATCACCATATACAGATGTGAGAGCTGGAGAGTGAACAAAGAAAGAAAATTAACTAATTTGAAAAGCGGTGTTAGAGTGCTGATGATACCAAAAAAGACAAACAAATGGGTTTTAGAACATATCAAGCCACTAGAAGCCAATGACTAAATGGAGGCTTTTGCATCATGAGAAGACACGGCTCACTGGAAAAGACAATAATGCTAGGAAACGTGGTGGAAAAAGAAAGGAAGACCACACACCAGGGTAATTATGGATAGACTCAATCAGATAGGCTGCAGGCCTGAACCTGCAAGACCTAAGCAGGGCAGTAGAAGATAGTCTTGGAGATGTCTCATTCCTGGGGTTGCCATGAGTCGAAGTTGACTCAAAGACAGTTAACAACAACAACCCTGTCTCTAGTTTCTCTGTTTCTCACTTCTCATTTGGTCACAGTCTGGAGCTCTCCAAATAACAAATATGGAGGACACTGGAACATCTCAGAGGAAGTGGAAGTATGGGGACCAAAAGACACTGAAAGCTAGCAGGTAATGTGGAGCTGAAAGTACAAAAGCAGGGTTTCATTTGAACATTAAGAAAACAAAAATGGTGACCACAGATTATTTACATAACTTTAAAGTGGATGATGAAGAGATCAGAATAGTAAAAGACTTTATGTACCTTCGTTCAGCCATAAATTAACTTAGTGGGAGGAGAGGAGGGGACAAAATCTTGCCCCTCCCAATAAGCTCAGCTTCTCCTAGCTTGTGTGTTCATCCTCTTTAATAGGTTTTACCATTCTGATGTGGCTTGGCCACGTGTCATGATTTTCATTTGCTAAATGTTGGTTGGCATGCTCTTTTAACTGGCTTCCCACTCTATTCCTCCTCTCATGCCTCCTAGAAGCTTTTAAAAGCATCTAGATGGCCATAGTGGGGAACAGGAGGATTTACTAGATAGGTCTTTGGTCTGATCCAGCAAGGCTTTTTAAGGCTTTTTAAATGTTCTTAACTACTAACTAATCAGAATATATTACTCAGGAGGAAAAGTCACAATGGTACATTAGTGTAAAGTAATTTATTGGTAGCTATCTTCACGGCTTCAACCAATGAAACAGGCTTGCCTTTTGGCCATGACTAGGCAAACCTGTGATTCATAGCCTCCTTTCCTAGCAAAGAACCCTTCCTGGGAATAAGCGGAGGACCTTCCTTAGACTGACATGCACCTTTCCATCCTGCCCCGTGTGAGACATGCTCGTCCATTCACCCAGCTGCTTGTTCCCTCAATGTCACTCAGAAAACAGATATTTCACAGGCTATGCTGAAGACAATGAAGCTTTTCATGGAGGGGGGGAGAAATCAGACCCTCAACCCTGATATCCCAGCAGCTGCTGGATTCCAGAAAAACTCCCACCCAGCCTACTATGCTTCCATGACCCACAAGGCTCAGATTTTTTAAAGAGTTCCAGGGATATAGCTATAGATATCTCCCTTTCTCTCTCTTCTCTTGAACAGCTGTGATGACCTGCAGGAAGGTGGCATAGGGGCAGAGAGAGAGAGAAACAGGGAAAGGAAGGAGGCTGGAAAGTGGATCTGTAGCTTAAGAGGGAGCATATTCTTCAGGATTAGTCCCAGTTTTCCAGTAACTTTGAAAAATAAATAAATACTGAAACATTGCATAACCACAAATAATTACATATAATTTCATAATGTATGATCTCCTATCAAATTATTTTTAATCTAGAATCATAAAATAAACACATTGATGATAACATGCATTCCAAATTTTACAGATTCCAATTGAAATAAAACACATTATGCTTTTACAGTCCTTTTCACTTTTAATATCTTGTTGAAATTGGTTTTTATATCTGTACATATAAAAGTACAGTAGGACCCCCATATACACTGGGGATTTTTTAATTCTTCAGGGTTTTCCTGCTCAAAAGTTTCTGCCTACAGTTAAATTAACTACAGTATCCTAATGTTTATTGTATATTTCTGTAGATTTTGGGCTTGTTGAAGAAGGGCTTGTTTATTTGGGCTTGTTGAAGAAGGAAATCCTTAGTTTAGTGAAGTTCTAAGCAGCAGTTTAAAGGTTATTCTAATGCTCCATTTTAAAACTTATGGCTATAAGTTCTGACAAAGTTATGTCAAGCATGCTCAGTTTCATTCTTGCCAGTACTCTTGTGGCTACCATTGACTATCAGTAGACAAATGACTATCAGTAGACAAATCAACAAATGACTTGAATTTTTTTCCTGGATCCGCAAAGTAGGCACTGAAATGTCAGGGGATGATAGGACACGCAGTCCCCAGCAGAAGCCCAAGAAGCCTGTTTCAGTAGATTCAGTAACAACCCTTTCCCAAGAATACTCAAACACAGAGTGTTTGACGTCCAAATAAGCAGGAGGCACTTTATCTTCAAACTCAAACAGTTGCAGTATATACATAAATTTACAATCCAAGGAGAAACTGCTTCACCAGGCCTCAGCATTCACAGGAAGAAGAGAAGTGAGCTCTGCTCTGAGCCCTCCCATAGACACAGTCACAGGGCATTGGCTTACTCAAACACATGATCCGACACACCAATAAGAACCCTCCTTCTGTAGCTAAGGGAGACTAGGCAGTTCATGGAGTCAGCCATTATGACTCAGCATGACTCTGCAGTTTGTTTGGCCATTTTAAAATGGAGTTCAGTCTCTTTAAAATGGAGTTCAGACAATCTCCTCCAAAACGATCAAACTACTGTGCAGGACATGTTATCGTAACATAACATCATTAACATTGTTGGACATCAGTCGTCTGTTGGATGACCTTTCTCTTTTGACACTTTTCCCTTTACACACTAGTGACAAGGCCGAGCCTCTTTGCCAACTCCTCATGGCTTCCTGTGGGAAGGGCTTTTGTGAGCAGGTCTGCAACATTGTCCTCAGATGGACAGTACCTCAGACACAAGACATTTTGGACTTTTTCGGATGTCTTAAATGTAACGGAAGCAGCCTCGCCACGTTGCGAGGCTGCTGCGCTGCAGGGCGTCCCTTTCGCATGACGCCCATCCCTGCCGGTACTGTTGCGGTACCGCAGGGACATTTGAGTGTAATATTTCAGCGATTTTTACTCACGAAAGTTGATCATGAGTAAAAATCGCTGAAATATTACACTCAAATGTCCCTGCGGTACCGCAACAGTACTGGCAGGGACGGGCGTCATGCAAAAGGGACGCCCTACAGCGCAGCAGCCTCGCAATGTGGCGAGGCTGCTTCCGTTACATTTAAGACGTCCGAAAAAGTCCTTTCTTGTATTAACTACCTCACAGTTTGGTATCATACTGCAATGTACTTTGTCCTGCATTTCAGGTTTTCTGTTTCTGCCATCGCTATGCAGGCTTGTGAGTCCTCATGCACCTCAACAGGCATTTGGCATGGCTCCCCAAGGTCTGCAAGCATCTGCCTTACCTATTGTACCTCACTTGCCGTCTCAGTCAAGGCTGCAAATTCAGCTTCAGTGGTACTAACGGCCACACAGTTCTGCTTTCTTGATCTCCACACTGTGGGGCTCTCTGCATACCTGAGCACCATCCCAGTCACTGACTTCCTGTCTGAAGTCTCAACAGCAAAAGAGCTGTCCACATAGCACTCCAGGGTCACCTGACTTCCTGTCAGCTTCAAACACATGTCTCTGGTCCTCTTGAGAAATCTAACTATCCTCTTCAGGGCTTCCCAAACTGCCTTCCTTGGCTTGGAGACTCTTCTGCTGAGCACCCCAGCTGTAAAACTGATGTCAGGCCTTGTGTTGTTTGCAATAAACAACAGATTGCCTACCACTGAGTGGTACAAATCAGGCCTTTCAAATTCCTGTTCTGCCTCCAAGTTCACAAAATCAGTGGTCATTTGTGTCCTGACCACCTTAACCTCATTTAGCCCACACTTGGCCACAAGACTGTCAATCTTCTTCTTCTGACTTAGGAAAAATTCTCCAAGACCAGTTCTTTCTGCCTCTATGCCTAAATAACATCTCAGGCTGCCTAAGTCCTTCAACTTGAACCAGTTTTCTAACTCCACCTGCACTTTCTTGACATCACTGGCACTCTTTGTCGCCACACAAAGTTTGTCCACATAGATAACTAGCATGACAGCACTATTACCTGCCCCCTTGGTGTATACACAGGCGTCTGCAACACTCCTTGTGTAACCTAGTGACACCAAAACTTGGTGTATGCACTTGTTCCAGCAACGTGCACTTTGTTTCAAGCCATAGAGCGCTTTGCATAACAAGTACACCTTGCTCTCAGCTGCACTGTCATACCCTGGGGCCTGTTCCATGAACACTGTCTCTTCAAGGTCAGCATTCAGGTATGCTGTTTCAAAGTCAAAGTGTTGCACAGCCACCTGCCTCTTGGCTGCTACAGCTAACACTATCCTAAGACTTTCTGGCTTTGCTGTGGGCAAAAAGATTTTGTCAAAATTGGTGTGGCGCTCCTGCAAAAAGCCTTTCACAATTAAGCATGCCTTACACTTTTGTGTCCCATCAGGCATGTCCTTAAGCTTGTATACCCACCTGCAACCAACAAGGTTTTGGTCCTTGAGCATCTCAACTACCTAGAACACTTTCCTCTCAACTAGTGACTCGAACTCAGAGTCCATGGCTGTGTTCCACTTCTCCTGCTCTTCCTGGGGAAGTTTTAGGAGATCCTGAAAACTTGCAGGCTCCTCTGCCATGACATTGCATAGCCTGGCTTCCTGAACAACAAATCTGTCAGGAGCCTTTCTAACCCTCGTTGAATTTCTGGGGATGAGCACCCTAGTTCTGTCTGACTCACTTGCACTGCTGTTGCTATCTCTCCCTATGTCAGGCTCACTGCTTGTTGTTGGTGGTGTGTGTGTGTTGGAGTGGCATGTGAAGTATCAGGCTTTTCTTCCTGTACCTCTCCTTCATCATCAGGCATTACCACCCCTTCATTTGTGGAACTTTTGGGAATTGTTGACACATCCCTCCCCAAGGGAACAAGCACCTCCTGATTGCAATGCAATCTGTCCCACCCTAAGTGCATATCAAAGTTTGTACTCCTGGAGAATGTAACCTTTCCAGGATGGAGAGAAAACACGTACCTATTATCCTCATAGCCTAGGAAACGCAGCCTCCTGGTTTTAGGCTGCCCAGGCTTCCTTAGGCTCGGGTGAATCAGTACATTTGCATATTGGCCAAAAACCCTCAGGTGCTTGAGGTTTGGTGCTCTACCATACAATAGACAATATGGGGCCTGCTTGACACTAGATGTCCACAGCCTATTTAAATGGCTGTATTAAGCAGCAGTATTCACTGCCTCTTCCCACAGCCCAACTGGGGCTTGTGCATCTTCCATCATGCACTCCATCATGCACTTCAACATCCTAGTTTTCCTTTCTGCAAGCCCATCCTCCCCTGGAGACACTGGGTTTGTGGTCTTGTGTCTAATGCCCCTCCTACACATCCAGGTCTGCAGACTGTTGGATAAAAATTCCCCTCCCATATAAATCACTAGACTGGAAACCTTATGAGAAGGGAATTCGCGTTCCACCATGTTCACCCACTCATGGAACCTGTCTGCAGCCTGATTTTTCTCCTTCAGTAAATACAAGTAGGTGTACCTAGTGTATCTGTCCACAATTACAAATAAATAATGATTACCCCCTTCAGTGGGCTTATAGGGGCCTGCCAAGTCAGCATGGACAACCTCAAAGGGTCTTTTGGTGACACACTGGGTCTTTTTGGCAACAGGGAAAGGCTTCACCTTAACTTTCCTGCACACTGCACATTCTAAGAACCTTGGGTAGTGTTTCACACTTAAACCAGGGCACACTTTTACTAGCTCCTTTAACCCTTTGTAACTAGCATGGCCCATTAGCCTGTGGTAGTAATGAACACACTTAACATATAGGGGCACATTGTCTGCAGGGTTCACATTTCCCACCTTCCCTTTAGGCAACATGTAATACAACCCATGTTTCTTTATCTCTTTTGCACAGACATTATTCATGTTATGCCTTTCTGTTACTGTACAGTGTTCCCCCTCAAATATCACTTTATAACCATCAGTAGCCATTTGAGACACACTTAAGATACAGTTCTCTAGTTTGTTAACACATAACATATTTTCAAAATCTTTACCAAAAGATGGTATATATGCAGTGCCCATTTTCTGCACCTTGCTGGGAGCACCATCTGCAAAGGTAATATTGGTTATTGAAGCATTTTTAACATTGCTTAACAACTGTAAATCATTAACCATATTGTGCATGTCCCCACTATCAAGTAACCAAATTCTTTCCTCAGTAGCATCAGAATGATGCTGTGCTACGAAGGCATGGCTTGCAACCTGAGAAGATGCGCCCCTCCTATCCTGTGCAGTCATCTTACAGTCCTTCTTAAAATGTCCAGGCCTTTTGCATCTGAAACAGTGTTTCACACAGCTGCAGGCTCCCTCCTCCACAGGTGCCTCTGTTTCAGTGCTCTCCTGATTGCGTCTGGTAATTTGTGGCTGTTTATTCCCCTCCATCTAGGAATCAAATTGCTTGCATTGGACCTCTTCCAGAATAAGCTCAGCTACCAGGTCTACAGATAAATCACTCTCCCTGGTGGTCTGCAGACTGTTCATTAGGAATCCTATCCTTTGGCAAACTGCCAAATAAAATAAAACACTTATGGGCTTCTGGAATGTCCTACCCTCTATTGGCCACCTCTTGAAAAAGCTGCCTCATTTCCTCCAAATGGGCTTTCACACAGCCTCTAGTAGATAGCTTTGTGTTATAAAGTCTCTTAGTCCATATCATCTTGGAGAGGCAGGATGAATTCGGATGAACCATTTTCAAAGCTGTCCAAAGCTGAAAGGCTGTCTTTCAGGCTTGCTGGGGCCGCATGTATTAATTGGGAAGGGCTAAGCAATAAGAGAATTGCAGCTCTAGCCTTCTGGTCTGCTAGCCTGAATGCTGCTATTTCGTCTTCTGAACCTCTGGGATCACACTTTCATTCTCCAAAACATGCTACATATTGTCCTTAATTAATAAAGCCTCTATGTATAAACTCCATGCTGAATAATTTCCATCAGCCAGCTTTTCAAAGCGGATGAGACTATTATCTGCCATTCTGCTGATTGAGTCAACAATTATCCAGCTATGAAAACACAAACAGTTGGCAGGTTCCTTGAAGATATTACAGGGCCTGGCTGAAACTTAACTGTTTCTCAGCCAGCTAGCCAAAAACACTCAAGACAAAAGAATATCTGGGAAGTGTTCTGGGTGCACCTTATCTAATCTGAGATCAATCAGCTGGGCCCATAACCACTGTCAGGGGATGATAGGACACACAGTCCCCAGCAGAAGCCCAAGAAGCCTGTTTCAGTAGATTCAGTAACAACCCTTTCCCAAGAATACTCAAACACAGAGTGTTTGACGTCCAAATAAGCAGGAGGCACTTTATCTTCAAACTCAAACAGTTGCAATATATACATATATTTACAGTCCAAGGAGAAACTGCTTCACCAGGCCTCAGCATTCACAGGAAGAAGAGAAGTGGGCTCTGCTCTGAGCCCTCCCATAGACACAGTCACAGGGCATTGGCTGACTCAATCACATGATCTGACACACCAATAAGAACCCTCCTTCTGTAGCTAAGGGAGACTAGGCAGTTCATGGAGTCAGCCATTATGACTCAGCATGACTCTGCAGTTTGACCATTTTAAAATGGAGTTCTAACTCCTGACATGTCCCTGTCAAATTAGGATCTTTAGAGGATATACAGCAGGAGATGGTTCAAGTCAGAGGGAGGAAGGAGCTGTAAGTGCATCATCTCTCATTTCAGAGGTTCTACTTTATTCAAGGGGTTCATTCTCATTTCTCTCCCCCCCCCCATCCGGCTCAATTCATTAACATTATGGATTTTGGTGTTTCCATGACTCTCCAATATCATTCTCTAGAGCAGGGACCCCAACCACCTGTCCCTGGACCAGGAGAGGTCTGTGGTCTGTTCGGGACTGGGCCGCATGCAAGATATCCAATTGGCAGTCAGTCTGAGCCTGGCTGCCTGGTCGCTGCTTTTTGCAAGCTCTGTTCACTCCCCTTCAAGCAGCAGTGCTTGAAAGGGAGCGAACAAAGCTTGCAAAAAGCCAGGCAGAGCTTGCAAAAACCTTGCATAAAGCCTATCATGCATGTGCCACGAGGCTGGCTTGGCGGAAAGCTACAGCAGCGTCTCTCTCAGCCTGGCTGCCTGGTTGCTGCTTGAAGGGGCAGAGAAGAGAAGACATAGCAAGCTACCTACTCTTCTATGCCAGACAGTAAGTGCTCACACCAGCCTCCCTCTAGTAAGTCACAGCAGTCTTTTTGTATGTAAAGACATCACCACTGTTTTTATCTGAGGACTCATTTGGATGTTAGGTTTGAAAAACCTTTATCTTTCCCAGCAGCAGGCCTCCGGTTCCAATGCCAGCTGCAAAAGGAAGGCAGGAGCTGGCTGGGATTACCCCTTCCCTTATCCAAGCAGCTTCCCTGATAGCTACTGCCTTCCCTTTGCTATCCACAGAGGATTTTAGTGAGCAAGTGTCTGGAAAGCCGTTTCAAAAAGAGAAAGGAGGGGAGATTCCCCCCTCTGCCCACCAGTGAAGTGCAGACTGCAAGAAGTTCCTTGAAATTGAGTTTTGCCTTTTGGCTGAAAGAGGTTCCCTTGCAGGGAGCCTTCTTATGGTGGTGAATACTCTAGCTTTAACTTTTATATGTTTTTAAATGACTTTATATTGTTTAATGTATGATTTTGAAACTGGCAATAGTTTAACTGCATTTTTATTTTATTGCTATGCTTTAAAAATGTTCTATTGTTTGTGAGCCACCTTGGGTCCCACACCAGGAGAAAGATGGCATATAAATGCAATAAACAAACAAATAAATAGTTAGAATCATAGAATTGTAGAGTTGGAAGAGACCACAAGGGCCATCCAGTCCAACCCTCTGCCATGCAGGAAATAACTATCAAAGCATCTCTGACAGATGGCCATCCAGCCTCTGTTTAAAGACCTTCAAGGAAGGAGATCCTACCATGCTCCGAGGGAGCGTGTTCCACTGCCGAACAGCTCTTACTGTCAAAAAGTTCCTCCTAATGTTGAGGTGGAATCTCTGTTCCTGGAGCTTGCATCCATTGCTCCGTGTTCCAGTCTCTTGTAGACTGTATTCAGTATATGGTGCGTAAACTTTAAATGGGGTCCAAGAGAAAAATTGGGAAAGAAGGGTTTTTAATATAAAGGAGCTCTTACATCCTTTTGAAGGGCCCACATTTTTGGACACACACACACACACACACACCGGTCCATGGAAAAATTGTCTTCCACAAAACTGGTCCCTGGAGCCAATAAGGTTGGGGATCACAGCTCTAGAGGCCATTAAGACAGCTCTCATGAACACACTGAACATTGATAGTTGCTGCCAGAATCTTGAGAGCTACATAATTGATGGCAGGGAATGGAGGGTTGAACCTTAAGGGGAAAAAACTGTCCTCAGGCAATGGTCTGCAGGCATCTTATGCAGATACTTGACTGAAACTAAGCAAGTGTGGGAAACATCCCTGCCAGGTTGAGAAGGTGTCTGGGAACACCATGGAAACTACCATCCAGAACTTGTAAAGTAACTTTTGAACAATAATCTTTCCTTTTATTCATTTTCATGATTTTAAAGTAGTTCATTGTGGTTATCCAATAATAGTATTTAAAAAGTAACTAATGTTACTCATCACATTGTCTGTTGCTGTTTTACTGCTTAAAAACAAAAACTTTAGGACAGCTAAAGAAATTCTGAGAAGTTCCTATCAGGATGCCTCTCAAAATGCCCTTAAAACTTAAACAAACAAACAAACTAGAAAATGTTGCTCATTAAACCAATTAAAGTGACTCCATTCCCACTTTCTAGCAACTTTTGACATGTACGTAGTTTCATTACAACCTCATTACAAAAAGAGGATGCAGCTCCTTCCAGGTGCCTATGTTACTTCTAACTCATTACTTCCCAGCTCTGCCACTGTCTTGAATTTCATGGTAGAAGAAAGATACAATATTGTCATGGTGGAGGCCTTTTCCAGTGAAGAAAGGAAAGGTGACAGGTTGGGGCCAGAAATGGCTAGCAGTCTGGTCATGGCTGTGGCAGAAGCAGAGCCTAGTCCATCCTTTGCCTTCTCCTCCTGATCTTTGTGTGACAGTGTGTGCTGTGTGACAGGAACTAAAGATCAGGAGGAGGAAGCAAAGGCACTTCTTCCTGTAGAGTGGTGTAAATTAAAGTGCCAGGAGTAAAGGATCAGAAAAAGCCCTGCTCCACTTAAAATACTGGACACTGAGGTAAAGAAGCCAGCTGGGCTGATGAACTGCTGGCTAAAAATTAGCTCAAATCAGGTTATTCTGTTGCTGTAAACAACAACTTCAAAGCTTTTCTGCAACTCTGTCTGACATCTCTGGCTTTGTGAATCTCTGTTCGTTGGCACATATCTTCATACTAATTTTTCTTCAACTCTCTTCTTGGCTTTGGACTCTGTTCCAGACTGTTTTTTTCCCTTTGAACCCTGGACTACCTGGACCATGCTTCTGCTTGTAACCCTGTAAGCCTTGGGACTAGCCTAGTTTCCCCCTGCCAGTTGATGATAGGTGTGCTCACTTGGATACTTGCCAGCCTTAAAAAGAAAAGATATGAATTAAAGCACCATATATGTGTATATAAACGTGTATGCACCTGGGGCATATATATATATATATATATATATATATATATATATGCGCCCCAGGTACAATTTTCATGTAGCCAAAATGGCACCATCCACACATAACATGATAAAATGCTAGATCAGACCAAGGGCCTCTCCGTAGTCCACCATCCTGCTTCCTACCATGAGCAACCAGGAATGTGATAGCAACAGCTCCAACCTGCTTCAATTCCCCAGCAACTAATATAGAAAGAGGCATACAAGAGTGTTGAACTTCCCACCTCTGCTTGGGAAAGCTGCACCCTGCCATTGTCTGCTGACATATTAAAATTAGGCTGTCCCGTGGCTGTTTGCACTTTTTATTAAGCTTTGGTAACCCCTACCCCAATATCCTTACTTTTCTCTCTTCAGGGCAAAGATCAATGCCTTGGTCAGCCAAGCCCCTCTGAGAGATACCAGTGTCAAGGATGGAAGGTTATGGATCTGGACACTGGGGAGGGATGATCCACTTTGGGGATTGGGTCCCTGGGTCTTGTAAGATGACCCAGAAGTCCTTGCCCTCTTGGCCCATGGGCACCCAGCCTACTTCTGGCCAAGCTTGGCCTCTGTTGTAAAGCACTACAGTAGCCTCTTCTCCTGGTTTTGAGACTCCTATAGCTTTGTGATTGTCTCCTAAGAGCTTCCCCCTGTTCTGCTGCTCCTGAAGCTTATGTCTTCCTTGTGTGTCTGTACCTGAGCCCCTGAGGTGCTGCTAGGCAATCAGCTACCTGGCTGTTTGTCAGGATTGGTCTGGATATGACCTTCCTGCCAAGTTCAGTTCTGCTGTATAACTTGTGGCTAATTGTATTTGCATTCTTTCTGTACTGATAACGAGTATGTAGCCTGACTGTAAAAGGGAGTATGTGCTCTTTGTCCGGAGTGGTTTGATAAGCCCCCTGCACCTGAGCTTCCACACTGAGGAAAAGAGACTGAGATCTCATGCAGTGGGAAATGGGAGTGGGAATGATGGATAGCCAATGACTCTTCAGCCCTCCAGATTTGTATAGCTTGCCAGATTTTGTAGATTAGAAAATGCTTTTAGTATATTGTGTATTAGTTAGGTTTCATTCTGAGCAATGAACTTGTCAGGATAGCACTTTGGCTTACTGTGATAATAACGTTTTCTGTTTTTAAACTCTAATAATAATAATAATAATAATAATAAAATTTATTTATACCCCGCCCCTCTGCTAAAAACAATCGGGGCGGCTTCCAACAATTAAAACATTATAATGACTAAAAACACCACCCACCCCCACCCTCCCCCATAAAAATACATTAAACACAATAAGATTAAAACCTTCTAACTAAAAAACACATTAAAACAAATATATACATAATTTTTAAAAAGCCAGGAGACTGAGTTCCTGAGGCCAGGATCTAATCAGGAAAGGCCTGCCGAAAGAGATCCGTCTTTAGTGCTTTTTTAAAGCTACTCAAGCTCGTCAGCTGACGGATCTCATTTGGCATATATAACTCTGAAACTGCTGGTCACTGAGTCTGAAGAAGCTAGTACATGACAGTTTGCTTCGAATCCTATTTTTTGACCTAAGATCCTGTTTACCATGGCAACCAAGTCTGGAGAGCAATGGAGATGGTTGGTGAGATTTACTGGGGAGATTTCCTGAGACAGGAATCCCTGACTGGAGCAACGGACAGAGGTAGAGAACTGCTTGAGTGATAGCATGGGGTGCACTCTTCAGAGCCACTTTATGCAGAGCAGCACACCTGGGAACAGCCCTCAGATCGAGGGGCAAGGATGAGCAATGAGAAGTGGAAGTGAAGGTAGAGTCAGAGGAGAGAGACAGCCCAGACTCCAGCACAACAGTGTGGTTACTACGCAAGGAGAACTGGTGTCTGAGGAATGAACTATTTGACCTCCACGCTAATCTGAAAAAAATGTTGCTGGAGAAAAAAAAGGAAGAGGAGGACTGGGGTGGGTTGATGAGCAGCAAGGAGATGGAAGACAAGAGCAAGCAAATGCCCTGTCCTGTCTAACATCAGAAGGACCCCGGGGGGGAGCAATCCCCCGGTGGTATGTGGGAGAGAAGGAGCTGAAGGTGATCTTTGACATTGCTCTGGAGATGATGCTGTATTTCCTAATGCAAGTGAGAGGTTTCCTTGCAGACTGAGGACCCATGTTCCAGGACAAAGGAGTGGCAGTGAGGTGCATCGCCACGTGGTTGAAGGGTAAAGCAGCTAAATGGATGGTTGAGCTTCACAACATGAGGGCGGCACAGCTGAGAAGCTTCCAGACATTTATGAGCCCAGTTCAAAGAGATATTCTGGCACTGTAGCAAGTTGCTAGACATTTTGCAAGGGGCCAGGACAATTGAAGAATATGCGAGTGAATTCCTTAGCTTGGCAGCACAAGTGTGGAGCTGGACAAAGGAGATGAAGATTCATCAGTTCCAAATCGACTATGCCCTGAAATTCTGGAAGGGGTGCTGATGTACAGCAAACCACATGCTCTGAGGGAGTGGATTGAGCTGACTGGCACCACTGAGATGCGGTGACGCATGATACAGCCAGCCAAGCAGAGTTGGGAGCCCAAGAAGAAGGCGGCACCCAGGAGAAGTGGCCGAAATGGCAGAGAACAGGGATGTGGCAGTGGGAATGGTGGTGGATGGGTGTGTGTGTCTGTACTTTACAACATCCTGTTCAGGGTGACAGGCACCCCAGCGACTGGCTAGCAAGGAAGCATTGAGACCCCCAAAGAAGACCAAGCCCCAAAGTACAGCAGTCGGTTTTAGCTATGGAGTTTTTGGGGTGGGATTCAGCTGCTTTGGGAGATGCTCCCAGTGAGGACAAGCCAGTGGGAAATGAGAAGAACCTGCCCTAAACAGTGCCAGAGGGCAGGGAATGAACAGCAAGCACCCGGAAACCATGGTGTGTGGCAGTGTGAAGTTATTCTAAATACTGGTGAAGCTGAGAAATCCCAAGGGGAGGAGCAGAATGAACTTGGTTGCTCTGTTGGATTTGGGATATACTAGGTGCTTAATGAATCCAGCGGTAGCCACAGGGTTGGAGTTACAGCAGGAAGAGCTGCCAGAACCCATTAACTTTGTCCAGATGGCTGACAGTGATATGCGGGATGGGTTGGTGAGGTACCAAATTTCACAGGTGTTCCTGGGAGTAGGGGGCATTGGGAGCCCATAAAATGTGTGCTTGCATCCACCAAAGATTACTCCATGGTTTTCAGGTTCAATTGACTGCAGTTCCATGATCCAGCCATCAGTTGGTCCAAAGGGACATTGACTTTTCCTGCCCCTAGGTATAACTCTGACACAAAAGAGTGGTGCCAACAGAGCTATGTAGCCCCAGAGAACAGAGGGGAAGCTCCAGAGCCCATGGCAGTAGCCAAGGGAGGGGAAGCTGAGAGAGCCACCACTAGAGGTAGCAGCCAGTGGTGGTTAGGAAGGGATGGCCCAGATTCCTGGTGAGTATTGGGACCTCCGAGAAGTGTTCTCAGAAAAATAATATGATGTCTTGTCTCCCCATTGACAAACTGTGCTATAGAAATAACTCTGGGAGCAACATTACCTAAGCTCAAATTGTATTCTATGATGGGACTGTTGTGTGGGTTTGTGAACCAGAACTTGGTGCAATGGTTCATTGAGCCAGCTACATCACCGATGGGAGCCCCGTGTTCTTCAGGGAGAAGAAAGATGGAGGGCTGAAATTTGTGCTAGGGTTAAATGCTATCAGTATGAATAACAACTCCCCCATTCCATTGATCTAAGACTTGCTTAGCCAGTTGACGATAAGCAAGATCTTTACTAAATTGTATCTGAGGAATGCTTACTTTAAAGGTCCAAAAATGGGGTGAGTATAAAATAGCATTTAACTGCCCGCTGAGTTTGTTTCAGTACAAAATTATGCCTTTTGGTTTGGTGCCAGCCCCTGGGGTTTTCATGAACGTTATAAATGAGGTGCTACGCAAATTTCTGTATAAGGGGGTACTGGTGTATCTTGATTGTGTGTTGATCTATTCGCAGAACTATGAGTCCCACGTGCAAATCATAAAAAGAGTAATGTCTAGAATCATAGAATCATAGAATTGCAGAGTTGGAAGAGACCACGAGGGCCATCCAGTCGAACCCCCTGCCACGCAGGAAATCTTGATCAAAGCATCCCCGACAGATGGCATTCCCACCATATGTTTAAAGACCTCCAAGGAAGGAGACCCCACCACGCTCCGAGGGAGTGTGTTCCACTGCCGAACAGCTCTTACTGTCAAAAAGTTCCTCCTCATGTTGAGGTGGAATCTCTGTTCCTGGAACTTGCACCCATTGCTCCGTGTTCCAATCTCTGGAGCAGCAGAAAACAAGCTTGCTCCATCCTCAGCGTGACACCCCTTCAAATACTTAAACAGGGCTATCATATCGCCTCTTAACCGTCTTTTTTCCAGGCTAAACATACCCAGCTCCCTAAGTCTCTCCTCATAAGGCATGGTTTCCAGACCTTTCACCATTTTAGTCGCCCTCCTCTGGACACACTCCAATTTGCCAATATCCTTTTTGAATTGTGGTCCCCAGAACTGGACACAGTATTCTAAGTGAGGTCTGACCAAGGCAGAATAGAGCGGCACTATTACTTCCCTTGATCTGGACACTATACTTCTATTGATGCAGCCTAAAATCGCATTGGCCTTTTTAGCTGCCACATCACACTGTTGACTCATGTTCAACTTGTAGTCTACTAGGACTCCTAGATCCCTTTCGCACGTAGTCTCATTCAGCCAGGTCTCCCCCATCCTATATCTATGCATTTCATTTTTTTGCCCTAAGTGCAGTACTTTACATTTCTCCGTATGGCATTTCATTCTGTTAGTTTTGGCCCAGCTCTCCAGTTTATCCAGGTCATTTTGAATGTTGATCCTGTCCTCCAGGGTATTAGCTATTCATCCTAATTTGGTGTCATCTGCAAATTTGGTAAGTATGCCCCTAATTCCCTCATCCAAGTCATTGATAAAGATGTTGAATAGCACTGGGCCCAGGACAGAACCCTGTGGCACCTCACTGGTCACATCTTTCCAAGATGAAGAGGAGCCATTGCTGAGCACCCTTTGGGTTCAGCCGGTCAACCAATTACAAATCCATTGAACAGTTAACTTGTCTAGCCCACATTTTACAAGCTTGTTTGCAAGAATGTCATGGGGAACCCTGTCAAAGGCCTTACTGAAATCAAGGTATGCGATGTCCACAGCATTCCCTTCATCTACCAAGCTGGTCATTTTATCAAAAAAAAGAGATCAGATTAGTCTGGCATGACTTGTTTCTCTGAAACCCATGTTGACTTTTTGTGATTATGGCATTGCCTTCTAAATGTTCACAGACTCTCTGTTTAATGATCTCCTCTAGAATCTTCCCTGGTATTGATGTCAGACTAACTGGACGATAATTGTTGGGATCTTCTTTTCCCCCCTTTTTAAAGATGGGGACAACATTTGCCCTTCTCCAGTCTGCTGGGACTTCTCCTGTACTCCAGGAGTTCTGAAAGATTATTGCCAATGGCTCTGAGATTATATTTGCCAGCTCTTCTAATACTCTTGGATGTAGTTCATCTGGTCCTGGAGATTTAAATTCATTTAGATTAAGAAGGTATTCCTATACTTGCTTATTCTGTGCTGGATTTCCCCTATTGTGTCCTCTGTTCCTTTATCCTCAGGTTCGTCACCCTTTTCCTGTTCTGAAAACACTGAGGCAAAGAAGGTGTTGAGTAATTCTGCCTTTTCTCTGTCCCCTGTTAGCATTTTGCCATCTTCTCTGCGTAGTGGCCCTACAATTTCCTTCTTCCTCCTTTTGTTGTGGACATACCCCAAAAAACCCTTTTTATTGTTCTTAACCTCTCTAGCAAGCCTGAGCTCATTCTGCACTTTAGGTTTTCTTACTATACTCTTACATGTGTTTGCTATCTGTTTGAATTCTTCTTTGGTGATTTCCCCCTTTTTTCCATTTCCTGTACATGTTCCGTTTAAAACTTAGCTCTGTTGAAATTTCTTTAGTCATCCATCCTGGTTTCTTGAGACACCTCCCATTTTTCTTCCTCAATGGTACTGTTTGAAATTGTGCCTTCAGTATCTCCTTTTTGAGAAAGTCCCATCCATCTTGAGGTCTCTTCTCTTTTAGTATTCCTGACCATGGGATCACCCCCAGTATTTCCCTGAGTTTATTGAAATCAGCTCTCCTAAAGTCAAGAATGCGTGTCTGACTATGCCTGGCTTCTCCTTTCCATTCTATAACAAATTCCAGGAGAACATGATCACTCTCACCTAAGGATCCCACCACTTGCACCCCATTAACCAGGTCATCCCTGTTGGTTAGGATCAGATCTAAAATAGCTGACCCCTTTGTTGCCTCTTCCACCTTTTGGACTATGAAATTGTCTTCCATGAAAGTAAGGAATTTGCTAGACCTTGAAGTTTTGTTGAGTTAGATTGCCAGCAAATATCAGGATAGTTGAAGTCACCCATCACTACTACATCTCTCCTTTCTGCGTGTGTGTTCATCTGTTCTAGAAAGGCATCATCCAATTCCTCCGTCTGACTTGGGGGTCGGTAGGACAGTCCCACAGTAACATCCCTGTTGTTTCCCTCCCCTTTAATTCTTATCCAGATGCTCTCCCCCTGGCTTCCAGTATTGATGTCATGGATCACTTCACTGGTGTAAATATCCCTGACATATAATGCTATTCCTCCTCCTTTCCTGTTTGGCCTGTTTCTCCTATAAAGGTTATACCCCTCTATTCCTACATTCCAATCATGAGACTCGTCCCACCAGGTTTCAGTAATGCCTATTATATCATATTTGTTTTGTAGTGCGAGGAGTTCAAGTTCATCTTGCTTATTTCCCATGCTCTGTGCATTAGTGTAGAGACATCTAAGACCATGTGTTCCCTTTACTTGCTCCCTGAGCAAGTTTTTTTGCCTCCCACTGTTGGGTCCTTGCGCTGTTTGCCTTGTTCCCTCTATGACAGTTTGACTATTTTCTCCAGCTCTTTTGCCTTCCAGAATACTGTCTCCCTCCCCCATATGACTCAGTTTAAAGCCCTCCTGATCAAATTCTTGAGACTGTAGGCAAAAACATTTCTGCCTACTGGTGTGAGATGTACCCCATCTCTTGCCAGAAGTCCCCCCTCATGGAAGCGCAACCCATGATCCAAGAATCCAAACTGTTCTCGGCGACACCATCTATGGAGCTAGTTGTTTACGTCGGCTATTTTCCTCTCCCTTCCTGGACCATGCCCTTCAACTGGCAGAAGAGTGGAGATGACAACCTGTGCATCCATTTCTTTCAGCTTCCTCCCCAGAGCCTCATAATCTCTTCTGATCTTGGGAAAGCTGTGCCTTGCAGTATCATTGGTTCCCACATGGACCCAAAAGGAAGGGGTAATGATTTGTAGGCTTGACGAGTCTTGTTAGCCTCTCCATCACATCACGGATCTTTGCCCCAGGGAGACAACACACCTCCCGAGACATCTTGTCAGGCCCACAAACCACTGCTTCTGTACCCCGCAGCAAGGAGCCTCCCACGAGGCTTCGCAGCTGCTGTTCCTTGTGGTGGTACTCTCAAGGTCCCCTCCTCTGCCCCTGAAGTCTGTCCATGCTGTTCTTCCTCATTGTCCTTGATTAGGGAGAGGGCTTCGAATCGATTCTGTAGCTGCAAGCTGCTCGAAGTATCCCTGGATTTTCTTGTTCTGTGTGTGACATTCTTCCAGCTGTCTACTTCCTGTGTCTGTGAAGTGACCCTCTCCTCCACAACCACTTCCTCTGTGCGGTCCCCGTCCAAGACTGTTCGTTCTGTTCTGTCCAGGAAAACCTCTTGCTCCCGAATCTGTTGAAGTGTAGCTACCCTAGTCTCCAGCTGCTGGACTTTCTCCTCCAAGAGGGCTACCAGCTTGCACTTGGTACATGTGAAATTCTCCACGTCTGTAGACAAGAAGACAAACATCCCACAAGCGTTGCAGGTGACTGCAGCAGTCCCCTCAGTGTCCATGGTGAGAGCTTTTAGGTAGTCTAAGAACTCTTAGTTAATGCTGAAAACTCTAGGCTGTACTTTTAAGTATGCTGTATTTTTTTTTTGGCTTGGACACTCAAACTCCCAAGAAAAATTCAAACTCACAGAAGCCCCACCCCTCTGCAACAAGCAGCCTCTCCCAAGAGTTTAAAAAATTCAAACTCACAGAAGCCCCACCCCTCTGCAACAAGCAGCCTCTCCCAAGAGTTTAAAAAATTCAAACTCAAATTCAAAAAATTCAAACTGTTTGAAAATAATTTGAATGTGAAATTATCAAAATGTGAGTTTCACTGTCAGAAATTTGATTATTTGGGATACTGAATTTCCACCAAGGGGATAGAAATGGATCCCACCAAGGTGGAAGGGGTGGTAAAGTGGGAGCCATCACATACCCTCAAGCAGCTGCAGTCCTTCTTGGGCTTTACAAATTTTCTATCAAAATTTCCTTCCCAGGTTAACACAGGTGGCCCTGCCTATCACCAGTGTGTTAAAAACCAAAAAATCAAAGAAGAAAGGGGCTCAGGGGGCTGCAGAGAAGCTGAAGCTATAGAGTAAAATTGCCTGGGATAAGAAGTGTTAAGAGGCTTTTGAGCGCCTCAAGTAGCTGTTTAGCTCTTGAGCTGGTGTTGAAACACCCTGAAACAGACAAACCGTTGGTCATTCAAGTTGATCCAGTGATGTAGTGCTTGGAGGGCTGTACTGTTACAAAAAGATGGTGAAGGGCAAGTAAGATCATGTGCCTATTTGTCAAAGAAGTTTTCAGACACTGAAAGGGGTTGGGCATTTTGGGGGGGAAAGGCTGCAGCCATCAAATGGTCATTAGGGACCTGGAGGCACTTACTGGAAGGGGCCATCCACTGATTTGAGGTTTGGGCTGACTACAAAAATTTGGAAGTGTTGCAGACCTCCAGAAAACTTAGTCTAAAGCAAGTGAGATGGGCTAAGTTTTTCTACAAATTTGATTTCACCCTAAAGTTTTTGCCTGGAGGCAAAAAGTATTTGGCTGATGCTTTGTCTCTGTTGCCTCAATACGGTAGCCAAAGACTGGAAATGATAGACATGCTCAAACAGTTGGGGATAGCCATGGTTACTTGTAGTCAGGCAAAAACAGACGGGCAGGCATCTCGAGTAGAGCCCTCTATCCAGAAAGCACTGAAAGAAGCCTATGAGGCTGATGATTGGTTAAAAGCTCACCATGGGGAACTAGAATGTAAAAATGGCATTTGGTGTAAAGGGGAAAAGATATACGTGCCTGATAAATTGAGATGTGAAATGTTGAAGCAATGTCATGATGTGAAATCAGCAGAGCACTTTGGATTTTTGAAAACTTTGCATTCTGGAATGCAAGTGTATTGGTGGCCAAGGCTTAGGAATGATGTAGCAGACTGTGAAAGGGTGTCCTGTTTGTGCTACTGCTAAGCGGACAATGGTCATTGGGAGACAAAGGCAGGAGGGAAGATGCTTCCTAAAGCAAGCCCTTTGCAGTTTATGAACTATTTTTTTTTTAGTTTATGAACTAACAAGATGGCGGCATAGTCAGACGTATGTTTGCTTCACTCCTTCTTTCCCTGCCTTTTTTCAGCTTTGTGAGTAGTATATTTTAAGAAGAGTGCTGCCAATTCAACTGATAATTTTGCCTTTCTCATGGGGAAGACTTTGAACTTGAATGACAACACTTTTAAATTAATACGGGGAGGAAAAAAGAGGAGGAGTACGACAAAGATAAGCCTGTTAGTTTTGCCTGCTGAGGTGCTCAGTGGAGGTTTTTTTTTCTTGGGGCTAGAAGCTGAAACAACTACTGTTTAATTCAACAAGGCATCCTGAACACAACTCAGTGCCCTCAGTCCTAGCTGTTGAGAGCTTTATAATTATCTGGAACTTTATAAATAACATTGTCTGCAAAGAATTTACGAGTGTCTTTGGCAAGAGTAGTGAGTCTTAACCAGCTTTCTTTCTCCCCCTTTGAGTTTTTAACTATGGTATTTACAAGACAATCTTGCAAAGCTATGGGTATCTCTTCCCCACCTGTGTTTGACTTACCACAAAGAAAGAAACAGGCAAAAATCTCTGCCTTTTTTGCCCCTAAAGGCAAACTCACTGAATGCTCTGAACTCACTGAAAGTTTGGCTAAGACTTGCCATAATCCTCTTGACTGGTCAATAGAATCACCTTGGACAAAGCATGAAACTTTTGTTAATGATGATGATGTTTTGTCTGCTGTGGATCTGGCAACAGAAATAGTCAAAGCTGAGTGATCTGCTGGTTTAACTCAGCACCTCAAGCAGCAATTTACAGGCAGTAGGGAAGTTAGTAGGGAAAAGACTTTGAATAATGGCAAGCAAACAGCCTATGTGGAGCAAAATGAAACCACCACAACTGTTGAACCTTTAATCAATAAATACATGGTGGACTCAGAAGACTTTTTGAATATACTGATTGAGCGCCTGGGAAAAAAACAAACGTTGGAAGAAACTAACGAGTTGAAATTAATTAAGAAATTCCTTTTGGTTGCTTTGGTAGAAATCCATAAAAGATATGAGCAAGTAGCATTTCAACCTACATGCCCCAGTGTATGTGAGAAAGATGTAAATACGTATCACATCAAAGCAGAATGCAGAAAAACTACAAAAGCCAGTAAGAAACTTAATGGGGCTAGTAAATCCAACAAACCCAACAAGGAAAAGGGGAAGAAAAAGAAAAACATTAAAGTAACACATAAAAGCAATTAAAAACAGTAAAATGAACTTTCAGAAGCTCTTTAAACTGTTAGAATTACAAACATCAGAACCTTTAGAAGCTTCAACCAAGCAACGTGCTAAAATGCTTCAGAAGTCACAAAGTTCTCAAAAGAAATGCTGCAGCTCACTTCTCCATATTTCTCAACGTAACCCTGAGATTCATTCACCCAATGATACATTTTGGGATAAAATAGATTCTCCAGTTATGAACCAGGATCCTTGGCAATTTGTAGTCTCACAAAGCAAGGCTCAAGATTGCAAGCAACCTTCATCAGATCAGCATGAAATCAAACAAGCTACACCTTATTGGAACATGGTCCTTGACCATTTAAAGCTGGTCTTTTTAAATTTCCCAAAACCAAGAGGCTTGCAAATGTAAACTCAATGCAAAATACACTTTGCACAGGTCATCAGGAGAGATTTATCCCTGGATATTAAAGTTGCAGACATTTCAAATATTGAATATCTTTTCTATAACTACTTTTGAGCACGTGCAGTAGTGACATTCAAGCAGCAGCAAATTTGCAGTCATATATATAGACAAAAAACTAAATTTACAGAACTGGGCATGGAAGTACTTAGATATTTCAAGAATGCGGTCATCACCCCTCTCCTCAAAAAACCTTTAATGCCCCCAGAACTGTATGACTGGAATACCAATAAACTTGGAGAACTCCCAGACACCTAATACTTGCATCAAAGAAAGGGATATGCAGAAATGCAAGGCCCAATATACAGATGAGGAAAGATCACCGATAAACTCTTTTACAGCCCTTCCTCTTAATTCTCAGGAAGAAATCATTAATAAACTAACCATCTTTTATGATACCCTTACAACAATACAGCTAGCAGGGGACTCGTCACAAGTACTTCCTGCAAATAGAAGTTGTTTGCCCAAGGGAGATAGTGATGGAAACAAGCAACATGACGGAGAAAACACCCAATACAGTAAAGAACATCTCTCCCCTATTGAGTACAATTCCGTCTTACCAACAAAATCTCCCATATCCTCAGATGAATGGCTTCAAAGAAGATTTCTTCTGCCTGACGAACTTGGACAGCCAGATCCCCTCCCTGTAAATTGGGCCTTTCTTCTTGATAATGTTTATTTTTAACCCTTTAACTGGGGGTGGAGCTGTATGTATGGATAAAGAAGGTAAACTTAGTCAAATTGTGGACCTTGATTGACCTATAGAGACATCTAGAGACATCTCCTCTCCATTGACGCCCCCTTGTCGTGGGAGAGAGGCTTGCGTACCCTAATGATGTTTTGAGTTATGCTGGCGGTGGCATAATAGCCACAGACAGGTCAAAACCGAAGGGTCTGACAAAGAGCGTCAAAGGGCAGGATGGGCTCTCTAGCCTTATGGCAACCATCCTAGGAGAAGGAAAACTCTAATCCCAAACCCGGGCAGATGGTGCTTGTCCAACCCTGTAAGGTCAACCATCTAAGAGAAGGAAACTCTAATCAAACCTACGGCCCGAGGACCTCGCTGCTACGTCCATGCTTGCAAGGCCACAGCAGATGAACCTCTGGTTTAAAAGGTGAGGCCAGTTCTGTGCAAACTGTGTTCCACCAGAAAAATCCACTGCACAGGCTCGAAGAGACACCTGATAAAAGCTTAACCCCAGCTCCAATTTAGATTTATTAGGGCAATCTTACAACCAACCCAAGGTAAATAAGACTAAGATGTCCCCCCAAATTCCTTAAAATGATTATCTTCCTACATGAGGGCCAGCGTGGTCAAGTCAGATATGGTGATGCTCTTTCAGAGCCCTTTCTAATAACTAATGGAGTGAAGCAAGGTTGTGTTCTTGCACCAACTTTATTTACAATCTTCTTTAGCACGATGCTCCAAAGGGCTATGGCAGAGCTTGAAGAAGACGACGGCATCTATATACGTTACCGTACTGATGGTAGCTTGTTTAACTTAAGCTGTCTGAGGGCTCACACTAAGACTTTAAACTATCTAGTCCGTGAGCTGCTCTTCGCTGATGATGCTGCCCTTGTTGCCCACACAGAAGCAGCTCTGCAGCGCCTAACGTCCTGCTTTGCAACAGCTGCAGAGCTGTTTGGGCTAGAAGTCAACCTGAAGAAAACAGAAGTTCTTTACCAGCTGCACCACAGGACGAACACCACCATCCCCACATTGCCGTCGGCAAATCTGTGCTCAAGTCCGTTCAGCAGTTCACCTACCTGGGAAGCATCATCTCTTCAGATGCCAAGATTGACAAAGAGATCGATCACAGATTAGCAAAGGCATATAGTGCATTTGGAAGACTTCACAAAAGAGTCTGGAGCAATAAACACCTGAGGCAAAGCACAAAAATCAGTGTGTATAGAGCCATCGTACTGTCTATCCTCCTTTATGGATCTGAAACATGGGTCACCTATCGCCACCACCTACGACTCCTCGAGCGCTTTCATCAGCGCTGTCTACGCACAATCCTAAATATACACTGGACTGACTATGTGACGAATGTTGCTGTCCTTGAGCAAGCAGGGATCACCAGCATTGAGGCCATGATATTGAGAACACAGCTGCGCTGGGCAGGGCACGTTTCTAGGATGGAGGACCATCGCCTCCCAAAAATACTACTCTACGGTGAACTCGCCACGGGTCAGCGTAAGAGGGGCGCTCTAAAAAAGCGATACAAAGACTCCCTGAAACAACATCTCAGGCTCGGCCAAATTGATCACCAACAGTGGTCTGCCCTGGCCTCACATCGGGAGGCATGGAGACGCACTATCCACAATGCTGCAGCCTTATTTGAGAACTCAGGACGATTAAGTCTTGAAGAGAAATGACAACGCAGAAAGAATCACAACCCAAAAACATCACCCAAGGAGACCTTCTGCTGTGCTTTTTGCAACCGGACTTGTTTATCTCGGATTGGCCTTTTTAGTCATCAGCGCGCTTGCAGAAAGCGCGGGATGAGTCCTTCCTGAATCTTCGTTTGCGAAGAAAAGCCAGAGAGAGTTCTCTCATGGAACATATCAGGGTGGGCCTCTAAGCTAGCTGATATTGACTTTAAAATTTTTTGTACAAGCTACTGCTAAGCCTTAAGAGGGAAAGCCCCATGGACTATTGCTGCCATTACCCACTCCATCCCAACCCTGGGAACACATTAGCATGGATTTTATTGTAGTACTGCCAAACAGTACTGAGAAGACAATTATATGGGTGGTAGTTGATTTGTTTTCTAAGCAAGCTGACTTTGTGTGGTGTAAAACATTACCAACTGCCTAGAGGTTGGCTTAACATGTTCATTCAATATGTGTATAGATTGCATGGTGTGCCCAGCAAAACTGCCCCTCCAGTTTTGGAAAGCATTCCTAAAGTTACTGAGGGTGGAGAACGGTATGAGCCCATCTCATCACCCCAAAATGGATGGCCAACTGGAATGAATTAATCAGATTTTGGCACAATACCTAAGATGGAATCTCCTTCTTTGGAGATTTTTAAACAGAGGCTGGATGGCCATCTGTCGGGAATGATTTGATTGTGTATTCCTTCATGGCAGGGGTTGGACTGGATGGCCTTTGAGGTCTCTTCCAACTCTATGATTCTGTGAGTCTATGTGTTACATTAATTACCAGCAGGGCAACTGGACTGAATTGTTACCATATGCTGAGATGGCATATAAGAATTCCTTACATGCTAGTAGGGGACTGTCACCTTTTAAGGCTGTGTATGGAACAGAACTGTAGGCATTGCCTAGCCTTGTGGTCATCCAGACTGACCCTGGTTCCTTGCAGGAGTGGGCTGCGCAGGTGGTGTCAGTCTGGTCATGGACTGAGTCAGCACTGGACTATGCTAAACAGACTTACAAGAAATTAAGAGAGGACCCAATTGGAACTTTACTATAAGTCAGCAGGCATGCCTCTCGACAAAGTTTCTAATGACTCAGGAGCTGTCCAAGAAGCTGGCTGCTAAATATGTGGGTCCTTTTGTGATTAAGAGACTTGTTAATGCTGTGACTGCAGAAATGGAATTGCCAACTGCTTATAGTAAGATACACAAGATTTCCTGCGTGGCAGGGGGGTTGGACTGGATGGCCCTCGTGGTCTCTTCCAGCTCTGCAATTCTATGATTCTATGATTTCAACAAGCTGAAATGAAACACGGGGTGTATCTTACTATAAGCAATTGGCAATTCCATTTCTGCAGTCACAGCATTAACAAGTCTCCAACTGCATATCTGCCCCCGAGGTCATTTGGACTGCCTGGAGGCAGATCGGGGTAAATGCCCTGTGTCATTTGTACTGCAGGGCTCTGGAATGGGGGCAAACTGGGGTAAATCAACCGTGTAGATAAGCCCTATGTGCTGAATGAAAAATGAAAAATATGCGGTGTACATATTTGTATTTTGTATTCATCTTGTATTTTGTCAATTGTATTTTAAACTGTTTTAATCCAATAGTTTAATTGTTTTTAACTTTTGTAAAATAAGATTTTATCTAAACTTAAACTTAAACTAAATTTAAATATAAAATTATTGTAATTGGGCCCATGGCAGGATAAAAGCAAAGAATAACATGAATGAAGAAATAAAATTCCATCTGCAACCATTTGATTCACTGAAGACCAAAACAGAGATCTCAGGCCCAAATTAGCCCCAATATTTGCTGAAATACAAAAGGTTGTGGGGAGGAGGGAGGAAAAAAATCGTAAGGGAAAACACACACCCTTTGCAAAACAGCCATATGAAGACTGAGCATGCCCAGTGACCATGGAATGTTGGTAGGGCAGGCAGAAGAAGGGAAGAGGGAGAAAGAATCTATGAAACATTGGCATAGCTGCATTGGCTAATAAAATCTGGGGCCAGCCTGGGACATTATGCTCTGGACTAGTCCCAGATTGACCACAATGGCAGACACACTCACTGAGCCAAATCCAGTGTGGTGGCCATTGTTGTCCACACAGGCCAACCGGCCTTGTTTTCAGAGCCACTTCCCCCACCTTGCCAACCAAGCAGCTCTCTGTGAGAGTCTGGCTGGCACTGTTGCTTCTGCTGAGGTCAGAACAGGGTGACCGGATATGTAATCAACAAGGAGGGGGTACTCTACCCCTTCCTCACTGATGGCATAGGTGCCCCATTCTGACTTCAGTAGAAACAACACCTGCCAGTCTCTCACAAGAAGATGCTTGGCTTGCGAGGCAGCGGCTGTGATGGAGATCTGTTACCTTAAATGCTCTGGGGTCTTAACCACCCTCTGAATATCGATATTAAATTGGGGGATTTAATATACTCAGCTTGGCAATGCAAGAAGTGGGTAACAGCAGGACCTTGTGAACAGGATTTAGGATCCTTTGATAGTCTTAATAGCTCCTGCTTCTCTTAACAGTTCTTTCTTTTTAATAAAGATTTTATTAATATACAAAGAAACAACAATTGTCCAGTTGTTATTTTGGTACACAATTGGTACAGCAAGAGTACAGATATTGTACTTAACATAACAATAGAACAAAACATATGAACAAGAATATTAAATTAATGATGTACATGATAAGTCAAGGAAAGGAGGGTGAGAAGGGGGTTGTACTATGCTGGGATAGGAAAAATACATTCCAATGAATTGGGATCATGAGGGTAACTCAAAAGGAGGAGTCTGAAATAATATCGTTCCATAATCTGCCATGGTGTGGAGGCGGTGAACGTTTTTATCAGCCTCAGTAAGATATTCAACTAGAAGGAACCATTTCTCAATAAACCCAGCAGAATTATTCTGACCACCCGATCTCCGCATTGTGTCTGATAGCTTTTCCACAAGACACACTTCCCAGACTTTGTCCCACCATACACTCATGCCACACATTTCAGTTTTCCAGTTCTTAGCAATTATTATATGGGAAGCAGAAAGTAAGAACACAACGATCTTTTTGGGTTTAAGATCCTTACTGGAATTTGTAAATAATGACAACAGGAGGAACTAATCTGCCAAACTAAACTAATCATGCCAGACTAATCTGATCTCTTTTTTTGATAAAATGACCAGCTTGGTAGATGAAGGGAATGCTGTGGACATCGCATACCTTGATTTCAGTAAGGCCTTTGACAAGGTTCCCCATGACATTCTTGCAAACAAGTTTGTAAAATCTGGCCTAGACAAGTTAACAGTTCAATGGATTTGTAATTGGTTGACCGGCTGAACCCAAAGGGTGCTCAGCAATGGCTCCTCTTCATCTTGGAAAGATGTAACCAGTGGGGTGCCACAGGGTTCTGTCCTGGGCCCAGTGCTATTCAACATCTTTATCAATGACTTGGATGAGGGAATTAGGGGCATACTTACCAAATTTGCAGATGACACCAAATTAGGAGGAGTAGCTAATACCCTGGAGGACAGGATCAAAATTCAAGATGACCTGGATAAACTGGAGAGCTGGGCCAAAGCTAACAAAATGAAATTCAATACGGAGAAATGTAAGGTACTGCACTTAGGGCAAAAAAATGAAATGCATAGATATAGGATGGGGGAGACCTGGCTTAATGAGACTACTTGCGAAAGGGATCTAGGAGTCCTAGTAGACCACAAGTTGAACATGAGTCAACAGTGTGATGCGGCAGCTAAAAAGGCCAATGCGATTTTGGGCTGCATCAATAGAAGTATAGTGTCCAGATCAAGGGAAGTAATAGTGCCACTCTATTCTGCCTTGGTCAGACGTCACCTAGAATACTGTGTCCAGTTCTGGGCAACAAAATTCAAAAAGGATATTGGCAAATTGGAGTGTGTCCAGAGGAGGGCGACTAAAATGGTGAAAGGTCTGGAAACCATGCCTTATGAGGAGAGACTTAGGGAGCTGGGTATGTTTAGCCTGGAAAAAAGACAGTTAAGAGGCGATATGATAGCCCTGTTTAAGTATTTGAAGGGGTGTCATGTTGAGGATAGAGCAAGCTTGTTTTCTGCTGCTCCAGAGATTGGAACACGGAGCAATGGATGCAAGCTCCAGGAACAGAGATTCCACCTCAACGTTAGGAGGAACTTTTTGATAGTAAGAGCTGTTCGGCAGTGGAACGCACTCCCTCGGAGCGTGGTGGGGTCTCCTTCCTTGGAGGTCTTTAAACAGAGGCTGGATGGCCATCTGTCAGGGATGCTTTGATCGTGATTTCCTGCATGGCAGGGGGTTGGACTGGATGGCCCTCATGGTCTCTTCCAACTCTGCAATTCTATGATTCTATGAACTCTGGAGAAGGGGCAATATGTTGTTTTTGTAGTATCTGGGGAAATCATTATTGTAATGCAATACAATCTTGTGTATCCCATGTTGAGCTCAGTTTAGGAATTTTCCCTGCATGCATCAGTTTCTTCCCCTTCCCCTTTACTTTTCACTAGGCAATTTCAGCCAACTGGAGCAATGGGTCATTCATCACATGACCTAATTTAAATATTATGACACATTAAGTTCCTTTTAGGTTAAGGCTCCATGTGGCTGTAGCCATGTTGTTGTTGTGTTTTTGAGTTCTTTTAGTCCCCATGCAGCCCACACTGCTCAAAGGCTGGGTGAGTCTTTTCCTAGCCTAAATCCTATTAGTTAGTTGGGAACCTTTTAAAGTTTGTTTTAATATGTAGATTAAGATTGATATACCTTCAGTAAACTTTTGATATACTTTCAAAACTGACTTCTTTGTTGTTTTTAATGAGTCTAATTGATTGGGTTCCTGTTATCAACTTCGGCTGATACGCCAGCTGCGCCCTTTCCTGGAAACTAGGGACCTCGAAACTGTGGTACATGCACTGGTAACCTCCCGTCTGGATTTCTGTAATGCGCTCTACATGGGGCTACCCTTGTGCTTGACTCGGAAACTTCAACTAGTCCAGAACATGGCAGCCAGTTTGATTTCTGGCATTTCCAGAAGAGAGCATATAACACCTGTGCTAAAAGCTCTCCACTGGCTGCCTATTAGTTTCCGGGCACAGTACAAGGTGTTGGTTATGACCTTTAAAGCCCTACATGGCTTGGGTCCAACTTACTTCCGGGACCGCCTCCTTCCGTACGACCCTCCCCGCACACTTCGGTCCTCTGGGAGGAATCTGTTACAGCCTATGAAAACAAGGCTGTCGGTGACCTCCCAGAGGGCCTTCTCTGCTGCTGCTCCCAGGTTATGGAATGGCCTGCCGGACGAGATCCGTCTTATTACCACCTTAGACAGCTTTTAAAAAGCTGTCAAGACGGATCTTTTCCGGCAGGCTTTTCCTGAATAATTATCCTGGCCCAAGACTCAGCTGTCCTTCCTAGGCTATGATTGTATGTTTTAATTTTTTTCTTCTAATTTATATATATTTTTAATTATTGTATGTTTTAAATCCTTCATAATTTAATATTATTTTAAGGGGTGGGTTAAGGAAAATGCAACATGGGACATACAGTGAAAGAAATAAAATATGTATGTGAAAGTCATAATGACTAAGCAAGAGCAATTATGAAGCTACACAGGTGAAACTGCTAATGTAATCTAGAAGGCCTGAGAGCCAAGGACAGAGGTACTGAATGCAGATTGGAAACACCTGAGAATCATTAAGTGTACAAGGTGAAATGTTGAAATACATGGGTTGGTCTTAAGCATGGGTGGAACTATGTGGACCAATCAGAATGGAAGTACACACCCACTGGGTGGAAACTAACTAGTGGGTGGTGATAAACAATGGCTATAAAATTGCAATGTTTGCCAATGTATTGTTGTTGAGTAGAGGTGCAGTAGTTTGGAGATATGGTGGAGTAGAGGTGGTGTAATGTGTAGAGATTGTGATTTGTTGACCATATACTATATTTATATAGAAGAATAAAGTAGGTTTTATATAAAACTACTGAGTTGCCTGGGTGATTCCTGGAGACGTTTTGGAGACACCTGGAGAAGAGTGAGAAGGCTTGGAGAGTTTGTCAGGATCTTCAGCCTATTCTCTGAAACTCTGCTGCTTTGGAGGAAAGCATTAACCACTGATCTAAGCTGGTCAGCTCTGCTGCATAACAAGGTGGTGAGTTTGAGCCAGAGGTGAAGAGCTACAACTCCCATCATCCCTGACAAGGGTTATGGGCCCAGTTACTAGAGCACCCAGCATCCACAGAAGCTGAAAGTTCCAGAGAGTGGAAGAAAGCTTTGTGGACGATAGATCAGAGCAAGCTGTTTGTGCTGCACTGATAAGCCTCGTGAGTAAATCATTTTGTGTTTTGCTTAAGCCCAGACGGGTCGGCTGTGCATACTCAGAAGGACTGTGTCAAATTGAGTCACTGCACAAATCAAGATGGAAATTCTAAAGTTTAGTAAATTAAATAGAAACAACTACTCTACCTGGAAGATTTATGCCCAATCTCTACTAGTAAAGGAAGGTCTGTGGTCAACAGTTGAAACAGGGCTGGCAGCCGATGCTGATGAAGCCACTCAAGAGAGAGATAGTAAAGCAAAAGCCTGTCTTTATCTCATGCTTGAAGAAGACTTAATTAATGACGTCAGAGATAAAACGTCTGCCAAGGATGTGTGGGATACCTTGCAGAGATTACACACTCCTTCAACTGCTTTTGCAAAAATGCTATGGTCTAAAAGAATATACAGGCAAAAGATGGCTAAAGGGCAGTGTGTGATAGAACATTTAAAAATAATGCAAGATTTGTTTGTGCAAGCTGAACTGAGGGGAGTGCAAATTAGCAAAGAGCAGCAATGCTACATTTTAGTAGAATCGCTAGACTCTTCGTGGGACAACATAACGAACAGCTTGCAGAACTTGCCAGAAGCTGAGCTTAATAGAGACTTAATTGTGGCCAAAATACTGGAAGAGAACCAGAGAAGAATGTCTGAGAAGGGTGACTCAGCAAGCTTAAAGACTGTGCCAAAACAACAAACAACTCCTGACTGGCGAACGCAGGAGGAAGCAGCCTCTACAAGGGAGCAACGGAGGTGCTTTTATTGTAAGAAGATTGGTCATCTGCAGAGACATTGTAAACATTTTGCAGCTGAGAGACGCAAGCAAGCAGAGAGCAGATGGCAGCCGCGGCAGTATCAAAAACAGTCCAGACCTCCATTTTTGAGGGACAGTGGTAATAAAAAGGGGTTTGCAACCATGATTAAGGAAAAACAAAATGCAAATTCTAAATGGCTAGTTGATTCAGGAGCCTCATCTTTGATGTGTAATGATATAAATTTAATAAGTAATAGAAAATCAGCTAATGTAAATGCTGTAGTTTTGGCTGACGGGAAAGAACTAAGTACTGTAAATCAAATGGGTACTGTGTACATTCCAGGGCTAAAAGAGAATTTTAATGATGTCTTACATGTAAAGGAGTTAGAAAATAATTTGTTATCAGTAAGCAGATTAACAGAAAAAGACTACACAGTCATCTTTGAAAAGAACATGTGTAAGATAAAACTGAATGGGGAATTGCGTGGCATAGGTTTGAAAAAGGACAAACTATTATTTGGAGGACAATATTGATAGCTACAGGGTTGAAGAAGCTAATAACATAGAAAATATTCCAATCCACAAAGACTGCATACACGAGCTTCACAGAAAATTTGGCCATGCGAGCTTCAAATGTTTAAAGAATTTAATCAGTATATGTCCAGATTTAAAAGTTACTGAATGCAAAAACCACTTAGATTGTACGGTATGTCATCAGGTAAAGGTCAGAGCTTTTCCAGTAGCTAAGAAAACAAAAAGAATTGCTCAAAGACCATTTCAGTATGTACATGCAGATGTCGCCCAAGCTAATTGCTTGTCCTTAGGGGGAAGCAAGTATTTCCTAGTAATTGTTGATAGGTATACAAGGTTTGCATTTGTGAGAATAATGAAAAACAAATCTGACGCTGGGCAAAGTTTAAAAGCATGGGTAAGAATGGTGGAAAGACAATTTGATAGCAGAGTAGGCACCATCATTACTGATAGAGGAGGAGAATTTTTAAATAATCAATTGTTTAACTGGTTTCACAAGGTGGGAATAAGGCATGAAACTACAAACCCTGCTTGTCCTAGTGAGGATGGGTTAGCAGAGAAGAAAATACAAGATATAAAAAGAATTACTGCTTGTATGATGGCAGATGCAGGGGTGAAAGATAGTTTTTGGGCAGAAGCAACTTTGACTGCAATACATATCAGTAACAGATTGTATCATTCAGAAATTGAAGACATTCCCTACAGGGTATTGTATGGGAGAATGCCAAATTACAAGTACTTAAGGGTTTTTGGACAATTTGCTCATGTTTACACACCTGCTTGTTTCAGGAGGAAAGGAGAACCCAAAAGCAAAAGGCTTAGGTTTTTGGGGTATTCTGGAAATAGCTACAAGTTTCATTTGGGAGGAAAACAAGTGCAGTATTCTAGGTCTGCAAATTTTGAGAGACATGCTGGTTGGGACAAACTGCATGCCAATAAAGAAGTGTTTTTGAGATTAGGGAGTTCAAATGAGCCAGAAGCACAAACTGAACCAACCTCAGGAAATGGAGGGGTTTCAGTTAAGCAGGAAGCATTGCCTAGCAGCAGTGGTAGTTCTGATGATGAGATAGCATCTAGGCCTACTACTACTCGAATGACTGAAGACAAGAGATTTAGTCATAGAACTACAACTCCTAGTAGAGAAAGTGAGGATGAAAGAGACAGAACAGCAGGTTTTATTCCCAGGCGTAGTCATAGAGTTAGAAAGCCTCCAGATAGGTTTGTTGTGACAAAGGCAAGAGCTTGTTTAGCAGTAGAAGAGCCTGAAAGTTTTGAAGAATTGGAAAGTTATTCTAGTGAAGAACAGGAAAGATGGTTTGATGCAATGGATAATGAGTTTGGTTGCCTGGTAAATAAAGATGTTTTTGAAATTGTAGACAGACCCAAAGACAAGAAAGTAATTGGTTGTAAATGGGTATACAAAAGGAAAGAAATGCCAGATGGAAGTATCAAATATAAAGCTAGGTTAGTGGCTAAGGGTTTTGCACAACAGCAGTATGAGAACTATGATAAGACATATTCTCCAACTGCAAAGCCAGAAAGTCTGAGAATGGTTCTAGCTGTAGCAGTAAAAAGGAATTTAGTTGTAGAACATTTTGATTTTGAGACAGCTTACTTGAATGCGGTTTTGAATGAAGAAATATTTATGGAACAGCCACAAGGTTTCGAAGAAAATGGTAGTCAGAGAGTATATAAATTAAAGAAAGCGTTGTATGGTTTAAAACAAAGTGCCAGAGCGTGGAATCTGTGCATCAATGATGAGCTAGTTAAGCTAGGTTACAAGAGGAGCATTGCAGATGCTTGTGTTTATACAAAAGGAGACATAGTATTAGTGATTTATGTAGATGATTTGTGCGTAGCAGCAAAGTCAAAACAGGAAATTGAGTCAGTAAAAAGAGAATTGTCTGAGAAGTTTGTTTTGAAGAACTTAGGTGTATTGAAGTCTTATTTAGGTATTTGCATTGAATGGACAGAAGAAGGACATTGTTTATTAAGTCAGAGAAATAAAATTGAAAGATTGATTGAAAAGTGTGGATTACAGAATGCAAAAATAGTAAGAGCTCCAATGACAACCGGTTTTGTGTCTGAGGAAACAACTAGAGCGTTTGAGGACAAGACTCTCTTCAGAAGTATAATAGGATCTTTACAATTCATATCTTGCCACACCAGACCAGACATTACTTATGCTGTAAATGTATTGTCTAGAAGGGTTAATGATCCAAAAATTGAAGACTGGACAGCGGTAAAACATTTATTGAGATATTTGAAAGGAACCTTAGATAGGAAATTGATTATAAGAAGCAATAGTTCAGATCTAGATTGTTATGTAGACAGTTCATTTGCATCAGAATTAGGAGACAAGAAGTCAGTTACAGGAATGATAATTAAATATAGTGAAAGTCCAATAGTTTGGAGAAGTAGAAAACAAACTAATGTAGCGTTAAGCACAACGGAAGCAGAATTCGCTGCTTTGAATGAGATAGTAAATGAGGTACAGTGGATTAAGCAATTGCTAAATGATTTAAATGAACGTTACAAGATACCAGTGGAAATTCTGGAAGATTCACAGTCATGCATAGCGATGGCTGAAACTGAAAGTTTGAAGAACAGAACAAAATATGTTGGTGTAAGATATCAAAATGTGCGAGACATGGTTCAGAAGGGTGAAATAGAATTGAGATATATAGAAACACAACACAACATAGCAGATTTGTTCACAAAAGCATTGACAGCAGAAAAACATGAAAGGCTGACACAAATGGTTGGAATGACATTGTAAGACACATACAATATTTTATTTCGCAGGGGATTGTTAAGGAAAATGCAACATGGGACATACAGTGAAAGAAATAAAATATGTATGTGAAAGTCATAATGACTAAGCAAGAGCAATTATGAAGCTACACAGGTGAAACTGCTAATGTAATCTAGAAGGCCTGAGAGCCAAGGACAGAGGTACTGAATGCAGATTGGAAACACCTGAGAATCATTAAGTGTACAAGGTGAAATGTTGAAATACATGGGTTGGTCTTAAGCATGGGTGGAACTATGTGGACCAGTCAGAATGGAAGTACACACCCACTGGGTGGAAACTAACTAGTGGGTGGTGATAAACAATGGCTATAAAATTGCAATGTTTGCCAATGTATTGTTGTTGAGTAGAGGTGCAGTAGTTTGGAGATATGGTGGAGTAGAGGTGGTGTAATGTGTAGAGATTGTGATTTGTTGACCATATACTATATTTATATAGAAGAATAAAGTAGGTTTTATATAAAACTACTGAGTTGCCTGGGTGATTCCTGGAGACGTTTTGGAGACACCTGGAGAAGAGTGAGAAGGCTTGGAGAGTTTGTCAGGATCTTCAGCCTATTCTCTGAAACTCTGCTGCTTTGGAGGAAAGCATTAACCACTGATCTAAGCTGGTCAGCTCTGCTGCATAACAAGGTGGTGAGTTTGAGCCAGAGGTGAAGAGCTACAACTCCCATCATCCCTGACAGGGCTAGGGTATTGTGATTATGGAGTTTTTATATTGTAAGCCACCCCAATTGCGTTGCAGAGGGGCGGGATGGAAATAAAATTTTATTATTATTAATATTATTATTATAATATTAATATTATTATTATCAGACCACACATTTAAATGTTAATTGAGCTGTGTCTGCATTCTAATGCGTTACTCTGCCTGAATTTGAAAGAAAAGTTTTTTTTTTACTTTTAAAGAAGATATTTTTATTTTTAAAAAGGGCTAGATCTCTGGAATTGTAAATATATTTTTATTTTTAGACTCATGCCTCCCAAGATTAAGGGTTATGTTTCCCAGTCTGAAGACTAAAAAGTTCAATTTAATTTTGGTGTTGTTGTTTTTTTTTTTTTTTGCAAAAGTATTGTTTTTCTTTTTATCTGATGACCTCAGCTGCCCTTTCGTCTCTCTCAGCTTGGCTGGAGACAAAGACAGTAAAGCAATTATGGCTGAAGCAAATGCTCCTGGCCTGAATACCATACTCAGCCTAGAAAAGCTAAATGGCCCAAACTATTAAAAATGGGCATTTTCTTTCGAAACATACCTAAAAGGCATGGGCCTTATTGATGCCTTATTGATGTTTTACACAAACAGAGGCCGGCTCAGGGGGGAGAGAGAAATGATTTTGATAGAGATGACCAAAAGGTTTTGGCTTTTATAATTTTGGCTGTGGATGATGGACTAGTTTCTGAAATCAAAGATGAGAGAACAGCAAAAGCTGCTTGGGACACTTTGAAAAATCCCTGTGATGTTTCATCTATGGGAAATAAAGTTGCGTTAATCATTTAATTAAGCTTGTAAAATGTGGGCTAGACAAGTTAACAGTTCAATTGATTTGTAATTGGTTGACCGGCCAAACCCAAAGGGTGCTTAGCAATAGCTCCTCTTCATCTTGGAAAGATGTGACCAGTGGGGTGCCACAGGGTTCTATCCTGGGCCCAGTGCTATTCAACATCTTTATCAATGACTTGGATGAGGGAATTAGGGGCATACTTACCAAATTTGCAGATGACACCAAATTAGGAGGAGTAGCTAATATCCTGGAGGACAGGATCAAAATTCAAGATGACCTGGATAAACTGGAGAGCTGGGCCAAAGCTAACAAAATGAAATTCAATACGGAGAGATGTAAGGTACAGTTGTCCCTTCACATTCGCTGGGGTTTGGTTCCAGGACCCCCCGTGAATACCCAAATCCGCAAATACTCAAGTCCCATTATATGCAATGGCATAGCAAAATGGTGTCCCTTATATAAGATGGCAAAATCAAGGTTTGCTATTAGGATTATTATTTTTTTAAGAATATTTTCAAGCCGTGAATACTCAAATCCGTGAATGTCAAATCCGTGAATATGGAGGGACAACTGTACTGCATTTAGGGCGAAAAAATGAAATGCATAGATATAGGATGGAGGAGACCTGGGTGAATCAGACTACATGCGAAAGGGATCTAGGAGTCCTAGTAGACCACGAGTTGAACATGAGTCAACAGTGTGATGCGGCAGCTAAAAAGGCGAATGCGATTTTGGGCTGTATCAATAGAAGTATAGTGTCCAGATCAAGGGAAGTAACAGTGCCGCTCTATTCTCCCTTTGTCAGACCTCACCTAGAATACTGTGTCCAGTTCTGGGCAACACAATTCAAAAAGGATATTGACAAATTGGAGCGTGTCCAGAGGAGGGTGACTAAAATGGTGAAATGTCTGGAAACCATACCTTATGAGGAGAGACTTGGGGAGCTGGGTATGTTTAGCCTGGAAAAAAGACAGTTAAGAGGCAATATGATAGCCCTGTATTTGAAGTATTTGAAGGGGTGTCACATTGAGGATGGAGCAAGCTTGTTTTCTGCTGCTCCAGAGATTGGAACACGGAGCAATGGATGCAAGCTCCAGGAGCAGAGATTCCACCTCAACATAAGGAGGAACTTTTTGACAGTAAGAGCTGTTCGGCAGTGGAACACACTCCCTCAGAGTGTGGTGGGGTCTCCTTCCTTGGAGGTCTTTAAACAGAAGCTGGATGGCCATCTGTCAGGGATGCTTTGATCGTGATTTCCTGCATGGCAGGGGATTGGATTGGATGGCCCTCGTGGTCTCTTCCAACTCTGCAATTCTATGATTCTATGAAGCTAGTAAACATGAAGCTAGCCAGTCCTAAAATTTTGGATGAGCACATTAATGATTTTAGAGCTACATTAGCAGAATTACAATCTTCTGGAGAGGAGATCCCAAAGGCTATGCAAGCTGGGATTTTCTTGGCAAGTTTACCAAAGTTTTACAATCCTATAATAAATACCTTGCAATTAAAGAATGATTTAACTCTACCAGAAGCCTATATTCAGATAAGAGAATTTCAACACAGGCAAAATTTGATGCATAATGACAAGTTTGAATCCAAAAATTCTAATTTTAAGCAGCAAGCCAACTTAGCTGAAAAGGAAAAGCAGCATTTTAAACGAAATGCTACCCACTCCAATCCCTCCTCCTTCTCTTATGAGCCAAATGGAAGGCAATTTAAAGCTTCAAAGGGAATGTCATTCTCACAGCAGATGATGACTGGTCAAAGGCAAGAAAATGGAAAAGGCCACAGATATAGAGAAGTCGATAGTAAACAGAAATTTAACATTGGATTGGCCTAGGGAAAAGTAATGCAAGCTTCTGGACATAAATATAAAGACTGTTTCATCATAGACAGTGGAGCTAGTAACACCTTCATTAATAAAAGGGAGTGTTTTCAAGCTTTAATGAAGAATTACATTTCTCTGTGTTTCTTGCAAATGGAGATTCTGTTACAGTGCAAGGAATTGGAACTGTGTGTTTACCTATGATATTGGGAGCTAGGACAGAGTTATTGAGAATTATGGATGTTCTTTACACCCCTGACCTTAAGAGCTCCCTCTACTCAGTAAAAATGAGCACATCAAAAGGCAACAGAGTAATTTTTAAAAATAATTCATGTTATGGTCTTCATGGCAAACATTTGATTTTTAAAGGCACTCTAAAGGATGATGGCCTTTATTACATGGAGACCAGTGATTCAAATGCCAATGTTGCCACTCAGTGTAAACACAAAGACTGCATAAATTTATGGCATAAAAGATTTCCTCATCGAAATGTTGAATGCATAAAGAAATTGGCTAATCAAGAGCTAGCAAGATATTTTCATTTCAAGAACTGTTGTGTGAATGAAAGGTGTGTGGAATGCATTAAAGTAAAGGCTACTGCACTTACACACAAGCCTCTCGCAGAAAGACAATCTACTAAACCTCTTGAGTTGATCCACTCTGATCTCTGTGTGCCATTTAATCAGAAATCAGTGGGTGGAAACCTCTGTTTCATGACACTCACAGATGATTTCAGCAGGTACAGCCATTGCTACCTCCTAAGGGAGAAAAGTCAAGCTTTTGAAAAGTTCAAAGAGCACTTTAATTACATCACTAATAAATTTAAATATACAATTCAACGTCTGAGGATGGATAATGGTTCTGAATTTGTCAATACTCAATTTGATGTATTCTTAAAGGAACATGGCATTAGACATGAAAATACTCAAATTTATACTCCTCAACAAAATGGCTTATCAGAGAGGCTGAACCGAACCTTAAAGGAAATGGCAGTTGCAATGCTTTTAGAAGCTAACATGTCTAAAGCTTATTGGTCTGAGGCAATTCTCACAGCCACATACTTACACAATAGACTTCTAGATCTAGAAATGTTACTCCATTTGAATTGTGGCATGGTGGGAAACCCAGACTGAACCATCTCAGGGTTTTTGGATCTAAAACTTATACATACATTCCCAAACAGAAAAGAGACAAACTGGACTGTAGAAGTGAAGAGGGGATTTTTATTGGTTATGCCAAAGGTGCTTACAAAATCCTGAACCCTGATGGATGCACAATGAAAATAGCAAGTGGTGTTTATGTTGATGAAAGACCTCAATTTAATTCTAATCCAAACAAAGAATTCTATTCAGATGTGTTTGCAGTGGAAGAAGATCCCGATTCCCACCAGCAGCCACAGCATGTGAAGCTCTTTCACCCTCCTGCAAGTGCTTCGCTTCCATCCAGAAGGGGCTCCCTCAGCCCAGGACTTACCAGAGGATGGAGGACCATACAGCACGTCACAGGCAGAGCTAGGAACTCAAGTCCAGGTGAGACAATCTGCGAGGGGTAACAGGGGAGTGCCTCTTCTGAGATTCTCCTATCTAGCCACAGGGGAAAGCCTTCTGGACTGACTGGCAGAAGATCAAAGGACTGCCAAAGTCTGATTCTGAGAAATGGGTGAAAGCAGCAATGGAGGAAATGGAATCTTTATATAAAAATAAAACTTGGACTTTGACAGAATTATCAAAAGGAAAGAAGGCAATTAGCTGCAGATGGGTCTTTACAACAAAGCAAAATGCAGAAGGGGAGATTGAAAGATATAAAGTCAGACTTATAGCTAAAGGTTACAATCAGCAATTTGGAGAAGATTTTCATGAAACTTTCTCCCCAGTAGTTACACACACAACTATTAGAACCTTATTGGCTGTTTCAGCTTCCAAGGAAATGCATGTACAACATCTAGATGTGAAAACAGCATTTCTTTATGGAGATCTAGATGAGGAACTGTACATGGAACAGCCTTCAGGATTCCAAGTTCCTGGAAAGGAGCATCTAGTGTGTAAACTTGAGAAAAGCTTGTATGGATTAAAACAAGCAGCCAAGAAATGGCACGAAAAGTTAAATCAGCTCCTTATCAAAGAAGGATTTACTCCAGGCACTGTTGACCAATGTGTTTAAAAGATTCAGAAACAATAGATGGACTTACATTGCAAGTTATGTTGATGATTTGATTCTGTGCAGTCAAGACAAAGCAGATAGTCAAGAGATACTCCTGAATCTCCAGAAAGAAATAGATATTAAAAGTTTGGGAGACATCTCACACTATCTTGGAGTACAAATTGAAAGAGACCATGATGGAAGCTTCTTTCTTAATCAAAAGCAAAAGATTGCAGATCTCTGGACTGTCTTGGTTTAAAAGATGCAAAGGATGCTCAAACCCCAATGGAAGTAGGTTTCTTAAAGAACAATGAGGCATTTGAACCCATGAGAGACAGTGAAAAGTACAGAACTGCAATTGGAAAACTTCTGTACATAGCTAATTTCACAAGACCTGATATTGGAAATGCTGTTGGCATCTTATGTAGAATGGTTAACTCTCCTACTCTTTGAGATTTTGTTGCAGTGAAAAGAATTTCAAGATATCTAAAATCAACTGCTGACTTCAAACTGATGCAACCAGCATGTGACCAACCATGACTGATTGCCTATGCAGATGCGGGTTGGGGATACGATCCAGCAGAGAGAAAGTCAACCAGTGGAAACATAATCTTTTAGGGTGGTGGAACAGTAAGTTGAACAAGTCTGAAGTAGAGTACAGTAGCAGATAGTTCCACAGGTGTCGAGTGCGCCTCAGCGAAAACAGCCTGTGATGAAATCAAATGGCTGCAGAATTTGCTTCTAGATCTTGGGATAAAAGAACCCAAGCCAACCATTCTGATGCAAGACAATCAAAGCTGTATCAAAATTTCTCAGAATGACAAGCCTCTGAAGAAGAACATAGACATTGCGTTCCACAAGGTGAGAGAGGTGTGCCAGAGTCAATTTGTTCAGCTGGTGTACTGCAACTCAGAACAAATGATAGCTGATATTTTAACTAAACCCCTTCCTAAGCACAGTTTCCTGAGACTATGAGAAGAAATGAAGATTGTTCATGGAATCCACTTCAATTGAGAAGGAGAATGTAGTATGTGGGGAAATTATTGTAATGCAATACAATCTTGTGCATCCCATGTTGAGTTCAGTTTAGGAATTTTCCCTGCATGCATCAGTTTCTTCCCCTTCCCCTTAACTTTTCACTAGGCAATTTCAGCCAACTGGAGCAATGGGTCATTCATCACATGACCTAATTTAAATATTATGACACATTAAGTTCCTTTTAGGTTAAGGCTCCATGTGGCTGTAGCCATGTTGTTGTTGTGTTTTTGAGTTCCTTTAGTCACCATGCAGCCCACACTGCTCAAAGGTTGGGTGAGTCTTTTCCTACCCTAAATCCTATTAGTTAGCTGGGAACCTTTTAAAAGTTTGTTTTAATATGTAGATTAAGATTGATATACCTTCAGTAAACTTTTGATATGCTTTTTGAACTGACTTCTTTGTTGTTTTTAATGAGTCTAATTGATTGGGTGATCAGACCACACATTTAAATGTTAATTGAGCTGTGTCTGCATTCCAATGCATTACTCTGCCTGAATTTGAAAGAAAAGGTTTTTTTACTTTTAAAGAAGATGTTTTTATTTTTTAAAAGGGATAGATCCCTGGAATTTTAAATATATTTTTATTTTTAGACCCATACCTCCCAACAGTTTGGTGATTGTACTAATAATATTTACAATTGAGAGCCAGAAAGCTCTTACACTGGGGCATTCCAGCCACATATTTAAGAATGTACCTAAAGCGTGACAACCCTTCCAACAGATGGGAGATGTGGCTTTTGTCATCCTGGCCAATTGAAGTGGCATCAAGTGCCAGTTGTATATCAGTTTTAGCTATGTTTCCTTTAAGGCACTAGACTGGAATGTTTTTTAATTATATTTTTATTTATCACATATCTCACATCAATAAAATATATAACCACATAGACAAACAAAAGACATTTAAACCATGACTAAACATTATACAAAAAAATGTAATGACTTCCATCATCCTGTTATTCTTTGGATACAATAATTACATTGCTCTTTACAGCACATTTCCTACATCATTCTCCATCTTCTGCTTCTCATTCTTCTGTGTTGTTAATCATTTTCAACATATTACTGTGAACCTCCTTTATCATCCCCAGTATTCAGTTTCCATAATAAAGATACTTCTTTTCAAATCTACATATCTCCCATAGTTTTCCTCTCATCTGTCATTATTGATAGTTTGTCCATCTCATACATTTCCTGTAATTTATCAATGCAGTCCTTGATTGTAGGAATCTCTTCACTCTTCCATTTTTTAGCTAACACCATTCTGGTAGCAGTAACTGCATATAACATTACTCTTTTATATTTTTTCTTGCTATCACTATCTATATTGTAGAGCATATTCAGTAAATATATTTCTGGATCAAACCCATATTCTATTTTTAAAACTCTAGTAATTATACTATGTATCTTTCTCCAAAAACTCCTAATTTTTCCACAACTCCACCAAACATGGAAGTACTGTACATGCCTTTTGATTTTTTGCATTTCCAACAATTGTTGGAAAGATTTTTATATATTTTCCCTAGTCTCTCTGGGGTCATATACCATAAGTTCATAACTTTATAAAAATTCTCTCTTAGTAATATACTTTTTGTAAATGTTATATTTTTATTCCAAATTGATGCCCACCAGTCTAGTTGTAACTTGTGCCCCACAAACTGTGACCACTTTATCATATATGGCTTTATTGACTCCTGCTCTAATGTAAATTTCAAAATTATTTTGTATATTTTCGATATTAATTTTCCCATCTTGTCTTGAATTACTGAATCAAATTCCATTTTTTCTGTCATTATCCCATCTAGGTTTTCATCCATTTTAAATTGTTCAGTTAACTGTCTGTAGATAAACCAGTGGCAGTCAAATACTTCTTTTCTTAAGTCTTCTTGGGTTTTCATTCGATAGTTTCTTCCTTCTTTTTTAAACAAGATCTCATATGTTAACCATTTCCCCCTCTCTCTCTTTGATAAAAGGCTTCATGGTTTGAGACCCACAATAGCCTCCTCAAATAAAACCTTTTCTTATATTTTTCCCAGGTTCTCAAGTGTGCTCTTCTAACAAAATGATGAACAAATTCTTTATGTACTGTTGTTTTTTTATGCCACATATAAGCGTGGAATCCATATCTAAGATTAAATCCTTCCAGTTGTAATAATCTGGTGTTTTATAGATGTATCCAGTCTAGAACCCACATCAAACTTCCAACATCATAACTCGACTCTTATCCAGCAGGACTCATCATAGGAACTTTCTTTGGTCCTATCCAGAGGCAATACATGCAGTGCAGAGATCCTTCTCCTCTGCACATATTGCGTCTGCAGAGTCCTGTCCAGCAGAGCTGTTTAGGGTGGTAAGGGAGATGACGCGGGTTATACCTGCACAGAACCCGTTGCTTAACCCAACAACGGCCTGCTGTTATGCGTTTAACAACTTTGCAGATAAAATCTCTTGGGTAAGAGCTGACTAAGATGCCAGTATTTTGACAGAAACAATTGACGAGGTGTCCAGCAACCCCGTTGATGTAAGTTTACTGGATCAATTTCAATCAGTGAGTACCGAGGATCCTTGCCCTTCATGGCTAGCCATCCAGTGGGGGTGCCTTGATGGTGTTCCTTAAGGACATCATCAATGCATCCCTCAGGGAAGGGTGTGTTCCATCCTGTTTAAAGGAAGTAGTGGTTAGGCCGCTCCTGAAAAAAACCTTCCCTGGACCCCCTGGACATGAACAACTATAGGCCAGTTTCTATGTTCCATTCTTGAGCAAAGTGATCAAGAGGGCAGTTTCTTTTCAACTCCAAGTGGTCTTGGATGAAACTGATAATCTAGACCCATTTCAAACTGGCTTCAGGACGGGATTTGGAGTTGAGACTGCCATGGTTGCCTTGACCGATGACCTGCGTTTAAGCATCGACAGGGGTAATGTGTCCCCGTTGGTGCTTCTAGACCTCTCAGCAGCTTTCGATACGATAGATCATAGCATCCTCCTGGATTGCCTGAGTGGGTTAGGAATTGGAGGCACTATGCTCCAGTAGTTCCAGTCCTTCCTCTTGGGCAGGTCCCAGAGGGTGCTGCTTGGGGACAGCTGCTCCAGCAGAAAGGAGCTTACCTGTGGTGTTCTGCAAGGCACCATCCTGTTTCCGATGCTGTTTAATGTCAGGCTCATCCCTAAATTCTGGGCTTTAGAGTAGACTTTAGGGAAAACCCTGACATGATGTTGGTGAAAGGCTTTGGCCTGTTTTCCTTGTCTGGGCCTCTCAGCCTCTCAACCTCTAGGTGGGTGCCAGCCCGCCATTTTTGGGCCTGGGAACGCAGCTCTCCAAAGCAGCTCAAGGTCACAGCACCTGGCCATTTCCAAACCTCCCTGCGTACCATTCTCACACTGCAAAGCTTTATCTGGGAGTTGTGTTTGAGTGTGTTTAGTCTCGGCTTTGCTTATGTTCATGCCACACGTATCCTTGCTTAATAAAGAATTCTTACTGAGTGAATGTGAGTGTGTGTTCCTGGTACATCACAGTAACCCGAGACTCACAAATCATACGTAACTTCAGAGTTCTACCCGTAATGTCTGACTCCAAGTCAACAATCTTCAACAAGCTACCATGAGAGACAACGTCTAGGCAAATCTGCAAACAAAACTTGAAAACCATCCTACAGACCCTTCTCCCACAGTGCTTTGGCAACATATCAAAAACAGTATCCTCCAGTCTGCAGAAGAATCCTTCGGGTTCTCCCACAAGAAAAATCAAGACTGGTTTGATGAAAACAACCAAGAGATCCAGGAGCTGTTGGCAAAGAAGAGAACTGCTCACCAGGCATACCTCGCCCAGCCAACCTGCCATGTAAGAAAAGCAGCTTTCTGCCTCACATGTAGTAAACTTCAACAAAAACTCCGAGAAATGCAGAACAAGTGGGGGATCAATATAGCAGAAAAGTCACAATGCTGTGCAGATTTGGGTGATCATAGAGGATTTTATGAAGCTCTTAAAGCAGTGTTTGGACCTACTTATCAGGTCCAAAGCTCCTTATGCAGTACAGATGGTCAAACATTAATTACTGATAAAGTCTCCATCCTGAATTGATGGGCTGAACATTTTCAAAGTCTCTTTAGTGCCAACTGAGTAGTCCAAGGCTCAGCTATCCAACATATGATACAAGAACCAGTGAAAAATGAATTGGACATAGCTCCCACTTTGTAAGAGACCCTTAAGGCCATACAGCAGATGAAAAACGGCAAGGCAGCTGGGATTGATGGAATCCCACCTGAAGTTTGGAAACACGGAGGTCATGAAAAATTCCACGAACTCCTTGTGAATTGCTGGAAAAAGAGGAACTGCCATCAGGTTTCGGAGATGCAGTCATCATCACCCTGTACAAGAAAAAAGGAGCAAAATCCGATTGCTCAAACTATCGAGGTATAACACTGCTCTCTATTGCTGGAAAAATCCTTGCAAGGATACTCCTGAACAGATTAGTTCCTGCTATTGCAGAAGAACTTCTTCCTGAAAGCCAATGTGGCTTCAGAGCCAATAGAAGTACTACAGATATGGTATTTGCCCTTAGACAACTGCAAGAAGAATGTAGGGAGCAGAACAAGGGTCTCTATGTCACATTTGTTGACCTCACCAAAGCCTTCGACACTGTGAGTAGAAAAGGTCTGTGGCAGATCCTGGAAAGACTAGTATGTCCCCCCAAATTCCTTAAAACGATTACCGTATATTCTGGCGTATAAGACGACTGGGCGTATAAGACCACCCCCCCAATTTCCAGCCAGAAATCTAGGCCTAGGCATATATTCGCCAGATAAGACCACACCCCCAATTTGGCTGGCTGGGGGAGCCTTGCCAGCTGATCCTCTTTGTTTCCGAACTCATGAGGATCTCCTCGTGAGTTGGGAAAGCGAACAGGATCAGCTGGCTGGGCAACATTCGCCCCTCTCTTCAACCTTCCAGTCAAACTGGACTCAAAGGTGGAGGAAAGGGGCGAAAATGCCCAGTTTGCCTCAGCAGCCCCCTTCCCTCCGTCTTGGCTCTTCCGAAGGGGACCAAGGCAGGGGAAGCGGGGGCAGCCGTGGAAAACCCCTAGATTCGCCCCCTCTGGCTCCATAGGGAGAATGCGGGGCCATGGAGCCAAACCCCAGGATTCGCCCCCTCTCCCCACCGTCAAGGGAGAGGGAGCGAATCTAGGGATTAACTCCACAGCCCCGATCCCTCCTTCTGGGCTCCCTCCTCCCACGATTCCCCAACCCACAGGAGGCTGCCCAGTCTCCTGGTGGGTTGGGGAATGCAGGATGGCCAGCTGGCTAGGGGGGTGGAGGGAGGGGGCTTCGCAGCCACCCCCCTCTCCAAAGCGCGGCTTTGGGGAAGGGGGGTGGCTGGGCGGAGGATGGCTGGGTGGCTGGGGGAGGGGCTTCGCAGCCACCCCCCTCTCCAAAGCGTGGCTTTGGGGAAGGGGGTGGCTGGGCAGAGGGTGGCTGGGTGGCTAGGGGGAGGGGGGCTTCGCAGCCACCCCCCCTCTCCAAAGCATGGCTTTGGGGAAGGGGGTGGCTGGGCGGAGGGTGGATGGGTGGCTAGGGGGAGGGGGCTTCGCAGCCACCCCCCTCTCCAAAGCGTGGCTTTGGGGAAGGGGGCTGGCTGGGCGGAGGGGGGCTGGGCGGCTGGGGGGAGGGGGCTTCTCAGCCACCCCCCCTCTCCAAAGTGTGGCTTTGGGGAAGGGGGGTGGGTGGCCAGAGGGTGGATGGGTGGCTGGGGGGAGGGGGCTTTGCAGCCACCCCCCTCTCCAAAGTGCGGCTTTGGGGAATGGGGTGGCTGGGCAGAGGGTGGCGGGGTGGCTGCGGGTAGGGGGCTTCGCAGCCATCCCCTCTCCAAAGTGAGGCTTTGGGGAAGGGGGTGGCTGGGCAGAGGGTGGCTGGGGGGAGGGGGCTTTGCGGGGTGGCTGGGGGAGGGGGCTTTCCCAGCCACGCCTCCCTCCCAAAAGCCGCGGTTCCACGGCTTTCAGGAGGGGGGGTGGATGCGCGGGGGTGGGTGGGTGGCAGGGAGGAGGGAGCTTCCCAGACACCCCCCTTCCCGAAAGCCGTGACTCTATGGCTTTCGGCAGGGGGGGTGGATGCGCAGGGGGCGGGCAGGGGGCAGGGAGGAGGGGGCTTCCCAGCCAGCCCCCCTCCCGAAAGCCATGATTCCACGGCTTTCGGCAGGGGGGGTGGATGCACAGGGGGTGGGCGGGGGGCAGGGAGGAGCACTTTGCTTCACCCCCCTGCCCCATCTCCTGCCTCTTCGCTCCGTTTGTGAAGAGGCAGGAGATAGGCAGGCAGGTGAAGCAAAGTATATCCGGCGTATAAGATGACTGTCAATTTTGGAGGGCACTTTTGAGTGCTCAAATTCATCTTATACGCCGGAATATACGGTATCTTGCTACATGAGGGCCATCGCAGTCAAGTCAGATATGGCGATGCTCTTTCAGAGCCCTTTCTAATAACTAATGGAGTGAAGCAAGGTTGTGTTCTTGCACCAACTTGATTTACAATCTTCTTCAGCATGATGCTCCAAAGGGCTACGGCAGAGCTTGAAGAAGACGACAGAAACTATATACGTTACCGTACTGATGGCAGCTTGTTTAACTTAAACCGTCTGAGGGCTCACACTGACTCTAAACTATCTAGTCCGTGAGCTGCTCTTCGCTGATGCTGATGCCCTTGTTGCCCACACAGATGCAGCTCTGCAGCACCTAACATCCTGCTTCGCAACAGCTGCAGAGCTGTTTGGGCTGGAAGTCAACCTGAAGAAAACAGAAGTTCTTTACCAGCCAGCACCACAGGACAAACACCACCATCCCCACATTGCTGTCGGCAACTCTGTGCTCAAGTCCGTTCAACGGTTTCCCTGCCTGGGAAGCATCATCTCCCCAGATGCCAGGATTGAGAAAGAGATTGATCACAGATTAGCAAAGGCATATAGCGCATTTGGAAGACTTTACAGAAGAGTCTGGAGCAATAAACACCTGAGGCAAAGCACAAAAATCAGTGTGTATAGAGCCATTGTACTGTCTATTCTCCTTTATGGGTCTGAAACATGGGTCTCCTATCGCCACCACCAACGACTTCTCGAATACTTTCATCAGCACTGTCTACGCACAATCCTAAATATACACTGGACTATGTGACGAATGTTGCTGTCCTTGAGCAAGCAGGGATCACCAGCATTGAGGCCATGATATTGAGAACACAGCTGCATTGGGCAGGGCACGTTTCTAGGATGGGGGACCATCGCCTCCCAAAAATACTATTCCATGGTGAACTCACCACGGGTCAGCGTAAGAGGGGCGCTCCAAAAAAGGGATACAAAGACTCCCTGAAACAACATCTCAAGTTCAGCCAAATTGATCACCAACAATGGTCCGCCCTGGCCTCACATCGGGAGGCATGGAGACGCACTATCCACAATGCTGCAGCCTTATTTGAGAACTCACGCCAAACAAGTCTTGAAGAGAAACGATAATGCAGAAAGAATGACAACCCGGAAACATCACCCAGGGAGACCTTCTGCTGTGCCTTCTGCAACCGGACTTGTTTGTCTTGGATTGGCCTTTTTAGTCATCAGCGTGCTTGTAGAAAGTGTGGGATGAGTCCTTCCTGAATCTTTGTTTGTGAAGCCAGAGAGAGAGAGAGAGGTTGGGGGGAAATAATTTGTATGCCAAAATGTCAAAATGTGAATTCCATCAGAGCCGCTTAGATTACTTGGGGTACCACATCTCTAGTAGGGGGGTTGAAATGGACCCAGAGAAGGTGAAGGGGGTTCTGGCATGGGAGGCCCCCAGAACCAGGAAGCAACTGCAGAGCTTCCTAGGGTTTGCTAGCTTTTACCGGTCCTTCATCCCTGACTTTGTTGTGGTAGCCTTACCTTTGACCTGTTGAAAACCAAGGGGGTGGGAGAGAAGGAACGAACTGGGAAGAGAAAGGCAGAAAAGCCTCCCCAAAAGATTGTATGGACAGACCAATGCCAAAGGGCATTTGACAAGCTGAAGAAGCTTTTCACTTCTGAGCCCATTCGGAAGCACCCTGACCCCACCCAATCTTTTGTGGTTCAGCTAGACACCTCAGACATAGCGATGGGGGGGTGTTGTTACAGCGGGATGAAAGGGGGAGCTTAGACCTTGTGCATATCTGTCCAAGAAATTCAATAAGACTGAGCGAACTTGGCCAGTGTGGGAGAAGGAGGCGGGGGCGATCAAGTTGGCCTTAGAGGCTTGGCGCTATCTTCTGGAAGGATCTTCCCAACCTTTTGAGGTTTGGACAGATCACAAAAACTTGGAGGCTTTGAGAACCCTATGGCATTTGAACCCTATGGCATTTGAACCCTAAACAAATTTAGTGCGCCAGTTTCTTTTACCGGTTCAACTTCACCCTGAAGTTTCTCCCGGGAAAAAATAATTTCTTAGCTGATGCTTTGTCCAGGCTCCCTCAACACGACAGTCAGCGTAGGGAGGTGATAGATACAGTCTTCTCCCCCTCCCATCTGGGATTGGCAGTCCTCACATGCAGCCAAGTCAAGCATCAGGAGGCCGAGACAGGTCCCTCTTTGGGCCCAGCACATAGCCTTTTGGGGGGAGCCTGATGACTCACCCGCCAGGACCACGAACCCCACTGTGGCACCAGCCCCATCTTCCTTGGAGCCTTCTCCTCCAATCTCAGAGGACAGTGGGAGCGGGTGGCAGGCTCAAATGGCAGCAGCTCTCTCCAAGGACCCGTGGTTTTTAGCTCACCAAGGGGAGGTAGTTCTACGGGGAGGTTTGGCTTGGAAGGGAGAATGCCTGTATGTTCCAGAGGCCATGAGAACTGCTGTCCTTAAACTGTGCCATGATGTGAAGAGTGCAGGCCATTTTGGGTATGTGAAGATGCTACACTTGACACGGTGGCAGTTTTGGTGGCCCAAAATGCGAAGGGAGGTAGAGGAGTATGTAAAGGGGTGTCACATGTGTGCGGTGGCCAAGACAGCCAGGGGAAAACCGAAAGGTTTGTTGTTACCCTTACCTACCCCTACTAGACCATGAGAAGTTATTAGTATGGATTTTATTGTTGAATTGCCAGAAAGTAAGAAGACGACTGTTATTTGGCTTGTGACCGACTTATTTTCCAAACAAGCACATTTTGTGGCATGCAAGAAATTCCCGACAGCCTCTCAGCTGGCCAAACTGTTTGTACATCACATCTATAGGCTACATGGAGTTCCTGCTAAGATAATTTCTGATTGGGGAGCTCAATTCACCTCCCAGTTCTGGAAGGCATTCACACAGTTGTTGGGGATTGAGTTGGGGCTGAACAGCTTCCATCACCTCCAAACCGATCGCCAAAGTGAACGCGTGAATCAGCGTTTAGAACAGTATTTAAGGTGTTATGTCAACTTCCAACAGTCTGATTATGTTGACCTTTTACCATTTTCTGAGGTAGAGTACAACAACGCCATACACCAAAGCACGGGCTTGTCCCCTTTCAAAATTGTTTCAGGACAAGACTTTAACCCTCTGCCTTTGGGGGAGGGGACCTCCAAGGACCCGGTCCCAATAGCCCAGCGGAGTTCACAAATTAAAGACGCATGGCTGAAAGTGGTGTTGGCCCTGGATTTTGCAAAAGAGCGGTATAAAGAGTATGCCGACAAGAAGCGTGACCCTGCCCTGCAGTACTCTGTGGGGGACTTGGTGTTTCTTTCCACCAAATTCCTAAAGAGCCCGCAGCCTTCAAAAAAGTTGGGGCCTAAGTACATTGGACCTTTCCCTATTGTTAGGGAAATTAACCCTGTGGCTTTTGAACTGTCATTGCCCAAGCTGTACCGTAATGTCCACTCTGTGTTTCATTCCAGTTTGCTCAAGCCAGCATGCCCTTCAGATCGACATCATTGCGATCCTGGGCCGTCGCCCCACCCTATCTTGGTGGACAAGGATCAACACTTTGATATTTCTGATGTGCTGGACTCTCGAATGCACAGGGGGGGTTGTAGTATCTGGTTAAATGGAAACATTTGCCTATGGGACATGCTGAGTGGGTTAATGTTGAACGTATAAATGCCCTGCGCTTATTACGAAAGTTCCATGCTCGCTTTCCTGATAAGCCCGGCTGAGTTGGGAGGGGGGGATTGCTCTTTGGGAGGGCGGTATGTCAGGTTCATCCCTGAATTCTGGGCTTTAGAGTAGACTTCAGGGAAAACCCTGACATGATGTTGATAAAAGGCTTTGGTCTGTTTTCCTTGTCTGGGTCTCTCAGCCTCTCAACCTCTGGGTGAGTGCCAGCCCACCCTTTTTGGGCCTGGGAATGCAGCTCTCCAAAGCAGCTCAAGGTCACAGCACCTAGCCATTTCCAAACCTCCCTGCATGCCATTCTCACACTGTAAGGCTTTATCTGGGAGTTGTGTTAGAGTGTCTTTAGTCTCGGCTTTGCTTATGTTCACACCACATGTATCCTTGCTTAATAAAGAATTTTTATTGAGTGAATGTGAGCGTGTGTTCCTGGTACATCACATTTAGCATCTATATGAAGATGCTGGGTGAGATTATTCGGATTTATGGAGCTGGGTGTTATCAGTATGCTGATGACGCCCAGGTCTATTTCTCCTTGTCCCGATCAACGGTCTCGAATTCCGATGGCGTCTCTCCTCTTAATTACTGTCTTAAAGCAGTAATGGGCTAGATGAGGAAAAACAGATTGAGATTAAATCCGAACAAAACGGAGGTGCTCACGGCAGCGGCCCCAAAACCAGGAGTTGGGTTGCAACCTGTAGAGTGTGGGGAACTCATCATTGTAATGTAATACAATCTTGTGTACTCCATTCACATGCTAAGTTAAGTCTAGGAATTTACCCTGCATGCTTCTGTTCTCCCAACTTCCCTTTCTCTTATTTCACTAGGCAATTTCAGCCAACTGGAGCAATGGGTAATTCATTCACATGACCTAATTTCAATATTATGACCCTTTGTTCAAGTCCTTTGTAGTGTGAGTTTCCATGCGGCTGAAGCCATGCCATGATGTTCTTACCATGTTGTTGTTGTGTTTTTGAGTTCCTTTCAAGTCACCATGCAGCCCCCACTGCTAAAGGCTGGGTGAGTCTATTCTACCCTAAATCCTCTTAGTTAGTTAGGAACCTTTTTAAAGTTTGTTTTAGTATGTAGATTAAGATTGATATACCTTCAGTAAACTTTTGATATGCATTTTTAGACTGACTTCTTTGTTTTTAATTAGTCTAATTGACTGGGTGATCAGACCACACATTTAAATGTTAATTGAGCTGTGTCTGCATTCTAATGCGTTACTCTGCCTGAATTTGAAAGAAAAGGTTTTTACTTTTTAAAGAAGATATTTCTATTTCTTTTTAAAAGGGCTAGATCCCTAGAATTTTTAAATACATTTTTATTTTTAGACTCATACTTCCTACAAAACCTCCAGTCCTGGACAGGGTCACATTCTCCATTAAGGACTGTGTTCGCAGTCTGGGGGTGCTCCTTGATTCATTGCTTCAGACAACGAGTCAGGTGAATGCGACGGTCAGGAGCGCCTGTTATCAGCTTCAGTGGATACACCAGCTGTGCCCTTTCCTGGAAGTAAGGGACCTCGAGACTGTGGTGCATGCACTGGCAACCTCTTGTCTAGATTTCTGCAATGCACTCTACATGGGGCTACCCTCGTGCTTGGTCCGGAAACTTCAGTTGGTACAAAATATGGCAGCCAGAGTGGTCTCGGGAACATCTCGGAGAGACCATATATCTCCAGTATTAAAATCTCTCCACTGGCTGCCTATCAGTTTCCAGGCCCAGTATAAGGTGGTGGTTATTACCTTTAAAGCCCTAAGTGGCTTGGGTCCAACTTATCTTCGGAACTGCCTCCTCCCATGCAATCCTCCCCATGCACTCCAGTCCTCTGGGAGGAATTTGCTTCAGCCACAAAAATCTAGGCTGTCTGCAACCTCCCAGAGGGCCTTTTTGGTAATCGCCCCCAATTTATGGAATGGCCTGCCGAACGAGATCTGTCAGACGATGAGCTTAAGTAACTTTTAAAAAGCACTAAGGACGGATCTCTTTTGGCAGGCCTTTCCTGATTAGATCTCGGCCTAAGGAGCTGCGCCTCCTGGCCTTGTTTCAGGCTTGTTTATATTTCAGTCTTGTTTATATTTGTTTTTAATGTGATTTTAGCTAGGTGGTTTTAATTTTATATTCTTTAATGTCTTTTTATGGAGGAGGGTGGAGTTGGGGTGCTTTTAGTCAGCATTGTAGAGTTTTAATTGTTGGAAGCCACCCCAATTGTTTTTAGCAGAGGGGCAGGGTATAAATTATTATTAGTAGTAGTATTAGTATTAGTATCATAATCATCATAATATAACTCTAAGTCTGGCATACCAATCAACAAATCAATCAACAAATATTGTCTTCTTGATTCTAGCTCTCTTTCCTGCCCAAATAAACTTAACTAGGTCTTTATTCTACTCTTTAAATAACAATGTCTTAGAATTGGAAGATTCTGAAAGAGATACATTACTCTTGGTAACACATTCATACTTATAGTAGCCATTCGACCCATTAATGATAGGTCTAATTTTGACCATCTCTTCAAATCTTCCTTGATCTTTCTCCATAATTTACCATAATTATTTTTGTATAGATCAATATTTCTATTAGTTATGGTTAATCCCAAGTATCTCGTTTTTTCTGTTCTAAGATCTGATATTTTGACTAGTTCCTCTTGTTCCTTTTTATTCATATTTTTGTAAGCACTATAATTTTCTCTTTATTGATTTTAAATCCAGCTAACTCCCCATATTCCTCTATTGTCTTTAATACAGTTGCCCCTCGACATTCGCGGTTTTGATTATTCGCGGTTTAACCCTAGCCCCTTAGGGAAGGCTGCCGAGAGGCAGGGCAACCTCCTGCCTGCACCTTCTCCGGCCTTCCAGAGGTGGCTCCGGGGCTTCAAAGCCCCAGAGTCTACTCAGGAAGGCCGGGGGGTGGGGCGGGCAGCTTCCCTTCCACCCACCTGCTGCCTTCCCCAGCCTTCCTGAGGGGACTCCAAGGCTTCTAAGACTAATTTCTAATTTCCCATTCTTCAAAAGTTTAACATCTGTTCCTTTAATATGCATTTCTACCATACAAATTATAACTAACTTTTGTTTCTCTAGATAGTGAAACACAACTCTTCTTTTGTTTGGTGAATTCATTCCCCAGACATTCCATGATGCAATTTTAGCAATCATTTATTTATTCCTTTAGATGTTTCTAGTATTCTATTCTGAAAACTCCTCAGCTTCTCCTTCTTCTATCTCTTGCTCTTCCTCTCCTTCTGTCTCCAAATCTACCGGACTTTGAAGTTGGGGGAAGACCAAAGTTTGAGCCATTCACCATCAAGCACTGAGAGATTTAGATCACTTTCCCAACTTACTTTGCAATGTAGGTCAGTACCAAAAGTTTCTTCAATTAGCCATTGATACACACGAGCAGCCCGACGTTTTACAGGTTCATTGGGTGACATACAAATATATTTGTATACTGTTGGGGATCGTGGGGTGAAGCCAGAGGTCATTAAACATGTCAGAAAGGTCCAGATCTGGTGGAGTTGAAACCAATTAGGGGTAAACAGTGTTAACGTCTGAAGTAATTCTGCCTCAGATTTGGGTTTTAGAGTTTTGAAAAAGGTCTTGTAGCCTATATTTGCCCTGTTCTTCCCATGGATGAAATTGCTTCAATTTATCTGGATCAGAAAAGAGTGAATGAAAGGTGAAGGGTTGTATGGGAGACGGTACTGGCGCCAGCACATGTTTCCATTTATTCCAAATTAGAAGGGAAGTCCGCAAGAAAAGGTTATCACTGCCTTTCAGCTGATGCATTGTGGCTAACATTGTGATGTCAAATTTTCAAATTGACATTGTGATGTCAATTTTTTTTGAAAGAGGGAAAGAGGGAAATAATTTGAAGCTGGAAAGCTGCAAAGTAAAGCTCCAGGTTGGGGATACCAAGCCCACAACATTTGGGATTAATGTACCAGACCTGTCATGGGAATCATGACCTCTTTTTCTCAAAGATAAATTCATGTAGGAGTCTTTTCCATTGATGAAAATAGGAAGGTGGGGGAGATAGGGGAATACACTGAAACAAGAATAATGATCAAGGTAGAGCAAACATCTTGATCGACACTATTCAGCTATTTGAGATCTTTAGTAATTAAAATTCCAAGATAATGAAAGCCAGATGGGTATAGGTGTAGCTGGGTAACTTTTTGCCATTGCAATTGGAGGGGGAGGGGGACATTTAGGTAATATAGCACAGACTTTGAGAAGTTTACCCTAAACCCCCACATAGCGATCAAATTCTTTCAAAATTCCCTGTAGTGCAAGAAATGAGCAGTCAATATAACTTAGGTACACCCAGGGCCGGTTTAACCTGTCTGCCAAATCAGCATTGGCAGGGGGCCCTGAGGTCAAGAGGGGGCCCCGAGGTCAAGAAAGGGCCCCGTGTTGGCCTCCTTAATCTGATGAAGGAGACAGCCGAGAGATAACTGGGAGGAGCCCCTCTTACCCTCCACCTCCAAAAACCTCCTGCTGGCTTAAAACCCCCCACACACACAAAACAACCTCTCCAAAACTAAAGTGAAAGTGAAAAAGAAACAGCAGGCCTCCGTGGCAGAAGCTGGATGGAGAGGCACGTCGGAGAGGGTGAGTGTGTGTGTGAAAGAGAGACAGGGAATTTGAGGGTTGTCTCCCTCAGAAAGGGCTTGCTTCTTTCTTTCTTTCTTTCTTTCTTTCTTTCTTCCCTTTCCTTCCTTGCACATAGATCCCCTCCAGCCCATCTTTCCAGCTGCTTTTAACATGTCTTGGTTCCTCTCCCCTCCCTTTCCCCCTTGGTCTTCTTCAGCTTCCTCCCCTTGCTGCCAACTGAGTTCAACCTGCAAAAGAAATTTGTGTCTGTTTGCCTATGTGGCTTCAAGTGATTTCTGAGTAAGGCCAACCTACCATGGGGTTTTCTAGGCAAGGTTTGTTCAAAGGGGGTGTGCCTTTGACTTCCTTTGAGGCTGAGAGAGTGTGACTTGCCCAAGGTCACCCAGTGGGTATTCATGGCTGAGTAAGGATTCAAACCCTGGTCTCCACAGTCATAGGGCAATGCTGAAACTTCTACAACACTCTAGCTCTTTTAACAGAAGAATATAAAGAATATAAATTAAAATTTGGAGTAATATTACTGGGAACAATGGTTTTATTGTTGTCACTAAAACACCAGTATCCCATTAGTGTTATGTGAGAGGCATTGGCCTAGAGCAGTGGTTCTTAACCTTTTCTTTACCAGGGACCCCCTTTAAATATCTTTTGTTGCCCCAAGACTTAACTCAAGATTTAAAACTCTAATAATAATAGCTAATAATAATAGCTAACAACAACAACAATACAATTACACCATCCATTAAACTTTCCCTCAGAGGCACTCTTGCTTCTTCTTGCAAGTTTGTGGCTGGAGTGAATTGAATGGCAATGTGCAGGGCAAGCCAGCCAGCCTTTGCCTTGGTTCCTGTCATGTGGCTACTCCACTACAGGGAGGAGGTGGGCCAAGCAGTCTTCAAGCCTTTGAGGACCCCCTGTGAGGAGATTGCGGGCCCCAAGTTAAGAACCACTGGGCTAGAGAATGCTGGAAAAGGAACAATGCAACCAGACCTTGAGAAAGGTGCTGGCAAGAGGATTCTGGGAGGTGTAATCCAAGAGTAACTTTCCCAGGCTCTAAATGCAGCCTAGAATCATAGAATCATAGGGCTGGAAAGGGACCCCAACAGCCACCCCATCTGATCGGCTTCTGCCCTGCAGGAACACACAATCCAAGCATTCCTGACAGATGGAGTCTGTCATCCAACCTACGTTTAAAAAAACCCACAGAAGGAGACTCCACCACACTCCAAGGCAGTGTATTCCACTTCCAAACAGCTCTTACTGTCAGGAGGTTCTTCCCAATATTCAGGTGGAATCTCTTTTCCTGTAGTTTGAACCCATGGCTCCATGTCCTAGTCTCTGGAGCAGCAGAAAACAAACTTGCTCCTTCCTCAGTATGACATCCCTTCAAATATTTAAAAATGGCTATCTCATCACCTCTCAACCTTCTCTTCTCCAGGCTAAACATACCCAGCTCCCTAAGCCATTCCTCATAGGGCATAATGGATTCCAGACCTCTCACCATCCCTCTCAGTATCTTTCTTGAATTGTTGTGCCCAGAACTGGAAACGGTATTCCAGGTGAGGTCTGACCAAAGCAGAATGGAGTGATACTATTACTTCCCTTGATCTAGACACTACTCCTATTAATGCAGCCTAGAACACACTGGCATTTTTTGCTGCTGCATCACATTGCTAACTCATGTTTAGCTTGTAGTCTACTCTTTATTTTCTTTGAGGAAATCTACACCATTACATTAATTGCTAATAAACAAAAAATATTATGTTAGTGCCTATAATATAGTTTTTAAACTAAATTATTGGTGGCAAATTATGTAATATAGTAGGCCCCTCTTATCCACTGGGGATTGGTTGGGGAGGGCATGGATTCTGAAAACCATGAATAATAGTGAACACCATTGAAAATAATGGGACTTCTGATTTAAAATACAGTCGCCCCTCCACATTCGTGAATCTGACATTCGCGGTTTTGATTCGCGGTTTTGGGAGGGCCCCCCCGCCCCCCCCAAAACCGCGACAAGGGGCCTCCGGAGGCCCCGTGAAAGCCCTGGGAGGCAGCGGGGAGGGCCGGGAAGACCTCCACGGGGCCTTCGGAGACCCTCCGGAGGCCCCGCGAAGGCCTTGGAAGGGAGGGGGAGGGCTGGGGAGGCCTCCGCAGGGCCTTTGGAGACCCTCCGGAGGCCCCGTGAAGGCCTTGGCAAGGAGGGGGGAGGGCAGGGGAGGCCTTCAGGGGGCCCCTGAAGACGCTCCGGAGGCCCCATGAAGGCCCGGGGAGGGGGTGGGAAGGGTTGGGGAGGCGAACATGGGGCCCTCTGGAGATGCTCCGGAGGCCCCATGAAGGCCTGGGAGGGAGCGGGGAGGACCGGGGAGGCCTCCATGGGGCCTCCGGAGACGCACCGGAGGCCGCATGAAGGCCTGGGGGAGGGCTGGGTAGGCCTCCGTGGGGCCTCCGGAGATGCTCCGGAGGCCCCACGAAGGCCCGGGGAGTGAGGGGGAGGGCCGGGAGAGGCCTCCGCGGGGCCTTGCTAGGCCCCACGAAGGCCCGGGGAGGGCTGGGAGAGGCCTCTGCAGGGCCTCCAGAGATGCTCCGGAGGCCAGGGGGAGGGCTGGGGAGGCCTCCATGGGGCCTCCGGTGACGCTCCGGAGGCCCCATGAAGGCCTGGGAGGGAGCAGGGAGGGCCGGGGAGGCCTCCATGGGGGCCTCCGGAGACGCTCCGGAGGCCCATGAAGGCCCGGGCAGGGGGTGGGGAGGGCCGGGGAAGCCTCCATGGGGCCTCTGGAGCGTCTCCGGAGGCCCCATGAAGACCCGGGGAGGGAGGGGGGAGGGCCGGGGGAGACCTCCGTGGCGCCGTGCTAGACCCCAGGAAGGCCCGGGGAGGGGGTGGGGCGGGCCGGGGAGGCCTCCGTGGGGCCTCCGGAGACGCTCCGGAGGCCTCACGAAGGCCCGGGGAGGGAGGGGGGAGGGCTGGGTGAGGCCTCCGGAGATGCTCCGGAGGCCCCATGAAGGCCTGAGGGAGGGCTGGGGTGGCCTCCATGTGGTCTCCGGAGACGCTCCGGAGGCCCCACGAAGGCCCGGGGAGGGAGGGGTGAGGGCCGGGAGAGGCCTCCGCAGGGCCTCCGGAGATGCTCCGTAGGCCCCACGAAGGCCCGGGGAGGGAGTGGGGAGGGCAGGGAGAGGCCTCCGGAGATGCTCCGGAGGCCCCACGAAGGCCCGGAGAGAGAGGGGGGAGGGCTGGGAGAGGCCTCCACGGGGCCTCCGGAGACGCTCCGGAGGCCCCACGAAGGCCCGGGGAGGGAGGGGGAGGGCCAGGGGAGGCCTCCGCGGGGCCTCCGGAGGCCCCACGAAGGCCTGGGGGAGGGCTGGGGAGGCCTCCATGGGGCCTCCGGAGATGCTCCGGAGGCCCCACGAAGGCCCGGGGAGGGAGGGGGGAGGGCTGGGAGAGGCCTCCGCGGGGCCTCCGGAGACGCTCCGGAGGCCCCACGAAGGCCCGGGGAGAGAAGGGGGAAGGCCGGGAGAGGCCTCCGCGGGGCCTCTGGAGGCCCCACGAAGGCCTGGGGGACGGCTGGGGAGGCCTCCATGGGGCCTCCGGAGACGCTCCGGAGGCCCCATGAAGGCCCGGGGAGGGAGGGTGGAGGGCTGGGAGAGGCCTCCACGGGCCTCCGGAGACGCTCTGGAAGCCCCACGAAGGCCCGGGGGGGAGGGGGGAGGGCCGGGAGAGGCCTCTGCTGGGCCTCCGGAGGCCCCACGAAGGCCCGGGGGATGGCTGGGGAGGCCTCCATGGGTCCTCCGGAGATGCTCCGGAGGCCCCACGAAGGCCCGGGGAGGGAGGGGGGAGGGCTGGGAGAGGCCCCCACGGGGCCTCCGGAGACACTCCGGAGGCCCCACGAAGGCCCGGGCAGGGAGGGGGGAAGGCCGGGAGAGGCCTTCGTGGGGCCTCCGGAGGCCCCACAAAGGCCTGGGGGATGGCTGGGGAGACCTCCATGGGGCCTCCGGAGACGCTCCGGAGGCCCCGTGAAGGCCCGGGGAGGGAGGGTGGAGGGCTGGGAGAGGCCTCCACGGGGCCTCCGGAGACGCTCTGGAGGCCCCACGAAGGCCCGGGGGGGAGGGGGGAGGGCCGGGAGAGGCCTCCGCAGGGCCTCCAGAGACACTCCAGAGGCCCCACGAAGGCCCGGGGAGGGAGGGGAGAGGGCTGGGAGAGGCATCCACGGGGCCTCGGGAGGGTCTCCGGAGGCCCTGGGAAGGCCTAGGAAGGGAGTGGGGAGGCTGGGGAAAGCAACTATGGGGCCTCCAGAGGCCCCATGGTCGCTATGGTGGGGGAGGGGGAGGGCAGTCGTTATTCGCGGATTTTTCACATTTGCGGGGGTCCGTGGAACGGAACCCCCGCGAATGTGAAGGGACGACTGTACCATAGAGTTGCCTTGGAGGGCCGATAAAAGGGCTATGGGAGACACATTTTCTAGGAAGACTCTATGGTAGGTGTGCTGTTTTGTGTCCCATGGATAATGAATCCATGGATAAAAGGGTCCTACTATAATCTGAACATCATGTACGGTGAATAGGTTAGGTTACATTGACCTGAGATAAACATATGGGGCCCCCAAAATAAAGCATTGCAGGGGGCCCCAAAATTCCTTAAACCGGCCCTAGGTACACCAAAACGTCATCTGCATAGAGGGACAGTTTATACTCCTTCCCATGGATCAGCAGACTTTTAACATCAAGATTTTGCCTAATCTTTTCAGCCAGTGGCTCGATGGCTAATGCAAACAGGACTGGTGACAAGGGGCACCCCTGCTTAGTCCCTTGTTATAATAAAATAGGTGAGGAATCCATTCTTTTTATGTGATTCAAGGCTTGTGATCCTAAGTCCGTTCCCTTAACATAATCAATGAAAGTGGATCCAAAATCCATCCCCTCCAAGACTTCAAAAACATAAGACCAGTTTAATTGGTCCTGTTAAGACCGGTTGAATGCTTTGAGGGCATCTAACAAGATTTAAAAAGTTGGCTGGGAGTATCGTGTGGTGTGGTGGATAATGTTTTGCCTAATAGCATCAGTCATTTTATGACCCGGGATAAATCCAACTTGGTCTGGGTTTTTGTAGGAAGATATAAATGTATTAATCCTATTTACCATAATTGCTGACAAAATTTTAAAATCCTGATTAATCAAAGATATTGGACAGAATGCCAATGGTGGGGGATTAGAGCACATGGATTTCATGATAGGAACAATCCAGGATTGTTTCCACATATTTGGGGGGATAGAAGTAGTGAGAACCTCATTATACAATGCGAGCATATAGGGAGTCAAATCCTCCTTAAGAAGCTTATAGAACTCTGAGCCAAAACCATCTGGACCTGGGTGCAGTTTGTGAAGGACTTCATCAATTTCAGTCAGCAAAACAGGGCTGCTAAGGAGTACATTATGGTCAGGGTGTAACTTTTTAAGATGCAGAGACCAGGTTGGGAGGTGAGCATTCAGCGATATACAATTTCGCATAAAACAATTCGAATTCTCTTAAAATCTCCTCAAGCATGGAAGTAACTGTGCCATTTTTTTGTGGTGACTCTAGCTATCAATTTCCTCTCTGTCCTTCTCTTCACCAATCTAGCCAGCAATTTAGAGTTTCTGTTATTATTATCATAATATTACGCTTTGGTGAAGTGAAGGACAGTCTGGATTTGGTGAAGGTCCGTTTCCTGGAACTCAGATCTCTTCCTATTGAGTGCAATCAAATTTTCATCATTTGTGTGTTTCAATGGGTTTTAGCTAGCTCAGCAATTTCTAGTAATAATGAGGTTCTCTTAGTTGTCTTACGTTTTTCCGCCTCATCTTGTCCTGAATGAGGAGACCATGAAGCACAGCTTCCATGGTGTCCCATAACAGGATTCCTGAGGTGGTATATTCTCTTTTGTAAAATAATTTTAAGTTTGTTTGGAGCCAGGATTTAAATTGGTCATCTAGTAAGACTGTAGGGCTAAATCTCCAGACCCTGGTGTGGTGAGCATCTGGGTCTAATGGTCCATGTTAAAAGAGGGGTGCATGAATCATAGAATCATAGAATTGCAGAGTTGGAAGAGACCACGAGGGCCATCCAGTCCAACCCCCCTGCCACGCAGGAAATCTTGATCAAAGCATCCCCGACAGATGGCCATCCAGCCTCTGTTTAAAGACCTCCAAGGAAGGAGACCCCACCACGCTCCGAGGAAGTGTGTTCCACTGCCGAACAGCTCTTACTGTCAAAAAGTTCCTCCTCATGTTGAGGTGGAATCTCTGTTCCTGGAGCTTGCATCCATTGCTCCGTGTTCCAGTCTCTGGAGCAGCAGAAAACAAGCTTGCTCCATCCTCAGCGTGACATCCCTTCAAATACTTAAACAGGGCTATCATATGGCCTCTTAACCGTCTTTTTTCCAGGCTAAACATACCCAGCTCCCTAAGTCTCTCCTCATAAGGCATCGTTTCCTCCTAGATCCCTTTCGCACGTAGTCTCATTCAGCCAGGTCTCTCCCATCCTATATTTATACATTTCATTTTTCTGCCCTAAATGCAGTACTTTACATTTCTCCATATTGAATTTCATTTTGTTAGCTTTGGCCCAGCTCTCCAGTCTATCCAGGTCATTCTGAATTTTGATCCTGTCCTCAAAAATCCTGTCTGCATGGTCGGAGCGCAGGATGTCTCCAATGTCTCTCGCAGGATGTCTCTCCCAAAAGTGGCCGTCAGGCATTCAGACACACAGGTGACATTTTCCGCAGCCTGACTGCCCCCCCGAAAGTGGCCATCAGGCCTTCAGAGGCACAGGCGAGTAGCAAGTGACAGTTGTAAGTGGTAGTCGGGCCTTCAGATGCACCGGTGACACTTTCCGACAGCTGACCGTCTGCCCCTGCGAAAGTGGCTGTCAGGCCTTCAGATGCACGGGGGCACTATCAGCCTCCTGACCACCACCCCAGAAAGTGTCCGTCGGGGCTTCAGACGCACGGGTGACACTTTTCGTCACCTGATCACCCCGCCGCAAGTGGTATTCGGGCCTTCAGACGCATGGGGAATCACAAGTGGTGGACGCAAGTGGCTGTCGCACCTTCAAGACACACAGGCGACTCGTTCCGCAACCTCACCGCTCTCCAAAACTGGACGGCGAGCCTTCAGATGCATGGGCAACACATTCCGCTGACACACTGCCCCCCCGAAAGTGGCCATCAGGCCTGCAGAGGCATGGGCGAGTAGCAAGTGGCCGTCGCAAGTGACGGTCAGGCCTTCAGACGCACCTGACCTGCGAAAGGGGCGGTCAGACCTTCAGATGCACGGGCGACACTTTCTGTTTCCTGACCACAACCCGACGCAGGTGGCTGTCGGGCCGTCAGATGCACAGGTGACAATTTCCGCCGCCTGACTGTCCCCACTGCAACTGGCCATCGCGCCGTCAGACGCACAGATGACACTTCCTGCCACCTAACTGCCCCCCGAAAGTGGCTGTCGGGCCTTCAGATGCTCAGGCGACACTTTCCGCAGCCTGACTGCCCCTCGAAAGTGGCCGTCGGGCCTTCAGATGCACAGACGACATTTTCCACAGCTTGACTGCCCCCTGAAAGTGGCCGTCAGGCCTTCAGAGGCATGGGCGAGTAGCAGGTGGCCGTTGCAAGTGGTGGTCGGGGCTTCAGATGCACCGGTGACACTTTCTGACACCTGACCGACCACCCCCGCGAAAGTGGCGGTTGGGCTTTAAGACGCACAGGCGACACTTTCCGTCGCCTGACCGACTGACCCCCGCAAGTGTCCGTCGGGCCTTCAGACGCACAGGGAACACTTTCCGCTGCCTGACCACCCGCCCTGCAAGTGGCCATCAGGCAATCACGCACAGGTGACACTTTCCCCAACCTTACCCCCCCACACAAGTGGCCGTCGGGCAATCAGATAGATGGGCAACACTTCCCGCCACCTGACCGACAGCCCCCTGCAAGTGGCCGTCAGGCCTTCAGACGCACGGGCGACACTTTCTGCCACCTGACCGCCCCCCCGCAACTGCCCATTGGGGCTTCAGAGGCACAGGCGACTCTTTCTGCCGCCTGACAGACCCAGCCAATACTGGCTTTTGAGCCTTCAGATGAATGGGGGACACTTTCTGCTGTCTGACCACGCCCCTTGAAATTGGCTGACGGGTCTTCAGAAACACGGGCGACACTTAATGCCACCTGACAGGCCCCCCCACAAGTGGCCGTCAGACCTTCAGACGCACGGGTGACATTTTCCCATGCCTGACCGTCCCCCCGAAAGTGGCCATCGGGGCTGCAGACACATGGGGGACACTATACCCTGCCTGACTGCCCCCCTGAAAGTGGCCATTGGGACTTCAAACACACGGTCGACACTATCTTCTGGCTGACTGTCTATCCCTCCGAAAGTGGCTGTCACGCCTTCAGATGCATGGGTGACACTTACCGCCGCCTGACTGACTGCCCCCCTGAAAGTGGCCATTGGGCCTTCAGATGCACAGGCGAAACTTTCCGCCGCCTGACCCCCCCCCCATAAATGGCCATTGGGACTGCAGACACACGGGCGATACTTTCCGTTGCCTGACTGATCCCCCGTAAGTGGACGTTGGGCCTTCAGACACATGGGCGAGTCGCAAGTGGCAGTCGCAAGTGGGCATCGGGCCTTCAGATGCACGGGCAATACATTCCGCCACCCCCCCAAAAGTGGCCGGTGGGCCTTCAGACGCACGGGCGAGTCGCAAGTGGCGGTTGGGCCATCAGACACACGGGTGACATGTACCGCCACCTCACCACACCCCGAAAATGGCCGTCGAGCCTTCAGACGCACGGGTGACTAACCACCTCCTGAACGCACCCCCGAAAGTAGCCGCCGGGCATTCAGATGCACGGATGACACTTACCGCTGCCTGACTGCCCCCCCCCCCGGAAGTGGCCATCGAGCCTTCAGATGTATGGGAGACTCTTTCTGCCACCTGACCGGCCCCCCCAAAAGTGGTCGTCGGGCCTTCAGATGCACGGCTGACACTTTCCGCTGGCTGACTGCACCCCCCCGAAAGTGACTGTCAAGCCTTCAGATGCATGAGTAACACTTTCTGCAGCCCTGACTGCCCGCTCCCACGAAAGTGGCCGTCGGGCCTTCAGACACATGGGCAACACTTTCTGCCACCTGACCACCCCCGCAAGAGGACATCAGGCCTTCAGACACACGGGTGAGATGCAAGTGGCGTTTGCAAGTGGCCGTAGGACCATCAAATGTACGGGCGACATGGACCACTGCCTCACCAACCCCCAAAAGTGGCCATCAGGCCTTCAGATGCACGGGCGAGTCACAAGTGGCCATCGCAAGTAGCGGTCGGGCCTTAAGATGCATGGGTGACATTTTCCGTCATCTAACCGACTCCCTGCAAGTGGACGTTGGGACTTAAGACGCACGGGTGACACGTACCACTGCATCACCGCCCCCCAAAAGTGGACATTGGGCCTTCAGACGCACAGGCGACTTTTTCCGCCGCCTGACCACCCCCATGAAAGTGGATGTCAGGCCTTCAGACACACAGGTGATACTTTCTGCTGCTCGACCGCACCCAAAAATTGGCCGCTGGGTCATCAGACGCACGGGCGACACATTCCACCGCCTGACCGACCCCCTACAAGTGGCCGTGGGGCAATCAGATGCACGGGCGACACTTTCTGCCACCTAACCACCCCCCCACAAGTGGCCATCAGGCTGTCAGATGCATGGGTGACACTTTCCGCTACCTAACTGCCAGCCCGCAAATGGCAGTCCGGCCATCAGATGCACAGGCAACACTTTCCGCTGCCTGACCACCCTCCCCACAAGTGGTCATCGGGCCTTCAGATGCACGAACAAATCTTTCTGCCACCTTACTGACCCCCTGAAAGTGGCCGTCGGGCCTTCAGACACACGGGCAACACGTACCGCCGCCTCACCGCCCCCTGAAAGTGGCTGTCGGGCCTTCAGACACATGGGTGACATGTTCCACCACCTCACCGCCCTGCCAAAAATGGCCATTGGGCCTTCAGACGCATGGGCAATTCAAAAGTAGCCATCTCAAGTGGCTATCGGGCCTTCAGACGCATGAGTGACAGTTTCCATTGTCTAACCGCACCCCTGCAAGTGGACGTCGGGCCTTGAGACACATGTGAGACACATACCGCTGCCTCACCACCCCCTGAAAGTGGCCGTCAGGCCTTCAGACACATAAGGGACACTATCCACTGCCTGACCCCCCCAAACGTGGCCATCAGGACTTCAGACATACAGGTGACACTATCTGCCGTCTGACCACCCGCCCCTCCCAAAGTGCCATCGCTCCTTCAGACACACGGAGGACACTTTCCACAGACTGACACCCCCCTGCAAGTGGCCTTCGGACCTTCAGACGCATGGGCGACACTTTCTGCCACCTGACCACCCCCCTTGCAAGTGGCCCTCGGGCCTTCAGAAACAGGGGTGACACTTAAAGCCACCTTACCAGCCCCCCGTATGTAGCCGTCGGGCCTTCAGACACACAGAAGACTCTTTCCGCTGCCTGACCATCCACATGAAAGTGGCCATCGTGCCTTCAAATGCACGCGCGACACTTTCCACCACCTGATGCCACCCCCGCAAGTGGCCGTTGGGCCTTCAGACACACGGGTGACAGCTACCACCGCCTCACCACCACCTGAAAGTGGCCGTTTGCCTTCAGACACACGGGGGATACGTAGAGCCACCTCACTGCCCCCTGAAAGTGGGCGTCGGGCCTTCAGACGCACCGGCGAAATGTACCGCCACCTCACCACCACCTGAAAGTGGCTGTCGGGCCTTCAGAAGCATGGGAGAAATGTACCACCACCTCACCACCCCATGAAAGTGGCTATCAGGCCTTCAGGTGCATGGGTGACACGTACCGCTGCCTCACTGCTCTCACAAAAGTGGCCGTTTGGCCTTCTGATGCAAGTCGCAAGTCTGAGGTGAGTCGCAAGTGACTGTCGGAAGTAGTGGTCAGGCCTGAAGGCGCATGGGTGACACTTTCCGTCGCCTGACAGCCCCCCCCCGCAAGTGGAAGTCGGGCCTTCAGACACACGGGCGAGTTGCAACTGACGGTTGCAAGTGGACGTCGGGCCTTCAGACACACGGGCGACATGTACCGTTCCCTCACCACCCCCCGAAAGTGGCCGTGGGGCCTTCAGACGCACGGGGGACACTTTCCACCACCTGACCGACCAACCCCCCGCAAGTGGTGACGGGGCCTTCAGACTCATGGGTCACATTTACTGCCACCACACTGCCCAACCCACCGAAAATGCCAACGGGGCCTTCAGACTCAAGGGCGACACTTTCTGCTCCCTGACTGCCCCCCCCCCGCAAGTGGCCGTTGGGCCTTCAGACGTGTGACACTTTCCGCCGCCTAACCAGCCCCCCCCAAAGTGGCTGTCGGGGCCTTCAGATGCACGGCTGACACTTTCCGCCGGCTGACTGCCCCCCCCAAAAGTAGCCGTCAAGCCTTCAGATGCACGGGCAACACTTTCTGCAGCCTGACTGCCCGCTCCCACGAAAGTGGCCGTTGGGCCTTCAGACACACGGGCGACACTTTCCGCCACCTGACCACCCCCGCAAGAGGACATCGGGCCTTCAGACGCATGGGTGAGATGCAAGTGGCAGTTGCAAGTGGCCGTAGGACCATCAAACGTACAGCCGACATGTATTGCCGCCTCAATCCCCCGAAAGTGGCCGTCAGTCCTTCAGACGCACGGGCGAGTCGCAAGTGACGGTCGGGCCTTAAGACGCACAGGTGACTCTTTCCACCACCTGACCACAACCCCGAAAGTGGATGTCGAGCTTTCAGACACACAGGGGACACTTTCTGTCGCTCGACCACACCCCGAAATTGGCCGTTGGGCCATCAGACGCACAGGTGACACATTCCACCACCTGACCGACCCCCCACAAGTGGCCGTCGGGCAATCAGATGCACGGGCAATACTTTCTGCTGCCTAACCCCTCCCCCCCCGCAAGTGGCCATCAGGCCGTCAGATGCACTGCTGACACTTTCTGCTACCTAACTGCCGCCCTGCAAGTGGCAGTCCAGCCGACAGATGCACGGGTGACATTTTCCGCTGCCTGACCACCCTCCCCGCAAGTTGCCATCAGACCTTCAGACGCATGAATGACTCTTTCTGCCACCCAACTGACCCCCCCAAAAGTGGCCGTCAAGCCTTCAGAAACACGGGTAACACGTACCGCCGCCTCACCACCCCCTGAAAGTGGTTGTCGGGCCTTCAGACACGTCAAGCCTTCAGAAACACGGGTGACACGTTCCGCCACTTCACCGCCCCACCAAAAGTGGCCGTTGGGCCTTCAGACACATGGGCGATTCAAAAGTAGCCATCTCAAGTGGCTATCGGGCCTTCAGACGCATGAGTGACAGTTTCCATCCCTTAACCGCTCCCCCGCAAGTGGACATTGGGACTTCAGACACACTGGTGAGTCGCAAGTGGCGGTTGCAGGTGGCTATTGGGCCTGGAGACACATGTGCGACACATACCGCTGCCTCATTGCCCACTGAAAGTGGCTGTCAGGCCTTCAGACACACGGGGGACACTATCCGCCGCTTGACTGCCCCCCCAAATGTGGCCGTCAGGACTTCAGACATACGGGCGACACTATCCGCCGTCTGACCACCCGCCCCTCCCAAAGTGGCTGTCATGCCTTCAGACACACGGGGGACACTTTCTACCGACTGACGCCAACCCCAAGTGGCCGTCGGGCCTTCAGACTCACAGGTGACACTTTCCGCCACCTGACCACCTCCCAAGTGGAGATCGGGACTTCAGACGCATGGGCGACTTTTTCCGGCACCTGACCGCCCCCCCAAAAAGTGGTCTTCGGACCTTCAGACGCATGGGCGACACTTTCTGCCACCTGACCGCCCCCCTGCAAGTGACCCTCGGGCCTTCAGAAACGGGTGACACTTAAAGCCGCCTTACCGGCCCCCTGCATGTAGCCATCGGGCCTTCAGACGCCTTTCCGTTGCCTGACCATCCGCCCGAAAGTGGCTGTCGGGCCTTCAAATGCACATGCGATACTTTCCGCCACCTGATGCTCCGCCCCGCAAGTGGCCGTTGGGCCTTCAGAAACACGGGCAACACCTACCGCCACCTCACCACCACCTGAAAGTGGCTGTTTGCCTTCAGACTCACCGGCGACACGTACTGCTGTCTCGCCACCACCTGAAAGTGGCCGTCGGGCCTTCAGAAGCATGGGTGACACGTACCGCTGCCTCACCGCTCCAAGAAAAGTGGCCGTCGGGCCTTCAGATGCATGGGCAAGTTGCAAGTGGCCATCACAAGTGGCCATTGGGCCTTCACATGTACCACAGCCTCACCCCCCCAGAAAGTGGACGTTTCAGATGCACAGGCGACTCTTTCCGCTGCCTGACCATCCCCCCAAGTGAGACGCACGTTGGACACTTTCCACCACCTGAACGACTGACCCCCCCGAAAGTAGTGGTACGGTCTTCAGGAGCACGGGCAACACTTTCTGCTGCCTCACCGACCGTTCCCCCAAAAGTGGCTGTCGGGCCTTCAGACGCACGGATGATACTTTCCGTCATCTGATGCTCCCCTGCAAGAGGACATGGGGCCTTCATACCATGGGTGACTCTTTCTACCACCTGACCACCCCCCCTGCAAGTGGCCATCGAGCCTTCAGACTCACGGGCGACTCTTTCCGTCGCATGGCCGCCTCCCCCAAAAGTGGCCATTGGGCCTTCAGATGCACAGGCGACACTTTCTGCCACCTGACCGCCTGCCCGCAAGTGGCCGTCAGGCCGTCAGATGCACAGGCGACACTTTCTGCCTCCTCACCACCACCCCGCAAGTGGCCTCAGGCCTTCAGACAGACGGGTGACACTTTCCGCCGCCTGACCACCCCCCCCGCAAGTGGTCATCAGGCCTTCAGACAGACGGGCGACACTTTATGCTGCCTGACTGCCCCCCTGCAAGTGGCCGTCAGGCCTTCAGATGCATTGGAGACGCTTTCCACGACCTGCTCGCCCCCCCTCAAGTGGCCCTCGGGCCTTCAGAAACACATGTGACACGTAAAGATACCTTACTGCCCCCCCGAATGTGGGCGTTGGGCCTTCAGATGCACAGGCGACTCTTTCCACCACCTGACCATCCCCCCGAAACTGGCCACCGGGCCTTCAGATGCACAGGCAACACTTTCTGCCACCTGAAGCCCCCCTGAAAGAGGACGTCAGGCCTTCATATGCACGGGCGAGTCACAAGTGGCAGTCGCAAGTGGCCTTCGGGCCTTCAGACACACGGGAGAAATGTACCGCCGCCTCATCGCCACCTGAAAGTTGACGTCAGGCATTCAGACGCACGGGCGACATGTTCAGTTGCATCACCGCTCCCCCAAAAGTGGCCGTTGGGCTGTGAGACGCACGGGCGACACTTTCTGCCACTTGACCCCCCGCGCAAGTGGCCCTCACGCATTCATAAACCCGAGCGAAGCTTAAAGCTGCCTGACCGTCCCCTTGAAAGTGGCCGCCAGGCCTTCAGATGCACAGACAACACTTTAGGCCACCTGACGACTCCCTGCAAGAGCACGTCGGGCCTTCATACCATGGGCGACATGTACTGCCACCTCACCGCCCCCTGAAATTGGCCGTTGGGCCTTCATACACACAGGGGACATGCTCCGCCATCTCACCGCCACGTCACCACCGCCTGAAAGTGGCCGTCGGGCCTTCAGACACACGGGCGACATGTACCGCCGCCTCACTGCCCCCTGAAAGTGGCCATCGGGCCTTCAGAAGCATGGGTGAAACGTACCGCTGCCTCACCACCCCCTGAAAGTGGCTGTCAGGCCTTCAGACGCACAGGGGACACGTTCTGCTGCCTCACTGCTCTCACAAAAATGGCTGTTGGGCCTTCAGATGCACAGCCGAGTCGCAAGTGGCCGTCACAAGTAGCGGTCGGGCCTCAAGGAGCATGGGTGACACTTTCCGTCGCCTGACCACCCCCCTGCAAGTGGAAGTCGGGCCTTCAGACACACAGGCGACACGTACCGCTCCCTCACCGCCCCCCGAAAGTGGCCGTTTAGGCCTTCAGACACATGGGGGACACATACAGCCACCTCACTTCCCCCTGAAAGTGGCCGTCGGGCCTTCAGACGCACCGGCGACACGTATCGCCGCCTCACCACCAACTGCAAGTGGCCGTCGAGCCTTCAGAAGCATGAGTGACACATACTGCCGCCTCACCACCCACTGAAAGTGGCTGTCGGGCATTCAGAAGCACGGGCGAAAGGTACTGCTGCCTCACCGCCCCCTGAAAGTGGCTATCAGGCCTTCAGATGCACGGGTGACACATTCCGCTGCCTCACCGCTCTCACAAAAGTGGCTGTTGGGCCTTCAGATGCACGGGCGAGTCACAACAGGCCGTCACAAGTAGTGGTCAGGCCTCAAGGCAAACGGGTGACACTTTCCATTGCCTGACAGCCCCCCCGCAAGTGGACGTCGGGCCTTCACACGCACGGGCGAGTCGCAACTCACGGTCGCAAGTGGACATCGGGCCTTCAGACACACGGGCGACAGCTACTGCTCCCTCACCGCCCCCCGAAAGTGGCCGTCGGGCCTTCAGGCGCACGGGGGACACTTTCCGCTGCCTGACCGGCGAACCGCCCGCAAGTGGCGTTGGGGCCTTCAGACTCATGGGCGACACTTACCGTCGCCTGACCACCCGACCCACCAAAAATGCTGATGGGGCCTTCAGACTCACAGTCGACACTTTCTGTCCCCTGACCGCCACCCCGCGAGTGGCCATCGGGCCTTCAGGCGGGTGACAGTTTCCGCTGCCTCGCTGCCCACCCGCAAGTGGCCGTCGGGCCTTCAGACGCACTGGAGACTATTTCTGCCGCCTGATCGCCCCCCCAAAAGTGGCCGTCGGGCCTTCAGACGCACGGGCGACTCTTTCTGCCACCTGATGGCCCCCACGAAAGTGTCCTTCAGGCCATCAGACGCACAGATGACTCTTTCCGCTGCCTGACCATCCACACAAAAGTGGCCGTTGTGCCTTCAAACGCACGCACGACACTTTCTGCCACCTGAAGACCCCCCGCAAGTGGCTGTTGGGCCTTGAGACACATGAGCGACACCTACCACCACCTCACCACCACCTGAAAGTGGCCATTTGGCCTTCAGACACACCGGCGAAACGTACCGCCGCCTCACTACCACTTGAAAGTAGCCGTCAGGCCTTCAGAAGCACGGGTGATACGTACCGCTGCCTCACTGCCCCCTGAAAGTGGCCGTCGGGCCTTCAGAAGCATGGGTGAAATGTACCGCTGCCTCTCCACGCCCTGAAAGTGGTTGTCAGGCCTTCAGATGCATGGGTGACACGTTTCGCTGCCTCATCGCTCTCACAAAAGTGGCCGTTGGGCCTTCAGATGCATAGGCAAGTCGCAAGTGGCCGTCACAAGTAGCGGTCGGGCCTCAAGGCGCATGGGTGACACATTCTGTTGCCTGACAGCCCCCCCCCCCGCAAGTGGAAGTCGGGCCTTCAGACTCATGGGCAAGTCGCAACTGATGGTCGCAAGTGGACATTGGGCCTTCAGACACACGGGCGACACGTACTGCTCCCTCACAGCCCCCTGAAAGTGGCCGTCAGCCTTCAGACGCACGGGGGACACTTTCTGCTGCCTGACCGGCCAACCCCCCACAAGTGGCGACGGGGCCTTCAGACTCATGGGCCACACTTACCGTCGCCTGACCGCCCGACCCACCAAAAATGCCGACGGGGCCTTCAGACTCACGGGCGACACTTTCTGCCCCCTGACTGCCACCCCGCAAGTGGCCGTCGGGCCTTCGGACGGGTGACATTTTCTGCCGCCTCGCCACCCACCCCACAAGTCGACGTTGGGCCTTCAGACGTACAGGCAAATCGCAACTGATGGTCGCAAGTGGACATTGGACCTTCAGACACACGGGTGACATGTACTGCTCCCTCACCCCCCCCCTGAAAGTGGCCGTTGGGCCTTCAGATGCATGGGGGACACTTACCGCCGCCTGACCGCCTTACCCACCAAAAATGCCGAAGGGGCCTTCAGACTCACAGGCGACACTTTCTGCCCCCTGACTGCCACCCTACGAGTGGCTGTCAGGCCTTCGGATGGGTGACACTTTCTGCCGCCTCGCCACCCACCCCGCAAGTGGCCGTTGGGCCTTCAGACACAAAGGAGACTATTTCTGCTGCCTGATCGTCCCACCAAAACTGGCCGTCGGGCCTTCAGATGCACGGGCGACTCTTTCTGCCACCTGACGGCCCCCACGAAAGTGTCCTTCAGGCCATCAGACGCATGGGTGACACATCCTGCCACCTGACACCCCCGCAAGTGGCCCATGGGCCTTCAGAAAGCAACACAAGCAACACTTTCTGCCGCCTGATGCCCGCCCCGCAAGTGGCTGTTGGTTCTGTAGATGCATGGGCAACACTCTCCACCATCTGATCGATCGACCGACCCTCCGAAAGTTATTGTTGGGCCTTCAGATGCACAGGTGACACTTTCTGCTGCCTGACCGCCTCCCCATGCAAGTGGCCGTCGGGCTGTCAGGTGCACGGGTGACAGTTTGCGCCACATGACCGCCCCCACTGCAACTGGCCATCGGTCCTTCAGACACAAGGGTAACTCTTTCTGCTGCCTGGCTGCCCACGCTGCAAGTGGCCATCAGGCCTTCAGATGCATGGTCACCTCTTTCCGCCGTCTGCCGCCCCCCCTCAAAAGTGGCAGTTCAGCCTTCAGACGCACGGGCAATTCTTTCTGCCGCCTGACGGCCCCCCACAAAAGTGGTCTTCGGGCTGTCAGACACACGGGCGACACATTCTGCCACCTGACCCCCCCCCCCCCGCAAGTGGCCCTCAGGCCTTCAGAAACACGGGTGACACTTTCTGCCACCTGATGCCCCCCCGCAAGTGGTCGTCGGTCCTGTAGACACATGACCGACACTTTCCCCCACCTGATTGACCAACCCCCCAAAAGTGACGGTCGGGCCTTCAGATACACAGGTGATACTTTCTACTGCCTGACCGCCTTCCCACGCAAGTGGCCGTCGGGCTGTCAGACACACGGGTGACAGTTTGTGCTGCATGACCACCCCCGCCACAACTGGCCGTCGGGCCTTCAGATGCAAGGGCGACTCTTTCCGCCGCCCTACTGCCCCCCCTGAAAGTGGCCATCAGGCCATCAGATGCAGCACAGGCTACATTTTCCACCGCCTGACCCCCCCTGCAAGTGGCCCTCACACCTTCAGAAATATGGGCAACACTTTACGCCATCTGACAGTCTCCCCGAAAGTGGCCGTTGGGCCTTCAGACACACGAAAGACACTATCAGCCACCTGACCGCCCACCCCCGAAAGTGGATGTCAGGACTTCAGACACATGGGCGACACTATCCACCGGCTGACCGACCGCCACTCCAAAAGTGGCCATCGCACCTTCAGACACAAGGGCGAGACTTTCTGCCATCTGACCGCCCCCCCTTTGCAAGTGGCCGTCAGGCCTTCAGATGAACAGTCGACTTGATGCAGAAATCATGGAACAGCAGACCCATGGATTGGAAAGTGAGTTTTATTACACCGGTGGGCCTGACTGGAATACTTTCCAAAGAGTCAGAACCCAGAGCTGTTTTTACAGAATACTTTTATACAGTATGCAAATAACAATTCCCTCCTCCTTCTCTTTGGTGTCAGCAATTTCCCTTGAGACAATTTGTTGATAGTTCAAGGCAAGATAGCTTAGGAACATTTAGGTACAGTTCGACCGCTATTAGAGAAAGAATTTGCTTACATCAGCATATCATATGTTTATGGAACATAGGGTTGATTAGTAAGGAACATTGACTAGGCCTGAGAGTTAAAGGAAAAAGACTTTGCAGACTTCCAGAGTCTTGTGGGCTATCTGGTCTGATCCCAAATAGTAATTGTAAGATTACAGCATTCAGCAAATAGACATTAGAGTAAAAATGGCTACTACATTTCCCCCCTTAAATTAAATGATTAATTTCAAAGACAATTAATCCATTTCACACAAGTAAATCCCTATTTAAGCCATCAAAGCATATCCAGTATATTGATCTGTGTACGATAGCAGGCAGGAAACAAAAGATACATGAGATGAGCATGCATAGCAGAACAACAATGAAACAATGCCAACAAGAATAACATAAACCATCCTTTTAACCATCTTAGGTCTATTAAAATTGATCTCCCTGAATGAAAACAATGAAAAATTCACCCCTGAAATAGTTGCCAATTGTAACCATATCTTTTCTGAAAACCTTTTGTAACAGAGGCCTCCCTTTTGGCTATAGCATAAGACAATAAAATCAACATTACAGCATGCAGGTTAATTTTGTTTGGGATCTGACCGTACGTTGAGCAGCCTGATGGAACTTCCAGTCATCTGGTCAGCTGCAGTAAGGTCTAGTCCCCATCTTCTTTCCTCTCCAGTTGCAGGTTTCGATTTTACGTTGAATGAGCAGCCTCCCGAGTGCCCATAGTGTATAATCAAACCTGAGTCTTCTTGCCTGCCTCTTCATGATCACCTAGAGTTTTTGACAAGTGCAATATCCCTGACACACTGAACTAACCTACTGAGTCTGTACACAAACAATTGCTGTGAATATGGGAGTGGGGAACAAAGGCTGATTTTTTGGTTTGGCTGCTTTTACACTCTGTGGGGATTTTTGAACTACAAACAGTTAAAATTTCACTCAAGTTACTGCTTTTTCTGTAACAGATATGGGGCTATGGAACTTTAACTCACACCTCATTCTCTGGTTGGAAAGTGTGAACTTCTGTGATGGAGATTGGGGCGTGGTTTTCTAACACCTAACATCATTGGGCTTGCAATACATTATCTAGCATTTGCACCTCTTGTTGCAAACTAACATTTATTAACTCTTGCATGTTCCCCCCTTAACTCAACCAAAATCTAGGGTGGCCTACTATGCATCAATTCAAATGGGGATAAGCCAGTAGTCTTATGTGGGGTGCAATGAATCCTAAACAGGGCCAAGGGCAGTATTTCTGTCCACTTTTGCTTGGTTTCCTGGCACAGCTTAGCCAGATGAGTTTTGATAGTCTGATTCATCCTCTCCACTTGTCTGGAACTCTGAAGACGATATGCACAATATAAATTCCACTGGATTTAGGGTGCCCAGTCTGTTCTATTCAATGGGCTCTGCTTCTGCCATTCAGATGAAAGGAGCCTCTTTACATTCCTCTGCTTGTGTTTTCATCTGCCCGTTGTCTCCTCCCTCTTCCCTTTCAGTCTCTCTCTTCTGCTTCCATCTCATCATTTGTATTTATGCTACCAATGTCCTTCTTGTCCACACCAGGCACATTGATTCCTTCTCTGCCTCTTCCAGGCTTTTTCTTTCATCTCCACATCTCCATGTCTTCTTTCACGCTCTCTGTCACGCTGCTCCACCAGTGCTGCTGCGAGCAACTCCAGCTTCTTGACTATTTTCCTGTCCTTCTCTCACTTCTCTTCCTCGTCTCTATTCACATACTCTACACCTTCTGTTCACATGCACAATACCTTCTGGGTTACTTCCAACAATTCCTTCATCTTCTTTCCTGCCTAACCTTCATAACTCTGTTACAAAAGTCATGTTAACCATCCTCATGTTATTCAGGGTTGAGGGGGTATACTGGTGATAGGCATCTAGAAGGCACTCAAGTTAGGCCCCAGGGGCTTCAATGGATCCCTCCAGTACTTTTGAGACTTCGGTCATGTTGACTTGCTTCTTTATCCCATCATGGCTTCTAATAGTAGGGTCTGATATTGGATGAGGCGCTTTATCTGTTCCAGCTCATAAGGATCCCAGTGGGGTTGCCCTGATGGCACTCTCTCTCACATCCTCCTTTGAGCACCAGCATGATTCTTGGGAGCTCTGGCCAAAGCTATCTGCTCCTGCTTGTTGTATAATGCATCGCCTCTCTTCAGTGGTGAATAGGGTTAGTAGCAGCTTCTGTTGGCAGTCTAGTCAATGTGGCATATGTGAAACCATAGTGTTAGCATATAGCTCTACCATCTCTTAAGACTTCTCTGCATATGAGGTGTAGTGGGTTTTCCGGTTCATACAGTTTCAAGTCATTAGGATAACCTTGTGCTGGTCAGTTGGAAGTCAGGCAGTTGCCCTGCAGGCAAGGGGCTGAATGGGTAACTTATCTTGTTTAAATGACTGGGATGACTGTGACTGTGTCTTCCTCTGGGAGTGGAGGAATAATGGGTCACATTCCTGTACTTCCTGCTTTGTCTGTTTTGGTAGGGAGGCTGGAAGAATCAGTGCAGCATGGGCAGTAAAATGAGGATCACAAGCAGGCATGGATCCTTTCTCTTTAGTTAGGGGAGCATCCTTTGGCTTATCCAATAAGATAGGTGGTGGTAAAGACTGATTTTCCCTTGGGCTGGGTTTGCATAGCTGCTGGAATTTAATTTTAGATGGGGATGCATCTGTAGTACAGGACATTTTTTGCAAGAGTGTTCACAATTGACACAATTGTGATATATTTGTGATGGGGATGCATCTGTAGTACAGGACATTTTTTGCAAGAATGTTCACAGTTGACACAATTGTGATATATTTGTAAGACGAGCTGATTTCTCAGTAGCACTCGGCAGTGTTTAACTATATCTGCGTGTTGTGATGGGGCTGGGCAGGTTTCCTCCCATGTGCCTTTTTAACCTCCTGTGTGCCACATGAGTTTTGCCTTTGAAAGGCATTCTGTATCTTGCTTGCATTTAATCTTTGCAATATAAGAATCAATGTTTCTACAGACAGTTGGCAGAATTCATAGAAGGGCTCAGTAGTGTTATTGTAAAATATACTGCCAGCAAGTTCCAGGAGTTTATCTCTGTTTTCTCCCTGTCCCAGAGAATAGTTTACATTTAGATTTTGAGGAGCTATTTTGTTTAGTTCAGATTTCTGTGGTGTCTTAGGGAGTGAAGAAGCTGCTGTTGCTGCCACTGGGAAAAGTCAGTAAATTCTCATCTGTTTTTCTGCTTTGAAAGATCCCTGGGTTCTAGTGTTGTTGCTGGGGCTGAGCTGAATTCTTTTCTTGCCATTGGGTGGCATTTTTAAGTATATGAAGTGATAATACCAGATAGTGATGGGAGGACAGTTCAGAAGTTATTAGTCTGTCACCATCTTGCCCCTCCTTTCTTCATGATAAGGCTGCTGGTGCTGCGCTTCCAGTGTAATGTAAGGTGGGGGTGCCATTGGCCCTATCAGGTCATCTCCCCAGGGAATCTAACACTGGCTTTAACTTAGTTGACTAATTTTCCTTTTCTAATTACCAGAACTTTGGCTTGGGATCTCTTGGCACTTTTCAACCACTGGGGGAGATTCAAGGACCACTGTATCTCCTGAGTCAATGTAGGGAAACTGATTTGGATGTTCTGGGTCACCAACATTTACAGAATACACACACCAAATTTTATCTAACTTCAAAGACCCCTCACTGGGCCACTGAACACCAAAGGAGGGCAATTCTATCTCACAAAGGGATTGAACCCCATTTTGAAGTTCTTTAACATACAGCTCAAGGCGTTGCAAACTTCTTTGCTTCCTCCTCCACTCATGTCCTCCCTCCTAAAATAGACACAGACAAGAGACACAAGGGAAAAACAAAAAACGCATGGACAGTAGGTAAGGGGTCCTATTGCCTGAACCAAGAGGAAATGGACACCAGTATCAAGAACCGCGGCAGTCACGCATACAAACTCACACACACATTGCATATATTCAATTCACAGGCATTTGTTCCTACCTCCCACTTTTCCCAAATTGCCCCAAATTACAATATTACCACTTTCTCAATGCTTCAATTGTACAATGGTTTCACCAGTGCGCCCTCACTGCGTCTTATCTGGGTACTCGGGTTGCCCTTTAGGGGGTGATCAAGCCCCTCTTCCACTCTTATGGAGTAGGCCACAATATTTCCCTTGTTTACTTGCCTGTTTTCTTTGGAGGTAGGGCTCAGTTTCCTTCTCAGTTTACTGGGTTCTCCTTGTGTGTGTTGCTGTTCAGGCAGCCATGGCACAGACTCCCATTCTTCCAACAAATGGTTGGTGGTGCCCCGAATGAGTGTGCATGCTCATGGCCCCTTCCTAGCCACGGCAGTTAGAGCAGGCAAATGTGTTGTATGTGGGGAAATAATCATTGTAATGTAAAAGCAATCTTGTGTACCTCATTCACAAGCTTAGATAAGTCTAGGGTTTTTCCCTGCATGCATTTGTTCTCCCAAAATTCCCTTTCTCTTATTTCACTGGACACTTCCAGCCAACTGGAGTGCTGGGTCATTTTAACACATGACCTAATTTGAATTTTATTACCTTTGTGTCACTTGCTCTTCCTTCTGAATCTGACTCTCAATGAGAATGGAGGCATCTTAAGCTTTCCTGTAACCATGCCATGATGCATCAGAACCCAGCCATGGCTGTAGGCTGGTGAGTCTTTCCTACCCATTCTTAGTCAGTTAAGGACCTTTTCTTATGTTTGTTTTAGTATGTAGATTGAGATTGATATACCTTCAGTAAACTTTGTTTTGCATTTTAAACTGACTCCTTTGTTTTGTAATGAGTCTAATTTAACTGGGGGATCCCAGATCTCTGAATACACTTTCAAATGATAATTGAGCTTAAGTCTGCTTCTTAACCACACTCTGCATAAAGCGTGAAGTCAAAGGTGACTGAATGTTTTTTAACTCTTTTTAAAAGGAAATAATTCTTGTTGTTTTTAAAAGGACTAGATCCTGGAATTTTTTAATGCAATTTTATTTTTAGACTCATTATCTTCCTACAAAAAGGGTTAATGGTTCCCAGATTTAAAGACTTAAAAACTCAATTTAATTTTTGTTTTTTGCAAAAGTTTTATTTTTTCCTTTTATCTGATCACCTCAGAGCTGCTGCTTTTGGTCTCCCTCTCGGCTTGAACACAAAAGCAGTAAAGCAATAAAACGATTAAGCTGTAAAACCAACATGGCTGCTGAAGCTACCCTGCCTGCCTTTTTAGCCATGGAAAAGCTTTGTGGGCCTAATTATAAAAGATGGTCATTTTCTTTTGAAACTTACATGAAGGCCATGGGATTTATTGATGTTTTACACAATCTCAGACCTCCTCAGGGGAGAGAGAGGACTGATTTTGATAGGATTGATCAAAAAATACTAGCCTACATAATTCTAACAGTGGATGAAGGATTAATTCCTGAAATCAAAGATAAGAGAACAGCAAAAGATGCTTGGGACACTTTGAAAGATTTGTGTGGTGCAAAATCCATTGGAAATTCTATTGCATTGATGATTAGACTTGTGAACATGAAACTATCAAATCCAAAATGTCTAGATGAACACATTAATGATTTCAGAGCTACATTAGCAGAATTGCAATCTCCTGGAGAAGAGATTCCAAAGGCTATGCAAGTTGGGATTTTCTTAGCAAGCTTACCAAAGTTTTACAATCCCATCATAAATACTTTGCAATTAAAGAATGATTTAACCCTACCAGAAGCCTATATTCAAATAAGAGAATTTCAACATAGGCAAGATTTGATGCATTATGAGAAAACTGAATCCAGAAATTCTAACTTTAACCAGCAAGTAAATTTGGCTGGAAAGGAAAAGAAACATTTTAAAGCCCACTCTACGCCCCCCTCCTCTTCTGAGCCAAATGGGGTGCAATTAAACACTAAGGCTTCAAAGGGAAACAGGCAGTCATTCTCACAGCAAGAGATGACTGGCCAGAGGCAACAGAATGAAAAAGGACATAGAGCTAGTAACACAGGAGCTGATGCTAAACAGAGGTTTCACATTGGAATGGCTTATGAAAAAGTAATGCAAGCTTCTGGAAATGAATATAGAGATACTTTTGTCGTAGATTCCGGAGCCTCAAATACATTTATCAATAAAAGGGAATATTTCCAAGATTTTAATGAAGAAGTAAGATTACCTGTGTACCTTGTCAGGGATGATGGGAGTTGTAGCCCTTCACCTCTGGCTCAAACTCACCACCTTGTTATGCAGCAGAGCCAACCAGCTTAGAACAGTGGTTAATGCTTTCCTTCAAAGCAGCAGAGTTTCAGAGAATAGGCTGAAGATCCTGACAAACTCTCCAAGCCTTCTCACTCTTCTCCAGGTGTCTCCAAAACGTCTCCAGGATTCACTCAGGCAACTCAGTAGTTTTATATCTCTCTGGCTTTCTTTGCAAATGAAGATTCAGGAAGGACTCATCCCGTGCTTTCTGCAAGCGCGCTGATGACTAAAAAGGCCAATCCGAGATAAACAAGTCCGGTTGCAAAAAGCACAGCAGAAGGTCTCCTTGGGTGATGTTTTTGGGTTGTGATTCTTTCTGCGTTGTCGTTTCTCTTCAAGACTTGTTCGTCGTGAGTTCTCGAATAATGCTGCAGCATTGTGGATAGTGCGTCTCCATGCCTCCCGATGTGAGGCCAGGGCGGACCACTGTTGGTGATCAATTTGGCCGAGCCTGAGATGTTGTTTCAGGGAGTCTTTGTATCGCTTTTTTAGAGCGCCCCTCTTACGCTGACCCGTGGTGAGTTCACCGTAGAGTAGTATTTTTGGGAGGCGATGGTCCTCCATCCTAGAAACGTGCCCTGCCCAGCGCAGCTATGTTCTCAATATCATGGCCTCAATGCTGGTGATCCCTGCTTGCTCAAGGACAGCAACATTCGTCACATAGTCAGTCCAGTGTAAACCTACTTTATTCTTCTATATAAATATACTATATGGTCAACAAATCACAATCTCTACACACTACTCCACAATATCTCCAAACTACTCCACCTCTACTCAACAACAGTACATTGGCAAACATTGCAATTTTATAGCCATTGTTTATCACCACCCACTAGTTAGTTTCCACCCAGTGGGTGTGTACTTCCATTCTGATTGGTCCACGTAGTTCCACCCATACTTAAGACCAACCCATGTATTTCAACATTTCATCTTGTACACTTAATGATTCTCAGGTGTTTCCATTCTGCATTCAGTACCTCTGTCCTTGGCTCTCAGGACTTATAGATTACATTAGCAGTTTCACCTGTGTAGCTTCATAATTGCTCTTGCTTAGTCATTGTGACTTTCACATACATATTTTATTTCTTTCACTGTATGTCCCATGTTGCATTTTCCTTAACATACCTTGCCAATGGAGATACTGTATCAGGGCAAGGAAGTGGAACTGTCTATCTTCCTATGAAATTGGGAGCTAGAACAGAGATATTGAAAATTGTAGACGCAGTCTATGCCCCTGAATTGAAGAGCTCCCTCTACTCAGTCAAAATGAGCACCTCTAGAGGCAACAGAGTAATTTTCAAAAAGAATGCATGTTATGGTTTTCATGGCAAACAGTTGATTTTTATGGAGATCAGTGACTCAAATGCCAATGTTGCCACTCAATGTAAACACAAAGACTGCATAAATTTATGGCATAAAAGGTTTGCTCATAGAAATGTTGAATGCATAAAGAAATTGGCTAACCAAGAGCTAGCAAGAGACTTTCATTTCAAGAACTGTTGTGTGAATGAAAGGTGTGTGGAATGCATTAAAGTCAAAGCTACTGCACCTTCACACAAGCCTCTCACAGAAAGGCAATCTACAAAACCTCTTGAACTGATACATGATGACATCTGTGGGCCATTTAGACAAAAATCAGTTGGTGGAAACCTCTATTTTCTCACCTTCACAGATGATTTCAGCAAATATGGCCACACTTACCTCCTAAAGGAGAAAAGTCAAGCTTTTGAGAAGTTCAAAGAGTACTTTAATTATGTCACTACTAAATTTAATTACAAAATTCAGAATCTGAGGACGGATAATGGGACTGAGTTTGTCAATCATCAATTTGATGAGTTCTTAAAGGAACATGGCATCAGACACCAGACTTCTGGGATTTATATTCCTCAACAAAACGGTTTATCAGAGAGAATGAACTGAACCTTAAAGGAAATGGCAGTTGCAATGCTTGTGCAAGCTAAAATGCCTAAAGCCTATTGGTCTGAGGCAATTCTCACAGCCACATACTTATACAACAGACTTCCAACCAGATCCAGAGATGTTACTCCATTTGAGTTGTGGCATGGTGTGAAACCCAGACTCAACCATCTAAGGGTTTTTGGATCAAAAGCTTATACATACATTCCCAAACAGAAAAGAGACAAACGACTGTAGAAGTGAAGAGGGAATTTTTATTGGCTATGTCAAAGGTGCTTACAAAATCCTAAACCGTGATGGACGCACAATGAGAATAACAAGTGCTGTTTATGTTGATGAAAGACCTCAACTTAATTCTAATCCAAACAAAGATTTCTATTCAGATGTGTTTGCAGTGGAAGCAGACCCTGACCCTGATTCTCAGCGGCAGCCACAACATGTGCAGCTCTTTCACCCTCCTGCAAGTGCTTCGCATCCAGAAGAGGCTCCCTCAGCCCAGGACTTACCAGAGGACGGAGGACCGGACGGCGTGCCACGAGCAGAGCCAGGAACTCAAGTCCAGGTGAGACAGTCTCCGAGGGGTAACAGGGGAGTGCCTCCTTTGAGATTCTCCTACCTAACCACAGGGGAAAGCCTTCTGGAACCCTCTGACTGGCAGAAGATCAGAGGAATGCCAAAGTCTGATTCTGAAAAATGGGTGAAAGCTGCAATGGAGGAAATGGAGTCCTTATATAAAAATAAAACATGGACTTTGACAGAATTGCCAAAAGGCAAGCAGGCAATTGGCTGCAGATGGGTCTTTACAACAAAGCAAAATGCAGAAGGGGAGATTGAAAGATATAAAGCCAGGCTTGTAGCTAAAGGTTACAATCAGCAATTTGGAGAAGATTTTCATGAGACTTTCTCCCCAGTTGTTACACACACAGCTATTAGAACCTTATTGGCTGTTGCAGCTTCCAAGAGAATGCATGTACAACATCTAGATGTGAAGACAGCGTTTCTTTATGGAGATCTAGATGAGGAACTATACATGGAACAGCCTTCGGGATTTGTAGTACCTGGAAAGGAGCATTTGGTATGTAAACTTGAGAAAAGCTTGTATGGATTAAAACAAGCTGCCAAGAAAAGGCACAAAAAGCTAAATCTGCTCCTTATCAAAGAAGGATTCACTCCAGGAACTGTTGACCGATGTGTTTACAAAAGATTCGGAAATAATAGATGGACTTACATTGCAAGTTATGTTGATGATTTGATTCTGTGCAGTGAAGACAAAGCAGATAGTCAAGAGATACTCCTGAATCTCCAGAAAGAAATAGATATTAAAAGTTTGGGAGATATCTCACACTATCTTGGAGTACAAATTGAAAGAGACCATGATGGAAGCTTCTTTCTTAATCAAAAGCAAAAGATTGTAGATCTTTTGGACTGTCTTGGTTTAAAAGATGCAAAGGATGCTCAAACTCCAATGGAAGTAGGCTTCTTAAAGAGCAATGAGGCATCTGAACCTTTGAGAGACAGTGAAAAGTACAGAGCTGCAGTTGGAAAGCTTCTGTACATAGCGAATTTCACCAGACCTGATATTGCAAATGCTGTTGGCATCTTATGTAGAATGGTTAATTCTCCTACTCTTCGAGATTTTACTGCAGTGAAGCGAATTGCAAGATATTTAAAAGCGACTGCTGACTTCAAACTGATGCTGCCAGCATGTGACAAGCCACGACTGATTGCCTATGCAGATGCTGATTGGGGCAGTGATTTGGTGGAGAGAAAATCTACCAGTGGAAACATCATCTTCTATGGTGGTGGAGCAGTAAGTTGGACAAGTCGGAAGCAGAGTACAGTGGCGGATAGTTCCACAGGTGCCAAGTGCGTCTCAGCGAAAACAGCTTGTGATGAAATCAAATGGCTGCAGAATTTGCTTCTGGATCTTGGGATAGAGGAACCCAAGCCAATCATTTTGATGCAAGACAAAGCTGTATCAAGATTTCTCAGAGTGACAAGCCTCTGAAGAAGAACATTGACATTGCTTTCCACAAGGTGAGAGAAATGTGCCAGAGTCAACTTGTTCAACTGGAGTACTGCAACTCAGAAGAAATGATAGCTGATGTTTTAACAAAGCCTCTCCCTAAGGACAGTTTCCTTAGACTACGAGAAGAAATGAAGATTGTTCCTGAAGCACCCTATGATTGAGAAGGGGATTGTTGTATGTGGGGAAATAATCATTGTAATATAAAAGCAATCTTGTGTACCTCATTCACAATCTTAGATAAGTCTAGGGTTTTTCCCTGCATGCATTTGTTCTCCCAAAATTCCCTTTCTCTTATTTCACTGGACGCTTCCAGCCAACTGGAGTGCTGGGTCATTTCAACACATGACCTAATTTGAATTTTATTACCTTTGTGTCACTTGCTCTTCCTTCTGAATCTGACTCTCAATGAGAATGGAGGCATCTTAAGCTTTCCTGTAACCATGCCATGATGCATCAGAACCCAGCCATGGCTGTAGGCTGGTGAGTCTTTCCTACCCATTCTTAGTCAGTTAAGGACCTTTTCTTATGTTTGTTTTAGTATGTAGATTGAGATTGATATACCTTCAGTAAACTTTGTTTTGCATTTTAAACTGACTCCTTTGTTTTGTAATGAGTCTAATTTAACTGGGGGATCCCAGATCTCTGAATACACTTTCAAATGATAATTGAGCTTAAGTCTGCTTCTTAACCGCACTCTGCATAAAGCGTGAAGTCAAAGGTGACTGAATGTTTTTTAACTCTTTTTTAAAGGAAATAATTCTTGTTGTTTTTAAAAGGACTAGATCCTGGAATTTTTTAATGCAATTTTATTTTTAGACTCATTATCTTCCTACAAAAAGCCACCTCCTGTTCCATCACCTGCTGCTCCATTCCTGGCCAATGCACCATTTATATTGCAGAAATCATGGAACAGCAGACCCACAGATTAGAAAGTGAGTTTTATTACACCAGTGGGCCTGACTGGAATAGAATAGAATAGAATAGAATCTTTATTACGGTCATAGACCAGCACAGGTAAAAAGGGGATACAGAATAAAGGTAAAAACACAGGATAAAAACAGGCTAAAAGCAGTATTTAAAATATTAGCTCCAGTATAACAAGACTAGGTTGATACTATTCTACTGTTGAGGACATTGTCTGTCGAATTTTAACCGCAGCTGCGCATAATCTGGCAACATTATAAGTTGTTCCTGGGTTGGTGTCTGAAAGCAACAAGTTTATGTAGAATTGTCCAGTGTGCCCTTGATATTTATGCAACAGGGGTGATATAAGTCTGAGACATATGTCCCTGTAGTATGAGCACTGGAGTAATACATGCTCTGTTGTTTCTATTTGACCTGAGTTGCAGGGGCACAGTCTGTCTGAGAAGGGGATCTTCTTGTATTGGCCTTCAAGGACAGCTGAAGGGAGGGCACGACACCGTGCAAGAGTAAAGGCCCTTCGATGTTTAGGTATTTCAAGTGTTGCTAAGTATGCCAAAGGAGAGGCCAGATATCTATTGGAGTCACTAGCAATGAAGATTGGTGTACTGGCTAGATCCAGTTGTCACTCTATATCTGCTACCCGTTGTTTGATAGTAGCTTTCGCCCTATCATATCCCAGGCTAAGCAGAAGATATGGAGAAAGGCCCAGCATTGAAATTTTAGTCACTGTCTGTTTCCAGCTGGATTGGAAATCATCACTTAAGGTTAGTGGAGCAAGGCCAGTGGGAAAGAGGGATAGTCTGAGCCAGTAGCTGAGTATGGTCACCCACACTCTGGCCTCCACTTTCATAAATCCTGACTCCAGTCTCAGAGCTGCGTTAGAGACACATTTTGGAGTTTGGAAAGCTGATCTTAAAAATTTGGATTGGACAAGTTCTAATGGAGCAGGGTTGGGGAAGGGTCCCAATTGGGATCCATAAAGCAGTTGAGCTACTGGTTTGGCTTCAAAGAGTTTGAGTACTGCAGGTACATAGTGGCCTCCTCTTGTCTTAAGAAATTTGAGAATGGTTGTTGTAATCCTCTGCGCATTGCAAGCAGCAAAGTCCCCATGCGCTTTCCTACTACCAGTGGCTTGAAAAATTACCCCCAGGTATTTGAAGCAAGAGACCTGCTCAATCTTGTGGCCATCTATATTCCAGTTGTAGTTCTTAGGCCTTTTAGTGAATGCCATGATTTTAGTTTTTTGATAAGTTGAGTTCTAGCTGTCCCACTCTGCAATATTGTGTTAGTGCTCTTAGGGCTCTTTTTAGTCCAATGGGAGTTCTTGAAAGTACTGCTGCATCATCTGCATAAAGCAGCATTGAGATATGCCTTCCCTCTAATTTTGGGGGATGGAAGTTAGTGTTGTTGAGGTGATCCACCAAATCATTGATGTAGAAGTTAAACAGGAGTGGAGCTAGAATGCAGCCTTGCTTGACACCCTTCTCAGTGACAATGTCATTGGTGAGATGTCCCTGGGGGTTACATCTTACTTTTAATGAGGTCCCTTCATGCAGCATACGTATTAGGTGGAGTAAACGTCGGTCGATCAAAGAAGCCTCCAGTTTTTTCCACAGTTTGGTTCGGGATATAGAGTCAAAAGCTGCTTTAAAGTCTATGAAGGCAGCATAGAGTGAAACTGTGCTGCAAGTGGAGTATTTTTCAATAAGGCGGTGAAGTACAAGGCACTGATCTATGGTGGAGCGGCCTTCCCTAAAGCCAGCTTGTTCTTCTGCAAGTATGTTTTCTTGTTCCAACCAGGTCTGAAATTTCCACTGTAAGTGTCTTGCATAGAGTTTGCTGATTGTACTGAGGAGACTAATTGGTCTGTAGTTGACAGGATCATCCTTGCTTCCTTTTTTATGTATGGGGACGATGATTGCAAGGCCCCAATCCTTGGGTGCTCGACCATATTTGTCAATACAGGTGAAAAGTGAGGCCAGGATAGGGGCCCAAAATTCAAGGTTGTTTTTAATGGCTTCTGCAGGTATTAGGTCTTCCCCTGGAGCCTTCCCCATTCTCAGCTGGGCTACAAGGTTCTTGATCTCTGTCGCTGTCACTGGTGGCCACCCTTGGATATTTTCTATATTTTGGCTAGTGTATCCTCTTTCAATGTAGTTGTCCTTATAAAGAGCTTGAAAGTGTTCCTCCCATATCCCTGGAGGGATGTGACAATCCACTGTAGCTGGCCCATTTCTCTGAGAACTTGATGTAATATGCCAGAATAGAGCTGTGTTGTTGGATCTGACTGCCTGGATAAGTTGTGTCCAGTCATTCTTCATGGCTTCTTTTTTCTTGTTCCTCAGCAGCTTTTTGTAGTCTCTTTTCTGCTGAAGCAGCATTGGTGCAGCACCTGGGATGTTATTAGATAGGTAACCCTGATAAGTATCACTGAGGGCTTTTTTAGCATTAACACATTCCTTGTCAAGCCATGGTTTGGAGTGGTGCTGTTGCTGTTTCCACTGATGTGCGCTATTTTGACAGATTAGATATTGGTGTAGAGCTTGGGTAAGTGTATTGTAATTTTCCAAGATTTCTTCAGGGGACTCAGCTGATATCAGGGCAGTCCTAAGATGCTGAAGTTGGTCTGAAGCCAATACCTCACTTATTGTTTGGTTTAGTTGGGGGGTCCATTTAGCTCGGCGATAGGTCCTTCCTGCTGGTGTCACAGAAAGATGATAGCGCTCCCTGGTGTGTGTCTCCTGAGTGAAGTCGTTAAGATGTAGCCGAATTGGAAAATGATCACTTTCAAATCTGGGCATAACTTCTATTTCCTTGGCATAGGGAAGAAGGTCCCTAGAAATGATTATGTAATCAATGGCACTCATTCTGGACCCAGAGAGATAAGTGAATTCGGCTGGGCAGTCATTTTTCAGAGCACCATTTAGGATTTGAAGGTTCAGCCTGAATGCTGTTTGATCCAGACAAAGTCCTGCAAAATTTGATTTCTTGTCCTTTGAGCATCGGATGAGGTGGGTTCCATCATCCTCAAAATCAGGAGGAGGGCATTTTTGCTGGGCATATATGGTATGATTGTTGGGGCCCAGTCCGGCATTCAAATCACCCCCCAAAATTACAAATGCATTTGGGTTCTGCAACATGAGATTAGCAGTGTATGATTCCAGTTCAGCCCACAGGCCTCTGATTTGGGATTTCTTCTTCATTGGAGGCATGTAGGCATTTATTATCAGCAAAGTGCAATGGTTAAATTGAATCAGCACTGCCATGGCATATGTTTTAAAAGTGGAAAGAGGTCTTGTTATGGCACGTAGAGTGGTGGAAACCAGGACGCCCAGGCCGCCTCTAGCTCTTCCATGCTTTTTCCCTGGCTCTGCCGGAATTGAGAATGAGTGAAAGCCATTTAGTAACAGATCCTTATCAGTCCATGTTTCCTGGATCAGTATAATGTCATATTGGGTGAGGAAGTCACTAAGACAGGGATCTCTGTGGGCCGTCGGCCACCCAGCGATGTTCCAGGTCATAAGGGTAACCTTGTGCTGGTCTGTTGGAAGTCAGGCAGTCGCATTGCAGGCCACAGGCTGAATGGGTAATTCATCTGATGGCAGTTGGTTAAATGACTGGATTGACTATGGCTGTGTCCTCCTCTGTGGATGGAGGGGTAGTGAATCATATTCCTGTTCTTCCTGTCCTGCCTGTTCTGGAAGGGAAATTGGAAGAACCAATGCAGCATGAGAAGCAAAATGAGGATCACAAGCAAGCAAGCAAGCAAGCAAGGATCCTATCTCTTTAGTGAGGGGGGCATTCTTTGACTTAGGAGATGAGGTAGGTGGCAGTGAAGACTGTTTTTCCCTTGAACTAGGTTTGCATAGGGACATTTGAGTCCCCTGGGGTTTAATTGTAGATGGGGGTGCATGTGCGGTATATTGCATTTTTGAAGGGGTGTTGGCTACAACTCAGGATTTCAAGGTTTCCTTGATTATAAGTAGAGAGTCATCACTTTCGCTTTCATTGTCAGAGAAATCAGAGAAATGCACTGACAGTTTTCTGCGAGGGGGGCTGATTTCAATGGGGCTGGATTGCTGTTAGATTGACTCAGGATGGTATCTCTCATCAGCTGTATTGTGGGAGTGTGTTCCCAAATTTCTGTGAGTTTTTCTCTCAGTTTAATTACTTCTTGATTTATAGCCTGAGCTTCCTTTGAGGTGTGTTTAGGTTCTCCCTCTTGGAGTGCAGAATTATTGCTTCTTTGTGTTATTGTTGCTGTCTTCCCTGTGACGAGGTCACGGACTATCTCATCCTTAAAAACTCTGTTAATTTCTATACAATGTGCATTCCAGAGGAAATTTCTTTTCCGTAACAGCCTATTAGGAATATTTGCCTGGCTAAAGGTCAGAAAAATTCGCTTAGTAGCTCTTGAGCTGGGTAAAAAGTGGCAGTCTAGTAAATCAATTGTTCTGCTGTGCATGTTTAAAAGTTGGGAAAGATATCTCACAACAGACTTCTGTCCATTCCACAAATGGGCATTGTTATGTATTTGTATCAGAAGCTGATTTTTCTGTAACACTCCGCAGTGATTAACTGCATCCTGTGATGTAGCAGGACACATTTCCTCTAAATCTGCTACATTTTTAACCCCCTGTGTACCATATGGGTTTTGCCTTTGAAGATCTTGTTGGGAAAGCTTATTTGTAATGTCGTTTAATCTTTGCAAAATAAGAATCAATGTCTCTATGGACAGTTTGCAGAAATCATAAGAGCTGAGCGCTGTTATTGTAGGGAATGCTGCCAAGCTCCGGGAGTTTGACTTTGTTATCAACTTTGTTATCAACTTGCTCTGTCCCATAACTTATATTTACACTTTGAGGAATTGAGGGGGCTGTTTTGTTTAGTTCAGGTGTCTGTGATGGCTTAGGGAATATAGTAGGAGCTTGTTGTTACAGATCTGTTACTCACGGGCTGTGTTGTCTCTGCCGCTGGGAAGAGTTAGTCAATCCTCATCTGTTTTTCTGCTTTGAAGGATTCCTGATTGTCATTATTATTATAGGGGCTCGTCCGATTTCTTTTCTTGCCTTTGGATGGCATTTTTGAGGTATATGTAGGTGGTAATGCCAGATGTTAGTGAGAGGACAATTCAGAAGTTGTTAGTCCATCGCCATCTTGCCCCTCCTCCCCGGACATTCTGACTGGAATACTTTCCAAAGAGTCAAAACCCAGAGCTGTTTTTACAGAATACTTTTATACAGTATGCAAAAAACAATTCCCTCCTCCTTCTCTTTGGTGTCAGCAATTTCCCTTGAGACAATTTGTTGATAGTTCAAGGCAAGATAGCTTAGGAACATTTAGGTACAGTTCAACCGCTATTAGAGAAAGAATTTGTTTACATCAGCATATCATATGTTTATGGAACATAGGGTTGATTAGTAAGGAACATTGACTAGGCCTGAGATTTAAAGGAAAAAGATTTTGCAGACTTCCAGACTCTCATGGGCTATCTAGTCTGATCCCAAATAATAATTGTAAGATTATAACATTCAGCAAATAGATATTAGAGTCAAAATGGCTACTACAGACTCTTTCCGCCACCTGACTGCCCCCTTCAAAAGTGGCATTCAGGACTTCAGAAAACGGGCAACACATCCTCCTGTCTGACATCCCCCGCAAGTGGCCTTCGGGTCTTCAGAAACATAGGCAACACTTTCCACCACCTGATGCCCCCCTGCAAGTGGCCATCGGTCCTGTAGATGCATGGGCAACACTTTCCACCACCTGATCGACTGACCCCTCCGAAAGTGACGGTTGGGCCTTCAGACACACGGGTGACACTTTCTGCTGCCTGACCGCCTCCCCACGCAAGTGGCCATCGGGCTGTCAGACGCACGTGTGACAGTTTTTGCCGCATGACAGCCCCCGCCGCAAATGGCCGTCGGGCCTTCAGATGCATGGGCGACCCTTTCTGCTGTCTTACCGCCCCCCCCCAAAGTGGCTGTTGGGCCTTCAGACACACGGGGAACAAGTTCTGCCGTCTCACCGCCCCTGAACGTGGCTGTTGGGCTTTTAGATGCACGGGCGACATGTACCGCCATGTCACCGCCACCCCGCAAGTGGCCGTCGGGCCTTCAGACGCACGGGTGACACGTACCGCCCCCTCACTACCCCCTGAAAGTGGCTGTCAGATCTTCAGACTCACAGGTGACACTTTCCGCCCCCTTACCGCCCTCCTGTGTGTGGCCATCGGGCCTTCAGACGGGTGACACTTTTCGCCACCTGGCCGCCCGCCCCACAAGAAGCCATTGGGCCTTCAGATGCACAGGTGACATTTTTCACCGCCTGACGGCCCCCCACGAAAATAGCCTTTGGTCCATCAGACACACGGGTGACACATCCTGCCACCTGATCTCCCCACAAGTGACCCTCAGGCCTTCAGAAACCCGGTGACACTTTCTGCCACCTGATGCCCCCCCAGAAGTGGCCGTCGGTCCTGTAGACGCATGGGCAACACTTTCCACCACCTGATCGACCGATCCCCTGAAAGTGACGGTCGGGCCTTCAGATGCACTGGAGACTCTTTCTGCTGCCTGATCATCCCCCTGTAAGTGGCTGACTGGCCTTCAGATGCATGGGCAACACTTTCCATCGCCTGACCGCCCCCCACGAATGTGGCCTTCAGTCCGTCAGACACATGGGCGACACATCCTGCCCCCTGCCCCCCTGCAAATGGCCCTCGGGCCTTCAGAAACACGGGTGACACTTTCTGCCACCTGATGCCCCCCCGCAAGTGGCCGTCAGTCCTGTAGACGCATGGGCAACACATTGCACCACCTGATCGACCGATCCCCCAAAAGTGACGGCCAGGCCTTCAGACGCACTGGAGACTCTTTCCGCCTCATGACCATCCCCCCACAAGTGGCCGTCAGGCCTTCAGATGCACTTCAGACTCTTTTGGCCAACTGACTGCCCCCCCCGCCAGTGGCCGTTGGGCCATCAGATACATGGGCGACACTTTCTGCCGCCTGACCGGCGCCCCGCAAATGGTCATCAGGCCTTCAGACAGACAGGAGATACTTTCTGCCACCTGACTGCTGCCCCTGCAAGTGGCCGTCGGGCCTTCAGACGCACTGGAGACTCTGCCGTGTGATCGCCCCCCCCTCAAGTGGCCCTCGGGCCTTCAGAAACACGGGTAACACTTAAAGCCGCCTTACCGGCCCCCCGCATGTTGCCATCGGGCCTTCAGATGCACGGGCAAGTTGCAAGCAGCCATCGCAAGTAGCAGTTGGGCCTCAAGGCACATGGGTGACATTTCAGACACACGTGTGACACTATACGCCGGCTGACCACCCGCCCCTCCAAAAGTGGCCGTCGCGCCTTCAGATGCATAGATGACACTTTCCGCCACCTGACGCCCACCCCGCAATAGGACGTCGGGACTTCATACGCACGGGCGAGTTGCAAATGGTGGTCGCAAGTTGCCGTCAGGCCTTCAGATGCAAGGGTGACTTTCCGCCGCCCTACTGCCCCCGCAAGTGGCCATCGGGCCGTCAGTGCACAGGCTAGATTTTCCACCGTCTGACCCCCCCACAAGTGGCCCTCACGCCTTCAGAAATATGGGCAACACTTTACGCTGTCTGACCATCCTCCCGAAAGTGGCTGTCGAGCCTTCAGAAACACGGAAGACACTATCCCCCGTCTGACCGCCCCACCGAAAGTGGAGGTCGGGACTTCAGATACACGGGCAACACAATCCGCCGGCTGACCGACCACCAGTCCGAAAGTGGCCATCGCACCTTCAGATGCACGGGCCACACTTTCCACAGCCTGACCGCCCCCCCCCGCAAGTGGCTGTCAGGCCTTTAGACGAATGGTCGACTCTTTCCGCCACCTGATGCCTGTCCCGCAATAGGACGTCAGGACTTCATACGCACGGGCGAGTCGCAAGTAGCTGTCGCAAGTTGCCGTCGGGCCTTCAGACACATGGGCGACACATACCGCTGCCTCACTGCCCCCTGAAAGTGGCCGTCGGGCCTTCAGACGCATGGGCATCAAATTCTGCCACCTCAATGCTCCCCCAAAGGTGGCCATCGGTCCTTCAGACACACGGGGGACACTATCTGCTGTCTGACCACTCGCCCCTTCCAAAGTGGCCATCATGCCTTCGGACACACGGGCGACACTTTTTGCCGACTGACGCCCCCCAAAGTGGCCATCAGGCCTTCACACTCACAGGCGACACTTTCCGCCATCTGACGCCCCCCCACATCTGGTCGTTGGGCCTTCAGACACACAGGCAACACCTACTGCCACCTCACCGCCACCTGAAAGTGGCCTTCAGGCCTTCAGACGCATGGGCAGCATGTACCACCATCTCACCACCACATGAAAGTGGCCATCGGACCTTCAGAAGCACGGGCGACACATACCGCCACCTCAACGCCCCCTGAAAGTGGCTGTTGGGCCTTCAGATGCACGGGCGACACGTTCCGCTGCCTCACTGCTCCCATAAAAGTGGACGTCGGGCCTTCAGATGCACAGGCGAGTCGCAAGTGGCCATCGCAAGTGGCAGTCGGGCCTCAAAATGCATGGGTGACACTTTCCGTCTCCTTACTGCCCCCCGCAAGTGGATGCTGGGCCTTCAGATGCATGGGTGAGTCGCAACTGATGGTCGCAAGTGGCCGTCGGGACTTCAGATGCACAGGCGACACGTACCACTGCCTGACTGCCCCTGAAAGTGGCCGTCGGGTCTTCGGATGCACAGGCGACTCTTTCCACCGCCTGACCGTTGGGCCTTCATTTGCATGTTCAACATTTTCCACCGCCTGACCGACCCCCCCAAAAAAGTGGCGGTACGGTATTCAGGCGCACGGTGGACACTTTCTGCTGCCTCACCAACCGTCCCCACGAAAGTGGCCGTCAGACCTTCAGATGCACAGACGGCACTTTCTGCCACCTGACACTGCCCCGCAAGAGGACGTCGGGCCTTCATACCATGGGTGACTCTTTCCGTCACCTGACTGCCCCCAGCAAGTGGTCGTTGCGCCTTCAGACGCATGGGCGACTTTCTGCCGCATGACTGCCTCCCCCAAAAGTGGCCATCGGGCCTTCAGATGCACGGGCGACACTTTCCACCGCCTTACCGACTGCCCGCAAGTGGTCGCCGGACAATCAGATGCACAGGCTACAGTTTCCGCCACCTGACCCCCCCTGCAAGTGGCCCTCGTGCCTTCAGGAACAAGGGTGACACTTTCTGCCACCTGACCATCCCCCCGAAAGTGGCCGTTGGGTCTTCAGACACACGGGCGACACTTTCCGCCACCTGACGGCCCCCCACGAAAGTGGCCTTCTGTCCGTCAGATGCACAGGCAACACATCCTGCCACCTGAACTCCCCACAAGTGGCCCTCGGGCCTTCGGAAACACAGGTGACATTTTCCGCCACCTGATGCCCCCCTGCAAGTGGCCGTCGGTCCTGTAGACACATGGGTGACACTTTCCACCACCTGATCGACTGACCTCCCAAACGTGATGGTCGGACCATCAGACGCACTAGAGACTCTTTCCCCCACCTGATAGCACCCCGCAAGTGGCCGATGGGCCTTCAGACGCGTAGGTGACTCTCCGCCGTTTGACCGCGTCCCCAAAAAGTGGCCATCAGGCATTCAGGAACAAGGGCGACACTTTCCGCCCCCTGACCGTCCCCCCGAAAGTGGCCGTCAGGCCTTCAGACACATGGGCAACATGTGACCTCCCAAACAGGACGTTGGGCCTTCAGACACACGGGTGACACGTACCGCTGCCTCACTGCCCGCGAAAGTGGCCATTGGACCTTTAGGTGCACAGGCGATTCATTCCACCGCCTGACACCCCCCCCCCAAAGTGGCCATCGGGCCTTCAGACACACGTTGGACACTCTCCACTGCCTGACTCACGGACTCCCCCGAAAGTGGCCGTCGGGCCTGCATACACACGCGCAACATTTTCCATTGCCAGACCACCACCACCCTGGAAGTGGACATCATGCCTTCAGGCACATGGGTGAGTGGCAAGTGGCAGCCGAAAGTGGCTTTCGGGCATTAAGAGACATGGGCGACACATAAGGCAGTGGGGCCTTAAGATCATAGAATCATAGAATTGTAGAGTTGGAAGAGACCACAAGGGCCATCCAGTCCAACTCCCTGCCACGCAGGAAATCTTGATCAAAGCATCCCCGACAGATGGCCATCCAGCCTCTGTTTAAAGACCTCCAAGGAAGGAGACCCCACCACGCTCCGAGGGAGTGTGTTCCACTGCCGAACAGCTCTTACTGTCAAAAAGTTCCTCCTAATGTTGAGGTGGAATCTCTGTTCCTGGAGCTTGCATCCATTGCTCCGTGTTCCAATCTCTGGAGCAGCAGAAAATAAGCTTGCTCCATCGTCAATGTGACACCCCTTCAAATACTTAAACAGGGCTATCATATCGCCTCTTAACCGTCTTTTTTCCAGGCTAAACATACCCAGCTCCCTAAGTCTCTCCTCATAAGGCATCGTTTCCTGACCTTTCACCATTTTAGTTGCCCTTCTCTGGACATGCTCCAATTTGTCAATATCCTTTTTGAATTGTGGTGCCCAGAACTGGACACAGTATTCTAGGTGAGGTCTGACCAAGGCAGAATAGAGCGGCACTATTACTTCCCTTGATCTAGATACTATACTTCTGTTGATACAGCCCAAAATCGCATTGGCCTTTTTAGCTGCCGCATCACACTGTTGACTCATGTTCAACTTGTGATCTACTAGGACTCTTAGATCCCTTTCGCACGTAGTCTTGTTCAGCCACGTCTCTCCCATCCTATATCTATGCATTTCATTTTTCTGCCCTAAGTGCAGAACTTTACATTTCTCCATATTGAATTTCATTTTGTTAGCTTTGGCCCAGCTCTCCAGTCTATCCAGGTCATTCTGAATTTTGATCCTGTCCTCTAGAGTATTAGCTACTCCTCCTAATTTGGTGTCATCTGCAAATTTGATAAGTATGCCCCTAATTCCCTCATCCAAGTCATTGATAAAGATGTTGAATAGCACTGGGCCCAGAACAGAACCCTGTGGCACCCCACTGGTCACATCTTTCCAAGATGAAGAGGATCCACTGCTGAGCACCCTTTGGGTTCGGCCGGTCAACCAATTACAAATCCATTGAACAGTTAACTTGTCTAGCCGACATTTTACAAGCTTGTTTGCAAGAATGTCATGGGGAACCTTGTCAAAGGCCTTACTGAAATCAAGGTATGCGATGGCCACAGCGTTCCCTTCATCTACCAAGCTGGTAACTTTATCAAAAAAAGAGATCAGATTAGTCTGGCATGACTTGTTTCTCTGAAACCCATGTTGACTTTTTGTGATTATGGCATTGCCTTCTAAATGTTCACAGACTCTCTGTTTAATGATCTGCTCTAGAATCTTCCCTGGTGTTGATGTCAGACTAACTGGACAATAATTGTTGGGATCCTATTTTTTCCCCTTTTTGTAGATGGGGACAACGTTTGCCCTCCTCCAGTCTGCTGGGACTTCTCCTGTTCTCCAGGAATTCTCAAAGATTATTGCCAATGGCTCTGACAATCACATTTGCCAGTTCTTTTAATACTCTTGGATGTAGTTCATCTTGTCCTGGAGATTTAAATTCATTTAGATTAAGAAGGTATTCCTGTACTACCTCTTTGCTTATTCTGTGCTGGATTTCCCCTATTGTGTCCTCTGTTCCATTCTCCTCAGGTTGGTCTCCCTTTTTCTTTTCTGAAAACACTGAGGCAAAGAAGGTGTTGAGTAATTCTGCCTTCTCTCTGTCCCCTGTTAGCGTTTTGCCATCTTCTCCACATAGTGGCCCTATCATTTCCTTCCTCCTTTTGTTGTGGACATACCAAAAAAAACCACCCTTTTTATTGTTCTTAACCTCCCTAGCAAGCCTGAGCTCATTCTGCACTTTAGCTTTTCGGACTTTACTCCTACACGTGTTCGCTATCTGTTTGAATTCTTCTTTGGTGATTTCCCCCTTTTTCCATTTCCTATACATGTTCCGTTTAAAACTTAGCTCGGTTGAAATTTCTTTAATCATCCATCCTGGTTTCTTGAGACACCTCCCGTTTTTCTTCCTCAATGGTACTGTTTGAAATTGTGCCTTCAGTATCTCCTTTTTGAGAAAGTCCCATCCGTCTTGAGGTCTCTTCTCTTTTAGTATTCCTGACCATGGGATCACCCCCAGTATTTCCCTGAGTTTATTGAAATCAGCTCTCCTAAAGTCAAGAATGCGTGTCTGACTGTGCCTGGCTTCTCCTTTCCATTGTATAACAAACTCCAGGAGAACATGATCACTCTCACCTAAGGATCCCACCTCTTGCACCCCATTAACTAGGTCATCCCTGTTGGTTAGGATCAGATCTAAAATAGCTGACCCCCTTGTTGCCTCTTCCACCTTTTGGACCATGAAATTGTCTTCCAGGTAAGTCAGGAATTTGCTAGATCTTGAAGTTTTGGTTGAGTTAGATTTCCAGCAAATATCAGGATAGTTGAAGTCACCCATCACTACTACATCTCTCCTTTCCACATGTGTGTTCAACTGTTCTAGAAAGGCATAATCCACTTCCTCCATCTGACTTGGGGGTCTGTAGTAGAGTCCCAGAATAACATCCCTGTTGTTTCCCTCCCCTTTAATTTTTATCCAGATGCTCTCCACCTGGCTTCCAGTATTGACGTCATGGATCTCTTCACTGGTGTAAATATCCCTGACATATAATGCTATTCCTCCTCCTTTTCTGTTTGGCCTGTTTATCTTATAAAGGTTATACCCCTCTATTCCTACATTCCAGTCATGAGACTCATCCCACCAGGTTTCAGTAATGCCTATTATATCATACTTGCTTTGTAGTGCTAGGAGTTCAAGTTCATCTTGCTTATTTCCCATGCTCTGTGCATTAGTGTAGAGACATCTAAGACCATGTGTTCCCTTTACTTGCTGCCTGTGCAAGGTTTTTTGCCTCCCACTGTTGGGTCCTTGCGCTGTTTGCCTTGTTCCCTCTATGACAGTTTGACTATTTTCTCTAGCCCTTTTGCCTTCCAGAATACTGTCTCCCTCCCTCCCCCATATGACTTAAGATGCTTGGTGACATTTTCCATTCCCTAACCACCCCCCGCAAGTGGACGTTGGGCCCTAAGACGCATGGGAAAGTCGCAAGTGGCCTTCACAAGTGGCGGACGGGCCTTAAGATGCATGGGTGACGTTTTCCATTGGCTAACCACCCCCCGCAAGTGGATGTCAGGCCTTCAGATGCACGGGCGACTCTTTCCACCGCCTGACCATCCCCCCAGGAATTGTCCGTCTGGCCTTCAGGCGCACAGGCGAAATATTCTGCCACCTGACTACCTGTACCCCCAAAAGTGGCTATTGGGCCTTCAGATGCACGGGCGACACTTTCCGCCGCCTGAACACCCTCCCTCCCGAAAGTGGCCGTCAGGCTTTCAGATGCACGGTGACACATTCTGCTGCCTCACCGCCCCCCTGAGTGTCTGTCGGGCCTTCAGTTGCACAGGCGATGCTTTCCGCCACCTGACTGCCCTCCTGCAAGTGGCCGTCATGCAATCAGATGCATGGGTGACACTTTCCGCTGCCTGACCGCCCTCCCTCGCAAGTGTCCGTCGGGTCTTCAGACGCACAGGCAACACTTTCCACTGCCTGACCACCCCCCTGCAAGTGAACATTGGGCCTTCAGACGCACGGGTGAGTCGCAAGTGGCAGTCGCAAGTGGCATACGGGCAATCAGATGCATGGGCGACACTTTCCGCTGCCTGACCGCCCCCCCCCCGCGCAAGTGTCTGTCAGGCCTTCAGACGCACGGGCAACATTTTCCGCCACCTCACCGCCTCCCAAAAGTGTTCGTCAGGCCTTCAGATGCACAGGCGAGTCGCAAGTGCCCACCGCAAGCGCCCGCTGACTGCACGCCCCTCTGAAAGTGGCCATCGGGCCTTGAGACACAAGGGTGAGTCAGAAGTTGCAGCCGGGCGTTCAGACGCATGGACGACTCTTTCTGCCCCGTCACCGCCCTTTGAAAGTGGCCGTCTGGCCTTCAGACGCACAGGTGACAATTCCGCTGCCTGATCACCCCCCAAAAGTGGCCGTCGGGCATTCAGACATATGGGTGACACTATCCACTGGCTGATTGCACGCCCCTCCAAAAGTGGCTGTCGGGCCTTGAGACGCAAAGGCGAGTCGCAAGTGGCGGTCGCAAGTTGTCGTTGGGCCTTCAGACACACGGGCGACATGTACCGCTGCCTCACCCCCCCAAAAGTGACCGCTTGACCACCTGAGGCCCCCGAATGTGGCGACGGCATCCCCAAGAAGCGCAGGCGACACTTTCCACCGCATGACCGACCGAGCCCCCCGAAGGTGGCGACGGGTCACGTGAGAGGCAAAGGCAACACTTTCCGCTGCCTTACCACCTGAGACCCCCAAAGGTGGCGACGGGCCCCCCGAGAGGTAAGGGCAAGGATTTCCACTGCCTGACCTCCCGAGCTCACAACAGTGGGCACGGGGCCCCCGAGAGGTGCGGGCGACACTTTCTGCCGCTTGACTGCCCGAGGCCCCCGAAGGTGGTGACGCCACCCCCAAGAGGCACAGGTGCCACTTTCCACCACATGACCGCCCGAGCCCCCCGAAGGTGGCGACAGGGCCCCCGAGAGGCCCAGGCGAGAATTTCCACCGCCTGACATCCCGAGCCCGCCGAAGCTGACAAAGTGACCCCCAAGAGGCCAGGGCGACACTTTCTGCCGCCTGACCGCACGAGCCTGCCGACAGTGGTGACGGGGCCACAGAGGCGTGCGTGAAACTTTCTGTCTTCTGACCGCCTGAGCCCCCCGGAGGTCACGAGGGAGCACGCGAGAGGTGCGGGTGACAATTTCCGCCGCCTTTCTGCCAGAGACCCCCGAAGGTGGCTACAGGGCCCCCGAGAGGCATGGGCGATACTTTCCGACGCCTGACCCCCCGAGTCCAGTGAAGTTGGCGGCGGGGCCCCTGAGAGGCGCAGGCGACACTTTTTGCCGCCTCACCGCCCAAGCCCTCCGAAGGTGGGGACGTCGTTCCCGAGAGGCGCAGGCGACACTTTCCGCCGACTGACCGCCTGAGCCCACCGAAGGTGGTGACAGCACCCCCGAAAGTCACGGGCGACACTTTCCACCACCTGACCGTCCGAGCTCGCCGAAGATGGCGACGGGGTCACCGAGAGGCACGGGCAACACATTCCGTCGCCTGGCCGCCTGACCCCCCCTGAAGGTGGCGACGGCACACGTGAGAGTCGCGGGAAACATTTTCCAACCCATTAGTGCCCGAGACCCCCAAAGGTTGCGAGGGGTCCCCTGAGCGGCATGAACGACACTTTCCGCCGCCTGATATCCCGAGCCCCAAGAAAGTGGCGACGGCAACTCCTTGAGGCACGGGTGATACTTTCTGCCGCCTAACATCCCAAGCCCCTGAAAGTTGCGATGGGACGTCTGACCAGCACGGGCAACATTTTCCACCACCTGACCACCAGAGCTCCCCGAAGCTGGCGACGCCGCCCCCGAGGCATGGGTGATACTTTCCGTCGCCTGACTGCCTGAGCCCGCTGAATGTGGCGATGGGGCCAACGAGATGCAGGGGTGACACCTTCCACCGCCTGACCACCCGAGCCCCCAAAAGGTGGCAAAGGTGACCCCAAGAGGCACAAGCGACACTTTCTGCTGCTTGACCCCCGAGCCCCCTGAAGTTGGCGACAGCACCCTTGAAAGGCACGGGCGACACTTTCCTCCGCCTGACCGCCTGAGCCCACCGAAGGTGGCAATGGGGACACCTAGGCGCGGGTGACACTTTCTGCCGCCTGATCACCCGAGTCCCTGAATGTGGCGACGGGGCCCCTGAGAGGCACGGGCGACACTTTCCACCACCTGACTGCCCGAGCCAAACAAAAGTGGTGGTGGGACCCCCGAGAGGCTCGGTCGACACTTTCCACCGCCTGACCGCACGACCCCCCAAGGCGCGGGTGACACTTTCCGCTGCCTGACTGCCCGAGCCCTCCAAAGGTGACAACGGGGTCCCTGAGGCCCGGGCGACACTTTCCGCTGCCTGACTGCCTGAGCCCCCGAAGGTGGCAACGGGTGCCCTGAGAGCCCCCGGCGAAACTTTCCGCCCCCTGACCACCAGAGCCCCTAAGACGCAGGTGATACTTTCCGCTGCCTGACCGCCCGAGCCCCCCGAAGGTGGCGACGTGGTCCCCGAGAGGCGCAGGCGATACTTTCCACAGCCTGCGTGCCCGATCCCACCAAAGGTGACGACAGGGTCCCCGAGAGGCCCGGGCAACACTTTCCGCCGCCTAACCACCCTAGCGCGCCGAAGGTGGCGATGGGCCCCCCGACAGGCGAGGGTGACACTTTACGCTGCCTAACCCCCCGGGCCACCTGAAGGTGGCGACGGCGCCCCCGAGAGACGCGGGCAACACTTTCTGCCGCCTGAACATCCGAGCCCTCGAAGGTGGCAAAGGGGCTCCAAAGTGGCGCGGGTGGCACTTTCTGCCACCTGACCGCGCGAGTCCCCTGAAGATGGTGACAGGGCATCCCGAGAGTCACGGGTGACACTTTTCGCCGCCTGACCGCCCAACCCCACTGAAGTTGGCGACGGGGCCCTCGAGACAAAAGAGTGAAAGTTTATGCCGCCTGACCGCCCGAGCATGCCAAAACTGATGCTGGGGCTCCCGAGAGGTGCACGTGACACTTTCCGCCACCTTACCGCCCGGGCCCTCCGAAGGTGGTGACAGCGCCCCTGAGAGCCATGGGCGACACTTTCCGCAGCCTGACTACCTGAGACCACCGAAGGTGGCGACGGGGCCCCCTGTCAGGATCATCCATGAATTCTGAGACATAGAGTAGAGTTCATGGAGGATCCTGACAGTTTGTTGGTTTGAGACTGGTTCTGCCTTGGGCCTCTGGAATGTCTGGGAGATGTTGGTTACCATGGGAACGCTGCTCATCCCGGGAGCTCAAGGCCGGACAGATGGTTTGGCGCTTCTCACTCCCCCATAGTGTACTTTGATATGCTGCCCTCCCTTTTCTGCTTTCTCACGCTGAGTGTCTCTTGTCTGTTCCACTCTAAGCCTGATCTTTAGTTGCAGCTTTGCCAATGTCCCTTACACATGCTTCTATTCCAATAAAGAACTTTATTGAAGATATGTGAGTTTGTGTTCTGTGTACATCACAGAAAGCTGCAACTCCAAAACTTTTATTTTTCCGTCCTGAAACTGTGGAGCCTTTACCCGCAATGTCTGAGGACGCAGAGACTGGCACGCAGATGGACCAAGATCTGATTGTGGCCAGCACCAAAGAAGCCGATGCCTCGAAGCAGGAGACCGGGGCAGAGGGGGGTGCTGCAGCCATCGCAGCTGGAGGCATGAGCCGAGACCGCCGGAGGGCTGGAAGATTTCCACTCTCCACTGAGCCCTGGGAGCTGGGGGTCGAGCTGGCTCCAGGGAGGGGCAGCCTGCCAAGCTTCGGCACTCCGGTGCGAGAGGTTTTGGGCCCCGCCTGGCCATGGGCAGGGGCCGGTCACCGAGAAGAACGCAGGTCCCGGTGGGACAGGCCCCAGGGTGAGGGGCCTCGAGAGCCAGAAGCGAAGTTTTCCCTGGCAGAAGTTGGAGCCGAGGTTCTTCAACTGAAACAGCAAATGGGTGGGATACGGGAGGTACTCCTAGAACTCCTGCACAGAACCCCTCCGGCTCCACCAGCCCCCGGAGGGGCCCAGCCTCCCCCAGTGCAACCAGCAGCTGCCCAGGCACCCGGGGATGGGGTCCCCGCTCAGCCTCCTGATGTCCCTGGCCTGCCGGCTCCTGGACCAGCTCCCCCTGTGGGGGCTGGACCAGTTGAGCCGCAGGAGCAACCCCGGGGCTGGAAACACCGACATCTGAAGGCGAAGTTTGATGGGGATCCAGCAAAACTACCCTATTTCATGACTCAAGTGGTGAGTTACATGACTCAGTGGGAAGGGGAGTTCCAGTCCGAGGCTGAGAAGGTGCAGTATGTGTCCAACCAATTGGAGGGTGAGGCAGCCCAGTGGTTGGTGGGACTTTATGATATGGGAGCCCCTGAACTGGGTAATTACCAAGAGTTCCTGATGGCTCTCAGGGCCCAGTTCGAAGATCCTTTAAGAGGGAAGCGAGCTCGGGGGAAGCTTAGGAGCCTGAAGCAAGGTACGGTGACAGTGGCAGAGTACACGGCTGAGGTCCACCGCCTAGCCAGCCAAATGCCTGAGTGGTCAGAAGAGGTCAAGGTGCAGTTTTTCCAGGAGGGACTGAATCCTGACATTCTAGAGTGGGCCCTGTTCCAGGAAAACCCCGAAACCCTCCTGGGGTGGGTGCGTCTAGCTGGTGAAGTGGAGTCTGTGAAAGGCAGCATCAAGATGTTGCGCCGCCAGGCAGGGACGGAGGGGAAGTCCTCAGGGTCCCCGGGGAAGAAGACCAAGGCGGGCTGCTCGGGGGGAGCCACCACCGGAGAGTCCGAACGAGAGCGAAGGATGAGAAAGGGTCTGTGCCTGCATTGTGGGAAGAGCGGACATCGCATAGCGGAGTGCCCAGAGAGGAGTCCTCGGGAGCAACCCGCCGCCGCCAAGCCAGCGCGGAGCGAGGGGAGAACCAGTCCGCCAAAACTCCCTCCAAGCCCAAGCCCAAAGCGACGGCCAGGGCCCTGGCGTCAGGCCATGCGGCAGGGGAGTCTTCAGATGATCCCGAGGATAGTGGGTCCTACTCCTCCGACGCTGAGCCGGCGGGAAACGGGCCCAGCCCGCCCTATTGAGCGCCCGAGGGCGGGCTAATCCTGAAGGGTGCCCGGATGCGGTGGTGAGTGGAGTGAAGGGCCTGTTCTTTATCAAAGCTTCAGTGGGGGTTGGAGGGGAGGGCCCCACCCTTAAAGTAATGTTAATAATTGACTCTGGTTGTACCCAAGTGCTCATCCACCCCTCCTTAGTCAGTGAACTGAACGTTAATACTGTTAAGCTGGACAAGCCCGTGTGGCTGTCTCAGATGGATGGGGGGATGATGAAGGGCGGCCCCGCCAGGCGCATAACTGGCCCCATGAACATGAGGATGGGAACCCACCAGGAGGAACTGCAGTTTGTGATTGCTCCAGGTTTAGTCCCCGCGGCAGTCGTGGGTCTGAACTGGCTAAAGTACCACAACCCCACCATAGACTGGATAAAAGAGACACTGACTTTTACAGACCCACTGTGTACCAGGGAGCACGGGGTGGGGGGAGGATCCCCAGGGGACAGGGTCCCCCTGGAGGGTGAGTCACAGAACTACATGACTGCCTTAGTAAAAGGGGAGCTGAAAGGACTGCCAGTGGAGTACAAGGCATGGCAATATGTGTTTGAGGAGAGGGAGTGTGACATTTTGCCACCCCACCGGGCTTTTGACTGTGCCATCGAAATACTCTCGGAGTCCAGCCTACCTAAGCCTCACATTTATTCTATGACCCCAGCTGAAATGGAGGCGCTCCGAGAGTTCATAGACAAAAACTTAGCCCGAGGGTTCATTAGGCCCTCAACCTTGCCTGTGGGGGCTCCGGTGATGTTTAGGCGCAAGGCAGATGGGGGGCTTCGTTTGATTCAGGATTACAGAGGGCTAAACACGATTAGTGTCTCCAACCAGTACCCCCTGCCCCTGATGAAGGACATATTAGCCCATCTCTCGAAAGGGAAGATTTTCACGAAGCTGGATCTGCGGGAGGCCTACTACAGAGTACGGATTCGGGAAGGGGACAAATGGAAGACTGCATTTAATTGCCCCTTGGGGGCTTTTGAGTTCCTCGTCATGCCTTTCAGCCTAAAAGGGGCCCCTGGCATTTTTCAGAACTTAATTAATGATGTGTTACATGATCTTCTGTACAAAGGGGTGTTGGTATACCTTGATGATGTGTTGATTTATTCTGAGGACTACACGTCCCATGTGAAACTGGTGAAAAAGGTGCTTGCCAGGTTGGGGGAAAATCATCTGTATGCAAAAATGTCCAAGTGTGAGTTTCATCAAAGCCGTTTGGATTACTTAGGGTACTGCATCTCAAACAAAGGGATTGAAATGGACCCAGAGAAGGTAAAGGGGGTCTTGGCATGGGAAGCCCCTAGAACCAGGAAACAGTTACAGAGCATCCTGGGATTTGCTAATTTTTATCAGTCCTTCATCCCTGACTTTGCGTCGGTAGCCCTTCCCCTGACAGATTTGCTGAAAACCAAAGATGGGAAAGGCAAAAGTTCCAAGCACAGTAAAGGGGACAAACCTCCCCAAAAGATTGTGTGGTCACCACAGTGCCAACAAGCATTTGACAAATTGAAATCCCTTTTCACTTCTGAGCCAATTCTCAAGCACCCCGACCCCTCCCAGCCTTTTGTGGTCCAAGTGGATGCCTCAGATGTTGCGATGGGTGGTGTTCTGTTGCAAAAGGGGGAGGAAGGGGATTTGAGACCATGTGCCTACTTGTCCATAAAGTTCAATGAAACTGAACGAAATTGGCCGGTGTGGGAGAAGGAGGCAGGTGCAATCAAGTTGGCCCTAGAGACTTGGCGCCACCTACTGGAGGGCTCACCCAAACCGTTTGAAGTTTGGACTGATCACAAGATTTTGGAAGTATTGGCTACCCCTAGACGTTTGAGCCCCAAGCAGGTCAGGTGGACCAGTTTCTTTTACCGATTTAATTTCACTCTGAAATTTATCCTGGGGAAAAGGAATTTTCTGGCTGATGTTTTGTCCAGGCTACCGCAGCATGAGAGTAAGCGTAAGGAGGTCATTGACACCGTTTTTTCTCCTTCCCACTTGGGGACTAGCAGTCCTCACACGGAGCAAAGCCAAACAACAGAAATCCACTGCTAGCCCTGCTGCGGAGCCTGGATCAAATGGAAGTGACTGTGGCTCGCCCTTGGCGCCTGGACCTGAGCCCCAGCCCTTAAACCCCGACCCACCTTCCCCAGACCCGGGGCTCCGGGCAGTGACTCCTACGGCGGATGGTTCTGCCACACCTACAGGTTCTCAAGGGGAGAAAGGGGGTGGCATTCCCAATTGGCCTCGGAACTGCCCACGGATCAGTGGTTCCTAGCTCACCCCAATGAGGTGACAGTAAGAGAGGGTTTGGCCTGGAAAGGGGATCGCCTGTATGTTCCTGAGGTCTTGAGAGCGAGCATTCTCAAGCAGTGCCATGATGTGCGGGGCATTTTGGGTATCTCAAAACTCTGTGGGGCATTTTGGGTATCTCAAAACTCTGCATTTGGCCCGGAGACAGTTTTGGTGGCCCCGAATGAGGAAGGAGGTGGAGGAATATGTGAAGGGGTGTACCACTTGTGCAGTGGCAAAAGGGGGGTCAGGGAAGCCCAAAGGTTTGCTCCAACATCTACCTACCCCAACCAAGCCCTGGGAGGTCATTAGCATGGATTTTATTGTTGAATTACCAGAGAGTAGGAAAAAGACAGTTATTTGGGTGGTTACTGATTTGTTCTCAAAACAAGCGCATTTTGTGGCCTGTAAGAAACTCCCCACGGCCTCCCAATTAGCCAAGTTGTTCATTCAGCATATTTACCGGATTCATGGCATTCTGGCCAAGATTGTGTCTGATCGGGGGGCCCAATTTACCTCGCAGTTTTGGAAGGCTTTCACAAACCTTCTAGGGGTGGAGCTCGGTCTTAGTAGCTCCCATCATCCCCAGTCGGACGGGCAAACGGAACGAACGAATCAGACTCTTGAACAATACCTAAGATGTTATGTGAATTTCCAACAGTCTGATTGGGTTGATCTTCTGCCTTTTGCGGAAGTGGCCTACAATAATGCCACCCACCAGAGCACTGGACTCTCGCCGTTTAAAGTTGTGTCTGGACATGATTTTGGTCCCCTGCCTTTGTTGGAGGGGTCCCCCAACTCCGACCCTGTTGCGGTCTCCCAGTGGAGTCAAAAGATCAGAGATGCGTGGCCTCATGTAATCTCGGCCTTAGACTTTGCCAAAGCACGCTACAAACATTATGCTGATCATAAGCGGGACCCTTCTCCTAGATATGAGGTGGGGGATCTGGTTTATTTGTCCACCAAGTTCCTTAAGTGCCCCCAACCCTCCAAAAAGTTGGGAGCCAAATACATTGGGCCTTTTCGTGTTGTTAGGATGGTAAATCCTGTGGCTTTTGAACTGTCTACCTAAGTTGTATCATCATGTGCATCCTGTGTTTCATTCCAGTCTGCTCAAGCCCGCGAGCCCTCCGGACAAACACCATCCGGCACCAGAACCTGCTCCTCAGCCGATCCTGGTGGATCAGGACCAGCATTTTGAAATCTCTGAGATCCTGGACTCTAGGCTTCATCGGGGAGGGTTACAGTACTTCGTGAAGTGGAAACACCTGCCTTTGGGCCATGCGGAGTGGGTAGCTTCTGAACATGTTAATGCCAAACGCTTATTGCAAAAGTTTCATGCCCGCTTTCCCGATAAGCCTGGTTGAAAGGGGGGGTTTGATCTTCAGGGGGGCAGTATGTCAGGATCATCCATGAATTCTGAGACATAGAGTAGAGTTCATGGAGGATCCTGACAGTTTGTTGGTTTGAGACTGGTTCTGCCTTGGGCCTCTGGAATGTCTGGGAGATGTTGGTTACCATGGGAACGCTGCTCATCCCGGGAGCTCAAGGCCAGACAGATGGTTTGGCGCTTCTTGCTCCCCCATAGTGTACTTTGATATGCTGCCCTCCCTTTTCTGCTTTCTCACGCTGGGTGTCTCTTATCTGTTTCCACTCTAAGCCTGATCTTTAGTTGCAGCTTTGCCAATGTCCCTTACACATGCTTCTATTCCAATAAAGAACTTTATTGAAGATATGTGAGTTTGTGTTCTGTGTACATCACACCCCTGAGAGGTGAGGGTGACAGTTTCCGCGCCTGAACACCCGAGCACCCCGAAGGTGGCGATGGTCTCCCCGAGAGGCACAGGTGACATTTTCCGCCATCTGACAGCCCAAGCGCCCCGTAGGTGGCGACGGAGCCCCCGAGGCGGCGGCAACACTTTCCACCACCTTACTACCTGAGCCCCCCAAAAGTGGCGATGGGGCCCTCGAGACAAAAGGGTGAAACTTTCCGCCACCTGACCACCTGAGCCCGCTGAAAGTAGCGACGGGGCCACTGATAGACACGGAGACACTTTCCTCCGCCTGACCGCCCGAGACCCCCGAAGGTGGCTATGGAGCCCCAGAGAGGCGCGGGGGAACCTTTCTGCCGCCTGACTACCCGAGCCCGCCGAAGGTGGTGACGGGGCCACCGATAGGCGTGGGAGACACTTTCCACCGCCTGATTGCCCGAGCCCCCAAGGTGGTGACTGGGCCCCAAAGAGGACGTGGGTGATACTTTCAGTCATCTGAGTGCCCGAGCCCCCTGAAGGTTGTAACAAGGCCACTGAGGGGCGTGGGCAAGACTTTCCGCCGCCTGACTGCCCAAGCCCACCGAAGGTCGCAACGTGGTTCCCCACAGGCTCGGGCGACACTTTCCACCACCAGAACGCCTGGGTCCCCTGAAGGTGGCGATGGGGCCCCCAAGAGGCGCGGGTGACATTTTCTGCCCCCTGAGTGCCCGAGATCCCCACAGGTGGTGACGGTGCCCAGGAGAGTTGCGGGTGACACTTTCCGCCGCTTCACCCCCGAGCCCGCTGAAGGTGGCGACGGGGCCCACGACAGGTGCAGGCAATACTTTCCGCCGCCTGACCGCCCGAGCCCCCCAAAGGTGGTGACGCAGCCCCTGAGAGGTGTGGGCAACACTTTCCACCGCCTGACCACCCGAGCCTGCCGAAGGTGGCAACGGGGCCACTGAGAGGCGCGATCAAGACTTTCCACTGGCTGACCGCCCCAGCCCCCTAATGTGGCGATGGGGCACCTGAGAGCCACAGGCGACACTTTCCACCACCTGACTGCCAGAGCCCACCGAAGGTGGCGACGGGGACACCGAGGCGTGGGCGAAACTTTCTGCCGCCTGACCGCCAGAGCCCCCGAAGGTGGCGAAGGTGCTGTCTGACCGCCCGAGGCCTCCAAGGTGGCGACGGGGCCACTGAGAGTCGCGGGCGACACTTTCCGCATCCTGACCGCCCAAGGTCCCCAAGGTGGCGACGGGACCTCCAAAAGGCATGGGGAACAGTTTTCGCCACCTGACATTCCGAGTCAGCCGAAGGTGGCGACAGCGCCCCCGAGAGCCACAGGTAACACTGTCTGCCGCCTGACCGCCTGATTCCGCTGAAAGTGCCGACAAGGCCCCTGGAGGCATCGGCGACACTTTCTGCAGTCTTACCGCCCGAGCCTCCCGAACGTACCGACGGGACCCTGGACATGCCGGTGACACTTTCTGCTGCCTGACCGCCCAAAACCCCCGAAAGTGTCGACGGACCCCCGGACGCCCTGGCGACACTTTCCACTACCTGACCACCAGAGCCGATGTTTCCCCCAGACGTGCCGGTGACACTTTCAGCCTCGTGATTACCCGAGCCCCCCGAAAGGGCGGTCAAGCCGCCGCATGTACCGGCGACACTATACGCCGCCTGACCGCCCAAGACGTCCGAAAGTGCCGACGGTTCCCCCGGAGGTGTTCGCGACACTTTCTCCCGCCTAAACGACCGATCCCCCAAAAGTGCCACAGGGGCCGCTGGATGCGCCGGCGACACTTTCGGCCGCCTGACTGCCCAACCTCCCCAAAATTGCTGATGGGGCCCTCAGACGTACTGGACACAATTTCCTCCACCTGACTGTCCGTGCCCCCCGAACGTGCCAACGGGCCCCCCGGTCACGGCGGCGACACTTTTCGCAGCTTGACTGCCTGAAACCCCCAAAAGTGCTGACGGGGCCCCCAGACGCCCACGCGAAACTTTCCGCGGCCTAACCACCCGAGCCCCCGGTAAGGGCCGATGCTTCCCCCAGAGGCGCCGGTGACACTTTATGCCGCCTGACCAGCCTAGCCCCCCGAATGTGCCGACGGTTCCCCCGGATGCGCTGGCGCAACTTTCAGCCTCTTGACCGAGAGAGCCCCCAAATGTGCTGCCAGTGCCGCCAGACGTGCCGGTTCTACTATGTCTGCCTGACTGCCCGAGCCCCCCGAAAGTGCCGATGGAGCCCCCAGACACGCCAGTGACACTTTACGATGCCTGACCCCCAGAGCCACCGAAAGTGTCAACGGGGCCCAAGGACACGCCGGTGACACTGTACACCACCTGACAGCCCGAGAGCCCCGAAAGTGCCGACGGTTCCCCCGGAGGCGTTGGTGACACTTTCTCCCGCCTGAACACTCAATCACCCAAAAGTGCCGCAGGGGCCGCCAGACGCGCCGGCGTCACTTTCGGCTGCCTGACCCCCTGAACCCCCCAAAGTGCCAACGTTTCCCCTGGATGCTTCGGCGACACTATCCGTCACCTGATCGCCCAAGCCCCTGGAAAGTGCCGACAGGCCCCCCAGACGTCTTGGTGACTCTTTGCCGCCTGACTGCTGAACCCCCCGAAAGTGCTGACGGGGGCCACCGGATGCGCTGGCGACACTTTCCTCCGCCTAAAACCCGCAGCCCCCTGAATGTGCCCTCAAAAGTGCCGAAGGCCCCCCTGGACACTCAGGCACCACTTTCTGCCGCCTGACTCCCCGAGCCCCCCGAAAGTGCTGACGGGCCCTCCGGATGCGTCGGCGCCACTTTCCACTGCCTGACCCCCCTGACCCCTCGAAAGTGCCAACGGCTCCCCTGGAAGCACCGGTGCTACTTTCCGCCTCCTGACCCCCCCGATCCCTCCGAAAGTGCCGACGGCCCCCCGGACGCGTCAGCAGCAGTTTCCGCCTCCCGTCCCCCAATTCCCCCGAAAGAACCGACGGGGCTCCAGACGTGTCGGCGCCACTTTCTGCCGCCTGATCCCCTGAGCCCCCTGAAAGTGCCAACGGTCCCCCCCGTGCGCGTCGGCGGCACTTTCCACCACCAGACCCCTGAGGCCCTGAAAGTGCCGACGGGTCCCCCGGACTCGACGGTGCTGCATTCCGCCGCCTGACCCTCTGATCCTCCCGAAAGTGCCAACTGGGCCCCCAGACACGCCAGCGCCACTTTCCGCAACCTGAAACTCTGACCCCTCGAAAGTGCGCCCCCAGACACGCCGACACCACTTTCTGCTGCCTGACCCCCCGAGTCCCCCGAAAGTGCCGATGGGGGCCTGAACGCGTCGGCGTCACTTTCCACCTCCTAACACCCTCGACCCCCCCGAAAGTGGCAACGCCCCCCCTGGACGCATCGGCGGCACTTTCTGCCGCCAGATCTACGAGGCCCCGAAAGTGCCGCAGACCCCCCAGACTCGTTGGCGCCACTTTCTGCCACCAGAACCCCTGATCCTGCCGAAAGTGCCGACTGGGCCCCCAGACGCACCTGCGCAACTTTCTGCCACCTGAACCTCCGACCCCTCGAAAGTGCCAACGGCACCACTTTCTGCCGCCTGACCCACTGAGCCCCCCGAAAGTGCTGATGGGCCCCCCGGATGTGTTGGCGCCACTTTCCACTGACTAACCCCCCCGAACCCTCGAAAGTGCCAACGGCCCCCCCGGATGCGCCAGTTTCTGCCTCTTGACCCCCCCGATCCCCCTGAAAGTGCCGACGGCCCCCTGGACGTGTCGGCAGCAGTTTCTGCCACCTGACACCCCAATTCCGATTAACGTACCAACGGGGCCTCCGGACGCGTCGGTGCGACATTCCATCGCCTGACCCCCTGAGCCCTCTGAAAGTGCCAACAGGACCCCCGGACTCAGCGCCACTTTCCGCCGCCTGAACCCCCTATCCCCCCAAAAGTGCCGAATGGGCCCCCGGACGTGCCAGCGGACGAGCTGGTAACATTTTCGCCGCCTGACCCCCCGATTCCCTTGAAAGTGCCGACGGCCCCCTAGATGCGCCTGCGCTGCTTTCCGCCTCTTGACCCCCCCGATCCCCCGAAAGTGCCGACGGCCCCCCAGATGCGTCGGCAGCAGTATCCGCCGCCTGACCCCCCCGATTCCCATGAAAGTACCAACGGGGCCTCCGGATGCGTCAGTGCCACATTCCGCCGCCTGACCCCCTGAGACACCCGAAAGTTCCGACGTCCCCCCGGAGGCGTCAGCGGACGCGCTGGTAACATTTTCGCTGCCTGACCCCCAATTCCTCTGAAAGTGCCGACGGCTCCCCCGGATGTGCCCATGCCGCTTTCCGCCGCCTAACCTCCCCAGAGCCCCCCAAAGTATCAACGGGGCCCCGGACGCGCTGGCGTCACTTTCCATTGCCTGAAGCTCCGACACACCGAAAGTGCTGACGGCCCCCCGGACGCACCGGCACCAATTTCCGCCACCTGACCTCCTGAGCCCCCCGAAATTGCCAACTGTCCCCCCCGTGCGTGTCGGCGGTACTTTCCGCCGCATGACAGCCCAATCCCTCCGAAAGTCCTGACTGGGCCCCAGGACACTCCTGTGCCACCCTCTGCCGCCAGACCCCCCGAGCCCCCCGAAAGTGCCGATGGGCCGCCTGGGCTCTTTGGTGCCACTTTCTGTCTCTGACCCCCCCATCTCTCTGAAAGTGCCAACGGTCCCACCGTGCGCGTCGGTGGCACTTTCTCCCACATGACCACCGGATCCGTCCAAAAGTGCCGACTGGGCCCCCGGACGCTCCTGCGCCACTTTGTGTCGCCTGACCCCCCCGGTCTGCCCGAAAGTGCCGACGGGGCCCCCGGACGCGCAGGCGCAGCTTTCCACTGCCAGACACCTGATCCCCCGTGAAAGTGACGACGCCCCCGGAAGAAGCGGCGCGGTTTTCCGCCTCCTCCTCCTGAGCCCCCCGAAAGTGGCGATGGCCCCCCTGGATACATTGGCGCCACTTTCTGCTGCCAGACCCCCTGATCCCCCCGAAAGTGCTGACTGAGCCCCCGAACATGCCTATGCCACTTTCTGCCACCTGAACCTCCGACCCCTCGAAAGTGCAGATGGGGCCCCCGGACGCGTCGGTGCCACTTTCCACTGCCTAACCCCCCCGACCCCTTGAAAGTGCCGACGGCCCCCCGGATGCACCGGCACCAGTTTCCGCCTATTGACCTCCCCTGATCCCTCCGAAAGTGCTGACAGCCCCCCGGACGCGTCGGCAGCAGTTTCCGCCGCCTGAACCCCGATTCCCATGAAAGTGCCAACGGGGCCTCCAGACGTGTCGGCGCCACATTCCGCCGCCTGACCCCCTGAGCCCCCCGAAAATGCTGACTGCCCCCTGGACTCAGCGCCACTTTCCGCCGCCTGACCCCCGATCCCCGCAATAGTGGCGACTGGACCCCCAGATGTGCCAGCACCACTTTCCGCCACCTCACCCCCCGAAAGTGCCGACGCCCCCCCGGATGCGTTGGTGACACTTCCCTCTGCCTCACCCCCCAATCCCCCCCAAATTCAGATGGCCCCCTGGAGGCGTCGGTGGATGCGCCGGTAACATTTTCGATGCCTGAACCCCCGATCCCCCCGAAAGTGCCGAGGGCCCCCCCAGGTGCGCCGGCGCCGCTTTCCATCGCCTGACCTCCCCAGAGAACCCAAAAGTACCGATGGCCCCCCGGATGCACCTGCGGCACTTTCCACCGCCTGAACCAATGACCCCCGAAGGTGCCGACGGCCCCCCCAGATGCGCCAGCACCACTTTCCACCACCTGACCCCGGAGGCCCCGAAAGTGCCGACGGGGCCCCCGGTACACGTCGGTGCACATTCCACAGCCTGAACCCCTGACCCCCCGAAAGTGCCGAAGACCCCACTGTAAATGCCAGGACCACTTTCCTCCCCGATCCGCCCAGAAGTGCAGACTGGCCCCCGGACGCTCCAGCGCCACATTCCGCCACCTCACCCCACGAGCCCCCCAAAAGTGCCAATGGCCCCCCTGGACACGTTGGTGACACTTCCCTCCGCCTGACCCCCCGACCCCCCCAAAAGTGCAGACGCCCCCCCAGGGACGTCGGCAGATGCGCCGGTGATATTTTCGCTGCCTGACCCCCGATCACCCTGAAAGTGCTGACGGCCCCCCCGGTTGTGCCGGCACCACTTTCTCCCACCTGACCTCCCCAGGGCCCACAAAAGTACCGACGGGCCTCCTGGATGCACCGGTGCAACTTTCCACCGCCTGAACCTCCAACACCCCAAAAGTGCCGAAGGCCCCCCTGGATGCACCTGCACCACTTTCCACCACCTGACCCCCGAGCCCCCCAAGAATGTCGACGGGCCCCCCGGACATGTCAGCACCACTTTCCACCGCCTGTCCCCTTGAGCCCCGCGAGAGTGCCGACGGCGCACCTGTACTCGCCGGTGACACTTCTGGCCGCCTGGCCCCCCCTGACCCCCCCGAAAGTGCCGACGGCCTCCCCGGACTCTTTGGCGCCACTTTCTGTTGCCTGACCACCCAATCTCCCCGAAAGTGGCAACGGTCCCCCCGTATGCTTCGACGGCAGTTTCTGCCACATTACCCCCCGATCCCTCCGAAAGTGCCGACTTGACCCCCGGACGCTCCTGCACCACGTTCTGCCACCTGACCCCCCGGTCCTTCCGAAAGTGCCAACGGGGCCCCTGGACGGGCCGGCGTCGCTTTCCGCTGTCAAACCCCTGATTCCCCCAAAAGTGGTGACGCCCCCCCGGACGTGGCGGCACGGCTTTCTGCCGCCTGACCCCTGAGCCCTCCAAAAGTGCTAATGGTCACCCGGACATGTCGGCGGCACTTATCGCCGCCTGACCCCCCTATCCCCCGAAAGTGCCGAAGGCACCACCGGACGCGCCAGTGCCACTTTCTGCCACCTGACCCCACTGATCCGTCCGAAAGTGCCGACTGGGGCTCCAGACGCGCCGGCGACACTTTCCACCGCCTGATCCCCTGATCCCCCTGAAAATGCTGACTGCACCCCGGGATGCGCCGGCGCCACTTTCTGCAGCCTGATCCCCGAGCCCCCCGAAAGTTCTGATTGGTGCCAGGATGCGCCGGCGCAACTTTTGCCGCCTGAACCCCCAAGCCTCCCCAAGTGCCGACGGGCCCCCCAGATGTGCCAGTGCTACTTTCTGCTGCCCAATCACCCCGAACTTTCCGACGTGGCCACTGGACGCGCCTGCGTCACATTCCGCTGACTGAATCCCCTATCCCCCCGAGAGTGCCGACGGGGCCTCTGGACGCGCTGGTGACACTTTCGTCCGCCTGACCCCCCGAGCCCCTCGAAAGTGCCGACGGGCTCCCCGGATGCACTGGCGCCACTTTTCGCCACCTGACACCCCACTCCCCCCGAAAGTGCCGATGGGGTCACCGGGCATGCCGGTGACACTTTCTGCCGCCTGACCCCCGATCCCCCTGAAAGTGCAGATGGAGCCCCCAGATGCTAAAACGACACTTTCTGCAGACTGACCCCCAGAGACCCCTGAAAGTGTAGATGCCCCCCCAGAAGCTCTGGCATAACTTTCCGCTGCCTGAACCCCTGATCCCCTCAAAAGTGTCGATGGGCCCCCTGGAAATGCCGGCGAAACTTTCCACGGCCTGAACACTCGAGTACCCCAAAAATGCCAATGGGCCCCCCAGACGCGCCGGCGCCTCTTTCCCCCGACTGACAGCCCGAGCCCCTAGAAAGTGCTGACAGGCCCCTGGACACGCCGTTGCAACTTTCTGGGGGCTAACCGCCCCGATACCCCCGAAAGTGCCGACGGGGCCCGTGAACGCACCATCGTAACTTTCTGGGGCTGACCCCCGATCCCCCCGAAAGTGCCGAGGGCCCCCCTAGACACACCGGCACCAATTTCCACCGCCCGAGCACCTGTCACCCCGATAGTGCCGACGGGGCCTCCGGATGTGCCGGCGCCAATTCCCGCCGCCTCACCCCCCGACCCCCTCCAAAAGTGCCGACGAGGCCCCGGGACTTGCTGGCGCCATTTTCTGCCTCTTGACCGCAAGAGCCCCCCGAAAGTGCCAAGGGGGCCACGGAACGCGCCGGCGACACTTTCCGCTGTGTAACCGCACGAGCCCCCCGAAAGTGCTGACGGGGCCGCCGGAGTCGCCAGTGACACTTTACGCCGCCTGACTGCCCTAACCCCGAGAACGTGCGGACTGGGCCGCCAGGCGCGCAGGCGACATTTTCTCACCAGCCCCCAGAAAGTGCCGATGGGACCCTGGACCCCTGAGCCCCCCGAAAGTGCCGACAGGCTTCCCGGACTGTCGGCGCCACTTTCCGCCGCCTGAGCCCCGATCCCCCGAAAGTGTCAACAGTCCCCCCGTACGCGCTGGCACCACTTTCCGCCACCTTAACCCCTGAGCCCCCGAAAGTGCCGTTGGGGCCCCGGGACGCACCGGCGCCATTTTCCGCAGCCTGACCCCCCGAGCCCCCCACAAGTGTTGACGACGCCCCCCAGACGCTCCTGCGACACTTTCCGCCACCTGATCCCCCGATTCCCCCGAAAGTGCTGATGGGGAGCCTGGATCCGCCGGACCAAGTTTCCGCCGCCTGACCCCCTGAGCCCCCCGAAACTGCTGACGGACCACCTGGACACACCGGCGACACTTCCCGCTGCCTGACCCCCCCGAGCCTCCCGAAAGTGCCAATGGGCCCACCGGACTTGTCGGTGCTAATTATTCCGCACAAACCACGACCTCCACGAAAATGCCCCGGATGCGACGGCGTCATTTTACGCCGCCTGACCCCCGGCCCCCCGAAAATTCCGAAGGGGCCCCGGATGCACCGACACTTTCCGCCACCTGACCCCCCAGAGCCACCCGAAAGTGACTAAGGGCCCCCGGACGCTGTGATGCCACTTCCTGCTGCTTGTCCCCCCGAGCGCCCTGAAAGTGCCAATGGCCCATCCGGATGCACCGGCGACAGTTTCTGCCGCCTGACCCCACGAGGCCCCCGAAATTGCTGACGGACCCCTGGAGGCGCCAATGACACTTTCCACCACCTACTCCCCCAAGCGCCCCGGGCGAAATTGCCGATGGCCCACCTGGATGTCCGACAACACTTCCCGCCACCTGACCTCCCGAGCCTACCGAAAGTGCAGACGGGACCGCCGGACTTATCGGCTCCACATTCCACTGCCTGACCCTCCGGCCCCACCAAATTGCCGTTGGGTCAACAGGACGCGATGGCGCTACTTTCCACCACCTGACCCCCCGGCCCTCCGAAAATGCCGAAGGGGCCCCCGGACCATCCGGAGCCACTTTCTGCGCCCTGACCCCCTGAGCTCCCTTAAGGTGCTGACGGGGGCCCCAGACGCACCCGTGCCAGTTTCCGCTGCCTGACCTCCCGAGCCCCCCGAAAGTGCCGACGGGACCCCAGGACTCATCGGCACAACTTTCTGCCATGTGACCCCCGAGCCCCCCGAAAGTGCCGACGGCCTCCCCGGATGCACCGGCGACACTTTCTTCCGCCTGACCCCCCTAGCCCCCCGATAGTGCTGACGGCCCCACCCGACGCACTGGTGCCAATTTCTGCTGCCTGATCCCCGGTCCCCCAAAAGTGCTGATGGAGCCCCCTGGAGGTGGGGGTGATACTTTCTGCCACCTGACCCTCTGAGCCCCTGAAAGTGCCGACGGCCCACCGGGACGCGCCACCTGACCCCCCAAGTCCCTGAAAGTGCCAATGGGCCCCCCGGAATCGTCGGCGCCACTTTCTGCAGCCTGAGCCCCCGAGCCCCCCGAAAGTGACAACGGAACGAGTGGATGCGCTGACGCCACGTCCTGCCACATCTCCGCGAGCCCCCCAAAAGTTCCAACGGCCCACCTGGACGAGCCAGTGACACTTCCCGCTGCATGACGTCCCGAGCCTTTCTAAAGTGCGAACGGGCCCCCGGATTCGTCAGTGGCACTTTCCGCCACTTGACACCCCGGACCCCTGAAAGTGCCAAAGGGGCCCATGGACGCACCGGGTGCACTTTCCGCCACCTTACCCCCGAGCCCCCCCAAATGTGCTGACGGCCCACCTGGACACGCTGGTGACAAATTCCGCCACTTGACCCCACGAGCTCCCTGAAAGTGCCGACAGATCCCGGATGCACCGGCGAAACTTCACCGCTACTACCCCGAGCCTTCCGAAAGTGCCATCGGGTCCCCTGTACACGACGTCGCCACTTTCTGCTGCCTTACCCCCCAGCAACCCGAAAGTGCCGAATAGGCCCCCGGACGCGCTTGCGCCACTTCCCTCCACCTGTCCCCCAAGCCTCGCAAAAGTACCGATGGGCCCCTCGGACTTGTCGGTGCCACTTTCCGCCACCTGAAACCCGGCCCTCCAAAAGTGCTGAAGGGGCCCCCGGAAGCGCCGGCGGTACTTTCCGCCGCCTGACCCCCCAAGTCCCCCAAAAGTGCCGACGATCCTGCCAGATGCATTGGCACCACTTCCCGCCGCCTGACCCCCTGACCCCCCCAAAATGCCAACGGGCCCCTGGACGCACCGGCAGAAATTTCCGCCGCCTGTACACCTGAGCCCTCCAAAAGTGCCATCAGGTCCCCTGTATGCGATGGCGCCAGTTTCCGCCGCCTTACCCCCAGGCTCCCCGAATGTGCCGAACGGGCCCCCAGACACGCCGACGCCACTACCTGCCATCTGTCCCCCCGAGCCTCCCAAAAGTGCCGAAGGGACCCCGGACTTGTCGGTGCCACTATCTGCCGCCTGACCCCCGACCCCCCCGAAAATGCCGACGGCCCTCCAAGACACACCGGTACCACTTCCCACCGCCTGTCCCCCCAAGCCTCCTGAAAGTGCCGACGGCATCACTTCCCACCGCCTGTTCCCCAAGCCCCCCGAAAGTGCCCACGGCCCTCTGGAGGCGCCGACGACACTTTCCGCCTCCTGACCCCTCAAGCCCCACGAAAGTGCCGACGGGCCCCCAGATATGCCGGCACAACTTTCCGCCGCCTGACCCCCCGAGCCCCCCGAAAGTGCCGACGAGCCCCCTTTGGACGCGCCACCGCCACTTCCCGCCGCCTATTTCCCCGAGCCCCCCAAAAGTGCTGACGGCCCACCCAGACATCCGGCGACCCTTTCCACCACCTGATAGCCTAAGCCCCCCAAATGTGCTGCCGGGGCCACTACCCGATCTCCCGCTGACCACCCAAGCCTCCGGAATGTACTGACGTGGCCTCCGGACATACCAGCGACACTTTGCGCCTCCTGACCCCCGAGGCCCCGAAAGTGCTGATGTTTCCTCCCGACGCACCGGCGACACTTTCAGCCTCATGATCACCTGAGCCCCCTAAAAATCCCAATGGGGCCCCTGGACACGCCGGCGACACTTTCCACCGCCTGGCTGCCAGAGCCCCCAGAAAGTGCCAATGTGGCTCCGCGGCGTGACGGCGACACTTTCCGCCCCCTAACCGAAAGTGCCAACGGGGCCGCCGCATGAGCCCGTAACACTTTCCGCCGCCTGAACCCCTGAGGGCCTCGAAAGTGCCACCGGGTCCGCCAGATGCGCCGGTGACACTTTCAGCCGCCTGAGCGCATAAGCCCACCGAAAGTGCTGACAGAGCCCCTGGACGTGCTGGCGACACTTTCCGCCGCCTGACTGCCCGAGCCCCCCAAATGTGCCGATGGGGCCCTCGGACACACTGGCCACATTTTCTGACGCCTGACCCCCCAAGACACCCAAAAGTATCGACGGGGCCGCCGCACGCGCCCACGACAGTTTACGCTGCATGACCCCCTGAGGCCTACGAAAGTGCCGACCTTTCCCCCAGTTGTACCAGCGAGACTTTCAGCCTTGTGACCACCCGAGCTGCCCGAAATTGCCGACGGAGTACCCAGACGCACCCGCGACACTTTACACAGCCTGACAGCTCGTGCCCCCCGAAAGTTCCAACGGGGCCACGGACGCGCCAGCGACACTACGCCTCCTGACCGCTCGAACCCCCCAAACGTGCTGACGGAGCCGCCGGCCACCCCGGCGACACTTGCGCCGCCAGACACATTTCGCCGCCTGATCGCCCGAGCTGCCCGAAAGTGCGGACAGGGCCTACGGACACGCTGGCGATACTTTATGACGCCTGACTGCGTGAACCCCCTGAAAGCGGCGACGGGGCCCCCCAGACGCACCGGCAACACTCTGCCGCAGGACAACCTGAGCCCCCCGAAAGTGCCGACGTTTCCCCCAGACTCGTCGGTGACACTTTCCGCCACTTGACCGCCCGAGTCACCCGAAAGTGGTGACGGGGCCGCCGAACGCGCCCGCGACACTACACCGCCTGAGCCCCGAGCTCCCCGAAAGTGCTGACAGCCCCCCCACAAACACCGGCGATATTTACTACCGCCCGACCACCCGAGCCCTCCGAAATTGCCCACGGGACCCCCGGACGTTCCGGTGACACTTTCTGCCATTTGACCCCCTGAGTCCCCCGAAAGTGCCGACGAGCCCACCGGACGCATCGGCAACACTTTCCGACGCCTGACCGACCGAGCCCCGTGAAAGTGCCGACTGTCCCTTCCGGACAGGCCGGCAATATTTTCTATCGCCAGACTGCCTGTGGCCGTCGGACGCGCCCGTGACAATCTATTCCACCTGACCGCCTGAGCTCCCCAAAAGTGCTGATGGGCCCCCGGATGCTCCGGCAACACTTTCACCCTCGTGACCGCCCAAGCCCCCCGAAAGTGCTGTCAGGGCCGCCGGACGAGCCAGCGACGCTTTCAGACTTGTGACTACACGAGCCCCCTGAAAGTGCCGACGGGCCAAGGACGCAGCGGCGACACTTTCCGCCGCCTGACCGCCCAAGCCCCCGAAAGTGCCGACGGGGAACCCGGACGCGCCGGTGACACTTTCTACCACCTGACGACCCGAGTACCCCGAAAGTACCGCCTGACCGCCTGAGCCCCCTGAAAGTGCCGACGGGCCCCCCCGGACACACTGGCGACTCTTTCAGCCTCGTGACCGACTGAGCCCCTGAAAGTGCCATCAGGGCCGCTGGACGTGCCGGTGACACTTTCAGCCTGGTGACAACCCGAGCCCCCCTAAAGTGCCGATGTGGCCGCCGGACGCGCTGGCGACACTTTCCGACACCTGACCACCTGAGCCCCCCGAAAGTGCCAACGCTGCCACCGGAAGCGCCCACGACACTTTACATCACCTGACCGCCCATGCCACTGAAAATGTCGACGAGGCCTACGGACGCGCCGGCGACACTTTCTGCCGCCTGACCACCTGAACCCCCTGAAAGTGCCAACGGGGCCACCGGACTCGCCCATGACACTTTACGCCAGCTGACCGCCCGTGCCCTCGAAAGTGTTGATGGGGACCACAGACTTGCCGGCGACACTTTCTGCCGCCTGACCGCCAGATTCCCCCGAAAGTGCCGCTGGGGCCGCCAGATGCGCCGGCGACACTTTACGCTGAATGATCCCCCGTGACCCCAGAAACTGTCAACGGGGCCGTTGGACGTTCCCATGACACGATGGGCTGCACGAACATGCCGGCGACACGTTCAGCCTCATGACCGCACAAGCCCCCAGAATGTGCAGACTGGGCCCTCGGACGCACCGGCAAAACGTTCCGCCGCTTCCCCCCGAAAACCCTGAACTTGCCGACGGGGCACCCGGACCCACAGGCGACACTTTCTGCCGCTAGACCGACCGAATCCCCGAAAGTGCCAACGGGGGCCCCGGACGTGACGGCGACACTTTCTGCCGCCTGACCACCCGAGCACCCTGAAAGTGCAGCCAGGGCCGCCAGATGCACCCGCGACAATATATGGCACCTGAACGGCCGAGACCCTGAATGTGCCGACGAGAACCCCGGATGCACCAGCGACACTTTCAGCCTCGTTACCGGCCAAGCCCCCTGAAAGTGCCGTCAGGACTGCCGGATGCGCCGGCGACACTTTCAGACTCGTGACCACCCGAGCCACCCGAAAGTGCCGATGGGACCCCCGAATGCACCGGTGACACGTTCAGCCTCGTGACTGCACGAGCGGCCCGAACGTTCCGACGGGACGTCCGGACCCACTGGCGACACTTTCCGCCGCCTGACTGACCAAGCTCCCCGAAAGTGCGACCGAGGATGCCGGACATGCCCACAACAATATATGCCACCTGACTTCCTGAGCCCCCCGAAAGTGCCAAAGGGCCCCCCAGACGTGCCGGCGACACTTTCCGCTGCCTGACCGCACAAGCTCCCTGAAAGTGCCGCTGGGGCCGACAGACGCGCCCGCGACCATATACACCGCCTGACTGCCCGAGCCCCCTGAAAGTGCCGCCAGGGCCCCCGAAAGCGCCGGCGATACTTTCTGCCTTGTGACCACCCGATCCCCCCGAAAGTGCGGATAGGGCTGCCATATGCGCTGGCGACACTTTCAGCCTTGTTACTGCCCGAGCTGCCCGAAAGTGCCAACGGGGCCCCCGGATGCTATTGCAACAATATACGCCGCCTGACCGCTCAAGCCCCCTGAAAGTGCCGACGGATCCCCCGGACGCGCCAGTGACACTTTCAGCCTGGTGACCGCCTGAGCCGCATGAAAGTGCCATCAGGGCCGCCGGACGCGCCGACGACACTTTCCACCACCTGACCCCCTAAGCCCCCCAAAAGTGCCGACGGCCCCCGGATGCTATCGCAACAATATATGCCGCCTGACCACCCGAGCCTCCCAAAAGTGCCAACGGGACCGCCGGCCATGTCAGTGAAACTTTACGCCGCCTGACCACCCAAGTCCCCCGAAAATGCCGACAGGGCCACCCAACACGCCGGTGACACTTTCAGCCTCGTGACCCCCCAAACCCCCCCGAAAGTGCCGACGGGGCCCCTGGACGTTCTGCGTGACCATCTGAGCCCTGTGAAAGTCCCGAATGGCCGGCCAAATGCACAGGTGACACTTTTCTTCATCTGATCACCCGAGCCCCCCGAAAGTACCAACGGGGCCCCTGGACATGCCGGTGACACTTTACGCAGCCTGACTACCTTAGCGCCTCGAAAGTGCCGATGTGGCCGCCAGACATGCTGGTGAGACTTTCAGCCTCGTGACACCACGAGTCCCCCACTGGACGCTTCCGCAAGACTTTACGCCGCCTGACGACCCGAGCCCTCCGAAAGTGCCGACAGGGCTCCCAGACGTGCTGGCCACACTTTCAGCCTCGTGATACCCCAAGCCCCCCGAAAGTTCCGATGGGGCTGCCGGACAAGCCGGTGACACTTTATGCCAACTGACCACCCAAGCCCCGTGAAAGTGCCAATGGGGCCGCTGGATGCTCCAGCGAATCTTTCTGCCGCCTGACCGGCCGTGCCCACAAAAGTTTCGATGAGGCCCACAGATGTGCCAGTGAGAATTTATGCCGTCTGACAGCCCGAGTCCCCCGCAAGTGCCGCCGGGGCTGACAGACGTTGCAGCAACGCTTTCAGCTTCATGACCGTCCGAGCCCCCTGAAAGTGCCGCTGGGGCCGCTGGACGTGCCACGACACTACGCTACCTGACCGCCCGAGCCCCCAAAAGTGCCGATGGGGCCCCCAGGCACGCCGGCAACTCTATACACCCCCTGACCCCCCGAGGCCCCCGAAAGTGCCGACATTCCACCGGATGCGCCGGCGACACTTTCAGCCTCGTGACCGCCCAACCTCCTGAAACAGCCGCTGGGGCCGCCAGACGCACCGGTGACATTATCCGCCGCCTCACCACCGGAGCCCCCCCAGAAGTGCTGACGGGGCTGCAGTACGCGCCAGCGACACATTCTGCCGCCTGAACGCCTGAGCACCTCGAAAGTGCTGACGGGCCACCGGACGCCATGGTGACACTTTAAGCTGTCTGACCGCCCGAGCCCCTTGAAAGTGCCAACAGGGCCCCCGGATTCGCCAGTGACACTTTCCGCCGCCTGACCGCCCGAACCCCCGAAAGTGCCAACAGGGCCTCCGGACGCGCTAGCGACACTGTACACCACCTGACATCCCGAGCCCCCCGAAACTTGACTGGGCCCTCAGACGCTGGCAACACTTTCCACTGCATGACCGACAAAGACCCCCAAAAGTGCTGCCGTGGCCACCGGATGCGCCAGCAACTTTATCCGCCGCCTGACCGTCCGAGCCCCCCGAAAGTGCCACCGGGGCCGCCAGATGCACCGGTGACACTATCCGCCGCCTGACCGCCCAAACCCCCCGAAAGTGCCGACAAGACCGCCGGACATGCCGGTGACACTTTACGCTTCCTGACCATCCGAGCCCCCCGAAGGTGCCGACACCGGTGACACTTTCAGCCCTGTAACCCACCCCAAGATCCCCAAAAGTGCTGACGGGGTCCCTAGACGTGCCGCCTGACCGTCCGAGCCCTCCGAAAGTCCCGAAGGGCCCGCCTAATGCACCGGTGACACTTTCCTTCACCTGACCACCCGAGCACTCCGAAAGTGCGGACAGGGCCTCTGTACGCACCAGCGACACTTTCCGCCGCCTGACTGCCCAAGCCCCCACGAAAGTGCCAATGGGGCTGCAGAACACGCTGGTGACACTTTACGCCGCCTGACCGACCGAGACCACAGAAAGTGCCGCCGAGGCACCAGATACGCCGGCAACATTATCTGCCGCATGACCGCCTGAGACCCCAAAAGTACCGACGGGCCCCCCGATGTGCTGGTGACACTTTCCGCTGCGTGACCGACCAAGACCCCCAAAAGTGCTGCCGTGGCCACCGGATGCGCTGGCAACTTTATCCGCCGCCTGACAGTCCGAGCACCCCGAAAGTGCCGCCGGGGCCGCCGGATGCACCGGTGACACTATCCGCCGCCTGACCGCCCAAACCTCCCGAAAGTGCTGACAGGACCGCCGGGTATGCCGGTGACACTTTATGCTGCCTGACCGTCCGAGCCCCCCAAATTTTCCAACGGTGCACCCAGACGCACCAGCGCAACTTTCCGCCGCCTGACCCCCAGCCCGCCCCGAAAGTACCGACGGCCACCCTGGAGACGTCAACGGCATTTTCCGCCGCCTGACCCCCCGAGCCCCCCGGAAGTGTCGACAGGGGCCCCCGGATGCACCGGCAACACTTTCCGTCTCCAGACCCCCCTAGCCCCCCCGAAAGTGCCGACGGAGACCCAGACGCACCGGCGACACATTCCGCCTCCAGACCCTCTGATCCCCCCGAAAGTGCCAACGGCCCCCCTGGATGCGTCGGTGCCAATTTCTGCCGCCTGACCTCCGAAGACCCCCGAAAATGCCTATGGGGCCCCCGGACACTCCGGAAACAATTTCCGCCTCCAGACACCCCGATCCCCCTGAAAGTGCCAATGGCCTCCCCGGACACGTCGGCGCCACTTTCCGCCGCATGACCCCCCAAGCACCCGAAAGTGCCGACGGCCCCCTCAGATGCAGCGGCGCCACTTTCATCACCTAACCCCCTGAGCCCCCTGAAAGTGCCAATGATGCACCCGGACGCACCGGAGCAACTTTCCGCCGCCTGATCCCCTGGATGCGTCAGTGCCACTTCCAGACGCCTGACCCCCTGACCCCCCAGATAGTGCTGACGGGGCCCCAACACGCACCGGTGCCACTTCCCGACGCCTGACTCCCTGAGCCCACCAAAAGTGACTACAGTGCCCTTATACACGTTGGCGGCACTTTCCGACACCTGACCCCCTGAGCCGCCCGAAAGTGCCGACAGCGGACCCGGATGTCCTGGTGCGACTTTCCACCGCCTGAACCCACTGAGCCCTCCAAAAGTTCATATGGGGCACCCGCATGCGAAGGAACAACTTTCTGACGCCTGAACCCCGGAGCTCCCCGAAAGTGCTGACGGCGCACCCAGACGCGCCTGCACCAATTTCTGCCGCCTGCCCCCTGAGCCCTCCGAAAGTGCCGACGGCGCACCCGGATGCGCCAGCTCCACTTTCCGCCACCTGACCCCCGAGCCCCTTAAATGTGCCGACGGGCCCCCTGGACATGTCGGCGCCACTTTCGGCCGCCTGATCCCCCGAGCCTCCCAATAGTGCCAACAGGGCACCCGCACGCACCGGTGCCACTTTCCGACGCCTGAACCCCTGAGCCCACCGAAAGTGACTACGGTACTTTTAGATGCGTCGGCGGCACTTTCTGCCACCTGACCCCCCCGAGCGCCCCGAAACTGCTGACGGGGGCCCCAGACGTACCGGCGACACATTCCGCCTCCAGACCCCCGATCCCCCCAAAAGTACCGATGGCCGCCCAGGACGTGTCGTCACCACTTTTGTCCGCCTGATCCACTGAGCCCCCCTGAAAGTGTCGACGGGGCACCCGGACACGCCGGCGATACATTCGCCTCAAGACCGCCCCGATCCCCACAAAACTGCCAAAGGTGCACGGACGCGCCGGCGACACTTTCCGCCTCTGGACCCTCCGATCCCCCTGAGAGTGCTGATGGCCCCCCTGGATGCGTCGGCGCCACTTTCCGACGCCTGACCCCCCAAGACCCCAGAAAGTTCCGACGGGGCCCCGGACGCGTCGGCAGCACTTTCCGCCGCCTGACGCCCCGAGCCCCCCAAAACTCCCAATGGGAAGCCCAGACGCGCTGGCAACACTTTCCGCCTCCAGACCACCCAATGCTCCCAAAAGTGCCGATGCCCCCCCCGTATGCCTTGGCGCCACTTTCCGCCGCCTGACCCCCCAATCCCCCCTGAAAGTTCTGACGCCACCCCTGGATGCGTTGGCACCACTTTCCACCGCATGACCCCCCGAGCCCCCAGATAGTGCTGACGAGGCCCCAGCACATGCCGGCGCCACTTTCTGACGCCTGAACCCCTGGGCCCCTCAAAAGTGACGACGGCCCCCTTAGACATGTCGGCGGCACTTTCCGACACCTGACCCCCTTAGCCCCCCGAAAGTGCCGACTGCGGACCCGGATGTCCCAGAGCCACTTCCCGCCGCCTGACTCCCTCGGCGCCCCGAAAGTGCCGACGGCACCCCCGGACGCATCGGCGGCACTTTCTACCACCTGACTCCCCGCGCCCCCGAAAGTGACAATGGGGACTCGGACGCGTCCGCGCCACTTTCCGACGCCTGATCCCCCTGAGCCCCCCGAAAGTGCCGACTGCTGACCCGGACATCCCAGCGCCACTTCCCGCCGCCTGACTCCCTGGGCGCCCTGAAAGTGCCAACAGCGCCCCCGGACGCGTTGGCGGCACTTTCTACCGCCTGACCCTCCGAGCCCTGCGAAAGTGCCGACAGGGACTCGGACGCGTCGGTGCTGCTTTCTGCCGCCTGACCCTCCGAGCCCCCCGATAATGCCGACAGGGCCCCCGGACGCTCCGGCGACACTTTCGGCCTCCAGACCCCCTAATCCCCCCGAAAGTGGTGACGACCCCCCCGGTCGCGTCGGCACCACTTTCTGCCGCGTGACCCTCCAAGTGCTCTGAATGTGCCGACGGGTCCCTGGACGTACCAATGACATGTTCTGCCTCCAGACCCCCCGAGCCCCCCGAAAGTTCCGACAGACCACCTGAACACACCGGCACCACTTTCCGCCACCTGACCCACTGAGCGCCCCGAAACTGCCGACGGCCACCCCAGATGCGTCGGCGCCACTTTCCACCGCCTGACCCCCGAGCTCCACGAAAGTGCCAATGGGGGCCCCGGACGTGCCGGTGACACTTTCCGCCTCCAGACCGCCCGATCCCCCCAAAAGTAACTATGGCCGCCCAGGACATGTTGTTGCCACTTTTGCCCGCCTGATCCACTGAGCCCCCCTGAAAGTCCCAATGGGGCACCTGGACGCGCCGGCGACACTTTCCGCCTCCAAACCCCCCCAAACCCCCCGAAACTGCCAATGGCGCCCGGACGCGCCGGCGACACTTTCCGCCTCCATACCCTCCGATCCCCCTGAAAGTGCTGACAACCCCCCTGGATGCATCGGCGCCACTTTCGGCCGCCTGACCCCCAAGCCCCAAGAAAGTTCCGATGGCCCCCATGAACGCGCTGGCGCCACTTTCCGCCACCTGACCCCACTGAGCGCCCCGAAACTGCCGACGGCCCCCCCAGATGCGTCGTCGCCACTTTCCGCCGCCTGACCCCCGAGCTCCACGAAAGTGCCGATGGGGGCCCCAGACACGCCGTCTACACTTTCCGCCTCCAGACCCCCCGATCCCCCCAAAAGTACCGATGGCCGCCCAGCACGTGTTGTCCCCACTTTTGTCCGCCCAATCCACTGAGCCCTCCTGAAAGTATCGATGGGGCACGCGGATGCGCCGGTGACACATTCTGCCTCAAGACCCCCCCGATCCCCACGAAACTGCCAATGGCGCCCGGACGCGCCGGCGACACTTTCCGCCTCCAGATCCTCCGATCCCCCTGAAAGTGCTTATGGCATCCCTGGATGTGTCGATGCCACTTTCTGCCGCCTGACCCCCCGAGCCCCCAGAAAGTTCCAACGGGGCCCCAGATGCGTCGGCAGCACTTTCCACCGCCTGATGCCCCGAGCCCCCCAAAACTGCCAATGGGGACCCCGGACGCGCCGGCAACACTTTCCACCTCCAGACCACCCGATGCTCCCGAAAGTGCCGATGACCCCCCGTACGCCTCGGTGCCACGTTCTGCCGCCTGACCCCCCGAGCCCCTCTGAAAGTTCCGACGGCACCCCTGGATGCGTTGGCACCACTTTCTGCCGCATGATCCCCTGAGCCCCCAGATAGTGCCGACGGGGCCCCAGCACGCGCCGGCGCCACTTTATGACGCCTGAACCCCTGGGCCCCTCAAAAGTGACGATGGCCCCCTTAGACGCGTCGGTGGCACTTTCCGACACCTGACTCCCCTTAGCCCCCCGAAAGTGCCGACTGCGGACCCGGATGTCCCGGCGCCACTTCCCGCCGCCTGACTCCCCGGGCGCCCTGAAAGTGCCAACGGCACCCCCGGATGCATCGGCAGCACGTTCTACCGCCTGACCCCCCGCGTCCCCCGAAAGTGCCGACGGGGACTCGGACGCGTCCCCGCCACTTTCCACCGCCTGACCCCCCAAGCCTCCCGAAAGTGCCGACGGTGCACCCGGACGTGCCGGCTCCACTTTCTGCCGCCTGACCCCCCGAATCCCCCTGAAAGTGCCAACGGCCCCATTGGACGCGTCGGCACCACTTTCTGCCGCCCCAAACCCCGAGCCCCTGATAGTGCGGACGGGGCGCCCGGACGTGCTGGCGACACATTCCGCCTCAAGACCCCCCGATCCCCACGAAACTGCCAATGGCGCCCAGACGCGCCGGCGACACTTTCTGCCTCCAGACCCTCCGATCCCCCTGAAAGTGCTGACGGCCCCCCTGGATGCGTCAGTGCCACTTTCCGCCGCCTGACCCCCCGAGCCCCCAGAATGTTCCGACGGGGCACCCGGACACACCGGCGACACTTTCTGCCTCCAGACCCCCCGATCCTCTCCGAAAGTGCCGACGGGCCCCCCGGAGGCGTAGGCGCCACTTTCCGCCGCCTGACCCCCTGAACCCCCAGAAAGTGACAATGGGGCCCCCGGACGTGTCTGCGGCACTTTCCGCTGCCTGACCCGAGTCCCCCGAAACTGCCGACGGGGCCCCCGGACGCGCTGATGACACTTTCCACCTCCAAACCCCCAATCCCCCCGATAGTGCCGATGCCCCCGAATGCCCCGGTGCCACTTTCCACCTCCTGACACACCAAGCCTCCCCGAAATTGCTGACGGGGCCGCAGGACGCACCGGCGACACTTTCCACCTCCATACCCCACAATCCTCCCGAAAGTACCGACGGCCCCACCCCTCAGCCACTTCCCGCCACCTGACACCCCTTAGTCCCCCGAAAGTGCCTACGGGGCCCCCGCATGAGAAGGCACCACTTTTTGACGCCTGAACCCCCGAGCTCCCCGAAAGTGCGGACGGTGCACCAGACGCGCCGATGCCACTTTCCCCCACCTGACCACCTGAGCCCCCCAAATGTGCTGACAGGGACTCCGGACGCGTCGGTGCCACTTTCTGCCACCTGACCCCCCAAGCTCCCCAAAAGTTCCGACATGACCCCCGGACGCGTCAGCGACACATTCCATCGCCTGACCCCCCGAGGCCCATGAAAGTGCCGATGGCACACCCGAATGCGCCGACGCCACTTTCTGTTGCCTCACCCCCCGAGCACCCCGCAAGTGCCGATGGCCCCCCAGGACGCGTCGTCGCCACTTTCCACCGCCTGACCCCCGAGCTCCTCAAAAGTGCTGACCTTGCACCCGGACGCGCCTGCGCCACTTTCCACCACCTTACCCCCGAAAGTGTCAACGGCACCCCCAGACGCGTCGGCGCCAGTTTCTGCCGCCTGACCCCCGAGCCCTCCGAAAGTGCTGACGGTGACCCCGGATGCATCGGCACCACTTTCTGCCGCCTGACCCCCTGAGCCCCGCGAAAGTGCCAACGGGGCACCCGGATGCGCCGGTCACACATTCCGCCTCCAGCCCCCTTGATCCCCCCGAAAGTGCCAAAGCCCCCCTGACGCCTCGTTGCCACTTTCCACCACCTAACGCCCCAACCACCCCGAAAGTTCTGACGGCACCCCCGGACGCGTCGGTGCCACTTTCTGCCGCCTGACCCCCCGAGCCCCCCGAAAGTGCCGACGGGGACCCCGGACGCGTCGGGACCACTTTCTGCCACCTAACCCCCTGAGCCCCCTGAAAGTGTTGATGGGGCACCCGGACACGGCGGCGACACTTTCTGCCTCCAGACCCCCCGATCCCCTCCGAAAGTGCTGACGGCCCCCCGGACGCGTCGGCACCTCTTTCCGCCGCTTAACCCCCTGAGGCCCCAGAAAGTGCCGACGGGAGCACCGGACGCGTCGGTGGCACTTTCCGCCGCCTGACCCCCCCCGAGCCCCCTGAAAGTGCCGAAGGTGCATCCGGACACGCCGGTGCCACTTTTCGTCCCCTGAGCCCCCAAGCGACCCGAATGTGCCAACGGTCCCCCCTGGATGTGTCAGCGCCACGTTCCTCCACCCGACCCCCCGAGCCGCCAGAAAGTGCCGACGGCCCCCCTGGACATGCCGGCGACTTTCTGCCGCCTGACCCCCAAGTGACCCGAAAGTGTCAACGGGGACCCCAAATGCGTCGGCACCACTTTCCGCTGCCTGCCCCCCTGAGCCCCCAGAAAGTGCCGACGGCGCACCCGGGTGCGCCGGCGAAACTTTCCGCCTCCAGGTCCCCCGATCTCCCCGAAAGTGCCGACTGCCCCCCGGATACACCGGCGCCACTTTCCCCCACCTTACCTCCCGAGTGCCCCGAAACTCCCGACGGCCGCCCAGGACACGTCAGCGCCACTTTCTGCCACCTGACCGCCCGAGCTCCCCAAAAGTTCCGACACGACCCCTGGACGCGTCGGCGACACTTTCCACCGCCTGACCCCCCGAGCCCTCCGAAAGTGCCGATGGCGCACCCGGATGCGCCGACACCACTTTCTGTTGCCTCACCCCCCGAGCACTCCGAAAGTGCCGATGGCCACCAAGGATGTGTCGTCGCCACTTTCCACCGCCTGACCCCCGAGCTCCCCGAAAGTGCTGACCTTGCACCCAGACGCGCCTGCGCCACTTTCCACCACCTGACGCCCCGTCCGCCCCGAAAGTGCCAACAGCACCCCAGACGCGTCGGTGCCATTTTCTGCCACCTGACCCCCCGAACCCCCCGAAAGTGCCGACGGAGACCCCGGATGCGTCGGCACCACTTTCTGCCACCTGACCCCCTGACCCCCCGAAAGTGCCGACGGGGCACCCGGACGTGCCGGCGACACTTTCCGCCTCCAGCCCCTTCGATCCCCCCGTAAGTGCGGATGCCCCCCGACACCTCGTTGCCACATTCCACCACCTGACGCCCCGACCGCCCCGAAAGTGCCGATGGCACCCCCGGATGTATTGGCGCCACTTACTGCCGCCTGACCCCCCGAGCCCCGCTAAAGTGTCGATGGGGACCCCGGACATGTCGGCACCACTTTCCGCCACTTAACCCCCTGAGCCCCCCGAAAGTGCAGACGGGGCACCCGGACACGCTGGCCACACTTTCTGCCTCCAGACCCCCCGATCCTCTCCGAAAGTGCCGGCGCCCCCCCGGACGCGTCGGCGCCACTTTCCGCCACCTAACCCCCTTAGCCCCCAGAAAGTGCCATAGGGGGCACAGGACGCGTTGGCGGAACTTTCCGCCGCCTGACCCCCCGAGCCTCCCGAAATTGCCGACGGTGCATCTGGACACGCTGGCACCACTTTTCGTCCCCTGAGCCCCCGAGCGACACGAATGTACCGACAGCCACCCCAGGCGCGATGGTGCCACTTTCCTCCACCTGACACCCCAAGCCGCCAGAACGTGCTGACGGGCCCCCTAGACACGCCGGTGCAACTTTCCACCGCCTGAGCCACCGAACCCCCTGAAATTGCTGAAGGGGTCCCCTGATGCGTCGGCGCCGCATTCCATTGCATCACCCCCTCAGCCCACCGAAAGTGCCGACGGGGACCCCGGACGCGCCGGTACCACTTTCTGCACTCGCGACACTCCCAGTCCAGACCCCCCGAAAGTGCCGACGGCCCCTCTGGATGTTTGGGCACCACTTTTCGCCGCCTGACTCCCAGAGACCCCCGAAAGTGCCAACGGGGCCCTCTTACGCGCCAGCGCCACTTTCCGATGCCTGACCCTCTGAGCCCCTGGATACTGCCGCTGGGGCCCCCCCACGTGCCGATGTCACTTTCCAACGGACGACCCCCCAAGCCCCCCGAAAGTGCCGACGGCCCCTCCGGATGTTTGGGCGCCACTTTTTACTGCCTGACTCCCAGAGACCCCCGAAAGTGCCATCGGGGCCCTTGCACGCGCCGGCGCCACTTTCCGATGCCTGACCCTCCGAGCCCCTCAATACTGCCAGTGGGGCCCCCGCACGCGCCAGTTTCACTTTCCAATGGATGACCCCCCGAGCCATCCAAAAGTGCCCCCTGGATGCATCAGCAGCACTTTCTGACGCCTGACCCCCACAACCCCCCTGAAAGTGCCGACGGCGCACCCGGATACACCAGCACTAGTTTCCGCCACCTGACCCCAGAGCGCAATGAAAGTTGATGACGGCCCCTCTGGACTCATCGGCGACACTTTCCGCCTCCAGACCCCCCCGATCCCCCCAGTGTGCCGATGGCCCCTCTGGATGCATCGGCGCTACTTTCCGCCGCCTGATCCCCCGAGCACTCCGAAAGTGCCGAAGGCCCCCCAGGACGCGTGGGCGCAATGTTCTGTGGCCTAACCCCCTAGCCGCTTGAAAGCAGCACATTCCGCCGCCTGACCCCCGACCCCCCTGAAAGTGCCGACGGCGCACCCGGATGCGCCATTGCCACTTTCCGCTGCCTGAACCCCCAAGCTCTCTGAAAGTGCCGACGACCCCCCAGATGCATCGGCGCCACTTTCCGCCACCTGACCCCCCGAGCCTCCCGAATGTGCCGATGGGGCCCCCTGACGCACCGGCGATACTTTCCGCCTACAGACCCCCGAATCCCCTAAAAGTGCCGAAGGCCCCCAGGGACGCACCGGCGCCATTTTCCGCCGCCTGACCCACAGAGCCCCCCGAAAGTGCCGACGGTCCCCTGGACGCGTCATTGCCACTTTCCGCCTTTAGACCCCCGATCCTCCCAAAACTCGTCGCCTGACCCCCCAAGCTCCCCGAAAGTGCGGATGGCCCCCCGGACAGGTCAGCGGCACTTTCCACAGTCTGACACCCCGAGACCCACAAAAGTGCCGACGGGGCCCCGGACGCACCGGCGACATTTTCTGCCTCCAGGCCCCCCGAACCCCCCCAAACTCACCGCCTGACCCCCCTGAGCTCCCCAAAAGTGCGGACGGTCCCCCCGGATATGTCGGCGACACTTTCCGCCGCCTGACCCCCTGAGCCCCCCGAAAGTGATGAAGGGGCACCCGGACACGCAGGCGAAACGTTCTGCCTCCAGACCCCCCGATGGCACCGAAAGTGCCGATACCCTCCCCGGACGCCTCGTTGCCACTTTCTGCCACATGACTGCCTGAGCCCACCCTAAAGTTCCGACGGTGACTCCGGACACGTTGGCACCACTTCCTGCCACCTGACCCCCTGAGACCCCCGAAAGTGCTGACGGGGCATCCGGACGCGCTAGCGACACTTTCTGCCTCCACACCCCCCGATCCCCTCCGAAAGTGCCGATGGCCCCCCCGGACGCGTTGGTGCCACTTTCTGCCGCCTGACCCCCCTCAGCCCCCAGAACGTGCCGATGGGGCCCCCGGACGCGTCGGCGGCATTTTCCACCGCCTGATCCCTCGAGCCCCCCGAAAGTGCCGACATTGCACCCAGATGCGCCGGCTCAACTTTCCACCTCCTGATCCCCCTAGTCACCCTAGAGTTCCGACGGAACCCTGGACTCGTCGGCAGCACTTTCCGCCGCCTGACCCCCCGAGCCCGACAAAAGTAGCAACGGGGCCCCCGTACGAACCAGTGACACTTTCCGACACCTGACCCAGTGAGCCCTCCGAAAGTGCCGACGGTGCCCCCAAATGCGCCAATGCCACTTTCTGATGCCTGACCCCGTGAGCCCCCCAAGAGTGACGGCAGTTCTCCTTGATGTGTCGGCGGCACTTTCCGCCTCCTGACACCCCGAACACACCGAAATTGCCGACGGCGAACCCGGACATGCTGGCGCCACTTTCCGTCACCTGATTACCCGAGTGCCCCGAAATTGCCGAAAGCCCCCCAGGACGCGCCGGCGCCACTTTCCGCCGCCTGACCCCCCTAGCTCCCAGAAAGTGCCGACGGCCCCCCTGGACACACTGATGACACTTTCCGCCGCCTGACCCCATGAGCCCCCCGAAAGTGCCGACGGCCCCCCGGATGTGTCAGCGCCACTTTCTGCCGCCTGACCCTCTGAGCACCCCGGAAGTGCCAACGGCCCCTGGACGCGACGGTGCCATGTTCCACTGCCTGACCCCCCAAGCCCCCCGAAAGTGCCGACGGCCCATGGATGCGTCAGCGCCATGTTCCGCCGCCTGATGCCCCGAGAATCCAGAAATTGCCGACGGGGCCCCCGGACGCACCGGCAACACTTTCCACCACCTGACCCCCCCGAGCCTCCCAAAAGTGCCGACGGGGCCCCCGGACATGCCGGAGACACTCTGACGACTGACTCCATGAGCCCCCCAGAATGCCGATGGCTACCCTGTATGTGTCGGCAGCAGTTTCTGCTGCCTGACCCTCCGAGCCATCTGAAAGTGACGACGGCCCCCCAGACGCGTCGGCGCCACTTTCCGCCACCTAACCCCCGAGCCCCCGAAAGTGTCGACAGGGCCCCAGGACGCGCCCGTGATACTTTGCACATCCAGACCTCAAGACCCCCCGAAGGTGCCGATGCCCCCCCCCCGGACGTGCCAGTGCCACTTTCCACCGCATGACCTCCCAAGCCCCCTGAAAGTGTCGATGGTCCCCCAGACGCGTTGGCTCCACTTTCCGCCATCTGACCCCCTGAGACCCCAGATAATGCCGACGGACCCCCCGACCGTGTTGGCGCCACTTTCAGCCGCCTGACCCTCTGAGCGCCCCGAAAGTGCCGACAGCCCCCCGGGACGCATCGGCGCCACTTTCCGCCGCCTAACCCCCCGAGCCCCCGGAAGTGTCGACGGGGCCCCAGGACGCGCCCACAATACTTTCCACCTCCAGACCCAATGACCCCTCAAAGGTGCCGATGCCCCCCCGGATGCGCAGGTGACGCTTTCCACCGCCTGACCCCCCAAGCCCCCTGAAAGTGCCGATGGCCCCCCTGGACGTGTCAGCGCCACATTCTGCCGCGTGATCCCCTGAGACCCGTGAAAGTGCCAACGGGGCCCCCAGACGCATCTGCAATACTTTCTGTCTCCAGACCCCTCGATCCCCCCGAAAGTGCCGACACCCCCCCGTACGCACCGGCGTCATTTTCTGCCACTTGACCCCCCGAGCGCCAAGAAAGTGCAAACGGCCCCCCTGGACGTGTCGGTGCCACTTACTGCCGCCTGACCCCCCCGAGCCCCTCGAAAGTGCCGATGGCACCCCAGATGCGCTGGCGCCACTTTCCGACGCCTGACCCCAGGAGCCCCCCGAGAGTTCCGACGGCCCTACTGGACGCGCCGGCGTCACTTTTCGCCACTTGACCCCCGAGCGCCCCAAAAGGGACGACGGCCCCCTGGACGTGTCGGCCCCAATTTCCGCCGCCTGACCACCCGATCGCCCCGAAAGTGCAGACGCCACCCGGGACGTGTCGGCGCCAATTTCCGCCGTTGAACACCTGAGCTTCTCGAAAGGGACGATGCCCCCGCGGACGCGTCGGCGCCCCTTTCCGCCGCCTGACTCCCGGAGTGCCCCGAAAGTGTCGACATCCATCCCGGACGCGTCGGCGCCAAATTCCGCCTCCTGACCCCCCGAGCGCCCCGAAAGTGCCGAGGTCCCCCCCGGACGCGTCGGCACCAATTTCCAAGCCTGACCACCCCAGCGCCCCGAAAGTGCAGACGCCACCCAGGACGTGTCGCCGCCAATTTCCGCCGTTGAACCTCCGAGCTCCTCGAAAGGGACGACACCCCCGCGGACCCGTCGGCGCCACTTTTCACCGCCTGACCCCCGAAGCGCTCCGAAAGTGCCGAAGCCCCCCGCACGCATCGGTGCCAAATTCCGCTGCCTGACCCCCCGAGCGCCCCTAAAGTGACGACGTCCGCCACGCACGCGTCGGCGCAACTTTCCTCCGCCTGACCCCCCGAGCGCCCCGAAAGTGCTGACGTCGCCCCCGGACGCGTCGGCACCAATTTCCGCCACCTGACCCCCCGAGCGCCCCTAAAGTGACGACGTCCGCCACGCACGCGTCGGCGCAACTTTCCGCCGCCTGACCCCCCGAGCGCCACGAAAGTGCTGACGTCGCCCCCGGACGCGTCGGCGCCAATTTCCGCAGCCTGACCCCCCGAGTGCCCCGAAAGTGCCGACGTCCCCTCCGGACGCGTCGGCGCCACTTTCCGCCGCCTGACCCCTGGAGCGCCCCGAAAGTGTCGACATCCGCCCCGGACGCATCGGTGCAACTTTCCGCCTCCTGACCCCCCGAGCGCCTCGAAAGTGCCGACGTCCCCCCCGGACGCGTCGGCGCCAATTTCCGCCGCCTGACCACCCAAGCGTCCCGAAAATGCAGATGCCACCCAGGATGCGTCGGCGCCAATTTCCGCCGTCGAACCCCCGAGCTCCTCGAAAGGGACGATGCCCCCGCGGACGCGTCGGCGCCAAATTCCGCCGCCAGACCCCCCGAGCACCCAGAATGTGATGACGTCCGCCCCGGACGCGTCGGCGCAACCTTCTTCCACCTGACCCTCCGAGTGCCCCGAAAGTGCCGACGCCACCGGGACGCGTCGGCGCCACTTTCCGCCGCCTAGCTCCCCGAGCGCCCCGAAAGTGCCGACGTCCCCCCCTGACGCGTAGGCGCCAATTTCCGCCGCCGGAGCCCCCCGAGCGCCCCGAAAGTGCCGACGTCCCCCCTGGATGCGTCGGCGCCAATTTCGGCCGCCGGACCCCCAAGCGCCCCAATGTGCCGACGCCCTCTGGACGCGTCGGCGACAATTTCTGCCGCCTGACCCCCGAGCTCCCCGAAAGTGCCGACGCCCCCACCGGAAGTGTCGGCCCCAATTTTCGCCGCCAGACCTCCCGAGCGCCCCGAAAGGGCAGACGCCCCCCCCCACGCGTCGGCGCCACTTTCCGCCGCCTGACCCCCCGAGCGCCCCGAAAGCGCCGACGTCCCCCGGACGTGTCGGCGCCACTTTCCGCCGCCGGACCCCCCGAGCGCCCCGAATGTACCGACGCCCCCCGGACGCGTCGGCGCCACTTTCTGCCGCCTGACTCCCCGAGCGCCCCGAATGTGCCGAGGCCCCCCCGGACGCGTCGGCGCCACTTTCTGCCGCCTGACCCCCTGAGCTCCCCGAAAGTGCCGACGGCCCCCCGGACGCGTCGGCGCCACTTTCCGCCGCCTGACCCCCGAGAGTCCCGAAAGTGCCGAAGCCCCCCCGGACACGTCGGCGCCACTTTCCGCCGCCTGACCCCCCTAGCGCCCCGGAAGTGCCGACGTCCGCCCCGGACGCGTCGGCGCCACCTTCTTCCGCCTGACCCCCCGAGTGCCCCGAAAGTGCCACTTTCCGCCACCTAGCTCCCCGAGCGCCCCGAAAGTGCCGTCGTCCCCCCCTGACGCGTAGGCGCCAATTTCCGCCGCCGGACCCCCCCGAAGGCCCCGAAAGTTCCGACGTCCCTGCCGGACGCGTCGGCGCCAATTTCCGCCGCCTGACCCCCGAGCGCCCCGAATGTGTCGACCCCCCCCGGACGCCTGGGCGCCACTTTTCGCCGCCTGACACCCTGAGCGCCCCGAAAGTGCCGACGCCCGCCTGGACGCGTCGGCGCCACTTTCCGCCACCTGACCCCCCGAGGGCCCCGAAAGTGCTGACGTTGCCCCCGGATGCCTCGGCGCCAATTTCCGCCGCTGGACCCCCCGAGTGCCCCGAAAATGGCGACGTCCCCTCCGGACGCTTCGGCGCCACTTTCCGCCGCCTGACCCCCCAAACTCCCAGAATGTGCCGACGCCCCCCCGGACGGGTCTGCGCCACTTTCCGCCGCCTGACCCCCCGAGCGCCCCGAAAGTGACGACGCCCCCCCCGGGACGCGTCGGTGCCACCTTCCGCCGCCTGACCCTCCGGGCGCCCCGAAAGTGCCGACGTCGCCCCCGGACGCGTCTTCGCCAATTTCCGCCGCCGCACCCCCCGAGCGCCCCGAAAGTGCCGACGTCTCCCCGTGGACGGGTCGGCGCCACTTTCCGCCACCGGACCCCCCGAGCGCCTCAAAGTGCCGACACCCCCCCGGACGCGTCAGCGCCACTTTCTGCCGCCGGACGCCCGAAGCGCTCCGAAATTGACGACGTCCCCCCGGACGCGTCGGCGCCACTTTCCGCCGCCTGACCCCCCAAGCGCCCCGAAAGTGACGACGACCCCCCGGACGCGTCGGCGCCACTTTCTGCCGCCTGACCCCCCGAGCGCCCCGAATCTGCCGACGCCCCCCCGCATGCGTCGGCACCACTTTCCACCACCTGACACCCCGAGTGCCCCGAAAGTGCCGACGGCCCCCCGGACGCGTTGGCGCCACTTTCCGCCGCCTGACACCCGAGCGCCCCGAAAGTGCCGAGGCCCCCCCGGACGCGTCGGCGCCACTTTCCGCCACCAGAACCCCGAGCGCCCCGAAAGTGCCGACGCCCCCCGGACGAGTCAGCGCCACTTTCCGCCACCGGACCCCCCGAGAGACCCGAAAGTGCCGACGTCCCCCCCGGACGTGTTGCCGCCACTTTCCTCCGCCGGACCCACCCAGGCGCCCCGAAAGTGCAGACGTCCCCCCAGGACGTGTCGGTGCCAATTTCCGCCGCCGTTCCCCCTGACCGCCCTGAAAGTGCCGACGCCCCCACCGGACGCGTTGGCGCCACTTTCCGCCGCCTGACCCCTGAGTGCCCCGAAAGTGCCGACGTCCCCCCCTGACACGTAGGTGCCAATTTCCGCCACCGGACCCCCGAGCGACCCGAAAGTGCCGACGTGCCCCCCGCACGCGTCGGCGCCACTTTCCGCCACCGGACCCCCCGAGCGAACCGAAAGTGCCGACGCCCCCCCGGACGCGTCGGCGCCACTTTCCGCTTCCTGACCCCCCGAGCGCCCCGAAAGTGCCGACGCCCCCCCGGACGCGTCGGCGCCACTTTCCGCCGCCTGGCCCCCGGAGCGCCCCAAAACTGCCGACGTCACCCCCTGACGCGTAGGCGGCAATTTCCGCTGCCGGACCCCCTGAGTGCCCCGGAAGTGCCGACGCCCCCCCGGACGCGTCGGCGCCACTTTCCGCCGCCTGACCCCCCGAGCACCCCGAATGTGCCGACGCCCCCCCGCACGCGTCGGCACCACTTTCCACCACCTGACACCCCGAGTGCCCCGGAAGTGCCGACGGCCCCCCCGGACGCGTCGGCGCCTCTTTCCGCCGCCTCACACCCGAGCGCCCCGAAAGTGCCGAGGCCCCCCCGGACGCGTCGGCGACACTTTCCGCCGCCAGAACCCCGAGCGCCCCGAAAGTGCCGATGCCCCCCGGACGCGACGGCGCCACTTTCCGCCACCGGACCCCCCGAGCGACCCGAAAGTGCCGACGTCGCCCCCGGACGCTTCGGCGCCACTTTCCGCCGCCGTTCCCCCCGACCGCCCCGAAAGTGCCGACGTCCCCCCAGAACGCGTCGGCGCCACTTTCAGCCGCCTGACCCCCCCGAGCTCCCCGTAAGTGCCGATGCCCCCCGGAAGCGTCGGCGCCACTTTCCACCGGCGGACCCCCCGACCGCCCCGAAAGTGCCAACGCCCCCCGGAAGCGTCGGCGCCACTTTCCGCCGCCTGACCCCCGGAGCGCCCCGAAAGTGCCGACGCCCGCCCGAACGCGTCGGCGACTCTTTCCACCTCCTGACCCCCCCGAGCACCCCGAAAGTGCCGAGGCCGCCCCGGACGTGTCGTCGCCACTTTCCGCCGCCTGGCCCCCCGAACGCCCCGAAAGTGCCGACGTCCCCCCCGACACGTCGGCGCCAATTGTCGCCGCCGGACCCCCCGAGCGCCCCGAAAGTGCCGAGGTCCGCACCGGACGCGTCGGCGGTACCTTCCGCCGCCTGACCCCCCGAGCGCGCCGAAAGTGCCCACGCCCCCCCCGGAAGAGTCGCCGCCACTTTCCACCGCCTGACCCCCCGAACGCCCCGAAAGTGCACACGCCCCCCGGACGTGTCGGCCCCACTTTCCGCCGCCTGACCCCCTGAGCACCCCGAATGTTCCGACGCCTCCCCGGACGCGTCGGCGCCACTTTCCGCCGCCTGAACCCCCGAGCGCCCCGAATGTGCCGACGCCCCCCCGGACGCGTCGGCGCCACTTTCTGCCGCCTGACCCCCCGAGCTCCCCGAAAGCGCCGACGCCCCCCCGGACGCGTCGGCGCCACTTTCCGCCGCCTGACCCCCGAGAGTCCCGAAAGTGCCGACGCCCCCCCAGACACGTCTGCGCCACTTTCCGCCGCCTGACCCCCCTAGCGCCCCGAAAGTGCCGACGTCCGCCCCGGACGCATCGGCGCCACCTTCTTCCGCCTGACCCCCCGAGTGCCCCGAAAGTGCCACTTTCCGCCGCCTCGCTCCCCGAGCGCTCCGAAAGTGCCGTCGTCCCCCCCTGACGCGTAGGCGCCAATTTCCGCCGCCGGACCCCCCCGAAGGCCCCGAAAGTGCCAACGTCCCCCCCGGACGCGTCGGCGCCAATTTCCGACCCCGGACCCCCCAAGCGCCCCGAATGAGCCGACGCCCCCCGGACGCGTCAGCGACACTTTCTGCCGCCTGACCCCCGAGCGCCCCGAGTGTGTCGACGCCCCCCCGGACGCCTGGGCGCCACTTTCCGCCGCCTGACACCCCGAGCGCCCCGAAAGTGCCGACGCCCGCCCGGACGCGTCGGCGCCACTTTCCGCCACCTGACACCCCGAGCACCCCGAAAGTGCCGACGCCCCCCCGGACGCGTAGGCGCCACCTTCCGCCGCCGGACCCCCTGAGCGCCCCGAAAGTGCCGATGCCCCCGGACGCGTCAGCGCCACTTTCCGCCGCCTAGCCCCCCGAGCTCCCCGAAAGTGCCGACGTTCCCCCCTGACGCGTGGGTGCCAATTTCCGCCGCCGGACCCCCTGAGCGCCCCAAAAGTGCCGACGTCCCCCCTGGACGCGTCGGCGTAAATTTCCGCCGCCGGACCCCCCAAACGCCCCGAATGTGCCGACGCCCCCCCGGACGCGTCGGCGCCACTTTCTGTCGCCTGACCCCCCGAGCTCCCGAAAGCGCCGACGCCCCCCCGGACGCGTCGGCGCCACTTTCCGCTGCCTGACCCCCCGAGAGTCCCGAAAGTGTCGACGCCCCCCCGGACACGTCTGCGCCACTTTCCGCCGCCTGACCCCCCTAGCGCCCCGAAAGTGCCGACGTCCGCCCCGGACGCGTCGGCGCCACCTTCTTCCGCCTGACCCCCCGAGTGCCCCGAAAGTGCCACTTTCCGCCGCCTAGCTCCCCGAGCGCCCCGAAAGTGCCGTCGTCCCCCCCTGACGTGTAGGCGCCAATTTCCGCCACCGGACCCCCCGAGCGACCCGAAAGTGCCGACGTGCCCCCCGCACGCGTCGGCGCCAGTTTCCGCTGCCGGACCCCCCAAGCGCCCCGAATGAGCCGACGCCCCCCGGACGCGTCAGCGACACTTTCTGCCGCCTGACCCCCGAGCGCCCCGAATGTGTCGACGCCCCCCCGGACGCGTTGGCGCCACCTTCCGCCGCCGGACCCCCTGAGCGCCCCGAAAGTGCCGACGCCCACGGACGCGTCGGCGCCACTTTCCGCCGCCTAGCCCCCCGAGCGCCCCAAAAGTGCCGAAGTTCCCCCCTGACGCGTGGGTGCCAATTTCCGCCGCCGCACCCCCCGAGCGCCCCAAAAGTGCCGACGTCCCCCCCGGACGCGTCGGCGTCAATTTCCGCCGCCAGACCCCCCAAGCGCCCTGAATGTGCCTACGCCCCCCCGGACGCGTAGGCGCCACTTTCTGCCGCCTGACACCCCGAGCACCCCGAAAGTGCTGACGCCCACCCGGACGCGTCGGCGCCACTTTCCGCCACCTGACACCCCGAGCGCCCCGAAAGTGCCGAAGCCCCCCGGATGCGTCGGCGCCACTTTCCGCCGCCGGACACCCCCGAGCGCCCCGAAAGTTTGACGCCCCCCCTGACGCGTCGGCGCCACTTTCCGCCGCCTGAACCCCGAGCGCCCCAAAATTGCCGACGCCACCCCGGACGCGTCGACGCCACTTTCCACCGCCTGACCTCCCGAGCTCCCCGAAAGTGCCGATGCCCCCCGGACGCGTCGGCGCCACTTTCCGCCACCGGACCCCCCGAGCGAACCGAAAGTGCCGACGCCCCCCCGGACGCGTCGGCGCCACTTTCCGCTTCCTGACCCCCCGAGCGCCCCGAAAGTGCCGACGCCCCCCCGGATGCGTCGGCGCCACTTTCCGCCGCCTGGGCCCCGGAGCGCCCCAAAACTGCCGACGTCACCCCCTGACGCGTAGGCGCCAATTTCCGCTGCTGGACCCCCTGAGTGCCCCGGAAGTGCCGACGCCCCCCCGGACGCGTCGGCGCCACTTTCCGCCGCCTGACCCCCCGAGCACCCCGAATGTGCTGAGGCCCCCCCGCACGCGTCGGCACCACGTTCCACCACCTGACACCCCGAGTGCCCCGGAAGTGCCGACGGCCCCCCCGGACGCGTCGGCGCCACTTTCCGCCGCCTCACACCCGAGCGCCCCGAAAGTGCCGAGGCCCCCCCGGACGCGTCGGCGCCACTTTCCGCCGCCAGAACCCCGAGCGCCCCGAAAGTGCCGATGCCCCCCGGACGCGACGGCGCCACTTTCCGCCACCGGACCCCCCGAGCGACCCGAAAGTGCCGACGTCGCCCCCGGACGCTTCGGCGCCACTTTCCGCCGCCGTTCCCCCCGACCGCCCCGAAAGTGCCGACGTCCCCCCAGAACGCGTCGGCGCCACTTTCAGCCGCCTGACCCCCCGAGCTCCCCGTAAGTGCCGATGCCCCCCGGAAGCGTCGGCGCCACTTTCCACCGGCGGACCCCCCGACCGCCCCGAAAGTGCCAACGCCCCCCGGAAGCGTCGGCGCCACTTTCCGCCGCCTGACCCCCGGAGCGCCCCGAAAGTGCCGACGCCCGCCCGAACGCGTCGGCGACTCTTTCCGCCTCCTGACCCCCCCGAGCACCACGAAAGTGCCGACGCCGCCCCGGACGTGTCGTCGCCACTTTCCGCCGCCTGGCCCCCCGAACGCCCCGAAAGTGCCGACGTCCCCCCCCGACACGTCGGCGCCAATTTTCGCCGCCGGACCCCCCCGAGCGCCCCGAAAGTGCCGAGGTCCGCACCGGACGCGTCGGCGGTACCTTCCGCCGCCTGACCCCCCGAGCGCGCCGAAAGTGCCCACGCCCCCCCCGGAAGAGTCGCCGCCACTTTCCACCGCCTGACCCCCCGAACGCCCCGAAAGTGCACACGCCCCCCGGACGTGTCGGCCCCACTTTCCGCCGCCTGACCCCCTGAGCACCCCGAATGTTCCGACGCCTCCCCGGACGCGTCGGCGCCACTTTCCGCCGCCTGAACCCCCGAGGGCCCCGAAAGTGCCGACGCTCCCCGGGACGTATCGGCACCACTTTCCTCCGCCTGACCCCCCCGAGCGCCCCAAAAGTACCGACGCCCCCCCGGAAGCGTCGGCGCCACTATCCGCCGCCTGACCCCCCGAGCTCCCCGTAAGTGCCGATGCCCCCCAGAAGCGTCGGCGCCACTTTCCACCTCCGGACACCCCGAGCGCCCCGAAAGTGTCGACCCTCTCCCGGACGTGTCGGGGCCACTTTCCGCCACCGGAACCTCCGAGCGCCCCGAAAGTGCCGACGCCCCCCCCGGACGCGTCGGCGCCATTTTCCGCCGCAAGACCCCCCGAGCGCCCCGAAAGTTCCGACCCCCCCCCTGGACGCGTCGGCACCAATTTCCGGCGCCGGACACCCCGAGCGCCCCGAATGTGCCGACGCCCCTCCGGAGGCGTCGACGCCACTTTCCGCCGCCTGACCCCCCGAGGGCCCCGAAAGTGCTGACGCCCACCCGGACGCGTCCGCGCCACTTTCTGCCGCCTTATCCCCCGCGAGAGCCCCGAAAGTGCCGACGTACACCCCGGACGCGTCGGCGCCACTTTCCGCCGCCGGACCCCCCGAGCGCCCCGAAAGTGCCGACGCCTCCCCGGACGCGTCCGCGCCACTTTCCGCCGCCTGTCCCCCGAAGCGCCCCGAATGTGCCGACGCCCCCCCGTTCGAGACCGCGCAACTTTCCGCCGCCCGACCCCCCGAGCGCCCCGAAAGTGCCGACGCCCCTCCAGACGCATCCGCACCACTTTCCGCCGCCTGACCCCCCCGAGAGCCCCGAAAGCGCCGACGCCCCCAAGAACGAGTCCGCGCCACTTTCCGCCGCCTGACCCCCCAAGCGCCCCGAAAGTGCCGACGCCCACCCGGACGAGTCCGCGCCACTTTCCGCCGCCTGACCCCCCGAGCACCCCGAAAATGCCGACGCCCCCCCGGAAGCATCGGCGCCACTTTCCGCCGCCTGACCCCCCGAGCTCCCCGTAAGTGCCGATGCCCCCCGGAAGCGTCGGCGCCACTTTCCACCTCCGGATCCCCCGAGCGCCCCGAAAGTGTCGATGCCCTCCCGGACGTGTCGGTGCCACTTTCCGCCACCGGAACCTCCGAGCGCCCCGAAAGTGCCGACGCCCCCCCCGGACGCGTCGGCGCCATTTTCCGCCGTAAGACCACCCGAGCGCCCCGAAAGTTCCGACTCCCCCCTGGACACGTCGGCACCACTTTCCGCCGCCGGACCCCCCGAGCGCCCCGAAAGTGCCGACGCCCCTCCAGAGGCGTCGATGCCACTTTCCGCCGCCTGACCCCCCGAGGGCCCCGAAAGTGCTGACGCCCACCCGGACGCGTCCGCGCCACTTTCTGCCGCCTTATCCCCCCCGAGAGCCCCGAAAGTGCCGACGTACACCCCGGACGCGTCGGCGCCACTTTCCGCCGCCGGACCCCCCGAGCGCCCCGAAAGTGCCGACGCCCCCCCGGATGCATCCGCGCCACTTTCCGCCGCCTGTCCCCCCAAGCGCCCCGAATGTGCCGACGCCCCCCCATTCGAGACCGCGCCACTTTCTGCCGCCTGACCCCCCGAGCGCCCCGAATCTGCCGACGCCCCCCCGCATGCGTCGGCACCACTTTCCACCACCTGACACCCCGAGTGCCCCGAAAGTGCCGACGGCCCCCCGGACGCGTTGGCGCCACTTTCCGCCGCCTGACACCCGAGCGCCCCGAAAGTGCCGAGGCCCCCCCGGACGCGTCGGCGCCACTTTCCGCCACCAGAACCCCGAGCGCCCCGAAAGTGCCGACGCCCCCCGGACGAGTCAGCGCCACTTTCCGCCACCGGACCCCCCGAGAGACCCGAAAGTGCCGACGTCCCCCCCGGACGTGTTGGTGCCACTTTCCTCCGCCGGACCCACCCAGGCGCCCCGAAAGCGCAGACGTCCCCCCAGGACGCGTCGGCGCCAATTTCCGCCGCCGTTCCCCCCGACCGCCCTGAAAGTGTCGACGCCCCCACCGGACGCGTTGGCGCCACTTTCCGCCGCCTGACCCCTGAGTGCCCCGAAAGTGCCGACGTCCCCCCCTGACACGTAGGTGCCAATTTCCGCCACCGGACCCCCCGAGCGACCCGAAAGTGCCGACGTGCCCCCCGCACGCGTCGGCGCCACTTTCCGCCACCGGACCCCCCGAGCGAACCGAAAGTGCCGACGCCCCCCCGGACGCGTCGGCGCCACTTTCCGCTTCCTGACCCCCCGAGCGCCCCGAAAGTGCCGACGCCCCCCCGGACGCGTCGGCGCCACTTTCCGCCGCCTGGCCCCCGGAGCGCCCCAAAACTGCCGACGTCACCCCCTGACGCGTAGGCGCCAATTTCCGCTGCCGGACCCCCTGAGTGCCCAGGAAGTGCCGACGCCCCCCCGGACGCGTCGGCGCCACTTTCCGCCGCCTGACCCACCGAGCACCCCGAATGTGCCGACGCCCCCCCGCACGCGTCGGCACCACTTTCCACCACCTGACACCCCGAGTGCCCCGGAAGTGCCGACGGCCCCCCCGGACGCGTCGGCGCCACTTTCCGCCGCCTCACACCCAAGCGCCCCGAAAGTGCCGAGGCCCCCCCGGACGCGTCGGCGCCACTTTCCGCCGCCAGAACCCCGAGCGCCCCGAAAGTGCCGATGCCCCCCGGACGCGACGGCGCCACTTTCCGCCACCGCACCCCCCGAGCGACCCGAAAGTGCCGACGTCGCCCCCGGACGCTTCGGCGCCACTTTCCGCCGCCGTTCCCCCCGACCGCCCCGAAAGTGCCGACGTCCCCCCAGAACGCGTCGGCGCCACTTTCAGCCGCCTGACCCCCCGAGCTCCCCGTAAGTGCCGATGCCCCCCGGAAGCGTCGGCGCCACTTTCCACCGGCGGACCCCCCGACCGCCCCGAAAGTGCCGACGCCGCCCCGGATGTGTCGGCGCCACTTTCCGCCGCCTGGCCCCCCGAACGCCCCGAAAGTGCCGACGTCCCCCCCGACACGTCGGCGCCAATTTTCGCCGCCGGACCCCCCGAGCGCCCCGAAAGTGCCGAGGTCCGCACCGGACGCGTCGGCGCTACCTTCCGCCGCCTGACCCCCCGAGCGCGCCGAAAGTGCCCACGCCCCCCCCGGAAGAGTCGCCGCCACTTTCCACCGCCTGACCCCCCGAACGCCCCGAAAGTGCAGACGCCCCCCGGACGTGTCGGCCCCACTTTCCGCTGCCTGACCCCCTGAGCACCCCGAATGTGCCGACGCCTCCCCGGATGCGTCGGCGCCACTTTCCGCCGCCTGAACCCCCGAGGGCCCCGAAAGTGCCGACGCCCCCCGGGACGTATCGGCACCACTTTCCTCCGCCTGACCCCCCGAGCGCCCCAAAAGTACCGACGCCCCCCCGGAAGCGTCGGCGCCACTTTCCGCCGCCTGACCCCCCGAGCTCCCCATAAGTGCCGATGCCCCCCGGAAGCGTCGGCGCCACTTTCCACCTCCGGACACCCCGAGCGCCCTGAAAGTGTCGACCCTCTCCCGGACGTGTCGGGGCCACTTTCCGCCACCGGAACCTCCGAGCGCCCCGAAAGTGCCGACGCCCCCCCCGGACGCGTCGGCGCCATTTTCCGCCGCAAGACCCCCCAAGCGCCCCGAAAGTTCCGACCCCCCCCTGGACGCGTCGGCACCACTTTCCGGCGCCGGACACCCCGAGCGCCCCGAATGTGCCGACGCCCCTCCGGAGGCGTCGACGCCACTTTCCGCCGCCTGACCCCCCGAGGGCCCCGAAAGTGCTGACGCCCACCCGGACGCGTCCGCGCCACTTTCTGCCGCCTTATCCCCCCCGAGAGCCCCGAAAGTGCCGACGTACACCCCGGACGCGTCGGCGCCACTTTCCGCCGCCGGACCCCCCGAGCGCCCCGAAAGTGCCGACGCCTCCCCGGACGCGTCCGCGCCACTTTCCGCCGCCTGTCCCCCGAAGCGCCCCAAATGTGCCGACGCCCCCCCGTTCGAGACCGCGCAACTTTCCGCCGCCCGACACCCCGAGCGCCCCGAAAGTGCCGACGCCCCTCCAGACGCATCCGCACCACTTTCCGCCGCCTGACACCCCCCGAGAGCCCCGAAAGCGCCGACGCCCCCAAGAACGAGTCCGCGCCACTTTCCGCCGCCTGACCCCCCAAGCGCCCCGAAAGTGCCGACGCCCACCCGGACAAGTCCGCGCCACTTTCCGCCGCCTGACCCCCCGAGCACCCCGAAAATGCCGATGCCCCCCGGAAGCGTCGGCGCCACTTTCCACCTCCGGACCCCCCGAGCGCCCCGAAAGTGTCGATGCCCTCCCGGACGTGTCGGTGCCACTTTCCGCCACGGGAACCTCCGAGCGCCCCGAAAGTGCCGACGCCCCCCCCGGACGCGTCGGCGCCATTTTCCGCCGTAAGACCCCCCGAGCGCCCCGAAAGTTCCGACGCCCCCCTGGACACGTTGGCACCACTTTCCGCCGCCGGACCCCCCGAGCGCCCCGAAAGTGCCGACGCCCCTCCAGAGGCGTCGATGCCACTTTCCGCCGCCTGACCCCCCGAGGGCCCCGAAAGTGCTGACGCCCACCCGGACGCGTCCGTGCCACTTTCTGCCGCCTTATCCCCCCCCGAGAGCCCCGAAAGTGCCGACGTACACCCCGGACGCGTCGGCGCCACTTTCCGCCGCCGGACCCCCCGAGCGCCCCGAAAGTGCCGACGCCCCCCCGGATGCAACCGCGCCACTTTCCGCCGCCTGTCCCCCCAAGCGCCCCGAATGTGCCGACGCCCCCCCATTCGAGACCGCGCCACTTTCCGCCGCCCGACCCCCCGAGTGCCCCGAAAGTGCCGACGCCCCTCCAGACGCATCCGCGCCACTTTCCGCCGCCTGACCCCCCAGAGAGCCCCGAAAGCGCCGACGCCCCCAAGAACGAGTCCGTGCCACTTTCCGCCGCCTGACCCCCCAAGCGCCCCGAAAGTGCCGACACCCAACCGGACGAGTCCGCGCCACTTTCCGCCGCCTGACCCCCCGAGCACCCCGAAAATGCTGATGCCCCCCCGGAAGCATCGGCGCCACTTTCCGCCGCCTGACCCCCCGAGCTCCCCGTAAGTGCCGATGCCCCCCGGAAGCGTCGGCGCCACTTTCCACCTCCGGACCCCCCGAGCGCCCCGAAAGTGTCGACGCCCTCCCAGACGTGTCGGTGCCACTTTCCGCCACCGGAACCTCCGAGCGCCCCGAACGTGCCGACGCCCCCCCCGGACGCGTCTGCGCCATTTTCCGCCGCCTGACCCCCCGAGCTCCCCGTAAGTGCCGATGCCCCCCCGGAAGCGTCGGCGCCACTTTCCACCTCCGGACCCCCAGAGCGCCCCGAAAGTGTCGACGCCCTCCCGGACGTGTCGGTGCCGCTTTCCGCCACCGGAACCTCCGAGCGCCCCGAAAGTGCCGACGCCCCCCCGGACGCGTCGGCGCCATTTTCCGCCGCAAGACCCCCCGAGTGCCCCAAAAGTTCCGACGCCTCCCTGGACGCGTCGGCACCACTTTCCGCCGCCGGACCCCCCGAGCGCCCCGAAAGTGCCGACGCCCCTCTGGAGGCGTTGATGCCACTTTCCGCCGCCTGACCCCCCGAGGGCCCCGAAAGTGCCGACGCCCACCCGGACGCATCCGCGCCACTTTCTGCCGCCTTATCCCCCCCGAGAGCCCAGAAAGTGCCGTTGTACACCCCGGACGCGTCCGCGCCACTTTCCGCCGCCTGTCCCCCCAAGCGCCCTGAATGTGCTGACGCCCCCCCGTTCGATACCGCGCCACTTTCCGCCGCCTGACCCCCCGAGCACCCCGAAAGTGCCGACGCCCACCCGGACGAGTCCGCGCCACTTTCCGCCGCTGGACCCCCCGAGCGCCCCGAAATTGCCGACGCCCCTCCGGAGGCGTCGATGCCACTTTCCGCCGCCTGACCCCCCGAGGGCCCCGAAAGTGCCGACGCCCACCCGGACGCGTACACTCCAATTTCTGCCGCCTTATCCCTCCCGAGAGCCCCGAAAGTGCCGTCGTACACCCCAGACGCGTCGGCGCCACTTTCCGCCGCTGGACCGCCCGAGCGCCCCGAAAGTACCGCGCGCCTCCGGAGGCGTCGACGCCACTTTCCGCCGCCTGACCCCCGAGGGCCCCGAAAGTGCCGACGCCCCCCTGGATGCGTCCGCGCCACTTTCTGCCACCTTATCCCCCCCGAGAGCCCCGAAAGTGCCGACGTACCCCCGGACGCGTCGGCGCCACTTTCCGCCGCCGGACCCCCCGAGTGCCCCGAAACTGCCGAAGCCCCTCCGGAGGCGTCGACGCCACTTTCCACCACCTGACCCCCCGAGAGCCCCAAAAGTACCGACGCCCCCCCGGACGCGTCCGCGCCACCTTCCGGCGCCTTATTCCCCCGAGCGCCCCGAAAGTGCCGACGTACCCCCGGGACGCGTCGGTGCCACTTTCTGTCACATAACCCCCCTAGCGCCCCGAAAGTGCCGACGACTCCCCGGACGCGTCGGCACCACTTTCCGCCGCCTGACCCCCCGAGCGCCCCGAAAGTGCCGACGCCCCTCCGGAGGCGACGACGCCACTTTCCGCCGCCTGACCCCCCGAGGGCCACGAAAGTGCAGACGCCCCCCTGGACGCGTCCGCGCCACTTTCTGCCGCCTTATCCCCCCCGAGAGCCCCGAAAGTGCCGACATACCCCCCGGACGCGTCGGCGCAACTTTCCGCCCCCGGACCCGCCGAGCGCCCCGAACGTGCCGACGCCCCCCCCGGACGCGTCCGCGCCACTTTCCGCCGCCTGACCCCCCGAGCGCCCCGAAAGCGCCGACAGCCCCCGGACGAGTCCGCGCCACTTTCCATCGCCTGACCCCCCAAGCGCCCCGAATGTGCCGACGCACCCCCGTTCGAGACCGCGCCACTTTCCGCCTCCCGAACCCCCGAGCGCCCCGAAAGTGCCGACGCCCCCCCGGACACGTCGGCGCCACTTTCCGCCGCCTGACCCCCCGAGCACCCGGAAAGTGCCGACCCCCCCGGACGCGTCCGCGCCACTTTCCGCCGCCTGACCATCCGAGCGCCCCGAAAGTGCCGACGCCCACCCGGACGCGTCCGCGCCACTTTCTGCCGCCTGACCCCCCCAGCGCCCCGAATGTGCCGACGCCCCCCCGGACAAGTCGGCACCACTTTCTGCCGCCTGACCCCCCGAGCGCCCCGAAAGTGCCGACACTCCTCCGGACGAGTCCGCGCCACTTTCCGCCGCCTGACCCCCCGAGCGCCCCGAAAGTGCCGACGCCCCCCCGGACGCGTCGGAGCCACTTTCCGCCGCCTGACCCCCGAGCACCCCGAAAGTGCCGACGACTCCCCGGATGCGTCGGCGCCACTTTCCGCCGCCTGACCCCCCGAGCGCCACGAAAGTGCCGACGCCCCCCGGACGCGTCCGCGCCACCTTCCGGCGCCTTATTCCCCCGAGCGCCCCGAAAGTGCCGACGTACCCCCGGGACGCGTCGGCGCCACTTTCCGCCGCCGGACCCCCCGAGTGCCCCGAAACTGCCGAAGCCCCTCCGGAGGCGTCGACGCCACTTTCCACCACCTGACCCCCCGAGAGCCCCAAAAGTACCGACGCCCCCCCGGACGCGTCCGCGCCACCTTCCGGCGCCTTATTCCCCCGAGCGCCCCGAAAGTGCCGACGTACCCCCGGGACGCGTCGGTGCCACTTTCTGTCACATAACCCCCCTAGCGCCCCGAAAGTGCCGACGACTCCCCGGACGCGTCGGCACCACTTTCCGCCGCCTGACCCCCCGAGCGCCCCGAAAGTGCCGATGCACCCCCGGAAATGTCCGCGCCACTTTCCGCCGCCTGACCCCCCGAGCGCCCCGAAAGTTCCGACGTCCACCCTAGACACGTCGGCGCCACTTTCCGCCGCCGGACCTCCCGAGCGTCCCGAAAGTGCCGACGACCCCCCGGAACGCGTCCGCGCCACATTCCGCCGCCTGACCCCCCGAGCGCCCCGAAAGTGCCGACGCCCCCCAGGACGCGTCGGCGCCACTTTCCGCCGCCTGACCCCCCGAGGACACCGAAAGTGCCGACGCCCCCTGGATGCGTCCGCGCCACTTTCTGCCGCCTTATCCCCCCCGAGAGCCCCGAAAGTGCCAACGTACCCCCCGGACGCGTCGGCGCCACTTTCCGCCGCCGGACCTCACGAGCGCCCCGAAAGTGCCGACGTCCCCCCGGACGCGTCCGCGCCACTTTCCACCGCCTGACCCCCCGAGCGCCCCGAAAGCGCCGACGCCCCCCCCGATGAGTCCGCACCACTTTCCGCCGCCTGACCCCCCGAGCGCCCCGAATGTGCCGACGCACCCCCGTTCGAGACCGTGCCACTTTCCGCCTCCCGAACCCCCGAGCACCCCGAAAGAGCCGACGCCCCCCCGGATGCATCGGTGCCACTTTCCGCCGCATACCCCCCAAGCACCCCGAAAGTGCCGACGCCCCCCAGGACGCGTCGGCGCCACTTTCCGCCGCCTGAGCCCGCGAGGGCCCCGAAAGTGCTGACGCCCCCCTGGACACGTCAGCGCCACTTTCTGCCGCCTTACGCCCCCCGAGAGCCCCGAAAGTGCCGACGTACCCACTGGACGCGTCGGCGCCACTTTCCGCCGCCGGACCTCACGAGCGCCCCGAAAGTGCTGACGCCCCCCCGGACGCGTCCGCGCCACTTTCCGCCGCCTGACCCCCCGAGGGCCCCGAAAGTGCCGACGCCCCCCCCGGACGCGTCGGCGACACTTTCCGCCGCCAGACCCCCCGAGCACCCCGAAAGTGCCGACGCCCCCGCCTATGTGTCGGTACCACTTTCCGTCGCCTGACCCCCCGAGCGCCCCGAAAGTGCCGACGTCCTTCCCGGACGCTTCGGCGCCACTTTCTGCCGCCGGACCGCCAGAGCGCCCCGAAAGTTCCGACGCCGGCCCGGAGGCGTCGACGCCACTTTCCGCCGCTTGACCCCCCGAGCGCCCCGAAAGTGCCGACGCCCCCCAGGACGCATCGGCGCCACTTTCCGCCACCTGACACCCCCGAGCGCCCAGAAAATGCCGAGGCCCCCCGGACGCGTCGGCGCCACTTTCTGCCGCCTGACCCCCCGAGCGCCCCGAAAGTGCCGATCCCCCCGGACGCGTCCGCACCACTTTCCGCCGCTTTACCATCCAAGCGCCCCGAAAGTGCCGACTCCCCCCCGGACGCGTCCGCGCCACTTTCTGCCGCCTGACCCCCCGAGCGCCCCGAAAATGCCGAGGCCCCCCGGACGTGTCGGCGCCACTTTCCGCCGCCTGACCCCCCGATCGCCCGGAAAGAACCGACGCCCCCCCGCACGAGTCGGCACCACGTTCCGCAGCCTGACCCCGCTGTGCGCCCCGAATGTGCCGACGCCCCCCGGACGCGTCCGCGCCACTTTTCCGCCGCCTGACCCCCGAGCGCCCCGAAAAATGCCGACGCCCCCCAGGACGAGTCCAGTCCACTTTCCGCCGCCTGACCCCCCGAGCGCCCCGAAAGCGCCGACGCCCCCCCGGATGCGTCGGCGCCACTTTCCGTAGCCTGACCCTCCGAGCTTCCCGAAAGTTCTGACGCCCCCCCGGATGAGTCCGCGCCACTTTCCGTCGCCTGACCCCCCGAGCGCCCCCAAAGTGCCGACGCCCCCCTGGACGCGTCGGTGCCACTTTCCGCCACCGGACCCCCCGAGCGCCCCAAAAGTGCCGACGCCCCCCCCGGACGCGTCCGCGCCACTTTCCAGCGCCTTATCCCGCCGAGCGCCCCAAAAGTGCCGAGGTACCCCCGGGACGCGTCGGTGCCACTTTCTGTCGCCTAACCCCCCGAGCGCCCCGAAAGTTCCGACGACTCCCCGGACGCGTCGGCGCCACTTTCCGCCGCCTGACCCCCCGAGCGCCCCGAAAGTGCCGATGCCCCCCCGGACACGTCCGCGCCACTTTCTGCCGCCTGATCCACCCGAGCGCCCCGAAAGTTCCGACGTCCACCCTAGACGTGTCGGCACCACTTTCCGCCGCTGGACCCCCCGAGCGCCCTGAAAGTGCCGACGCCCCTCCGGAGGCGACGACGCCACTTTCCGCCGCCTGACCCCCCGAGGGCCACGAAAGTGCAGACGCCCCCCCTGGACGCGTCCGCGCCACTTTCTGCCGCCTTATCCCCCCCGAGAGCCCCGAAAGTGCCGACATACCCCCCGGACGCGTCGGCGCAACTTTCCGCCCCCGGACCCGCCGAGCGCCCCGAACGTGCCGACGCCCCCCCCGGACGCGTCCGCGCCACTTTCCGCCGCCTGACCCCCCGAGCGCCCCGAAAGCGCCGACAGCCCCCGGACGAGTCCGCGCCACTTTCCATCGCCTGACCCCCCAAGCGCCCCGAATGTGCCGACGCACCCCCGTTCGAGACCGCGCCACTTTCCGCCTCCCGAACCCCCGAGCGCCCCGAAAGTGCCGACGCCCCCCCGGACACGTCGGCGCCACTTTCCGCCGCCTGACCCCCCGAGCACCCGGAAAGTGCCGACCCCCCCGGACGCGTCCGCGCCACTTTCCGCCGCCTGACCATCCGAGCGCCCCGAAAGTGCCGACGCCCACCCGGACGCGTCCGCGCCACTTTCTGCCGCCTGACCCCCCCAGCGCCCCGAATGTGCCGACGCCCCCCCGGACAAGTCGGCACCACTTTCTGCCGCCTGACCCCCCGAGCGCCCCGAAAGTGCCGACACTCCTCCGGACGAGTCCGCGCCACTTTCCGCCGCCTGACCCCCCGAGCGCCCCGAAAGTGCCGACGCCCCCCCGGACGCGTCGGAGCCACTTTCCGCCGCCTGACCCCCGAGCACCCCGAAAGTGCCGACGACTCCCCGGATGCGTCGGCGCCACTTTCCGCCGCCTGACCCCCCGAGCGCCACGAAAGTGCCGACGCCCCCCGGACGCGTCCGCGCCACATTCCGCCGCCTGATCCCCCCGAGCGCCCCGAAAGTGCCGATGTCCCCCCCAGACGCGTCGGCGCCACTTTCCGCCGCCTGACCCCCCCGAGCGCACCGAAAGTGCCGACGCCCCCCCTGACGCGTCGGCGCCACTTTCCGCCGCCTGACCCCCCGAGCGCCCTGAAAGTGCCGACGCCCCCCGGACGCGTCCACGCCACTTTCCGCCGCCTGATCCCCCGAGCGCACCGAAAGTGCCGACGCCCCCCGGATGCGTCCCCGCCACTCTCTGCCTCCTGACCCCCCGAGCGCCCCGAAAGTGCCGACCCCCCAGACGCGTCCGCGCCACTTTCCGCCGCCTGACCCCCCGAGCGCCCCGAAAGTGCCGACGCCCCCCCGGATGAGTTGGCACCACTTTCTGCCGCCTGACCACCCGAGCGACCCGAAAGTGCCGACGCCCCTCCGGACGAGTCCGCGCCACTTTCCGCCGCATCACTCCCCGAGCGCCCCGAAAGTGCCGACGCCCCCCTGCACACGTCGGAGCCACTTTCCGCCGCCTGACCCCCAAGCACCCCGAAAGTGTTGACGATCCCCCGAACGCATCGGCGCCACTTTCCGCCACCTGACCCCCCTAGAGCCCCGAAAGTGCCGACGCCCCATCAGACGCGTCGACGCCAATTTCCGCCGCCTGACGCCCCGAGCGCCCCGAAACTGCCGACGCCCGCTCCGGACGCGTCGGCGACACTTTCCGCCGCCTGACCCCCCGAACGCCCCGAAAGTGCCGACGCCCCCACCTAACGCGTCTGCGCCACTTTCCGCCGCCTGGTCATACGAGCGACCCGAAAGTGCCGACTCCCCGCCAGACGCGTCGGCGCCACTTTCAGCAGCTTGACCCCCGAGCACCTCGAAAGTGCCGTCCCCCCCGCGGACGCGTCCGCGCCACTTTCCGCCGCCTGATCCCCCGAGCGCCCCGAAAGTGCCGACGCCCCCCCCTGTACGCGTCGGCGCCACTTTCCGCCGTCTGACCCCTCCGAGCGCCCGGAAAGTGCCGACGCCCCCCCGGACACGTCGGCGACACTTTGCGCCGCCTGACCCCCCGAGCGCCCCGAAAGTGCCGACGCCCCACCGGACGCGTCGGCGACACTTTGCGCCGCCTGACTCCCCGAGCGCCCCGAAAGTGCCGACGCCCCACCGGACGTGTCGGCGACACTTTGCGCCGCCTGACTCCCCGAGCGCCCCGAAAGTGCCGACGCCCCACCGCACGTGTCGGCGACACTTTGTGCCGCCTGACTCCCCGAGCGCCCCGAAAGTGCCGATCCCCCCGGACGCGTCCGCGCCACTTTCCGCCGCCTGCCCCCCCGAGCGCCCCGAAAGTGCCGACGCCCGCCCGGATGCGTCCGCGCCACTTTCCGCCGCCTGATCCCCCCGAGCACCCTGAACGTGCCGACGCCCCCCCGGACTCGTCGGCCCCACTTTCCGCCGCCTGACCCCCCAAGCGCCCCGAAAGTGCCGACGCCCCACCGGACGCGTCGGCAACACTGCGCCGCCTGACTCCCCGAGCGCCCCGAAAGTGCCGACGCCCCCCCGGACGCGTCGCCGCCACTTTCCGCCACCTGAGCCCCCGAGCGCTCCGAAAGTGCCGACACCCCCCTGGACGCGTCCGCGCCACTTTCCGCCTCCTGACCCCCCGAGCGCCCCGAAAGTGCCGACCCCCCCGGACGCGTCGGCGCCACTTTGCGCTGCCTGACCCCCCCAAGCGCCCCGAAAGTGCCGACGCCCCCCCAAACGCATTGGCGCCACTTTCCGCCACCTGACCCCCCTAGAGCCCCGAAAGTGCCGACGCCCGATCAGACGCGTCGACGCCAATTTCCGCCGCCTGACGCCCCGAGCGCCCCGAAATTGCCGACGCCCGCTCCGGACGCGTCGGCACCACTTTCCGCCACCTGACCCCCCGAACGCCCCGAAAGTGCCGACGCCCCCACCTAACGCGTCTGCGCCACTTTCCGCCGCCTGATCATCCGAGCGACCCCAAAGTGCCGACTCGCTCCCAGACGCGTCGGCGCCACTTTCAGCAGCTTGACCCCCGAGCACCTCGAAAGTGCCGACCCCCCCGCGGACGCGGACGCGCCACTTTCCGCCGCCTGATCCCCCGAGAGCCCCGAAAGTGCCGACGCCCCCCCTGGACGCGTCGGCGCCACTTTCCGCCGTCTGACCCCTCCGAGCGCACCGAAAGTGCCGACGCCCCCCCGGACGCATCGCCGCCACTTTCCGCCGCCTGAGCCCCCGAGCGCTCCGAAAGTGCCGACGCCCCCCCGGACGCATCGCCGCCACTTTCCGCCGCCTGAGCCCCCGAGCGCTCCGAAAGTGCCGACACCCCCCCCGGACGCGTCCGCGCCACTTTCCGCCTCCTGACCCCCCCAGCGCCCCGAAAGTGCCGACCCCCAGGACGCGTCCGCGCCACTTTCGGCCGCCTCACCATCCGAGCGCCCCGAAAGTGCCGACGCCCCCACGGACGCGTCCGCGCCACTTTCCGCCGCCTGACCCCCCGAGCGCCCCGAAAGTGCCGACGCCCCCCCGGACGCGTCCGCGCCACTTTCCGCCGCCTGATCCCCCCGAGCGCCCCGAAAGTGCCGACGCCCCCCGGACTCGTCGGCGCCACTTTCCGCCGCCTGACCCCCCGAGCGCCCCGAAAGTGCCGACGCCCCACCAGATGCGTCGGCAACACTTTGCGCCGCCTGACTCCCTGAGCACCCCGAAAGTGCCGACGCCCCCCCGGACGCGTCGCCGCCACTTTCCGCCGCCTGAGCCCCCAAGCGCTCCGAAAGGGCCGACACCCCCCCGGACGCGTCCGCGCCACTTTCCGCCTCCTGACCCCCCGAGCGCCCCGAAAGTGCCGACCCCCCCGGGCGCGTCCGCGCCACTTTCCGCAGCCTGACCATCCGAGCGCCCCGAAAGTGCCGACGCCCTCCCGGACGCGTCCGCGCCACTTTCCGCCGCCTGACCCCCCAAGCGCCCCGAAAGTGCCGACGCCCCCCGGACGAGTCGGCACCACTTTCTGCCACCTGACCCCCCGAGCGCCCCGAAAGTGCCGACACCCCTCCGGATGAGTCCGCGCCACTTTCCGCCGCCTCACCCCCCGAGCGCCCCGAAAGTGCCGACGCCCCCCCCGGACGCGTCGGAGCCACTTTCCGCCGCCTGACCCCCGAGCACCCCGAAAGTGCCGACGACCCCCCGGACGCGTCGGCGCCACTTTCTGCCGCCTGACCCCCCGAGCGCCACGCAAGTGCCGACGCCCCCCGGACGCATCCGCGCCACTTTCCGCCGCCTGGCCCCCCGAGCGCCCCGAAAGTGCCGACGCCCCTCCGGACGAGTCCGCGCCACTTTCCGCCGCCTGACCCCCCAGCGCCCCGAAAGTGCCGACGCCCCCCGGACGCGTCGGAGCCACTTTCCGCCGCCTGACCCCCGAGCACCCCGAAAGTGCCGACGACCCCCCGGACGCGTCAGCGCCACTTTCCGCCGCCTGACCCCCCGAGCGCCACGAAAGTGCCGACGCCCCCCGGACGTGTCCGCGCCACTTTCCGCCGCCTGATCCCCCCGAGCGCCCCGAAAATGCCGACGTCCCCGCCGGACGCGTCGGCGCCACTTTCCGCCGCCTGACCCCACGAGCGCACCGAAAGTGCCGACTTCCCCCCCGGACGCGTCGGCGCCACTTTCCGTCGCCTGACCCCCCGAGCGCACCGAAAGTGTCGACGCCCCCCCGGACGCGTCGGCGCCACTTTCCGCCGCCTAACCCCCCCCGAGCGCCCCGAAAGTGCCGACGCCCCCCGGACGCGTCCATGCCACTTTCCGCCGCCTGGTCCCCCCAAGCGCCCCGAAAGTGCCTATGTCCCCCCCGGACGCGTCGGCGCCACTTTCCGCCGCCTGACTCCCCGAGCGCCCCGAAAGTTCCGACGCCCCCTCGGACGCGTCGGCGCCAATTTTGTCCACCTGACCCCCTGAGCGCCCCGTAAGGGCCGATGCACCCCCCGGACGCGTCAGCCCCATTTTCCGCCCCCTGACCCCCCCGAGTGCCCCGAAAGTGCCGACGGCCGCCCGGGTGCGTCGGGGCCACTTTCCGCTGACTGACCCCCAGAGCGCCCCGAAAGTGCCGATGTCCGCCCCGGACGCGTTAGAGGGCACCTTCCGCCGCCTGGCCCACCGAGCGCCACGAAAGTTCCGACGCCCCCCAGGATGTGTCGGAGCCACTTTCCGCCGCCTGACCCCCCGAGCGCACCGAAAGTGCCGACGCCCCCTTGGACTTGTCGGCGTCAATTTCGGCCGCCTGACCCCCCGAGGTCCCCAAAAGTGCTGAAGCCACCCCGGAAGCGTCGGCACCATTTTCCTCCGCCTGACCCCCCGAGCGCCCCGAAAGTGCCGACGGCCCCCCGGGTGCGTCGGGGCCACTGTCCGCCGCCTGACCCCCAGAGCGCCCCGAAAGTGCCGACGTCCGCCCCGGACGCGTTAGCGCCACCTTCCGCCGCCTGGCCCCACGAGCGCTCCGAAAGTGCCGAGGCCCCCGGGACGCGTCTACGCCACTTTCCGCCGCCTGCCCCCCCGAGCGCCCCGAAAGAGCCGACGTCCCCCGCGGATGCGTCGCAGCCACTTTCCGCCGACGGACCCCCCGAGCGCCCGGAATGTGCCGACGCCCCCCCGGACGCGTCGGTGCCAATTTCGGCTGCCTGACCCCCCAAGCGCACCGAAAGTGCCAACGCCCCCTCGGACGCGTCAGCGCCATTTTCCGCCACCTGACCCCCGACTGCTCCGAAAGAGCCGACGGCCCCCCGGATGCGTCGGGCCCACTTTCCGCCGCCTGACCCCCAGAGTGCCCCGAAAATGCCGTCGTCCGTCCCGGAGGCGTTGGCGCCACCTTCCGCCCCGTGGCCCCACGAGCGCTCCGAAAGTTCCGAGGCCCCCCGGACGCGTCGACGCCACTTTCCGTTGCCTGGCCCCCCGAACGCACCGAAAGTGCCGACGTCCCCCCCAGACGCGTCGGCGCCAATTTCCGTCGCCGAACTCCCCGAGCGCCCCGAAAGTGCCGACGTCCCTCGGACGCGTCGCCGCCACTTTCTGCCGCCTGAACCCCCGAGCGCTCCGAACGTGCCGAGGCCCCCCGGACGCGTCAACGCCACTTTCCACCACCAGTGCCCCCGAGCACCACAAAAGTGCCGACGTCCCCCCCCGGACGCGTCGCCACCACTTTCCGCTGCCGGACCCCCCGAACGCCCCGAATGTGCCGACGCCCCCCCGGACGCGTAGGTGCCACTTTCCGCCGCCTGACTCCCCAAGCGCCCCGAAAGTGACGACGCCCTCCCGGACGCGTTGGTGCCACTTTCCGCCGCCTGACCGCCCGAGCGCCCCAAAAGTGCCGAGGCCCCCCGGATGCGTCGGCGCCACTTTCCGCCGCCTGATCCCCCAAGCGTCCCCGAAAGTGCCGACGTCCCCCCCTGACGCCTCGGCGCCAATTTTGGTCGCAGGACCCCCCCGAGCGCCCCGAAAGTGCCGACGTCCCCCCCGGATGCGTCGGTGCCAATTTCCGCCGCCGGGCCCCCCGAGCACCCGGAATGTGCCGACGCCCCTCCGGACGCGTCGGCGCCACTTTCTGCCGCCTGACCCCCCGAGCGCCCTGAATGTGCCGACGCCCCCCCGGATGCGTCGGGGCCACTTTCCGCCGAGTGACCCACAGAGCACCCCGAAAGTGCCGACGTCCGCCCCGGACGCGTTGGCGCCTCCTTCCGCCGCCTGGCCCCAGGAGCGCTCCGAAAGTGCCGAGGCCCCCCGGACGCGTCTCCGCCACTTTCCGCCACCGGACGCCCCGAGCGCCCCGAATGTGCCGACGCCCCCCCGGACGTGTCGGTGCCACTTTCGGCCGCCTGACCCCCCGAGCGCCCCGAATGTGCCGACGCCCCCCCCGGACGTGTCGGTGCCAATTTCCGCCGCCTGACCCCCCGAGCGCCCCGAAGGTGCCGACGCCCCCCCGGACGTGTCAGCGCCACTTTCCGCCTCCTGACCCCCCGAGTGCCCCGAAAGGGCTGACGCCCCCCCAGACGCGTCGGCGCCACTTTCCGCCGCCTGACCCCCCGAGCGCCACGAAAGTGCCGACGCCTACCCGGATGTGTCGGCGCCACTTTCCGCCGCCTGACCCCCCGAGCGCCCCGAAAGTGCCGACGCCCCCCGGACGCGTCCGCGCCACTTTCTGCTGCCGGACCCCCCTAGCGCCCCGTAAGTTCCAACGTTCCACCCGGACGCGTCGGCGCCACTTTCCGCCGCCGGACCCCCCAAGCGCCCCGAAAGTGCCGACGCCCCCACTGGACGCGTCGGCGCCACTTTCCGCCGCCTAACCCCCCGGGTGCCCCGAAAGTGCCGACGCCCCAACAGCACGCGTCGGCGCCACTTTCCGCCGCCTGACCCCCCGAGCGCCCCGAAACTTCCGATGCCCCCTCAGACGCGTCGGCGGCAATTTCGGCCGCCTGACCCCCCGAGCGCCCCGAAAGTGCCGACGCCCCCCCGGACGCGTCGGCCCCATTTTCCGCCGCCTGACCCCCCGAGCGCCACGAAAGTGCCAACGCCCGCCCGGATGTGTCGGAGCCCCTTTCCGCCGCCTAACCCCCCGAGCGCACTGAAAGTGCCGACGCCCCCTCGGACGCGTCTGCACCAATTTTGGACGCCTGACCCCCCGAGCTCCCCGAAAGTGCCGACGCCCCCCCGGAAGCGTCGGCGCCATTTTCCGCCGCCTGATCCCCCGAGCGCCCCAAAAGTTCCGACGCCCCCTCGGACGCGTCGGCGCCAATTTCGGCCGCCTGACACCCAGAGCGCCCCGAAAGTGCCGACGCCCCCCGGACGCGTCGGCGCCATTTTCCGCCGCCTGACCACCCGAGCGCCCCGAAAGTGCCGACTGCCCCCTTGGTGCGTCGGGGCCACTTTCCGCCGCCTGACCCCCAGAGCGCCCCGAAAGTGCCGACATCCCCCGGACGCGTCGGCGCCACTTTCTGCCTCCTGACCCCCTGAGTGCCCCGAAAGGGCCGACGCTCCCCCGGACACGTCGGCGCCACTTTCCGCCGCCTGACCCCCCGAGCGCCACGAAACTGCCGACGCCCCCCAGGATGTGTCGGAGCCACTTTCCGCCGCCTGACCCCCCGAGCGAACCGAAAGTGCCGACGCCCCCTCGGACGCGTCGGTGCCAATTTCGGCCGCCTGACCCCCCGAGGTCCCCAAAAGTGCCGACGCCCCCCCGGAAGCGTCGGCGCCATTTTCCGCCGCCTGACCCCCCGAGCGCCCCGAAAGTGCCGAGGCCCCCGGGACGCGTCGACGCCACTTTCCGCCGCCTGCCCCCCCGAGCGCCCCGAAAGAGCCGACGTCCCCCGAGGACGCGTCGCAGCCAGTTTCCGCCGCCGGAACCCCAGAGCGCCCCGAATGTGCCGACGCCCCCCCGGATGCGTCGGTGCCAATTTCGGCTGCCTGACCCCCCAAGAGCCCCGAAAGTGCCAACACCTCCCTGGACGCATCGGCGCCATTTTCCGCCGCCTGCCCCCCCGACTGCCCCGAAAGTGCCGACGGCCCCCCGGATGCGTCCGCGCCACTTTCCACCGCCGGACCCCCCGAGCGCCACGAAAGTGCCGACGCCCCCCCGGACGCGTCGGCGCCACTTTCCGCCACCGGACCCCCCAGGCGCCCCGAAAGTGCCGACGCCCCCCCAGACGCGTCAGCGACACTTTCTGCCGCCTAACCCCACGAACGCCCCGAAAGTGTCGACGTTCCCCCGGACGCGTCGCCGCCAATTTCCGCCGCCAGACCCTCAGATGGCCCCGAAAGAGCCGACGCCCCCGCGGATGCGTCGGCGCCACTTTCCGCCGCCTGACCTCCCGAGTGCCCCGAAAGTGCCCACGCCCCCACCGGACGCGTCGGCGGCACCTTCCGCCGCCTGACCCCCCGAGCGCCCCGAAAGTGCCGACGCCCCACCGGGACGCATCGTCGCCACTTTCCTCCGCCGAACCCCCAAGCGCCCCGAAAATGCCGACGCCACAACCGGACGTGTTGGCGCCACCTTCCGGAGCCTGGCCCCACGAGCGCTCCGAAAGTGCCGAGGCCTGCCGGACGCCTCGACGCCACTTTCCGCCGCCTGGCCCCCCGACCGCCCTGAAAGTGCCGACGTCCCCCCCCGGATGCGTCGGCGCCAATTTCCGCCACCGGACCCCCCGAGCGCCCCGATCGTGCCGACTTCCCCCCCGGACGCGTCGCCGCCACTTTCCGCCGCCGGACCCCCCGAGCGCCCCGAATGTGCCGAAGCCTCCCCGGACGCGTCGGCGCCACTTTCCGCCGCCTGACCTCCCGAGCGCCCCGAAAGTGATGATGCCCTCCCGGACGCGTCGGCGCCACTTTCCGCCGCCTGACCTCCCGAGCTCCCCGAAAGTGCCGACGCCCCCCCGGAAGCGTCGGCGCCATTTTCTGCCGCCTGATCCCCCGAGCGCCCCAAAAGTTCCGACGCCCCCTCGGACGCGTCGGCGCCAATTTCGGCCGCCTGACACCCAGAGCGCCCCGAAAGTGCCGACGCCCCCCGGACGCGTCGGCGCCATTTTCCGCCGCCTGACCACCCGAGCGCCCCGAAAGTGCCGACTGCCCCCTTGGTGCGTCGGGGCCACTTTCCGCCGCCTGACCCCCAGAGCGCCCCGAAAGTGCCGACATCCCCCGGACGCGTCGGCGCCACTTTCTGCCTCCTGACCCCCTGAGTGCCCCGAAAGGGCCGACGCTCCCCCGGACACGTCGGCGCCACTTTCCGCCGCCTGACCCCCCGAGCGCCACGAAACTGCCGACGCCCCCCAGGATGTGTCGGAGCCACTTTCCGCCGCCTGACCCCCCAAGCGAACCGAAAGTGCCGACGCCCCCTCGGACGCGTCGGTGCCAATTTCGGCCGCCTGACCCCCCGAGGTCCCCAAAAGTGCCGACGCCCCCCCGGAAGCGTCGGCGCCATTTTCCGCCGCCTGACCCCCCGAGCGCCCCGAAAGTGCCGAGGCCCCCGGGACGCGTCGACGCCACTTTCCGCCGCCTGCCCCCCCGAGCGCCCCGAAAGAGCCGACGTCCCCCGAGGACGCGTCGCAGCCAGTTTCCGCCGCCGGACCCCCAGAGCGCCCCGAATGTGCCGACGCCCCCCCGGACGCGTCGGTGCCAATTTCGGCTGCCTGACCCCCCAAGAGCCCCGAAAGTGCCAACACCTCCCTGGACGCATCGGCGCCATTTTCCGCCGCCTGCCCCCCCGACTGCCCCGAAAGTGCCGACGGCCCCCCGGATGCGTCCGCGCCACTTTCCACCGCCGGACCCCCCGAGCGCCACGAAAGTGCCGACGCCCCCCCCGGACGCGTCGGCGCCACTTTCCGCCACCGGACCCCCCAGGCGCCCCGAAAGTGCCGACGCCCCCCCAGACGCGTCAGCGACACTTTCTGCCGCCTAACCCCACGAGCGCCCCGAAAGTGTCGACGTTCCCCCGGACGCGTCGCCGCCACTTTCCGCCGCCAGACCCTCTGATGGCCCCGAAAGAGCCGACGCCCCCGCGGATGCGTCGGCGCCACTTTCCGCCGCCTGACCTCCCGAGTGCCCCGAAAGTGCCCACGCCCCCACCGGACGCGTCGGCGGCACCTTCCGCCGCCTGACCCCCCGAGCGCCCCGAAAGTGCCGACGCCCCACCGGGACGCATCGTCGCCACTTTCCTCCGCCGAACCCCCAAGCGCCCCGAAAATGCCGACGCCACAACCGGACGTGTTGGCGCCACCTTCCGGAGCCTGGCCCCACGAGCGCTCCGAAAGTGCCGAGGCCTGCCGGACGCCTCGACGCCACTTTCCGCCGCCTGGCCCCCCGACCGCCCTGAAAGTGCCGACGTCCCCCCCCGGATGCGTCGGCGCCAATTTCCGCCACCGGACCCCCCGAGCGCCCCGATCGTGCCGACTTCCCCCCCGGACGCGTCGCCGCCACTTTCCGCCGCCGGACCCCCCGAGCGCCCCGAATGTGCCGACGCCTCCCCGGACGCGTCGGCGCCACTTTCCGCCGCCTGACCTCCCGAGCGCCCCGAAAGTGATGATGCCCTCCCGGACGCGTCGGCGCCACTTTCCGCCGCCTGACCTCCCGAGCGCCCCGAAAGTGACGACGCCCTCCCGGACGCGTCGGCGCCACTTTCCGCCGCCTGATCCCCCGAGCGCCCCGAAAGTGCCAAGGCCCCCCAGATGCGTCGGCGCCACTTTCCGCCACCTGGTCCCCGAAGCGCCCCGAAAGTGCCGAAGTCCCCCCCTGACGCGTCGGCGACAATTTCTGCTGCCGCACCCCTCGAGCGCCCCGAAAGTGCCGACGTCCCCCCCGGACGCGTCGGCGCCACTTTCTCCCGCCTGAGCCCCCGAGCGCCCTGAATGTGCCGACGCCACCCGGACGTGTCGGTGCCAATTTTCGCCGCCTGACCCCCAAGCGCCCCGAAAGTGCCGACGCCCCCCGGGACGCGTCGGCGCCACTTTCCGCCGCCGGACCCCCGAGCGCCCGGAATGTGACGACCCCCCCCGGACGCGTCGGCGCCACTTTCTCCCGCCTGAGCCAGCGAGCGCCCTGAATGTGCCGACGGCCCCCCGGACGTGTCGGCGCCAATTTTCGCCGCCTGACCCCCAAGCGCCCCGAAAGTGCCGACGCCCCCCGGGACGCGCCGGCGCCACTTTCCGCCGCCGGACCCCCCGAGCGCCACGAAAGTGCCGACGCCCCCCCGGATGCGTCGGCGCCACTTTCCGCCACCGGACTTCCCAGGCGCCCTGAAAGTGCCGACGCCCCCCCAGACGCGTCAGCGACACTTTCCGCCGCCTAACCCCACGAGCGCCCCGAAAGTGTCGACGCTCCCGCGGACGCGTCGCCGCCATTTTCCGCCGCCAGACCCTCTGATGGCCCCGAAAGGGCCGACGCCCCCGCGGATGCGTCGGCGCCACTTTCCGCCGCCTGACCTCCCGAGCGCCCCAAATGTGCCGATGCCCCCACGGACACGTCGGCGCCACTTTCCGCCGCCTGACCCCCCGAGCGCCCCGAAAGTGCCGACGCCCCCACCGGACGAGTCGGCAACACTTGCCGCCGCCTGACCACCCGAGCGCCCCGAAAGTGCCGACTCCCACCCGGACGCGTCGGCGCCACTTTCCACCGCCTGACCCCCTGAGCGCACCGAAAGTGCAGACACACCCCCGGACGCATCGGCGCCACTTTCTGCCACCTCACCCCCCGAGCTCCCCGAAAGTGCCGACGCCCCCCGGACCCGTCCGTGCAACTTTCGACCGCCTGACCTCCCGAGCGCCCCGAAAGTGCAGACCCCCCCGGACGAGTCCGCGCCAGTTTCCGCTGCCTGACCCCCGAGCGCCCCGAAAGTGCCGACGCCCCCCCGGATGCGTCGGCGCAACTTTCCGCCGCCTGACCCCCCGAGCGCCCCGAAAGTGCCGACTTCCCCGCGGACGCGTCGGCGCCACTTCCCGCCGCCTGACCCCCCGAGAGCCCCGAAAGTGCCGACGCCCCCCGGACGCGTCGGCGCCACTTTCCGCCGCCTGACCCCCCGAGCGCCCCGAAAGTGCCGACGGCCCCCCGGACGCGTCGGCGCCACTTTCCGCCGCCTGATTCCCCGAGCGCCCCGAAAGTTCCGTCACCCCCCCCGGACGAGTCCGCGCCACGTTCCGCCGCCTGACCTCCCGAGCGTCCCGAAAGTGCCGACGCCCCCCCGGAAGAGTCCGCGCCACTTTCCGCCGCCTGACCCCCAGAGCGCTCCGAAAGTTCCGACGCCCCCCAGGACGGGTCTGCGCCACTTTCCGCCGCCTGACCCCCCGAGCGTCCCGAAAGTGCCGACGCCTCCGCGGACGCTTCGGCGCCACTTTCCTCCGCCTGACCCCCCGAGCGCCCCGAAAGTGCTGACGCCCCCACGGACGCGTCGGCGCCACTTTCCGCCGCCTGACCTCCCGAGTACCCCGAAAGTGCCGACGCCCCCCCCGGACGCGTCGGCGCCACTTTCCGCCGCCTGACCCCCCGAGCGCCCCGAAAGTGCCGAAGCCCCAACCAGACGAGTCGGCGCCACTTTCCGCCGCCTGACCACCCGAGCGCCCCGAAAGTACCGACTCCTCCACCGGACGCGTCGGCGCCACTTTCCGCTGCCTGACGCCCTGAGCGCACTGAAAGTGCAGACGCCCCCCCCCGAACGCGTCGGCGCCACTTTCCGCCGCCTGAACCCCCGAGCGCCCCGAAAGTGCCGACGCCCCCCCGGAGGCGTCGGCGCCACTTTCCGCTGCCTGATTCCCCGAGCGCCCCGAAAGTGCCGACGCCCCCCCGGACGCGTCGGCGCCACTTTCCGCCGCGTGACCCCCCGAGCGCCACGAAAATGCCGAGGCCCCCCGGACGCGTCTACGCCACTTTCCGCCGCTTGACCTCCCGAGCGCCCCGAAAGTGACGACGCCCCCCGGGACGAGTCCGCGTCACTTTCCGCCGCCTGACCCCGAGCACCCCGAATGTGCCGACTCCTCCCCGGACCCGTCGGCGCATCTTTCCGGCGCCTGACCCCCCGAGCGCCCCGAAAATGCCGACCCCCCCTCGGACGTGTCGGCGCCATTTTCCGCCGCCTGACCCCCCGAGCGCCCCGAAAGTGCCGACCCCCCCCTCGGACGTGTCGGCGCCATTTTCCGCCGCCTCACCCCCGAGCTCCCCGAAAGTGCCGACGCCCCCCCGGACGCGTCGCCGCCACTTTCCGCCGCCTGACCCCCCAAGCGCCCCGATAGTGCCGACGGCCCCCCGGACACGTCGGCTCCACTTTCCGCTGCCTGAACTTCGGAGCGCCCCAAAAGTGCCGATGCCCCCCTGGAGGCGTCCGCGCCACTTTCCGCTGCGTGATTCCCCGAGCGCCCCGAAAGTGCCGACGCCCCCCCTGGACGCGTCGGCTCCACTTTCTGCCGCCTGACCCCCCGAGCACCCCGAAAGTACCGACGCCCCTCCAGACGCGTCGCCGCCACTTTCCGCCGCCTGACCCCCCTGAGCGCCCCGAAGGTTCCGACGCTCCCCCGGAGGCGTCGGCGCCATTTTCCGCCGCGTGACTCCCCGAGAGCCCCGAAAGTGCCAACGCCCCCCCAGGCGCGTCAGCGACACTTTCCGCCGCCTAACCCCCCGAGCGCCCCGAAAGTGTCGACGCACCCCCGGACGCTTCGCCGCCACTTTCCGCCGCCTGACCCCCCGAGCGCCCCGAAGGTGCAGACCCCTGGGCGCTTCGGCGCCACTTTCCACCGCCTGACCCCCCGAGCGCCCCGAAAGTGCCGACGCCCCGCCGGACGCGTCGCCGACACTTTCTGCTGCCTGACCCCCCAAGCGCCCCGAAAGTGCCGACGCTCCCCCAGTCGCGTCGCCGCCACTTTCCGCCGTCTGACCCCCTGAGCGCCCCGAATGTGATGACGCCCTCCCGGATGCGTCGGCGCCACTTTCCGCCGCCTGACCCCCCGAGCGCCCCGAAAGTGCCGACGCCCCCCGGACGCGTCGGCGCCACTTTCCGCCTCCTGACCCCCCGAGTGCCCCGAAAGGGCCGACGCCCCCCCAGACGCGTCGGCGCCATTTTCCGCCGCCTGACACCCTGAGTGCTCCGAGAGGTCCGACGCCCCCCGGACGCGTCGGCGCCACTTTCCGCCCTCTGACCCCCCGAGCGCCCCGAAAGTGCCGACGCCCCTTCGGACGCGTCGGCGCCAATTTCGGCCGCTTGACCCCCCGAGCGCCCCGAAAGTGCCGACGCCCCCCCGGATGCGTCAGCGCCATTTTCCGCTGCCTGACCCCCCAAAAGCCCCGAAAGTGCCGACGGCCCCCCGGATGCGTCGGGGCCACTTTCCGCCGCCTGACCCCCAGAGCGCACCGAAAGTGCCAACGTCCGCCCCGGACGCGTTGGCGTAACCTTCCGTCGCCTGGCCCCACGAGCGCTCCGAAAGTGCCGAGGCCCCCAGGATGCATCGACGCCACTTTCCGCCGCCTGGCCCCCCGAACGCCCCGAAAGTGCCGAGGTCCAGCCCGGACGCGTCGGCGCCAATTTCCGCCACCGGACCCCCCGAGCGCCCCGATCGTGCCGACGTCCCCCCTGGACGCGTCGCCGCCACTTTCTGCCTTCGGACCCCCCGAGCGCCCCGAAAGTGAGGATGCCCTCCCGGACGCGCCGGCGCCACTTTCCGCCGCCTGACCTCCCGAGCGCCCCGAAAGTGACGACGCCCTCCCGGACGCGTCGGCTTCCACTTTCTGCCGCCTGACCGCCCGAGTGCCCCGAAAGTGCCGAGGCCCCCCGGACGCGTCGGCGCCACTTTCCGTCACCTGGTCCCCCAAGCGCCCCGAAAGTGCCGAAGTCCCCCCCTGACGAGTCGGCGCCAATTTCTGCCACCGCACCCCCCGACCGCCCCGAAAGTGCCGACGTCCCCCCGGACGCGTCGGCACCAATTTCCGCCGCCGGACCCCCTGAGCGCGCAGAATCTGCCGACCCCCCCCCCGGACGCGTCGGCGCCACTTTCTCCCGCCTGAGCCCCCGAGCGCCCTGAATGTGCCGACGCCCCCCCGCACGCGTCGGCGCCACTTTCCGCCACCTGACCCCCGAGCGCCCCGAAAGTGACGACGCCTTCCCGGACGCGTCGGCTTCCACTTTCCGCCGCCTGACCACCCGAGCGCCCCGAAAGTGACGACTCCCCCCCGGACGCGTCGGATCCACTTTCCGCCACCTGACCCCCCTGAGCGCCCCGAAAATGCCGAGGCCTCCGGGACACGTCGGCGCCACTTTCCGCCGCCTGACCCCCCGAGCGCCCCGAAAGTGCCGACAGCCCCCTGGGCGCGTCGGCGCCACTTTACGCCGCCTAACCCCACGAGCACCCCGAAAGTGCTGACGCCCCCCCAGACGCGTCAGCGCCACTTTCCGCCGCCTGACACCCCGAGCGCACCGAAAGTGCAGACGCCACCCCGGACGCGTCGGCGCCACTTTCCGCCGCCTGACCCAACGAGCGCCCTGAAAATGCCGAGGCCCCCAGGACACGTCGGCGCCACTTTCCGCCGCCTGACCCCCCGAGCGCCCCGAAAGTGCCGACGCCCGCCCGGACGCGTAGGCTCCACTTTCCGCTGCCTTACCCCCAGAGCCCCCCGAAAGTGTTGACGCTCCCCAGGACGCGTCGCCGCCACTTTCCGCCGCCTGACCCCCCGAGCGCCCCGAAGGTGCCGACGGCCCCCGGATGCGTCGCCACCACTTTCCGCCGCCTGACCCCCCGAGCGCCCCGAAAGTGCCGAAGCCCCCCAGACGCGTCCGTGCCACTTTCCGCCGCATTCACACCCGAGCTCTCTGAAAGTGCCGACGCCCCCCCGGACGCGTCGGCGCCACTTTCAGCCGCCTGACCCCCCGAATGCCCCGATAGTGCCGACGACCCCCCGGACGCGTCGGTTCCACTTTCTGCCGCCTGACCCCCCGAGCGCTCCGAAAGTGCTGACGCCCCCCCGGACGCGTCGGCGCCACTTTCCGCCGCGTGACCCCCCGAGCGCCACGAAAATGCCGAGGCCCCCCGGACGCCACTTTCCGCCGCCTGACCCCCCGAGCGCCCCGAAAGCACCGACACACCCCCCCGGAAGCATCGGGGGCACTTTCCGCCGCCTGACCCCCCTGAGCACCCCGAAGGTTCCGACGCTCCCCGGGACGCGTCGGTGCCATTTTCCGCCGCGTGACTCCACGAGAGCCCCGAAAGTGCCAACGCCCCCCCCAGACGCGTCAGCGACACTTTCCGCCGCCTAACCCCCCGAGCGCCCCGAAAGTGTCGACGCACCCCCGGATGCTTCGCCGCCACTTTCCGCCGCCTGACCCCCCGAGCGCCCCGAAGGTGCAGACCCCCGGGGGCTTCGGCGCCACTTTCCACCGCGTGACCCCCCGAGCGCCCCGAAAGTGCCGACGCCCCGCCGGACGCGTCGCCGACACTTTCTGCTGCCTGACACCCCGAGCGCCCCGAAAGTGCCGACGCTCCCCCAGTCGCGTCGCCGCCACTTTCCGCCGCCTGACCCCCTGAGCGCCCCGAATGTGATGACGCCCTCCCGGATGCGTCGGCGCCACTTTCCGCCGCATGACCCCCCCGAGCGCCCCGAAAGTGCCGACGCCCCCCGGACGCGTCGGCGCCACTTTCCGCCGCCTGACCCCCCAAGCACCCCGATAGTGCCGACGGCCCCCCGGACGCGTCGGCTCCACTTTCCGCCACCTGAACTTCGGAGCGCCCCAAAAGTGCCGATGCCCCCCAGGAGGCGTCCGCGCCACTTTCCGCTGCGTGATTCCCCGAGCGCCCCGAAAGTGCCGACGCCCCCCCTGGACGCGTCGGCGCCACTTTCTACCGCCTGACCCCCCGAGCACCCCGAAAGTACCGACGCCCCCCCAGACGCGTCGCCGCCACTTTCTGCCGCCTCACCCCCCTGAGCGCCCCGAAGGTTCCGACGCTCCCCCGGACGCGTCGGCGCCATTTTCCGCCGCGTGACTCCGCGAGAGCCCCGAAAGTGCCAACGCCCCCCCAGACGCGTCAGCGACACTTTCCGCCGCCTAACCCCCCGAGCGCCCCGAAAGTGTCGACGCACCCCCGGACGCTTCGCCGCCACTTTCTGCCGCATGACCCCCCAAGTGCCCCGAAGGTGCAGAACCCCGGGCGCTTCGGCGCCACTTTCCACCGCCTGACCCCCCGAGCGCCCCGAAAGTGCCGACGCCCCGCCGGACGCGTCGCCGACACTTTCTGCTGCCTGACACCCCGAGCGCCCCGAAAGTGCCGACGCTCCCCAAGTCGCGTCGCCGCCACTGTCCGCCGCCTGACCCCCTGAGCGCCCCGAATGTGATGACGCCCTCCCGGATGCGTCGGCGCCACTTTCCGCCGCCTGACCCCCCCGAGCGCCCCGAAAGTGCCGACGCCCCCCGGACGCGTCGGCGCCACTTTCCGCCTCCTGACCCCCCGAGTGCCCCGAAAGGGCCGACGCCCCCCCAGACGCGTCGGCGCCATTTTCCGCCGCCTGACCCCCTGAGTGCTCCGAGAGGGCCGACGCCCCCCGGACGCGTCGGCGCCACTTTCCGCCCTCTGAACCCCCGAGCGCCCCGAAAGTGCCGACGCCCCTTCGGACGCGTCGGCGCCAATTTCGGCCGCTTGACCCCCCGAGCGCCCCGAAAGTGCCGACGCCGCCCCGGATGCGTCAGCGCCATTTTCCGCTGCCTGACCCCCCAAAAGCCCCGAAAGTGCCGACGGCCCCCCGGATGCGTCGGGGCCACTTTCCGCCGCCTGACCCCCAGAGCGCACCGAAAGTGCCAACGTCCGCCCCGGACGCGTTGGCGTGACCTTCCGTCGCCTGGCCCCACGAGCGCTCCGAAAGTGCCGAGGCCCCCAGGATGCATCGACGCCACTTTCCGCCGCCTGGCCCCCCGAACGCCCCGAAAGTGCCGAGGTCCAGCCCGGACGCGTCGGCGCCAATTTCCGCCACCGGACCCCCCGAGCGCCCCGATCGTGCCAACGTCCCCCCCGGACGCGTCGCCGCCACTTTCTGCCTTCGGACCCCCCGAGCGCCCCGAAAGTGAGGATGCCCTCCCGGACGCGCCGGCGCCACTTTCCGCCGCCTGACCTCCCGAGCGCCCCGAAAGTGACGACGCCCTCCCGGACGCGTCGGCTTCCACTTTCTGCCGCCTGACCCCCCGAGTGCCCCAAAAGTGCCGAGGCCCCCCGGACGCGTCGGCGCCACTTTCCGCCACCTGGTCCCCCAAGCGCCCCGAAAGTGCCGAAGTCCCCCCCTGACGAGTCGGCGCCAATTTCTGCCACCGCACCCCCCGACCGCCCCGAAAGTGCCGACGTCCCCCCGGACGCGTCGGCGCCAATTTCCGCCGCCGGACCCCCTGAGCGCGCAGAATCTGCCGACGCCCCCCGGACGCATCGGCGCCACTTTCTCCCGCCTGAGCCCCCGAGCGCCCTGAATGTGCCGACGCCCCCCCGCACGCGTCGGCGCCACTTTCCGCCGCCTGACCCCCGAGCGCCCCGAAAGTGACGACGCTCTCCCGGACGCGTCGGCTTCCACTTTCCGCCGCCTGACCACCCGAGCGCCCCGAAAGTGCCGACTCCCCCCCGGACGCGACGGCTCCACTTTCCGCCACCTGACCCCCCTGAGCGCCCCGAAAATGCCGAGGCCTCCCGGACACGTCGCGCCACTTTCCGCCGCCTGACCCCCCGAGCGCCCCGAAAGTGCCGACAGCCCCCTGGGCGCGTCGGCGCCACTTTACGCCGCCTAACCCCACGAGCGCCCCGAAAGTGCTGACGCCCCCCCCAGACGCGTCAGCGCCACTTTCCGCCGCCTGACACCCCGAGCGCACCGAAAGTGCAGACGCCACCCCGGACGCGTCGGCGCCACTTTCCGCCGCCTGACCCAACGAGCGCCCTGAAAATGCCGAGGCCCCCAGGACGCGTCGGCGCCACTTTCCGCCGCCTGACCCCCCGAGCGCCCCGAAAGTGCCGACGCCCGCCCGGACGCGTCGGCTCCACTTTCCGCTGCCTGACCCCCCGAGCCCCCCGAAAGTGTTGACGCTCCCCCGGACGCGTCGCCGCCACTTTCCGCCGCCTGAGCCCCCTGAGCGCCCCGAAAATGCCGAGGCCTCCGGGACACGTCGGCGCCACTTTCCGCCGCCTGACCCCCCGAGCGCCCCGAAAGTGCCGACGCCCCCGCGGACGTGTCGGCTCCACTTTCCGCCGCATTCACCCCCCGAGCTCCCCGAAAGTGCCCACACACCCCCGGAGGCGTTGGGGCCACTTTCCGCCTCCTGACCCCCGGAACGCCCCGATAGTGCAGACGCCCCCCCGGACGCGTCGGCGACACTTTCCGCCACCTGACCCCCCGAGCGCCCCGAAAGTGCCGACGCGCCCCCGGACGCGTCGGCGACACTTTCGGCCGCCTGACCCCCCCGAGCCCCCCGAAAGTGCCGACACCCCCCGGACGCGTCGGCGCAACTTTCCGCCGCCTGACCCAACAAGCGCACCGAAAATGCCGAGGCCCCCCGGACGCGTCGGCGCCACTTTCCGCCGCCCGACCCCCCGAGCGCCCCGAAAGAGCCGACGCCCGCCCAGACGCGTCGGATCCACTTTCCGCCACCTGACCCCCCTGAGCGCCCCGAAAATGCCGAGGCCTCCCGGACATGTCGGCGCCACTTTCCGCCGCCTGACCCCCCGAGCGCCCCGAAAGTGCCGACGCCCCCGCGGACGTGTCGGCTCCACTTTCCGCCGCATTCACCCCCCGAGCTCCCCGAAAGTGCACACACCCTCCTGGAGGCGTCGGCGCCACTTTCCGCCTCCTGACCCCCGGAACGCCCCGATAGTGCCGACGCACCCCAGGACGCGTCGGCGCCAGTTTCCGTCGCCTGACCCAACGAGCGAACCGAAAATGCCGAGGCCCCCCGGACGCGTCGGCGCCACTTTCCGCCGCCCGACCCCCCGAGCGCCCCGAAAGTGCCGACGCCCCCCCGGACGCGTCGCCGACACTTTCCGCCGCCTGACCTCCCAAGCGCCTCGAAAGTGCCGACGATCCCCAGGTCGCATCCCCGCCACTTTTCGCCAGCTGACCCCTTGAGCGCCCCGAATGTGCCGACGGCCCGACCGGACGCGAAGGCGCCACTTTCCGTCGCCTGACCACCCGAGCGCCCCGAAAGTGCCGACTCCCCCCCGGAAGCGTCGGCGCCACTTCCCGTCGCCTGACCCCCCGAGCGCACCGAAAGTGCAGACGCCACCCCGGACGCGTCGGCGCCACTTTGCGCCGCCTGACCCAACGAACGCCCCGAAAATGCCGAGGCCCCCCGGACGCGTCGGCGCCACTTTCCGCCGCCTGACACCCCGAGCGCCCCGAAAGTGCCGACAGCCCCCTGAACGTGTCGGCTCCACTTTCCGCCGCATTCACCCCCCGAGCTCCCTGAAAGTGCCCACACCCCCCCGGAGGCGTCGGGGCCACTTTCCGCCTCCTGACCCCCGGAACGCCCCGATAGTGCCGACGCCCCCCCGGACGCGTCGGCGACACTTTCCGCCACCTGACCCCCCGAGCGCCCCGAAAGTGCCGACGCGCCCCCGGACGCGTCGGCGCCACTTTCCGCCGCCTGACCCCCCCGAGCCCCCCGAAAGTGCCGACACCCCCCGGACGCGTCGGCGCCACTTTCCGCCGCCTGACCCAACGAGCGCACCGAAAATGCCGAGGCCCCCCGGACGCGTCGGCGCCACTTTCCACCGCCCGACCCCCCGAGTGCCCCGAAAGAGCCAACGCCCGCCCAGACGCGTCGGCTCCACTTTCCGCCACCTGACCCCCCTGAGCGCCCCGAAAATGCCGAGGCCTCCCGGACATGTCGGGGCCACTTTCCGCCGCCTGACCCCCCGAGCGCCCCGAAAGTGCCGACGCCCCCGCGGACGTGTCGGCTCCACTTTCCGCCGCATTCACCCCCCGAGCTCCCCGAAAGTGCACACACCCTCCTGGAGGCGTCGGCGCCACTTTCCGCCTCCTGACCCCCGGAACGCCCCGATAGTGCCGACGCCCCCCCGGATGCGTCGGCGCCACTTTCCGCCACCTGACCCCCCAGGCGCCCTGAAAGTGCCGACGCACCCCCGGACGCGTCGGCGCCAGTTTCCGTCGCCTGACCCAACGAGCGCACCGAAAATGCCGAGGCCCCCCGGACGCGTCGGCGCCACTTTCCGCCGCCCGACCCCCCGAGCGCCCCGAAAGAGCCGACGCCCGCCCGGACGCGTCGGCTCCACTTTCCGCCGCCTGACCTCCCGAGCGCCCCGAAAGTGTCTACGCTCCCCCGGACGCGTCGCCGCCACTTTCTGCCGCCTGACCCCCCGAGCCCCCCGAAGGTGCCGACGACCCCCGGACGCGTCGGCGCCACTTTCCGCTGCCTGACCCCCCGATCACCCCGAAAGTGCCGACGCCCCCCCGGACGCGTCGCCGACACTTTCCGCCGCCTGACCTCCCAAGCGCCTCGAAAGTGCCGACGATCCCCAGGTCGCATCCCCGCCACTTTTCGCCAGCTGACCACTTGAGCGCCCCGAATGTGCCGACGGCCCCAACGGACGCGAAGGCGCCACTTTCCGTCGCCTGACCACCCGAGCGCCCCGAAAGTGCCGACTCCCCCCCGGAAGCGTGGGCGCCACTTCCCGTCGCCTGACCCCCCCGAGCGCACCGAAAGTGCAGACGCCACCCCGGACGCGTCGGCGCCACTTTCCACCGCCTGACCCCCCGAGCGCCCCGAAAGTGCAGACGCCACCCCGGACGCGTCAGCGCCACTTTGCGCCGCCTGACACCCCGAGCGCCCCGAAAGTGCCGACAGCCCCCTGGACGCGTCGGCGCCACTTTACGCCGCCTATCCCCACGAGCCTCCCGAAAGTGCCGACACCCCCCGGACGCGTTGGTGCCACTTTCCGCCGCCTGACCCAACGAGCGCACCGAAAATGCCGAGGCCCCCCGGACGCGTCGGCGCCACTTTCCGCCGCCCGACGCCCCGAGCGCCCAGAAAGTGCCGACTCCCTCCCGGAAGCGTCGGCTCCACTTTCCGCCGCCTGACCTCCCGAGCGCCCCGAAAGTGTCTATGCTCCCCCGGACGCGTCGCCGCCACTTTCCGCCGCCTGACCCCCCAAGCCCCACGAAGGTGCCGACGACCCCCGGACGCGTCGGCGCCACTTTCCGCCGCCTGACCCCCCGAGCTCCCCGAAAGTGCCGACACACCCCCGGACCCGTCGGCGCCACTTTCCGCCGCCTGACCCCCCCGACCCCCCCGAAAGTGCCGACACCCCCCGGACGCATCGGCGCCACTTTCCGCCGCCTGACCCAACGAGCGCACCGAAAATGCCGAGGCCCCCCGGACGCGTCGGCGCCACTTTCCACCGCCCGACCCCCCGAGCGCCCCGAAAGAGCCGACGCCCGCCCAGACGCGTCGGCTCCACTTTCCACCACCTGACCCCCCTGAGCGCCCCGAAAATGCCGAGGCCTCCCGGACATGTCGGCGCCACTTTCCGCCGCCTGACCCCCCGAGCGCCCCGAAAGTGCCGACGCCCCCGCGGACGTGTCGGCTCCACTTTCCGCCGCGTTCACCCCCCGAGCTCCCCGAAAGTGCACACACCCTCCTGGAGGTGTCGGCGCCACTTTCCGCCTCCTGACCCCCGGAACGCCTCGATAGTGCCGACGCCCCCCCGGACGCGTCGGCGCCACTTTCCGCCACCTGACCCCCCAGGCGCCCCGAAAGTGCCGACGCCCCCCCGGACGCGTCGGCGCCACTTTCCGCTGCCTAACCCCCCGAGCGCCCCGAAAGTGCCGACACCCCCCGGACGCGTCGGCGCCACTTTCCGCCGCCTGACCCTACGAGCGCACCGAAAATGCCGAGGCCCCCCAGACGCGTCGGCGCCACTTTCCGCCGCCCGACCCCCCGAGCGCCCCGAAAGAGCCGACGCCCGCCCAGACGCGTCGGCTCCACTTTCCACCGCCTGACCTCCCGAGCGCCCCGAAAGTGTCTACGCTCCCCCGGACGCGTCGCCGCCACTTTCCGCCGCCTGACCCCCCGAGCCCCCCGAAAGTGCCGACGACCCCCGGACGCGTCGGCGCCACTTTCCGCCGCCTGACCCCCGATCACGCCGAAAGTGCCGACGCCCCCCCGGACGCGTCGCCGACACTTTCCGCCGCCTGACCTCCCAAGCGCCTCGAAAGTGCAGACGATCCCCAGGTCGCGTCCCCGCCACTTTTCGCCAGCTGACCCCCTGAGCGCCCCGAATGTGCCGACGGCCCCACCGGACGCGAAGGCGCCACTTTCCGTCGCCTGACCACCCGAGCGCCCCGAAAGTGCCGACTCCCCCCCGGAAGCGTCGGCGCCACTTCCCGTCGCCTGACCCCCCCGAGCGCTCCGAAAGTGCAGACGCCACCCCGGACGCGTCGGCGCCACTTTCCACCACCGGACCCCCCGAGCGCACCGAAAGTGCAGACGCCACCCCGGACGCGTCGGCGCCACTTTGCGCCGCCTGACCCAACGAGTGCCCCGAAAATGCCGAGGCCCCCAGGACGCGTCGGCGCCACTTTCCGCCGCCCGACCCCCCGAGCGCCCCGAAAGTGCCGACGCCTGCCCGGACGCGTCGGCTCCACTTTCCGCCGCCTGACCCCCCGAGCCCACCGAAAGTGTCGATGCTCCCCCGGACGCGTCGCTGCCACTTTCCGCCGCCTGACCCCCCGAGCGCCCCGAAGGTGCCGACGAACCTGGGATGCGTCGCCGCCACTTTCCGACGCCTGACCCCCCCAGCACCCCGAAAGTGCCGAAGCCCCCCAGACGCTTCGGTGCCACTTTCCACCGCCTGACCCCCCGAGCGCCCCGAAAGCGCCGACGCCCCCACCGGACGCGTCGGCGCCACTTTACGTCGCCTGACCACCCGAGCGCCCCGAAAGTGCCGACTCCCCCCGGACCCGTCGGCACCACTTTCCGCCGCCTGACACCCCGAGCGCCCCGAAAGTGCCGACGCTCCCCCGGTCGCGTCACCGCCACTTTCCGCCGCCTGACCCCATGAGCGCCCCGAAAGTGCCGACGCCCCCCCGGACACGTCCGCGCCACTTTCCGCCGCCTGACCGCCCGAGCTCCCCGATAGTGCCGACGGCCCCCCGGACACGTCGGCGCCACTTTCCGCCGCCTGACCCCCCGAGCGCCCCGAAAGTGTAGACGCTCCCCCGGATGCGTCGCCGCCACTTTCTGCCGCCTGACCCCCCGAGCGCCCCGAAGGTACTGAAGACCCCCGGACGCGTCGGCGCCACTTTCTGCCGCCTGACCCCCTGAGCGCCCCGAAAGTGTAGACGCTCCCCCGGTCGCGTTGCCGCCACTTTCCGCCGCCTGACCCCCTGAGCGCCCCGAATGTGCCGACGACCCCACCGGACGCGTCGGCGCCACTTTCCGTCGCCTGACTCCCCGAGCGCCCCGAAAGTGCCAACGCCACCCCGGACGGGTCGGCGCCACTTTCCGCCGCCTGACCCCCCGAGCGCACCGAAAGTGCAGACGCCACCACCGACGCGTCGGCGCAACTTTCCACTGCCTGACCCCCCCGAGCTCCCCGAAAGTGCCGGAGCCCCCTGGACGCGTCGGCGCCACTTTCAGCCGCCTGAGCCAACGAGCGCCCCGAAAATGACGAGGCCCCCCGGACGCGTCGGCACCACTTTCCGCCACCCAACCCCCCGAGCGCCCCGAAAGAGCCGACGCCCGCGCGGACGCGTCGGCTCCACTTTCCGCCGCCTGAACCCCCGAGCGCCCCGAAAGTGCCGACACCCCCCGGACGCGTCGGTGCCACTTTCCGCCGCCTGACCTCCCCGAGCGCCCCGAAAATGCCGAGGCCTCCCGGACGCGTCGGCGCCACTTTCTGCCGCCTGATCCCCCGAGCGCCCCGAAAGCGCCGACACCCCCCGGACGCATCTAGGCCACTTTCCGCCGCCTGACACCCCGAGCGTCCCGAAAGTGCCGACGCCCCCCTGGACGCGTCGGCGCCACTTTCCGCCGCCTCACCTCCCGAGCGCCCCGAAAGTGCCGACGGCCCCCAGGACGCGTCGGCGCCACTTTCCGCCGCCTGAACCCCGAGCGCCCTGAAAGTGCTGACGCCCCCCCGGACGCGTCGGCACCACTTTCCACCTCCTGACCCCCCGAGCGCCCCGTAAATGCCGAGGCCCCCGGACGCGTCGGCTCCACTTTCCGCCGCCTGACCCCCCGACCGCCCCGAAAGTGCCGACAGCCCCCCGGACGCATCGGTGCCACTTTCTGCCGCCTGACCCCCCCGAGCGCCCCGAAAATGCCGAGGCCTCCCGGACGCATCGGCGCCACTTTCTGCCGCCTGATCCCCCGAGCGCCCCGAAAGCGCCGACACCCCCCCGAACGCATCGTGGCCACTTTCCGCCGCCTGACCTCCCGAGCGCTCCAAAAGTGCCGACGCCCCCCCGGACACGTCCGGGCCACTTTCCGCCGCCTGACCTCCCGAGCGCCCCGAAAGTGCTGACGCCCCCCGGGACGAGTCCGCGCCACTTTCCGTCGCCTGACCCCGAGCGCCCCAAAAGTGCCGACGCCCCCCCGGACGCGTCGGTGCTACTTTCCGCCGCCTGACCCACGAGCGCCCCGAAAGTAACGACCCCCCCTCGGACGTGTCGGCGCCACTTTCCGCCGCCTGACCCCCCGAGCGCCCCGAAAGTGCCGACGCCCCCGCGGACATGTCGGAGCCACTTTCCGCCGCCTCACCCCCCGAGCTCCCAGAAAGTGCCGACGGCCCCCCGGACGTGTCGGCGCCACTTTCCGCCGCAAGACCCCCCGAGCGCCCCGAAAGCGGCGACACCCCCCTGGATGTGTCGGCGCTACTTTCCTCCGCCTGACCCCCCGAGCGCCCCAAATGTATCGAAGACCCCCCGGACGCGTTAGCGCCACTTTCCGCCGCCTAACCCCCCGAGCGCCCTGAAAGTGCCGACGCCCCCCCGGACGCATCGGCGCCAGTTTCCACCGCCTGACCCCCCGAGCGCCCCGTAAATGCCGAGGCCCCCGGACGCGTCGGCGCCACTTTCCGCCGCCTGACCCCCCGAGCGCCCCGAAAGAGCCGACGCCCGCCCGGACGCGTCGGCTCCACTTTCCGCCGCCTGACCCCCCCGAGCGCCATGAAAGTGTCGACGCTCCCCCTGACGCGTCGCCGCCACTTTCCGCCGCCTGACCCCCCGTGCGCCCCGAAGGTGCCGACGCCCACCCGGGACGCATCGGCGCCACTTTCCGACTCCTGACCCCCGGAGCGCCCCGATCGTGCCGAAGCCCCCACCGGACGCATCGGCGCCACTTTCCGCCGCCTGACCCCCCGAGCGTCCCGAAAGTGCCGACGCCACCCCGGGACGCGTCGGAGCCACTTTCCGACGCCTTACCCCCCGAGCGCCCCGAAGGTGCCGCCGCCCTCCCGGGACGCGTCGGCGCCACTATCCGACGCCTGACCCCCCGAGCGCCCCGATGGTGCCGACGCCCCCCCGGGACGCGTCGGCGCCACTTTCCGACCCCTGACCCCCCGAGCGCCCGAAGGTGCCGACGCCCACCCGGGACGCGTCGGCGCCACTTTCCGACTCCAGACCCCCCGAGCGCCCCGATGGTGCCAAAGCCCCCCCCGGATGCGTCGGCGCCACTTTCCGCCGTCTGACCAACCGAGCGCCCCAATGAGCCGACGCCCCCCCGGACGCGTCGGCGCCACTTTCCGCCGCCTTACCGCCCGAGCGCCCCGAAGGTGCCGACGCCAACCCGGGACGCGTCGGAGCCACTTTCTGACGCCTGAACCCCCGAGCGCCCCGAAGGTGCCGACGCCCCCCCGGACGCGTCGGCGCCACTTTCCGCCGCCTGACCCTCCAAGCGCCCCGAAGGTGCCGACGCCTCCCCGGACGCGTCGGCGCCACGTTCCGCCGCCTGACCCCCAGAGCCCCCCGAAGGTGCCGACGCCCCCCGGGACGCCTTGGCGCCACTTTCTGACGCCTGACCCCCCGACGGCCCCGAATGTGCCGACGCACCCCCGGACCTTTCGGAGCCACTTTCCGCCGCCTGACCCGCCGAGCGCCCCGAAGGTGCCGACGCCCCCCCGGACGCGTCGGCGCCACTTTCCGCCGCCTGACCCGCCGAGCGCCCCGAAGGTGCCGGATGCGTAGGCGCCACTTTCCGCCGCCTGACCCGCCGAGCGCCCCGAAGATACCGACGCGCCCCCGGACGCGTCGGCGCCACTTTCCGCCACCTGACCCGCCGAGCACCCCGAAGGTGCCGACGCCACCCGGGATGCGTCGGCGCCTCTTTCCGACACTTGACCGCCCGATCGCCCCGAAGGTGCCGACGCCCTCCCGGGACGCTTCGGCGCCACTTTCCGCCGCCTGACCCGCCGAGCGCCCCGAAGGTGCCGACGCACCCCGGGACAAGTCGGCTCCATTTTCCGCCGCCTGACCCGCCGAGCGCCCCGAAGGTGCCGACGCCCCCCCGGACGCGTCGGCGGCACTTTCCGCCGCCTGACTCGCCGAGCGCCGCGAAGGAGGCGACGCCCCCCGGACGCGTCGGCGCCACTTTCCGCCGCCTGACCCCCCGAGCGCCCCGAAGGTGCCGACGCCCCCCCGGACGCGTCGGCGCCACTTTCCGCCGCCTGACCCCCCGAGCGCCCCGAAAGTGCCGACGCCCCCCCGGACGCGTCGGCGCCACTTTCCGCCGCCGGACCCGCCTAGCGCCCCGAAGGTGCCGACGCACCCCCGGATGCGTCGGCGCCACTTTCCGCCGCCTTACCCGCCGTGCGCCCCGAAGGTGCCGACGCCCCCGCGGACGCGTCGGCGCCACTTTCCGCCGCCTGACCCGCCGAGCACCCCGAAGGTGCCGACGCCCCCCCGGACGCTTCGGCGCCACTTTCCGCCGGCTGACCCCCAGAGCGCCCCGAAGGTGCCGACGCCCACCCGGACGCGTCGGCGCCACTTTCCGCCGCCTGACCCCCAGAGCGCCCCGAAGGTGCCGACGACCCCGCGGACGCGTCGGCGCCACTTTCCGCCGCCTGACCCCCCGAGCGCCCCGAAGGTGCCGACGCCCCCCCGGACCCGTCGGCGCCACTTTCCGCCGCCTGACAGCCCGAGCGCCCCGAAGCTACCGACGCCCTCCCGGGATGCGTCGGCGCCACTTTCCGACACCTGACCACCCGAGCACCCCGAAGGTGCCGACGCCACCCCGGGCCGCGTCGGAGCCACTTTCCGATGCCTGACCCCCCGAGCGCCCCGAAGGTGCCGACGCCGCCCCGGGACGCGTCGGCGGCACTTTGCGACGCCGGCCCCCCGAGCGCCCCGAAGGTGCCGACGCCCACCTGGGACGCGTCGGCGCCACTTTCCGACTACTGACCCCCCCGAGCGCCCCGATCGTGCCGAAGCCCCCACCGGACGCATCGGCGCCACTCTCCGCCGCCTGACCCGCCAAGCGCCCCGAATGTGCCGACGCCCCCCCGGACGCGTCAGCGCCACTTTCCACCGCCCGACCCCCCGAGCGACTCGAAGGTGCCGACGCCCTCCCGGGACGCGTCGGCGCCACTTTCCGATTCCTGACCTCCCGAGCGCCCCGAAGGTTCCGAAGCCCCCTCCGGACGCGTCAGCGCCACTTTCCGCCGCCTGACCCGCCGAGCGCCCCGAAGGTACCGACGCCCCCCGGACGCGTCGGCGCCACTTTCCGCCACCTGACCCCCCGAGCGCCCCGAAGGTTCCGACGCCCACCGGACGCGTCGGCGCCACTTTTCGCCGCCTGACCCCCCGAGCGCTCCGAAGGTGCTGACGCGCCCCGGACGCCTCGGCGCCACTTTCCGCCGTCTGACCCCCCCAAGCGCCTCGAAGGTGCCGACGCCCTCCCGGAACGCGTTGGCGCCACTTTCCGACCCCTGACCCCACGAGCGCCCCGAAGGTGCCGAAGCCTACCAGGACGCCTCGGCGCCACTTTCCGCCTCCTCACACCCTGAGCGCCCTGAATGTGCCGACGCCCCCCCGGAAGCGTCGGCGCCACTTTCCGCCACCTGACACCTCGAGCGCCCTGAAATTTCCAACGGTCCCACAGGACGCGTCGGTGTTACTTTCCGCCGCCTGACCACCCGAGCGCCCCGAAGGTGACGACGCCTCCCTGGGACGCGTCGGAGCCACTTTACGACGCCTGACCCCCCGAGCGCCCCGAAAGTGCTGACGCCCCCCCGTACGCGTCGGTGCCACTTTCCGTCGCCTGACCCCCCGAGCGCTCCGAAAGTGACGACGTCCACCCCGGACGGATCGGCCCCACCTTCCGCCGCCTGACCCCCCGAGTGCCCCAAAGTGCCGACGCCCCCCCGGACGCGTCAGCGCCGGTTTCCGCCGCCAGACCCCCTAGCGCCCTGAATGTGTCGACGCCACCCTGGACGCGTCGGCGCCACTTTCCGACGCCTGTCCCCCCGAGCGCCCCGAACGTGCTGACGCCCCACCGGACGGGTCGGCGCCACTTTCCGCCGCCTGACCCCCCGAGCGCCCCGAGGGTAACGACGTCCCCCCGGGACGCGTCGGAGCCACTTTCCGACGCCTGACCCCCCGACCGCCCCGAAGGTGCCGACGCTACCCCGGGACGCGTCGGAGCCACTTTCCGACGCCTGACCCCCCGACCGCCCCGAAGGTGCCGACGCTACCCCGGGACGCGTCGGAGCCACTTTCCGACTCCTGAACCCCCGAGCGCCCCGAAAGTGCCGACGCCCCCCCAGAGGCGTCGGCGCCACTTTCCGCTGCCTGATTCCCCGAGCGCCCCGAAAGTGCCGACGCCCCCCCGGACGCGTCGGCGCCACTTTCCGCCGCGTGACCCCCCGAGCGCCACGAAAATGCCGAGGCCCCCCGGACGCGTCTACGCCACTTTCCGCCGCCTGACCCCCCGAGCGCCCCGAAAGCACCGACACCCCCCCCGGAAGCATCGGGGGCACTTTCCGCCGCTTGACCTCCCGAGCGCCCCGAAAGTGACGACGCCCCCCGGGACGAGTCCGCGCCACTTTCCGCCGCCTGACCCCGAGCACCCCGAATGTGCCGACTCCTCCCCGGACCCGTCGGCGCATCTTTCCGGCGCCTGACCCCCCGAGCGCCCCGAAAATGCCGACCCCCCCTAGGACGTGTCGGCGCCATTTTCCGCCGCCTGACCCCCCGAGCGCCCCGAAAGTGCCGACCCCCCCTCGGACGTGTCGGCCCAATTTTCCGCCGCCTCACCCCCGAGCTCCCCGAAAGTGCCGACGCCCCCCCGGACGCGTCGCCGCCACTTTCCGCCGCCTGACCCCCCAAGCGCCCCGATAGTGCCGACGGCCCCCCGGACACGTCGGCTCCACTTTCCGCTGCCTGAACTTCGGAGCGCCCCAAAAGTGCCGATGCCCCCCTGGAGGCGTCCGCGCCACTTTCCGCTGCGTGATTCCCCGAGCGCCCCGAAAGTGCCGACGCCCCCCCTGGACGCGTCGGCTCCACTTTCTGCCGCCTGACCCCCCGAGCACCCCGAAAGTACCGACGCCCCCCCAGACGCGTCGCCGCCACTTTCCGCCGCCTGACCCCCCTGAGCGCCCCGAAGGTTCCGACGCTCCCCCGGACGCGTCGGCGCCATTTTCCGCCGTGTGACTCCCCGAGAGCCCCGAAAGTGCCAACGCCCCCCCAGACGCGTCAGCGACACTTTCCGCCGCCTAACCCCCCGAGCGCCCCGAAAGTGTCGACGCACCCCCGGACGCTTCGCCGCCACTTTCCGCCGCCTGACCCGCCGAGCGCCCCGAAGGTTCTGAAGCCCCCACCGGACGCGTCGGCGTCACTTTCCGCCGCCTGACCCCCCGAGCGCCCCGAAGGTGCCAACGCCCCCCCGGATGCGTCGGCGCCACTTTCCGCCGCCTGACCTCCCGAGCACCCCGAAGGTGCCGACGCCACCCCGGGACGCGTCGGAGCCACTTTCCGACGCCTGACCCCCCGAGCGCCACGAAGGTGCCGACCCCCCCCCGGATGCGTCGGCGCCACTTTCCGCCGCCTGACCCGCCGAGCGCCCCGAAGGTGCCGACGCCCCCCCGGACGCGTCGGCGCCACTTTCCGACGCCTGACAACCCGAGCGCCCCGAAGGTGCCGACACCAACCCGGGACACGTCGAAGCCACTTTCCGACCCCTGACCCCACGAGCGCCCCGAAGGTGCCGAAGCCTCCCAGGACGCCTCGGCGCCACTTTCCGCCTCCTCACACCCCGAGCGCCCTGAATGTGCCGACGCCCCCCCGGAAGCGTCGGCGCCACTTTCCGCCACCTGACACCTCTAGCGCCCTGAAATTTCCAACGCTCCCACCGGACGCGTCGGCGCCACTTTCCGCCGCCTCACCACCCGAGCGCCCCGAAGGTGCCGACGCCTCCCTGGGACGCGTCGGAGCCACTTTCCGACGCCTGACCCCCCGAGCGCCCCGAAAGTGCTGACGCCCCCCCGTACGCGTCGGTGCCACTTTCCGTCGCCTGAGCCCCCGAGCGCTCCGAAAGTGACGATGTCCACCCCGGACGGATCGGCCCCACCTTCCGCCGCCTGACCCCCCGAGTGCCCCAAAGTGCCGACGCCCCCCCGGACGTGTCGGCGCCGGTTTCCGCTGCCGGACCCACTAGCACCCTGAATGTGTCGACGCCACCCTGGACGCGTCGGCGCCACTTTCCGACGCCTGTCCCCCCGAGCGCCCCGAAAGTGGTGACGCCCCACCGGACGCGTCGGCGCCACTTTCCGCCGCCTGACCCCCCGAGCGCCCCGAGGGTGACGACGTCCCCCCGGGACGCGTCGACGCCATTTTCCGCCGCCGGACCCCCCGACCGCCCCGAAGGTGCCGACGCCACCGCGGGACGCGTCGGAGGCACTTTCCGACGCCTGACCCCCCGACCGCCCCGAAGGTGCCGACGCCACCCCGGGACGCGTCGTCACCACTTTCCGACTCCTGAACCCCCGAGCGCCCTGAAAGCGCCGAAGCCCCCCCGAGACGCGTCGACTCCACTTTCCGACGCCTGACCCGCCGAGCGCCCCGAAGGTTCTGAAGCCCCCACCGGACGCGTCGGCGTCACTTTCCGCCGCCTGACCCCCCGAGCGCCCCGAAGGTGCCGACGCCCCCCCGGATGCGTCGGCGCCACTTTCCGCCGCCTGACCTCCCGAGCGCCCCGAAGGTGCCGACTCCACCCCGGGACGCGTCGGAGCCACTTTCCGACGCCTGACCCCCCGAGCGCCACGAAGGTGCCGACGCCCCTCCGGACGCGACGGCGCCACTTTCCGCCGCCTGACCCGCCGAGCGTCCCGAAGGTGTCGACGCCCCCCCGGACGCGTCGGCGCCACTTTCCGCCGCCTGAACACCAGAGCGCCCTGAAGGTGTCGATGCCCCCTTGGACGCGTCGGCGCCACTTTCCGACTCCTGACCCCCGAGCGCCCCGAAGGTGCCGAAGCCCCGACTGAATGCGTCGGTGCCATTTTCCGCCGCCTGACCCGCCGAGCGCCCCGAAGGTGCCGACGCCCCCCCGGACGCGTCGGCGCCACTTTCCGACGCCTGACCACCCGAGCGCCCCGAAGGTGCCGACGCCACCCTGGGACGCGTCGAAATCAATTTCCGACGCCTGACCCCCTGAGCGCCCCGAATGTGACGACGCCCCCCCGGACGCGTCGGCGCCACTTTCCGCCGCCTGACCACCCGACCGCCCCGAAGGTGCCGACGCCACCCCGGGACGCGTCGGAGACACTTTCCGACGCCTGACCACCCGAGCGCCCCGAAAGCGCCGACGCGCCCCCGGGACGCTTCGGCGCCTCTTTCCGACTCCTGACCCCCCGAGCGCCGCGAAGGTGCCGACGCTCCGCCGGACGCGTCGGCGCGACTTTCCGCCTCCTGACCCCCCGAGCTCCGCGAAAGTGCCTACACCCCCCCGGACGCGTCCGCGCCACTTTCCACCGCCGGACCCCCCGAGCGCCCCGACAGTGCCAACGTCCCCCCTGGACGCGTCGGCGCCTCTTTCCGCCGCCGCACACCCCGAGCGCCCCGAAAGTGCCACCCCCCCCGGATGCGTCGGCGTCAATTTCCGCCGCCTGACCCCCCGAGCGCCCCGAAAGTGCCGACGCCCCCGTCGGCACCACTTTCCGCCGCCGGACCCCCCGAGCGGCCCGAAAGTGCCGACACCCACCAGAACGTGTCGGCGCCACTTTCCGCCACCTGACCCCCGATCGCCCCGAAAGTGACGACGCCCCCCCGGATGCGTCGGCGCCACTTTCCGCCGCCTGACCCCCCGAGCGCCCCGAAAGTGCCGATGCCCCCCGGACGCGTCGGCGCCACTTTCCGCCGCCTGACCCCCGAGCGCCCCGAAAGTGCGGACGTCCCCCACGGATGCGTTGGCGCCACTTTCCGCCGCCTGACCCTCCGAGCGCCCCGAAAATGCCGACGCCCCCTCCGGACGCGTCGGCGCCACTTTCTGCCGCCTGACCCCCAGAGCTCCCCGAATGTACCGACGCCCCCGCCGGACGCGTCGGCGCCACTTTCCTCTGCCTGACCCCCCGAGCGCCCCGAAAGTGCCGACGCCCCCGCCGGCGCCACTTTCCGCCGCCTGACCCCCCGAGAGCCCCGAAAGTGCCGACGCCCCCCCGGACTCGTCGGCGCCACTTTCCGCCGCCTGCCCCCCCAAGCGCACCGAAAGTGCCGACACCCCCCCGGACGCGTCGCCGCCACTTTCCAACGCCTGACACTCTGAGCGCCCCGAAAGCGCCGACGCCCCCACCGGACGCGTCGGCGCCACTTTCCACCGCCTGCCCCCCCGAGCGCCCCGAAAGTGCCGACGCCCCCACTGGATGCGTCGGCGCCACTTTCCGCCGCCTGACCCCCCGAGCGCCCCGAAAGTGCCGAGCCCCCCCCCGGGACGCGTCGGCGCTACTTTCCGCCGCCTGACCCCCCGAGTGCCTCGAAAGGTCCGATGCCCCACCGGATGCGTCGGCGCCACTTTCCGCCGCCTGACCCCCAAACGCCCCGAAAGTGCCGACGCCCCTCAGGACTCGTCGGCGCCACTTTCCGCCGCCTGACCCCCCGAGCGCCCCGAAAGTGCTGATGCCCCCCGGACGCGTCGGCGCAACTTTCCGCCGCCTGACCCCCGAGCGCCCCGAAACTGTAAACGCCCCACCGGACGCGTCGGCGCCACTTTCCGCCGCCTGACCCCCGAGCGCCCCGAATGTGCGGACGTCCCCCACGGATGCGTCGGCGCCACTTTCCGCCGCCTGACCCTCCGAGCGCCCCGAAAATGCCGACGCCCCCCCAGACGCGTCGGCGCCACTTTCCGCCGCCTGACCCCCCGAGCGCCACGAAAGTGCCGACGCCTACCCGGATGTGTCGGCGCCACTTTCCGCCGCCTGACCCCCCGAGCGCCCCGAAAGTGCCGACGCCCCCCGGACGCGTCCGCGCCACTTTCTGCTGCCGGACCCCCCTAGCGCCCCGTAAGTTCCAACGTTCCACCCGGACGCGTCGGCGCCACTTTCCGCCGCCGGACCCCCCAAGCGCCCCGAAAGTGCCGACGCCCCCACTGGACGCGTCGGCGCCACTTTCCGCCGCCTAACCCCCCGGGTGCCCCGAAAGTGCCGACGCCCCAACAGCACGCGTCGGCGCCACTTTCCGCCGCCTGACCCCCCGAGCGCCCCGAAACTTCCGATGCCCCCTCAGACGCGTCGGCGGCAATTTCGGCCGCCTGACCCCCCGAGCGCCCCGAAAGTGCCGACGCCCCCCCGGACGCGTCGGCCCCATTTTCCGCCGCCTGACCCCCCGAGCGCCACGAAAGTGCCAACGCCCGCCCGGATGTGTCGGAGCCCCTTTCCGCCGCCTAACCCCCCGAGCGCACTGAAAGTGCCGAAGCCCCCTCGGACGCGTCTGCACCAATTTTGGACGCCTGACCCCCCGAGCTCCCCGAAAGTGCCGACGCCCCCCCGGAAGCGTCGGCGCCATTTTCCGCCGCCTGATCCCCCGAGCGCCCCAAAAGTTCCGACGCCCCCTCGGACGCGTCGGCGCCAATTTCGGCCGCCTGACACCCAGAGCGCCCCGAAAGTGCCGACGCCCCCCGGACGCGTCGGCGCCATTTTCCGCCGCCTGACCACCCGAGCGCCCCGAAAGTGCCGACTGCCCCCTTGGTGCGTCGGGGCCACTTTCCGCCGCCTGACCCCCAGAGCGCCCCGAAAGTGCCGACATCCCCCGGACGCGTCGGCGCCACTTTCTGCCTCCTGACCCCCTGAGTGCCCCGAAAGGGCCGACGCTCCCCCGGACACGTCGGCGCCACTTTCCGCCGCCTGACCCCCCGAGCGCCACGAAACTGCCGACGCCCCCCAGGATGTGTCGGAGCCACTTTCCGCCGCCTGACCCCCCGAGCGAACCGAAAGTGCCGACGCCCCCTCGGACGCGTCGGTGCCAATTTCGGCCGCCTGACCCCCCGAGGTCCCCAAAAGTGCCGACGCCCCCCCGGAAGCGTCGGCGCCATTTTCCGCCGCCTGACCCCCCGAGCGCCCCGAAAGTGCCGAGGCCCCCGGGACGCGTCGACGCCACTTTCCGCCGCCTGCCCCCCCGAGCGCCCCGAAAGAGCCGACGTCCCCCGAGGACGCGTCGCAGCCAGTTTCCGCCGCCGGACCCCCAGAGCGCCCCGAATGTGCCGACGCCCCCCCGGACGCGTCGGTGCCAATTTCGGCTGCCTGACCCCCCAAGAGCCCCGAAAGTGCCAACACCTCCCTGGACGCATCGGCGCCATTTTCCGCCGCCTGCCCCCCCGACTGCCCCGAAAGTGCCGACGGCCCCCCGGATGCGTCCGCGCCACTTTCCACCGCCGGACCCCCCGAGCGCCACGAAAGTGCCGACGCCCCCCCGGACGCGTCGGCGCCACTTTCCGCCACCGGACCCCCCAGGCGCCCCGAAAGTGCCGACGCCCCCCCAGACGCGTCAGCGACACTTTCTGCCGCCTAACCCCACGAGCGCCCCGAAAGTGTCGACGTTCCCCCGGACGCGTCGCCGCCACTTTCCGCCGCCAGACCCTCTGATGGCCCCGAAAGAGCCGACGCCCCCGCGGATGCGTCGGCGCCACTTTCCGCCGCCTGACCTCCCGAGTGCCCCGAAAGTGCCCACGCCCCCACCGGACGCGTCGGCGGCACCTTCCGCCGCCTGACCCCCCGAGCGCCCCGAAAGTGCCGACGCCCCACCGGGACGCATCGTCGCCACTTTCCTCCGCCGAACCCCCAAGCGCCCCGAAAATGCCGACGCCACAACCGGACGTGTTGGCGCCACCTTCCGGAGCCTGGCCCCACGAGCGCTCCGAAAGTGCCGAGGCCTGCCGGACGCCTCGACGCCACTTTCCGCCGCCTGGCCCCCCGACCGCCCTGAAAGTGCCGACGTCCCCCCCCGGATGCGTCGGCGCCAATTTCCGCCACCGGACCCCCCGAGCGCCCCGATCGTGCCGACTTCCCCCCGGACGCGTCGCCGCCACTTTCCGCCGCCGGACCCCCCGAGCGCCCCGAATGTGCCGACGCCTCCCCGGACGCGTCGGCGCCACTTTCCGCCGCCTGACCTCCCGAGCGCCCCGAAAGTGATGATGCCCTCCCGGACGCGTCGGCGCCACTTTCCGCCGCCTGACCTCCCGAGCTCCCCGAAAGTGCCGACGCCCCCCCGGAAGCGTCGGCGCCATTTTCTGCCGCCTGATCCCCCGAGCGCCCCAAAAGTTCCGACGCCCCCTCGGATGCGTCGGCGCCAATTTCGGCCGCCTGACACCCAGAGCGCCCCGAAAGTGCCGACGCCCCCCGGACGCGTCGGCGCCATTTTCCGCCGCCTGACCACCCGAGCGCCCCGAAAGTGCCGACTGCCCCCTTGGTGCGTCGGGGCCACTTTCCGCCGCCTGACCCCCAGAGCGCCCCGAAAGTGCCGACATCCCCCGGTCGCGTCGGCGCCACTTTCTGCCTCCTGACCCCCTGAGTGCCCCGAAAGGGCCGACGCTCCCCCGGACACGTCGGCGCCACTTTCCGCCGCCTGACCCCCCGAGCGCCACGAAACTGCCGACGCCCCCCAGGATGTGTCGGAGCCACTTTCCGCCGCCTGACCCCCCAAGCGAACCGAAAGTGCCGACGCCCCCTCGGACGCGTCGGTGCCAATTTCGGCCGCCTGACCCCCCGAGGTCCCCAAAAGTGCCGACGCCCCCCCGGAAGCGTCGGCGCCATTTTCCGCCGCCTGACCCCCCGAGCGCCCCGAAAGTGCCGAGGCCCCCGGGACGCGTCGACGCCACTTTCCGCCGCCTGCCCCCCCGAGCGCCCCGAAAGAGCCGACGTCCCCCGAGGACGCGTCGCAGCCAGTTTCCGCCGCCGGACCCCCAGAGTGCCCCGAATGTGCCGACGCCCCCCCGGACGCGTCGGTGCCAATTTCGGCTGCCTGACCCCCCAAGAGCCCCGAAAGTGCCAACACCTCCCTGGACGCATCGGCGCCATTTTCCGCCGCCTGCCCCCCCGACTGCCCCGAAAGTGCCGACGGCCCCCCGGATGCGTCCGCGCCACTTTCCACCGCCGGACCCCCCGAGCGCCACGAAAGTGCCGACGCCCCCCCGGACGCGTCGGCGCCACTTTCCGCCACCGGACCCCCCAGGCGCCCCGAAAGTGCCGACGCCCCCCCAGACGCGTCAGCGACACTTTCTGCCGCCTAACCCCACGAGCGCCCCGAAAGTGTCGACGTTCCCCCGGACGCGTCGCCGCCACTTTCCGCCGCCAGACCCTCTGATGGCCCCGAAAGAGCCGACGCCCCCGCGGATGCGTCGGCGCCACTTTCCGCCGCCTGACCTCCCGAGTGCCCCGAAAGTGCCCACGCCCCCACCGGACGCGTCGGCGGCACCTTCCGCCGCCTGACCCCCCGAGCGCCCCGAAAGTGCCGACGCCCCACCGGGACGCATCGTCGCCACTTTCCTCCGCCGAACCCCCAAGCGCCCCGAAAATGCCGACGCCACAACCGGACGTGTTGGCGCCACCTTCCGGAGCCTGGCCCCACGAGCGCTCCGAAAGTGCCGAGGCCTGCCGGACGCCTCGACGCCACTTTCCGCCGCCTGGCCCCCCGACCGCCCTGAAAGTGCCGACGTCCCCCCCCGGATGCGTCGGCGCCAATTTCCGCCACCGGACCCCCCGAGCGCCCCGATCGTGCCGACTTCCCCCCCGGACGCGTCGCCGCCACTTTCCGCCGCCGGACCCCCCGAGCGCCCCGAATGTGCCGACGCCTCCCCGGACGCGTCGGCGCCACTTTCCGCCGCCTGACCTCCCGAGCGCCCCGAAAGTGATGATGCCCTCCCGGACGCGTCGGCGCCACTTTCCGCCGCCTGACCTCCCGAGCGCCCCGAAAGTGACGACGCCCTCCCGGACGCGTCGGCGCCACTTTCCGCCACCTGGTCCCCGAAGCGCCCCGAAAGTGCCGAAGTCCCCCCCTGACGCGTCGGCGACAATTTCTGCTGCCGCACCCCTCGAGCGCCCCGAAAGTGCCGACGTCCCCCCCGGACGCGTCGGCGCCACTTTCTCCCGCCTGAGCCCCCGAGCGCCCTGAATGTGCCGACGCCACCCGGACGTGTCGGTGCCAATTTTCGCCGCCTGACCCCCAAGCGCCCCGAAAGTGCCGACGCCCCCCGGGACGCGTCGGCGCCACTTTCCGCCGCCGGACCCCCGAGCGCCCGGAATGTGACGACCCCCCCCGGACGCGTCGGCGCCACTTTCTCCCGCCTGAGCCAGCGAGCGCCCTGAATGTGCCGACGGCCCCCCGGACGTGTCGGCGCCAATTTTCGCCGCCTGACCCCCAAGCGCCCCGAAAGTGCCGACGCCCCCCGGGACGCGCCGGCGCCACTTTCCGCCGCCGGACCCCCCGAGCGCCACGAAAGTGCCGACGCCCCCCCGGATGCGTCGGCGCCACTTTCCGCCACCGGACTTCCCAGGCGCCCCGAAAGTGCCGACGCCCCCCCAGACGCGTCAGCGACACTTTCCGCCGCCTAACCCCACGAGCGCCCCGAAAGTGTCGACGCTCCCGCGGACGCGTCGCCGCCATTTTCCGCCGCCAGACCCTCTGATGGCCCCGAAAGGGCCGACGCCCCCGCGGATGCGTCGGCGCCACTTTCCGCCGCCTGACCTCCCGAGCGCCCCAAATGTGCCGATGCCCCCACGGACACGTCGGCGCCACTTTCCGCCGCCTGACCCCCCGAGCGCCCCGAAAGTGCCGACGCCCCCACCGGACGAGTCGGCAACACTTGCCGCCGCCTGACCACCCGAGCGCCCCGAAAGTGCCGACTCCCACCCGGACGCGTCGGCGCCACTTTCCACCGCCTGACCCCCTGAGCGCACCGAAAGTGCAGACACACCCCCGGACGCCTCGGCGCCACTTTCTGCCACCTCACCCCCCGAGCTCCCCGAAAGTGCCGACGCCCCCCGGACCCGTCCGTGCAACTTTCGACCGCCTGACCTCCCGAGCGCCCCGAAAGTGCAGACCCCCCCGGACGAGTCCGCGCCAGTTTCCGCTGCCTGACCCCCGAGCGCCCCGAAAGTGCCGACGCCCCCCCGGATGCGTCGGCGCAACTTTCCGCCGCCTGACCCCCCGAGCGCCCCGAAAGTGCCGACTTCCCCGCGGACGCGTCGGCGCCACTTCCCGCCGCCTGACCCCCCGAGAGCCCCGAAAGTGCCGACGCCCCCCGGACGCGTCGGCGCCACTTTCCGCCGCCTGACCCCCCGAGCGCCCCGAAAGTGCCGACGGCCCCCCGGACGCGTCGGCGCCACTTTCCGCCGCCTGATTCCCCGAGCGCCCCGAAAGTTCCGTCACCCCCCCGGACGAGTCCGCGCCACGTTCCGCCGCCTGACCCCCCGAGCGTCCCGAAAGTGCCGACGCCCCCCCGGAAGAGTCCGCGCCACTTTCCGCCGCCTGACCCCCAGAGCGCTCCGAAAGTTCCGACGCCCCCCAGGACGGGTCTGCGCCACTTTCCGCCGCCTGACCCCCCGAGCGTCCCGAAAGTGCCGACGCCTCCGCGGACGCTTCGGCGCCACTTTCCTCCGCCTGACCCCCCGAGCGCCCCGAAAGTGCTGACGCCCCCACGGACGCGTCGGCGCCACTTTCCGCCGCCTGACCTCCCGAGTACCCCGAAAGTGCCGACGCCCCCCCGGACGCGTCGGCGCCACTTTCCGCCGCCTGACCCCCCGAGCGCCCCGAAAGTGCCGAAGCCCCAACCAGACGAGTCGGCGCCACTTTCCGCCGCCTGACCACCCGAGCGCCCCGAAAGTACCGACTCCTCCACCGGACGCGTCGGCGCCACTTTCCGCTGCCTGACGCCCTGAGCGCACTGAAAGTGCAGACGCCCCCCCCGAACGCGTCGGCGCCACTTTCCGCCGCCTGAACCCCCGAGCGCCCCGAAAGTGCCGACGCCCCCCCGGAGGCGTCGGCGCCACTTTCCGCTGCCTGATTCCCCGAGCGCCCCGAAAGTGCCGACGCCCCCCCGGACGCGTCGGCGCCACTTTCCGCCGCGTGACCCCCCGAGCGCCACGAAAATGCCGAGGCCCCCCGGACGCGTCTACGCCACTTTCCGCCGCTTGACCTCCCGAGCGCCCCGAAAGTGACGACGCCCCCCGGGACGAGTCCGCGTCACTTTCCGCCGCCTGACCCCGAGCACCCCGAATGTGCCGACTCCTCCCCGGACCCGTCGGCGCATCTTTCCGGCGCCTGACCCCCCGAGCGCCCCGAAAATGCCGACCCCCCCTCGGACGTGTCGGCGCCATTTTCCGCCGCCTGACCCCCCGAGCGCCCCGAAAGTGCCGACCCCCCCTCGGACGTGTCGGCGCCATTTTCCGCCGCCTCACCCCCGAGCTCCCCGAAAGTGCCGACGCCCCCCCGGACGCGTCGCCGCCACTTTCCGCCGCCTGACCCCCCAAGCGCCCCGATAGTGCCGACGGCCCCCCGGACACGTCGGCTCCACTTTCCGCTGCCTGAACTTCGGAGCGCCCCAAAAGTGCCGATGCCCCCCTGGAGGCGTCCGCGCCACTTTCCGCTGCGTGATTCCCCGAGCGCCCCGAAAGTGCCGACGCCCCCCCTGGACGCGTCGGCTCCACTTTCTGCCGCCTGACCCCCCGAGCACCCCGAAAGTACCGACGCCCCTCCAGACGCGTCGCCGCCACTTTCCGCCGCCTGACCCCCCTGAGCGCCCCGAAGGTTCCGACGCTCCCCCGGACGCGTCGGCGCCATTTTCCGCCGCGTGACTCCCCGAGAGCCCCGAAAGTGCCAACGCCCCCCCAGACGCGTCAGCGACACTTTCCGCCGCCTAACCCCCCGAGCGCCCCGAAAGTGTCGACGCACCCCCGGACGCTTCGCCGCCACTTTCCGCCGCCTGACCCCCCGAGCGCCCCGAAGGTGCAGACCCCTGGGCGCTTCGGCGCCACTTTCCACCGCCTGACCCCCCGAGCGCCCCGAAAGTGCCGACGCCCCGCCGGACGCGTCGCCGACACTTTCTGCTGCCTGACCCCCCAAGCGCCCCGAAAGTGCCGACGCTCCCCCAGTCGCGTCGCCGCCACTTTCCGCCGTCTGACCCCCTGAGCGCCCCGAATGTGATGACGCCCTCCCGGATGCGTCGGCGCCACTTTCCGCCGCCTGACCCCCCGAGCGCCCCGAAAGTGCCGACGCCCCCCGGACGCGTCGGCGCCACTTTCCGCCTCCTGACCCCCCGAGTGCCCCGAAAGGGCCGACGCCCCCCCAGACGCGTCGGCGCCATTTTCCGCCGCCTGACACCCTGAGTGCTCCGAGAGGTCCGACGCCCCCCGGACGCGTCGGCGCCACTTTCCGCCCTCTGACCCCCCGAGCGCCCCGAAAGTGCCGACGCCCCTTCGGACGCGTCGGCGCCAATTTCGGCCGCTTGACCCCCCGAGCGCCCCGAAAGTGCCGACGCCCCCCCGGATGCGTCAGCGCCATTTTCCGCTGCCTGACCCCCCAAAAGCCCCGAAAGTGCCGACGGCCCCCCGGATGCGTCGGGGCCACTTTCCGCCGCCTGACCCCCAGAGCGCACCGAAAGTGCCAACGTCCGCCCCGGACGCGTTGGCGTAACCTTCCGTCGCCTGGCCCCACGAGCGCTCCGAAAGTGCCGAGGCCCCCAGGATGCATCGACGCCACTTTCCGCCGCCTGGCCCCCCGAACGCCCCGAAAGTGCCGAGGTCCAGCCCGGACGCGTCGGCGCCAATTTCCGCCACCGGACCCCCCGAGCGCCCCGATCGTGCCAACGTCCCCCCTGGACGCGTCGCCGCCACTTTCTGCCTTCGGACCCCCCGAGCGCCCCGAAAGTGAGGATGCCCTCCCGGACGCGCCGGCGCCACTTTCCGCCGCCTGACCTCCCGAGCGCCCCGAAAGTGACGACGCCCTCCCGGACGCGTCGGCTTCCACTTTCTGCCGCCTGACCGCCCGAGTGCCCCGAAAGTGCCGAGGCCCCCCGGACGCGTCGGCGCCACTTTCCGTCACCTGGTCCCCCAAGCGCCCCGAAAGTGCCGAAGTCCCCCCCCTGACGAGTCGGCGCCAATTTCTGCCACCGCACCCCCCGACCGCCCCGAAAGTGCCGACGTCCCCCCGGACGCGTCGGCACCAATTTCCGCCGCCGGACCCCCTGAGCGCGCAGAATCTGCCGACCCCCCCCGGACGCGTCGGCGCCACTTTCTCCCGCCTGAGCCCCCGAGCGCCCTGAATGTGCCGACGCCCCCCCGCACGCGTCGGCGCCACTTTCCGCCACCTGACCCCCGAGCGCCCCGAAAGTGACGACGCCCTCCCGGACGCGTCGGCTTCCACTTTCCGCCGCCTGACCACCCGAGCGCCCCGAAAGTGACGACTCCCCCCCGGACGCGTCGGATCCGCTTTCCGCCACCTGACCCCCCTGAGCGCCCCGAAAATGCCGAGGCCTCCGGGACACGTCGGCGCCACTTTCCGCCGCCTGACCCCCCGAGCGCCCCGAAAGTGCCGACAGCCCCCTGGGCGCGTCGGCGCCACTTTACGCCGCCTAACCCCACGAGCACCCCGAAAGTGCTGACGCCCCCCCAGACGCGTCAGCGCCACTTTCCGCCGCCTGACACCCCGAGCGCACCGAAAGTGCAGACGCCACCCCGGACGCGTCGGCGCCACTTTCCGCCGCCTGACCCAACGAGCGCCCTGAAAATGCCGAGGCCCCCAGGACACGTCGGCGCCACTTTCCGCCGCCTGACCCCCCGAGCGCCCCGAAAGTGCCGACGCCCGCCCGGACGCGTAGGCTCCACTTTCCGCTGCCTTACCCCCAGAGCCCCCCGAAAGTGTTGACGCTCCCCAGGACGCGTCGCCGCCACTTTCCGCCGCCTGACCCCCCGAGCGCCCCGAAGGTGCCGACGGCCCCCGGATGCGTCGCCACCACTTTACGCCGCCTGACCCCCCGAGCGCCCCGAAAGTGCCGAAGCCCCCCAGACGCGTCCGTGCCACTTTCCGCCGCATTCACACCCGAGCTCTCTGAAAGTGCCGACGCCCCCCCGGACGCGTCGGCGCCACTTTCAGCCGCCTGACGCCCCGAATGCCCCGATAGTGCCGACGACCCCCCGGACGCGTCGGTTCCACTTTCTGCCGCCTGACCCCCCGAGCGCTCCGAAAGTGCTGACGCCCCCCCGGACGCGTCGGCGCCACTTTCCGCCGCGTGACCCCCCGAGCGCCACGAAAATGCCGAGGCCCCCCGGACGCGTCTACGCCACTTTCCGCCGCCTGACCCCCCGAGCGCCCCGAAAGCACCGACACACCCCCCCGGAAGCATCGGGGGCACTTTCCGCCGCTTGACCTCCCGAGCGCCCCGAAAGTGACGACGACCCCCGGGACGAGTCCGCGCCACTTTCCGCCGCCTGACCCCGAGCACCCCGAATGTGCCGACGCCCCCCCGGACCCGTCGCCGCATCTTTCCGGCGCCTGACCCCCCGAGCGCCCCGAAAGTGCCGACCCCCCCTCGGACGTGTCGGCGCCACTTTCCGCCGCCTCACCTCCCGAGCGCCCCGAAAGTGCCGACGCCCCCGCGGACATTTCGGAGCCACTTTCCGCCGCCTCATCCCCGAGCTCCCCGAAAGTGCCGACGCCCCCACGGACGCGTCGCCGCCACTTTCCGCCGCCTGACCCCCCAAGCACCCCGATAGTGCCGACGGCCCCCCGGACGCGTCGGCTCCACTTTCCGCCGCCTGAACTTCGGAGCGCCCCAAAAGTGCCGATGCCCCCCTGGAGGCGTCCGCGCCACTTTCCGCTGCGTGATTCCCCGAGCGCCCCGAAAGTGCCGACGCCCCCCCTGGACGCGTCGGCGCCACTTTCTGCCGCCTGACCCCCCGAGCACCCCGAAAGTACCGACGCCCCCCCAGACGCGTCGCCGCCACTTTCTGCCGCCTGACCCCCCTGAGCACCCCGAAGGTTCCGACGCTCCCCGGGACGCGTCGGTGCCATTTTCCGCCGCGTGACTCCACGAGAGCCCCGAAAGTGCCAACGCCCCCCCCAGACGCGTCAGCGACACTTTCCGCCGCCTAACCCCCCGAGCGCCCCGAAAGTGTCGACGCACCCCCGGATGCTTCGCCGCCACTTTCCGCCGCCTGACCCCCCGAGCGCCCCGAAGGTGCAGACCCCCGGGGGCTTCGGCGCCACTTTCCACCGCGTGACCCCCCGAGCGCCCCGAAAGTGCCGACGCCCCGCCGGACGCGTCGCCGACACTTTCTGCTGCCTGACACCCCGCGCGCCCCGAAAGTGCCGACGCTCCCCCAGTCGCGTCGCCGCCACTTTCCGCCGCCTGACCCCCTGAGCGCCCCGAATGTGATGACGCCCTCCCGGATGCGTCGGCGCCACTTTCCGCCGCATGACCCCCCCGAGCGCCCCGAAAGTGCCGACGCCCCCCGGACGCGTCGGCGCCACTTTCCGCCGCCTGACCCCCCAAGCACCCCGATAGTGCCGACGGCCCCCCGGACGCGTCGGCTCCACTTTCCGCCACCTGAACTTCGGAGCGCCCCAAAAGTGCCGATGCCCCCCAGGAGGCGTCCGCGCCACTTTCCGCTGCGTGATTCCCCGAGCGCCCCGAAAGTGCCGACGCCCCCCCTGGACGCGTCGGCGCCACTTTCTACCGCCTGACCCCCCGAGCACCCCGAAAGTACCGACGCCCCCCCAGACGCGTCGCCGCCACTTTCTGCCGCCTCACCCCCCTGAGCGCCCCGAAGGTTCCGACGCTCCCCCGGACGCGTCGGCGCCATTTTCCGCCGCGTGACTCCGCGAGAGCCCCGAAAGTGCCAACGCCCCCCCAGACGCGTCAGCGACGCTTTCCGCCGCCTAACCCCCCGAGCGCCCCGAAAGTGTCGACGCACCCCCGGACGCTTCGCCGCCACTTTCTGCCGCATGACCCCCCAAGTGCCCCGAAGGTGCAGAACCCCGGGCGCTTCGGCGCCACTTTCCACCGCCTGACCCCCCGAGCGCCCCGAAAGTGCCGACGCCCCGCCGGACGCGTCGCCGACACTTTCTGCTGCCTGACACCCCGAGCGCCCCGAAAGTGCCGACGCTCCCCAAGTCGCGTCGCCGCCACTGTCCGCCGCCTGACCCCCTGAGCGCCCCGAATGTGATGACGCCCTCCCGGATGCGTCGGCGCCACTTTCCGCCGCCTGACCCCCCCGAGCGCCCCGAAAGTGCCGACGCCCCCCGGACGCGTCGGCGCCACTTTCCGCCTCCTGACCCCCCGAGTGCCCCGAAAGGGCCGACGCCCCCCCAAACGCGTCGGCGCCATTTTCCGCCGCCTGACCCCCTGAGTGCTCCGAGAGGGCCGACGCCCCCCGGACGCGTCGGCGCCACTTTCCGCCCTCTGAACCCCCGAGCGCCCCGAAAGTGCCGACGCCCCTTCGGACGCGTCGGCGCCAATTTCGGCCGCTTGACCCCCCGAGCGCCCCGAAAGTGCCGACGCCGCCCCGGATGCGTCAGCGCCATTTTCCGCTGCCTGACCCCCCAAAAGCCCCGAAAGTGCCGACGGCCCCCCGGATGCGTCGGGGCCACTTTCCGCCGCCTGACCCCCAGAGCGCACCGAAAGTGCCAACGTCCGCCCCGGACGCGTTGGCGTGACCTTCCGTCGCCTGGCCCCACGAGCGCTCCGAAAGTGCCGAGGCCCCCAGGATGCATCGACGCCACTTTCCGCCGCCTGGCCCCCCGAACGCCCCGAAAGTGCCGAGGTCCAGCCCGGACGCGTCGGCGCCAATTTCCGCCACCGGACCCCCCGAGCGCCCCGATCGTGCCAACGTCCCCCCCGGACGCGTCGCCGCCACTTTCTGCCTTCGGACCCCCCGAGCGCCCCGAAAGTGAGGATGCCCTCCCGGACGCGCCGGCGCCACTTTCCGCCGCCTGACCTCCCGAGCGCCCCGAAAGTGACGACGCCCTCCCGGACGCGTCGGCTTCCACTTTCTGCCGCCTGACCCCCCGAGTGCCCCAAAAGTGCCGAGGCCCCCCGGACGCGTCGGCGCCACTTTCCGCCACCTGGTCCCCCAAGCGCCCCGAAAGTGCCGAAGTCCCCCCCTGACGAGTCGGCGCCAATTTCTGCCACCGCACCCCCCGACCGCCCCGAAAGTGCCGACGTCCCCCCGGACGCGTCGGCGCCAATTTCCGCCGCCGGACCCCCTGAGCGCGCAGAATCTGCCGACGCCCCCCGGACGCATCGGCGCCACTTTCTCCCGCCTGAGCCCCCGAGCGCCCTGAATGTGCCGACGCCCCCCCGCACGCGTCGGCGCCACTTTCCGCCGCCTGACCCCCGAGCGCCCCGAAAGTGACGACGCCCTCCCGGACGCGTCGGCTTCCACTTTCCGCCGCCTGACCACCCGAGCGCCCCGAAAGTGCCGACTCCCCCCCGGACGCGACGGCTCCACTTTCCGCCACCTGACCCCCCTGAGCGCCCCGAAAATGCCGAGGCCTCCCGGACACGTCGCGCCACTTTCCGCCGCCTGACCCCCCGAGCGCCCCGAAAGTGCCGACAGCCCCCTGGGCGCGTCGGCGCCACTTTACGCCGCCTAACCCCACGAGCGCCCCGAAAGTGCTGACGCCCCCCCAGACGCGTCAGCGCCACTTTCCGCCGCCTGACACCCCGAGCGCACCGAAAGTGCAGACGCCACCCCGGACGCGTCGGCGCCACTTTCCGCCGCCTGACCCAACGAGCGCCCTGAAAATGCCGAGGCCCCCAGGACGCGTCGGCGCCACTTTCCGCCGCCTGACCCCCCGAGCGCCCCGAAAGTGCCGACGCCCGCCCGGACGCGTCGGCTCCACTTTCCGCTGCCTGACCCCCCGAGCCCCCCGAAAGTGTTGACGCTCCCCCGGACGCGTCGCCGCCACTTTCCGCCGCCTGAGCCCCCTGAGCGCCCCGAAAATGCCGAGGCCTCCGGGACACGTCGGCGCCACTTTCCGCCGCCTGACCCCCCGAGCGCCCCGAAAGTGCCGACGCCCCCGCGGACGTGTCGGCTCCACTTTCCGCCGCATTCACCCCCCGAGCTCCCCGAAAGTGCCCACACACCCCCGGAGGCGTTGGGGCCACTTTCCGCCTCCTGACCCCCGGAACGCCCCGATAGTGCCGACGCCCCCCCGGACGCGTCGGCGACACTTTCCGCCACCTGACCCCCCGAGCGCCCCGAAAGTGCCGACGCGCCCCCGGACGCGTCGGCGACACTTTCGGCCGCCTGACCCCCCCGAGCCCCCCGAAAGTGCCGACACCCCCCGGACGCGTCGGCGCAACTTTCCGCCGCCTGACCCAACAAGCGCACCGAAAATGCCGAGGCCCCCCGGACGCGTCGGCGCCACTTTCCGCCGCCCGACCCCCCGAGCGCCCCGAAAGAGCCGACGCCCGCCCAGACGCGTCGGATCCACTTTCCGCCACCTGACCCCCCTGAGCGCCCCGAAAATGCCGAGGCCTCCCGGACATGTCGGCGCCACTTTCCGCCGCCTGACCCCCCGAGCGCCCCGAAAGTGCCGACGCCCCCGCGGACGTGTCGGCTCCACTTTCCGCCGCATTCACCCCCCGAGCTCCCCGAAAGTGCACACACCCTCCTGGAGGCGTCGGCGCCACTTTCCGCCTCCTGACCCCCGGAACGCCCCGATAGTGCCGACGCACCCCCGGACGCGTCGGCGCCAGTTTCCGTCGCCTGACCCAACGAGCGAACCGAAAATGCCGAGGCCCCCCGGACGCGTCGGCGCCACTTTCCGCCGCCCGACCCCCCGAGCGCCCCGAAAGTGCCGACGCCCCCCCGGACGCGTCGCCAACACTTTCCGCCGCCTGACCTCCCAAGCGCCTCGAAAGTGCCGACGATCCCCAGGTCGCATCCCCGCCACTTTTCGCCAGCTGACCCCTTGAGCGCCCCGAATGTGCCGACGGCCCGACCGGACGCGAAGGCGCCACTTTCCGTCGCCTGACCACCCGAGCGCCCCGAAAGTGCCGACTCCCCCCCGGAAGCGTCGGCGCCACTTCCCGTCGCCTGACCCCCCGAGCGCACCGAAAGTGCAGACGCCACCCCGGACGCGTCGGCGCCACTTTGCGCCGCCTGACCCAACGAACGCCCCGAAAATGCCGAGGCCCCCCGGACGCGTCGGCGCCACTTTCCGCCGCCTGACACCCCGAGCGCCCCGAAAGTGCCGACAGCCCCCTGAACGTGTCGGCTCCACTTTCCGCCGCATTCACCCCCCGAGCTCCCCGAAAGTGCCCACACCCCCCCGGAGGCGTCGGGGCCACTTTCCGCCTCCTGACCCCCGGAACGCCCCGATAGTGCCGACGCCCCCCCGGACGCGTCGGCGACACTTTCCGCCACCTGACCCCCCGAGCGCCCCGAAAGTGCCGACGCGCCCCCGGACGCGTCGGCGCCACTTTCCGCCGCCTGACCCCCCCGAGCCCCCCGAAAGTGCCGACACCCCCCGGACGCGTCGGCGCCACTTTCCGCCGCCTGACCCAACGAGCGCACCGAAAATGCCGAGGCCCCCCGGACGCGTCGGCGCCACTTTCCACCGCCCGACCCCCCGAGTGCCCCGAAAGAGCCAACGCCCGCCCAGACGCGTCGGCTCCACTTTCCACCACCTGACCCCCCTGAGCGCCCCGAAAATGCCGAGGCCTCCCGGACATGTCGGGGCCACTTTCCGCCGCCTGACCCCCCGAGCGCCCCGAAAGTGCCGACGCCCCCGCGGACGTGTCGGCTCCACTTTCCGCCGCATTCACCCCCCGAGCTCCCCGAAAGTGCACACACCCTCCTGGAGGCGTCGGCGCCACTTTCCGCCTCCTGACCCCCGGAACGCCCCGATAGTGCCGACGCCCCCCCGGATGCGTCGGCGCCACTTTCCGCCACCTGACCCCCCAGGCGCCCTGAAAGTGCCGACGCACCCCCGGACGCGTCGGCGCCAGTTTCCGTCGCCTGACCCAACGAGCGCACCGAAAATGCCGAGGCCCCCCGGACGCGTCGGCGCCACTTTCCGCCGCCCGACCCCCCGAGCGCCCCGAAAGAGCCGACGCCCGCCCAGACGCGTCAGCTCCACTTTCCGCCGCCTGACCTCCCGAGCGCCCCGAAAGTGTCTACGCTCCCCCGGACGCGTCGCCGCCACTTTCTGCCGCCTGACCCCCCGAGCCCCCCGAAGGTGCCGACGACCCCCGGACGCGTCGGCGCCACTTTCCGCTGCCTGACCCCCCGATCACCCCGAAAGTGCCGACGCCCCCCCGGACGCGTCGCCGACACTTTCCGCCGCCTGACCTCCCAAGCGCCTCGAAAGTGCCGACGATCCCCAGGTCGCATCCCCGCCACTTTTCGCCAGCTGACCACTTGAGCGCCCCGAATGTGCCGACGGCCCCAACGGACGCGAAGGCGCCACTTTCCGTCGCCTGACCACCCGAGCGCCCCGAAAGTGCCGACTCCCCCCCGGAAGCGTGGGCGCCACTTCCCGTCGCCTGACCCCCCGAGCGCACCGAAAGTGCAGACGCCACCCCGGACGCGTCGGCGCCACTTTCCACCGCCTGACCCCCCGAGCGCCCCGAAAGTGCAGACGCCACCCCGGACGCGTCGGCGCCACTTTGCGCCGCCTGACACCCCGAGCGCCCCGAAAGTGCCGACAGCCCCCTGGACGCGTCGGCGCCACTTTACGCCGCCTATCCCCACGAGCCTCCCGAAAGTGCCGACACCCCCCGGACGCGTTGGTGCCACTTTCCGCCGCCTGACCCAACGAGCGCACCGAAAATGCCGAGGCCCCCCGGACGCGTCGGCGCCACTTTCCGCCGCCCGACGCCCCGAGCGCCCAGAAAGTGCCGACTCCCTCCCGGAAGCGTCGGCTCCACTTTCCGCCGCCTGACCTCCCGAGCGCCCCGAAAGTGTCTATGCTCCCCCGGACGCGTCGCCGCCACTTTCCGCCGCCTGACCCCCCAAGCCCCACGAAGGTGCCGACGACCCCCGGACGCGTCGGCGCCACTTTCCGCCGCCTGACCCCCCGAGCTCCCCGAAAGTGCCGACACACCCCCGGACCCGTCGGCGCCACTTTCCGCCGCCTGACCCCCCCGACCCCCCCGAAAGTGCCGACACCCCCCGGACGCATCGGCGCCACTTTCCGCCGCCTGACCCAACGAGCGCACCGAAAATGCCGAGGCCCCCCGGACGCGTCGGCGCCACTTTCCGCCGCCCGACCCCCCGAGCGCCCCGAAAGAGCCGACGCCCGCCCAGACGCGTCGGCTCCACTTTCCACCACCTGACCCCCCTGAGCGCCCCGAAAATGCCGAGGCCTCCCGGACATGTCGGCGCCACTTTCCGCCGCCTGACCCCCCGAGCGCCCCGAAAGTGCCGACGCCCCCGCGGACGTGTCGGCTCCACTTTCCGCCGCGTTCACCCCCCGAGCTCCCCGAAAGTGCACACACCCTCCTGGAGGTGTCGGCGCCACTTTCCGCCTCCTGACCCCCGGAACGCCCCGATAGTGCCGACGCCCCCCCGGACGCGTCGGCGCCACTTTCCGCCACCTGACCCCCCAGGCGCCCCGAAAGTGCCGACGCCCCCCCGGACGCGTCGGCGCCACTTTCCGCTGCCTAACCCCCCGAGCGCCCCGAAAGTGCCGACACCCCCCGGACGCGTCGGCGCCACTTTCCGCCGCCTGACCCTACGAGCGCACCGAAAATGCCGAGGCCCCCCAGACGCGTCGGCGCCACTTTCCGCCGCCCGACCCCCCGAGCGCCCCGAAAGAGCCGACGCCCGCCCAGACGCGTCGGCTCCACTTTCCACCGCCTGACCTCCCGAGCGCCCCGAAAGTGTCTACGCTCCCCCGGACGCGTCGCCGCCACTTTCCGCCGCCTGACCCCCCGAGCCCCCCGAAAGTGCCGACGACCCCCGGACGCGTCGGCGCCACTTTCCGCCGCCTGACCCCCGATCACGCCGAAAGTGCCGACGCCCCCCCGGACGCGTCGCCGACACTTTCCGCCGCCTGACCTCCCAAGCGCCTCGAAAGTGCAGACGATCCCCAGGTCGCGTCCCCGCCACTTTTCGCCAGCTGACCCCCTGAGCGCCCCGAATGTGCCGACGGCCCCACCGGACGCGAAGGCGCCACTTTCCGTCGCCTGACCACCCGAGCGCCCCGAAAGTGCCGACTCCCCCCCGGAAGCGTCGGCGCCACTTCCCGTCGCCTGACCCCCCCGAGCGCTCCGAAAGTGCAGACGCCACCCCGGACGCGTCGGCGCCACTTTCCACCACCGGACCCCCCGAGCGCACCGAAAGTGCAGACGCCACCCCGGACGCGTCGGCGCCACTTTGCGCCGCCTGACCCAACGAGTGCCCCGAAAATGCCGAGGCCCCCAGGACGCGTCGGCGCCACTTTCCGCCGCCCGACCCCCCGAGCGCCCCGAAAGTGCCGACGCCTGCCCGGACGCGTCGGCTCCACTTTCCGCCGCCTGACCCCCCGAGCCCACCGAAAGTGTCGATGCTCCCCCGGACGCGTCGCTGCCACTTTCCGCCGCCTGACCCCCCGAGCGCCCCGAAGGTGCCGACGAACCTGGGATGCGTCGCCGCCACTTTCCGACGCCTGACCCCCCCAGCACCCCGAAAGTGCCGAAGCCCCCCAGACGCTTCGGTGCCACTTTCCACCGCCTGACCCCCCGAGCGCCCCGAAAGCGCCGACGCCCCCACCGGACGCGTCGGCGCCACTTTACGTCGCCTGACCACCCGAGCGCCCCGAAAGTGCCGACTCCCCCCGGACCCGTCGGCACCACTTTCCGCCGCCTGACACCCCGAGCGCCCCGAAAGTGCCGACGCTCCCCCGGTCGCGTCACCGCCACTTTCCGCCGCCTGACCCCATGAGCGCCCCGAAAGTGCTGACGCCCCCCCGGACACGTCCGCGCCACTTTCCGCCGCCTGACCGCCCGAGCTCCCCGATAGTGCCGACGGCCCCCCGGACACGTCGGCGCCACTTTCCGCCGCCTGACCCCCCGAGCGCCCCGAAAGTGTAGACGCTCCCCCGGATGCGTCGCCGCCACTTTCTGCCGCCTGACCCCCCGAGCGCCCCGAAGGTACTGAAGACCCCCGGACGCGTCGGCGCCACTTTCTGCCGCCTGACCCCCTGAGCGCCCCGAAAGTGTAGACGCTCCCCCGGTCGCGTTGCCGCCACTTTCCGCCGCCTGACCCCCTGAGCGCCCCGAATGTGCCGACGACCCCACCGGACGCGTCGGCGCCACTTTCCGTCGCCTGACTCCCCGAGCGCCCCGAAAGTGCCAACGCCACCCCGGACGGGTCGGCGCCACTTTCCGCCGCCTGACCCCCCGAGCGCACCGAAAGTGCAGACGCCACCACCGACGCGTCGGCGCAACTTTCCACTGCCTGACCCCCCCGAGCTCCCCGAAAGTGCCGGAGCCCCCTGGACGCGTCGGCGCCACTTTCAGCCGCCTGAGCCAACGAGCGCCCCGAAAATGACGAGGCCCCCCGGACGCGTCGGCACCACTTTCCGCCACCCAACCCCCCGAGCGCCCCGAAAGAGCCGACGCCCGCGCGGACGCGTCGGCTCCACTTTCCGCCGCCTGAACCCCCGAGCGCCCCGAAAGTGCCGACACCCCCCGGACGCGTCGGTGCCACTTTCCGCCGCCTGACCTCCCCGAGCGCCCCGAAAATGCCGAGGCCTCCCGGACGCGTCGGCGCCACTTTCTGCCGCCTGATCCCCCGAGCGCCCCGAAAGCGCCGACACCCCCCGGACGCATCTAGGCCACTTTCCGCCGCCTGACACCCCGAGCGTCCCGAAAGTGCCGACGCCCCCCTGGACGCGTCGGCGCCACTTTCCGCCGCCTCACCTCCCGAGCGCCCCGAAAGTGCCGACGGCCCCCAGGACGCGTCGGCGCCACTTTCCGCCGCCTGAACCCCGAGCGCCCTGAAAGTGCTGACGCCCCCCCGGACGCGTCGGCACCACTTTCCACCTCCTGACCCCCCGAGCGCCCCGTAAATGCCGAGGCCCCCGGACGCGTCGGCTCCACTTTCCGCCGCCTGACCCCCCGACCGCCCCGAAAGTGCCGACAGCCCCCCGGACGCATCGGTGCCACTTTCTGCCGCCTGACCCCCCCGAGCGCCCCGAAAATGCCGAGGCCTCCCGGACGCATCGGCGCCACTTTCTGCCGCCTGATCCCCCGAGCGCCCCGAAAGCGCCGACACCCCCCCGAACGCATCGTGGCCACTTTCCGCCGCCTGACCTCCCGAGCGCTCCAAAAGTGCCGACGCCCCCCCGGACGCGTCCGGGCCACTTTCCGCCGCCTGACCTCCCGAGCGCCCCGAAAGTGCTGACGCCCCCCGGGACGAGTCCGCGCCACTTTCCGTCGCCTGACCCCGAGCGCCCCAAAAGTGCCGACGCCCCCCCGGACGCGTCGGTGCTACTTTCCGCCGCCTGACCCACGAGCGCCCCGAAAGTAACGACCCCCCCTCGGACGTGTCGGCGCCACTTTCCGCCGCCTGACCCCCCGAGCGCCCCGAAAGTGCCGACGCCCCCGCGGACATGTCGGAGCCACTTTCCGCCGCCTCACCCCCCGAGCTCCCAGAAAGTGCCGACGGCCCCCCGGACGTGTCGGCGCCACTTTCCGCCGCAAGACCCCCCGAGCGCCCCGAAAGCGGCGACACCCCCCTGGATGTGTCGGCGCTACTTTCCTCCGCCTGACCCCCCGAGCGCCCCAAATGTATCGAAGACCCCCCGGACGCGTTAGCGCCACTTTCCGCCGCCTAACCCCCCGAGCGCCCTGAAAGTGCCGACGCCCCCCCGGACGCATCGGCGCCAGTTTCCACCGCCTGACCCCCCGAGCGCCCCGTAAATGCCGAGGCCCCCGGACGCGTCGGCGCCACTTTCCGCCGCCTGACCCCCCGAGCGCCCCGAAAGAGCCGACGCCCGCCCGGACGCGTCGGCTCCACTTTCCGCCGCCTGACCCCCCCGAGCGCCATGAAAGTGTCGACGCTCCCCCTGACGCGTCGCCGCCACTTTCCGCCGCCTGACCCCCCGTGCGCCCCGAAGGTGCCGACGCCCACCCGGGACGCATCGGCGCCACTTTCCGACTCCTGACCCCCGGAGCGCCCCGATCGTGCCGAAGCCCCCACCGGACGCATCGGCGCCACTTTCCGCCGCCTGACCCCCCGAGCGTCCCGAAAGTGCCGACGCCACCCCGGGACGCGTCGGAGCCACTTTCCGACGCCTTACCCCCCGAGCGCCCCGAAGGTGCCGCCGCCCTCCCGGGACGCGTCGGCGCCACTATCCGACGCCTGACCCCCCGAGCGCCCCGATGGTGCCGACGCCCCCCCGGGACGCGTCGGCGCCACTTTCCGACCCCTGACCCCCCGAGCGCCCCGAAGGTGCCGACGCCCACCCGGGACGCGTCGGCGCCACTTTCCGACTCCAGACCCCCCGAGCGCCCCGATGGTGCCAAAGCCCCCCCCGGATGCGTCGGCGCCACTTTCCGCCGTCTGACCAACCGAGCGCCCCAATGAGCCGACGCCCCCCCGGACGCGTCGGCGCCACTTTCCGCCGCCTTACCGCCCGAGCGCCCCGAAGGTGCCGACGCCAACCCGGGACGCGTCGGAGCCACTTTCTGACGCCTGAACCCCCGAGCGCCCCGAAGGTGCCGACGCCCCCCCGGACGCGTCGGCGCCACTTTCCGCCGCCTGACCCTCCAAGCGCCCCGAAGGTGCCGACGCCTCCCCGGACGCGTCGGCGCCACGTTCCGCCGCCTGACCCCCAGAGCCCCCCGAAGGTGCCGACGCCCCCCGGGACGCCTTGGCGCCACTTTCTGACGCCTGACCCCCCGACGGCCCCGAATGTGCCGACGCACCCCCGGACCTTTCGGAGCCACTTTCCGCCGCCTGACCCGCCGAGCGCCCCGAAGGTGCCGACGCCCCCCCGGACGCGTCGGCGCCACTTTCCGCCGCCTGACCCGCCGAGCGCCCCGAAGGTGCCGGATGCGTAGGCGCCACTTTCCGCCGCCTGACCCGCCGAGCGCCCCGAAGATACCGACGCGCCCCCGGACGCGTCGGCGCCACTTTCCGCCACCTGACCCGCCGAGCACCCCGAAGGTGCCGACGCCACCCGGGATGCGTCGGCGCCTCTTTCCGACACTTGACCGCCCGATCGCCCCGAAGGTGCCGACGCCCTCCCGGGACGCTTCGGCGCCACTTTCCGCCGCCTGACCCGCCGAGCGCCCCGAAGGTGCCGACGCACCCCGGGACAAGTCGGCTCCATTTTCCGCCGCCTGACCCGCCGAGCGCCCCGAAGGTGCCGACGCCCCCCCGGACGCGTCGGCGGCACTTTCCGCCGCCTGACTCGCCGAGCGCCGCGAAGGAGGCGACGCCCCCCGGACGCGTCGGCGCCACTTTCCGCCGCCTGACCCCCCGAGCGCCCCGAAGGTGCCGACGCCCCCCCGGACGCGTCGGCGCCACTTTCCGCCGCCTGACCCCCCGAGCGCCCCGAAAGTGCCGACGCCCCCCCGGACGCGTCGGCGCCACTTTCCGCCGCCGGACCCGCCTAGCGCCCCGAAGGTGCCGACGCACCCCCGGATGCGTCGGCGCCACTTTCCGCCGCCTTACCCGCCGTGCGCCCCGAAGGTGCCGACGCCCCCGCGGACGCGTCGGCGCCACTTTCCGCCGCCTGACCCGCCGAGCACCCCGAAGGTGCCGACGCCCCCCCGGACGCTTCGGCGCCACTTTCCGCCGGCTGACCCCCAGAGCGCCCCGAAGGTGCCGACGCCCACCCGGACGCGTCGGCGCCACTTTCCGCCGCCTGACCCCCAGAGCGCCCCGAAGGTGCCGACGACCCCGCGGACGCGTCGGCGCCACTTTCCGCCGCCTGACCCCCCGAGCGCCCCGAAGGTGCCGACGCCCCCCCGGACCCGTCGGCGCCACTTTCCGCCGCCTGACAGCCCGAGCGCCCCGAAGCTACCGACGCCCTCCCGGGATGCGTCGGCGCCACTTTCCGACACCTGACCACCCGAGCACCCCGAAGGTGCCGACGCCACCCCGGGCCGCGTCGGAGCCACTTTCCGATGCCTGACCCCCCGAGCGCCCCGAAGGTGCCGACGCCGCCCCGGGACGCGTCGGCGGCACTTTGCGACGCCGGCCCCCCGAGCGCCCCGAAGGTGCCGACGCCCACCCGGGACGCGTCGGCGCCACTTTCCGACTACTGACCCCCCCGAGCGCCCCGATCGTGCCGAAGCCCCCACCGGACGCATCGGCGCCACTCTCCGCCGCCTGACCCGCCAAGCGCCCCGAATGTGCCGACGCCCCCCCGGACGCGTCAGCGCCACTTTCCACCGCCCGACCCCCTGAGCGACTCGAAGATGCCGACGCCCTCCCGGGACGCGTCGGCGCCACTTTCCGATTCCTGACCTCCCGAGCGCCCCGAAGGTTCCGAAGCCCCCTCCGGACGCGTCAGCGCCACTTTCCGCCGCCTGACCCGCCGAGCGCCCCGAAGGTACCGACGCCCCCCGGACGCGTCGGCGCCACTTTCCGCCACCTGACCCCCCGAGCGCCCCGAAGGTTCCGACGCCCACCGGACGCGTCGGCGCCACTTTTCGCCGCCTGACCCCCCGAGCGCTCCGAAGGTGCTGACGCGCCCCGGACGCCTCGGCGCCACTTTCCGCCGTCTGACCCCCCCAAGCGCCTCGAAGGTGCCGACGCCCTCCCGGAACGCGTTGGCGCCACTTTCCGACGCCTGACAACCCGAGCGCCCCGAAGGTGCCGACACCAACCCGGGACGCGTCGAAGCCACTTTCCGACCCCTGACCCCACGAGCGCCCCGAAGGTGCCGAAGCCTACCAGGACGCCTCGGCGCCACTTTCCGCCTCCTCACACCCTGAGCGCCCTGAATGTGCCGACGCCCCCCCGGAAGCGTCGGCGCCACTTTCCGCCACCTGACACCTCGAGCGCCCTGAAATTTCCAACGGTCCCACAGGACGCGTCGGTGTTACTTTCCGCCGCCTGACCACCCGAGCGCCCCGAAGGTGACGACGCCTCCCTGGGACGCGTCGGAGCCACTTTACGACGCCTGACCCCCCGAGCGCCCCGAAAGTGCTGACGCCCCCCCGTACGCGTCGGTGCCACTTTCCGTCGCCTGACCCCCCGAGCGCTCCGAAAGTGACGACGTCCACCCCGGACGGATCGGCCCCACCTTCCGCCGCCTGACCCCCCGAGTGCCCCAAAGTGCCGACGCCCCCCCGGACGCGTCAGCGCCGGTTTCCGCCGCCAGACCCCCTAGCGCCCTGAATGTGTCGACGCCACCCTGGACGCGTCGGCGCCACTTTCCGACGCCTGTCCCCCCGAGCGCCCCGAACGTGCTGACGCCCCACCGGACGGGTCGGCGCCACTTTCCGCCGCCTGACCCCCCGAGCGCCCCGAGGGTAACGACGTCCCCCCGGGACGCGTCGACGCCATTTTCCGCCGCCGGACCCCCCGACTGCCCCGAAGGTGCCGACGCTACCCCGGGACGCGTCGGAGCCACTTTCCGACGCCTGACCCCCCGACCGCCCCGAAGGTGCCGACGCTACCCCGGGACGCGTCGGAGCCACTTTCCGACTCCTGAACCCCCGAGCGCCCCGAAAGTGCCGACGCCCCCCCAGAGGCGTCGGCGCCACTTTCCGCTGCCTGATTCCCCGAGCGCCCCGAAAGTGCCGACGCCCCCCCGGATGCGTCGGCGCCACTTTCCGCCGCGTGACCCCCCGAGCGCCACGAAAATGCCGAGGCCCCCCGGACGCGTCTACGCCACTTTCCGCCGCCTGACCCCCCGAGCGCCCCGAAAGCACCGACACCCCCCCCGGAAGCATCGGGGGCACTTTCCGCCGCTTGACCTCCCGAGCGCCCCGAAAGTGACGACGCCCCCCGGGACGAGTCCGCGCCACTTTCCGCCGCCTGACCCCGAGCACTCCGAATGTGCCGACTCCTCCCCGGACCCGTCGGCGCATCTTTCCGGCGCCTGACCCCCCGAGCGCCCCGAAAATGCCGAACCCCCTAGGACGTGTCGGCGCCATTTTCCGCCGCCTGACCCCCCGAGCGCCCCGAAAGTGCCGACCCCCCCTCGGACGTGTCGGCCCAATTTTCCGCCGCCTCACCCCCGAGCTCCCCGAAAGTGCCGACGCCCCCCCGGACGCGTCGCCGCCACTTTCCGCCGCCTGACCCCCCAAGCGCCCCGATAGTGCCGACGGCCCCCCGGACACGTCGGCTCCACTTTCCGCTGCCTGAACTTCGGAGCGCCCCAAAAGTGCCGATGCCCCCCTGGAGGCGTCCGCGCCACTTTCCGCTGCGTGATTCCCCGAGCGCCCCGAAAGTGCCGACGCCCCCCCTGGACGCGTCGGCTCCACTTTCTGCCGCCTGACCCCCCGAGCACCCCGAAAGTACCGACGCCCCCCCAGACGCGTCGCCGCCACTTTCCGCCGCCTGACCCCCCTGAGCATCCCGAAGGTTCCGACGCTCCCCCGGACGCGTCGGCGCCATTTTCCGCCGTGTGACTCCCCGAGAGCCCCGAAAGTGCCAACGCCCCCCCAGACGCGTCAGCGACACTTTCCGCCGCCTAACCCCCCGAGCGCCCCGAAAGTGTCGACGCACCCCCGGACGCTTCGCCGCCACTTTCCGCCGCCTGACCCGCCGAGCGCCCCGAAGGTTCTGAAGCCCCCACCGGACGCGTCGGCGTCACTTTCCGCCGCCTGACCCCCCGAGCGCCCCGAAGGTGCCAACGCCCCCCCGGATGCGTCGGCGCCACTTTCCGCCGCCTGACCTCCCGAGCACCCCGAAGGTGCCGACGCCACCCCGGGACGCGTCGGAGCCACTTTCCGACGCCTGACCCCCCGAGCGCCACGAAGGTGCCGACCCCCCCCCGGATGCGTCGGCGCCACTTTCCGCCGCCTGACCCGCCGAGCGCCCCGAAGGTGCCGACGCCCCCCCGGACGCGTCGGCGCCACTTTCCGACGCCTGACAACCCGAGCGCCCCGAAGGTGCCGACACCAACCCGGGACACGTCGAAGCCACTTTCCGACCCCTGACCCCACGAGCGCCCCGAAGGTGCCGAAGCCTCCCAGGACGCCTCGGCGCCACTTTCCGCCTCCTCACACCCCGAGCGCCCTGAATGTGCCGACGCCCCCCCGGAAGCGTCGGCGCCACTTTCCGCCACCTGACACCTCTAGCGCCCTGAAATTTCCAACGCTCCCACCGGACGCGTCGGCGCCACTTTCCGCCGCCTCACCACCCGAGCGCCCCGAAGGTGCCGACGCCTCCCTGGGACGCGTCGGAGCCACTTTCCGACGCCTGACCCCCCGAGCGCCCCGAAAGTGCTGACGCCCCCCCGTACGCGTCGGTGCCACTTTCCGTCGCCTGAGCCCCCGAGCGCTCCGAAAGTGACGATGTCCACCCCGGACGGATCGGCCCCACCTTCCGCCGCCTGACCCCCCGAGTGCCCCAAAGTGCCGACGCCCCCCCGGACGTGTCGGCGCCGGTTTCCGCTGCCGGACCCACTAGCACCCTGAATGTGTCGACGCCACCCTGGACGCGTCGGCGCCACTTTCCGACGCCTGTCCCCCCGAGCGCCCCGAAAGTGGTGACGCCCCACCGGACGCGTCGGCGCCACATTCCGCCGCCTGACCCCCCGAGCGCCCCGAGGGTGACGACGTCCCCCCGGGACGCGTCGACGCCATTTTCCGCCGCCGGACCCCCCGACCGCCCCGAAGGTGCCGACGCCACCGCGGGACGCGTCGGAGGCACTTTCCGACGCCTGACCCCCCGACCGCCCCGAAGGTGCCGACGCCACCCCGGGACGCGTCGTCACCACTTTCCGACTCCTGAACCCCCGAGCGCCCTGAAAGCGCCGAAGCCCCCCCGAGACGCGTCGACTCCACTTTCCGACGCCTGACCCGCCGAGCGCCCCGAAGGTTCTGAAGCCCCCACCGGACGCGTCGGCGTCACTTTCCGCCGCCTGACCCCCCGAGCGCCCCGAAGGTGCCGACGCCCCCCCGGATGCGTCGGCGCCACTTTCCGCCGCCTGACCTCCCGAGCGCCCCGAAGGTGCCGACTCCACCCCGGGACGCGTCGGAGCCACTTTCCGACGCCTGACCCCCCGAGCGCCACGAAGGTGCCGACGCCCCTCCGGACGCGACGGCGCCACTTTCCGCCGCCTGACCCGCCGAGCGCCCCGAAGGTGTCGACGCCCCCCCGGACGCGTCGGCGCCACTTTCCGCCGCCTGAACACCAGAGCGCCCTGAAGGTGTCGACGCCCCCTTGGACGCGTCGGCGCCACTTTCCGACTCCTGACCCCCGAGCGCCCCGAAGGTGCCGAAGCCCCGACTGAATGCGTCGGTGCCATTTTCCGCCGCCTGACCCGCCGAGCGCCCCGAAGGTGCCGACGCCCCCCCGGACGCGTCGGCGCCACTTTCCGACGCCTGACCACCCGAGCGCCCCGAAGGTGCCGACGCCACCCTGGGACGCGTCGAAATCAATTTCCGACGCCTGACCCCCTGAGCGCCCCGAATGTGACGACGCCCCCCCGGACGCGTCGGCGCCACTTTCCGCCGCCTGACCACCCGACCGCCCCGAAGGTGCCGACGCCACCCCGGGACGCGTCGGAGACACTTTCCGACGCCTGACCACCCGAGCGCCCCGAAAGCGCCGACGCGCCCCCGGGACGCTTCGGCGCCTCTTTCCGACTCCTGACCCCCCGAGCGCCGCGAAGGTGCCGACGCTCCGCCGGACGCGTCGGCGCGACTTTCCGCCTCCTGACCCCCCGAGCTCCGCGAAAGTGCCTACACCCCCCCGGACGCGTCCGCGCCACTTTCCACCGCCGGACCCCCCGAGCGCCCCGACAGTGCCAACGTCCCCCCTGGACGCGTCGGCGCCTCTTTCCGCCGCCGCACACCCCGAGCGCCCCGAAAGTGCCACCCCCCCCGGATGCGTCGGCGTCAATTTCCGCCGCCTGACCCCCCGAGCGCCCCGAAAGTGCCGACGCCCCCATCGGCACCACTTTCCGCCGCCGGACCCCCCGAGCGGCCCGAAAGTGCCGACACCCACCAGAACGTGTCGGCGCCACTTTCCGCCACCTGACCCCCGATCGCCCCGAAAGTGACGACGCCCCCCCGGATGCGTCGGCGCCACTTTCCGCCGCCTGACCCCCCGAGCGCCCCGAAAGTGCCGATGCCCCCCGGACGCGTCGGCGCCACTTTCCGCCGCCTGACCCCCGAGCGCCCCGAAAGTGCGGACGTCCCCCACGGATGCGTTGGCGCCACTTTCCGCCGCCTGACCCTCCGAGCGCCCCGAAAATGCCGACGCCCCCTCCGGACGCGTCGGCGCCACTTTCTGCCGCCTGACCCCCAGAGCTCCCCGAATGTACCGACGCCCCCGCCGGACGCGTCGGCGCCACTTTCCTCTGCCTGACCCCCCGAGCGCCCCGAAAGTGCCGACGCCCCCGCCGGCGCCACTTTCCGCCGCCTGACCCCCCGAGAGCCCCGAAAGTGCCGACGCCCCCCCGGACTCGTCGGCGCCACTTTCCGCCGCCTGCCCCCCCAAGCGCACCGAAAGTGCCGACACCCCCCCGGACGCGTCGCCGCCACTTTCCAACGCCTGACACTCCGAGCGCCCCGAAAGCGCCGACGCCCCCACCGGACGCGTCGGCGCCACTTTCCACCGCCTGCCCCCCCGAGCGCCCCGAAAGTGCCGACGCCCCCACTGGATGCGTCGGCGCCACTTTCCGCCGCCTGACCCCCCGAGCGCCCCGAAAGTGCCGAGCCCCCCCCCCCGGGACGCGTCGGCGCTACTTTCCGCCGCCTGACCCCCCGAGTGCCTCGAAAGGTCCGATGCCCCACCGGATGCGTCGGCGCCACTTTCCGCCGCCTGACCCCCAAACGCCCCGAAAGTGCCGACGCCCCTCAGGACTCGTCGGCGCCACTTTCCGCCGCCTGACCCCCCGAGCGCCCCGAAAGTGCTGATGCCCCCCGGACGCGTCGGCGCAACTTTCCGCCACCTGACCCCCGAGCGCCCCGAAACTGTAAACGCCCCACCGGACGCGTCGGCGCCACTTTCCGCCGCCTGACCCCCGAGCGCCCCGAATGTGCGGACGTCCCCCACGGATGCGTCGGCGCCACTTTCCGCCGCCTGACCCTCCGAGCGCCCCGAAAATGCCGACGCCCCCTCCGGACGCGTCGGCGCCACTTTCCGTCGCCTGACCCCCGGAGCTCCCCGAATGTACCGACGCCCCCGCCGGACGCGTCGGCGCCACTTTCTTCCGCCTGACCCCCCGAGCGCCCCGAAAGTGCCGACGCCCCTCAGGACGTGTCGGCCCCACTTTCCGCCGCCTGACCCCACGAGCGCCCCGAAAGTGCCTACGTCCCCTCCGGACGCGTCGGCGCCACTTTCCGTCGCCTGACCCCCGGAGCTCCGCGAATGTACCGACGCCCCCGCCGGACGCGTCGGCGCCACTTTCTTCCGCCTGACCCCCCGAGCGCCCCGAAAGTGCCGACGCCCCTCAGGACGTGTCGGCCCCACTTTCCGCCGCCTGACCCACCGAGCGCCCCGAAAGTGCCGACGTCCGCCCCGCACACGTCGGCGCCAATTTCCGCCGTCGGACCCCCCGAGCGCCCCGAAAGTGACGACGCCCCCCCCGTACGCGTCGGCGCCACTTTCCGCCGCCTAACCCCCCGAGCGCCCCGAAAGTGCCGACGTCCGCCCCGGACGCGTCGGCACCACCGTCTGCCGCCTGAGCCCCCGAGCGCCCTGAAACTGCCGAGGCCCCCCGGACGCGTTGACGCCACTTTCCGCCACCTGACCCCCCGAGTGCTCCGAAAGTGCGGACGCCCCCCCCGGACGTGTCGGTGCCACTTTCCGCCGCCTGACCCCCCGAGCGCCCCGAAAGTGACGACGCCCCCCGGACGCGTTGGCGCCACTTTCTGATGCCTGACCCCCCCGAGCGCACCGAAAGTGCCGACGCCCCCCGGACGCGTCGGCGCCAACTTCCGCCACCTGACCCCCCGAGCGCCCCGAAAGTGACGACGCCTCCCGGGACGCGTCGGCGCCACTATCCACCGCCTAACCCCCCAAGTGCACCGAAAGTGCCGACGCCCCCCCGGACGCGTCGGCGCCACTTTCTGATGCCTGACACTGAGCGCCCCGAAAGTGCCGATGCCCCCACCGGATGCGTCGGCGCCACTTTCCACCGCCTGCCCCCCCGAGCGCCCCAAAAGTTCCGACGCCCCCACCGGACACGTCGGCGCCACTTTCTGCCGCCTGACCCCCCGAGCGCCCCGAAAGTGCCGACGCACCCCCGGGACGCGTCCGCGATACTTTACGCCGCCGGACACCCCGAGTGCCCCGAAAGTGCCGACGCCCCCCCGGACGCGGAGACGCCAGTTTCTGCCGCCTGACCCCCGAGCACACTGAAAGTCCCGACGCCTCCACCGGACGCGTCGGCGCCACTTTCCGCCGCTTGACCCCCCGAGCGCCCCAAAAGTGCTGACGCCCCCGCCAGATGTGTCGGCGTCACTTTCCGCCGCCTGACCTCCCGAGCGCCCCGAAAGTGCCGACGCCTCCCCCGGACGTGTCGGCGACACTTTCCGCCGCCGGACCCCCGAGCGCCCCGAAAGTGCCGACGCCCCCCCGGACGCATTGGCGCCACTTTCTGATGCCTGACCCCCCCGAGCGCACCGAAAGTGCCGACGCCCCATCCGGACGCGTCGGCGCCAACTTCCGCCGCCTGACCCCCCGAGCGCCCCGAAAGTGACGACGCCTCTCGGAACGCGTCGGCGCCACTATCCGCCGCCTAACCCCCCAAGTGCACCGAAAGTGCTGACGCCCCCCCGGACGCGTCGGCGCGACTTTCTGACGCCTGACACTGAGCGCCCTGAAAGTGCCGACGCCCCCACCGGACGCGTCGGCGCCACTTTCCACCGCCTGCCCCCCCGAGCGCCCCAAAAGTTCCGACGCCCCCACCGGACGCGTCGGCGCCACTTTCTGCCGCCTGACCCCCCGAGCGCCCCGAAAGTGCCGACGCACCCCCGGGACGCGTCCGCGCTACTTTACGCCGCCTGCCACCCCGAGTGCCCCGAAACTGCCGACGCCCCCCCCGGACGCGTCAGCGCCACTTTCCACCGCCGGACCCCCCCGAGCACCACGACAGTGCCTACGCCCCCCCGGACGCGTCGGTGCCACTTTCAGACGCCTGACTCCCCAAGCGCATGGAAAGTTCCGACGACCCCCCGGACACGTCGGCGCCACCTTCCGCCACCTGACCCCACAAGCTGACGCCTCGGCACCACTTTCTGCCGCCGGACCCCTGCGAGCGCCCCGAAAGTGCCAATGTCCGCCCTGGGCGCGTCGTCCCCAATTTCCGCCGCCTGACCCCCCGAGCGCCCCGAAAGTGCCGACGTCCCCCCTGGACGCGTCGGTGCCAATTTCCGCTGCCTGACCACCCAAGAGCCCCGAAAGTGCAGACGCCACCCAGGACGCGTCGGCGCCAATTTCTGCTGTCGAACCCCCGAGCTCCTCGAAAGGGACGACGCCCCCGCAGACGCGTCGGCGCCACTTTCCGCCGCCTGACCCCCCAAGCGCTCCGAAAGTGCCGACGCCCCCCCGGACGCGTCGACACCAAATTCCGCCGCCTGACCCCCCGAGGGCCCCGAAAGTGACGACGTCCGCCACGGACGCGTCGGCGCAACCTTCCGCCGCCTGGCCCCCCGAGCGCCCCGAAAGTGCCGACGTCGCCCCCGGACGCGTCGGCGCCAATTTCCACTGCCGGACCTCCCGAGCGCCCCGAAAGTGCCGACGCCTCCCCCGGACGTGTCGGCGACACTTTCCGCCGCCGGACCCCCGAGCGCCCCGAAAGTGCCGACGCCCCCCCCGTACGCGTCGCCGCCACTTTCTGCCGCCTGAGCCCCCGAGCGCCCAGAAACTGCCGAGGCCCCCCGGACGCGTTGACGCCACTTTCCGCCACCTGACCCCCCGAGCGCTCCGAAAGTGCGGACGCCCCCCAACCGGACGCGTCGGCGCCACTTTCCGCCGCCTGACCCCCCGAGCGCACTGAAAGTGCCGACGCCCCCCCGGAAGTGTCGGCGCCACTTTCCGGCGCCTGACCCACCGAGCGCCCCGAAAGTGCCGTCGCTCCCCCGGAAGCGTTGGCGCCACTTTCCGCCCCCTGACCCCCAGAGCATTCCGAAAGTACCGAGGCCCCCCCTGACACGTTGGCACCACTTTCCGCCGCCTGACCCACCGAGCGCCCCGAAACTGCCGACGCCCCCCCGGAACTGTCGGCGCCACTTTCCGCCGCCTGACCCCCCGAGAGCCCCGAAAGTGCCGACGCCGCCCCGGACACGTCGGCGCCACTTTTTGCCACCTGACCCACCGAGCGCCCCGAAAGTGCAGACGCCCCCCCGGACGTGTCGGCGCCACTTTCCGCTGCCTGAACCCCCGAGCGCCCCGAAAGTGCCGACGCCCACCGGGAGCGTCGGCGCCACTTTCCGCCACCTGACCCCCCCGAGCGTCCCGAACGTGCCGACGCCCACCCGGATGCGTCGGCACCACTTTCTGCCACCTGACCCCCCGATCGCCCCGAAAGTGCTGACGTCCCCCCCGGACGTGTCGGCGCCACTTTGCGCCGCCGGACCCCCCGAGCGCCCCGAAAGTGCCGATGTCCCCCCCGGACGCGTCGGCGTCACTTTCCGCCGCTGCCCCCCCGAGCGCCCTGAATGTTCCGACGCCCCCACGGATGCGTCGGCGCCACTTTCCGCCGCCTTACCCCCCGAGCGCCCCGAAAGTGACGATGCCCCCCCGGACTCGTCGGCGCCACTTTCCGCCGCATGGCCCCCCGAGCACCCCGAATGTGCCGACGTCCCCCCCTGATGCGTCGGCGCCAATTTCCGCTGCCGGACACCCCGAGCGCCCCGAAAGTGCCGACATCCCCCCCGGACGCGTCGGCGCCAATTTCTGCCGCCGGACCCCCCGAGCGACCGGAATGTGCTGACGCCCCCCGGAGGCGACGGCGCCACTTTCCGCCCCCGGACCCCCCCGAGCGCCCCGAATGTGCCGACACCCCCCCGCACATGTCGGCGCCACTTTCCGCCTGCTGACCCCCCGAGCGCCACGAAAGTGCCGCGCCCCCCCGGACGCGTCGGCGCCACTTTCCGCCGCCTGACCCCCCGAGCGACCCGAAAGTGCCGACGCCCCCCTAGGCGTCGGCGCCACTTTCCGCCGCCTGACCCCCCGAGCGCGCTGAAAGTGCCGACGCCCCCCCGGATGCGTCGGCGCCACTTTCCGCTGCCTGACACCCCGAGTGCCCCGGAAGTGCGGACGCCCCCCCCCGAGTCGTCGGCACCACTTTCCGCCACCTGACCCCCCGAGCTCCCCGAAAGTGCCGACGCCCCCCCCCCGGACGCTTCGGCGCCACTTTCCGCCGCCTGACCCGCCAAGCGCCCCGAAAGTGACGATGCCCCCCCGGACGCGTCGGTGCCACTTTCCGCCGCCTGGCCCCCCGAGCGCCCCGAATGTGCCGACGTCCCCCCCTGACGCGTCGGCGCCAATTTCCGCTGCCGGACACCCCGAGCGCCCCGAAAGTGCCGACGTCCCCCCCGGACGCGTCGGCGCCAATTTCCGCCGACGGACCCCCCGAGCGCCCCGAAAGTGCCGACGCCCCCCCCGCACGCGTCGGCGCCACTTTCCGCCGGCTGACCCCCCGAGCGCCCCGAAAGTGCCGACGCCCCCCCCGGACGTGTCGGCGCCACTTTCCGCCACCTCACCCCGCGAGCGCCCAGAAAGTGCCGACGCCCCACGGAGGCGTCGGCGCCACTTTCCGCCGCCTGACCCCCCGAGCGCCCCGAAAGTGCCGACGCCCCCCCGGACGCGTCGGCGCCACTTTCCGCCGCCTGACCCCCCGAGCACCCCGAAAGTGAGGATGGCCCCCCCAGACGCATCGGTGCCACTTTCCGCCGCCTGACCCCTGAGTGCCCCGAAAGTGACGATGCCCCCCCGGACTTGTCGGCGCCACTTTCCGCCGCCTGACCCCCCGAGCGCCCCGAAAGTGCCGACGTCCGCCCCGGACGCGTCGGCCCCACTTTCGGCTGCCTGGCCCCCCGAGCGCCCCGAAAGTGCCGATGTCGCCCCTGACGCGTCGGCGCCAATTTCCGCCTCCGGACCCCCCGAGCGCCCCGAAAGTGCCGACGTCCACCCGGACGCGTCGGCGCGACTTTCCGCCGCCTGACCACCCGAGCGGCCCGAAAGTGCCGACGCCCCCCCGGACGCATCGGCGCCACTTTCCGCCGCCTGATCCCCCGAGCGCCCCGAAAGTGACGACCCCCACCGGGATGCCTCGGCGCCACTTTCCACCGCCTGACACCCCGAGCGCCCCGAAATTGACGACGTCCCCCGGACGCGTCGACGCCACTTTCCGCTGCCTGACCCCCCGAGTGCCCCGAAAGTGGCGACGCACCCCTGGACGCGTCGGCGCCACTTTCCGCCGCCCGACCCCCCCGAGCGCCCCGAAAGTACCGACGCCCTCCCGGACCCGTCGGAGCCACTTTCCGCCGCCTGACCACCAGAGCGCCCCGAAAGTGCCGACGCCCACCCAGACGCGTCGGCGCCACATTCCGCCCCCTGACCCCCGAGCGCCCCGAGAGTGCCGAGGCCCCCCCGGACGCGTCGGCGCCACTTTCCCCCGCCTGAACCCCCGAGGGCCCCGAAATTGCCGACACCCCCCGGACGAGTCGGTGCCAGTTTCCGCCTCCTAACCCCGCGAGCGCCCCGAAAGTGCCGACGCACCCTCATATGCGTCGGCGCCACATTCCGCCGCTTGAACCCCCGAGCGCCCCGAAAGTGGCGACGCACCCCCGGACGCGTCGGTGCCACTTTCCGCCGCCTGACCCCCCGAGCGCCCCGAAAGTGCCGATGCCCCCCGGACGCGTCGGCGCCACTTTCCGCCGCCTGACCCCCGAGCGCCCCGAAAGTGCGGACGTCCCCCACGGATGCGTTGGCGCCACTTTCCGCCGCCTGACCCTCCGAGCGCCCCGAAAATGCCGACGCCCCCTCCGGACGCGTCGGCGCCACTTTCTGCCGCCTGACCCCCAGAGCTCCCCGAATGTACCGACGCCCCCGCCGGACGCGTCGGCGCCACTTTCCTCTGCCTGACCCCCCGAGCGCCCCGAAAGTGCCGACGCCCCCGCCGGCGCCACTTTCCGCCGCCTGACCCCCCGAGAGCCCCGAAAGTGCCGACGCCCCCCCGGACTCGTCGGCGCCACTTTCCGCCGCCTGCCCCCCCAAGCGCACCGAAAGTGCCGACACCCCCCCGGACGCGTCGCCGCCACTTTCCAACGCCTGACACTCCGAGCGCCCCGAAAGCGCCGACGCCCCCACCGGACGCGTCGGCGCCACTTTCCACCGCCTGCCCCCCCGAGCGCCCCGAAAGTGCCGACGCCCCCACTGGATGCGTCGGCGCCACTTTCCGCCGCCTGACCCCCCGAGCGCCCCGAAAGTGCCGAGCCCCCCCCCCGGGACGCGTCGGCGCTACTTTCCGCCGCCTGACCCCCCGAGTGCCTCGAAAGGTCCGATGCCCCACCGGATGCGTCGGCGCCACTTTCCGCCGCCTGACCCCCAAACGCCCCGAAAGTGCCGACGCCCCTCAGGACTCGTCGGCGCCACTTTCCGCCGCCTGACCCCCCGAGCGCCCCGAAAGTGCTGATGCCCCCCGGACGCGTCGGCGCAACTTTCCGCCACCTGACCCCCGAGCGCCCCGAAACTGTAAACGCCCCACCGGACGCGTCGGCGCCACTTTCCGCCGCCTGACCCCCGAGCGCCCCGAATGTGCGGACGTCCCCCACGGATGCGTCGGCGCCACTTTCCGCCGCCTGACCCTCCGAGCGCCCCGAAAATGCCGACGCCCCCTCCGGACGCGTCGGCGCCACTTTCCGTCGCCTGACCCCCGGAGCTCCCCGAATGTACCGACGCCCCCGCCGGACGCGTCGGCGCCACTTTCTTCCGCCTGACCCCCCGAGCGCCCCGAAAGTGCCGACGCCCCTCAGGACGTGTCGGCCCCACTTTCCGCCGCCTGACCCCACGAGCGCCCCGAAAGTGCCTACGTCCCCTCCGGACGCGTCGGCGCCACTTTCCGTCGCCTGACCCCCGGAGCTCCGCGAATGTACCGACGCCCCCGCCGGACGCGTCGGCGCCACTTTCTTCCGCCTGACCCCCCGAGCGCCCCGAAAGTGCCGACGCCCCTCAGGACGTGTCGGCCCCACTTTCCGCCGCCTGACCCACCGAGCGCCCCGAAAGTGCCGACGTCCGCCCCGCACACGTCGGCGCCAATTTCCGCCGTCGGACCCCCCGAGCGCCCCGAAAGTGACGACGCCCCCCCGTACGCGTCGGCGCCACTTTCCGCCGCCTAACCCCCCGAGCGCCCCGAAAGTGCCGACGTCCGCCCCGGACGCGTCGGCACCACCGTCTGCCGCCTGAGCCCCCGAGCGCCCTGAAACTGCCGAGGCCCCCCGGACGCGTTGACGCCACTTTCCGCCACCTGACCCCCCGAGTGCTCCGAAAGTGCGGACGCCCCCCCCGGACGTGTCGGTGCCACTTTCCGCCGCCTGACCCCCCGAGCGCCCCGAAAGTGACGACGCCCCCCGGACGCGTTGGCGCCACTTTCTGATGCCTGACCCCCCCGAGCGCACCGAAAGTGCCGACGCCCCCCGGACGCGTCGGCGCCAACTTCCGCCACCTGACCCCCCGAGCGCCCCGAAAGTGACGACGCCTCCCGGGACGCGTCGGCGCCACTATCCACCGCCTAACCCCCCAAGTGCACCGAAAGTGCCGACGCCCCCCCGGACGCGTCGGCGCCACTTTCTGATGCCTGACACTGAGCGCCCCGAAAGTGCCGATGCCCCCACCGGATGCGTCGGCGCCACTTTCCACCGCCTGCCCCCCCGAGCGCCCCAAAAGTTCCGACGCCCCCACCGGACACGTCGGCGCCACTTTCTGCCGCCTGACCCCCCGAGCGCCCCGAAAGTGCCGACGCACCCCCGGGACGCGTCCGCGATACTTTACGCCGCCGGACACCCCGAGTGCCCCGAAAGTGCCGACGCCCCCCCGGACGCGGAGACGCCAGTTTCTGCCGCCTGACCCCCGAGCACACTGAAAGTCCCGACGCCTCCACCGGACGCGTCGGCGCCACTTTCCGCCGCTTGACCCCCCGAGCGCCCCAAAAGTGCTGACGCCCCCGCCAGATGTGTCGGCGTCACTTTCCGCCGCCTGACCTCCCGAGCGCCCCGAAAGTGCCGACGCCTCCCCCGGACGTGTCGGCGACACTTTCCGCCGCCGGACCCCCGAGCGCCCCGAAAGTGCCGACGCCCCCCCGGACGCATTGGCGCCACTTTCTGATGCCTGACCCCCCCGAGCGCACCGAAAGTGCCGACGCCCCATCCGGACGCGTCGGCGCCAACTTCCGCCGCCTGACCCCCCGAGCGCCCCGAAAGTGACGACGCCTCTCGGAACGCGTCGGCGCCACTATCCGCCGCCTAACCCCCCAAGTGCACCGAAAGTGCTGACGCCCCCCCGGACGCGTCGGCGCGACTTTCTGACGCCTGACACTGAGCGCCCTGAAAGTGCCGACGCCCCCACCGGACGCGTCGGCGCCACTTTCCACCGCCTGCCCCCCCGAGCGCCCCAAAAGTTCCGACGCCCCCACCGGACGCGTCGGCGCCACTTTCTGCCGCCTGACCCCCCGAGCGCCCCGAAAGTGCCGACGCACCCCCGGGACGCGTCCGCGCTACTTTACGCCGCCTGCCACCCCGAGTGCCCCGAAACTGCCGACGCCCCCCCCGGACGCGTCAGCGCCACTTTCCACCGCCGGACCCCCCCGAGCACCACGACAGTGCCTACGCCCCCCCGGACGCGTCGGTGCCACTTTCAGACGCCTGACTCCCCAAGCGCATGGAAAGTTCCGACGACCCCCCGGACACGTCGGCGCCACCTTCCGCCACCTGACCCCACAAGCTGACGCCTCGGCACCACTTTCTGCCGCCGGACCCCTGCGAGCGCCCCGAAAGTGCCAATGTCCGCCCTGGGCGCGTCGTCCCCAATTTCCGCCGCCTGACCCCCCGAGCGCCCCGAAAGTGCCGACGTCCCCCCTGGACGCGTCGGTGCCAATTTCCGCTGCCTGACCACCCAAGAGCCCCGAAAGTGCAGACGCCACCCAGGACGCGTCGGCGCCAATTTCTGCTGTCGAACCCCCGAGCTCCTCGAAAGGGACGACGCCCCCGCAGACGCGTCGGCGCCACTTTCCGCCGCCTGACCCCCCAAGCGCTCCGAAAGTGCCGACGCCCCCCCGGACGCGTCGGCACCAAATTCCGCCACCTGACCCCCCGAGGGCCCCGAAAGTGACGACGTCCGCCACGGACGCGTCGGCGCAACCTTCCGCCGCCTGGCCCCCCGAGCGCCCCGAAAGTGCCGACGTCGCCCCCGGACGCGTCGGCGCCAATTTCCACTGCCGGACCTCCCGAGCGCCCCGAAAGTGCCGACGCCTCCCCCGGACGTGTCGGCGACACTTTCCGCCGCCGGACCCCCGAGCGCCCCGAAAGTGCCGACGCCCCCCCCGTACGCGTCGCCGCCACTTTCTGCCGCCTGAGCCCCCGAGCGCCCAGAAAATGCCGAGGCCCCCCGGACGCGTTGACGCCACTTTCCGCCACCTGACCCCCCGAGCGCTCCGAAAGTGCGGACGCCCCCCAACCGGACGCGTCGGCGCCACTTTCCGCCGCCTGACCCCCCGAGCGCACTGAAAGTGCCGACGCCCCCCCGGAAGTGTCGGCGCCACTTTCCGGCGCCTGACCCACCGAGCGCCCCGAAAGTGCCGTCGCTCCCCCGGAAGCGTTGGCGCCACTTTCCGCCCCCTGACCCTCAGAGCACTCCGAAAGTACCGAGGCCCCCCCTGACACGTTGGCACCACTTTCCGCCGCCTGACCCACCGAGCGCCCCGAAACTGCCGACGCCCCCCCGGAACTGTCGGCGCCACTTTCCGCCGCCTGACCCCCCGAGAGCCCCGAAAGTGCCGACGCCGCCCCGGACACGTCGGCGCCACTTTTTGCCACCTGACCCACCGAGCGCCCCGAAAGTGCAGACGCCCCCCCGGACGTGTCGGCGCCACTTTCCGCTGCCTGAACCCCCGAGCGCCCCGAAAGTGCCGACGCCCACCGGGAGCGTCGGCGCCACTTTCCGCCACCTGACCCCCCCGAGCGTCCCGAACGTGCCGACGCCCACCCGGATGCGTCGGCACCACTTTCTGCCACCTGACCCCCCGATCGCCCCGAAAGTGCTGACGTCCCCCCCGGACGTGTCGGCGCCACTTTGCGCCGCCGGACCCCCCGAGCGCCCCGAAAGTGCCGATGTCCCCCCCGGACGCGTCGGCGTCACTTTCCGCCGCTGCCCCCCCGAGCGCCCTGAATGTTCCGACGCCCCCACGGATGCGTCGGCGCCACTTTCCGCCGCCTTACCCCCCGAGCGCCCCGAAAGTGACGATGCCCCCCCGGACTCGTCGGCGCCACTTTCCGCCGCATGGCCCCCCGAGCACCCCGAATGTGCCGACGTCCCCCCCTGATGCGTCGGCGCCAATTTCCGCTGCCGGACACCCCGAGCGCCCCGAAAGTGCCGACATCCCCCCCGGACGCGTCGGCGCCAATTTCTGCCGCCGGACCCCCCGAGCGACCGGAATGTGCTGACGCCCCCCGGAGGCGACGGCGCCACTTTCCGCCCCCGGACCCCCCCGAGCGCCCCGAATGTGCCGACACCCCCCCGCACATGTCGGCGCCACTTTCCGCCTGCTGACCCCCCGAGCGCCACGAAAGTGCCGCGCCCCCCCGGATGCGTCGGCGCCACTTTCCGCTGCCTGACACCCCGAGTGCCCCGGAAGTGCGGACGCCCCCCCCGAGTCGTCGGCACCACTTTCCGCCACCTGACCCCCCGAGCTCCCCGAAAGTGCCGACGCCCCCCCCCGGACGCTTCGGCGCCACTTTCCGCCGCCTGACCCGCCAAGCGCCCCGAAAGTGACGATGCCCCCCGGACGCGTCGGTGCCACTTTCCGCCGCCTGGCCCCCCGAGCGCCCCGAATGTGCCGACGTCCCCCCCTGACGCGTCGGCGCCAATTTCCGCTGCCGGACACCCCGAGCGCCCCGAAAGTGCCGACGTCCCCCCCGGACGCGTCGGCGCCAATTTCCGCCGACGGACCCCCCGAGCGCCCCGAAAGTGCCGACGCCCCCCCCGCACGCGTCGGCGCCACTTTCCGCCGGCTGACCCCCCGAGCGCCCCGAAAGTGCCGACGCCCCCCCCGGACGTGTCGGCGCCACTTTCTGCCACCTCACCCCGCGAGCGCCCCGAAAGTGCCGACGCCCCACGGAGGCGTCGGCGCCACTTTCCGCCGCCTGACCCCCCGAGCGCCCCGAAAGTGCCGACGCCCCCCCGGACGCGTCGGCGCCACTTTCCGCCGCCTGACCCCCCGAGCACCCCGAAAGTGAGGATGGCCCCCCAGACGCATCGGTGCCACTTTCCGCCGCCTGACCCCTGAGTGCCCCGAAAGTGACGATGCCCCCCCGGACTTGTCGGCGCCACTTTCCGCCGCCTGACCCCCCGAGCGCCCCGAAAGTGCCGACGTCCGCCCCGGACGCGTCGGCCCCACTTTCGGCTGCCTGGCCCCCCGAGCGCCCCGAAAGTGCCGATGTCGCCCCTGACGCGTCGGCGCCAATTTCCGCCTCCGGACCCCCCGAGCGCCCCGAAAGTGCCGACGTCCACCCGGACGCGTCGGCGCGACTTTCCGCCGCCTGACCACCCGAGCGGCCCGAAAGTGCCGACGCCCCCCCGGACGCATCGGCGCCACTTTCCGCCGCCTGATCCCCCGAGCGCCCCGAAAGTGACGACCCCCACCGGGATGCCTCGGCGCCACTTTCCACCGCCTGACACCCCGAGCGCCCCGAAATTGACGACGTCCCCCGGACGCGTCGACGCCACTTTCCGCTGCCTGACCCCCCGAGTGCCCCGAAAGTGGCGACGCACCCCTGGACGCGTCGGCGCCACTTTCCGCCGCCCGACCCCCCCGAGCGCCCCGAAAGTACCGACGCCCTCCCGGACCCGTCGGAGCCACTTTCCGCCGCCTGACCACCAGAGCGCCCCGAAAGTGCCGACGCCCACCCAGACGCGTCGGCGCCACATTCCGCCCCCTGACCCCCGAGCGCCCCGAGAGTGCCGAGGCCCCCCCGGACGCGTCGGCGCCACTTTCCCCCGCCTGAACCCCCGAGGGCCCCGAAATTGCCGACACCCCCCGGACGAGTCGGTGCCAGTTTCCGCCTCCTAACCCCGCGAGCGCCCCGAAAGTGCCGACGCACCCTCATATGCGTCGGCGCCACATTCCGCCGCTTGAACCCCCGAGCGCCCCGAAAGTGGCGACGCACCCCCGGACGCGTCGGTGCCACTTTCCGCCCCCTGACCCCCCGAGCGCCCCGAAATTGCCAACGTCCCTCGGACGCGTCAGCGCCACTTTCTGCCGCCTGACCCCCGAGTGCCCCGAAAGTACCGACGCCCACCCGGACGCGTCGGCGCCACTTTCCTCCGCCTGACCCTCCGAGCGCTCCGAAAGTGTCAACGTCCCCCGGAGGCGTCGGCGCCACTTTCCGCTGCCTGACCCCCCGAGCGCCCCGAAAGTGGCGACGCACCCCTGGACGCGTCGGCGCCACTTTCTGCCGCCCGACCCCCCGAGCGCCCCGAAAGTACTGACGCCCTCCCGGACGCGTCGGATCCACTTTCCGCCGCCTGACCCCCAGAGCGCCCCGAAAGTGCCGACGCCCACCCAGACGCGTCGGCGCCACATTCCGCCCCCTGACCCCCCGAGCGCCCCGAAAGTGCCGAGGCCCCCCCGGACGCGTCGGCGCCACTTTCCCCCGCCTGAACCCCCGAGGACCCCGAAATTTCCGACACCCCCCCGGACGAGTCGGTGCCAGTTTCCGCCTCCTAACCCCCCGAGCGCCCCGAAAGGGCCGACGCACCCTCAGATGCGTCGGCGCCACATTCGGCCGCTTGAACCCCCGAGCGCCCCGAAAGTGGCGACGCACCCCCGGACGCGTCGGTGCCACTTTCCACTGCCTGATCCCCCAAGCGCCCCGAAAGTGCCGACACTCCCCCGGACGCGTCGGTGCCACTTTCCGCTGCCTGACCCCCCGAGCGCCCCGAAATTGCCAACGTCCCTCGGACGCGTCAGCGCCACTTTCTGCCGCCTGACCCCCCGAGCGCCCCGAAAGTACCGACGCCCTCCCGGACGCTTCGGAGACACTTTCCGCCGCCTGACCCCCAGAGCGCCCCGAAAGTGCCGACGCCCACCCGGACGCGTCGGCGCCACTTTCCTCCGCCTGACCCTCCGAGCGCCCCGAAAGTGTCGACGCCCCCCCGGACGCGTCGGCGCCACTTTCCTCCGCCTGACCCTCCGAGCGCCCCGAAAGTGTCGACGCCCCCCCCGGATGCGTCGGCGCCACTTTCCGACGCCTGACCCCCCGAGCGCCCCAAAATTGCCGACGCCCCCCGGACGCGTCGGTGCCACTTTCCGCCGCCTGACCCCCCGAGCGCCCCGAAAGTGCCGGCGCCCCCCCCGGACGCGTGGCCGCCGTTTTTTCCGCCGCCTGACCACCCGAGAGCCCCGAAAGAGCGGACGCCCCCTCGGACGCCTCGGCGCCACTTTCCGCCACCTCAGCCCCCGAGCGCCCCGAAAGTGCCGACGACCCCCGGACGCTTCTTCGCCGCTTTCCGCCGCCTGACCCTCCGAGCGCCCCGAATGCGCCGACGCCCCCCGGACGCGTCGACCCCACTTTCCGCCGCCTGACCCCCCAAGCGCCCCTAAAGTGCCGACCCTCCCCCGGACGCGTCGGTGCCACTTTCTGGCACGTGACCCCCCGTGCGCTCCGAAAGCGCCGACGCCACCCCACACGCGTCGGCGCCACTTTCCAGCCCGTGACCCTATGAGCGCCCCAAAATTGCCGACGCTCCCTAGACGCGTCGGCGCCACTTTCCGCCGCCTGACCCCCCGAGCGCCCCGATAGCGCCGACGCCCCCCCGGACGCGTCGGCGCCACTTTCCGCCGCCTGACCCCCCGAGCGCCCGGAAAGTGCCGACGCCCCCTCGGACGCGTTGTCGCCAGTTTCCGCCGCCTGACCCCCCGAGCGCCCCGAATGTACCGACGCACCCCCGGACGCGTCGGCGCCAGTTTCCGCCACCTGACCACCCGAGCGCCCCGTAACGGCCGACGCACCCCCGGAAGCGTCGATGCCACTTTCCGACGCCTGACCCCCCGAGAGCACCGAAAGTGCCGAGGCCCCCCCGGACGCGTCAGCGTCAGTTTCCGCCTCCTGACCCCCCGAGCGCCCCGAAAGCGCCGCCGCCACTCCGGACGCGTCCGCGCCACTTTCCGCCTCCTGACCCCCCGAGCGCCCCGAAAGGTCCGACGCCCCCCCGGACGCGTCGGCGCCACTTTCCGCCGCCTGACCCCCCGAGCGCCCCGAAAGTGCCGACGCCGCCCCGGACGCGTCAGCGCCACTTTCCGCCCCCTGACCCCCCGAGCGCCCTGAAAGTGCCGAGGCCCCCCCGGACACGTTGGCGCCACTTTCCGCCGCCTGACCCCACGAGCGCCCCGAAAGTGCCGAGGCCCCCCCGGACACGTTGGCGCCACTTTCCGCCGCCTGACTCCCCGAGTGCCCCGAAAGTGCCGACGGCCCCCCAGACGCATCGGCGCCACTTTCCGCCGCGTTACCCAATGAGCGCCCAGAAATTGCCGACGCTCACCGGACGCCTTGGCGCCAGTTTCCGCCGCCTGACCCCCCGAGCGCCCCGAAAGTGCAGACGCCACCCCACACGCGTCGACGCCACTTTCCGCCGCCTGACCTCCCGAGCGCCCCGAAAGCGCCGACGCCTGCCCGGACGTGTCGGCGCCACTTTCCTCCGCCTGACCCCCCGAGCGCCCCGAAAGTGCCTACGCCCCCCCAGATGCGTCGGCGCCACTTTCCGCCGCCTGACCCCCCGACCGCCCCGAAAGTGCCGACGCCTCCCCGGACACGTCGGCGCCACTTTCCGCCGCCTGACCCCCCGAGCGCACCGAAATTGCCGACGCACCCCGGACACGTCGGCGCCAGTTTCCGCCGCGTAACCCCCCGAGCGCCCCGAAATGGCCGACGCACCCCGGGACGCGTCGGCACCACTTTCCGCCGCCTGACCACCCAAGCGCCCCGAATGTGTCGACGCCCCCCCGGGACGCGTCGGCACCACTTTCCGCCGCCTGACCACCCAAGCGCCCCGAATGTGCCGACGCACCCCCGGACGCGTCGGCGCCAGTTTCCGCCGCCTGACCACCCGAGCGCCCCGTAACGGCCGACGCACCCCCGGAAGCGTCGACGCCACTTTCCGACGCCTGACCCCCCGAGCGCACCGAAAGTGCCGAGGCCTCCCCGGACGCGTCAGCATCAGTTTCCGCCGCCTGACCCCCCGAGCGCCCCGAAAGCGCCGCCGCCACCCCGGACGCGTCCGCGCCACTTTCCGCCTCCTGACCCCCCGAGTGCCCCGAAAGGTCCGACGCCCCCCCGGACGCGTCGGCGCCGCTTTCCGCCTCCTGACCCCCCGAGCGCCCCGAAAGTGCCGACGCCACCCCGGACGCATCGGCGCCACTTTCCGCCGCGTTACCCAATGAGCTCCCAGAAATTGCCGACGCCCCCCGGACGCCTTGGCGCCAGTTTCCGCCGCCTCACCCCCCGAGCGCCCCGAAAGTGGAGACGCCACCCCACACGCGTCAACGCAACTTTCCGCCGCCTGACCTCCCGAGCGCCCCGAAAGCGCCGACGCCCGCCCGGACGTGTCGGCGCCACTTTCCTCCGCCTGACCCCCCGAGCGCCCCGAAAGAGCCTACGCCCCCCCAGATGCGTCGGCGCCACTTTCCGCCGCCTGACCCCCCGACCGCCCCGAAAGTGCCGACGCCTCCCCGGACACGTCGGCGCCACTTTCCGCCGCCTGACCCCCCGAGCGCACCGAAATTGCCGACGCCCCCCGGACAAGTCGGCGCCAGTTTCCGCCGCGTAACCCCCCGAGCGCCCCGAAATGGCCGACGCACCCCGGGACGCGTCGGCACCACTTTCCGCCGCCTGACCATCCAAGCGCCCCGAATGTGCCGACGCCCCCCCGGACACGTCGGCGCAACTTTCCGTCGCCTGCCCCCCGAGCGCCCCGAATTTGCCGACGCCCCTCGGAAGCGTCGGCGCTACTTTACCCCGCCTGTGCCCCCGAGCGCACCAAAAGCGCCGACGCCCCCTGGGAGGCGTCAGCGCCACGTTCCGCCGCCTGACCCCCCGAGCGCCCCGGAAGTGTCGACACCCCCCGTGACGCCTCGGCGCCAGTTTCCGCCACCTGACCCCCCGAACGCCCGGAAAGGCCCGACGCACCCCCGGACGCGTCGGCACCACTTTCTGCCCCCTGAGCCCCCGAGCGCCCCGAAAGTGCCGAGGCCCCCCCGGACGCGTCGGCGCCACTTTCCGCCGCCTGAACCCCCGAGCGTCCCGAAATTGCCGACACCCCCCCCGGACGAGTCGGTGCCAGTTTCCGCCTCCTAACCCCCGAGCGCCCCGAAAGGGCCGACGCACCCCCGGACGCGTCGGCACAAGATTCTGCCGCCTGACCCCCCGAGCGCCACGAAAGGGCCGACGCACCCCCGGACGCGTCGGCGCCACTTTCCGCCGCCTGACCCCCCGAGCCCCCTGAAAGCGCCGACGTGCCCCGGACGGTTCGGCGCCACTTTCCGCCGCCTGACACCCCGAGCGCCCCGAAAGCGACGACGCCCCCCGGATGGGTCAGCGCCACTTTCCGCCGCCTGACCCCCCGAGCGCCCCGAAAGTGCCTGCGCCCCCCCAGACGCGTCGGCGCCACTTTCTGCCGCCTGACCCCCCGAGCGCCCCGAAAGTACCGACGCCCCCCCGGACGCGTCGGAGCCACTTTCCTCCACCTGACCCCCAGAGCGCCCCGAAAGTGCCGACGCCCACCCTGACGCGTCGGCGCCACTTTCCGTCGACTGACCCCCTGAGCGCCCCGAAATTGCCGACACCACAAGGACGCGTCGGCGCCACTTTCCACCGCCTGACCCCCGAGCGCGCCGAAAGTGCCGACGCCCCCCGGACGCGTCGGCGCCACTTTCCGCCACCTGACACCCTGAGCGCCCCCAAAGTGTCGACTCACCCCCGGACGCATCGGCGCCACTTTCCTCCTCCTGACCCCCCGAGCTCCCCTAAAGTGCCGACGCACCCCCGGACGCGTCGGCGCCACTTTCCGCCGCCTGACCCCCCGAACGTCCCGAAAGCGCCGACGCACCCCCGGACGCGTCGGCGCCACTTTCCGCCGCCTGACCCCCCGAGCCCCCCGAAAGCGACGACGCCCCCCGGACGGGTTGGCGCCACTTTCCGCCGCCTGACACCCTGAGCGCCCCGAAAGTGCCGACGCCCCCCCGGACGCGTCGGCGCCACTTTCCGCCGCCTGACCCCCCGAGCTCCCCGAAATTGCTGACGCCCCCCCGGACGCGTCGACGCCACTTTCTGCCGCCTGACCCCCCGAGCTCCCCGAAAGCGCCGACGCCCCCCCGGACGCGTCGGCGCCCCTTTCCACCGGCTGACCCCCCGAGCGCCCCGAAAGTGCCGACGCACCCCCGGACGCGTCGGCGCCACTTTCGGACACCTGACCCCCTGAGCGCCCCGAAAGTGCCGACGCCCCCCCCGGATGCGTCGGCGCGACTTTCCGCCGCCTGAGCCCCCGAGCGCCCCGAAATTGCAAATGCCCCTCGGACGCGTCAGCGCCACTTTCCGGCGCCTGACCCCCCCGAGCGCCCCGAAAGTACCGACGCCCCCCCGGACGCGTCGGAGCCACTTTCCTCCGCCTGACCCCCAGAGCGCCCCGAAAGTGCCGACGCCCACCCTGACGCGTCGGTGCCACTTTCCGTCGACTGACCCCCTGAGCGCCCCGAAATTGCCGACACCACAAGGACGCGTCGGCGCCACTTTCCACCACCTGACCCCCGAGCGCGCCGAAAGTGCCGACGCCCCCCGGACGCGTCGGCGCCACTTTCCGCCACCTGACACCCTGAGCGCCCCCAAAGTGTCGACTCACCCCCGGACGCATCGGCGCCACTTTCCTCCTCCTGACCCCCCGAGCTCCCCTAAAGTGCCGACGCACCCCCGGACGCGTCGGCGCCACTTTCCGCCGCCTGACCCCCCGAACGTCCCGAAAGCGCCGACGCACCCCCGGACGCGTCGGCGCCAGTTTCCGCCGCCTGACCCCCCGAGCGCCCCGAAAGGGCCGACGCACCCCCGGACACGTCGGCGCCACTTTCCACTGCCTGACCCCCCGAGACCTCCGAAAGCGCCGACCCACCCCCGGACGCGTCGGCGCCACTTTCCTCCGCCTGACACCCCAAGCGCCACGAAAGCGACGACGCCCCCCCGGACGGTTCGGCGCCACTTTCCGCCGCCTGACCCCCCGAGTGCCCCGGAAGTGGCGACGCCCCCCCGGACGCTTCGGCGCCACTTTCCGCCCCCTTACCACCCGAGCGCCCCGAAAGTGCCTACGCCCCCTCGGACGCGTCGGCGCCAGTTTCCGCTGCCTGACCCCCGAACGCCCCGAAAGTGGCGACGCCCCCCCGGACGCGTCGGCGCCACTTTCCGCCGCCTCACCCGCCCGAGCGGCCCGAAAGCTCCAGCGCCACCCCGGACGCGACGGCGCCACTTTCCGCCGCCTGACCCCCCTAGCGCCCCGAAAGCGCCGACGCCCCCCCGGACGCTTGGCCCCACTTTCCGCCGCCTGACCCCCCGAGCGCCCCGAAAGCGCCGACACCACCCCCAACGCGTCGGCCCCACTTTCTGCCGCCTGACCCCCGAGCGCCCCGAAAGGGCCGACGACCCCCCCGAACGCATCAGCGCCACTTTCCGCCGCCTGACCCCCTGAGCGCCCCGAAAGTGCCGATGCCCCCCCGGACCCGTGGCCGCACTTTCCGCCGCCTGACCCCCCGAGCGCCCCGAAAGCGCCGACGCCACCCCCGACGCGTCAGCCCCACTTTCCGCCGCCTGACCCCCCGAGCGCCCCGAAAGGGCCGACACCCCCACCGGACGCGTCGGCACCACTTTCCGCCGCCTGACCCCCCGAGCGCCCCGAAAGCGACGACGCCCCTCCCGGACGCGTCGGCGCCACTTTCCGTCACCTGACACCCCGAGTGCACCGAAAGTGTCGACGCCCCCCCTTATACGTCGGCGGCACTTTCCGCCGCCTGACCCCCCAAGCGCCCCGAAATTGCTGACGCCCCCCTGGACGCGTCGGCGCCACTTTCCGCCGCATGACCCCCCGAGCGCCGCGAAAGTGCCTACGCCGCCCCGGACGCGTCGGCGCCACTTTCCGCCGCCTGACCCCCGAGCGCCCCGAAAGCGACGCCGCCCCCCCGGACGCGTCGGCGCCACTTTCCGTAACCTGACCCCCTGAGCGCCCCGAAAGTGCCTACGCCCCCCCGGACGCTTCGGCGCCACTTTCCGCCGCCTGACCCCCCGAGCGCCCCGAAATTGCCGACACCCCTCGGACGCGTCGGCGCCAGTTTCCGCCGCCTAACCCCCCAAGTGCCCCGAAAGGGCCGACGCACCCCGGGATGCGTCGGCGCCACTTTCCGCCGCCTGACCCCCCGAGCGCCCCAAAACCGCCGACGCCGCCCCGGGACGCGTCGGATCCACTTTCCGCCGCCTGACCCCCCGAGCGCCCCTAAAGTGCCAACGCCCCGCCGGACGCGTCAGCACCACTTTCCGCCGCCTGACCCCCCGAGCGCCCCGAAAGGGCCGACGCGCCCCCAGACGCGTCGGCACCACTTTCCGCCGCCTGACCCCCTGAGCCCCCGAAAGCGCCGACGCCCCCCCGGACGCGTCGGAGCCACTTTCCGCCGCGTGACCCCCCGAGCGCCCCGAAAGCGCCGACGCCGCCCCCGGACGTGTCGGCACCACTTTCCTCAGCCTGACCCCCCGAGTGCCCCGAAAGTGCCGACGCCCCGCCGGATGCTTCGGCGCCACTTTCCGCCGCATGACCCCCCGAGCGCCGCGAAAGTGCCTACGCCCCCCGGACGCGTCGGCGCCACTTTCCGCCGCCTGACCCCCCGTGCGCCCCGAAAGCGACGACGCCCCCCCCGGACGCGTCGGCGCCACTTTCCGTCACCTGACCCCCTGAGCGCCCCGAAAGTGCCTACGCCCCCCCGGACGCTTCGGCGCCACTTTCCGCCGCCTGCCCCCCCGAGCGCACCGAAAGTGCTGACGCCCCCCCTTACATGTCGGCGGCACTTTCCGCCGCCTGACCCCACGAGCGCCCCGAAATTGCCGACGCCCCCCGAACGCGTCGGCGCCAGTTTCCCCCGCCTAACCCCCCAAGCGCCCCAAAAGGGCCGACGCACCCCACGACGCATCGGCATCACTTTCCGCCGCCTGACCCCCCGAGCGCCCCGAAAGCGCCGACGCCGCCCCCGGAGGCGTCGGCGCCACTTTCCTCCGCCTGACACCCCGAGTGCCCCGAAACTGCCGACGCCCCGCCGGATGCGTCGGCGCCACTTCCCGCCGCCTGACCCTCTGGGCGCCCCGAACGTGCCGACACCCCCCCGGACGCGTCGGAGCCACTTTCCGCCGCCTGACCCCCCGAGCGCCCCGAAAGTGACTACGCCCCCCTGGAGGCGTCTGCGCCACTTTCAGCCGCCTGACCCCCCGAGCGCCCCGATAGTGCTGACGCCCACCCGGACGCGTCGGCGCTAATTTCCGCAGCCTAACCCCCCAAGCGCCCCGAAATTGCCGACGCCCCCCCGGAGGCGTCAGCGCCAGTTTCCGTTGCCTAACCCCCTGAGCGCCCCGAAAGGGCCGACGCACCCCCAGACGCGTCGGCGCCACTTTCCGCCGCCTGACCACCCGAGCGCACCGAAAGTGCCCCCCCCCCAGATACGTCGGCGCCACTTTCCGCCGCCTGACCCCCCGAGCGCCCCGAAATTGCCGACACCCCTCGGACGCGTCGGCGCCAGTTTCCGCCGCCTAACCCCCCAAGTGCCCCGAAAGGGCCGAAGCACCCCAGGACGCGTCGGCGCCACTTTCCGCCGCCTGACCCCCCGAGCGCCCCGAAACCGCCGACGCCGCCCCGGGACGCGTCGGATCCACTTTCCGCCGCCTGACCCCCCGAGCGCCCCTAAAGTGCCGACGCCCCTCCGGACGCGTCGGCACCACTTTCCGCCGCCTGACCCCCCGAGCGCCCCGAAACGGCCGACGCGCCCCCAGATGCGTCGGCACCACTTTCCGCCGCCTGACTTCCTGAGCCCCCGAAAGCGCCGACGTCCCCCGGACGCGTCGGAGCCACTTTCCGCCGCCTGACCCCCCAAGCGCCCCGAAAGCGCCGACGCCGCCCCCGGACGCGTCGGCGCCACTTTCCTCCGCCTGACCCCCCGAGCGCCCCGAAAGTGCCGACGCCCCACCTGATGCGTCGGCGCCACTTTCCGCCGCATGACCCCCCGAGCGCCACGAAAGTGCCTACGCCCCCCCGGACGCGTCCGCGCCACTTTCCGCCGCCTGACCCCCCGAGCGCCCCGAAAGCGACGACGCCCCCCCGGACGCGTCGGCGCCACTTTCCGTCACCTGACCCCCCGAGCGCCCCGAAAGTGCCTACGCCCCCCCGGACGCTTCGGCGCCACTTTCCGCTGCTTGACCCCCCGAGCGCACCGAAAGTGCTGACGCCCCCCCTTACACGTCGGCGGCACTTTCCGCCGCCTGACTCCCCGAGCCCCCCGAAATTGCCTACGCCCCCCGAACGCGTCCGCGCCAGTTTCCGCCGCCTAATCCCCCAAGCGCCCCGAAAGGGCCGACGCACCCCAGGACGCATCAGCGCCACTTTCCGCCGCCTGACCCCCCGAGCGCCCCGAAAGCGCCGACGCCGCCCCCGGAGGCGTCGGCGCCACTTTCCTCCGCCTGACCCCCCGAGCGCCCCGAAACTGCCGAGGCCCGGCCGGATGCGTCGGCGCCACTTTCCGCCGCATGACCCAACGAGCGCCGCGAAAGTGCCTACGACCCCCCGGACGCTTCGGCGCCACTTTCCGCCGCCTGACCCCCCGCGCGCCCCGAAAGTGCCGACGCCCCCCCGGACGCGTCGGCGCCAGTTTCCGCCGCCTAACCCCCCGAGCGCCCTGAAAGGGCCAATGCACCCCCAGACGCGTCGGCGCCACTTTCCGCCGCCTGACCCCCCGAGCGCCCCAAAAGCGCTGACGCCCCCCCGGACGGGTCGGCGCCACTTCCCGCCGCCTGTCCCTCTGGGCGCTCCGAACGTGCCGACACCCTTCCGGACGCGTCGGCGCCACTTTCCGCCTCCTGACCCCCCGAGCGCCCCGAAAGTGCCTACGCCCCCCCGGACGCGTCGCCGCCACTTTCCGCCGCCTGACCCCCCGAGCGCCCTGAAAGTGCCGACGTCCCCCCGGACGCGTCGGCGTCAGTTTCCGCCGCCTGACCCCCCGAGCGGCCCAAAAGCGCCGATGCCCCCCCGGACGCGTGGCCCCACTTTCCGCCGCCTGACCCCCCGAGTGCCCTGAAAGCGCCGACGACCCCCTGGACGCGTGGCCCCACTTTCCTCCGCTTTACCCCCTAGTGCCCCGAAAGCGCCAACGCCGCCCCGGACGCGTCGGCGCCACTTTCCGCCGCCTGACCCCCCGAGCGCCCCGAATGTGACGACGCCCCCCCGAACGCGTCGGCGCCAGTTTCCGCCACCTAACCCCCAGAGCGCCCCGAAAGTGCCGACGCCGCGCCGGATGCGACGGCGCCACTTTCCGCCGCATGACCCCCCGAGCGCCGCGAAAGTGCCTACGCCCCCCCGGACGCGTCGGCACCACTTTCCGTCACCTGACCCCCCGAGCGCCCCGAAAGTGCCGACGCCCCACCTGATGCGTCGGCGCCACTTTCCGCCGCATGACCCCCCGAGCGGCCCAAAAGCGCCGATGCCCCCCCGGACGCGTCCGCGCCACTTTCCGCCGCCTGACCCCCCGAGCGCCCCGAAAGCGACGACGCCCCCCCGGACGCGTCGGCGCCACTTTCCGTCACCTGACCCCCGAGCGCCCCGAAAGTGCCTACGCCCCCCCGGACGCTTCGGCGCCACTTTCCGCTGCTTGACCCCCCGAGCGCACCGAAAGTGCTGACGCCCCCCCTTACACGTCGGCGGCACTTTCCGCCGCCTGACTCCCCGAGCCCCCCGAAATTGCCGACGCCCCCCGAACGCGTCCGCGCCAGTTTCCGCCGCCTAATCCCCCAAGCGCCCCGAAAGGGCCGACGCACCCCAGGACGCATCAGCGCCACTTTCCGCCGCCTGACCCTCCGAGCGCCCCGAAAGCGCCGACGCCGCCCCCGGAGGCGTCGGCGCCACTTTCCTCCGCCTGACCCCCCGAGCGCCCCGAAACTGCCGAGGCCCGGCCGGATGCGTCGGCGCCACTTTCCGCCGCATGACCCAACGAGCGCCGCGAAAGTGCCTACGACCCCCCGGACGCTTCGGCGCCACTTTCTGCCGCCTGACCCCCCGAGCGCCCCGAAAGTGCCGACGCCCCCCCGGACGCGTCGGCGCCAGTTTCTGCCGCCTAACCCCCCGAGCGCCCTGAAAGGGCCAATGCACCCCCAGACGCGTCGGCGCCACTTTCCGCCGCCTGACCCCCCGAGCGCCCCAAAAGCGCTGACGCCCCCCCCGGACGGGTCGGCGCCACTTCCCGCCGCCTGTCCCTCTGGGCGCTCCGAACGTGCCGACACCCTTCCGGACGCGTCGGCGCCACTTTCCGCCTCCTGACCCCCCGAGCGCCCCGAAAGTGCCTACGCCCCCCCGGACGCGTCGCCGCCACTTTCCGCCGCCTGACCCCCCGAGCGCCCTGAAAGTGCCGACGTCCCCCCGGACGCGTCGGCGTCAGTTTCCGCCGCCTGACCCCCCGAGCGGCCCAAAAGCGCCGATGCCCCCCCCGGACGCGTGGCCCCACTTTCCGCCGCCTGACCCCCCGAGTGCCCTGAAAGCGCCGACGACCCCCTGGACGCGTGGCCCCACTTTCCGCCGCTTTACCCCCTAGTGCCCCGAAAGCGCCAACGCCGCCCCGGACGCGTCGGCGCCACTTTCCGCCGCCTGACCCCCCGAGCGCCCCGAATGTGACGACGCCCCCCCGAACGCGTCGGCGCCAGTTTCCGCCACCTAACCCCCAGAGCGCCCCGAAACGGCCGACGCACCCCCGGACGCGTCGGCGCCACTTTCCGCCGCCTGACACCCCGAGCGCCCCGAAAACGCCGATGCACCCCCGGACGCGTGGCCCCACTTTCCGCCGCCTGAACCCCAGAGCGCCCCGAAAGCGCCGACGCCACCCCCCACGCGTCGGCCCCACTTTCCGCCGCCTGACTCCCCGAGCGCCCCCGAAAGTGCCGACGCGGCGCCGGATGCGACGGCGCCACTTTCCGCCGCATGACCCCCCGAGCGCCGCGAAAGTGCCTACGCCCCCCCCGGACGCGTCGGCACCACTTTCCGTCACCTGACCCCCCGAGCGCCCCGAAAGTGCCTACGCCCCCCCGGACACTTCGGCGCCACTTTCTGCCGCCTGACCCATCGAGCGCACCGAAAGTGCCGACGCCCCCCCTTACACGTCGGCGGCACTTTCCGCCGCCTGACCCCCCGAGCGCCCCGAAATTGCCGACGCCCCCCGGACGCGTCGGCGCCAGTTTCCACCGCCTAACCCCCCGAGCGCCCCGAAAGGGCCGACGCACCCCGGGACGCGTCGGCACCACTTTCCGGCGCCTGACCGGCCGAGCGCCCCGAAACTGCCGACGCCCCGCCGGATGCGTCGGCGCCACTTTCCGCCGCATGACCCCCCGAGCGCCGCGAAAGTGCCTACGCCCCCCCGGACGCGTCGGCGCCACGCCACTTTCTGCCGCCTGACCCCCCGAGCGCCCTGAAAGCGGCGACGCCCCCCCCGGACGCGTCGGCGCCACTTTCCGTCACCTGACCCCCCCGAGCGCCCCAAAAGTGCCTACGCCCCCCCGGACGCTTCGGCGCCACTTTCCGCCGCCTGACCCCCCCGAGCGCACCGAAAGTGCCGACGCCCCCTCTTACACATCGGCGGCACTTTCCGCCGCCTGACACCCCGAGCGCCCCGAAATTGCCGACGCCCCCCGGACGCGTCGGCGCCAGTTTCCGCCGCCTAACCCCCCGAGCGCCCCGAAAGGGCCGACGCACCCCGGGACGCATCGGCACCACCTTCCGCCGCCTGACCCCCCGAGCGCCCCGAAAGCGCCGACGCCTCCCCCGGACGCGTCGGCGCCACTTTCCTCCGCCTGACCACCCGAGCGCCCCGAAAATGCCGACGCCCCGCCGGGTGCGTCGCCGCCACTTTCCGCCGCATGACCCCCCGAGCGCCCCAAAAGTGCCTACGCCCCCCCGGACGCTTCGGCGCCACTTTCCGCCGCCTGACCCCCCGAGCGCACCGAAAGTGCCGACGCCCCCTCTTACACGTCGGCGGCACTTTCCGCCGCCTGACCCCCCGAGCGCCCCGAAATTGCCGACGCCCCCCGGACGCGTCGGCGCCAGTTTCCGCCGCCTAACCCCCCGAGCGCCCCGAAAGGACCGACGCACCCCGGGACGCATCGGCACCACCTTCCGCCGCCTGACCCCCCGAGCGCCCCGAAAGCGCCGACGCCTCCCCCGGACGCGTCGGCGCCACTTTCCTCCGCCTGACCACCCGAGCGCCCCGAAAATGCCGACGCCCCGCCGGGTGCGTCGCCGCCACTTTCCGCCGCATGACCCCCCGAGCGCCGCGAAAGTGCCTATGCCCCCCCGGACGCTTCGGCGCCACATTCCGCCGCCTGTCCCCCCGAGCGCACCGAAAGTGCTGACGCCCCCCCCTTACACGTCGGCGGCACTTTCCGCCGCCTGACCCCCCGAGCGCCCTGAAATTGCGGACGCCCCCCGGACGCGTCGGCGCCAGTTTCCGCCGCCTAACCCCCCGAGCACCCCGAAAGGGCCGACGCACCCCGGGACGCATCGGCGCCACTTTCCGCCGCCTGACCCCCCGAGTGCCCCGAAAGCGCCGACGCCGCCCCCGGACGCGTCGGCGCCACTTTCCTCCGCCTGACCCCCCGAGCGCCCCGAAAGTGCCGACGCCCCGCCGGATGCGTCGGCGCCACTTTCCGCCGCATGACCCCCCCGAGCGACCCTAAAGTGCCGACGCCACACCGGGACACGTCGGAGCCACTTTCCGACAGCTGACCACCCGAGCGCCCCGAAGGTGCCGACGCCCACCCGGGACGCGTCGGCGCCACTTTCCGACTCTTGAACCCCCGAGCGCCCCGAAAGCGCCGACGCCCCCCCCAGATGCGTCGACGCCACTTTCCGCCGCCTAACCCGCTGAGCGCCCCGAAGTTGCCGACGCACCCCCGGAAGCGTCGCCGCCACTTTCCGCCGCCTGACCCGCCGAGCGCCCCGAATGTGCCGACGCCCCCGCGGACGCGTAAGCGCCACTTTCCGCCGCCTGACCCCCCGAGCGCCCCGAAGGTGCCGACGCCCCCCCGGACCCGTCGGCGCCACTTTCCGCCGCCTGACCCCCCGAGCGACCCGAAAGTGCCGACGCCCCCCCAGACGCGTCAGCGCCACTTTCCGCCGCCTGACCCCCCGAGCGCCCCGAAATTGCCAACGCCCCCCGGATGCGTCGGCGTCACTTTCCGCCGCCTGAACCCCAGAGCGCCCCGAAGGTGCCGACGCCCCCCGGGACGCGTCGGCGCCACTTTCCGACGCCTGACCCCCCGAGCGCCCCGAAGGTGCCGACGCCCTCCCGGGACACGTCGGCGCCACTTTCCGACACCTGACCACCCGAGCGCCCCGAAGGTGCCGACGACACCCCGGGACGCGTTGGAGCCACTTTCCAACACCTGACCCCCCGAGCACCCCGAAGGTGTCGAAGCCCCCACCGGACGCATCGGCGCCACTTTCCACCGCCTGACCCGCCGAGCCCCCCGAATGTGTCGACGCCCTCCTGGGATACGTCGGCGCCACTTTCCGACGCCTCACCCCACGAGCGCCCCGAAGGTGCCAACGCCCACCCGGGACGCGTCGGCGCCACTTTCCGGCTCCTGACCCCCCGAGCGCCCCGATCGTGCCGAAGCCCCCACCGGACACATCGGCCCCACTTTCCGCCGCCTGACCCGCCGAGCTCCCCGAATGTGCCGACGCCCCCCCGGACGCGTCTGCGCGACTTTCCGCCGCCTGACCACCCGAGCTCCCCGAAGGTGCCGACGCCACCCCGGGACGCGTTGGAGCCACTTTCCGACGCCTGACCCCCCGAGCGCCCCGATGGTGCCGAAGACCCTTCCGGACGCGACGGCGCCACTTTCCGCCGCCTGACCCGCCGAGCGCCCCGAATGTGCCGACGCCCCCCCGGACGCGTCGGCGCCACTTTCCGCCGCCTGACCACCCGAGCGCCCCGAAGGTGCCGACGCCACCCCGGGACGCGTCGGCGCCACATTCCGACTCCTGAACCCCCGAGCGCCCCGAAAGCGGCGACGCCCCCCCGGGCGCGTCGACTCCACGTTCCGCCGCCTGACCCGCCGAGCGCCCCGAAGGTGTCGACGCCCCCCCGGACGCGTCGGCACCACTTTCCGCCGCCTGAACCCCAGAGCGCCCCGAAGGTGCCGACGCCCCCCGGGACGCATCGGCGCCATTTTCCGACGCCTGACCCCCCGAGCGCCCCGAAGGTGCCGACGCCCTCCCGGGACACGTCGGCGCCACTTTCCGCCGCATGACCCCCCGAGTGCCGCGAAAGTGCCTACGCCCCCCGGACGCGTCGGCGCTACTTTCCGCGGCCTAACCCGCCGAGCGACCCGAAAGTGCCGACGCCCCCCGGACGCGTCGTCGCCAGTTTCCGCCGCCTAACCCCCCGAGCGCCCCGAAAGCGCCGACTCCCCCCCGGACGGGTCGGCGCCACTTTCCGCCGCCTAACACCCCGAGCGCCCCGAAACCACCGACGCCCCCCCGGACGGGTTGGCGCCACTTTCCGCCGCCTGACCCCCCGAGCGCCCCGAAATTGCCGACGCCCTCCGGATGCGTCGGTGCCACTTTCCGCCCCCTGAACCCCAGAGCGCCCCGAAGGTGCCGACGCCCTTCCGGGACACGTCGGCGCCACTTTCCGACGCCTGACCACCCGAGCGCCCCGAATGTGCTGACGACACCCCGGGACGCGTCGGAGCCACTTTCCAACACATGAACCCCAGAGCGCCCCGAAGGTGCCGACGCCCTTCCGGGACATGTCGGCGCCACTTTCCGACGCCTGACCACCCGAGCACCCCGAAGGTGCTGACGACACCCCGGGACGCGTCGGAGCCACTTTCCAACACCTGACCCCCCGAGCGCCCCGAAGGTGCCGAAGACCCCACTGGACCCATTGGCGCCACTTTCCGCCGCCTGACCACCCGAGCGCCCCGAAGGTGCCGACGCCCCCCCGGACACGTCGGCGCTACTTTCCGCCGCCTGACCCGCCGAGCGCCCCGAACGTGCCGATGCACCCCCGGACGCGTCGGCGCCACTTTCCGCCGCCTTACCCGCCGTGCGCCCCGAAGGTGCCGACGCCCCCCCGGACGCGTCGGCGCCACTTTCCGCCGCCTGACCCGCAGAGCGCCCCGAAGGTGCCGACGCCCCCGCGGACGCGTCAGCGCCACTTTCCGCCGCCTGACCCCCCGAGCGCCCCGAAGGTGCCGACGCCCCCCCGGACGCGTCGGCGTCACTTTCCACCGCCTGACCCCCCGAGCGCCCCGAAGGTGCCGACGCCCTCCCAGGACGCGTCGGCACCACTTTCCGACGCCTGATCCCCCGAGCGCCCCGATGGTGCCGACACCCCCCCGGGACGCGTCGGCGCCACTTTCCGACGCCTGACCCCACGAGCGCCCCGAAGGTGCCGACGCCCACCCGGGACGCGTCGGCGCCACTTTCCGACTCCTGACCCCCCGAGCGCCCCGATCGTGCCGAAGCCCCCACCGGACACATCGGCACGACTTTCCGCCGCCTGACCCGCCGAGCTCCCCGAATGTGCCGACGCCCCCCCTGACGCGTCGGCGCGACTTTCCGCCGCCTGACCACCCGAGCTCCCCGAAGGTGCCGACGCCACCCCGGGACGCGTCGGAGCCACTTTCCGACGCCTGACCCCCCGAGCTCCCCGATGGTGCCGAAGACCCCACCGGACGCGACGGCGCCACTTTCCACTGCGTGACCCGCCGAGCGCCCCGAATGTGCCGACGGCCCCCCGGACGCGTCGGCGCCACTTTCCGCCGCCTGACCACCCGAGCGCCCCGAAGGTGCCAACGCCACCCCGGGACGCGTCGGCGCCACTTTCCGACTCCTGATCCCCCGAGCGCCCCAAAAGCGCCGACGCCCCCCCGGGCGCGTCGACGCCACTTTCCGCCGCCTGACACACCGAGCGCCCCGAAGTGTCGACGCCCCCCCGGACGCGTCGGCGCCAGTTTCTGCCGCCTGAACCCCAGAGCGCCCCGAAGGTGCCGACTCCCCCCGGGACGCGTCGGCACCACTTTCCGACGCCTGACCCCCGAGCGCCCCGAAGGTGACGACGCCCTCCCGGGACACGTCGGCGCCACTTTCCGACGCCTGACCGCCCGAGCGCCCCGAAGGTGCCGACGCCACCCCGGGACACGTCGGAGCCACTTTCCGACACCTGACCCCCCGAGCGCCCCGAAGGTGCGGACGCCCACCCAGGACGCGTCGGCGCCACTTTCCGACTCCTGACCCCCCGAGCTCCCCGAATGTGCCGAAGCCCCCACCGGACGCATCACTGCCACTTTCCGCCGCCTGACCCTCCGAGCGCCCCGAAGGTGCTGACGCCCCTCTGGACGCGTTGGCGCCACTTTCCGCCGCCTGACCACCCGAGCACCCCGAAGGTGCCGACGCCACCCCGGGACCCGTCGGAGCCACTTTCCGACGCCTGACCCTCCCCGGCGCCCCAAATGTGCCGACGCCCACCCGGAACGCGTCGGCGCCACTTTCCGACTCCTGACCGCCCGAGCGCTCCGAAGGTGCCGAAGCCCCCACCGGACGCGTCGGCACCACTTTCCGCCGACTGACCCGCCGAGCGCCCTGAAGGTGCCGAGGCCCCCCCGGACGCGTCGGCGCCACTTTCCGCCGCCTGACCCGCCGAGCGCCCTGAATGTGTCGACGCCCCCCCCCGGACGCGTCGGCGCCACTTTCCGCCGCCTGAACCCCAGAGCGCCCCGAACGTGCCGCCGCCCCCCGGGACGCTTCGGCGCCACTTTCCGCCGCCTGACCCGCCGAGCGCCCCGAAAGGGCCGACGCCCCCCCGGACGCGTCGGCGCCACTTTCCGCCGCCTGACCCGCCCAGCGCCCCGAAGGTGTCTACGCCCCCCCGGACGCGTCGGCGCCACTTTCCGCCGCCTGAGCACCCGAGCGCCCCGAAGGTGCCGACGCCACCCGGGACGCGTCGGAGCCACTTTCCGACGCCTGAACCCCCGATCGCCCCGAAGGTGCCGACGCCCCCCCCAGACGCGACGGTGCCACTTTCCGCCGCCTGACCCGCCGAGCGCCCCGAAGGTGCCGACGCCCCCCCGGACGCGTCGGCGCCACTTTCCGCCGCCTGACCCCCCGAGCGCCCCGAAGGTGCCGACGCCCACCCGGGACGCGTCGGCGCCACTTTCCGCGGCCTGACCCGCCGAGCGCCCCGAAGGTGCCGACGCACCCCGGGACGCGTCGGCGCCACTTTCCGCCGCCTGACCCTCCGAGCGCCCCGAAGGTGCCGACGCACCCCCGGACGCGTCGGCGCCAGTTTCCGTCGCCTTACCCGCCGAGCCCCCCTGAAGGTGCCGACGCCCCCTGGACGCGTCTGCCCCACTTTCCGTCGCCTGACCCGCCGAGCGCCCCGAAGGAGCCGACGGACCCCCTGACACGTCGGCGCCACCTTCCGCCGCCTGACCTGCCGAGCGCCCCGAATGTGCCGACGCACAACCGGACGCGTCGGCGCCACTTTCCGCCGCCTGACCCTCCGAGCGCCCCGAAGGTGCCGACGCACCCCCGGACGCGTCGGCGCCACTTTCCGTCGCCTTACCCGCCGAGCGCCCCGAAGGTGCCGACGCCCCCCCGGACGCGTCGGCCCCACTTTCCGCCGCCTGTCCCGCCGAGCGCCCCGAAGGTGCCGACGCACCCCCTGACGCGTCGGCGCCACTTTCCGCCGCCTGACCCGCCGAGCGCCCCGAAGGTGCCGACGCCCCCCCGGACGCGTCGGCGCCACTTTCCGCCGCCTGACCCGCCGAGGGCCCCGAATGTGCCGACGCCCCCCCGGATGCGTTGGCGCCACTTTCAGCCGCCTCACCACCCGAGCGCCCCAAAGGTGCCGACGCCACCCCAGGACGCGTCGGAGCCACTTTCCGACGCCTGACCACCCGAGCGCCCCGAAGGTGCCGACGCCCCCCCGGGAAGCGTCGGCGCCACTTTCCGACTCCTGAACCCCCGAGCGCCCCGAAAGCGCCGACGCCCCCCCGGACTTGTCGACGCCACTTTCCGCCGCCTGACCCGCCGAGCGCCCCGAAGATTCCGACGCACCCCTTGACACGTCGGCGCCACTTTCCGCCGCCTGACCCGCCGAGCGCCCCGAAGGTGCCGACGCACCCCCGGACGCGTCGGCGCCACTTTCCGCCGCCTGACCCGCCGAGCGCCCCGAAGGTGCCGACGCACTCCCGGACGCGTCGTCGCCACTTTCCGCCGCCTGACCCGCCGAGCGCCCCGAAGGTGCCGACGCCCCCCCCGGACGCGTCGGCGCCACTTTCTCCAACCTGACCTGCCGAGCGCCCCGAAGGTGCCGATGCCCCCCGGACGCGTCGGCGCCACTTTCCTCCTGCTGACCCCCAGAGCGCCCCGAAAGTGCCGACGCCCCCCGGAGGCGTCGGCGCCACTTTCCGCCGGCTGACCACCAGAGCGCCCCGAAGGTGCCGACGCCCCCGTGGACGCGTCGGCGCCACTTTCTCCCGCCTGACCCGCCGAGCGCCCCGGAGGTGCCGACGCCCCCCCCGGACGCGTCGGTGCCACTTTCCGCCGCCTGAGCACCCGAGCGCCCCGAAGGTGCCGACGCCACCCGGGACGCGTCGGAGCCACTTTCCGACGCCTGACCCCCCGAGCGCCCCGAAGGTGCCGACGCCACCCCCAGACGCGACGGCGCCACTTTCCGCCGCCTGACCCACCGAGCGCCCCGAAGGTGCCGACGCCCCCCCGGACGCGTCGGCGCCACTTTCCGCCGCCTGACCCCCCGAGCGCCCCGAAGGTGCCGACGCCCACCCGGGACGCGTCGGCGCCACTTTCCGCGGCCTGACCCGCCGAACGCCCCGAAGGTGCCAACGCACCCCGGGACGCGTCGGCGCCACTTTCCGACGCCTGACCCTCCGAGCGCCCCGAAGGTGCCGACGCACCCCCGGACGCGTCGGCGCCAGTTTCCGTCGCCTTACCCGCCGAGCCCCCCTGAAGGTGCCGACGCCCCCTGGACGCGTCGGCCCCACTTTCCGCCGCCTGACCCGCCGAGCGCCCCGAAGGAGCCGACGGACCCCCTGACACGTCGGCGCCACCTTCCGCCGCCTGACCTGCCGAGCGCCCCGAATGTGCCGACGCACAACCGGACGCGTCGGCGCCACTTTCCGCCGCCTGACACTCCGAGCGCCCCGAAGGTGCCGACGCACCCCCGGACGCGTCGGCGCCACTTTCCGTCGCCTTACCCGCCGAGCGCCCCGAAGGTGCCGACGCCCCCCCGGACGCGTCGGCCCCACTTTCCGCCGCCTGTCCCGCCGAGCGCCCCGAAGGTGCCGAGGCACCCCCTGACGCGTCGGCGCCACTTTCCGCCGCCTGACCCGCCGAGCGCCCCGAAGGTGCCGACGCCCCCCCGGACGCGTCGGCGCCACTTTCCGCCGCCTGACCCGCCGAGGGCCCCGAATGTGCCGACGCCCCCCCGGATGCGTTGGCGCCACTTTCAGCCGCCTCACCACCCGAGCGCCCCAAATGTGCCGACGCCACCCCAGGACGCGTCGGAGCCACTTTCCGACGCCTGACCACCCGAGCGCCCCGAAGGTGCCGACGCCCCCCCGGGAAGCGTCGGCGCCACTTTCCGACTCCTGAACCCCCGAGCGCCCCGAAAGCGCCGACGCCCCCCCGGACGTGTCGAAGCCACTTTCCGCCGCCTGACCCGCCGAGCGCCCGGAAGGTGCCGACGCACCCCCGGACGCGTCGGCGCCACTTTCCGCCGCCTGACCCGTCGAGCGCCCCGAAGGTGCCGACGCCCCCCCCGACGCGTCGGGGCCATTTTTCCGCCGCCTGACCCCCCGAGCGCCCCGAAGGTGCCGACGCCCACCCGGGATGCGTCAGCGCCACTTTCCGACTCCTGACCGCCCGAGCGCCCCGAAGGTGCCGAAGCCCCCACCGGATGCGTCGGAGCCACTTTCCGCCACCTGACCCGCCGAGCGCCCCGAAAGTGCCGAGGCCCCCCCGGACGCGTCGGTGCCACATTCCGCCGACTGACCCGCCGAGCTCCCCGAAGGTGCCGACGCCCCCCCGGACGCGTCGGCGCCACTTTCCGCCGCCTGACCTGCCGAGCGCCCCGAAGGTGCCGACGCCCCCCGGACGCGTCGGCGCCACTTTCTGCCTGCTGACTCCCAGAGCGCCCCGGAGGTGCCGACGCCCCCGCGGACGCGTCGGCGCCACTTTCCGCCGGCTGACCCCCCGAGCGCTCCGAACGTGCCGACGCCCTCCCGGGACGCGTCTGCGCCACTTTCCAACACCTGACCACAGGAGCGCCCCGAAGGGGCAGACGCCACCCCGGGACGCGTCGGAGCCACTTTCCGACTCCTGACCCCCCGAGCGCCCCGATCGTGCCGAAGCCCCCACCGGACGCATCGGCGCCACTTTCCGCCGTCTGACCCGCCGAGCGCCCCGAATGTGCCGACGCCCCCCGGACGCGTCGGCGCCACTTTCCGCCGCCTGACCACCCGAGCGCCCCGAAGGTGCCGACGCCACCCTGGGACGCATCGGAGCCACTTTCCGACGCCTGACCCCCCGAGCGCCCGGATGGTGCCGAAGCCCCCACCGGACGCATCGGCGCCACTTTCCGCCGCCTGACCCGCCGAGGGCCCCGAATGTGCCGACGCCCCCCCGGATGGGTTGGCGCCACTTTCAGCCGCCTCACCACCCGAGCGCCCCAAAGGTGCCGACGCCACCCCAGGACGCGTCGGAGCCACTTTCCGACGCCTGACCACCCGAGCGCCCCGAAGGTGCCGACGCCCCCCGGGACGCGTCGGCGCCACTTTCCGACTCCTGAACCCCCGCGCGCCCCGAAAGCGCCGACGCCCCCCCGGACGTGTCGACGCCACTTTCCGCCGCCTGACCCGCCGAGCGCCCGGAAGTTGCCGACGCACCCCCGGACGCGTCGGCGCCACTTTCCGCCGCCTGACCCGTCGAGCGCCCCGAAGGTGCCGACGCCCCCCCCCGACGCGTCGGGGCCATTTTTCCGCCGCCTGACCCCCCGAGCGCCCCGAAGGTGCCGACGCCCACCCGTGATGCGTCAGCGCCACTTTCCGACTCCTGACCGCCCGAGCGCCCCGAAGGTGCCGAAGCCCCCACCGGATGTGTCGGAGCCACTTTCCGCCACCTGACTCGCCGAGCGCCCCGAAAGTGCCGAGGCCCCCCCGGACGCGTCGGTGGCACATTCCGCCGACTGACCCGCCGAGCTCCCCGAAGGTGCTGACGCCCCCCTGGACGCGTCGGCGGCACTTTCCGCCGCCTGACCTGCCGAGCGCCCCGAAGGAGTCGACGCCCCCCCGGTCGCGTCGGCGCCACTTTCCGCCGCCTGAACCCGATAGCGCCCTGAAGGTGCCGACGCCCCCGGGACACGTCGGCGCCACTTTCCGACGCCTGACCCCCCGAGCGCCCCGAAGGTGGCGAAGCCCTCCCGGGACACGTCGGCGCCACTTTCCGCCGCCTGACCCCCCGAGCGCCCCGAAGGTGCTGACGCCCCCCCGGACGCGTCGGCGCCATTTTCCGCCGCCTGACCCGCCGAGCACCCCGAAGGTGCCGACACCCCCCCGGACGCTTCGGCGCCACTTTCCGCCGGCTCACCCCCAGAGCGCCCCGAAGGTGCCGACGCCCACCCGGACGCGTCGGCGCCACTTTCCGCCGCCTCACACCCAGAACGCCCCGAAGGTGCCGACGCCCCCGCGGACGCGTCGGCGCCACTTTCCGTCGCCTGACCCCCCTAGCTCCCCGAAGGTGCCGATGCCCCCCCGGAACCGTCGGCGCCACTTTCCGCCGCCTGACCACCCGAGCGCCCCGAAGGTGCCGACGCCCTCCCGGGACGCGTCGGCGCCACTTTCTGACACCTGAGCACCCGAGAGCCCCGAAGGTGCCGACGCCACCCCGGGATGCGTCGGAGCCACTTTCCGACGCCTGACCCCCCCGAGCGCCCCGAAGGTGCCGACGCCGCCCCGGGACGCGTCGGTGCCACTTTCCAACTCCTGACCCCCCGAGCGCCCCGATCGTGCCAAAGCCCCCACCGGACGCATTGGCGCCACTTTCCACCGCCTGACCCGCCGAGCGCCTCGAATGTGCCGAAGCCCCCCGGACGCGTCAGCGCCACTTTCCACCGCCCGACCCCCCGAGCGCCTCGAAGGTGCCGACGCCCTCCCGGGATGCGTCGGCGCCACTTTCCGACGCCTGACCCCCCGAGCGCCCCGAAGGTGCCGACGCCCCCCCGGACGCGACGGCGCCACTTTCCGCAGGCTGACCCGCCGAGCGCCCCGAAGGTGCCGACGCCCCCCCCGGACGCGTCGGCGCCACTTTCCGCAGCCTGACCCCCCGAGCGCCCCGAAGGTGCCGACGCCCACCCGGGACGCGTCGGCGCCACTTTCCGCCGCCTGACCCCCCGAGCCGCCGAAGGTGCCGACGCACCCCCGGACGCGTCGGCGCCACTTTCCGCCGCCTGACACTCCGAGCGCTCCGAAGGTGCCGACGCGCCCCCGGACGCGTCGGCGCCAGTTTCCGTCGCCTTACCCGCCGAGCGCCCCGAAGGTGCCGACGCCCCCTGGACGCGTCGGCCCTACTTTCCGCCGCCTGACCCGCCGAGCGCCCCGAAGGTGCCGACGGACCCCCTGACACGTCGGCGCCACCTTCCGCCGCCTGACCCGCCGAGCGCCCCGAAGGTTCCGACGGACAACCGGACGCGTCGGCGTCACTTTCCTCCGCCTGACCCTCCGAGCGCCCCGAAGGTGCCGACGCACCCCCGGATGCGTCGGCGCCACTTTCCGTCGCCTTACCCGCCGAGCGCCCCGAAGGTGCCGACGCCCCCCCGGACGCGTCGGCCCCACTTTCCGCCGCCTGTCCCGCCGAGCGCCCCGAAGGTACCGACGCACCCCCTGATGCGTCGGCGCCACTTTCCTCCGCCTGACCCGCCGAGCGCCCCAAATGTGCCGACGCCCCCCCGGACGCGTCGGCGCCACTTTCCGCCGCCTGACCTGCCGAGCGCCCCGAAGGTGCCGACGCCCCCCGGACGCGTCGGCGCCACTTTCTGCCTGCTGACTCCCAGAGCGCCCCGGAGGTGCCGACGCCCCCGCGGACGCGTCGGTGCCACTTTCCGCCGGCTGACCCCCCGAGCGCTCCGAACGTGCCGACGCCCTCCCGGGACGCGTCTGCGCCACTTTCCAACACCTGACCACCCGAGCGCCCCGAAGGTGCAGACGCCACCCCGGGACGCGACGGAGCCACTTTCCGACTCCTGACCGCCCGAGCGCCCCGATCGTGCCGAAGCCCCCACCGGACACATCGGCGCCACTTTCCGCCGCCTGACCCGCCGAGCGCCCCGAATGTGCCGACGCCCACCCGGACGCGTCGGCGCCACTTTCCGCCGCCTGACCACCCGAGCGCCCCGAAGGTGCCGACGCCCCCCGGGACGCGTCGGCGCCACTTTCCGACTCCTGAACCCCCGCGCGCCCCGAAAGCGCCGACGCCCCCCCGGACGTGTCGACGCCACTTTCCGCCGCCTGACCCGCCGAGCGCCCGGAAGTTGCCGACGCACCCCCGGACGCGTCAGCGCCACTTTCCGCCGCCTGACCCGTCGAGCGCCCCGAAGGTGCCGACGCCCCCCCCCGACGCGTCGGGGCCATTTTTCCGCCGCCTGACCCCCCGAGCGCCCCGAAGGTGCCGACGCCCACCCGGGATGCGTCAGCGCCACTTTCCGACTCCTGACCGCCCGAGCGCCCCGAAGGTGCCGAAGCCCCCACCGGATGTGTCGGAGCCACTTTCCGCCACCTGACTCTCCGAGCGCCCCGAAAGTGCCGAGGCCCCCCCGGACGCGTCGGTGGCACATTCCGCCGACTGACCCGCCGAGCTCCCCGAAGGTGCTGACGCCCCCCTGGACGCGTCGGCGGCACTTTCCGCCGCCTGACCTGCCGAGCGCCCCGAAGGAGTCGACGCCCCCCCCGGTCGCGTCGGCGCCACTTTCCGCCGCCTGAACCCGATAGCGCCCTGAAGGTGCCGACGCCCCCGGGACACGTCGGCGCCACTTTCCGACGCCTGACCCCCCGAGCGCCCCGAAGGTGGCGAAGCCCTCCCGGGACACGTCGGCGCCACTTACCGCCGCCTGACCACCCGAGCGCAACGAAGGTGCCGACGCGACCCCGCGACGCGTCGGCGCCACTTTCCGCCACCTGACCCCCCGAGCGCCCCGAAGGTGCGGACGCCCACCCGGAACGCGTCGGCGCCACTTTCCGCCGCCTGACCCGCCAAGCGCCCCGAAGGTGCCGACGCCCCCCCGGACGCGTCGGCGCCACTTTCCGCCGCCGGACCTGCCCAGCGCCCCGAAGGTGCCGACGCACCCCCAGACGCGTCGGCGCCACTTTCCGCCGCCTTACCCGCCGTGCGCCCCGAAGGTGCCGACGCTCCCCCCGGACGCGTCGGCGCCACTTTCCGCCGCCTGAACCGCCGAGCGCCACGAAGGTGCCGACGCCCCCCAGGACGCGTCGGCACCACTTTCCGTCCCCTGACCCCCCGAGCGCCCCGAAGGTGCGGACGCCCACCCGGAACGCGTCGGTGCCACTTTCCGCCGCCTGACCCGCCGAGCGCCCCGAAGGTGCCGATGCCCCCCCGGACGCGTCAGCGCCACTTTCTGCCGCCGGACCCGCCGAGAGCCCCGAAGGTGCCGACGCACCACCGGACGCGTCGGCGCCACTTTCCGCCGCCTGACCCCCCGAGCGCCCCGAAGGTGCTGACGCCAGCCCGGACGCGTCGGCGCCACTTTCCGCCGCCTGACCCGCCGAGCACCCCGAAGGTGCCGACACCCCCCCGGATGCTTCGGCGCCACTTTCCGCCGCCTCACCCCCAGAGCGCCCCGAAGGTGCCGACGCCCACCCGGACGCGTCGGCGCCACTTTTCACCGCCTGACCCCCCTAGCTCCCCGAAGGTGCCGACGCCCCCCCGGAACCGTCGGCGCCACTTTCCGCCGCCTGACCACCCGAGCGCCCCGAAGGTGCCGACGCCCTCCCGGGATGCGTCGGCGCCACTTTCTGACACCTGAGCACCCGAGCGCCCCGAAGGTGCCGACGCCACCCCGGAACGCGTCGGAGCCACTTTCCGACGCCTGACCCCCCCGAGCGCCCCGAAGGTGCCGACGCCGCCCCGGGACGCGTCGGTGCCACTTTTCGACTCATGACCCCCCGAGCGCCCCGATCGTGCCGAAGCCCCCACCGGACGCATTGGCGCCACTTTCCACCGCCTGACCCGCCGAGCGCCCCGAATGTGCCGACGCCCCCCGGACGCGTCAGCGCCACTTTCCACCGCCCGACCCCCCGAGCGCCTCGAAGGTGCCGACGCCCTACCGGGACGCGTCGGCGCCACTTTCCGCCGCCTGAGCACCCGAGCGGCCCGAAGGTGCCGACGCCACCCGGGACGCGTCAGAGCCACTTTCCGACGCCTGACCCCCCGAGCGCCCCGAAGGTGCCGACGCCCCCCCCGGACGCGACGGCGCCACTTTCCGCAGCCTGACCCGCCGAGCGCCCCGAAGGTGCCGACGCACCCCCGGACGCGTCGGCGCCAGTTTCCGTCGCCTTACCCGCCGAGCGCCCCGAAGGTGCCGACGCCCCCACCGGACGCGTCAGCGCCACTTGCTGCCGCCTGACCCGCCGAGCGCCCCGAAGGTGCCGACGCCCCCCGGACGCGTCGGCGCCACTTTCCGCCACCTGACCCCCCGACCGCCCCGAAGGTTCCGACGCCCCCCGGACGCGTCGGCGCCACTTTCCGCCGCCTGACCCCCCGAGCGCCCCGAAGGTGCTGACGCCCCCCCGGACGCGTCGGCGCCATTTTCCGCCGCCTGACCCGCCGAGCACCCCGAAGGTGCCGACACCCCCCCGGACGCTTCGGCGCCACTTTCCGCCGGCTCACCCCCAGAGCGCCCCGAAGGTGCCGACGCCCACCCGGACGCGTCGGCGCCACTTTCCGCCGCCTCACACCCAGAACGCCCCGAAGGTGCCGACGCCCCCGCGGACGCGTCGGCGCCACTTTCCGTCGCCTGACCCCCCTAGCTCCCCGAAGGTGCCGATGCCCCCCCGGAACCGTCGGCGCCACTTTCCGCCGCCTGACCACCCGAGCGCCCCGAAGGTGCCGACGCCCTCCCGGGACGCGTCGGCGCCACTTTCTGACACCTGAGCACCCGAGAGCCCCGAAGGTGCCGACGCCACCCCGGGATGCGTCGGAGCCACTTTCCGACGCCTGACCCCCCCGAGCGCCCCGAAGGTGCCGACGCCGCCCCGGGACGCGTCGGTGCCACTTTCCAACTCCTGACCCCCCGAGCGCCCCGATCGTGCCAAAGCCCCCACCGGACGCATTGGCGCCACTTTCCACCGCCTGACCCGCCGAGCGCCTCGAATGTGCCGAAGCCCCCCGGACGCGTCAGCGCCACTTTCCACCGCCCGACCCCCCGAGCGCCTCGAAGGTGCCGACGCCCTCCCGGGATGCGTCGGCGCCACTTTCCGACGCCTGACCCCCCGAGCGCCCCGAAGGTGCCGACGCCCCCCCGGACGCGACGGCGCCACTTTCCGCAGGCTGACCCGCCGAGCGCCCCGAAGGTGCCGACGCCCCCCCCCGGACGCGTCGGCGCCACTTTCCGCAGCCTGACCCCCCGAGCGCCCCGAAGGTGCCGACGCCCACCCGGGACGCGTCGGCGCCACTTTCCGCCGCCTGACCCCCCGAGCCGCCGAAGGTGCCGACGCACCCCCGGACGCGTCGGCGCCACTTTCCGCCGCCTGACACTCCGAGCGCTCCGAAGGTGCCGACGCGCCCCCGGACGCGTCGGCGCCAGTTTCCGTCGCCTTACCCGCCGAGCGCCCCGAAGGTGCCGACGCCCCCTGGACGCGTCGGCCCTACTTTCCGCCGCCTGACCCGCCGAGCGCCCCGAAGGTGCCGACGGACCCCCTGACACGTCGGCGCCACCTTCCGCCGCCTGACCCGCCGAGCGCCCCGAAGGTTCCGACGGACAACCGGACGCGTCGGCGTCACTTTCCTCCGCCTGACCCTCCGAGCGCCCCGAAGGTGCCGACGCACCCCCGGATGCGTCGGCGCCACTTTCCGTCGCCTTACCCGCCGAGCGCCCCGAAGGTGCCGACGCCCCCCCGGACGCGTCGGCCCCACTTTCCGCCGCCTGTCCCGCCGAGCGCCCCGAAGGTACCGACGCACCCCCTGATGCGTCGGCGCCACTTTCCTCCGCCTGACCCGCCGAGCGCCCCAAATGTGCCGACGCCCCCCCGGACGCGTCGGCGCCACTTTCCGCCGCCTGACCTGCCGAGCGCCCCGAAGGTGCCGACGCCCCCCGGACGCGTCGGCGCCACTTTCTGCCTGCTGACTCCCAGAGCGCCCCGGAGGTGCCGACGCCCCCGCGGACGCGTCGGTGCCACTTTCCGCCGGCTGACCCCCCGAGCGCTCCGAACGTGCCGACGCCCTCCCGGGACGCGTCTGCGCCACTTTCCAACACCTGACCACCCGAGCGCCCCGAAGGTGCAGACGCCACCCCGGGACGCGACGGAGCCACTTTCCGACTCCTGACCGCCCGAGCGCCCCGATCGTGCCGAAGCCCCCACCGGACACATCGGCGCCACTTTCCGCCGCCTGACCCGCCGAGCGCCCCGAATGTGCCGACGCCCACCCGGACGCGTCGGCGCCACTTTCCGCCGCCTGACCACCCGAGCGCCCCGAAGGTGCCGACGCCACCCCGGGACGCGTCGGAGCCACTTTCCGACGCCTGACCCCCCGAGCGCCCCGATGGTGCCGAAGCCCCCACCGGACGCATCGGCGCCACTTTCCGCCGCCTGACCCGCCGAGGCCCCCGAATGTGCTGACGCCCCCCCGGATGCGTTGGCGCCACTTTCAGCCGCCTGACCACCCGAGAGCCCCAAAGGTGCCGACGCGACCCCAGGACGCGTCGGAGCCACTTTCCGACGCCTGTCCCCCCGAGCGCCCCGAGAGTGACGACGTCCCCCCGGGACGCGTCGACTCCACTTTCAGCCGCCGGACCCCCCGAGCGCTCCGAAAGTGCCGACGCCCCCCCGGGACGCGTCGACGCCATTTTCCGCCGCTGGACCCCCGACCGCACCAAAGGTGCCGACGCCACCCCGGGACGCGTCGGAGCCACTTTCCGAAGCCTGACCACCCAAGCGCCCCGAAGGTTCTGACGCCCACCCGGGACGCGTCGTCACCACTTTCCCACTCCTGAACCCCCGAGCGCCCCGAAAGCGCCGACGCCCCCCGGACGCGTCGACGCCACTTTCCGCCGCCTGACCCGCCGAGCGCCCCGAAGGTTCTGAAGCCCCCACCGGACGCGTCGGCGTCACTTTCCGCCGCCTGACCCTCCGAGCGCCCCGAAGGTGCCGACGCCCCCCCGGATGCGTCGGCGCCACTTTCCCCCGTCTGACCTCCCAAGCGCCCCGAAGGTGCCGACGCCACCCCGGGACGCGTCGGAGCCACTTTCTGACGCCTGACCCCTCGAGCGCCACGAAGGTGCCGACCTCCCCCCCGGACGCGACGGCGCCACTTTGCGACGCCTGACCCGCCGAGCGCCCCGAAGGTGTCGACGCCCCCCCGGACGCGTCGGCGCCACTTTCCGCCGCCTGAAACCCAGAGCGCCCCGAAGGTGCCGACGCCCCCTGGGATGCGTCGGCGCCACTTTCCGACGCCTGACCCCCCGAGCGCCCCGAAGGTGCCGACGCCCCCCCGGGACGCGTCGGCGCCACTTTCCGACCCCTGACCCCCCGAGCGCCCCGAAGGTGCGGACATCCACCCGGGACGCGTCGGCGCCACTTTCCGACTCCGGACCCCCCGAGCGCCCCGAAGGTGCCGAAGCCCCGACCGGATGCGTCGGTGCCACTTTCCGCCGCCTGACCCGCAGAGCGCCCCGAAGGTGCCGACGCCCCCCCGGACGCGTCGGCGCCACTTTCCGCTGCCTGACCCGCCGAGCGCCCCGAAGGTGCCGACGCACCCCCGGACGCGTCGGCGCCACTTTCCGCCGCCTCACCCGCCGAGCGCCCCGAAGGTGCCGACGCCCCCCCGGACGCGTCGGCGCCACTTTCCGCCCCCTGACCCGCCGAGCGCCCCGAAGGTGCCGACGCCCCCCCGGACGCGTGGGCGCCACTTTCCGCCGCCTGACCCGCCGAGCGCCCCGAATGTGCCGAAGCCCCCACAGACGCGTCGGAGCCACTTTCCGCCGCCTGACCTGCCGAGCGCCCCGAAGGTGCCGACGCCCCCTGGACGCGTCGGCGCCACTTTCCGCCTGCTGACTCCCAGAGCGCCCCGGAGGTGCCGACGCCCCCCCGGACGCGTCGGCGCCACTTTCCGCCGGCTGACACCCAGAGCGCCCCGAAGGTGCCGACTCCCCCGCGGACGCGTCGGTGCCACTTTCCTCCGCCTGACCCCCCCGAGCGCCCCGGAGGTGCCGACTCCCCCCCGGACCCGTCGGCGCCACTTTCTGCCGCCTGAACCCTCCCAAGCGCTCCGAAGGTGCCGACGCCCTCCCGGGACGCGTCGGCGCCACTTTCCAACACCTGACCACCCGAGCGCCCCGAAGGTGCCGACGCCACCCCGGGACGCGTCGGAGCCACTTTCCGACTCCTGACCCCCCGAGCGCCCCGATGGTGCCGAAGCCCCCACCGGACGCATCGGCGCCACTTTCCGCCGCCTGACCCGTCGAGCGCCCCGAATTTGCCGACGCCCCCCGGACGCGATGGCACCACTTTCCGCCGCCTGACCACCCGAGCTCCCCAAACGTGCCGACGCCACCCCAGGACGCGTCGGAGCCACTTTCCGACGCCTGACCACCCGAGCCCCCCGAAGGTGCCGACGCCCCCCCGGGACGCGTCGGCGCCACTTTCCGACTCCTGAACCCCCGAGCGCCCGGAAGGTGCCGACGCACCCCCGGACGCGTCGGCGCCACTTTCCGCCGCCTCACCCGCCGAGCGCCCCGAAAGTGCCGACACCCCCCCCCGACGCGTCGGCGCCATTTTTCCGCCGCCTGACCCCCCGAGCGCCCCGAAGGTGCCGACGCCCACCCGGGACGCGTGAGCGCCACTTTCCGACTCCTGACCGCCCGAGCGCCCCGAAGGTGCCGAAGCCCCCACCGGATGCGTCGGAGCCACTTTCCGCCGCCTGACCCGCCGAGCGCCCCGAAGGTGCCGACGCCCCCCCGGACGCGTCGGCGCCACTTTCCGCTGCCTGACCCGCCGAGCGCCCCGAAGGTGCCGACGCACCCCCGGACGCGTCGGCGCCACTTTCCGCCGCCTCACCCGCCGAGCGCCCCGAAGGTGCCGACGCACCCCCGGACGCGTCGGCGCCACTTTCCGCCCCCTGACCCGCCGAGCGCCCCGAAGGTGCCGACGCCCCCCCGGACGCGTGGGCGCCACTTTCCGCCGCCTGACCCGCCGAGCGCCCCGAATGTGCCGAAGCCCCCCCAGACGCGTCGGCGCCACTTTCCGCCGCCTGACCTGCCGAGCGCCCCGAAGGTGCCGACGCCCCCTGGACGCGTCGGCGCCACTTTCCGCCTGCTGACTCCCAGAGCGCCCCGGAGGTGCCGACGCCCCCCCGGACGCGTCGGCGCCACTTTCCGCCGGCTGACACCCAGAGCGCCCCGAAGGTGCCGACTCCCCCGCGGACGCGTCGGTGCCACTTTCCTCCGCCTGACCCCCCCGAGCGCCCCGGAGGTGCCGACTCCCCCCCGGACCCGTCGGCGCCACTTTCTGCCGCCTGAACCCTCCCAAGCGCTCCGAAGGTGCCGACGCCCTCCCGGGACGCGTCGGCGCCACTTTCCAACACCTGACCACCCGAGCGCCCCGAAGGTGCCGACGCCACCCCGGGACGCGTCGGAGCCACTTTCCGACTCCTGACCCCCCGAGCGCCCCGATGGTGCCGAAGCCCCCACCGGACGCATCGGCGCCACTTTCCGCCGCCTGACCCGTCGAGCGCCCCGAATTTCCCGACGCCCCCCGGACGCGATGGCACCACTTTCCGCCGCCTGACCACCCGAGCTCCCCAAACGTGCCGACGCCACCCCAGGACGCGTCGGAGCCACTTTCTGACGCCTGACCACCCGAGCCCCCCGAAGGTGCCGACGCCCCCCCGGGACGCGTCGGCGCCACTTTCCGACTCCTGAACCCCCGAGCGCCCGGAAGGTGCCGACGCACCCCCGGACGCGTCGGCGCCACTTTCCGCCGCCTCACCCGCCGAGCGCCCCGAAAGTGCCGACACCCCCCCCGACGCGTCGGCGCCATTTTTCCGCCGCCTGACCCCCCGAGCGCCCCGAAGGTGCCGACGCCCACCTGGGACGCGTGAGCGCCACTTTCCGACTCCTGACCGCCCGAGCGCCCCGAAGGTGCCGAAGCCCCCACCGGATGCGTCGGAGCCACTTTCCGCCGCCTGACCCGCCGAGCGCCCCGAAGGTGCCGACGCCCCCCCGGACGCGTCGGCGCCACTTTCCGCCGCCTGACCCGACGAGCGCCCCGAAGGTGCCGACGACCCCCGGACGCGCCGGCGCTACTTTCCGCCGCCTGACCCGCCGAGCGCCCCGAAGCTGTCGACGCCCCCCGGACGCGTTGGCGCCACTTTCGGCCGCCTGAACCACAGAGCGCCCCGAAGGTGCCGACGCCCCCCGGGACGCGTCGGCGCCACTTTCCGACGCCTGACCCCCCGAGCGCCCCGAAGGTGCCGACGCCCTCCCGGGACACGTCGGCGCCACTTTCGGACGCCTGTCCACCCGAGCGCCCCGAAGGTGCCGACGACACCCCGGGACGCGTCGGAGCCACTTTCTGACGCCTGACCCCCCGAGCGCCCCGAAGGTGCCGAAGCCCCCACCGGACGCATCGGCGCCACTTTCCGCCGCCTGTCCCGCCGAGCCCCCCGAATGTGCCGACGCCCCCCGGACACGTCGGCGCCACTTTCCAACGCCTGACGCCCCGAGCGCCCCGATTGTGCTGAAGCCCCCACCGGACGCATCGACGCCACTTTCCGCCGCCTGACCCCCGAGCGCCCCGAAGGTGCCGACGCCACCCCCGTGACGCGTCGGAGCCACTTTCTGACCCCTGACACCCCGAACGCCCCGAAGGTGCGAACGCCCCCCCCGGGACGCGTCGGCGCCACTTTCCGCCGCCTGACCCCCCGAGCGCCCCGAAGGTGCGGACGCCCACCCCGGACGCGTCGGCTCCACTTTCCGCCGCCTGACCCGCAGAGAGCCCCGAACGTGCCAACGCCCCCCCGGACGCGTCGGCGCCACTTTCCGCCGCCTGACCCGCCGAGCGCCACGAAGGTGCCAACGCCCCCCCGGACGATTCGGCGCCACTTTCCGCCGGCTGACCCCCAGAGGGCCCCGAAGGTGCCGACGCCCACCCGGACGCGTCGGCTCCACTTTCCGCCGCCTGACCCCCAGAGCGCCCCTAAGGTGCCGACGCCGCCGCGGACGCGTCGGCGCCACTTTCTGCCAACTTACCCCCCGAGCGCCCCGAAGGTGCCGACGCCCCCCCGGACCCGTCGGCGCCACTTTCCGCCGCCTGACCACCCGAGCGCCCCGAAGGTGCCGACGCCCTCCCGGGACGCGTCGGTGCCACTTTCCGACACCTGACCCCCCGAGCGCCTCGAAGGTGCCGACGCCCTCCCGGGACGCGTCAGCGCCACTTTCCGCCGCCTCACCCCCCGAGCGCCCCCAAGGTGCCGACACCACCCCGGGACGCGTCGCAGCCACTTTCCGACCCCTGACCCCACGAGCGCCCCGAAGGTGCCGAAGCCTACCAGGACGCCTCGGCGCCACTTTCCGCCTCCTCACACCCCGAGCGCCCTGAATGTGCCGACGCCCCCCGCGGAAGCGTCGGCGCCACTTTCCGCCACCTGACACCTCGAGCGCTCCGAAATTTCCAACGCTCCCACCGGACGCGTCGGCGCCACTTTCCGCCGCCTGACCACCCGAGCGCCCCGAAGGTGCCGACGCCTCCCCGGGACGCGTCGGAGCCACTTTCCGACGCCTGACCCCCAGAGCGCCCCGAAGGAGCCGACGCCCCCCCGTACGCGTCGGTGCCACTTTCCGTCGCCTGACCAGCCGAGCGCTCCGAAAGTGACGACGTCCGCCCCGGACGCATAGGCCCCACCTTCCGCCCCCTGACCGCCCGAGTGCCCCAAAATGCCGACGCCCCCCCGGACGCGTCGGCGCCAGTTTCCGCCGCCGGACCCCCTAGCGCCCTGAATGTGTCGACGCCCACCTGGACGCGTCGGCGCCACTTTCCGACGCATGTCCCCCCGAGCGCCCCGAAAGTGCGGACGCCCCCCCGTACGCGTCGGTGCCACTTTCCGTCGCCTGACCCCCCGAGCGCTCCGAAAGTGACGACGTCCGCCCCAGACAGATCGGCCCCACTTTCCGCCGCCTGACCCCCCGAGTGCCCCAAAGTGCCGACGCCCCCCCGGACGCGTCGGCACCAGTTTCCGCCGCCGGACCCCCTAGCGCCCTGAATGTGTCGACGCCACCCTGGACGCGTCGGCGCCACTTTCTGACGCCTGTCCCCCCGAGCCCCCCGAAAGTGCTGACGCCACCCCGGACGCGTCGGCTCCACTTTTCGCCGCCTGACCCCCAGAGCGCCCCAAAGGTGCCGACGCCCCCGCGGACGCGTCGGCGCCATTTTCCGCCGCCTGACCCCCCGAGCGCCCCGAAGGTGCCGACGCCCCCCCCGGACCCGTCGGCGCCACTTTCCGCCGCCTGACCGCCCGAGCGCCCCGAAGGGGCCGACGCCCTCCCGGGACGCGTCGGTGCCACTTTCCGACACCTGACCCCCCGAGCGCCTCGAAGGTGCCGACGCCCTCCCGGGACGCGTCAGCGCCACTTTCCGCCGCCTCACCCCCCGAGCGCCCCCAAGGTGCCGACACCACCCCGGGACGCGTCGGAGCCACTTTCCGAACCCTGACCCCACGAGCGCCCCGAAGGTGCCGAAGCCTACCAGGACGCCTCGGCGCCACTTTCCGCCTCCTCACACCCCGAGCGCCCTGAATGTGCCGACGCCCCCCCCCGGAAGCGTCGGCGCCAATTTCCGCCACCTGACACCTCGAGCGCCCCGAAATTTCCAACGCTCCCACCGGATGCGTCGGCGCCACTTTCCGCCGCCTGACCACCCGAGCGCCCCGAAGGTGCCGACGCCTCCCCGGGACGCGTCGGAGCCACTTTCCGACGCCTGACCCCCAGAGCGCCCCGAAGGAGCCGACGCCGCCCCGTACGCGTCGGTGCCACTTTCCGTCGCCTGACCAGCCGAGCGCTCCGAAAGTGACGACGTCCCCCCCGGACGCATAGGCCCTACCTTCCGCCCCCTGACCGCCCGAGTGCCCCAAAATGCCGACGCCCCCCCGGACGCGTCGGCGCCAGTTTCCGCCGCCGGACCCCCTAGCGCCCTGAATTTGTCGACGCCCACCTGGACGCGTCGGCGCCACTTCCCGACGCCTGTCCCCCCGAGCGCCCCGAAAGTGCTGACGCCCCCCGTACGCGTCGGTGCCACTTTCCGTCGCCTGACCCCCCGAGCGCTCCGAAAGTGACGACGTCCGCCCCGGACGGATCGGCCCCACTTTCCGCCGCCTGACCCCCCGAGTGCCCCAAAGTGCCGACGCCCTCCCGGACGCGTCGGCGTCAGTGTCCGCCGCCGGACCCCCTAGCGCCCTGAATGTGTCGACGCCACCCTGGACGCGTCGGCGCCACTTTCTGACGCCTGTCCCCCCGAGCCCCCCGAAAGTGCTGACGCCCCCCCGGACGCGTCGGCGCCACTTTCCGCCGCCTGACCCCCCGAGCGACCCGAGGGTGACGACGTACCCCCGGGACGCGTCGACGCCATTTTCCGCCACCGGACCCCCCGACCGCCCCGAAGGTACCGACGCCACCCCGGGACGCGTCGGAGCCACTTTCCGACGCCTGACCCCCCGACCGCCCCGAAGGTGCCGACGCCACCCCGGGACGCGTCGTCACCACTTTCCGACTCCTGAACCCCCGAGCGCCCTGAAAGCGCCGATGCCCCCCCGGACGCGTCGACGCCACTTTCCGCCGCCTGACCCGCCGAGCGCCCTGAAGGTGTCGACGCACCCCCGGACGCGTCGGCGCCACTTTCCGCCGCCTGAACCCCAGAGCGCCCCGAAGGTGCCGACGCCCCCTGGGACGCGTCGGCGCCACTTTCCGACGCCTGACCCCCCGAGCGCCCCGAAGGTGCTGACGCCCCCCCCGGGACGCGTCGGCGCCACTTTCCGACGCCTGACCCCCCGAGCGCCCCGAAGGTGCGGACGCCCACCCGGGACGCGTCGGTGCCACTTTCCGCCGCCTGACCACCCGAGCTCCCCGAAGGTGCCGACACCACCCTGGGACGCGTCGAAGTCACTTTCCGACGCCTGACACTCTGAGCGCCCCGAAAATGCCGACGCCCCCACCGGACGCGTCGGCGCCACTTTCCACCGCCTGCCCCCCGAGCGCCCCAAAAGTTCCGACGCCCCCACCAGACGCGTCGGCGCCACTTTCCGCCGCCACACCCCCCGAGCGCCCCGAAAGTGCCGACGCACCCCCGGGACGCGTCGACGCTACTTTCCGCCGCCGGACATCCCGAGTGCCCCGAAACTGCCGACGCCCCCCCGGACGCGTCGGCGCCACTTTCCACCGCCGGACCCCCCGAGCGCCCCGACAGTGCCTACGCCCCCCGGATGCATCGGCGCCACTTTCCGACGCCTGACTCCCCAAGCGGACGGAAAGTGCCGACGCCCCCCCGGACGCGTCGGCGCTACCTTCCGCCGCCTAACCCCCTAATCGCCCCAAAAGTGACGACGCTCCCCCGGACGCTTCGGCGCCACTTTCCTCCGCCTGATCCCCCGAGCGCCCCTAAAGTGCTGACGCCCCCCGGACGCTTCGGCGCCACTTTCCTCCGCCTGATCCCCCGAGCGCCCCTAAAGTGCTGACGCCCCCCAGACGCTTCGGCGCCACTTTCCGCCGCCGTACCCCCCGAGCGCCCCGAAAGTGACGATGCCCCCCGGACGCGTCGGCACCACTTTCCGCCGCCGGACCCCCCGAACGCCCCGACAGTGCCTACGTCCCCCCGGACGCGTCGGCGCCACTTTCCGACGCCTGACCCCCCAAGTGCACGGAAAGTGCCGACGCCCCCCTGGACGCGTCGGGGCCACCTTCCGCCGCCTGACCCCCCAATCGCCCCAAAAGTGACGACGCCCCCCCGGACGCGTCGGCGCTACCTTCCGCCGCCTAACCGCCTAATCGCCCCAAAAGTGACGACGCTCCCCCGGACGCTTCGGCGCCACTTTCCTCCGCCTGACCCCCCGAGCGCCCCTAAAGTGCTGACGCCCCCCGGACGCTTCGGCGCCACTTTCCTCCGCCTGATCCCCCGAGCGCCCCTAAAGTGCTGACGCCCCCCAGACGCTTCGGCGCCATTTTCCGCCGCCGTACCCTCCGAGCGCCCCGAAAGTGACGACGCCCCCCGGACGCGTCGGCACCACTTTCCGACGCCTGACCCCCCGAGCGCCCCGAAAGTGCCGACGCCCCCCCAGACGCGTTGGCGCCACCTTCCTCCGCCTGACCCCCTGACGGCCCCGAAAGTGCCAACGCCCCCCCGGACGCGTCGGCGCCACTTTCCGCCGCCTGACCCCCCGAGCGCCCCGAAAGCGCCGACGCTCCCCCGGACGCGTGGGCTCCACTTTCCGCCGCCTGACCCCCCGAGCGCCCCGAAAGTGACGACGACGCCCCTGACGCGTCGGCGCCACTTTCCGCCGCCTGACCCCCCGAGCGCCCCGAAAGGGCCGACGCCCCACCGGATGCGTCGGCGCCACTTTCCGCCGCCTGACCCCCGAACGCCCCGAAAGTGCCGACGCCACCCCGGACGCGTCGGCGCCACTTTCCGCCGCCTGGCCCCACGAGCGCCCCGAAAGTGCGTACGTTCCCTCGGGACGCGTCTACTCCACTTTCCGCCTCCAGACCCTCCGAGCGCCCCGAAAGTGCCCACGCCCCCCCGGACGCGGCGCCGGCAGTTTCTGCCGCCTGACACCCCGAGCACCCTGAAAGTCCCGACGCCTCCGCCGGACGCCTCGGCGCCAATTTCCGCCGCCTGACCCCCGAGCGATCCGAAACTGCCAACGCCCCACCGGACGCGTCCGCGCCACTTTCCGCCGCCTGAACCCCCGAGCGCCCCGAAAGTGCGGACGTCCCCCACGGACGGGTCGGCGCCACTTTCCGCCGCCGGACCCCTCGAGCGCCCCGAAAGTGCTGACGCCGCCCTGGACGCGTCGGCGCTACTTTCCGCTGCCGGACCCCCCGAGCGCCCCGAAAGTGCCGACGCCCCCCGGGAGGCGTCGGCGCCACTTTCCGCCGCCGGACCCCCCGAGCGCCCCGAAAGTGCTGACGCCCCCCCGGACGCGTCGCCGCCATTTTTCACCGCCTGACCCCCCGAGCGCCCCGAAAGTGCCGATGACCCCCCGGACGCGTAGGCGCCACTTTCTGGCGCCTGATCCGCCGAGCGCGCCGAAAGGGCCGACACCCCCACCGGACGGGTCGGCGACACTTTCCGCCGCCTGACACCCCGAGCGCCCCGAAAGTGTCGACGACCCCCCGGACGCGTCGGCGCCACTTTCCGCCGCCTCATCCGCCGAGCGCGCCGAAAGGGCCGACACCCCCCCCCGGACGCGTCGACGCCATTTTCCAGCGCCTGACCCCCCGAGCGCCCCGAAAGTTCCGACGACACCCCGGACTCGCTGGCGCCACTTTCCGCCGGCTGACCTCCCGAGCGCCCCGAAAGGGCCGACGCCCCCCCGGAAGCGTCGGCGCCACTTTCTGCTGCCTGAACCCCCCGTACGCCCCGAAAGTGCCGACGCCCCACCGGATGCGTCGGCGCAGCTTTCCGCCGCCTGACCCCACGAGCACCACGAAAGTGCCTACGTCCCCTTGGGACGCGTCGACTCCATTTTCCGCCGCCTGACCCCACGAGCGCCCCGAAAGTGCCGACGCCCCCGAGACGCGGCGCCACCAGTTTCTGCCACCTGACCCCCCCGAGCACCGCGAAAGTCCCGACGCCTCCGCCGGACGCGTCGGCGCCACTTTCCGCCGCTTGACCCCCCGAGCGCCCCGAAAGTGCCGACGCCCCCGCCGGATGCGTCGGCGCCACTTTCCGCCGCCTGACCCCCCGAGCGCCCCGAAAGTGCCGACGCCCCCCCGGACTCGTCGGCGCCACTTTCCGCCGCCTCACCCCCAAGCACACCGAAAGTGCCAACGCCCACCCGGACGCATCGGCGCCACTTTCCGACGCCTGACACTCCGAGCGCCCCGAAAGCGCCGACGCCCCCACCGGACGCGTCGGCGCCACTTTCCACCGCCTGTCCCCCCGAGTGCCCCGAAAGTGCCGAGGCCCCCCCGGGACGCGTCGGCGCCACTTTCCGCCGCCTGACCCCCCGAGCGCCCCGAAAGGGCCGACGCCCCACCGGATGCGTCGGCGCCACTTTCCGCCGCCTGACCCCCGAACGCCCCGAAAGTGCCGACGCCCCTCAGGACGCGTCGTCGCCACTTTCCGCCGCCTGACCCCCCGAGCTCCCCGAAAGTACCGACGCCCCCGCCGGCGCCACTTTCCGCCGCCGTACCCCCCGAGCGCCCCGAAAGTGACGACGCCCCCCGTACGCGTCGTTGCCACTTTCCTCCGCCTGACCGCCCGAGGGCCCCGGACGCGTCGGCGCCCCCGCCGGCGCCAGTTTCCACCGCCGGACCCCCCGAGCGCCCCGAAAGTGCTGACGCCGCCCCGGATGCGTCGGCGCCACTTTCCACCGCCTGACCAGCCGAGTGCCCCGAAAGTGCCGTCGACCCCCCGGACGCGTCGGCGCCACTTTCCGCCACCTGATCCGCCGAGTGCGCCGAAAGGGCCGACGCCCCCCAGACGCGTCGGTGCCACTTGCCGCCGCCTGACCCCCGAGCGATCCGAAACTGCCAACGCCACACCGGACGCGTCCGCGCCACTTTCCACCGCCTGACCCCCCGAGCGCCCCAAAAGTGCGGACGTTCCCCACGGACGCGTCGGCGCCACTTTCCGCCGCCGGACCCCTCGAGCGCCCCGAAAGTACTGACGCCGCCCCGGACGCGTCGGCGCTACTTTCCGCTGCCGGACCTCCCGAGCGCCCCGAAAGTGCCGACGCCCCCCGGGAGGCGTCGGCGCCACTTTCCGCCGCCGGACCCCCCGAGCGCCCCGAAAGTGCTGACGCCCCCCCGGACGCGTTGGCGCCATTTTTCACCGCCTCACCCCCCGAGCGCCCCGAAAGTGCCGATGACCCCCCGGACGCGTCGGCGCCACTTTCCGGCGCCTGATCCGCCGAGCGCGCCGAAAGGGCCGACGACCCCCCGGACGCGTCGTCGCCACTTTCCACCGCCTGATCCGCCGAGCGCGCCAAAAGGGCCGACACCCCCCCCGGACGCGTCGGCGCCATTTTCCACCGCCTGACCCCCCGAGCGCCCCGAAAGTTCCGACGACCCCCCGGACTCGCCGGCGCCACTTTCCGCCGGTTGACCTCCCGAGCGCCACGAAAGGGCCGACGCCCCTCCGGAAGCGTTGGCGCCACTTTCTGCTGCCTGAACCCCCCGTACGCCCCGAAAGTGCCGACGCCCCACCGGACGCGTCGGCGCCACTTTCCGCCGCCTGACCCCACGAGCGCCACGAAAGTGCCTACGTCCCCTTGGGACGCGTCGACTCCACTTTCCGCCGCCTGACCCCCCGAGCGCCCCGAAAGTGCCGACGCCCCCGAGACGCGGCGCCACCAGTTTCTGCCACCTGACCCCCCGAGCACCCCGAAAGTCCCGACGCCTCCACCGGACGCGTCGGCGCCACTTTCCGCCGCTTGACCCCCCCGAGCGCCCCGAAAGTGCCGACGCCCCCGCCGGATGCGTCGGCGCCACTTTCCGCCGCCTGACCCCCCGAGCGCTCCGAAAGTGCCAACGCCCACCCGGACGCGTCGGCGCCACTTTCCGACGCCTGACACTCCGAGCACCCCGAAAGCTTCGACGCCCCCACCGGACGCGTCGGCGCCACTTTCCACCGCCTGCCCCCCCGAGCGCCCCGAAAGGGCCGATGCCCCACCGGATGCGTCGGCGCCACTTTCCGCCGCCTGACCCCCGAACGCCCCGAAAGTGCCGACGCCCCTCAGGACGCGTCGGCGCCACTTTCCTTCGCCTGACCCCACGGGTGCCCCGAAAGTTCCTACGTCCCCTCGGGACGCGTCTACTCCACTTTCCGCCGCCTGACCCTCCGAACGCCCCGAAAGTGCCGACGCCCCCCCGGACGCGGAGCCGCCACTTTCTGACGCCTGTCCCCCCGAGCCCCCCGAAAGTGCTGACGCCACCCCGGACGCGTCGGCTCCACTTTTCGCCGCCTGACCCCCAGAGCGCCCCAAAGGTGCCGACGCCCCCGCGGACGCGTCGGCGCCATTTTCCGCCGCCTGACCCCCCGAGCGCCCCGAAGGTGCCGACGCCCCCCCCGGACCCGTCGGCGCCACTTTCCGCCGCCTGACCGCCCGAGCGCCCCGAAGGGGCCGACGCCCTCCCGGGACGCGTCGGTGCCACTTTCCGACACCTGACCCCCCGAGCGCCTCGAAGGTGCCGACGCCCTCCCGGGACGCGTCAGCGCCACTTTCCGCCGCCTCACCCCCCGAGCGCCCCCAAGGTGCCGACACCACCCCGGGACGCGTCGGAGCCACTTTCCGAACCCTGACCCCACGAGCGCCCCGAAGGTGCCGAAGCCTACCAGGACGCCTCGGCGCCACTTTCCGCCTCCTCACACCCCGAGCGCCCTGAATGTGCCGAGGCCCCCCCCCGGAAGCGTCGGCGCCAATTTCCGCCACCTGACACCTCGAGCGCCCCGAATTTTCCAACGCTCCCACCGGATGCGTCGGCGCCACTTTCCGCCGCCTGACCACCCGAGCGCCCCGAAGGTGCCGACGCCTCCCCGGGACGCGTCGGAGCCACTTTCCGACGCCTGACCCCCAGAGCGCCCCGAAGGAGCCGACGCCCCCCCGTACGCGTCGGTGCCACTTTCCGTCGCCTGACCAGCCGAGCGCTCCGAAAGTGACGACGTCCCCCCCGGACGCATAGGCCCCACCTTCCGCCCCCTGACCGCCCGAGTGCCCCAAAATGCCGACGCCCCCCCGGACGCGTCGGCGCCAGTTTCCGCCGCCGGACCCCCTAGCGCCCTGAATTTGTCGACGCCCACCTGGACGCGTCGGCGCCACTTCCCGACGCCTGTCCCCCCGAGCGCCCCGAAAGTGCTGACGCCCCCCCGTACGCGTCGGTGCCACTTTCCGTCGCCTGACCCCCCGAGCGCTCCGAAAGTGACGACGTCCGCCCCGGACGGATCGGCCCCACTTTCCGCCGCCTGACCCCCCGAGTGCCCCAAAGTGCCGACGCCCTCCCGGACGCGTCGGCGTCAGTGTCCGCCGCCGGACCCCCTAGCGCCCTGAATGTGTCGACGCCACCCTGGACGCGTCGGCGCCACTTTCTGACGCCTGTCCCCCCGAGCCCCCCGAAAGTGCTGACGCCCCCCCGGACGCGTCGGCGCCACTTTCCGCCGCCTGACCCCCCGAGCGACCCGAGGGTGACGACGTACCCCCGGGACGCGTCGACGCCATTTTCCGCCACCGGACCCCCCGACCGCCCCGAAGGTACCGACGCCACCCCGGGACGCGTCGGAGCCACTTTCCGACGCCTGACCCCCCGACCGCCCCGAAGGTGCCGACGCCACCCCGGGACGCGTCGTCACCACTTTCCGACTCCTGAACCCCCGAGCGCCCTGAAAGCGCCGACGCCCCCCCGGACGCGTCGACGCCACTTTCCGCCGCCTGACCCGCCGAGCGCCCTGAAGGTGTCGACGCACCCCCGGACGCGTCGGCGCCACTTTCCGCCGCCTGAACCCCAGAGCGCCCCGAAGGTGCCGACGCCCCCTGGGACGCGTCGGCGCCACTTTCCGACGCCTGACCCCCCGAGCGCCCCGAAGGTGCCGACGCCCCCCCCGGGACGCGTCGGCGCCACTTTCCGACGCCTGACCCCCCGAGCGCCCCGAAGGTGCGGACGCCCACCCGGGACGCGTCGGTGCCACTTTCCGCCGCCTGACCACCCGAGCTCCCCGAAGGTGCCGACACCACCCTGGGACGCGTCGAAGTCACTTTCCGACGCCTGACACTCTGAGCGCCCCGAAAATGCCGACGCCCCCACCGGACGCGTCGGCGCCACTTTCCACCGCCTGCCCCCCGAGCGCCCCAAAAGTTCCGACGCCCCCACCAGACGCGTCGGCGCCACTTTCCGCCGCCACACCCCCCGAGCGCCCCGAAAGTGCCGACGCACCCCCGGGACGCGTCGACGCTACTTTCCGCCGCCGGACATCCCGAGTTGCCCGAAACTGCCGACGCCCCCCCGGACGCGTCGGCGCCACTTTCCACCGCCGGACCCCCCGAGCGCCCCGACAGTGCCTACGCCCCCCGGATGCATCGGCGCCACTTTCCGACGCCTGACTCCCCAAGCGGACGGAAAGTGCCGACGCCCCCCCGGACGCGTCGGCGCTACCTTCCGCCGCCTAACCCCCTAATCGCCCCAAAAGTGACGACGCTCCCCCGGACGCTTCGGCGCCACTTTCCTCCGCCTGATCCCCCGAGCGCCCCTAAAGTGCTGACGCCCCCCGGACGCTTCGGCGCCACTTTCCTCCGCCTGATCCCCCGAGCGCCCCTAAAGTGCTGACGCCCCCCAGACGCTTCGGCGCCACTTTCCGCCGCCGTACCCCCCGAGCGCCCCGAAAGTGACGACGCCCCCCGGACGCGTCGGCACCACTTTCGGAAGCCTGACCCCCCAAGTGCACGGAAAGTGCCAACGCCCCCCTGGACGCGTCGGGGCCACCTTCCGCCGCCTGACCCCCCAATCGCCCCAAAAGTGACGACGCCCCCCCGGACGCGTCGGCGCTACCTTCCGCCGCCTAACCGCCTAATCGCCCCGAAAGTGACGACGCTCCCCCGGACGCTTCGGCGCCACTTTCCTCCGCCTGACCCCCCGAGCGCCCCTAAAGTGCTGACGCCCCCCGGACGCTTCGGCGCCACTTTCCTCCGCCTGATCCCCCGAGCGCCCCTAAAGTGCTGACGCCCCCCAGACGCTTCGGCGCCATTTTCCGCCGCCGTACCCTCCGAGCGCCCCGAAAGTGACGACGCCCCCCGGACGCGTCGGCACCACTTTCCGACGCCTGACCCCCCGAGCGCCCCGAAAGTGCCGACGCCCCCCCAGACGCGTTGGCGCCACCTTCCGCCGCCTGACCCCCTGACGGCCCCGAAAGTGCCAACGCCCCCCCGGACGCGTCGGCGCCACTTTCCGCCGCCTGACCCCCCGAGCGCCCCGAAAGCGCCGACGCTCCCCCGGACGCGTGGGCTCCACTTTCCGCCGCCTGACCCCCCTCTCGAGGGGTCAGGCGACGGAAAGTGGCGCCGATGCGTCCGGGGAGTCGTCGGCACTTTCTGGGCGCTCGGGGGGTCAGGCGGCGGAAAGTGGCGCCGACGCGTTCTGGGGGCATCGGCACAGTCGGGGCTCTAAGGGGTCAGGCGGCGGAAAGTGGCGCCGACGCGTCCGGGGGGGCGTTGGCACATTCGGGGCGCTCGGGGGGTCAGGCGGCGGAAAGTGGCGCCGATGCATCCGGGGGGCGTCGGCACATTCGGGGCGCTCGGGGGGTCAGGCGGCGGAAGGTGGCGCCGACGCGTCCGGGGCGGACGTCAGCACTTTCAGGGCGCTCGGGGGGTCAGCCGGTGGAAAGTGGCGCCGACGCGTCTGGGGGGTCGTCGTCACTTTCGGGGCGCTTGGGGGGTCAGGCGTCGGAAAGTGGCGCCGACGCGTCCGGGGGGACGTCGTCACTTTCGGGGCGCTCCGGGCGTCCGGCGGCAGAAAGTGGCGCTGACGCGTCCGGTCGGGTGTCGGCACTTTGAGGCGCTCGGGGGGTCCGGCGGCGGAAAGTGGCGCCGACGCGTCCAGGGGAGACGTCGGCACTTTCGGGGCGCTCGGGGTGTCCGGCGGCGGAAATTGGCGAAGATGCGTCCGGGGGCGACGTCGGCACTTTCGGGGCTCCTGGGGGTTCAGGCGGCGGAAGGTGGCGCCGACGCGTCCCGGGGGGGCATCGGCACTTTCGGGGCACTCGGGGAGTCAGGTGGCGCAAAGTGTCGCCGACGCGTCCGGTGGGGCGTCGGCACTTTCGGGGCGCTCGGGGGGTCAGGCGGCGGAAAGTGGCGCCGATGAGTCCGGGGGGGCGTCGGCACTTTTGGGGCGCTCGGGGGGGTTAGGCGGCGGAAAGTGGCGGCGACACGTCCAGGGGGGGCGTCGGCACTTTCGGGGCGCTCGGGGGATCAGGTGGCGGAAAGTGGCGCGGACGCGTCCGTGGGGGGTCGGCACTTTCGAGGTGCTCGGGGGGTCAGGCGGCCGAAAGTGGCGTCCACGCCTCCGGGTTGGCGTCGGCACTTTCGGCGCGCTCTGGCGGTCCGGCGGCGGATAGTGGCGCCGACTCGTCCGGAGTGTCGTCGGCACTTTCGGGGCGCTTGGGGGGTCAGGCGACGGAAAGTGGTACCGAGGCGTAGGCGGGGGCGTCGGCACTTTCGGGGTGCTCGGGTGGTCAGGCGGCGGAAAGTGGCGCCGACGCGTCCGGGGTGGCGTCGGCACTTTCGAGGTGCTCGGGGGTCAAGCTGCTGAAAGTGGCGCCGACGCGTCTGGGGGGGAGTCGGCACTTTCGGGTCGCTCGGATGATCAGGCGGCGGAAAGTGGCTCATACGCGTTAGGTGGGGGCGTCGGCACTTTCGGGGCGTTCGGGGGGTCAGGCGGTGGAAAGTGGCGCCGACGCGTCCAGAGTGGGCGTCGGCAATTTCGTGGCGCTCGGGGCGTCAGGCGGCGGAAATTGGCGTCGACGCGTCTGATGGGGCGTCAGCACTTTCGGGGCTCTAGGGGGGTCAGGTGGCGGAAAGTGGCGCCGATGCATTCGGGGGGGCGTCGGAACTTTCGGGGCGCTTGGGGGGGTCAGGCGGAGGAAAGTGGCGCCGACGCGTCCGGGGGGGCGTCAACACTTTCGGTGCGCTCGGGGGGTCAGGCGGCGGAAAGTGGCGCCGATGCGTTCGGGGGTGATGTCGGCACTTTCGGGACGCTCGGGGGGTCAGGCGGCGGAAAGTGGCGCCGATGCGTTCGGAGGGGCGTCGGCACTTTCGGGGCACTTGGGGGGGTCAGGTGGCGGAAAGTGGCGCCGACGCGTCTGGGGGGGCGTCGACACTTTCGGTGCGCTCGGGGGGTCAGGCGGCGGAAAGTGACTCCGAAGCGTCCGGGGGGGACGTCGGCACTTTCGGTGCGCTTGGGGGGTCAGGCGGCGGAAAGTGGCGCCGACGCGTCCGGGGGGACGTCGGCACTTTCGGGGTGCTCGGGGGGTCAGGCGGCGGAAATTTGCGCCGACGCGTCTGGGGGGGCGTCGGCACTTTCGGGGTGCTCGGGGGGTCGGGAGGCGGAAAGTGTCGCGGTCTCGAACGGGGGTGCGTCGGCACATTCGGGGCGCTTGGGGGGTCAGGCGGCGGAAAGTGGCGGGGACTCGTCCGGGGGCTGTCGGCGCTTTCGGGGCGCTATGGGGGTCAGGCGGTGGAAAGTGGCGCGGACGCGTCTGGGGGGGCGTCGGCACGTTTGGGGCGCTTGGAGGGTCCGGGGGCGGAAAGTGGTGCCGACGCGTCCGGGGGGACGTCGGCACTTTCGGGGCGCAAGGGGGATCAGGCGGCGGAAAGTGGTGCCGACACGTCTAGGGGGGACGTCGGAACTTTCGGGGTGCTCGGGGGGATCAGGGGGCGGAAAGTGGCGCGGACGTGTCCGGGGGGGCCGTCGGAACTTTCAGGGCTCTCGAGGGGTCAGGCGACGGAAAGTGGCGCCGATGCGTCCGGGGAGTCGTCGGCACTTTCTGGGCGCTCGGGGGGTCAGGCGGCGGAAAGTGGCGCCGACGCGTTCTGGGGGCGTCGGCACAGTCGGGGCTCTCGGGGGTCAGGCGGCGGAAAGTGGCGCCGACGCGTCCGGGGGGGCGTTGGCACATTCGGGGCGCTCGGGGGGTCAGGCGGCGGAAAGTGGCGCCGATGCATCCGGGGGGCGTCGGCACATACGGGGCGCTCGGGGGGTCAGGCGGCGGAAGGTGGCGCCGACGCGTCCGGGGCGGACGTCAGCACTTTCAGGGCGCTCGGGGGGTCAGCCGGTGGAAAGTGGCGCCGACGCGTCTGGGGGGTCGTCGTCACTTTCGGGGCGCTTGGGGGGTCAGGCGTCGGAAAGTGGCGCCGACGCGTCCGGGGGGACGTCGTCACTTTCGGGGCGCTCCGGGCGTCCGGCGGCAGAAAGTGGCGCTGACGCGTCCGGTCGGGTGTCGGCACTTTGAGGCGCTCGGGGGGTCCGGCGGCGGAAATTGGCGAAGATGCGTCCGGGGGCGACGTCGGCACTTTCGGGGCTCCTGGGGGTTCAGGCGGCGGAAGGTGGCGCCGACGCGTCCCGGGGGGGCGTCGGCACTTTCGGGGCACTCGGGGAGTCAGGTGGCGCAAAGTGTCGCCGACGCGTCCGGTGGGGCGTCGGCACTTTCGGGGCGCTCGGGGGGTCAGGCGGCGGAAAGTGGCGCCGATGAGTCCGGGGGGGCGTCGGCACTTTTGGGGCGCTCGGGGGGGTTAGGCGGCGGAAAGTGGCGGCGACACGTCCAGGGGGGGCGTCGGCACTTTCGGGGCGCTCGGGGGATCAGGTGGCGGAAAGTGGCGCGGACGCGTCCGTGGGGGGTCGGCACTTTCGAGGTGCTCGGGGGGTCAGGCGGCCGAAAGTGGCGTCCACGCCTCCGGGTGGGCGTCGGCACTTTCGGCGCGCTCTGGCGGTCCGGCGGCGGATAGTGGCGCCGACTCGTCCGGAGTGTCGTCGGCACTTTCGGGGCGCTTGGGGGGTCAGGCGACGGAAAGTGGTACCGAGTCGTAGGCGGGGGCGTCGGCACTTTCGGGGTGCTCGGGTGGTCAGGCGGCGGAAAGTGGCGCCGACGCGTCCGGGGGGGCGTCGGCACTTTCGAGGTGCTCGGGGGTCAAGCTGCTGAAAGTGGCGCCGACGCGTCTGGGGGGGAGTTGGCACTTTCGGGTCGCTCGGATGATCAGGCGGCGGAAAGTGGCTCAGACGCGTTAGGTGGGGGCGTCGGCACTTTCGGGGCGTTCGGGGGGTCAGGCGGCGGAAAGTGGCGCCGACGCGTCCAGAGTGGGCGTCGGCAATTTCGTGGCGCTCGGGGCGTCAGGCGGCGGAAATTGGCGTCGACGCGTCTGATGGGGCGTCGGCACTTTCGGGGCTCTAGGGGGGTCAGGTGGCGGAAAGTGGCGCCGATGCATTCGGGGGGGCGTCGGAACTTTCGGGGCGCTTGGGGGGGTCAGGCGGAGGAAAGTGGCGCCGACGCGTCCGGGGGGGCGTCAACACTTTCGGTGCGCTCGGGGGGTCAGGCGGCGGAAAGTGGCGCCGATGCGTTCGGGGGTGATGTCGGCACTTTCGGGACGCTCGGGGGGTCAGGCGGCCGAAAGTGGCGCCGATGCGTTCGGAGGGGCGTCGGCACTTTCGGGGCACTTGGGGGGGTCAGGTGGCGGAAAGTGGCGCCGACGCGTCTGGGGGGGCGTCGACACTTTCGGTGCGCTCGGGGGGTCAGGCGGCGGAAAGTGACTCCGAAGCGTCCGGGGGGGACGTCGGCACTTTCGGTGCGCTTGGGGGGTCAGGCGGCGGAAAGTGGCGCCGACGCGTCCGGGGGGACGTTGGCACTTTCGGGGCGCTCGGGGGGATCAGGCGGCGGAAAGTGGCGCGGACGCGTCCGGGGGGCGTTGGCACTTTCGTGGCGCTCGGGGGGTCAGGCGGCGGAAGGTGGCGCCGACGCATCCGGGGCGGACCTCAGCACTTTCAGGGCGCTCGGGGGGTCAGCCGGTGGAAAGTGGCGCCGACGCGTCTGGGGGGTCATCGTCACTTTCGGTGCGCTTGGGGGGTCAGGCGGCGGAACGTGGCGCCAACGCGTCCGGGGGGACGTCTTCACTTTCGGGGCGCTCCGGGCATCCGGCGGCAGAAAGTGGCGCTGACGCGTCCGGTCGGGTTTCGGCACTTTGAGGCGCTCGGGGGGTCCGGCGGCGGAAAGTGGCGCCGACGCGTCCAGAGGAGACGTCGGCACTTTCGGGGCGCTCGGGAGGTCCGACGGCTGAAATTGGCGAAGATGCGTCCGGGGGCGACGTCGGCACTTTCGGGGCTCCCGGGGGGTCAGGAGGCGCAAAGTGTCGCCGACGCGTCCGGTGGGGCGTCGGCACTTTCGGGGCGCTCGGGGGGTCAGGCGGCGGAAAGTGGCGCCGACGAGTCCAGGGGGGCGTCGGCACTTTCGGGGCGCTCGGGGGTGTTAGGCGGCGGAAAGTGACGCCGACACGTCCAGGGGGGCGTCGGCACTTTCGGGGCGCTCGGGGGATCAGTAGGCGGAAAGTGGCGCGGACGAGTCCGTGGGGGGTCGGCACTTTCGAGGTGCTCGGGGGGTCAGGCGGCCGAAAGTGGCGTCGACGCCTCCGGGTGGGCGTCGGCACTTTCGGCGCGCTCTGGCGGTCCGGCGGCGGAAAGTGGCGCCGACGCATCCGGGGGGACGTCGGCACTTTCGGGGCGCTCGGGGGATCAGGCGGCGGAAAGTGGCGCCGACGCGTCCGGAGTGTCGTCGGCACTTTCGGGGCGCTTGGGGGGTCAGGGGACGGAAAGTGGTACCGAGGCGTAGGCGGGGGCGTCGGCACTTTCGGGGTGCTCGGGGGGTCAGGCGGCGGAAAGTGGCGCCGACGCGTCCGGGGGGGCGTCGGCACTTTCGGGGCACTCGGGGGGTCGGGAGGCGGAAAGTGGCGCGGTCTCGAACGGGGGTGCGTCGGCACATTCGGGGCGCTTGGGACTTCAGGCGGCGGAAATTGGCGCGGACTCGTCCGGGCGCTGTCGGCGCTTTCGGGGCGCTAGGGGGGTCAGGCGGGGGAAAGTGGCGCCGACGCGTCCGGGGGGTATGTCGGCACTTTCGGGGCTCTCGGGGGGGATGAGGCGGCAAAAAGTGGCGTGGACGCGTCCAGGGGGGCGTCGGCACTTTCGGGGCCCTCGGGGGGTCAGGCGGTGGAAAGTGGCGTCAACGCCTCCGGAGGGGCGTCGGCACTTTCGGGGCGCTCGGGGGGTCCAGCGGCGGAAAGTGGTGCCGACACGTCTAGGGGGGACGTCGCAACTATCGGGGAGCTCGGGGGGATCAGGGGGCGGAAAGTGGCGCGGACGTGTCCGGGGGGGACGTCGGCACTTTCGGGGCTCTCGAGGGGTCAGGCGGCGGAAAGAGGCGCCGACGCGTCCGGGGAGTCGTCGGCACTTTCGGGGCGCTCGGGGGGTCAGGCGGCGGAAAGTGGCGCCGACGTGTTCGGGGGGCGTCGGCACAGTCGGGGCGCTCGGGGGTCAGGTGTCGGAAAGGGCTGCCGACGCATCCGGGGGGGCGTTGGCACATTCGGGGCGCTCGGGGGGTCAGGCGGCGGAAAGTGGCGCCAACGCATCCGGGGGGGCGTCGGCACATTCGGGGCGCTCGGGGGGTCAGGCGGCGGAAGGTGGAGCCGACGCGTCCGGGGCGGACGTCAGGACTTTCAGGGCGCTTGGGAGATCAGCCGGTGGAAAGTGGCGCCGACGCGTCCGGGGAGACGTCGTCACTTTCGGGGCGCTCCTGGCGTCCGGCGGCAGAAAGTGGCGCTGACGCGTCCGGGGGGGGTGTCGGCACTTTGAGGCGCTCGGGGGGTCCGGCGGCGGAAAGTGGCGCCGAAGCATCCAGGGGGAGACGTCGGCACTTTCGGGGCGCTCGGGGGGTCCGGCGGCGGAAATTGGCGAAGACGCGTCCGGGGGCGACGTCGGCACTTTCTGGGCGCCCGGGGGGTCAGGCGGCGGAAAGTGGTGCCGAAGCGTCCGGAGGGGACGTCGGCACTTTCGGGGCGCTCGGGGGGTCAGGCCGCGGAAATTGGCGCCGAGGCGTCCTGGGGCAACGTCAGCACATTCGGGGCCCTCGGGGGGTCCGGCGGCGGAAAATGGCGCCGACGCGTCGGGGGGGGACGTCGGCACTTTCGGGGCTCTCGAGGGGTCAGGCGGCGGAAGGTCGCGCCAACGCGTCCGGGGAGTCGTCGGCACTTTCGGGGCGCTCGGGGGGTCAGGCGGCGGAAAGTGGCGCCGACGTGTTCGGGGGGCGTCGGCACAGTCGGGGCGCTCGGGGGTCAGGTGTCGGAAAGGGCTGCCGACGCGTCCGGGGGGGCGTTGGCACATTCGGGGCGCTCGGGGGGTCAGGCGGCGGAAAGTGGCGCCGACGCATCCGGGGGGGCGTCGGCACATTCGGGGCGCTCGGGGGGTCAGGCGGCGGAAGGTGGAGCCGACGCGTCCGGGGCGGACGTCAGGACTTTCAGGGCGCTCGGGAGATCAGCCGGTGGAAAGTGGCGCCGACGCGTCCGGGGGGTCGTCGTCACTTTCGGGGCGCTTGGGGGGTCAGGCGGTGGAAAGTGGCGCTGACGCGTCCGGGGGGACGTCGTCACTTTCGGGGCGCTCCTGGCGTCCGGCGGCAGAAAGTGGCGCTGACGCGTCCGTGGGGGGTGTCGGCACTTTGAGGCGCTCGGGGGGTCCGGCGGCGGAAAGTGGCGCCGAAGCGTCCAGGGGGAGACGTCGGCACTTTCGGGGCGCTCGGGGGGTCCGGCGGCGGAAATTGGCGAAGACGCGTCCGGGGGCGACGTCGGCACTTTCTGGGCGCCCGGGGGGTCAGGCGGCGGAAAGTGGCGCCGAAGCGTCCGGAGGGGACGTCGGCACTTTCGGGGCGCTCGGGGGGTCAGGCCGCGGAAATTGGCGCCGAGGCGTCCTGGGGCAACGTCAGCACATTCGGGGCCCTCGGGGGGTCCGGCGGCGGAAAATGGCGCCGACGCGTCGGGGGGGGACGTCGGCACTTTCGGGGCTCTCGAGGGGTCAGGCGACGGAAGGTCGCGCCAACGCGTCCGGGGCGGACGTCGGCACTTTCGGGGCGCCGGGGGGGTCAGGCGGCGGAAAGTGGCGCCGACGCGTCCGGGGGGGCGTTGGCACTTTCGGGGCGCTCGGGGGGTCAGGGGCCGGAAAGTGGCGCTGACGCGTCCGAGGGACATTTGCAATTTCGGGGCGCTCGGGGCTCAGGCGGCGGAAAGTGGCACTGACGAGTCCTGGGGAGTGTCTGCACTTTCGGGGCGCTCGGGGGGTCAGGCGGCGGAAAGTGGCGCCGACGCTTCCGGGGGGCATCGTCGCTTTCGGGGTGCTCGGGTTGTCAGGCGGCGGAAAGTGGCGCCGACGGGTCCGGGGGGGCGTCGGCGATTTCGGGGGGGTTGGGGGGTCAGGCGGCGGAAAGTGGCGTCGACGCGTCCGGGGGTGCGTCGGCCCTTTCGCGGCACTCGGTCGGTCAGGCGGCGGAAACTGGCGCCGACGCGTCCGGGGGTGCGTCGGCGCTTTCGGGGCGCTCGGGGGGTCAGGGGCCGGAAAGTGGCGCTGACGCGTCCGAGGGACATTTGCAATTTCGGGGCGCTCGGGGGCTCAGGCGGCGGAAAGTGGCACCGACGAGTCCTGGGGACTGTCTGCACATTCGGGGCGCTCGGGGAGTCAGGCGGCGGAAAGTGGCGCCGACGCTTCCGGGGGGCGTCGTCGCTTTCGGGGTGCTCGGGGTGTCAGGCGGCGGAAAGTGGCGCCGACGCGTCCGGGGGGGCGTCGGCGATTTCGGGGGGGTCGGGGGGTCAGGCGGCGGAAAGTGGCGTCGACGCGTTCTGGGGGGGCGTCGTCACTTTCGGGGCTCTCGGGGGGTCAAGCGGCAGAAAGTGGCGCCGACCCGTCCGGGGGGGCGTCGGCACATTCTGGGAGTTCGGGGGGTCAGGCGGCGGAAAGTGGCGCCGAAGCGTCCGGAGGGGACGTCGGCACTTTAGGGGCGCTCGGGGGGTCCGGCGGCGGAAATTGGCGCCGAGGCGTCCGGGGGCAACGTCAGCACTTTCGGGGCCCTCGGGGGGTCAGGCGGCGGAAAATGGCGCCGACACGTCCGGGGGGGACGTCGGCACTTCCGGGGCTCTCGAGGGGTCAAGCGGCGGAAGGTCGCGCCGACGCGTCCGGGGCGGACGTCGGCACTTTCGGGGCGCTGGGGGAGTCAGGCGGCGGAAAGTGGCGCCGACGCGTCCGGGGGGGCGTCGGCACATTCGGGGCGCTCGGGGGTTCAGGCGGCGGAAGGTGGCGCCGACACGTCCGGGGCGGACGTCAGCACTTTCAGGGCGCTCGCGGTGTCAGGCGGCGGAAAGTGGCGCCGAGGTGTCCGGGGGGGCGTTGGCGCTTTAGGGGGGCTCGGGGGGTCAGGCGGCGGAAAGTGGCGCCGACGCATCTGGGGGGCGTCGGCGCTTTCGGGGCGCTCGGGGGTAAGGCGGCGGAAAGTGGCGCCGATGTGTCCGGGGGTGCGTCGGCACTTTCGGGGAGCTCGGGGGGTCAGGCGGCGGAAAGTGGCGCCGATGTGTCCGGGGGTGCGTCGGCACTTTCGGGGAGCTCGGGGGGTCAGGCGGAGGAAAGTGGAGCTGAAGCGTCCGGGGGTGCGTCGACACTTTGGAGGCGCTCGGGGTGTCAGGTGGCGGAAACTGGCGCGGACGCGTCCGGGGGGTGTTGGCACTTTCGGGGCGCTCGGGGGTCAGGCGGCGGAAAGTGGCGCCGTCGCGTCTGGGGTGGCGTCGGCGCTTTCGGGGCGCTAGGGGGGTCAGGCGGCGGAAAGCGGCGACGTCGTGTCCGGGGTGGCGTCGGCGCTTTCGGGGCGCTCGGGGGGTCAGGCGGCGGAAAGTGGGGCCACGCGTCCGGGGGGGCGTCGGCGCTTTCGGGGCGCTCGGGGGGTCAGGCGGCGGAACGTGGCTCGGACTCGTCCGGGGGGGCGTCGGCACTTTCGGGGCGCTCGGGGGGTCAGGCGGCGGATCGTGGCGCGGACTCGTCCGGGGGGGCGACGGAACTTTCGGGGCGCTCGGGGGATCAGGCGGCGGAAAGTGGCGCCGACGCGTCCGGGGGGCCGTCGGCACTTTCGGGGCGCTCGGGGGGGACGGCGTCGGAAAGTGGGGCCATGCGTCCGGGGGTGCGTAGGCGCTTTCGGGGCGCTCGGGGGGTCAGGCTGCGGAAAGTGGCGCCGACGCGTCCAGGGGGCGTCGGAACTTTCGAAGCGCTCTGGGGGTCAGGCGGCGGAACGTGGCGCGGACTCGTCCGGGCGGGCGTCGGCACTTTCGGGGCGCTCGGAGGGTCAGGCGGCGGAAAGTGGCACCGACCCGTCCAGGGGGGCGTCGGAACTTTCGGGGAGCTCTGGGGGTCAGGCGGCGGAAAGTGGCTCGGACTCGTCCGGGGGGGCGTCGGCACTTTCGGGGCGCTCGGGGGGTCAGGCGGCAGAACGTGGCGCGGACTCGTCAGGGGAGGCGACGGAACTTTCGGGGCGCTCGGGGGATCAGGCGGCGGAAAGTGGCGCCGACGCGTCCGGGGGGCCGTCGGCACTTTCGGGGCGCTCGGGGGGGATGGCGGCGGAAATTGGCGCCGAAGCGTCCGGGGGGGACGTCAGCACATTCGTGGCGTTCGGGGGGCCAGGCGGCGGAAAGTGGCGTCGACGCGTCCGGGGGGCCTCGGCACTTTCGGAGCACTCGTGGGGCCAGGCGGCGGAAGGTGGCGCCAACGCATCCGGTGCGGACGTCGGCACTTTCGGGACGCTCTGGTGTTCAGGCGGCGGAAAGTGGCCCCGACGCATCCGGGGGGCCCTCGGCACTTTCGGCGCGCTCGGAGGGTCAGGCGGCGGAAAATGGCGCCGACGCGTCTGGGGGGGCGTCGGCCCTTTCGGGGCAATCGCGGGGTCAGAAAGCGGAAAGTGGCGCCGACGCGTCCGGGGGGCCTCGGCACTTTCGGGGCGCTCGGGGGGGTCAGGCGGAGGAAAGTGGCGCCGACGCATCCGGGAGGGTGTCATCACATTCGGGGCGCTCAGGGGGTCAGGCGGCGGAAAGTGGTGGCGACGCGACTGGGAGAGCGTCGGCACTTTCGGGGCGCTCGGGGTGTCAGGCGGCAGAAAGTGTCGGCGACACGTCCGGCGGGGCGTCGGCACTTTCGGGGCGCTCGGGGGGTCAGGCGGTGGAAAGTGGCGCCGAAGCGTCCGGGGGTCGGCACCTTCGGGGCTCTCGGGGAGTCACGCGGTGGAAAATGGCGCCGATGCGTCCGGGGGGGCGTCGGAACCTTCGGGGCGCTCAGGGGGGTCAGGCGGCGGAAAGTGGCGGCGACGCGTCTGGGGGGGCGTCGGCACTTTCGGGGCGCTCGGGGGGTCAGGTGGCAGAAAGTGGCGCCGACGCGTCCAGGCGGGGCGTCGGCACTTTCGGGGCACTCGAGGAATCACGCAGCGGAAAGTGGCGCGGACGCCTCCAGGGGGGCATCGGCACTTTTGGTGCGCTCGGAACTTCAGGCGGCGGAAAGTGGCGCTGACGCGTCCGGGGGGCGGTCGGCACTATCGGGGCGCTCGGGGGGTCAGGCGGCGGAAAGTGGCGGCGACGCGTCCGGGGGGGCGTCGGCACTTTTGGGGAGCTCGGGGGGTGAGGCGGCGGAAAGTGGCTCCGAAATGTCCGCGGGGGCGTCGGCACTTTCGGGGCGCTCTGGAGGTGAGGCGGCGGAAAGTGTTGCCGACACGTCCGAGGGGGGGTCGGCACTTTCGGGGCGCTCGGGGGGTCAGGCGGCGGAAAGTTGCGCCGACGCGTCCCGGGGGGCGTCGGCACATTCGGGGTGCTCGGGGGTCAGGCGGCGGAAAGTGGCGCGGACTCGTCCCGGGGGGCGTCTTCACTTTCGGGGCGCTCGGGAGGTCAGGCGGCGGAAAGTGGCCCCGATGCTTCCGGGGGGGGTGTCAGCGCTTTCGGGGTGCTCGAGGGGTCAGGCGGCGGAAAGTGGCGTAGATGCGTCCGGTGGGCCTCGGGATATTCGTGGCGCTCGGGGAATCAGGCAGCGGAAAGTGGCGCCGACGCCTCCGGGGGGGGAGTCGGTACTTTCGGGGCGCTCGGGTGGTCAGGCGGCGGAAAGTGGCGCCGACTCGTCTGGTGGGGGCGTCGGCACTTTCGGGGCGCTTGGGGGTCAGGCGGCGGAAAGTGGCGCCGACGCATCGGGGGGGGCGTCGGCACTTTCGGGGCACTCGGGAGGTCGGGCGGCGGAAAGTGGCGCCGACGCGTCCGCGGGGGCGTCAGCACTTTCGGGGCGCTTGGGGGGTCAGGTGGAGGAAAGTGGCGCCGAAGCGTCCGCGGGGGCGTCGGAACTTTCGGAGCGCTCTGGGGGTCAGGCGGCGGAAAGTGGCGCGGAATCGTCCGGGGGGGCGTCGGCACTTTCATGGCGCTCGGGGGGGGGTCAGGTGGCGGAACGTGGCGCCGACGCGTCCGCAGGGGCGTCGGCACTATCGGAGCGCTCGGGGGGACAGGCGGCAGAAAGTGGCGCCGACGCGTCCAGGGGGGGCGTCGGCACTTTCGGGGCGCTCGGGGAATCACGCAGCGGAAAGTGGCGCGGACGCCTCCAGGGGGGCATCGGCTCTTTTGGGGCGCTCGGAAGTTCAGGCGGCGGAAAGTGGCGCTGACGCGTCCGGGGGGCCGTCGGCACTATCGGGGCGCTCGGGGGGTCAGGCGGCGGAAAGTGGCGGCGACGCGTCTGGGGGGGCGTCGGCACTTTTGGGGAGCTCGGGGGGTGAGGCGGCGGAAAGTGGCTCCGAAATGTCCGCGGGGGCGTCGGCACTTTCGGGGCGCTCGGGAGGTGAGGCGGCGGAAAGTGTCGCCGACACGTCCGAGGGGGGGTCGGCACTTTCGGGGCGCTCGGGGGGTCAGGCGGCGGAAAGTTGCGCCGACGCATCCCGGGGGGCGTCAGCACATTCAGGGTGCTCGGGGGTCAGGCGGCGGAAAGTGGCACGGACTCGTCCCGGGGGGCGTCTTCACTTTCGGGGCGCTCTGGAGGTCAGGCGGCGGAAAGTGGCCCCGATGCTTCCGGGGGGGGTGTCAGCGCTTTCGGGGTGCTCGAGGGGTCAGGCGGCGGAAAGTGGCGTAGACGCGTCCGCTGGGCCTCGGGATATTCGTGGCGCTCGGGGGGTCAGGCGGTGGAAAGTGGCGCCGACACTTCCGGGGGGGCGTCGGCACTTTCGGGGCGCTCGGGGAATCAGGCAGCGGAAAGTGGCGCCGACGCCTCCGGGGGGGAGTCGGTACTTTCGGGGCGCTCGGGGGGTCAGGCGGCAGAAAGTGGCGCCGACGCATCCGGGGGGGCGTCGGCACTTTCGGGGCACTCGGGAGGTCAGGCGGCGGAAAGTGGCGCCGACGCGTCCGCGGGGGCGTCGGCACTTTCGGGGCGCTCGGGGGGTCAGGTGGAGGAAAGTGGCGCCGAAGCGTCCGCGGGGGCGTCGCAACTTTCGGAGCGCTCTGGGGGTCAGGCCGCGGAACGTGGCGCGGACTCGTCCGGGGGGGCGTCGGCACTTTCGGGGCGCTCGGGGGGTCAGGCGGCGGAAAGTGGCGCGGACTCGTCCGGGGGGGCGTCGGCACTTTCAGGGCGCTCGGGGGGGGTCAGGCGGCGGAACGTGGCGCCGACGCGTCCGCAGGGGCGTCGGCACTATCGGAGCGCTCAGGGGGTCAGGCGGCGGAAAGTGGCGCCGACACATCCGGGGGGGCGTCGGCGATTTCGGGGCGCTCGGGGGGTCAGGCGGCGGAAAGTGGCGCCGTCGCGTCTGGGGTGGCGTCGGCGCTTTCGGGGCGCTAGGGGGGTCAGGCGGCGGAAAGTGGCGCCGTTGCGTCCGGGGTGGCGTCGGCGCTTTCGGGGCGCTCGGGAGGTCAGGCGGCGGAAAGTGGGGCCACGCGTCCGGGGGGGCGTCGGCGCTTTCGGGGCGCTCGGGGGGTCAGGCGGCAGAAAGTGGCGCCGACGTGTCCGGGGGGCGTCGGAACTTTCGGAGCGCTCTGGGGGTCAGGCGGCGGAACGTGGCGCGGACTCGTCCGGCGGGACGTCGGCACTTTCGGGGCGCTCGGAGGGTCAGGCGGCGGAAAGTGGCACCGACCCGTCCAGGGGGGGCGTCGGAACTTTCGGGGAGCTCTGGGGGTCAGGCGGCGGAAAGTGGCTCGGACTCGTCCGGGGGGGCGTCGGCACTTTCGGGGCGCTCGGGGGGTCAGGCGGCGGAACGTGGCGCGGACTCGTCCGGGGCGGCGACGGAACTTTCGGGGCGCTCGGGGGATCAGGCGGCGGAAAGTGGCGCCGCCGCGTCCGGGGGAGCGACGGCACTTTCGGGGCGCTCGGGGGGGAAGGCGGCGGAAAGTGGCGCCGACGCGTCCGGGTGGGCGTCAGCAGTTTCGGGGCGCTCAGGGAGGTCAGGCGGCGGAAAGTGGCGCCGACGCATCCGGGGGGGACGTCAGCACGTTCGGGGCGCTCGGGGGGGGGTCAGGCGGTGGAAAGTGGCGCGGACGCGTCCGGGGGGCGTCGTCACTTTCGGGGCGCTCGGGGGGTCAGGCGGCGGAAAGTGTCGCCGACGCGTCCGGAGGGGCGTCGGCAGTTTCGGGGCTCTCGGGGGGTCAGGCGGCGGAAAGTGGCGCCGACGCGTATGCGAGGGCCTCATCCCTATCGAGGAGCTCGGGGGTTCGACGGCGGAAATTGGCACCGACGCGTCCTCGGTGGCGTCGGCACTTTCGGGGCGCTCGGGGGGTGAGGCGGTGGAAATTGGCGCCGACGCGTCCGGGGGGACGTCGGCACTTTCGGTGCGCTCGGGGGGCCGGCAGTGGAAATTGGCGCCGACGTGTCCGGGGGCGACGTCGGCACTTTCGGGGCGCTCGGGGGGCCAGGCGGCGGAAGGTTGCGCCGACGCGTCCGTGGCGGACGTCGTCACTTTCGGGGCCCTCGGAGGGTCAGGCGGCGGAATTTGGCGCCGACGCGTCCAGGGGGCGTCGGCACTTTCGGAGCGCTTGGGGGGTCAGGCGGCGGAAAGTGGCTCCGACGCGTCTGCGGGGGCGTCGTCCCTTTCGAGGAGCTCGGGGGTTCGACGGCGGAAATTGGCGCCGACGCGTCCTGGGTGGCGTCTGCACTTTCGGGGCGCTCGGGTGGTCAGGCGGCGGAAATTGGCACCGACGCGTCCAGGGGGGACGTCGGCACTTTCGGGGCGCTCGGGGGGTCAGGCGGCGGAAAGTGGCTCGGACTCGTCCGGGGGGGCGTCGGCACTTTCGGGGCTCTCAAGGGGTCATGCGGCGGAAAGCGGCGCCGAGGCATCCTGGGTGGACGTCGGCACTTTCGGGGCGCTCGGGGGGTCAGGCGGCGGAAAGTGGCGCCGACGCTTCCGAGGGAGCGACGGCACATTCGGGGCGCTTGGGACGTCAGGCGGCGGAAAGTGGCGCCGACGCGTCCGGGGGGAACGTCAGCACGTTCGGGGCGCTCGGGGGGGGTCAGGTGGTGGAAAGTGGCGCGGACGCGTCCGGGGGGCGTCGTCACTTTCGGGGCGCTCTGGGCTCAGGCGGAGGGAAAGTGGCGCCGACGCGTCCGTGTGGGCGTCGGCACTTTCGGGGCGCTCGGGGGGTCAGGCGGCGGAAAGTGTCGCCGACGCGTCCGGAGGGGCGTCGGCAGTTTCGGGGCTCTCGGGGGGTCAGGCGGCGGAAAGTGGCGCCGACGCGTATGCGAGGGCCTCATCCCTATCGAGGAGCTCGGGGGTTCGACGGCGGAAATTGGCACCGACGCGTCCTCGGTGGCGTCGGCACTTTCGGGGCGCTCGGGGGGTGAGGCGGTGGAAATTGGCGCCGACGCGTCCGGGGGGACGTCGGCACTTTCGGTGCGCTCGGGGGGCCGGCAGTGGAAATTGGCGCCGACGGGTCCGGGGGCGACGTCGGCACTTTCGGGGCGCTCGGGGGGCCAGGCGGCGGAAGGTTGCGCCGACGCGTCCGTGGCGGACGTCGTCACTTTCGGGGCCCTCGGAGGGTCAGGCGGCGGAATTTGGCGCCGACGCGTCCAGGGGGCGTCGGCACTTTCGGAGCGCTTGGGGGGTCAGGCGGCGGAAAGTGGCTCCGACGCGTCTGCGGGGGCGTCGTCCCTTTCGAGGAGCTCGGGGGTTCGACGGCGGAAATTGGCGCCGACGCGTCCTGGGTGGCGTCTGCACTTTCGGGGCGCTCGGGTGGTCAGGCGGCGGAAATTGGCACCGACGCGTCCAGGGGGGACGTCGGCACTTTCGGGGCGCTTGGGGGGTCAGGCGGCAGAAAGTGGCGCCGACGGGTACGGGGGGGCGTCGTCACTTTCGGGGCGCTCGCGGGGTCCGACGGCAGAAATTGGCGCCGATGCGTCATGGGTGACGTCGGAACTTTCGGGGTGCTCAGGGGGTCAGGCGGCGGAAATTGGGGCCGACGCGTCCGGGGCGGACATTGGCAATTTCGGGGCGCTCGCAGGGGTCGGGCGGCGGAAAGTGGTGCCGACGCGTCCTGGGTGGCGTCGGCACTTTCGGGGCGCTCGGGGGGTCAGGTGGCGGAAGACTGCGTCGACGCGTCCGGGGGGCCGTCGGCACTTTCGGAGCGCTAGAGCGGTCAGGCGGCGGAAAGTGGCTCCGACGCGTCTGCGGGGGCGTCGTCCCTTTCGAGGAGCTCGGGGGTTCGACGGCGGAAATTGGCGCCGACGCGTCCTGGGTGGCGTCTGCACTTTCGGGGCGCTCGGGTGGTCAGGCAGCGGAAATTGGCACCGACGCGTCCAGGGGGGACGTCGGCACTTTCGGGGCGCTCGGGGGGTCAGGTGGCGGAAAGTGGCGCCGACACGCCTGGGGGGAGGGTCCGCACTTTCGGAGCACTCGGGGGGCAGGCGGCGGAAAGTGGCGCAGACGCGTCCGTTGGGGGCGTCGGCACTTTTGGGGTGCTCGGGGGTTCAGGCGGCGGAAAGTGGCGCCGACGCGTCCGGTGGGGGCGTCGGCCCTTTCGGGGCTCTCGGGGGGTCTAGCGGCGGAAAGTGGCGCCGACGCGTCCGGGGTGGTGTCGGCACTTTCGGGGCCCTCGGGGGTTCAGGCGGCGGAAAGTGGCGCCGACGCGTCTGGGGAGGCGTCGTCACTTTCGGGACGCTCGGGGGGTCAGGCGGCCGAAAGTGGCGCCGACACGTCCGGGGGGGCGTCTGCACTTTCGGGGCGCTCGGGGGGTCAGGCGGCGGAAAATGGCGCCGGCGCGTCCGGGGCGGCGTCGGCACTTTCGGGGCTCTCAAGGGGTCATGCGGCGGAAAGCGGCGCCGAGGCATCCTGGGTGGACGTCGGCACTTTCGGGGCGCTCGGGGGGTCAGGCGGCGGAAAGTGGCGCCGACGCTTCCGAGGGAGCGACGGCACATTCGGGGCGCTCGGGACGTCAGGCGGCGGAAAGTGGCGCCGACGCGTCCGGGGGGAACGTCAGCACGTTCGGGGCGCTCGGGGGGGGTCAGGCGGTGGAAAGTGGCGCGGACGCGTCCGGGGGGCGTCGTCACTTTCGGGGCGCTCTGGGCTCAGGCGGAGGGAAAGTGGCGCCGACGCGTCCGTGTGGGCGTCGGCACTTTCGGGGCGCTCGGGGGGTCAGGCGGCGGAAAGTGTCGCCGACGCGTCCGGAGGGGCGTCGGCAGTTTCGGGGCTCTCGGGGGGTCAGGCGGCGGAAAGTGGCGCCGACGCGTATGCGAGGGCCTCATCCCTATCGAGGAGCTCGGGGGTTCGACGGCGGAAATTGGCACCGACGCGTCCTCGGTGGCGTCGGCACTTTCGGGGCGCTCGGGGGGTGAGGCGGTGGAAATTGGCGCCGACGCGTCCGGGGGGACGTCGGCACTTTCGGTGCGCTCGGGGGGCCGGCAGTGGAAATTGGCGCCGACGTGTCCGGGGGCGACATCGGCACTTTCGGGGCGCTCGGGGGGCCAGGCGGCGGAAGGTTGCGCCGACGCGTCCGTGGCGGACGTCGTCACTTTCGGGGCCCTCGGAGGGTCAGGCGGCGGAATTTGGCGCCGACGCGTCCAGGGGGCGTCGGCACTTTCGGAGCGCTTGGGGGGTCAGGCGGCGGAAAGTGGCTCCGACGCGTCTGCGGGGGCGTCGTCCCTTTCGAGGAGCTCGGGGGTTCGACGGCGGAAATTGGCGCCGACGCGTCCTGGGTGGCGTCTGCACTTTCGGGGCGCTCGGGTGGTCAGGCGGCGGAAATTGGCACCGACGCGTCCAGGGGGGACGTCGGCACTTTCGGGGCGCTCGGGGGGTCAGGCGGAAGAAAGTGGCGCCGACGGGTACGGGGGGGCGTCGTCACTTTCGGGGCGCTCGCGGGGTCCGACGGCAGAAATTGGCGCCGATGCGTCATGGGTGACGTCGGAACTTTCGGGGTGCTCAGGGGGTCAGGCGGCGGAAATTGGGGCCGACGCGTCCGGGGCGGACATTGGCAATTTCGGGGCGCTCGCAGGGGTCGGGCGGCGGAAAGTGGTGCCGACGCGTCCTGGGTGGCGTCGGCACTTTCGGGGCGCTCGGGGGGTCAGGTGGCGGAAGACTGCGTCGACGCGTCCGGGGGGCCGTCGGCACTTTCGGAGCGCTAGAGCGGTCAGGCGGCGGAAAGTGGCTCCGACGCGTCTGCGGGGGCGTCGTCCCTTTCGAGGAGCTCGGGGGTTCGACGGCGGAAATTGGCGCCGACGCGTCCTGGGTGGCGTCTGCACTTTCGGGGCGCTCGGGTGGTCAGGCAGCGGAAATTGGCACCGACGCGTCCAGGGGGGACGTCGGCACTTTCGGGGCGCTCGGGGGGTCAGGTGGCGGAAAGTGGCGCCGACGCGTCCGGGGGGACGTCGTCACTTTCGGGGCGCTCCGCAGGTCTGGCGGCGGAAAATGGCGCCGACGCGTCCGGGCTGGCGTCGGCACTTTCGAGGCCCTCGGGGGTTCAGGTGGCGGAAAGTGGCGCCGACACGCCTGGGGGGAGGGTCCGCACTTTCGGAGCACTCGGGGGGCAGGCGGCGGAAAGTGGCGCAGACGCGTCCGTTGGGGGCGTCGGCACTTTTGGGGTGCTCGGGGGTTCAGGCGGCGGAAAGTGGCGCCGACGCGTCCGGTGGGGGCGTCGGCCCTTTCGGGGCTCTCGGGGGGTCTAGCGGCGGAAAGTGGCGCCGACGCGTCCGGGGTGGTGTCGGCACTTTCGGGGCCCTCGGGGGTTCAGGCGGCGGAAAGTGGCGCCGACGCGTCTGGGGAGGCGTCGTCACTTTCGGGACGCTCGGGGGGTCAGGCGGCCGAAAGTGGCGCCGACACGTCCGGGGGGGCGTCTGCACTTTCGGGGCGCTCGGGGGGTCAGGCGGCGGAAAATGGCGCCGGCGCGTCCGGGGCGGCGTCGGCACTTTCGGGGCTCTCAAGGGGTCATGCGGCGGAAAGCGGCGCCGAGGCATCCTGGGTGGACGTCGGCACTTTCGGGGCGCTCGGGGGGTCAGGCGGCGGAAAGTGGCGCCGACGCTTCCGAGGGAGCGACGGCACATTCGGGGCGCTCGGGACGTCAGGCGGCGGAAAGTGGCGCCGACGCGTCCGGGGGGAACGTCAGCACGTTCGGGGCGCTCGGGGGGGGTCAGGCGGTGGAAAGTGGCGCGGACGCGTCCGGGGGGCGTCGTCACTTTCGGGGCGCTCTGGGCTCAGGCGGAGGGAAAGTGGCGCCGACGCGTCCGTGTGGGCGTCGGCACTTTCGGGGCGCTCGGGGGGTCAGGCGGCGGAAAGTGTCGCCGACGCGTCCGGAGGGGCGTCGGCAGTTTCGGGGCTCTCGGGGGGTCAGGCGGCGGAAAGTGGCGCCGACGCGTATGCGAGGGCGTCATCCCTATCGAGGAGCTCGGGGGTTCGACGGCGGAAATTGGCACCGACGCGTCCTCGGTGGCGTCAGCACTTTCGGGGCGCTCGCGGGGTGAGGCGGTTGAAATTGGCGCCGACGCGTCCGGGGGGACGTCGGCACTTTCGCTGCGCTCGGGGGGTCCGGCAGTGGAAATTGGCGCCGACGTGTCCGGGGGCGACGTCGGCACTTTCGGGGCGCTCGGGGGGCTAGGCGGCGGAAGGTTGCGCCGACGCGTCCGTGGCGGACGTCGTCAGTTTCGGGGCCCTCGGAGGGTCAGGCGGCGGAATTTGGCGCCGACGCGTCCAGGGGGCGTCGGCATTTTCGGAGCGCTTGGGGGGTCAGGCGGCGGAAAGTGGCTCCGACGCGTCTGCGGGGGCGTCGTCCCTTTCGAGGAGCTCGGGGGTTCGACGGTGGAAATTGGCGCCGACGCGTCCTGGGTGGCGTCTGCACTTTCGGGGCGCTCGGGTGGTCAGGCGGCGGAAATTGGCACCGACGCATCCAGGGGGGACGTCGGCACTTTCGGGGCGCTCGGGGGGTCAGGCGGCGGAAAGTGGCGCTGACGGGTACGGGGGGGCGTCGTCACTTTCGGGGCGCTCGCGGGGTCCGACGGCAGAAATTGGCGCCGATGCATCATGGGTGACGTCGGCACTTTCGGGGTGCTCAGGGGGTCAGGCGGCGGAAATTGGAGCCGACGCGTCCGGGGCGGACATTGGCAATTTCGGGGCGTTCGCAGGGGTCTGGCGGCGGAAAGTGGTGCCGACGCGAACTGGGTGGCATCGGCACTTTCGGGGCGCTCGGGGGGTCAGGTGGCGGAAGGTGGCGCCGACGCGTCCGGGGGGGCGTCGGCACTTTCGGAGCGCTAGGGGGGTCAGGCGGCGGAAAGTGGCCCCGACGCGTCTGCAGGGGCGTCGTCCCTTTCGAGGAGCTCGGGGGTTCGACGGCGGAAATTGGCGCCGACGCGTCCTGGGTGGTGTCTGCACTTTCGGGGCGCTCGGGTGGTCAGGCAGCGGAAATTGGCACCGACGCGTCCAGGGGGGACGTCGGCACTTTCGGGGCGCTCGGGGGGTAAGGCGGCGGAAAGTGGCGCCGACGGGTACGGGGGGGCGTCGTCACTTTCGGGGCGCTCGGGGGGTCCGACGGCAGAAATTGGCGCCGACGCGTCATGGGTGACGTCGGCACTTTCGGGGTGCTCAGGGGGTCAGGCGGCGGAAATTGGGGCCAACGCGTTCGGGGCGGACATTGGCAATTTCGGGGCGCTCGCAGGGGTCTGGCGGCGGAAGGTGGCGCCGACGCGTCCGGGGGGCGTCAGCACTTTCGGGGCTCTCAGGGCTCAGACGGCGGAAAGTGGCGCCGACGCATCCGGGGGGGCGTCGTCACTTTTGGGGCGCTCGGGGAGTCAGGCGGCGGAAAGTGGCGCCGACGCTTCCGGGGGGCGTCGGCACTTTCGGAGCGCTCGGGGTGTCAGGCGGCGGAAATTGGCGCCGACGCGTCCGGGGGGGAGACGTCGGCACTTTCGGGGCGCTCGGGGGGTCAGCCGGCGGAAAGTGGCGCCGACGCGTCCGGGGGGTCGTCGGCACGTTCGGGGCGCTCGGTGGGTCAGGCGGCGGAAAGTGGTGCCGACGCGTACGGGTGGGCGAAGGCACTTTCGGGGCGCTCCGTGGGTCAGGCGGCGGAAGGTTGCACCGACGTGTCCGGGGCGGACGTCGGCACTTTCGGGGCGCTCGGGGGGTCAGGCGGCGGAATTTGGTGCCGAGGCGTCCAGGAGGCGTTGGCACTTTCGGAGCGCTTCGGGGGGTCAGGCGGCGGAAAATGGCGCCGACGCGTACAGGGGGGCGTCGTCAATTTCGAGGAGATCGGGGGTTCAACGGCGGAAACAGGCACCGACGCGTCCTTGGTGGCATCTGCACTTTCGGGGCCCTCGGGGGGTCAGGCGTCGGAAATTGGCGCCGACACGTCCGGGTGGGCGAAGGCACTTTCGGGGCGCTCGGTGGGTCAGGCGGCGGAAGGTTGCGCCGACGTGTCCGGCGCGGATGTCGGCACTTTCGGGGCGCTCGGGGGGTCAGGCTGCGGAATTTGGCGCCGAGGTGTCCGGGGGGCGTCGACACTTTCGGAGCGCTTGGGGGGTGAGGCGGCGGAAAATGGCGCTGACGCGTCCGGGGGGGCGTCGTCAATTTCGAGGAGCTCGGGGGTTCGACGGCGGAAACTGGCGCCGACGTGTCCTGGGTGGCGTCTGCACTTTCGGGGCCCTCGGGGGATCAGGCGTCGGAAATTGGCGCCGACGCGTCCGGGGGGGACGTCGGCACTTTCGGGGCGCTCGGGGGGTCAGCCGGCGGAAAGTTGCGCCGACACGTCAGAGGGGTCGTCGTCACTTTCGGGGCGCTCGAGGGGTCAGGCGGCAGAAAGTGGCACCCACGCATCCGGGGGGGCGTCGGCGCTTTCGGGGCGCTCGGAGGGTCAGGCGGCAGAAAGTGACGGCGACGCATCCCGGGGGGCGTCTGCGCTTTCGGGGCCGTCGGGGGGTCAGGCGGCGGAAGGTGGCGCCGACGCGTCTGGGGGGCGTCGGCACTGTCGGGGTGCTCGGGGGGTCAGGCGTCGGAAAGTGCAGACGACGCGTCCGGGGGGCGTCGTCACTTTCGGGGCGCTCGGGGGGTACGCCGGCGGAAAGTGGCGCCGAAGCGTCTGGGGGGCGTCAGCACTTTAGGGGCGCTCGGGGGATCAGGCGGTGGAAAGTGGCGCCGAAGCGTCCGGGGGGCGTCAGCACTTTAGGGGCGCTCGGGGGGTCAGGCAGAGGAAAGTGGTGCCGAAGCGTCTGGGGGGGCGTCGTCACTTTTGGGGCGATTGGGGGGTCAGGCGGCGGAAGGTGGCGCCGATGCGTCCAGGGGGGCGTCGGCACTTTCCGTGCGCTTGGGGGGTCAGGCGTCGGAAAGTGGCGCCGACGCGTCCGGGGGGGCGTAGGCACTGTAGGGGCGCTCGGGGGGTCCGGCGGTGGAAAGTGGCGCCGACGCGTCCGGGGGGGGCGTCGGCAGTTTCGGGCCACTCGGGGGGTCCGGCGGCGGAAAGTGGCGCCGACGCATCCAGGGGGGCGTCAGCATTTTGGGGCGCTCGGGGGGTTAGGCGGCGTAGAGTGGCGCCGACGCGTCCCTGGGGGCGTCGTCACTTTCGGGGCGCTCGGGGGTTCAGGCGGCGGAAGTTGGTGCCGACGCGTCAGGGGGGTCGTCGTCACTTTCGGGGCGCTCGGGTGGTCAGGAGGCAGAAAGTGGCGGCCACGCATCCGGGGGGGCGTCGGCACTTTCGAGGCACTCGGGGGGTCAGACGGCGGAAGTTGGCGCCGACGCATCTGGGGGTGCGTCGGCACTTTCGGTGCTCTCGGGGGGGTCAGGCGTCAGAAAGTGGCGCCGACGCGTCCGGGGGGGCGTCGGCACTTTCGGAGCGCTCGGGGGTCCGGCGGCGGAAAGTGTCGCCGACACGTCCGGGGGAGGCATCGGCACTTTCGGGGCGCTCAGGGGGTCAGGCGGCGGAAAGTGGCGCCGACGCATCCGGCGGGGGCGTTGGCACTTTCAGAGCGCTCGGGGGGTCAAGCGGTGGAAAGTGGCGCCTACGCGTCCGGCGGAGGCATCGGGACTTTCAGGGTGCTCGGGGTGTCAGGTGGCAGAAACTGCCGGCGCCGCATCCGGGGGGGCGTCGGCACTTTCGGGGCGCTCGGAGGGTCAGGAGGCGGAAAGTGGAGTAGACGCGTCCCGAGGGGACGTACGCACTTTCGGGGCGCTCGTGGGGCCAGGCGGCAGAAAGTGGCGCCGACGCGTCCGGGGTGGCGTCGGCACTTTCGGGGCGTTCGGGGGTCAGGCGGCGGAAAGTGGCGCCGACGCATCTGGTGGGGCGTCGGCCCTTTCGGGTCGCTCGGGGGGTCAGGCGGCGGAAAGTGGCGCTGACGCGTGAGGGGGGTCGTCGTCACTTTCGGGGCGCTCGGGGGGTCAGGCGGCGGAAAGTGGCGCCCACGCGTCCGGGGGGGCGTCGGCGCTTTAGGGGCGCTCGGGGGGTCAGGCGGCGGAAAGTGGCGCCGACGCGTTCGGGCGGGCGTTGGCACTTTCGGGGCCGTCGGGGGGTCAGGCGGCGGAAGCTGGCGCCAACGCGTCTGGGTGGGCGTCGGCACTTTCGGGGCGCTCGGGGGGTCAGGCGTCGGAAAGTGGTGCCGACCCGTCCAGGGGGCGTCGTCACTTTCGGGGCGCTCGGGGTGTAAAGCGGCGCTCGGGGGGTCAGGCGGCGGAAAGTGGCGCCCACGCGCCCGGGGGGGCGTCGGCGCTTTCGGGGCGCTTGGGGGGTCAGGCGGCGGAAAGTGGCGCCGACGCGTCCGGGAGGGCGTTGGCACTTTCGGGGCCGTCGGGGGGTCAGGCGGCAGAAGCTGGCGCCAACGCGTCTGGGTGGGCGTCGGCACTTTCGGGGCGCTCGGGGGGTCAGGCGTCGGAAAGTGGTGCCGACCCGTCCGGGGGGCGTCGTCACTTTGTGGGCGCTCGGAGTGTAAAGCGGCGGAAAGTGGCGCCGAAGCGTCTGGGGGGCGTCAGCACTTTAGGGGCGCTCGGGGGATCAGGTGGAGGAAAGTGGCGCCGAAGCGTCCGGGGGGGCGTCGTCACTTTTGGGGCGATTGGGGGGTCAGTCGGCGGAAGGTGGCCCGGACGCGTCCAGGGGGGCGTCGGCACTTTCCGTGCGCTTGGGGGGTCAGGGGTCGGAAAGTGGCGCCAACGCGTCCGGGGGGGCGTAGGCACTGTCGGGGAGTTCGGGGGGTCCGGCGGTGGAAAGTGGCGCCGACGCGTCCGGGGGGGGCGTCGTCACTTTCGGGGCGCTCGGGGGGTACGGTGGCGGAAAGTGGCGCCGACGCGTCCGGGGGGGCGTAGGCACTGTCGGGGCGCTCGGGGGGTCCGGCGGTGGAAAGTAGCGCCAACGCGTCCGGGGGGGCGTCGGCAGTTTCGGGGCACTCGGGGTGTCCGGCGGCGGAAAGTAGCGTCGACGCGTCCCGGGGGTGCGTCGTCACTTTCGGGGCGCTCGGGGGGTGTGGCCGCGGAAAGTGGCGCCGACGCGTCCGGTGGTGGCGTCGGAACTTTTGGGGCGCTCGGGGGGGCAGGCGGTGGAAAGTTGCGCCGACGCGTACGGTGGGGGCGTCGGCACTTTCGGGGCGCTCCGAGTGTCAGGCGTCGGAAAGTGGCGCCGACGCGTCCGGGGGGGCGTCGGCACTTTCGGTGCGCTTGGGGGGGCAGGCGGCGGATAGTCGCGCCGACGCGTCCCGGGGGGCGTCGTCACTTTCGAGGCGCTCGGGGGGTCAGGCGGCGGAAAGTGGCGCCGACGCGTCCGGGGAGGCGTCGGCACTTTCGGTGCGCTCGGGGGGGTCAGGCGTCAGAAAGTGGCGCCGACGCGTCCGGTGGAGGCGTCGGGACTTTCAGTGTGCTCGGGGGTTCAGGCGGCAGAAACTGGCGGCTCGCGTCCGGGGGGGCGTCGGCACTTTCGGGGCGTTCGGAGGGTCAGGCGGCGGAAAGTGGAGTAGACGCGTCCCGAGGGGACGTAGGCACTTTCGGGGCACTCGTGGGGTCAGGCGAAGGAAAGTGGCGCCGACGCGTCCTGAGGGGCGTCGGCACTTTCGGGGAGTTCGGGGGTCAGGCGGCGGAAAGTGGCGCCGACGCATCCGGTGGGGCGTCGGCCCTTTCGGGGCGCTCGGGGGGGCAGGCGGTGGAAAGTGGCGCCGACGCGTCCGGTGGGGGCGTCGACGCTTTCGGGGTGCTCGGAGTGTCAGGCGTCGGAAAGTGGCGCCGACGCGTCCGGGTGGGCGTTGGCACTTTCGGAGCGCTCGGGGGGTCAGGCGGCGGAAAGTGGCGCCGACGCATCCGGCGGGGGCGTCGGCACTTTCGGGGCGCTCGGGGGGTCAAGCGGCGGAAAGTGGCGCCGACGCGTCCGGTGGAGGCGTCGGGACTTTCGGGGTGCTCGGGGGGTCAGGTGGCAGAAACTGGTGGCGCCGCGTCTCGGGGGCGTCGGCACTTTCGGGGCGCTCGGGGGGTCAGGCGGCGGAAAGTGGAGTCGACGCGTCCCAAGGGGACGTAGGCACTTTCGTGGCGCTCGTGGGGTCAGGCGGCGGAAAGTGGCGCCGACGCATCCGGCGGGGGCGTTGGCACTTTCAGAGCGCTCGGGGGGTCAAGCGGTGGAAAGTGGCGCCTACGCGTCCGGCGGAGGCATCGGGACTTTCAGGGTGCTCGGGGTGTCAGGTGGCAGAAACTGCCGGCGCCGCATCCGGGGGGGCGTCGGCACTTTCGGGGCGCTCGGAGGGTCAGGAGGCGGAAAGTGGAGTAGACGCGTCCCGAGGGGACGTACGCACTTTCGGGGCGCTCGTGGGGCCAGGCGGCAGAAAGTGGCGCCGACGCGTCCGGGGTGGCGTCGGCACTTTCGGGGCGTTCGGGGGTCAGGCGGCGGAAAGTGGCGCCGACGCATCTGGTGGGGCGTCGGCACTTTCGGGTCGCTCGGGGGGTCAGGCGGCGGAAAGTGGCGCTGACGCGTGAGGGGGGTCGTCGTCACTTTCGGGGCGCTCGGGGGGTCAGGCGGCAGAAAGTGGCGCCCACGCGTCCGGGGGGGCGTCGGCGCTTTAGGGGCGCTCGGGGGGTCAGGCGGCGGAAAGTGGCGCCGACGCGTTCGGGCGGGCGTTGGCACTTTCGGGGCCGTCGGGGGGTCAGGCGGCGGAAGCTGGCGCCAACGCGTCTGGGTGGGCGTCGGCACTTTCGGGGCGCTCGGGGGGTCAGGCGTCGGAAAGTGGTGCCGACCCGTCCAGGGGGCGTCGTCACTTTCGGGGCGCTCGGGGTGTAAAGCGGCGCTCGGGGGGTCAGGCGGCGGAAAGTGGCGCCCACGCGTCCGGGGGGGCGTCGGCGCTTTCGGGGCGCTTGGGGGGTCAGGCGGCGGAAAGTGGCGCCGACGCGTCCGGGAGGGCGTTGGCACTTTCGGGGCCGTCGGGGGGTCAGGCGGCAGAAGCTGGCGCCAACGCGTCTGGGTGGGCGTCGGCACTTTCGGGGCGCTCGGGGGGTCAGGCGTCGGAAAGTGGTGCCGACCCGTCCGGGGGGCGTCGTCACTTTCTGGGCGCTCGGAGTGTAAAGCGGCGGAAAGTGGCGCCGAAGCGTCTGGGGGGCGTCAGCACTTTAGGGGCGCTCGGGGGATCAGGTGGAGGAAAGTGGCGCCGAAGCGTCCGGGGGGGCGTCGTCACTTTTGGGGCGATTGGGGGGTCAGTCGGCGGAAGGTGGCCCGGACGCGTCCAGGGGGGCGTCGGCACTTTCCGTGCGCTTGGGGGGTCAGGGGTCGGAAAGTGGCGCCAACGCGTCCGGGGGGGCGTAGGCACTGTCGGGGAGTTCGGGGGGTCCGGCGGTGGAAAGTGGCGCCGACGCGTCCGGGGGGGGCGTCGTCACTTTCGGGGCGCTCGGGGGGTACGGTGGCGGAAAGTGGCGCCGACGCGTCCGGGGGGGCGTAGGCACTGTCGGGGCGCTCGGGGGGTCCGGCGGTGGAAAGTAGCGCCGACGCGTCCGGGGGGGCGTCGGCAGTTTCGGGGCACTCGGGGTGTCCGGCGGCGGAAAGTAGCGTCGACGCGTCCCGGGGGTGCGTCGTCACTTTCGGGGCGCTCGGGGGGTGTGGCCGCGGAAAGTGGCGCCGACGCGTCCGGTGGTGGCGTCGGAACTTTTGGGGCGCTCGGGGGGGCAGGCGGTGGAAAGTTGAGCCGACGCGTACGGTGGGGGCGTCGGCACTTTCGGGGCGCTCCGAGTGTCAGGCGTCGGAAAGTGGCGCCGACGCGTCCGGGGGGGCGTCGGCACTTTCGGTGCGCTTGGGGGGGCAGGCGGCGGATAGTCGCGCCGACGCGTCCCGGGGGGCGTCGTCACTTTCGAGGCGCTCGGGGGGTCAGGCGGCGGAAAGTGGCGCCGACGCGTCCGGGGAGGCGTCGGCACTTTCGGTGCGCTCGGGGGGGTCAGGCGTCAGAAAGTGGCGCCGACGCGTCCGGTGGAGGCGTCGGGACTTTCAGTGTGCTCGGGGGTTCAGGCACCGACAGCCCCCGGACGAGTCCCCGCCACTTTCCGCCGCCTGACCCCCCAAGCGCCCCGAATGTGCCGACGCACCCCCGTTCGAGACCGCGACACTTTCCGCCTCCCGACCCCCCGAGCACCCCGAAAGTGCCGACGCCCCCCCAGACGCGTCGGCGCAAATTTCCGCCGCCTGACCCCCCGAGCACCCCGAAAGTGCCGATGCCCCCGCCTACGCCTCGGTACCACTTTCCGTCGCCTGACCCCCCAAGCGCCCCGAAAGTGCCGACGACACTCCGGACGCGTCGGTGCCACTTTCCGCCGCCTGATCCCCCGAGCGCCCCGAAAGTGCCAACGTCCCCCCCGGACGCGTCCGCGCCACTTTCCGCCACCTGATCCCCCGAGCGGCCCGAAAGTGCCGACGCCCCCCCTTGACGCGTCGGCGCAACTTTCCGCCGCCTGACCCCCCGAGCGCCCCGAAAGTGCAAACGCCCCCCGGACTCGTCGGCGCCACTTTCCGCCGCCTGACCCCCCGAGCGCCCCGAAAGTGCCGACGCCCCACCGGACGCGTCGGCGACACTGCGCCGCCTGACTCCCCGAGCGCCATGAAAGTGCCGACGCCCCCCCGGACGCGTCGCCGCCACTTTCCGCCGCCTGAGCCCCGGAGCGCCCCGAAAGTGCCGACCCCCCCGGACGCGTCTGCGCCACTTTCCGCCGCCTGACCATCCGAGCGCCCCGAAAGTGCCGACGCCCCCCCGGACGAGTCGGCACCACTTTCTGCCGCCTGACCCCCCGAGCGCCCCGAAAGTGCCGACACCCCTCCGGACGAGTCCGCGCCACTTTCCGCCGCCTGACCCCCCGAGCGCCCCGAAAGTGCCGACGCCCCCCCGGACGCGTCGGAGCCACTTTCCGCCGCCTGACCCCCAAGCACCCCGAAAGTGCCGACGCCCCCCCGGACGCGTCGGAGCCACTTTCCGCCGCCTGAGCCCCGAGCAGCCCGAAAGTTCCGACGCCCCCCCGGACGCGTTGGCACCACCTTCCGCCGCCTGACCCCCCGGGAGACCCGAAAGTGCCGACGTCGCCCCCGGACGCATCTTCGCCAATTTCCGCCGCCGGACCCCCCGAGCGCCCCGAAAGTGCCGACGTCTCCCCTGGATGCGTTGGCGCCACTTTCCGCCCCCGGACCCCCCGAGCGCCCCGAAAGTGCCGACGTCCCCCCCGGACGCGTCGGCACCACTTTCCGCCGCCGGACCGCCAGAGCGCCCCGAAAGTGCCGACGCCCACCCGGAGGCGTCGACGGCACTTTCATCCGCCTGACCCCCCGAGCACCTCGAAAGTGCCGACCCCCCACGGACGAGTCGGCACCACTTTCTGCCGCCTGACCCCCCGAGCGCCCCGAAAGTGCCGACCCCCCACGGACGAGTCGGCACCACTTTCTGCCGCCTGACCCCCCGAGCGCCCCGAAAGTGCCGACACCCCTCCGGATGAGTCCGCGCCACTTTCCCCCGCCTGACCCCCCGAGCGCCCCGAAAGTGCCGACGCCCCCCCGGACGCGTCGGAGCCACTTTCCGCCGCCTGAGCCCCGAGCACCCCGAAAGTTCCGACGCCCCCCCGGACGCGTCGGCGCCACCTTCCGCCGCCTGACCCCCCGGGAGACCCGAAAGTGCCGACGTCGCCCCCGGACGCATCTTCGCCAATTTCCGCCGCCGGACCCCCCGAGCGCACCGAAAGTGCAGACGTCTCCCCTGGATGCGTCGGCGCCACTTTCTGCCCCCGGACCCCCCGAGCGCCTCAAAGTGCCGACACCCGACCGGACACGTCAGCGCCACTTTCTGCCTCCGGACGCCCAGAGCGCCCCGAAAGTGACGACGTCCCCCTGGACGCGTCAGCGCCACTTTCCGCCGCCTGACCCCCCAAGCGCCCCGAAATTGACGACGACCCCCCAGACGCGTCGGCGCCACTTTCCACCGGCTGACCCCCCGAGCGCCCTGAAAGTGCCGACGTCCGCCCCGGACGCGTCGGTGCCACCTTCCGCCGACTGACCCCCCGAGCGCCCCGAATGTGCCAACGCCCCCCCGGACGCATCGGCGCCACTTTCCGCCGCTTGACCCCCGAGAGCCCCGACTGTGCCGACGACCCCCGAACGCGTCGGCGCCACTTTCCGCCGCCTGACCCCCCGAGCGCCCCGAAAGTCCCGACGACTCCCCGGACGCGTCGGCGCCACTTTCCGCCGCCTGACCCCCTGAGCGCCCCGAAAGTCCCGACGACTCCCCGGACACGTCCGCGCCACTTTCCGCCCCCTGATCCCCCCGAGCGCCCCGAACGTTCCGACGTCCCCCCTAGACGTGTCGGCACCACTTTCCGCTGCTGGACCCCCCTCCGGAGGCGTCGACGCCACTTTCCGCCGCCTAACCCCCCGAGGGCCCCGAAAGTGCCGACGCCCCCCTGGACGCGTCCGCGCCACTTTCTGCCGCCTTATCCCCCCCGAGAGCCCCGAAAGTGCCGACATACCCCCCGGACGCGTCGGCGCCACTTTCCGCCCCCGGACCCCCCGAGCGCCCCGAACGTGCCGACGCACCCCCGGACGCGTCCACGCCACTTTACACCGCCTGACCCCCCTAGCGCCCCGAAAGCGCCGACAGCCCCCGGATGAGTCCGCGCCACTTTCCGCCGCCTGACCCCCCAAGCGCCCCGAATGTGCCGACGCACCCCCGTTCGAGACCGCGCCACTTTCCGCCTCCCGACCCCCCGAGCACCTCGAAAGTGCCGACCCCCCACGGACGCGTTCGCGCCACTTTCCGCCACCTGATCCCCCGAGCGGCCCGAAAGTGCCGACGCCCCCCCTTGACGCGTCGGAGCCACTTTCCGCCGCCTGACCCACCCGAGCGCCCCGAAAGTGCCGACGCAACCCGGACTTGTCGGCGCCACTTTCCGCCGCCTGACCCCCCAAGCGCCCCGAAAGTGCCGACACCCCACCGGACGCGTCGGCGACACTTTGCGCCGCCTCACTCCTCGAGCGCCCCGAAAGTGCCGACACCCCCCCGGACGCGTCGCCGCCACTTTCCGCCGCCTGAGCCCCCGAGCGCCCCGAAAGTGTCGACCCCCCCGGACGCGTCCGCGCCACTTTCCGCCGCCTGACCATCCGAGTGCCCCGAAAGTGCCGACGCCCCCCCGTACGAGTCGGCACCACTTTCTGCCGCCTGACCCCCCGAGCGCCCCGAAAGTGCCGACACCCCTCCGGACGCGTCGGAGCCACTTTCCGCCGCCTGACCCCCGAGCGCCACGAAAGTGCCGACGCCCCCCGGACGCGTCCGCGCCACATTCCGCCTCCTGATCCCCCCGAGCGCCCCGAAAGTGCCGACGCCCCCCGGACGCCTCGGCGCCAAATTCCGCCGCCTGACCCACCGAGCGCCCCGAAAGTGCCCACGTCCGCCCCGGACGCGTCGGCGCAACCTTCCGCCGCCTGACCCACCGAGCGCCCCGAAAGTGCCTTCACCCACCCGGATGCGTCGGCGCCACTTTCCGCCCCTGCACCCTCCGAGCGCCCCGAAAGTGCCGACGTCCCCCCCGGACCCGTCGGCGCCATTTTCCGCCGTCGGACTGCTCGAGCGCCCCGAAAGTGACGACGCCCCCCCGTACGCGTCGGCGCCACTTTCCGCCTCCTGACCCCCCGAGCACCCCGAAAGTGACGACGTCTGCCCCGGACGCGTTGGCACCAATTTCCACCGCCTGACTACCCGAGCGCCCCGAAAGTGCAGACGCCACCCAGGACGCGTCGGTGCCACTTTCCGCCGTCGAACCCCCGAGCTCCTCGAAAGGGACGATGCCCCCTTGGAAACGTCGGAGCCACTTTCCGCCGCCTGAACCCCCAAGCGCTCCGAAAGTGCCGAGGCCCCCCGGACGCGTCGGCGCCAAATTCCACCGCCTGACCCCCCGAGCGCCCAGAAACTGACGACGTCCGCCCCGGATGCGTCGGCGCAACCTTCCGCCGCTTGACCCCTTGAGCGCCCCGAAACTGCCGACGTCGCCCCCGGACGCGTCGGCGCAAATTTCCACCGCCGGACCCCCCGAGCGCCCCAAAAGTGCCGACGACACCCAGGACGCGTCGGCGCCAATTTCCATCGTTGGACCCACCGAGCGCCCCGAAAGTGACGACGACCCCCCGTACGGGTTGGCGCCACTTTTCGCCGACTGAGCCCCCGAGCGCCCGGAAAGTGCTAACGTCCCCCCCGAACGCGTCGGCGCCAATTTCCATGCCTGACCACCCGAGCGCCCCGAAAGTGCAGACGCCACCCAGGACGCATCGGCGCCAATTTCCGCCGTCGAACTCCCGAGATCCTCGAAAGGGACGACGCCTCCCGCACGCGTCGGCGCCGTTTTCCGCCGCCTGACCCCCGAAGCGCTTCGAAAGTGACGAAGCCCCCCGGACGCGTCGGCGCCAAATTCCGCCGCCTGATCCCCCGGCCGACCGAAAGTGACGACGTCCCCCCCGGATGCGTCGGCGCAACCTTCCTCCGCCTGACCCCCCGAGCGGCCCGAAAGTGCCGACGTCGCCCCCGGACGCGTCGGCGCCAATTTCCGCCGCCGGACCCCCCGAGCGCCTCGAATGTGCCGACGCCCCCCCCGGACGCGTCGGCGCCACTTTCCGCCGCCTGACCCCCCGAGAGCCCTGAATGTGCCGAAGCCCCCCCGGACGCGTCGGCGCCACTTTCCGCCGCCTGACCAACCGAGCACCTCGAAAGTAACGACGCCCCCCCGGACACGTCGGCGCCACTTTCCGCCGCCTGACCCCTGAGCGCCCCGAAAGTGCCGACGCACCCGCGGACGCGTCGGCGCCACTTTCCGCCGGCTGACCCCCCGAGCGCCACGAAACGGCCGACGTCCCGCCCGGATGCGTCGGCGCCAATTTCCATGCCTGACCACCCGAACGCCCTGAAAGTGCAGACGCCACCCAGGACGCGTCGGCGCCAATTTCCGCAGTCGAACCTCCGAGTTCCTCGAAAGGGACGACGCACCTGCGGACGCGTCAGCGCCACTTTCCGCCCCCTGACCCCCGAAGCGCTCCGAAAGTGACGAAGCCCCCCGGACGCGTAGGTGCCAAATTCCACCGCCAGACCCCCCGGGCGCCCCGAAAGTGACGACGTCCGCCCCGGACGCGTCGGCGCAACCTTCCGCCGCCTGACCCCCCGAGGGCCGCGAAAGTGCTTACGTCGCCCCCGGACGCGTCGGCGCCAATTTCCACCGCCGGACCCCCCGAGCGCCCCGAAAGTGCCGACGCCCCCACGGCACGCGTCGGCGCCACTTTCCGCCGCCTCACCCCCCGAGCGCCCCGAAAGTGCCGACGCCCCCCTGGACGCATCCGCGCCACTTTCTGGCGCCGGACCCCCCGAGCGCCCCGGAAGTGCCAACGTCCCCCCCGGACGCATCGGCGCCACTTTCCACCGCCGGACCCCCCGAGCGCCCCGAAAGTGCCGACGCCCCCACGGCACGCGTCGGCGTCAGTTTTCGCCGCCTGACCCTCCTAGCGCCCCGAAAGTGACGACGAGCTCCCGGACGCGTCGGCGCCACTTTCCGCCGGCTGACCCCCCCGAGCGTCACGAAAGTGCCAACGTCCCCCCCGAACGCGTCGGCGCCAATTTCCATGCCTGACCACCCGAGCGCCCCGAAAGTGTAGACGCCACCCAGTACGCATCGGCGCCAATTTCCGCCGTCGAACCCCCGAGCTCCTCGAAAGCGACGACGCCCCCCGGACGTGTCGGCGCCACTTTCCGCCGCCTGACCCCCGAAGCGCTTCGAAAGTGACGAAGCCCCCCGGACGCGTTGGCGCCAAATTCCGCCGCCTGACCACCCGAGCGCCCCGAAAGTGCAGACGCCACCCAGGACGCATCGGCGCCAATTTCCGCCGTCGAACTCCCAAGCTCCTCGAAACGGACGACGCCCCCCGGACGCGTCGGCGCCGCTTTCCGCCGCCTGACCCCCGAAGCGCTTCGAAAGTGACGAAGCCCCCCGGACGCGTCGGCGCAAACTTCCTCCGCCTGACCCCCTGAGCGCCCCGAAAGTGCCGACGTCGCCCCCGGACGCGTCGGCGCCAATTTCCGCCGCCGGACCCCCCGAGCGCCTCAAATGTGCCGACGCCCCCCCGGACGCGTCGGCGCCACTTTCCGCCGCCTGACCCCCCCGAGAGCCCCGAATGTGCCGAAGCCCCCCCGGACGCGTCGGCGCCACTTTCCGCCGCCTGACCAACCGAGCACCTCGAAAGTAACGACGCCCCCCCGGACACGTCGGCGCCACTTTCCGCCGCCTGACCCCTGAGCGCCCCGAAAATGCCGACGCACCCGCGGACGCATCGGCGCCACTTTCCGCCGGCTGACGCCCCGAGCGCCACGAAAGGGCCGACGTCCCCCCCGGGCGCTTCGAAAGTGACGAAGCCCCCCGGACGCGTCGGCGCCAAATTCCGCCGCCTGACCCCCCGGGCGCCCCGAAAGTGACGACGTCCGCCCCGGACGGGTCGGCGCAACCTTCCGCCGCCTGACCCCCCGAGGGCCGCGAAAGTGCGTACGTCGCCCCCGGACGCGTCGGCGCCAATTTCCACCGCCGGACTCCGCGAGCGACCCGAAAATGCCGACGCCCCCACGGCACGCGTCGGCGCCACTTTCCGCCGCCTCACCCCCCGAGCGCCCCGAAAGTGCCGACGCCCCCCTGGACGCATCCGCGCCACTTTCCGCCGCCGGACCCCCCGAGCGCCCCGAAAGTGCCGACGCCCCCACGGCACGCGTCGGCGTCAGTTTTCGCCGCCTGACCACCCTAGCGCCCCGAAAGTGCCGACGCCCCCCCGGGACGCGTCGGCGCCACTTTCAGCCGCCTGACCCCCCGAGTGCCCCGAAAGGGCCGACGCCCCCCCGGATGCGTCAGCGCCACTTTCCGCCGCCTGACCCCCTGAGCGCCCCGAAAGTGCCGACGCCCCCCCCGGACGCGTCGGCGCCACTTTCCGCCTCCTGTCCCCCCGAGCGCCCCGAAAGGGCCGACGCCCCCCTGCACGCGTCGGCGCCACTTTCCGCCGCCTGACCCCCCGACCGTCCCGAAAGTGCCGACGCCCCCCCGGACGCGTCGGCGCTACTTTCCGCCGCCTTACCCCCCGAGCGCCCCGAATATGTCGATGTGCCCACCGGACGCGTCGCCGCCAATTTCCGCCGCCTTACCCCCAAGCGCCCCGAAATTCTGACGCCCCCCACGGACGCGTCGGCGCCACGTTCCGCCGCCTGACTCCCCGAGCGCCCCGAAAGTTCTGACGCCCCCCCGGACGCGTCGGCGCCACTTGCCGCCGCCTGACCCCCCGAGCGCCTGAAAGTGACGACCTCTGCCCCGGACGCCTCGGCGCCACTTTCCGCCGCCTGACGCCCCGAGCGCCCCGATAGTGCCGACGCCCCCCCGGATGCGTGGGCGCCACTTTCCGCCGCCTGACCCCCCGAGAGCCCCGAAAGTGCCGACGCCCCCCCGGACGCGTCGGCGCCACTGTCTGCCGCCTGACCCCCGAGCGCCCCGAAAGTGCCGACGCCCCCCGGATGCGTCGGCGCCACTTTCTGCCGCCTGACCCAAAAGCGCCCCGAAAGTGCCAACCCCCCCGGACGCGTCGGCGCCACTTTCCTCCGCCTGACCCCCCGAAGGCCCCGAAAGTGCCGACGCCCCCCCGGACGCGTCGGCGCTACTTTCCGCCCTGTGACCACCCGAGCGCGATGAAAGTGCCGACGCCCCCCCGGACGCGTCGGCGCCACTTTCCGCCGCCATCACCCCGAGTGCCCCGAAAGTGCCGACGCCCCCACCGGACGCGTTGGCGCGAATTTCCGCCGCCGGACGCCCTGAGTGCCCCGAAAGTGCAGACGCCCCCCGGTCGCATAGGGGCAACTTTCCGCCGCCTGACCCCCAGAGCGCCCCGAACCTGCCGAGGCCCCCTCGCACGCGTCGGCGCGACTTTCTCCCGCCAGACCCCCCAAGCGCCCCGAAAGTGCCGACACCCCAACCGGACGCGTCGGCGCCACTTTCCGCCGCCTGACCCCTGAAGCGCTTCGAAAGTGACGAAGCCCCCCGGACGCGTCGGCGCAAAATTCCGCCGCCTGATCCCCCGGCCGACCGAAAGTGACGACGTCCGCCCCGGACGCGTCGGCGCAACCTTCCTCCGCCTGACCCCCCGAGCGGCCCGAAAGTGCCGACGTCGCCCCCGGACGCGTTGACGCCAATTTCCGCCGCCGGACCCCCCGAGCGCCTCGAATGTGCCGACGCCCCCCCGGACGCGTCGGCGCCACTTTCCGCCGCCTGACCCCCCGAGAGCCCCGAATGTGCCGAAGCCCCCCCGGACGCGTCGGCGCCACTTTCCGCCGCCTGACCAACCGAGCACCTCGAAAGTAACGACGCCCCTCCGGACACGTCGGCGCCACTTTCCGCCGCCTGACCCCTGAGCGCCCCGAAAGTGCCGACGCACCCGCGGACGCGTCGGCGCCACTTTCCGCCGGCTGACCCCCCGAGCGCCACGAAACGGCCGACGTCCCCCCCGGATGCGTCGGCGCCAATTTCCATGCCTGACCACCCGAACGCCCTGAAAGTGCAGACGCCACCCAGGACGCGTCGGCGCCAATTTCCGCAGTCGAACCTCCGAGTTCCTCGAAAGGGACGACGCACCTGCGGACGCGTCAGCGCCACTTTCCGCCCCCTGACCCCCGAAGCGCTCCGAAAGTGACGAAGCCCCCCGGACGCGTAGGCGCCAAATTCCGCCGCCAGACCCCCCGGGCGCCCCGAAAGTGACGACGTCCGCCCCGGACGCGTCGGCGCAACCTTCCGCCGCCTGACCCCCCGAGGGCCGCGAAAGTGCTTACGTCGCCCCCGGACGCGTCGGCGCCAATTTCCACCGCCGGACCCCCCGAGCGCCCCGAAAGTGCCGACGCCCCCACGGCACGCGTCGGCGCCACTTTCCGCCGCCTCACCCCCCGAGCGCCCCGAAAGTGCCGACGCCCCCCTGGACGCATCCGCGCCACTTTCTGGCGCCGGACCCCCCGAGCGCCCCGGAAGTGCCAACGTCCCCCCCGGACGCATCGGCGCCACTTTCCACCGCCGGACCCCCCGAGCGCCCCGAAAGTGCCGACGCCCCCACGGCACGCGTCGGCGTCAGTTTTCGCCGCCTGACCCTCCTAGCGCCCCGAAAGTGACGACGAGCTCCCGGACGCGTCGGCGCCACTTTCCGCCGGCTGACCCCCCCGAGCGTCACGAAAGTGCCAACGTCCCCCCCGAACGCGTCGGCGCCAATTTCCATGCCTGACCACCCGAGCGCCCCGAAAGTGTAGACGCCACCCAGTACGCATCGGCGCCAATTTCCGCCGTCGAACCCCCGAGCTCCTCGAAAGCGACGACGCCCCCCGGACGTGTCGGCGCCACTTTCCGCCGCCTGACCCCCGAAGCGCTTCGAAAGTGACGAAGCCCCCCGGACGCGTTGGCGCCAAATTCCGCCGCCTGACCACCCGAGCGCCCCGAAAGTGCAGACGCCACCCAGGACGCATCGGCGCCAATTTCCGCCGTCGAACTCCCAAGCTCCTCGAAACGGACGACGCCCCCCGGACGCGTCGGCGCCGCTTTCCGCCGCCTGACCCCCGAAGCGCTTCGAAAGTGACGAAGCCCCCCGGACGCGTCGGCGCAAACTTCCTCCGCCTGACCCCCTGAGCGCCCCGAAAGTGCCGACGTCGCCCCCGGACGCGTCGGCGCCAATTTCCGCCGCCGGACCCCCCGAGCGCCTCAAATGTGCCGACGCCCCCCCGGACGCGTCGGCGCCACTTTCCGCCGCCTGACCCCCCGAGAGCCCCGAATGTGCCGAAGCCCCCCCGGACGCGTCGGCGCCACTTTCCGCCGCCTGACCAACCGAGCACCTCGAAAGTAACGACGCCCTCCCGGACACGTCGGCGCCACTTTCCGCCGCCTGACCCCTGAGAGCCCCGAAAGTGCCGACGCACCCGCGGACGCATCGGCGCCACTTTCCGCCGGCTGACCCCCCGAGCGCCACGAAAGGGCCGACGTCCCCCCCGGGCGCTTCGAAAGTGACGAAGCCCCCCGGACGCGTCGGCGCCAAATTCCGCCGCCTGACCCCCCGGGCGCCCCGAAAGTGACGACGTCCGCCCCGGACGCGTCGGCGCAACCTTCCGCCGCCTGACCCCCCGAGGGCCGCGAAAGTGCGTACGTCGCCCCCGGACGCGTCGGCGCCAATTTCCACCGCCGGACTCCGCGAGCGCCCCGAAAGTGCCAACGCCCCCACGGCACGCGTCGGCGCCACTTTCCGCCGCCTCACCCCACGAGCGCCCCGAAAGGGCCGACGCCCCCCCGGATGCGTCAGCGCCACTTTCCGCCGCCTGACCCCCCGAGCGCCCCGAAAGTGCCGACGCCCCCCCCGGACGCGTCGGCACCACTTTCCGCCTCCTGACCCCCCGAGCGCCCCGAAAGGGCCGACGCCCCCCTGCACGCGTCGGCGCCACTTTCCGCCGCCTGACCCCCCGACCGTCCCGAAAGTGCCGACGCCCCCCCGGACGTGTCGGAGCCACTTTCTGCCGCTTGACCCCCCGAGCGCCCCAAAAGTCCCGACGCCCCCCCGGACGCGTCGGCGCTACTTTCCGCCGCCTTACCCCCTGAGCGCCCCGAATATGTCGATGTGCCCACCGGACGCGTCGCCGCCAATTTCCGCCGCCTTACCCCCAAGCGCCCCGAAATTCTGACGCCCCCCCCGGACGCGTCGGCGCCACGTTCCGCCGCCTGACTCCCCGAGCGCCCCGAAAGTTCTGACGGCCCCCGGGACGCGTCGGCGCCACTTGCCGCCGCCTGACCCCCCGAGCGCCTGAAAGTGACGACCTCTGCCCCGGACGCCTCGGCGCCACATTCCGCCGCCTGACGCCCCGTGCGCCCCGAAAGTGCCGACGCCCCCCCGGATGCGTGGGCGCCACTTTCCGCCGCCTGACCCCCCGAGAGCCCCGAAAGTGCCGACGCCTCCCCGGACGCGTCGGCGCCACTGTCTGCCGCCTGACCCCCGAGCGCCCCGAAAGCGCCGACGCCCCCCGGATGCGTCGGCGCCACTTTCTGCCGCCTGACCCAAGAGCGCCCCGAAAGTGCCAACCCCCCTGGACGCGTCGGCGCCACTTTCCTCCGCCTGACCCCCCGAAGGCCCCGAAAGTGCCGACGCCCCCCCGGACGCGTCGGCGCTACTTTCCGCCCTGTGACCACCCGACCGCGATGAAAGTGCCGACGCCCCCCCGGACGCGTCGGCGCCACTTTCCGCCGCCATCACCCCGAGTGCCCCGAAAGTGCCGACGCCCCCACCGGACGCGTTGGCGCGAATTTCCGCCGCCGGACGCCCTGAGCGCCCCGAAAGTGCAGACGCCCCCCGGTCGCGTAGGGGCAACTTTCCGCCGCCTGACCCCCAGAGCGCCCCGTACCTGCCGAGGCCCCCTCGCACGCGTCGGCGCCACTTTCTGCCGCCAGACCCCCCGAGCGCCCCGAAAGTGCCGACACCCCAACCGGACGCGTCGGCGCCACTTTCCGCCGCCTGACCCCCGAGCACCCCGAAAGTGACGACACCCCTGCGGACGCGTCGGTGCCACTTTCCGCCGCCTGACCCCTTGAACGCCCCGAAAGGCCCGACACCCCCCCGGACGCGTCGGCGCCACTTTCCGCCGCCTGACCCCCCGAGCTCCCCGAAAGGGCCAATGCCACCCCAGACGCGTCGGCGCCACTTTCCGCCGCCTGACGCCCCGAGCGCCCCGAAAGTGCCGACGCCCCCCCCGGATGCGTCGGCGCCACTTTCCGCCGCCTGACACCCCGAGAGCCCCGAAAGTGCTGACGCCCCCCCGGACGCGTCGGCGCCACTGTCTGCCGCCTGACACCCGAGGGCCCCGAATGTGCCGATGTCCCCCGGACGCGTCGGCGCCACTTTCCGCCGCCAGACCCCCCGAGCACCCCGAAAGTGACGACACCCCTGCGGACGCGTCGGCGCCACTTTCCGCCGCCTGACCCCCCGAGCTCCCCGAAAGGGCCAATGCCACCCCAGACGCGTCGGCGCCAGTTTCCGCCGCCTGACGCCACAAGCGCTCCGAAAGTGACGACGCGCTCCCGGATGTGTCGGCGCCACTTTCCGAAGCCTGACCCCCCGAGCGCCCCGAAAGTGACGACGCCCCCCGGGACGCGTCAGTGCCACTTTCCGCCGCCTGACCCCCGAGCGTCCCGAAAGTGCAGATGGCCCCCCGGATGCGTCGGGGCCACTTTCCGCCGCCTGACCCACAGAGCGCCCCGAAAGTGCCGACGTCCGCCCCGGACGCGTTGGCGCCACCTTCCGCCGCCAGGCCCCAGGAGCGCTCGGAAAGTGTCGAGGCCCCCCGGACGCGTCGCCGCCACTTTCCGCCGCCGGACCCCCCGAGCGCTCCGAATGTGCCGACGCCCCCCCGGACGCGACGGCGCCACTTTCCGCCGCCTGACCCCCCGAGCGCCACGAAAGTGCCGACGCCTACCCGGACGTGTCGGCGCCACTTTCCGACGCCTGACCCCCCGAGCACCCCAAAAGTGCCGACGCCCCCCGGACGCGTCCGCGCCACTTTCTACCGCCGGACCCCCCAAGTCCCCCGTAAGTTCCAACGTTCCACCCGGACGCGTCGGCGCCACTTTCCGCCGCCGGACCTCCCAAGCGCCCCGAAAGTGCTGACGCCCCCACCGGACGCGTCGGCGCCACTTTCCGCCGCCTGACCCCACGAGCGCCCCGAAAGTGCCGACGCCCCCACCGGACGCGTCGGCGCCACCTTCCGCCGCCTGGCCCCACGAGCGCTCGGAAAGTGACGACGTACCCCGGACGCATCGGCGCCACTTTCCGCCGCCTGGCCCCCCGAACGCCCCGAAAGTGCCGACGTCCGCCCCGGACGCGTCGGTGCCACCTTCCGCCGCCTGACCCCCCGAGCGCCCCAAATGTGCCGACGTTCCCCCCGGATGAGTCGGCGCCAATTTCCGCCGCCGGACCGCCCCCGAGCGCCCCGAATGTGCCGACTCCCCGCCGGACACGTCGACGCCACTTTCCGCCGCCGGACCCCCCGAGCGCCTCGAATGTGCTGACGCCCTCCAGGACTCGTCGGCGCCACTTTCCGCCACCTGACCCCCCGAGCGCCCCCAAAATGACGATGCCCCCCCGGACGCGTCGGCGCCACTTTCCGCCACCTGACCCCCGAGCGCCCCGAAAGTGCCGACGCCCCCTAGGACGCGTCGGCGCCACTTTCCGCCGCGTGACCCCCCGAGCGACCCGAAGGTGCCGACGTCCGCCCCGGACGCGTCGGTGCCACCTTCCGCCGCCTGACCCCCCGAGCACCCTGAAAGTGCCGACGTCCACACCGGACGCGTCGGCGCCACCTTCCGCCGCCTGGCTCCATGAGCGCCCGGAAAGTGACGACGCCCCTCGGACGCGTCGCCGCCACTTTCCGCCGCCTGGCCCCCCGAACGCCCCGAAAGTGCCGACGTCCCCCCCGGATGCGTCGGCGCCAATTTCCGCCGCCGGACCCTCCGAGCGCCCCAAAAGTGCCGACGTCCCCCGCGGACGCGTCGGCGCCAGTTTCCGCAGCCGGACCCCCCCGAGCGCCCCGAATGTGCCGACGCCTCCCTGGACGCGTCGGTGCCACTTTCCGCCGCCTGACCCCCCGAGCGCCCCGAAAGTTCCGACGCTCCCCTGGACGCGTCGGCGCCATTTTTCGCCTTCTGACCCCCCGAGTGCCCCGAAAGGTCCGACGTCCCCCGGACGCGTTGGCGCCACTTTCCGCCGCCTGACCCCCTGAGCGCCACGAAAGTCGTGATGCCACCCCAGATGTGTCGGCGCCACTTTCTGCCGGCTCACCCCCCGAGCGCCCGAAAAGTGCCGACGTCCCCCCCGGACGTGTCGGCTCCAATTTCCGCCGCCGGACCCCCCCCGAGCGCCCCGAATGTGCCGAAGCCCCGCCGGACGTGTCGGCGCCACTTTCCGCCGCCTGACCCCCGAGTGCCCCGAAAGTGCCGACGCCCCCTAGGAGGCGTCGGCGCCACTTTCCCCCGCCTGACCCCCCGAGCGCCTCGAAAGTGCCGACGCCCCCCCGGACGCGTCGGCGCCACTTTCCGCCGTCTGACCCACCGTGCGCCCCGAAAGTGACGACGCCCCCCCGGACGCGTCGGCCCGTCTTTCCGCTGCCTGACTCTCCGAGCGCCCCGAAAGTGACGACGCGCTCCCGGATGTGTCGGCGCCACTTTCCGCAGCCTGACCCCACGAGCGCCCCGAAAGTGACGACACCCCCCCGGACGCGTCAGGGCCACTTTCCGCCGCCTGACCCCCGAGCGTCCCGAAAGTGCCGACGGCCCCCCGGATGCGTCGGGGCCACTTTCTGCCGCCTGACCCCCCGAGCGCCCCGAAAGTGCCGACGCCCCCCCAGACGCGTCGGCGCCACTTTCCGCCTCCTGACCCCCCGAGCGCCCCGAAAGTGCTGACGCCCCCCGGACGCGTCCGCGCCACTTTCTGCCGCCGGACCCCCGAGCGCCCCGCAAGTTCCAACGTTCCGCCCGGACGCGTCGGCGCCACTTTCCGCCGCCGGACCCCCCAATCGCCCCGAAAGTGCCGACGCCCCCACCGGACGCGTCGACGCCACTTTCCGCCTCCTGACCCCCCGAGTGCCCCGAAAGTGCCGAAGCCCCCACAGACGCGTCGGCGCCACTTTCCGCCGCCTGACCTCCCGAACGCCACGAAAGTGCCAACGCCCCAACGGATGTGTCGGAGTCACTTTCCGCCGCCTGACCCCCCGAGCGCACCGAAAGTGCCGACGCCCCCTCGGACGCGTTGGCGCCAATTTCGGACCCCTGACCCCCCGAGCTCCCCGAAAGTGCCGACGCCCCCCCGGAAGCGTCGGCGCCATTTTCCGCCGCCTGATCCCCCGAGCGCCCCGAAAGTTCCGACGCCCCCTCGGACACGTCGGCGCCAATTTCGGCCGCCTGACACCCCGAGCGCCCCGAAAGTGCCGACGCCCCCCGGACGCGTCAGCGCCATTTTCCGCCGCCTGACGCCCCGAGCGCCCCGAAAGTGCCGACTGCCCCCCGGGTGCGTCGGGGCCAGTTTCCGCCGCCTGACCCCCAGAGCGCCCCGAAAGTGCCGACATCCCCCGGACGTGTCGGCGCCACTTTCCGCCTCCTGACCGCCTGAGAGCCCCGAAAGGGCCGACGCTCCCCCGGACGCGTCGGCGCCACTTTCCGCCGCCTGACCCCACGAGGGCCACGAAAGTGCCGACGCCCCCCATGATGTGTCGGAGCCACTTTCCGCCGCCTGACCCCCCGAGCGCACCGAAAGTGCCGACGCCCCCTCGGACGCGTCGGCGCCAATTTCGGCCGCCTGACCCCCCGAAGTCCCCAAAAGTGCCGAAGCCCCCCCGGAAGCATCGGCGCCATTTTCCGCCGCCTGACCCCCCGAGCGCCCCGAAAGTGCCGACGGCCCCCCAGATGCGTCGGGGCCCCTGTCCCCCGCCTGACCACCAGAGCGCCCCAAAAGTGCCGACGTCCGCCCCGGACGCGTTGGCGCCACCTTCCGCCGCCTGGCCCCACGAGCGCTCCGAAAGTGCCGAGGCCCCCGGGACGCGTCGACGCCACTTTCCGCCGCCTGCCCTCCCGAGCGCCCCGAAAGAGCTGCCGTCCCCCGCGGACACGTTGCAGCCACTTTCCGCCGCCGGACCCCCCAAGCGTCCCCGAAAGTGCCGACGTCCCCCCCTGACGCGTCGGCGCCAATTTCTGCCGCCGGACCGCCCGAGCACCCCGAAAGTGCCGACGTCCACCTCAGATGCGTCGGCGCCAATTTCCGCCGCCGGACCCCCGAGCGCCCTGAATGTGCCGACGCCCGCCCCGGACGCTTCGGCGCCAATTTCCTCCGCCGGACCCCCCGAGCGACCCGAAAGTGCCGACGTCCCCCCCGGACGCTTCGGCGCCACTTTCTGCCGCCTGACCTCCGGGCGCCAGAAAAGTGCCGACGCCGCCCCGGTTGCGTCGGCGCTAGTTTCCGCCGCCTGACCCCCCGAGCGCCCCGAAAGTGCCGACGCCCCCCGGATGTGTCGGCGCCACTTTCCGCCGCCTGACCCCCCGAGCGCCATGAAAGTTCCGACGTCCGCCCAGGACGCGTCGGTGCCACCTTCCACCTCCTGACCCGCTGAGCGCCCCGAAAGTACCGACGTCCGACCCGGACGTGTCGGCGCCACATTCCGGAGCCTGACCCCACGAGCACTCGGAAAGTGACGACGCCCCCCGGACGCGTTGGCGCCACTTTCCGCCGCCTTGCCCCCCGAACGCCCCGAAAGTGCCGACGCCCCCACAGGACGCGTTGGCGGCTCTTTCCGCCGCCTGACCCCCCAAGCACCCCGAAAGTGCCGATGCCCCACCGGGACGCGTCGGCGCCACTTTCCTCCGCGGGACCCCCCAAGCGCCCCGAAAATGCCGACGCCACAACCGGACGCGTCGGCGCCACTTTCCGCCGCCTGACCCCCCGAGCACCCCGAAAGTGCTGCCGCCCCCACCGGACGCGTCGGTGGCACTTTCCGCCGCCTGACCCCCCGAGCGCCCCGAAAGTGCCGACGCCCCACCGGGATGCGTCGGCGCCACTTTCCGTCGCCTGACCCCCCCGAGCGCCACGAAAGTGCTGACGCCCATCCGGACGCGTCGGCGCCACTTTCCGCCGCGTGACCCCCAGACCGCCCCGAAAGTGCCGATGCCTCCCCGGACGCGTCGGTGCCACTTTCCGCCCCCTGACCCCCCGAGTGCCCCGAAAGGGCCGACGCCCCCAGACGCGTCGGCGCCATTTTCCGCCGCCTGACCACCCGAGCGCCCCGAAAGTGACGAGGGCCCCCCGGATGCGTCGGGGCCACTTTCCGCCGCCTGACCCCCAGAGCGCCCCGAAAGTGCCGACGTCCGCCCCGGATGCATTGGCGCCACCTTCCGCCGCCTGGCTCCACAAGCGCTCCGAAAGTGCCGAGGCCCACCGGACACGTCGGCGGCACTTTCCGCCGCCTGACCCCCCGAGCGCCCCGAAAGTGCCGACGCCCCACCGGGATGCGTCGGCGCCAATTTCCGCCGCCGTCCCCCCCGAGCGCCCCGAAAGTGCCAACGTCCCCCCCGGAAGCATCGCCACCACTTTCCGTCGCCTGGCTCCCCGAACGCCCCAAAAGTGCCGACGCCCCCCCGGACGCGTCGGCGCCAGTTTCCGCCGCCTGACCCTCCGAGCGCTCCGAAAGTGCCGACGCCCCCCGGACGCGTCGGCCCCACTTTCCGCCCCCTGACTCCCCAAGCGCCCCGAAAGTGCCGACGCCCCCCCGGACGCGTTGGCACCACTTTCCTCCGCCGGACCCCCCAAGCGCCCCGAAAATGCCGACGCCACAACCGGATGCGTCGGCGCCACTTTCCGCCGCCTGACCCCCCGAGTGCCCCGAAAGTGCCGACGCCCGCACCGGACGCGTCGGCGGCACTTTCCGCCGCCTGACCCCCGAGCGCCCCCAAAGTGCCGACGCCCCCCCGGGACGCGTCGACGCCACTTTCCGCCCCCCGAGCGCCCCGAAAGTGCCGACGCCCCCGCGGACGCGTCGGCGCCACTTTCCGCCTCCTGACCCCCGAGTGCCCCGAAAGGGCCGACGCCCCACCAGACGCGTCGGTGCCATTTTCCGCCGCCTGACCCCCCGAGCGCCCCGAAAGTGCCGACGGCCTCCCGGATGCGTCGGGGCCACTTTCCGCCGCCTGACCGCCAGAGCGCCCCGAAAGTGCCGACGTCCGCCCCGGATGCGGTGGCGCCACCTTCCGCCGACTGGCCCCACGAGCGCTCCGAAAGTGCCGAGGCCCCCCGGACGCGTCGACGCCACTGTCCGCCGCCTGGCCCCCCGAACGCCCCGAATGTGCCGACGTCCCCCCCGGACGCGTCGGCGCCAATTTCCGCCGCCGTACCCCCCGAGCGCCCCGAAAGTGCCAACGTCCCCCCGGACGCATTGCCGCCACTTTCTGCCGCCGGACCCCCCGAGCGCCCCGAATATGCCGACGCCCCCCCGGACGCGTCGGCGCCACTTTCCGCCGCCTGACCCCCCGAGCGCCCCCAAAGTGTCGACGCCCCCCCGGACGCGTCGGCTCCACTTTCCGCCTCCTGACCCCCCGAGTGCCCCGAGAGGGCCGACGTCCCCCAGAGGCGTCGGCGCCACTTTCCGCCGTCTGACCCCCCGAGCGCCACGAAAGTGCCGACGCCCCCCTGGATGTGTCGGCGCCACTTTCCGCCGCCTGACCCCCAGAGCGCACCGAAAGTGCCAATGTCCGCCCCAGACGCGTTGGCACCACCTTCCGTCGCCTGGCCCCACGAGCACTCCGAAAGTGCCGAGGCCCCCCGTACGCATCAACGCCACTTTCCGCCGCCTGACCCCCCGAACGCTCAGAAAGTGCCGACGTCCCCCCCGGAAGCGTCGGCGCCAATTTCCGCCACCGGACCCCCCGAGCGCCCCGATAGTGCCGACGTCCCCCCCGGACGCATCGCCAACACTTTCCGCTGCCTGACCCCCCCGAGCGCCCCGAAACTGATGACGCCCTCCCGGATCCGTCGGCGCCACTTTCCGCCGCCTGACTCCCCGAGCGCCCCGAACGTGCCGACGCCCCCCCGGACGCGTCGGCGCCACTTTCCGCCTCCTGACCCCCCGAGTGCCCCGAAAGGGCCGACGCCCCCCCAGAGGCGTCAGCGCCCTTTTCCGCCGCCTGACCCCCCGAGCGCCACGAAAGTGCCGACGCCTCCCCGGATGTGTCGGCGCCACTTTCCGTCGCTTGACCCCCCGAGCGCCCCGAAAGTGCCGAGGGCCCCCCGGATGCGTCGGGGCCACTTTCCGCCGCCTGACCCCACGAGCCCTCCGAAAGTACCGAGGCCCCCCGGACGCGTCGACGCCACTTTCCGCCGCCTGGCCCCGCGAACGCCACGAATGTGCTGAAGTCCCCCCGGACACGTCGGCGCCACTTTCCGCCGCCTAACCCCCCGAGCGCCCCGAAAGTGCCGACGCCCCCCCGGACGCGTCGGCGCCACATTCCGCCTCCTGACCCCCCGAGTGCCCCGAGAGGGCCGACGCCCCCCGGACGCGTCGGCGCCACTTTCCGCCCTCTGACCCCCCGAGCGCCACGAAAGTGCCGACGCCTCCCCGGATGTGTCGGCGCCACTTTCCGTCGCTTGACCCCCCGAGCGCCCCGAAAGTGCCGACGCCCCCCCGGACGCGTCAGCGCCATTTTCCGCTGCCTGACCCCCCAAACGCCCCGAAACTGCCGACGGCCCCCCGGATGCGTCGGGGACACTTTCCGCCGCCTGACCCCCAGAGCGCCCCGAAAGTGCCAACGTCCGCCCCGGACGCGTTGGCGCCACGTTCCGTCGCCTGACCCCACGAGCGCTCCAAAAGTGCCGAGGCCCCCCGGACGCCTCGACGCCACTTTCCGCCGCCTGGCCCCCGAGCGCCCCGAAAGTGCCGCCCCCCCCCTGGAACGCGTCGGCGCTACTTTCCGCCCCCCGAGCGCCCCGAAAGTGCCGGCGCCCCCCCGGACGCGTCGGCGCCACATTCCGCCTCCTGACCCCCGAGTGCCCCGAAAGGGCCGACGCCCCCCCAGACACGTCGGTGCCATTTCCCGCCGTCTGACCCCCCGAGCGCCCCGAAAGTGCCGACGGCCTCCCGGATGCGTCGGGGCCACTTTCCGCCGTCTGACCTCCAGAGCGCCCCGAAAGTGCCGACGTCCGCCCCGGGTGCGTTGGCGCCACCTTCCGCCGCCTGGCCCCACGAGCGCTCCGAAAGTGCCGAGGCCCCCCGGACGCGTTGACGCCACTTTCCGCCGCCGGAACCCCCGAGCGCCCCGAATATACCGACGCCCCCCCGGACGCGTCGGCGCCACTTTCCGCCGCCTGACCCCCCGAGCGCCCCCAAAGTGCCGACGCCCACCCGGACGCGTGGGCTCCTCTTTCCGCCTCCTGACCCCCCGAGTGCCCCGAGAGGGCCGTCGCCCCCCAGAAGCGTCGGCGCCACTTTCCGCCGTCTGACCCCCCGAGCGCAACGAAAGTGCCGACGCCCCCCTGGATGTGTCGGCGCCACTTTCCGCCGCCTGACCCCCCGAGCGCCCCGAAAGTGCTGACGCCCCCCCGGACGCGTCAGCGCCATTTTCCGCTGCCTGACCCCCCAAGCGCCCCGAAAGTGCCGACGGTCCCCCAGATGCGTCCGGGCCACTTTCCGCCGCCTGACCTCCAGAGCGCCCCGAAAGTGCCAACGTCCGCCCCGGACGCGTTGGCACCACCTTCCGTCGCCTGGCCCCACGAGCACTCCGAAAGTGCCGAGGCCCCCCGTACGCATCGACGCCACTTTCCGCCGCCTGACCCCCCGAACGCCCCGAAAGTGCCGACGTCCCCCCCAGACGCGTCGCCGCCACTTTCCGCCGCCGGACCCCCCGAGCGACCCGAATGTGCCGACGCCTCCCCGGACGCGTCGGCGCCACTTTCCGCCGCCTGACCCCCCGAGCGCCCCGAAAGTGCTGACGCCCCCCCGGACGCGTCAGCGCCATTTTCCGCTGCCTGACCCCCCAAGCGCCCCGAAAGTGCCGACGGTCCCCCAGATGCGTCCGGGCCACTTTCCGCCGCCTGACCTCCAGAGCGCCCCGAAAGTGCCAACGTCCGCCCCGGACGCGTTGGCACCACCTTCCGTCGCCTGGCCCCACGAGCACTCCGAAAGTGCCGAGGCCCCCCGTACGCATCGACGCCACTTTCCGCCGCCTGACCCCCCGAACGCCCCGAAAGTGCCGACGTCCCCCCCAGACGCGTCGCCGCCACTTTCCGCCGCCGGACCCCCCGAGCGACCCGAATGTGCCGACGCCTCCCCGGACGCGTCGGCGCCACTTTCCGCCGCCTGACCTCCCGAGCGCCCCGAAAGTGACGACGCCCTCCCGGACGTGTCGGCGCCACTTTCCGCCGCCTGACCCCCCGAGCGCCCCGAAAGTGCCAAGGCCCCCCGGACGCGTCGGCGCCACTATCCGCCACCTGGTCCCCCAAGCGCCCCGAAAGTGCCGAAGTCCCCCCCTGACGCGTCGGCGCCAATTTCTGCCGCTGCACCCCCCGAGCGCCCCGAAAGTGCCGACGTCCCCCCGGACGCGTTTGCGCAAATTTCCGCCGCCGGACCCCCCGAGCGCCCGGAATGTGCCGACCCCCCCCGGACGTGTCGGCGCCACTTTCCGCCGCCTGACCCCCAAGCCCCCGAAAGTTCCGACGCCCCCCCGGACGCGTCGGCGCCACTTGCCTCCGCCGGACCCCCCGAGCGCCACGAAAGTGCCGACGCCCCCCGGACGCGTCGGCGCCACTTTCCACCACCTGACCCCCCTGGCGCCCCGAAAGTGCCGACGCCCCCCGGACGCGTCGGCGCCACTTTCCCCCGCCTGACCCCCCGAGCGCCCCGAAAGTGCCGACGCCCCCCCGGACGCGTCGGTGCCATTTTCCCCCGCCTAACCCCCTGAGCGCCCCGAACGTGTCGACGCCCCCCCAGACGCGTCAGCGACACTTTCCGCCGCCTAACCCCACGAGCGCCCCGAAAGTGTTGACGCTCCCCCGGACGCGTCGCCGCCACTTTCCTCCGCCAGACCCTCTGATGGCCCCGAAAGAGCCGATGCCCCGGCGGACGCGTCGGCGCCACTTTCCGCCGCCTGACGCCCCGAGCGCTGCGAAAGTGCCGACGCCCCCGCGGACGCGTCGGCGCCACTTTCCGCCGCCTGACCTCCCGAGCGCCCCGAATGTGCCGACGCCCCCCCGGACGCGTCGGCGCCACTTTCCGCGGCCTGACCCCCCGAGCGCCCCGAAAGTGCCGACGCCCCCACCGGACGAGTCGGCAACACTTGCCGCCACCTGACCACCCGAGCGCCCCGAAAGTGCCGACTCCCCCCCGGACGCGTCGGCGCCACTTTCCACCGCCTGACCCCCTGAGCGCACCGAAAGTGCAGACGCACCCCCGGACGCGTCGGCGCCACTTTCTGCCACCTGGCCCCCCGAGCTTCCCGAAAGTGCCGACGCCCCCCGGACGCGTCCGCGCCAGTTTCCGCCGCCTGTCCCTCCGAGTGCCCCGAAAGTGCCGACGCCCCCCCGGATGCGTCGGCGCAACTTTCCGCCGCCTGACCCCCCAAGCGCCCCAAAAGTGCCGACCCTCCCTTGGACGCGTCGGCGCCACTTTCCTCCGCCTGACCCCACGAGCGCCCCGAAAGTGCCGACTTCCCCGCGGACTCGTCGGCGCCACTTCCCGCCGCCTGACCCCCAGAGAGCCCCGAAAGTGCCGACGCCCCCCCGGACGAGTCTGCGCCACGTTCCGACCCCTGACCCCCAGAGCGCTCCGAAAGTTCCGACGCCCCCCGGACGGGTCGGCGCCACTTTCCGCCGCCTGACCCCCCGAGCTCCCCGAATGTGCTGACGCCCCCGCGGACGCTTCGGCGCCACTTTCCTCCGCCTGACGCCCCGAGCGCCCCGAAAGTGCTGACGCCCCCGCAGACGCGTCGGCGCCACTTTCCGCCGCCTGACCTCCCGAGTGCCCCGAAAGTGCCGACGCCCCCCCGGATGCGTCGGCGCCACTTTCCGCCGCCTGACCCCCCAAGCGCCCCGAAAGTGCCGACGCCCCCACCAGACGAGTCGGCGCCACTTTCCCCCACCTGACCCCCCGAGCGCCACGAAAGTGCCGACGCCCCCCCGGACGCGTCGGCGCCACTTTCCCCCGCCTGACCCCCCGAGCGCCCCGAAATTGCCGACCCCCCCGGATGCGTCGGCGCCACGTTCCCCCGCCTGACCCCCCAAGCGCCCCGAAAGTGTCGATACCCCCCCGGACGCGTCAGCGACACTTTCCGCCGCCTAACCCCCCGAGCGCCCCTAAAGTGTCGACGCTCCCCCGGACACGTCGCCGCCACTTTCCACCGCCAGACCCTCTGATGGCCCCGAAAGAGCCGACGCCCCTGCGGACGCGTCGCCGCCACTTTCCGCCGCCTGACCCCCTGAGCGCCCCGAATGTGATGACGCCCTCCCGGATGCGTCGGCGCCACTTTCCGCCGCCTGATCCCCCGAGCGCCGCGAAAGTTCCGACGCCCCCTGGACGAGTCTGCGCCACTTTCCGCCGCCTGACCCCCAGAGCTCCCCGAAAGTTCCGACGCCCCCCTGGACGGGTCGGCGCCACTTTCCGCCGCCTGACCCCCCGAGCGCCCCGAAAGTGTCGACACCCCCCCGGACGCGTCGCCGCCACTTTCCGCCGCCAGACCCTCTGATGGCCCCGAAAGAGCCGACGCCCCCCCGGTCACGTCGCCGCCACTTTCCGCCGCCAGACCCTCTGATGGCCCCGAAAGAGCCGACGCCCCCCCGGACGAGTCCGCGCCACGTTCCGCCGCCTGACCCCCCGAGCGCCCCGAAAGTGCCGACGCCCCCCCGGATGCGTCGGCGCCATTTTCCGCCGCCTGAGCCCCCGAGCTCACCGAAAGTGCCGACGCCCCCCCGGACGCGTCGGCGCCACTTTCCGCCGCCTGACCCCCCGAGCACCCCGAAAGTGCCGACGCCCCCCCGGATGATTCCGCGCCACTTTCCGCCGCCTGACCCCCAGAGCTCCCCAAAAGTTCCGACGCCCCCCTGGACGGGTCGGCGACACTTTCCGCCGCCTGACCCCCCGAGCGCCCCGAAAGTGCCGACGCCCCCCCGGACGCGTCGCCGCCACTTTCCGCCGCCAGACCCTCTGATGGCCACGAAAGAGCCGACGCCCCCCCAGACGCGTCGCCGCCACTTTCCGCCGCCAGACCCTCTGATGGCCCCGAAAGAGCCGACGCCCCCGCGGACACGTCGCCGCCACTTTCCGCCGCCTGACCCCTGAGCGCCCCGAATGTGATGACGCCCTCCCGGATGCGTCGGCGCCACTTTCCGCCGCCTGATCCCCCGAGCGCCGCGAAAGTTCCGACGCCCCCCCGGACGAGTCCGCGCCACGTTCCGCCGCCTGATCCCCCGAGCGCCCCGACAGTGCCGACGCCCCACCGGACGAGTCCGCGCCACTTTCCGCCGCCTGACCCCCAGAGCTCCCCGAAAGTTCCGACGCCCCCCTGGATGGGTCGGCCCCACTTTCTGCCGCCTGACCCCCCGAGCGCCCCGAAAGTGCCGACGCCCCCCCGGACGCGTCGCCGCCACTTTCCACCGCCAGACACTCTGATGGCCCCGAAAGAGCCGACGCCCCCCCGGACCCGTCGCCGCCACTTTCCGCCGCCAGACCCTCTGATGGCCCCGAAAGAGCCGACGCCCCCCCGGACGAGTCCGCGCCACGTTCCGCCGCCTGACCCCCCGAGCGCCCCGAAAGTGCCGACGCCCCCCCGGACGCGTCGCCGCCACTTTCCACCGCCAGACACTCTGATGGCCCCGAAAGAGCCGACGCCCCCCCGGACGCGTCGCCGCCACTTTCCGCCGCCAGACCCTCTGATGGCCCCGAAAGAGCCGACGCCCCCCCGGACGAGTCCGCGCCACTTTCCGCCGCCTGACCCCCAGAGCTCCCCGAAAGTGCCAACGCCCCCCGGACGCGTCGCCGCCACTTTCCGCCGCCAGACCCTCTGATGGCCCCGAAAGAGCCGACGCCCCCGCGGACGCGTCAGCGACACTTTCCGCCGCCTGAGCCCCCGAGCGCCCCGAAAGTGCCGACGCCCCCCCGGACGCGTCGGCGCCACTTTCCGCCGCCTGACCCCCCGAGCACCCCGAAAGTGCCGACACCCCCACCGGACGAGTCGGCGCCACTTGCCGCCGCATGACCACCCGAGCGCCCCGAAAGTGCCGACTCCCCCCCGGACGCGTCGGCGCCACTTTCCACCGCCTGACCCCCTGAACGCACCGAAAGTGCAGACACCCCCCCGGACGCATTGGCGCCACTTTCTGCCACCTGACCCCCCGAGCGCCCCAAAAGTGCCGACGCCCCCCGGACGCGTCCGCGCCTCTTTCCGCCGCCTGACCCCCGAGCGCCCCAAATGTGCCGACGCCCCCCCGGACGCGTCGGCGCAACTTTACGCTGCCTGACACCCCGAGCGCACCGTAAGTGCAGATGCCACACCGGACGCTTCGGCCCCACTTTCCGCCGCCTGACCACCCCGAGCGCCCGAAAATGCCGACGCCCCCCCGCACGCGTCGGCGCCACTTTCCAGCGCCTGACACCCCCTGACCCAACGAGCGCCCCGAAAATGCCGAGGCCCCCCCGGACGCGTCGGCGCCACTTTCAGCCGCCTGACCCAATGAGCGCCCCGAAAATGCCGAGGCCCCCCCGGACGCGTCGGCGCCACTTTCCGCCGCGTGACCCCCGAGCGCCCCAAAAGTTTCAACGCCCCCCCAGACGCGTCAGCGACACTTTCCGCCGCCTAACCCCCCGAGTATCCCGAAAGAGTCGACGCTCCCCCGGACGCGACGCCGCCACTTTTCGCCGCCTGACCCCCCCGAGCGCCCCGAAGGTGCCGACGACCCCGGACGCGTCGGCGCCACTTTCCGCCGCCTGACGCTCCGAGCGCACCGAAAGTGCAGATGCCCCCCCGGACGCGTCGGCGCCACTTTCCACCGCCTGACCCCCTGAGCGCACCGAAAGTGCAGACACCCCCCCGGACGCGTCGGCGCCACTTTCCACCGCCTGACCCCCTGAGCGCAACGAAAGTGCAGACACCCCCCCGGATGCGTTGGCGCCACTTTCTGCCACCTGACCCCCCGAGCGCCCCAAAAGTGCCGACGCCCCCGGACGCGTCCGCGCCACTTTCTGCCGCCTGACCCCCGAGCGCCCCAAAAGTGCCGACGCCCCCCCGGACGCGTCGGCGCAACTTTCCGCTGCCTGACACCCCGAGCGCACTGTAAGTGCGGATGCCACCCCGGACGCTTCGGCGCCACTTTCCGCCGCCTGACCCCCCCGAGCGCCCGAAAGTGCCGACGCCCCCCCGCACGCGTCGGTGCCACTTTCCACCGCCTGACACCCCCTGACCCAACGAGCGCCCCGAAAATGCCGAGGCCCCCCTGGACGCGTCGCCGCCACTTTCCGCCGCCTGACCCCCCGAGCGCCCCGAAGGTGCCGAGGCCTCCCGGACGCGTCGGGGCCAGTTTCCGCCGCCTGACCCCCGAGCGCCCCGAAAGTCCCGACGCCCCGGCGGACGCGTCACCGACACTTTCCGCCGCCTGACACCCCGAGCGCCACGAAGCGCCGACGCTCCCCCGGTCACGTCGCGGCCACTTTCCGCCGCCTGACTCCCTGAGTGCCCCGAATGTGCCGACGCCCCCACCGGACACGTCGGCGCCACTTTCCGCCGCCTGACCCCCCGAGCGCCCCGAAAGTGCCGACGCCCCCCCGGACGCGTCGCCGCCACTTTCCGCCGCCAGACCCTCTGATGGCCACGAAAGAACCGACGCCCTCCCAGACGCGTCGCCGCCACTTTCCGCCGCCTGAAACCCCGAACGCCCCGAAAGTGCCGACGCTCCCCCGGTCGCGTCACGGCCACTATCCGCCGCCTGACTCCCTGAGTGCCCCGAATGTGCCGACGCCCCCACCGGACGCGTCGGCGCCACTTTCCGCCGCCTGACCCCCAGAGCGCACCGAAAGTGCAGACGCCACCCCGAACGCGTCGGCGCCACTTTCCACCGCCTGATCCCCCGAGCGCACCGAAAGTGCCGACGCCCCCCCGGACGCGTCGGCGCCACTTTCCGCCGCCAGACCCTCTGATGGCCACGAAAGAGCCGACGCCCCCCCAGACGCGTCGCCGCCACTTTCCGCCACCAGACCCTCTGATGGCCCCGAAAGAGCCGACGCCCCCGCGGACGCGTCGCCGCCACTTTCCGCCGCCTGACCCCCTGAGCGCCCCGAATGTGATGACGCCCTCCCGGATGCGTCGGCGCCACTTTCCGCCGCCTGATCCCCCGAGCGCCGCGAAAGTTCCGACGCCCCCCCGGACGAGTCCGCGCCACGTTCCGCCGCCTGATCCCCCGAGCGCCCCGACAGTGCCGACGCCCCACCGGACGAGTCCGCGCCACTTTCCGCAACCTGACCCCCAGAGCTCCCCGAAAGTTCCGACGCCCCCCTGGACGGGTCGGCCCCCCTTTCCGCCGCCTGACCCCCCGAGCGCCCCGAAAGTGCCGACGCCCCCCCGGACGCATCGCCGCCACTTTCCACCGCCAGACACTCTGATGGCCCCGAAAGAGCCGACGCCCCCCCGGACGCGTCGCCGCCACTTTCCGCCGCCAGACCCTCTGATGGCCCCGAAAGAGCCGACGCCCCCCCGGACGAGTCCGCGCCACGTTCCGCCGCCTGACCCCCCGAGCACCCCGAAAGTGCCGACGCCCCACCGGACGAGTCCGCGCCACTTTCCGCCGCCTGACCCACAGAGCTCCCCGAAAGTTCCGACGCCCCCCTGGACGGGTCGGCCCCCCTTTCCGCCGCCTGACCCCCCGAGCGCCCCGAAAGTGCCGACGCCCCCCCGGACGCGTCGCCGCCACTTTCCACCGCCAGACACTCTGATGGCCCCGAAAGAGCCGACGCCCCCCCGGACGCGTCGCCGCCACTTTCCGCCGCCAGACCCTCTGATGGCCCCGAAAGAGCCGACGCCCCCCCGGACTAGTCCGCGCCACGTTCCGCCGCCTGACCCCCCGAGCGCCCCGAAAGTGCCGACGCCCCCCCGGACGAGTCCGCGCCACTTTCCGCCGCCTGACCCCCAGAGCTCCCCGAAAGTGCCAACGCCCCCCGGACGCGTCGCCGCCACTTTCCGCCGCCAGACCCTCTGATGGCCCCGAAAGAGCCGACGCCCCCCGCGGACGCGTCAGCGACACGTTCCGCCGCCTGAGCCCCCGAGCGCCCCGAAAGTGCCGACGCCCCCCCGGACGCGTCGGCGCCACTTTCCGCCGCCTGACCCCCCCGAGCATCCCGAAAGTGCCGACACCCCCACCGGACGAGTCGGCGCCACTTGCCGCCGCATGACCACCCGAGCGCCCCGAAAGTGCCGACACCCCCACCGGATGCGTCGGCGCCACTTTCCACCGCCTGACCCCCTGAATGCACCGAAAGTGCAGACACCCCCCCGGACGCATTGGCGCCACTTTCTGCCACCTGACCCCCCGAGCGCCCCAAAAGTGCCGACGCCCCCCGGACGCGTCCGCGCCTCTTTCTGCCGCCTGACCCCCGAGCGCCCCAAAAGTGCCGACGCCCCCCCGGACGCGTCGGCGCAACTTTACGCCGCCTGACACCCCGAGCACACCGTAAGTGCATATGCCACACCGGACGCTTCGGCCCCACTTTCCGCCGCCTGACCCCCCCGAGCGCCCGAAAATGCCGACGCCCCCCGCACGCGTCGGCGCCACTTTCCACCGCCTGACACCCCCTGACCCAACGAGCGCCCCGAAAATGCCGAGGCCCCCCCGGACGCGTCGGCGCCACTTTCAGCCGACTGACCCAATGAGCGCCCCGAAAATGCCGAGGCCCCCCCGGACGCGTCGGCGCCACTTTCCGCCGCGTGACCCCCGAGCGCCCCAAAAGTTTCAACGCCCCCCCAGACGCGTCAGCGACACTTTCCGCCGCCTAACCCCCCGAGTACCCCGAAAGAGTCGACGCTCCCCCGGACGCGACGCCGCCAGTTTCCGCCGCCTGACCCCCGAGCGCCCCAAAAGTACCGACGCCCCCCCGGACGCGTCCGCGCCACTTTCTGCCGCCTGACCCCCGAGCGCCCCGAAAGTCCCGACGCCCCGGCGGACGCGTCACCGACACTTTCCGTCGCCTGACACCCCGAGCACCACGAAGCGCCGACGCTCCCCCGGTCACGTCGCGGCCACTTTCCGCCGCCTGAGTCCCTGAGTGCTCCGAATGTGCCGACGCCCCCACCGGACGCGTCGGAGCCACTTTCCGCCGCCTGACCCCCCGAGCGCACCGAAAGTGCAGACGCCACCCCCGTACGTGTCGGCGCCACTTTCCACGGCCTGACCCCCCGAGCGCACCGAAAGTGCTGACGCCAGCCGGACGCGTCGGCGCCACTTTCCGCCGCCTAACACCCCGAGCGCCCCGAAAGTGCCAACGCCACCCCGGACGCCTCGGCGCCACTTTCACCCGCCTGACCCTACGAGCGCCCCGAAAATGCCGAGGCGCCCCAGACGCGTCGGCGCCACTTTCCACCGCCCGACCCCCCCGAGAACCCCGAAAGAGCCGACGCCCACCTGGACGCATCGGCTCCACTTTCCGCCGCCTGACCCCCCGAGCGCCACGAAAATGCCGAGGGCCCCCGGACGCGTCGGGGCCACTTTCCGCCGCCTCACCACTCTAGCGCCCCAAAAGTGCCGACGCCCCCCCGGTCGCGTCCGCGTCACTTTCCGCCGCTTGACCCTCGAGCGCCCCGAAAGTGCCGACACCCCCCCGGACGCCTTGGAGCCACTTTCCGCCGCCTGACCACCCGAGCGCCCCGAAAGTGCCGACTCCCCCCCCCCGGTCGCGTCGGCACCACTTTCCGCCGCCTGACCGCCCGAGCACCACGAAAGTGCCGACGCCCCCCCGGACGCGTCGGCGACACTTTCTGCCGCCTGACCCCCCGAGCGCTCCGAAAGTGCCGACGCCCCCACCGGACGCGTCAGCGCCACTTTCCGCCGCCTGACCGCCCGAGCGCCCCAAAAGTGCCGACGCCCCCCCAGACGCGTCAGCGACACTTTCCGCCGTCTAACCCCCCGAGCGCCCCGAAAGTGCCGACGCCCCTCCGGACGCGTCGCCGACACTTTCCGCCGCCTGAAACCCCGAACGCCCCGAAAGTGCCGACGCTCCCCCGGTCGCGTCGCGGCCACTTTCCGCCGCCTGACTCCCTGAGTGCCCCGAATGTGCCGACGCCCCCACCGGACGCGTCGGCGCCACTTTCCGCCGCCTGACCCCCCCGAGCTCCCCGAATGTGCCGACGCCCCCCGGACGCGTCGACGCCACTTTCCGCCGCCTGACAACCCGAGCGAACCGAAAGTGGCAACGCCACCCCGGATGTGTCGGCGTCACTTTCAGCCGCCTGACCCAACGAACGCCCCGAAAATGACGAGGCCCCCCGGACGCGTCGGCGCCACTTTCCGCCACCCGACCCCCCGAGCGCCTTGAAAGAGCCGACGCCTGCCCGGACGCATAGGCTTCACTTTCCGCCAACTGACCCCCCGAGCGTCCCGAAAGTGCCGACGCCCCCCCCGAACGCATCGGCGCCACTTTCCGCCGCCTGACACTACGAGCGCCTCGAAAATGCCGAGGCCGGCCGGACGCGTCGGCGCCACTTTCCGCCGCCTGACCCCCCGAGCGCCCCAAAAGAGCCGACGCCCGCACGGACGCGTCAGCGCCACTTTCCGCCACCAGACCCCCCGAGCGCCCCGAAAGTGCCGAAGCCCCCCCGGACGCATCGCCGACAGTTTCCGCCGCCCTTCCCCCCAAGCACCCCGAAAGTGCCGACGCTCCCCCGGTCGCGTCGCCGCCACTTTCCGCCGCCTGACCACCTGAGCGCCCCGATAGTGCCGACGGCCCCCCGGACGCATTTGCGCCAGTTTACGCCGCCTGACCCCCCGAGCGCCCCGAATGTGCTGACGCCCCCCCGGACGCATCGGCGCCACTTTCCGCCGCCTGACCCAACTAGCACCCCGAAAATGCCCAGGCCCCCCGGACGCGTCAGCGCCACTTTCCGCCGCCCGACCCCCCGTGCGGCCCGAAAGAGCCGACGCCCGCCCGGACGCGTCGGCTCCACTTTCCGCCGCCTGACCCCCCGAGCGCCCCGAAAGTTTCGACGCTCCCCCGGACGCGTCGCCGCCACTCTCTGCCGCCTGACCCCCAGAGCGTCACGAAGGTGCCGACGACCCCCGGACGCGTCGGCGCCACTTTCCGCCGCCTGACCCCCGAGCGCCCCGAAAGTGCCGACGCCCCCCCGGACGCATCGGCGCCACTTTCCGCCGCCTGACCCAACTAGCTCCCCGAACATGCCGAGGCCCCCCGGACGCGTCAGGGCCACTTTCCGCCCCCGACCCCCCGAGCGGCCTGAAAGAGCCGACGCCCGCCCGGACGCGTCGGCTCCACTTTCCGCCGCCTGACCCCCCGAGCGCCCCGAAAGTTTCGACGCTCCCCCGGACGCGTCGCCGCCACTCTCTGCCGCCTGACCCCCAGAGCGTCACGAAGGTGCCGACGACCCCCGGACGCGTCAGCGCCACTTTTCGGCACCTGACCCCCCGAGCGTCACGAAAGTGCCGAAGCCCCCCCGGACGCATCGCCGACACTTTCCGCCGCCTATCCCCCCGACCACCCCGAAAGTGCCGACGCTCCCACGGTGGCGTCGCCGCCACTTTCTGCTGCCAGACCCCCCGAGCGCCCCGAAAGTGCCGACGCTCCCGTGGTCGCGTCGGCGCCACTTTCCGTCGCCCCACACCCCGAGCGCCCCGAAAGTGCCGATGCCACCCCGGACGCGTCGGCGCCACTTTCCGCCGCCTGACCTCCTAAGCGCCCCGAAAGTGCCGACGCCCCCCGAACGCATCGGCGCCACTTTCCGCCGCCTGACCCAACGCGCGCCCCGAAAATGCTGAGGCCCGCCGGACTCGTCGGCGCCACTTTCCGCCGCCTGACCCCCCGAGCGCCCCGAAAGAGCCGACGCCCGCCCGGACGCGTCGGCTCCACTTTCTGCCGCCTGACCCCCCGAGCGCCACGAAAGTGTCGACGCTCCCCCGGACGCGTCGCCACCACTTTCCGCCGCCTGACCCCCCGAGCGCCCCAAAGGTGCCGACGACCCCCGGACGCGTCAGCGCCACTTTCCGCCACCAGACCCCCCGAGCGCCCCGAAAGTGCCGAACCCCCCCGGACGAATGGCCGACACTTTCCGCCGCCTGTCCACCCGAGCGCCCTGAAAGTGCCGACGCTCCCCCGGTCGCGTCGCCGCCACTTTCCGCCGCCTGACCACCTGAGCGCCCCGAATTTGCCGACGCCCCCACCGGACGCGTCGGCGCCACTTTCCGTCGCCTGACCACCCGAGCTCCCCGAAAGTGCCGACGCCCCCCCGGACGCGTCGGCGCCACTTTCCGCCGCCTGGCCCCCCGAGCGCCCCGATAGTGCCGACGGCCCCCCGGACGCGTCGGCGCCAGTTTACGCCGCCTGACCCCCCGAGCGCCCCGAATGTGCCGACGCCCCCCCGGACGCGTCGGCGCCACATTCCGCCGCCTGACCCCCGAGCGCCCCGAAAGTGCCGACGCACCCCTGGACGCATCGGCGCCACTTTCCGCCGCCTGACCCAACTAGCACCCCCGAAAATGCCGAGGCCCCCCGGACGCGTCGGCTCCACTTTCCGCCGCCTGACCCCCCGAGCGCCCCGAAAGTTTCGACGCTCCCCCGGACGCGTCGCCGCCACTCTCTGCCGCCTGACCCCCAGAGCGTCACGAAGGTGCCGACGACCCCCGGACGCATCAGCGCCACTTTTCGCCACCTGACCCCCCGAGCGTCACGAAATTGCCAAAGCCCCCCCGGACGCATCGCCGACACTTTCCGCCGCCTATCCCCCCGAGCAGCCCGAAAGTGCCGACGCTCCCACGGTGGCGTCGCCGCCACTTTCTGCTGCCTGACCCCCCGAGCGCCCCGAAAGTGCCGACGCTACCCTGGTCGCGTCGCCGCCACTTTCCCCCGCCTGACCCCCTGAGCGCCACGAATGTGCCGACGCACCCACCGGACGCGTCGGCGCCACTTTCCGTCGCCTCACACCCAGAGCGCCCCGAAAGTGCCAATGCCACCCCGGACGCGTCGCCGCCACTTTTCGCCGCCTGACCCCCCGAGCGGACCGAAAGTGCAGACGCCACCCCGGACGCGTCGGCGCCACTTTCCACCGCCTGACCCCCCGAGCACCCCAAAGTGCCGACGCCCCCCCGGAGGCGTCGGCGCCACTTTCTGTTGCCTGACACCCCGAGCGCCCCGAAAGTGCCAACGCCACCCCGGACGCGTCGGCGCCACTTTCCGCCGCCTGACCCCCCGAGCTCCCCGAAAGTGCCGACGCCCCCGGACGCGTCGGCACCACTTTCCGCCGCCTGACACCCCGAGCGCCCCGAAAGTGCCAACGCCACCCCGGATGTGTCGGCGCCACTTTCAGCCGCCTGATCCCCCGAGCGCCCCGAAACCACCGACGCCCCCCCGGACGCATCGGGGCCACTTTCCTCCGCCTGACCCCCGAGCGCCCCAAAAGTGCCGACGCCCCCCCGGACGCGTCCGCGCCAATCTCCGCCGCCTGACCTCCTGAGCGCACCGAAAGTGCTGACGCCCCCCGGGACGAGTCCGCGCCACTTTCCGCCGCCTGACCCCCGAGCGCCCCGAAAGTTCCGACGCCCCCCCGGACGCGTCGGTGCCACTTTCCGCCTCCTGACTCCCCGAGCGCCCCGAAAGTGCCGACGCTCCCCCGGTCGCGTCGCCGCCACTTTCCGCCGCCTGACCACCTGAGGACCCCGAATGTGCCGACGCCCGCACCGGACGCGTCGCCGCCACTTTCCGTCGCCTGACCCCCCCCGAGCCCTCCGAATGTGCCGACGCCCCCAGGACGCGTCGGCGCCACTTTCCGCCGCCTGACCCAACGAGCGCCCCGAAAGAGCCGATGCCCGCCCGGACGCGTCGGCTCCACTTTCCGCCGCTTGAGCTCCCGAGCGCCCCGAAAGTTTCGACGCTCCCCCGGACGCGACGCCGCCACTTTCCGCCGCCTGACCCCCAGAGCGCCTCGAAGGTGCCGACGACCCCCGGACGCGTCGGCGCCACTTTCCGCCGGATGACACCCCGAGCACCCCGAAAGTGCCGACGCCCCCCCCGGACCCTTCGCCGACACTTTCCGCCGCCTGACCTCCCGAGCGCCTCGAAAGTGCCGACGCTCACCCCGGTCGCGTCGCTGCCACTTTCCGCCACCTGACCCCCTGAGCGCCCCGAATGTGCCGACGGCCCCACCGGACGTGAAGGCGCCACTTTCCGTCGCCTGACCACCCGAGCGCCCCGAAAGTGCCGCCCCCCCCTGACGCGTCAGCGCCACTTCCCGCCGCCTGACCCGCTGAGAGCACCGAAAGTGCTGACGCCACCCCGGACGCGTCGGCGCCACTTTCCACCGCCTGACCCCCCGAGCGCACCGAAAGTGCAGACGCCACCACGGAAGCGTCGGCGCCACTTTCCGCCGCCTGACCCAACGAACGCCCCGAAAATGCCGAGGCCCCCCGGACGCGTCGGCGCCACTTTCCGCCGCCTGACCCTCCGAGCGCCCCGAAAGTGCCAACGCCCCCCGGACGCGTCGGCGCCACTTTCCGCTGCCTGACCCGCCCGAGCGCCCCGAAAGTGCCGACGTCCGCCCCGGACGCATCCGCGCCACTTTCAGCCGCCTGACCCACCGAGCGCCCCGACAGTGCCGACGCACCCCCGGAAGCGTCCGCGCCACTTTCAGACGCCTGACCCCACGAGCGCCCCGAAAGCGCCGACGCCCCCCCCCAGACGCGTCAGCGCCACTTTCCGCCGCCTGACCCCCCGAGCGCCCCGAAACTGCCGACGCCCCCTCAGACTCGTCCGCGCCAATTTCCGCCGCCTGACCCACCGAGCCCCCCGAAAGTACCAACACCCCCCTGGACGGGTCGGCGCTACTTTCCGCCGCCTGACCCCCCAGGCGCCCCGAAATTGGCGACGCCCGCCCCGGACGCGTCGGCGCCACTTTCCGCCGCCTGACCCCCGAGCGCCCTGAAAATGCCGACGCCCCCCCGGACGCCTCGGCGCCACTTTCCACCGCCTGACCCGCCCGAGCGCCCCGAAAGTGCCGACGTCCGCCCCGGACGCATCCGCGCCACTTTCAGCCGCCTGACCCATCGAACACCCCGACAGTGCCGACGCACCCCCGGACGCGTCCGCGCCACTTTCCGTCGCCTGACCCCCTGAGCGCCCCGAAAGCGCCGACGCCCCCCCGGACGTGTCCGCGCCACTTCCGCCGCCTGAACCCCCCAGCGCCACGAATGTACCGACGTCCCCCCGGACACGTCGGCGCCACTTTCCGCCGCCTGACCCACCCGAGCTCACCGAAAGTGCCGACGCCCGCCTCGGACGCGTCGGCGCCACTTTCCGCTGCCGGACCCCTCGAGCGCCCCGAAAGTGCCAACGCCACCCCGGATGTTTCGGCGCAACTTTCAGCCGCCTGACCCAACGAGCACCCCGAAAATGACGAGGCCCCCCGGACGCTTCAGCGCCACTTTCCTCCGCCCGACCCCCCGAGCGCCCCGAATGTGCCGACGCCCCTCCGGACTTGTCGGCGCCACTTTCCGCCGCCTGACCCCCTAAGCGCCCCGAAAGTGCCGACGTCCGCCCCGGATGCGTCGGCGCGAATTTCCGCCGCCTGACCCCCAAGCGCCAAGAACGTGCAGACGTCCCCCAGGACACGTCGGCGCCACTTTCCACCGCCTGACCCCCCCGTGCGCCCCGAAAGTGCCGACGCCCACCTCGGACGCGTCGGCGCCACTTTCCGCCGCCTGACCCCCCGAGCGCCCGAAAGTGCCGACGTCCCCACCGGACGCGTTGGCGCCACTTTCCGCCGCCTGACCAACCGAGCGCACCGAAAGTGCCGACTCCCCCCCGGACACGTCGGGGCCACATTCCGCCGCCTGACCCCCCGAGCGCACCGAAAGTGCGGACGCCCCCCCGGATGCGTCGGCGTCACTTTCCGCTGCCAGACCCCCCGAGCGCCCCGAAAGTGCCGACGCCCCCTCGGACGTGTCGGTGACACTTTCCGCCGCCTGACCCCCCGAGCGCCACGAAAGTGCCGACGCCCCCCTGGATGCGTCGGCGCCACTTTCCGCCGCCTGACCTCCCGAGCGCCCCGAAAGTGAGGACGGCCCTCCGGACGCGTCGTCGCCACTTTCCGCGACCTGACCCCCCGAGCGCCCCGGAACTGCCAACGCCCCCCTGGACGCGTCGGCGCCACTTTCCGCCGCCTGACCCCCCGAGCGCCCCAAAAGTGCCGACGCCCCCTCGGACTCGTCTGCGCCAATTTCCGCCGCCTGACCCACTGAGCCCCCCGAACGTGCCAACACCCCCCTGGACGGATCGGCGCCAGTTTCCGCCGCCTGACCCCCCGAGCGCCCCGAAATTGGCGACGCCCGCCCCGGACGCGTCGGCGCCAGTTTCCGCCGCCTGACCCTCTGAGCGCCCCGAAAGTGCCGACGCCCCCCCGGACGCGTCGGCGCCACTTTCCGCCGCCTGACCCGCCCGAGCGCCCCGAAAGTGCCGACGTCCGCCCCGGACGCATCCGCGCCACTTTCACCCGCCTGACGCACCGAGCGCCCCGACAGTGCCGACGCACCCCCGGAAGCGTCCGCGCCACTTTCCGACGCCTGACCCCCCGAGCGCCCCGAAAGCGCCGACGCCCCCCACGGACGCATCCGCGCCACTTTTAGCCGCCTGACCCCCCGAGCACCCCGAAAGTGCCGACGCCCCCCCGGACGCGTCCGCAACACTTTCCGCCGCCTGACCCCCCCCGAGCGCCCCGAAAATTCCGACACCCCCCCGGACGCGTCGGCGCCACTTTCCGCCGCCTAACCCGCCCGAGCGCCCCGAAAGCGTCGAACCCCCCCCGGACGCATCGGCGCCACTTTCCGCCGCCTGACCCCCCGAGCGCCCGAGCTCCCGAAAAGTGCCGACGCCCCCCCGGACGCTTCCACGCCACTTTCCGCCGCCTGACCTCCCGAGCTCCCCGAAAGTGCCGACGCCCCCCCGGACGTGTCGGCGCCACTTTCCGCCGCCCGACCCCCCGAGCGCCCCGAAAGAGCCGACGCCCGCCCGGACGCGTCGGCTCCACTTTCCGCCGCCTGACACCCCGAGCGCCCCGAAAGTCCCGACGCCCCCCCGGACGCGTCGGTGCCACTTTCCGCCGCGTGACCCCCCCCCGAGCGCCCCGAAAATTCCAACACCCCCCCGGACGCGTCGGCGCCACTTTCCGCCGCCTAACCCGCCCGAGCGCCCCGAAAGAGTCGACACCCCCCCGGACGCATCGGCGCCACTTTCCGCCACCAGACCCCCCGAGCGCCCGAGCTCCCGAAAAGTGCCGACGCCCCCCCGGACGCTTCCACGCCACTTTCCGCCTCCTGACCTCCCGAGCTCCCCGAAAGTGCCAATGCCCCCCCGGGACGAGTCCGCGCCACTTTCCGCCGCCTGACCCCGCGAGCGCCCCAAAAGTGCCGACGCCCCCCCGGATGTGTCGGCGCCACTTTCCGCCGCCTGACCCCCCGAGCGCACCGAAAGTGCCGACGCCCCCGGGGACATGTCGGAGCCACTTTCCGCTGCCTCACCCCCCGAGCTCCCGAAAGTGCCGAAGGCCCCCTGGACTCGTCGGCGCCACTTTACGCCGCCTAACCCACTGAGCTCCCCGAAAGTGCCGACGCTCCCCCGGACGCGTCGGCGCCACTTTCTGCCGCCTGACCAAACGAACGCCCCGAAAATGCCGAGGCCCCCCGGACGCGTCGGCGCCACTTTCCGCCGCCCGACGCCCCGAGCGCCCCGAAAGTGCCGACGCCCTCCCGGACGCGTCGGCTCCACTTTCCGCCGCCTGACCCCCCGAGCTCCCCGAACGTGTCGACGCTCCCCCGGACGCGTCGCCGCCACTTTCCGCCGCCTGACCCCCCAAGCGCCCCGAAGGTGCCGACGACCCCCGGACGCGTCGCCGCCACTTTCCGCCGCCTGACCCCCCGAGCGCCCCGAAAGTGCCGAAGCCCCCCGGACGCGTCGGTGCCACTTTACGCCCCCTGACCCCCCGAGCGCCCCGAAAGCGCCGACGCCCCCACCGGACGCGTCGGCGCCACTTTCCGTCGCCTGACCACACGAGCGCTCCGAAAGTGCCGACTCCCCCCCGGACGCGTCGGCGCCACTTTCTGCCGCCTGACCCCCCGAGCGCCCCTAATGTGCCGACGCCACCGCGGACGTGTCGGCGCCACTTTCCGCCATATTCACCCCCGAGCTCCCCGAAAGTGCCGACGCCCCCCCGGACGCGTCGGCGCCACTTTCTGCCGCCTGACCCAACGAGCGCCCCGACAATGCTGAGGCCCCCCGGACGCGTCCGCGCCACTTTCCGCCGCCCGACCCCCCGAGCGCCCCGAAACTGCCGACATCTCCCCGGATGCGTCGGCGCCACTTTCCGCCGCCTGACCCCCCGAGGGCCACGAACGTGCCGACGCCCCCACGGACACGTCGGCGCCACTTTCCGCCGCCTGAACCCCCCAACGCCACGAATGTACCGACGTCCCCCAGGACACGTCGGCGCCACTTTCCGCCGCCTGACCCCCCCGAGCTCACCGAAAGTGCCGACGCCCGCCTCGGACGCGTCGGCGCCACTTTTCGCTGCCGGACCCTTCGAGCGCCCCGAAACTGCCAACGCCACCCCGGATGTTTCGGCGCCACTTTCAGCCGCCTGACCCAACGAGCGCCCCGAAAATGACTAGGCCCCCCGGACGCGTCAGCGCCACTTTCCTCCGCCCGACCCCCCGAGCGCCCCGAAAGTGCCGACGCCCCTCCGGACTTGTCGGCGCCACTTTCCGCCGCCTGACCCCCTAAGCGCCCCGAAAGTGCCGACGTCCGCCCCGGATGCGTCGGCGCGAATTTCCGCCGCCTGACCCCCCGAGCGCCAAGAACGTGCAGACGTCCCCCAGGACACGTCGGCGCCACTTTCCACCGCCTGACCCCCCGAGCGCCCGAAAGTGCCGACGGCCCCACCGGACGCGTTGGCGCCACTTTCCGCCGCCTGACCAACCGAGCGCACCGAAAGTGCCGACTCCCCCCGGACACGTCGGGGCCACATTCCGCCGCCTGACCCCCGAGCGCACCGAAAGTGCGGACGCCCCCCCGGATGCGTCGGCGTCACTTTCCGCTGCCAGACCCCCTGAGCGCCCCGAAAGTGCCGACGCCCCCTCGGACGTGTCGGTGACACTTTCCGCCGCCTGACCCCCCGAGCGCCACGAAAGTGCCGACGCCCCCCTGGATGCGTCGGCGCCACTTTCCGCCGCCTGACCCCCCGAGCGCCCCGAAAGTGAGGACGCCCCTCCGGACGCGTCGTTGCCACTTTCCGCCACCTGACCCCCCGAGCGCCCCGGAACTGCCAACGCCCCCCTGGACGCGTCGGCGCCACTTTCCGCCGCCTGACCCCCCGAGCGCCCCGAAAGTGCCGACGCCCCCTCGGACTCGTCCGCGCCAATTTCCGCCGCCTGACCCACCGAGCCCTCCGAACGTGCCAACACCCCACTGGACGGGTCGGCGCCAGTTTCCGCCACCTGACCCCCCGAGCGCCCCGAAATTGGCGACGCCCGCCCCGGACGCGTCGGCGCCAGTTTCCGCCGCCTGACCCTCTGAGCGCCCCGAAAGTGCCGACGCCCCCCCCGGACGCGTCGGCGCCACTTTCCGCCGCCTGACCCGCCCGAGCGCCCTGAAAGTGCCGACGTCCGCCCCGGACGCATCCGCGCCACTTTCACCCCCGTGACGCACCGAGCGCCCCGACAGTGCCGACGCATCCCCGGAAGCGTCCGCGCCACTTTCCGACGCCTGACCCCACGAGCGCCCCGAAAGCGTCGACGCCCCGCACGGACGCATCCGCGCCACTTTTAGCCGCCTGACCCCCCGAGCACCCCGAAAGTGCCGACGCCCCCCCGGACGCGTCCGCGCCACTTTCCGCCGCCTGACCCCCCCCCCGAGCGCCCCGAAAATTCCGACACCCCCCCGGACGCGTCGGCGCCACTTTCCGCCGCCTAACCCGCCCGAGCGCCCCGAAAGCGTCGAAACCCCCCCAGACGCATCGGCGCCACTTTCCGCCGCCTGACCCCCCGAGCGCCCGAGCTCCCGAAAAGTGCCGACGCCCCCCCGGACGTTTCCACGCCACTTTCCGCCGCCTGACCTCCCGAGCTCCCCGAAAGTGCCGATGCCCCCCCGGGACGAGTCCGCGCCACTTTCCGCCGCCTGACCCCCTGAGCGCCCCGAAAGTGCCGACGCCCCCCCGGATGTGTCGGCGCCACTTTCCGCCGCCTGACCCCCCGAGCGCACCGAAAGTGCCGACGCCCCCGGGGACATGTCGGAGCCACTTTCCGCTGCCTCACCCCCCGAGCTCCCGAAAGTGCCGAAGGCCCCCTGGACTCGTCGGCGCCACTTTACGCCGCCTAACCCACCGAGCTCCCCGAATGTGCCGACGCTCCCCCGGACGCGTCGGCGCCACTTTCTGCCGCCTGACCAAACGAACGCCCCGAAAATGCCGAGGCCCCCCGGACGCGTCGGCGCCACTTTCCGCAGCCCGACGCCCCGAGCGCCCCGAAAGTGCCGACGCCCTCCCGGACGCGTCGGCTCCACTTTCCGCCGCCTGACCCCCCGAGCTCCCCGAACGTGTCGACGCTCCCCCGGACGCGTCGCCGCCACTTTCCGCCGCCTGACCCCCCAAGCGCCCCGAAGGTGCCGACGACCCCCGGACGCGTCGCCGCCACTTTCCGCCGCCTGACCCCCCGAGCGCCCCGAAAGTGCCGAAGCCCCCTGGACGCGTCGGTGCCACTTTACGCCGCCTGACCCCCCGAGCGCCCCGAAAGCGCCGACGCCCCCACCGGACGCGTCGGGGCCACTTTCCGTCGCCTGACCACACGAGCGCTCCGAAAGTGCCGACTCCCCCCCGGACGCGTCGGCGCCACTTTCCGCCGCCTGACCCCCCGAGCGCCCCTAATGTGCCGACGCCACCGAGGACGTGTCGGCGCCACTTTCCGCCATATTCACCCCTGAGCTCCCCGAAAGTGCCGACGCCCCCCCGGACGCGTCGGCGCCACTTTCTGCCGCCTGACCCAACGAGCGCCCCGACAATGCCGAGGCCCCCCGGACGCGTCGGCGCCACTTTCCGCCGCCCGACCCCCCAAGCGCCCCGAAACTGCCGACGCCCTCCCGGACGCGTCGCCGCAACTTTCCGCCGCCTCACCCCCCGAGCGCCCCGAAAGTGTCGACGCTCCCCCTGACGCGTCGGCTCCACTTACCGCCGCCTGACCCCCCGAGCGCCCCGAAGGTGCCGACGACCCCCGGACGCGTCGCCGACACTTTCCGCCGCCTGACCCCCTGAGCGCCCCGAAAGTGCCGACGCTCCCCTGTCACGTCACCGCCACTTTCCGCCGCCTGACCCCCTGAGCGCCCCGAAAGTGCCGACGCTCCCACCGGATGCGTCGGCGCCACTTTCCGTCGCCTGACACCCCGAGCGCCCCGAAAGTGCTGACTCCCCCCGGACGCGTCGGCACCACTTTCCGCCGCCTGACCCCCCGATCGCACCGAAAGTGCAGACGCCACCCTGGACGCGTCAGCGCCACTTTCCACCGCCTGACCTCACGAGCGCCCCGAAAGTGCCGACGCCCCCCCGGACGCGTCGGCACCACTTTCCGCCGCCTGACACCCCGAGCGCCCCGAAAGTTCCAACGCCACCCCGGATGTGTCGGCGCCACTTTCAGCCGCCTAACCCAACTAGCGCCCCGAAAATGACGAGGCCCCCAGACGCGTCGGCACCACTTTCCCCCGCCCGACCCCCCGAGCACCCCGAAAGAGCCGACGCCCGCCCGGACGCGTCGGCTCCACTTTCCGCCGCCTGACCCCCCGAGCGCCCCGAAAGTGCCGACACCCTCCCGGACGCGTCGGTGCCACTTTCCGCCGCCTGACCCCCCCGAGCGCCCCGAAAATGCCGAGGCCTCCCAGACGCGTCGGCGCCACTTTCTGCCGCCTGATCGCCCGAGCGCCCCGAAAGCGCCGACACCCCCCCGGACGCATCAGGGCCACTTTCCGCCGCCTGACCCCCCGAGCACCCCAAAAGTGCCGACGCCCCCCCGGACGCGTCCGCGCCACTTTCCGCTGCCTGACCTCCCGAGCGCCCCGAACGTGCTGACGCCCCCCGGGACGAGTCCGCGCCACTTTCCGCCGCCTAACACCCCGAGCGCCCCGAAAGTGCCAACCCCCCCTCGGACGTGTCGGCGCCACTTTCCGCCGCCTGACCCCCCGAGCGCCCCGAAAGTGCCGACGCCCCCGCAGACCTGTCGGAGCCACTTTCCGCCGCATCACCCCCCGAGCTCCCCGAAAGTGCCGACGCCCCCCCGGACGCGTCGTCACCACTTTCCGCCGCCTGACCACCCGAGCGCCCGGATAGTACCGACGGCCCCCCGGACGCGTCGCCGCCACTTTATGCCTCGTGCCCCCCCGAGCGCCCCAAAGGTGCCGACGACCCCCGGACGCGTCAGCGCCACTTTCCGCCACCAGACCCCCCGAGCGCCCCGAAAGTGCCGAAGCCCCCCCGGACGCGTCGCCGACACTTTCCGCCGCCTGTCCCCCCGAGCGCCCCGAAAGTGCCGACGCTCCCCCGGTCGCGTCGCCGCCACTTTCCGCCGCCTGACCCCCTGAGCGCCCCGAATGTGCTGACGCCCCCACCGGACGCGTCAGCGCCACTTTACGTCGCCTGACCACCCGAGCTCCCCGAAAGTGCCGACGCCCCCCCGGACGCGTCGGCGCCACTTTCCGCCGCCTGGCCCCCCGAGCGCCCCGATACTGCTGACGGCCCCCCGGACGCGTCGGCGCCAGTTTACGCCGCCTGACCCCCCGAGCGCCCCGAATGTGCCAAAACCCCCCCGGACGCGTCGGCGCCACATTCTGCCGCCTGACCCCCGAGCGCCCCGAAAGTGCCGACGCCCCCCCGGACGCATCGGCGCCACTTTCCGCCGCATGACCCAACGAGCACCCCGAAAATGCCGAGGCCCCCCGGACGCGTCGGCGCCACTTTCCGCCGCCCGACCCCCCGAGCGCCCCGAAAGGGCCAACGCCCGCCCGGACGCGTCGGCTCCACTTTCCGCCGCCTGAACCCCCTACCGCCCCGAAAGTTTCGACGCTCCCCCGGACGCGTCGCCGCCACTCTCCGCCGCCTGACCCCCAGAGCGCCACGAAGGTGCCGACGACCCCCGGATGCGTCAGCGCCACTTTGCGCCACCTGACCCCCCGAGCGCCCAGAAAGTGCCGAAGCCCCCCCGGACGCATCGCCGACACTTTCCGCCGCCTGTCCCCCCGAGCGCCCCGAAAATGCCGAGGCCCCCCGGACGCGTCGGCGCCACTTTCCGCCGCCCGACCCCCCGAGCGCCCCGAAACAGCCGACGCCCGCCTGGACGCGTCGGCTCCACTTTCCGCCGCCTGACCCCCCGACCACCCCGAAAGTTTCGACGCTCCCCCGGACGCGTCTCCGCCACTCTTCGCCGACTGACCCCCAGAGCGCCACGAAGGTGCCGAAGACCCCCGGATGCGTCAGCGCCACTTTGCGCCACCTGACCCCCCGAGCGCCCAGAAAGTGCCGAAGCCCCCCCGGACGCATCGCCGACACTTTCCGCCGCCTGTACCCCCGAGCGCCCCGAAAGTGCCAACGCTCCCCCGGACGCGTCCGCGGCACTTTCCGACGCCCGACCCCCTGAGCGCCCCGAAAGCGCCGACGCCCCGCCGGATGCATCCGCGCCACTTTTAGCGGCCTGACCCCCCGAGCACTCCGAAAGTGCCGACGCCCCCCCGGACGTGTCCGCGCCACTTCCGCCGCCTGACCGCCCGAGCGCCCCGAATGTGCCGAACCCCCCACGGACACGTCGGCACCACTTTCCGCCGCCTGAACCCCCCAGCGCCACGAATGTACCGACGTCCCCCCGGACACGTCGGCGCCACTTTCCGCCACCCGACCCCCCGAGCGCCCCGAAAGTGCCGACGCCCGCCCGGACGCGTCGGCTCCACTTTCCGCCGCCTGACCCCCCCGAGCCCCCCGAAAGTGTCGATGCTCCCACGGACGCGTCGCTGCCACTTTCCGCCGCCTGACCCCCCGAGCGCCCCGAAGGTGCCGAAACCCCCCAGACGCGTCGGTGCCACTTTCCGCCGCCTGACCACCCGAGCGCCCCGAAAGCGCCGACGCCCCCGCCGCACGCGTCGGCGCCATTTTCCGTGGCCTGACCACCCGAGCACCCCGAAAGTGCCGACTCCCCCCCGGACGCGTCGGAGCCTCTTTCCGCCGCCTGACCCCCCAAGCGTCCCGAAAGTGTCTACGCCCCCGGGGACGTGTCGGCGCCACTTTCCGCCGCATTCACCCCCGAGCTCCCCGAAAGTGCCGACGCCCCCCCGGACGCGTCGGCGCCACTTTCCGCCGCCTGACCCCCCCGAATGCCCCGATAGTGCCGACGACCCCCCGGACGCGTCGGCTCCACTTTCCGCCGCCTGACCCCCCGAGCGCCCCGAAAGTGCCGACGCACCCCGGACGCGTCAGCGCCACTTTCCGCCACCTAACCCTCCGAGCCCCCCGAAGGAGCCGACGACCCCCAGACGCGTCGGCGCCACTTTCCGCCGCCTGACCCCCCGAGCGCCCCGAAAGTGCCGACGCCCTCCCGGACGCGTCGGCGCCTCTTTCTGCCGCCCGACCCCCCGAGCGCCCCGAAATAGCCGACGCCCGCCCGGACGCGTCGGCGCCACTTTCCGCCGCCTGACCCGCCCGAGCGCCCCGAAAGTGCCGACGTCCGCCCCGGACGCATCCGCGCCACTTTCACCCGCCTGACCCACCGAGCGCCCCGACAGTGCCGACGCACCCCTGGAAGCGTCCGCGCCACTTTCCGACGCCTGACCCCACGAGCGCCCCGAAAGCGCCAACGCCCCCCAAGGACGCATCCGCCCCACTTTTAGCCGCCTGACCCCCCCGAGCACCCCGAAAGTGCCGACGCACCCCCGGACGCGTCCGCGCCACTTTCCGCCGCCTGACCCCCCGAGCGCCCCGAAAGTGCCGACATCTGCCCCGGATGCGTCGGCGCCACTTTCCGACTCCTGACCCCCCGAGCGCCACGAACGTGCCGACGCCCCCCGGACACGTCGGCGCCACTTTCCGCCGCCTGAACCCCCCAGCGCCACGAACGTGCCGACGTCCCCTCGGACACGTCGGCGCCAATTTCCGCCGCCTGACCCCCCCGAGCTCCCCGAAAGTGCCGACGCCCGCCTCGGACGCGTCGGCGCCACTTTCCGCTGCCGGACCCCTCGAGTGCCCAGAAAGTGCCGACGCCCCCCCGGACGTGTCGGTGCCACTTTCTGCCGCCAGACCCCTCGAGCGCCCCGAAAGTGCCAACTACCACCCGGACGCGTCGGCGCCACTTTGCGCCGCCTGACCCCCGGAGCACACCGAAAGTGCCGACGCCCCCCCGGATGCATCGGCGCCACTTTCCCCCGCCTGACCCTCCGAGCGCCCCAAAAGTGCCGACGCCCCCCGCACGTGTCGCCGCTATTTTCCGCCGCCTGACCCCCCGAGCGCCCCGAACGTGCCGAGGCCCCCCCTGAACGCGTGGGCGCCACTTTCCTCCGCCTGACCCCCGAGCGCCCCGAAAGCGCCGACGCCCCCCCGGACGCGTCGGCGCCACGTTCCGCCGCCCGACCTCCCGAGCGCCACCAACGTGCCGACGCCCCCCCCACGCTTCGGCGCTATGTGCCGAGGCCTGACCCCCCGAGCGCCCCGAAAGTGCCGAAGCCCCCCCCAGACACGTCGGCGCCACGTTCCGTCGCCTGACACCCCGAGCGCCCCGAAATGCCGACGGCCCCCCCGGACACGTCGGCGCCACCTCCTGACGCCTGACCCCCCAAGCGCCCCGAACGTTCCAACGCCCCCACGGATTCGTCGGCGCCACTTGCCTCTGCCTGACCCCCGAGCGCCCCGAAAGCGCCGAAGCCCCCCCAGACGCGTCGGCACCACTTTCCGCCGCCTGACCCACCGAGCGCCCCAAAAGTGCCGACGCCCCCCCAAACGTGTTGGCGCCACTTTCCGCCGCCTGCCCCCCGAGCCCCCCGAAAGTGCCAACGCTCGCCCGGACGCGTAGGCGCCACTTTCCGCTGCCTGACCCCCCGAGCGCCCCGAAAGTGCCGACGCCCCCTCGGACGCGTCGGCGCCACTTTCCGCCGCCTGAACCCCCGAACGCGCCGAAATTGGCGACACCCGCCCCGGACGCGTCAGCCCCACTTTCCGCCGCCTGACCTCCCCGAGCTCCCCGAAAATGCCAACGCCCCCCTGGACGCGTCGGCGCCACTTTCCGCCGCCTGACCCCCCGAGCACCCCGAAATCGCCGAGGCTGTCACGGATGCGACGGCGCCACTTTCCGCTGCCTGATCCCCCGAGAGACTCAAAACTGCCGACGCCCCCCCCGGACGCGTCGGCGCCACTTTCCGCCACCTGACCCCCGAGCGCCCCGAAAGCGCCGACGCCCCCCCGGACGCGTCGGCACCACTTTCCGCCGCCTGACCCACCGAGCGCCACGAAAGTGCCGATTCCCCCCCGAACGTGTCGGCGCCACTTTCCGCCGCCTACCCCCCGAGCCCCCCGAAAGTGCCAATGCTCGCCCGGACGCGAAGGCGCCACTTTCCGCCGCCTGACCCCCCGAATGCCCCAAAAGTGCCGACGCCCCCTCGGACGCATCGGCGCCACTTTCCGCCGCCTGACCCCCCGAACGCGCCGAAATTGGCGACGCCCCCACCGAACGCGTCGGCCCCACTTTCTGCCGCCTGACCCTCCCAGCGCCCCGAAAGTGCCGATGCCCCCACCGGGCGAGTTGGCGCCAATTTCCGCCACCTGACCCCCCGAGCGCCCCGAAAGTGCCGACGCCCCCCGAACGCATTGGCTCCACTTTCCGCCGCTGACCCCCAAACTCCCCGAAATTGGCGACGCCCGCCCCGGACGCGTCGGCGCCACTTTCCGACGCCTGACCCTCCGAGCGCCCCGAAAGTGCCGACGCCCCCACCGTGCGAGTCGGCGCCACTTTTCGCCGCCTGACCCCCCGAGCGCCCCGAAAGTGCCGACGCCCCCCGGACACGTCGGCACCACATTCCGCCGCCTGACCTCCCCGAACTCCTCGAAAATGCCAACGCCCCCCCGGACGCGTCGGCGCCACTTTCCTCCGCCTGACCACCCGAGCACCCCGAAATCGCCGAGGCCCCCACGGACGCGACGGCGCCACTTTCCGCTGCCTGACCCCCCGAGCGCCTCAAAAGTGCCGACGCCCCCCCGGACGCGTCAGCGCGACTTTCCGCCGCCTGACCCCCCGAGCGCCCCGAAGGTGCCGACGCCCCCCTTACGCGTCGGCGCCACTTTCCGCCGGCTGACCCCCAGAGCGCCCCGAAGGTGCCGACGCCCCCCCGGACCCGTCGGCGCCACTTTCCGCCGCCTGACCACCCCGAGCGCTCCGAAGGTGCCGACGCCCTCCCGGGACGCGTCGGCGCCACTTTCCAACACCTGACCACCCGAGCGCCCCAAAGGTGCCGACGCTACCCCGGGACGCATCGGCGCCACTTTCCGCCGCCTGACCCGCCGAGCGCCCCGAAGGGCCCGACGCCCCCCCGGACGCGTTGGCGTCATTTTTCCGCCGCCTGACCCCCCGAGTGCCCCGAAGGTGCTGACGCCCACCCGGGACGCGTCAGCGCCACTTTCCGACTCCTGACCGCCCGAGCGCCCCGAAGATGCCGAAGCCCCCACCGGATGCGTCGGAGCCACTTTCCGCCGCCTGACCCGCCGAGCGCCCAGAAGGTGCCGAGGCCCCCCCGGACGCGTCGGCGCCACTTTCCACCGCCTGAACCCCAGAGCGCCCCGAAGGTGCCGACGCCCTCCCGGGACACGTCGGCGCCACTTTCCGACGCCGGACCACCCGAGCGCCCCGAAGGTGCCGACGACACCCCGGGACGCGTCGGACCCACTTTCCAACGCCTGACCCCCCGAGCGCCCCGAAGGTGCCGAAGCCCCCACCGGACGCATCGGCGCCACTTTCCGCCGCCTGACCCGCCAAGCGCCCCGAATGTGCCGACGCCCCCTGGATGCGTTGGCGCCACTTTCCGCAGCCTGACCACCCGAGCGCCCCGAAGCTGCCGACGCCATCCCGGGATGCGTCGGCGCCACTTTCCTCCGCCTGACCACCCGAGCACCCCGAAATCGCCGAGGCCCCCACGGACGCGACGGCGCCACTTTCCGCTGCCTGACCCCCCGAGCGCCTCAAAAGTGCCGACGCCCCCCCGGACGCGTCAGCGCGACTTTCCGCCGCCTGACCCCCCGAGCGCCCCGAAGGTGCCGACGCCCCCCTTACGCGTCGCCGCCACTTTCCGCCGGCTGACCCCCAGAGCGCCCCGAAGGTGCCGACGCCCCCCCGGACCCGTCGGCGCCACTTTCCGCCGCCTGACCACCCCGAGCGCTCCGAAGGGGCCGACGCCCTCCCGGGACGCGTCGGCGCCACTTTCCAACACCTGACCACCCGAGCGCCCCAAAGGTGCCGACGCTACCCCGGGACGCATCGGCGCCACTTTCCGCCGCCTGACCCGCCGAGCGCCCCGAAGGGCCCGACGCCCCCCCGGACGCGTTGGCGTCATTTTTCCGCCGCCTGACCCCCCGAGCGCCCCGAAGGTGCTGACGCCCACCCGGGACGCGTCAGCGCCACTTTCCGACTCCTGACCGCCCGAGCGCCCCGAAGATGCCGAAGCCCCCACCGGATGCGTCGGAGCCACTTTCCGCCGCCTGACCCGCCGAGCGCCCAGAAGGTGCCGAGGCCCCCCCGGACGCGTCAGCGCCACTTTCCGCCGCCTGACCCACCGAGCGCCCCGAAGGTGTCGACGCCCCCCCCGGACGCGTCGGCGCCACTTTCCACCGCCTGAACCCCAGAGCGCCCCGAAGGTGCCGACGCCCTCCCGGGACACGTCGGCGCCACTTTCCGACGCCGGACCACCCGAGCGCCCCGAAGGTGCCGACGACACCCCGGGACGCGTCGGACCCACTTTCCAACGCCTGACCCCCCGAGCGCCCCGAAGGTGCCGAAGCCCCCACCGGACGCATCGGCGCCACTTTCCGCCGCCTGACCCGCCAAGCGCCCCGAATGTGCCGACGCCCCCTGGATGCGTTGGCGCCACTTTCCGCAGCCTGACCACCCGAGCGCCCCGAAGCTACCGACGCCATCCCGGGACGCGTCGGAGCCACTTTCCGACGCCTGACCCCCCGAGCGCCCCGATGGTGCTGAAGTCCCCACCGAACGCATCGGCGCCACTTTCCGCCGCCTGACCCGCCGAGCGCCCCGAATTTGCCGACGCCCCCACGGACGCGTCGGCGCCACTTTCCGCCGCCTGACCACCCGAGCGCCCCGAAGGTGCCGACGCCCACCCGGGACGCGTCTGCACCACTTTCCGACTCTTGAACCCCCGAGCGCCCCGAAAGCGCCGACGCCCCCCCCAGACGCGTCGACGCCACTTTCCGCCGCCTGACCCGCTGAGCGCCCCAAAGGTGCTGACGCACCCCCGGACGCGTCGGCGCCACTTTCCGCCGCCTGACCCGCCGAGCGCCCCGAAGGTGCCGACGCCCCCCGGGACGCGTCGGCGCCACTTTCCGACGCCTGACCCCCCGAGCGCCCCGAAGGTGCCGACGCCCTCCCGGGACACGTCGGCGCCACTTTCCGACGCCTGACCACCCGAGCGCCCCGAAGGTGCCGACGCAACCCCGGACGCGTCGGCGCTACTTTCCGCCGCCTTACCCGCCGTGCGCCCCGAAGGTGCCGACGCCCCCCCGGACACGTCGGCGCCACTTTCCGCCGCCTGACCCGCCGAGCACCACGAAGGTACCGACGCCCCCCCGGACGCTTCGGCGCCACTTTCCGCCGGCTGACCCCCAGAGCGCCCCGAAGGTGCCGACGCCCCCCCGGACGCGTCGGCGCCACCCTCCGACGCCTGACCACCCGAGTGTCCCGAACGTGCCGACGCCACCCCGGGACCCGTCGGAGCCACTTTCCGACGCCTGACCCCCCGAGCGCCCCGAAGGTGCCGACGCCCCCCCGGACGCGTCGGCGCCACTGTCCGACGCCTGACCACCCGAGCGTCCCGAACTTGCCGACGCCACCCCGGGACCCGTCGGAGCCACTTTCCGACGCCTGACCCCCCGAGCGCCCCGAAGGTGCCGACGCCCCTCCGGGACGCGTCGGCGCCACTTTCCGACTCCTGACCCCCCGAGCGCCCCGAAGGTGCCGACACCCCCCGGACGCGTCGGCGCCACTTTCCACCGCCTGACCCGCCGAGCGCCCCGAAGGTGCCGACACACCCCCGGACGCGTCGGCGCCACTTTCCGCCGCCTGACCCGCCGAGCGCCCCGAAGGTGCCGACGCCCCCCGGACGCGTCGGCGCCACTTTCCGCCGCCTGACCCCCAGAGCGCCCCGAAGGTGCCGACCCCACCGCGGACGCGTCGGGGCCACTTTCCGCCTCCTGACCACCCCGAGCGCCCCGAAGGTGCCGACGCCCCCCCGGACGCGTCGGCGCCACTCTCCGACGCCTGACCACCCGAGCGTCCCGAACTTGCCGACGCCACCCCTGGCCGCGTCGGAGCCACTTTCCGCCGCCTGACCCCCCGAGCGCCCCGAAAGTGCCGACGCCCCCTCGGACTCATCCGCGCCAATTTCCACCGCCTGACCCACCGAGCCCCCCGAAAGTGCCAACACCCCCCTGGACGGGTCGGCGCCAGTTTCCGCCGCCTGACCCCCCGAGCGCCCCGAAATTGGTGACGCCCGCCCCGTACGCGTCGGCGCCAGTTTCCGCCGCCTGACCCTCCGAGCGCCCCGAAAGTGCCGACGCCCCCCCGGACGCGTCGGCGCCACTTTCCGCCGCCTGACCCGCCCGAGCGCCCCGAAAGTGCCGACGTCCGCCCCGGACGCATCCGCGTCACTTTCACCCGCCTGACCCACCGAGCGCCCCGACAGTGCCGACGCACCCCTGGAAGCGTCCGCGCCACTTTCCGACGCCTGACCCCACGAGCGCCCCGAAAGCGCCGACGCCCCCCAAGGACGCATCCGCGCCACTTTTAGCCGCCTGACCCCCCCGAGCACCCCGAAAGTGCCGACGCACCCCCGGAAGCGTCCGCGCCACTTTCCGCTGCCTGACCCCCCGAGCGCCCCGAAAGTGCCGACATCTGCCCCGGATGCGTCGGCGCCACTTTCCGACTCCTGACCCCCCGAGCGCCACGAACGTGCCGACGCCCCCCGGACACGTCGGCGCCACTTTCCGCCGCCTGAACCCCCCAGCGCCACGAACGTGCCGACGTCCCCTCGGACACGTCGGCGCCAATTTCCGCCGCCTGACCCCCCCGAGCTCCCCGAAAGTGCCGACGCCCGCCTCGGACGCGTCGGCGCCACTTTCCGCTGCCGGACCCCTCGAGTGCCCCGAAAGTGCCGACGCCCCCCCGGACGTGTCAGTGCCACTTTCTGCCGCCAGACCCCTTGAGCGCCCCGAAAGTGCCAACTACCACCCGGACGCGTCGGCGCCACTTTGCGCCGCCTGACCCCCGGAGCACCCCAAAAGTGCCGACGCCCCCCCGGATGCATCGGCGCCACTTCCCCCGCCTGACCCTCCGAGCGCCCCAAAAGTGCCGACGCCCCCCGGACGTGTCGCCGCTATTTTCCGCCGCCTGACCCCCCGAGCGCCCCGAACGTGCCGACGCCCCCCCTGAACGCGTGGGTGCCACTTTCCTCCGCCTGACCCCCGAGCGCCCCGAAAGCGCCGACGCCCCCCCGGACGCGTCGGCGCCACCTTCCGCCGCCCGACCCCCCTAGCGCCACCAACGTGCCGACGCCCCCCCCACGCTTCGGCGCTATGTGCCGAGGCCTGACCCCCCGAGCGCCCGGAAAGTGCCGAAGCCCCCCCCTGGACACGTCGGCGCCACGTTCCGTCGCCTAACACCCCGAGCGCCCCGAAATGCCGACGCCCCCCCCGGACACGTCGGCGCCACCTCCTGACGCCTGACCCCCCAAGCGCCCCGAACTTTCCAACGCCCCCACGGATTCGTCGGCGCCACTTGCCTCTGCCTGACCCCCGAGCGCCCCGAAAGCGCCGAAGCCCCCCCGGACGCGTCGGCACCACTTTCCGCCGCCTGACCCACCGAGCGCCCCAAAAGTGCCAACGCCCCCCCAAACGTGTCGGCGCCACTTTCCGCCGCTTGCCCCCCGAGCCCCCCGAAAGTGCCAACGCTCGCCCGGACGCGTAGGCGCCACTTTCAGCCGCCTGGCCCCCCGAGCGCCCCGAAAGTGCCGACGCCCCCTCGGACGCGTCGGCGCCACTTTCCGCCGCCTGACCCCCCGAACGCGCCGAAATTGGCGACACCCTCCCCGGACGCGTCGGCCCCACTTTCTGCCGCCTGACCCTCCGAGCACCCCGAAAGTGCCAATGCCCCCACCGGGCGAGTTGGCGCCAATTTCCGCCGCCTGACCCCCCGAGCGCCCCGAAACTGCGGACGCCCCCCGGACACGTCGACACCACTTTCCGCCGCCTGACCTCCCCGAGCTCCCCGAAAATGCCAACGCCCCCCTGGACGCGTCGGCGCCACTTTCCGCCGCCTGACCCCCCGAGCACCCCGAAATCGCCGAGGCCGCCACGGATGCGACGGCGCCACTTTCCGCTGCCTGATCCCCCGAGAGACTCAAAACTGCCGACGCCCCCCCCGGACGCGTCGGCGCCACTTTCCGCCACCTGACCCCCGAGCGCCCCGAAAGCGCCGACGCCCCCCCGGACGCGTCGGCACCACTTTCCGCCGCCTGACCCACCGAGCGCCCCGAAAGTGCCGATTCCCCCCCGAACGTGTCGGCGCCACTTTCCGCCGCCTACCCCCCGAGCCCCCCGAAAGTGCCAATGCTCGCCCGGACGCGTAGGCGCCACTTTCCGCCGCCTGACCCCCCGAACGCCCCGAAAGTGCCGACGCCCCCTCGGACGCATCGGCGCCACTTTCCGCCGCCTGACCCCCGAACGCGCCGAAATTGGCGACGCCCCCACCGGACGCGTCGGCCCCACTTTCTGCCGCCTGACCCTCCGAGCGCCCCGAAAGTGCCGATGCCCCCACCGGGCGAGTCGGCGCCAATTTCCGCCACCTGACCCCCCGAGCGCCCCGAAAGTGCCGACGCCCCCCCGAACGCATTGGCTCCACTTTCTTCCGCTGACCCCCAAACTCCCCGAAATTGGCGACGCCCGCCCCGGACGCATCGGCGCCACTTTCCGACGCCTGACCCTCCGAGCGCCCCGAAAGTGCCGACGCCCCCACCGTGCGAGTCGGCGCCACTTTTCTCCGCCTGACCCCCTGAGCGCCCCAAAAGTGCCGACGCCCCCCGGACACTTCGGCACCACATTCCGCCGCCTGACCTCCCCGAACTCCCCGAAAATGCCAACGCCCCCCCGGACGCGTCGGCGCCACTTTCCGCCGCCTGACCCCCCGAGCACCCCGAAATCGCCGAGGCCCCCACGGACGCGACGGCGCCACTTTCCGCTGCCTGACCCCCAAGCGCCTCAAAAGTGCCGACGCCCCCCCCCGGACGCGTCGGCGCGACTTTCCGCCGCCTGACCCCCCGAGCGCCCCGAAGGTGCCGACGCCCCCCCGGACGCGTCGGCGCCACTTTCCGCCGGCTGACCCCCAGAGCGCCCCGAAGGTGCCGACGCCCCCCCGGACCCGTCGGCGCCACTTTCCGCCGCCTGACCCCCCCGAGCGCTCCGAAGGTGCCGACGCCCTCCTGGGACGCGTCGGCGCCACTTTCCGACACCTGACCACCCGAGCGCCCCAAAGGTGCCGACGCTACCCCGGGACGCATCGGCGCCACTTTCCGCCGCCTGACCCGCCGAGCGCCCCGAAGGGCCCGAGGCCCCCCCGGACGCGATGGCGTCATTTTTCCGCCGCCTGACCCCCCGAGCGCCCTGAAGGTGCCGACGCCCACCCGGGACGCGTCAGCGCCACTTTCCGACTCCTGACCGCCCGAGCGCCCCGAAGATGCCGAAGCCCCCACCGGATGCGTCGGAGCCACTTTCCGCCGCCTGACCCGCCGAGCGCCCAGAAGGTGCCGACGCACCCCCGGACGCGTCAGCGCCACTTTCCGCCGCCTGACCCGCCGAGCGCCCCGAAGGTGTCGACGCCCCCCCGGACGCGTCGGCGCCACTTTCCACCGCCTGAACCCCAGAGCGCCCCGAAGGTGCCGACGCCCTCCCGGGACACGTCGGCGCCACTTTCCAACGCCGGACCACCCGAGCGCCCCGAAGGTGCCGACGACACCCCGGGACGCGTCGGACCCACTTTCCAACGCCTGACCCCCCAAACGCCCCGAAGGTGCCGAAGCCCCCACCGGACGCATCGGCGCCACTTTCCGCCGCCTGACCCGCCAAGCGCCCCGAATGTGCCGACGCCCCCCTGGATGAGTTGGCGCCACTTTCCGCAGCCTGACCACCCGAGCGCCCCGAAGCTGCTGACGCCACCCCGGGACGCGTCGGAGCCACTTTCCGACGCCTGACCCCCCGAGCGCCCCGATGGTGCCGAAGTCCCCACCGAACGCGTCGGCGCCACTTTCCGCCGCCTGACCACCCGAGCGCCCCGAAGGTGCCGACGCCCACCCGGGACGCGTCGGCACCACTTTCCGTCTCTTGAACCCACGAGCGCCCCGAAAGCGCCGACGCCCCCCCCAGACGCGTCAACACCACTTTCCGCCGCCTGACCCGCTGAGCGCCCCAAAGGTGCCGACGCACCCCCGGACGCGTCGGCGCCACTTTCCGCCGCCTGACCCGCCGAGCTCCCCGAAGGTGCCGACGCCCCCCGGGACGTGTCGGCGCCACTTTCCGATGCCTGACCCCCCGAGCGCCCCGAAGGTGCCGACGCCCTCCCGGGACACGTCGGCGCCACTTTCCGACGCCTGACCACCCGAGCGCACCGAAGGTGCCGACGCAACCCCGGACGCGTCGGCGCTACTTTCCGCCGCCTTACCCGCTGTGCACCCCGAAGGTGCCGACGCCCCCCCGGACACGTCGGCGCCACTTTCCGCCGCCTGACCCGCCGAGCACCACGAAGGTACCGACGCCCCCCCGGACGCTTCGGCGCCACTTTCCGCCTGCTGACCCCCAGAGCGCCCCGAAGGTGCCGACGCCCCCCCGGACGCGTCGGCGCCACTCTCCGACGCCTGACCACCCGAGTGTCCCGAACGTGCCGACGCCACCCCGGGACCCGTCGGAGCCACTTTCCGACGCCTGACCCCCCGAGCGCCCCGAAGGTGCCGACGCCCCCCCGGACGCGTCGGCGCCACTGTCCGACGCCTGACCACCCGAGCGTCCCGAACTTGCCGACGCCACCCCGGGACCCGTCGGAGCCACTTTCCGACGCCTGACCCCCCGAGCGCCCCGAAGGTGCCGACGCCCTTCCGGGACGCGTCGGCGCCACTTTCCGACTCCTGACCCCCCGAGCGCCCCGAAGGTGCCGACACCCACCGGACGCGTCGGCGCCACGTTCCACCGCCTGACCCGCCGAGCGCCCCGAAGGTGCCGACACACCCCCGGACGCGTCGGCGCCACTTTCCGCCGCCTGACCCGCAAAGCGCCCCGAAGGTGCCGACGCCCCCCCGGACGCGTTGGCGCCACTTTCCGCCGCCTGACCCCCAGACCGCCCCGAAGGTGCCGACCCCACCGCGGACGCGTCGGGGCCACTTTCCGCCTCCTGACCACCCCGAGCGCCCCGAAGGTGCCGACGCCCCCCCGGACGCGTCGGCGCCACTGTCCAACGCCTGACCACCTGAGCGTCCCGAACTTGCCGACGCCACCCCGGGACGCGTCGGAGCCACTTTCCGACGCATGACCCCCCGAGCGCCCCGAAGGTGCCGACGCCCCTCCGGGACGCATCGCCGCCACTTTCCAACGCCTGACCCCCCCCGGCGCCCCGAAGGTGCCAACGCCCATCCGGGACGCGTCGGCGCCACTTTCCGACTCCTGACCCCCCGAACGCACCGAATGTGCCGACACCCCCCGGACGCGTCGGCGGCACTTTCCGACGCCTGACCCGCCTAGCGCCCCGAATGTGCCGACGCCCCCCCGGACGCGTCGGCGCCACTTTCCGCCGCCTGACCACCCGAGCTCCCCGAATGTGCCGACGCCCACCCGGGACGCGTCGGCGCCACTTTCCGACTCTTGAACCCCCGAGCGCCCCGAAAGCGCCGACGCTCCTCCCAGACGCGTCGACGCCACTTTCCGCCGCCTGACCCGCTGAGCGTCCCAAAGGTGCCGACGCACCCCCGGACGCGTCGGCGCCACTTTCCGCCGCCTGACCCGCCGAGCGCCCCGAAGGTGCCGACGCCCCCCGGGACGCGTCGGCGCCACTTTCCGACGCCTGACCCCCCGAGCGCCCCGAAGGGGCAGACGCCCTCCCGGGACACGTCGGCGCCACTTTCCGACGCCTGACACCCTGAGCGCCCCGAAGGTGCCGACACCCCCGGACGCGTCGGCGCCACTTTCCGCCGCCTGACCCGCCGAGCGCCCCGAAGGTTCCGACACACCCCCGGATGCGTCCGCGCCACTTTCCGCCACCTGACCCGCCGAGCGCCCCGAAGGTGCCGACGCCCCCTGAATGCTTCGGCGCCACTTTCCGCCGCCTGACCCGCCGAGCGCCCCGAAAGGGCCGACGCCCCCCCGGACGCGTCGGCGCCACTTTCCGCCGCCTGACCCCCAGAGCGCCCCGAAGATGCCGACCCCACCGTGGACGCGTCAGGGCCACTTTCCGCCGCCTGACCCCCCCGAGCACCCCGAAGGTGCCGACGCCCCCCGGACGCGTCGGCGCCACTTTCCGCCGCCTGACCCGCCGAGCTCCCCGAAGGTGCCGACGCCCCCCGGACGCGTCGGCGCCACTTTCCGCCGCCTGACCCGCCAAGCGCCCCGAAGGGGCCGACGCCCCCGCGGACGCGTCGGCGCCACTTTCCGCCGTCTGACCCCCCGAGCGCCCCGAAGGTGCCGAGGCCCCCCCGGACGTGTCAACGACACTGTCCGCCGCCTGACCCGCCGAGCGCCCCGAAGGTGCCGACGCCCCCCCCGGACGCGTCGGCGCCACTTTCCGCCGCCTGACCCCCCGAGCGCCCCGAAGGTGCCGACACCCACCCGGGACGCGTCGGCGCCACTTTCCGCCGCGTGACCCGCCGAGCGCCCCGAAGGTGCCGACGCTACCCCGGGACGCGTCGGTGCCACTTTCCGCCGCCTGACCTGCCGAGCGCCCCGAAGGTGCCGACGCCCCCACGGGACGCGTCGGCGCCACTTTCGGCCGCCTGACCCGCCGAGCGCCCCGAAGGTGCCGACACACCCCCGGACGCGTCGGCGCCACTTTCCGCCGCCTGACCCCCCGAGCACCCCGAAGGTGCCGACGCCCCTCCGGGACGCGTCGGCGCCACTTTCTGACGCCAGATCCCCCCCCGTCACCCCGAAGGTGCCGACGCCCATCCGGGATGCATTGGCGCCACTTTCCGACTCCTGACACCCCGAGCGCCCCGATAGTGCCGACATCCCCCGGACGCGTCGACGCCACTTTCCGCCTCCTGACCCGCCGAGCGCCCCGAAGGTTCCGACACACCCCCGGACGCGTCGGCGCCACTTTCCGCCGCCTGACCCGCCGAGCGCCCCGAAGATGCCGACGCACCCCCGGACGCGTCGGCGCCACTTTCCGCTGCCTGACCCGCCGAGCGCCCCGAAGGTGCCGACGCCCCTCCGGACGCGTCGGCGCCACTTTCCGCCGCCTGACCCGCCGAGCGCCCCGAAGGTGCCGACGCCCCCCCGGACGCGTCGGCGCCACTTTCCGCCGCCTGACCTGCCGAGCGCCCCGAAGGTGCCGACGCCCCCTGGACTCGTCGGCGCCACTTTCCGCCTGCTGACCCCTAGAGCGCCCCGAAGGTGCCGACGCCCCCCCAGACGCGTCGGCGCCACTTTCCGCCGCCTGACCCCCAGAGCGCCCCGAAGGTGCCGACGCCCACCCGGGACGCGTCGGCACCACTTTCCGACTCCTGACCCCCCGAGCGCCCTGAAGGTGCCGAAGCACCCACCGGACGCGTCTGTGCGACATTCCGCCGCCTGACCCGCCGAGCGCCCTGAAGGTGCCTACGCCCCACCGGATGCGTCGGCGCCACTTTCCGACGCCTCACCACCCGAGCGTCCCGAACGTGCCGACGCCCCCCCGGGACCCGTCGGAGCCACTTTCCGACGCCTGACCCCCCGAGCGCCCCGAAGGTGCCGACGCCCCCCCGGGACGCGTCGGCGCCACTTTCCGACGCCTGACACCCCCCGGCGCCCCGAAGGTGCCGATGCCCATCCGGGAAGCGTCGGCGCCACTTTCCGCCGCCTGACCCGCCGAGCGCTCCGAAGGTGCCGACGCCCCCCTGACGCGTCGGTGCCACTTTCCGTCGCCTGACCCCCCGAGCGCCCCGAAGGTGCCGACGCCCCCCCGGACGCGTCGGCGTCACTTTCCGCCGACTGACCCCCCGAGCGCCCCGAAGGTGCCGACGCCCCCCCGGACGCGTCGGCGCCACTTTTCGCCGCCTGACCCCCAGAGCGCCCCGAAGGTGCCGACACCCCCCCGGATGCGTCGGCGCCACTTTCCGCCGCCTGACCCCCAGAGCGCCCGGAAGGTGCCGACGCCCTCCCGGGACGCGTCAGCGCCACTTTCCGATGCCTGACCCCTCGAGCACTCCGAAGGTGCCGACGCCCACCCCGGACGCGTCGGCGCCACTTTCCAACTCCTGACCTCCCGAGCGCCCCGAAGGTGCCGACGCCCCCTCAGACACTTCGGCGCCACTTTCCGCCGCCTGACCCGCCGAGCGCCCCGAAGGTGCCGACGCGCCCCCGGACGCGTCGGCGCTACTTTCCGCCGCCGGACCCGCCGAATGCCCCGAAGGTGTCGACACCCTCCCGGGACGCGTCGGAGCCAGTTTCCGATTCCTGATCCCCCGAGCGCCCCGAAGGTGCCGACGCCCCCCCGGACGCGTCGGCGGCACTTTCCGACGCCTGACCCGCCGAGCAACACGATGGTGCCAACGCACCCCCGGACGCGTCGGTGCCACTTTCCGCCGCCTGACCCGCCGTGCGCCCCGAAGGTGCCGACGCTTCCCCCAGACGCGTCGGCGCCACTGTCCGCCGCCTGTCCCGCCGAGCCCCCCGAAGGTGCCGACGCACCCCCGGACGCGTCGGCGCCACTTTCCGCAGTCTGACCCGCCGAGCGCCCCGAAGGTGCCGACACCTCCCCGGATGCGTCGGCGCCACTTTCCGCCGCCTGACCCCCCGAGCGCCCCGAAGGTGCCGAGGCCCCCCCGGGACGCATCGGCGCCACTTTCCGACGCCTGACCACCCGAGCGCCCCGAAGGTGCGGACGCCCACCCGGGACGCGTCGGCGCCACTTTCCGACTCCTGATCCCCCGAGCGCCCCGAAGGTGCCGAAGCCCCCCGGGAAGCGTCGGCGCCACTTTCCGCCGCCTGACCCGCCGAGCGCTCCGAAGGTGCCGACGCCCCCCGGACGCGTCGGTGCCACTTTCCGTCGCCTGACCCCCCGAGTGCCCCGAAGGTGCCGACGCCCCCCCGGACGCGTCGGCGCCACTTTCCGCCAACTGACCCCCCGAGCGCCCCGAAGGTGCCGACGCCCCCCCGGACGCGTCGGCGCCACTTTTCGCCGCCTGACCCCCAGAGCGCCCCGAAGGTGCCGACGCCCCCCCGGACGCGTCGGCGCCACTTTCCGCCGCCTGACCCCCAGAGCGCCCCGAAGGTGCCGACGCCCCCCGGGGTGCGTAGGCGCCATTTTCCTTCGCCTGACCACCCGAGCGCCCGGAAGGTGCCGACGCCCCCCCGGGACGCGTCGGCGCCACTTTCCGATGCCTGAGCCCCCGAGCACTCCGAAGGTGCCGACGCCCACCCCGGACGCGTCGGCGCCACTTTCCAACTCCTGACCTCCCGAGCGCCCCGAAGGTGCCGACGCCCCCCCGGACACTTCGGCGCCACTTTCCGCCGCCTGACCCGCCGAGCGCCCCGAAGGTGCCGACGCGCCCCCGGACGCGTCGGCGCTACTTTCCGCCCCCGGACCCGCCGAGTGCCCCGAAGGTGTCGACGCCCTCCCGGGACGCGTCGGAGCCATTTTCCGATTCCTGATCCCCCGAGCGCCCCGAAGGTGCCGACGCCCCCCCGGACGCGTCGGCGCCAGTTTCCGACGCCTGACCCGCCGAGCAACACGATGGTGCCGACGCACCCCCGGATGCGTCGGTGCCACTTTCCGCGGCCTGACCCGCCGTGCGCCCCGAAGGTGCCGACGCTTCCCCCAGACGCGTCGGCGCCACTGTCCGCCGCCTGTCCCGCCAAGCCCCCGGAAGGTGCCGACGCACCCCCGGACGCGTCGGCGCCACTTTCCGCCGTCTGACCCGCCGAGCGCCCCGAAGGTGCCGACGCCTCCCCGGACGCGTCGGCGCCACTTTCCGCCGCCTGACCCCCCGAGCGCCCCGAAGGTGCCGACGCCCCCCCGGGACGCGTCGGCGCCACTTTCCGACGCCTGACCACCCGAGCGCCCCGAAGGTGCGGACGCCCACCCGGGACGCGTCGGCGCCACTTTCCGACGCCTGACCCGCCGAGCAACACGATGGTGCCAACGCACCCCCGGACGCGTCGGTGCCACTTTCCGCCGCCTGACCCGCCGTGCGCCCCGAAGGTGCCGACGCTTCCCCCAGACGCGTCGGCGCCACTGTCCGCCGCCTGTCCCGCCGAGCCCCCCGAAGGTGCCGACGCACCCCCGGACGCGTCGGCGCCACTTTCCGCCGTCTGACCCGCCTAGCGCCCCGAAGGTGCCGACGCCTCCCCGGATGCGTCGGCGCCACTTTCCGCCGCCTGACCCCCCGAGCGCCCCGAAGGTGCCGAGGCCCCCCCGGGACGCATCGGCGCCACTTTCCGACGCCTGACCACCCGAGCGCCCCGAAGGTGCGGACGCCCACCCGGGACGCGTCGGCGCCACTTTCCGACTCCTGATCCCCCGAGCGCCCCGAAGGTGCCGAAGCCCCCCGGGAAGCGTCGGCGCCACTTTCCGCCGCCTGACCCGCCGAGCGCTCCGAAGGTGCCGACGCCCCCCGGACGCGTCGGTGCCACTTTCCGTCGCCTGACCCCCCGAGTGCCCCGAAGGTGCCGACGCCCCCCCGGACGCGTCGGCGCCACTTTCCGCCAACTGACCCCCCGAGCGCCCCGAAGGTGCCGACGCCCCCCCGGACGCGTCGGCGCCACTTTTCGCCGCCTGACCCCCAGAGCGCCCCGAAGGTGCCGACGCCCCCCCGGACGCGTCGGCGCCACTTTCCGCCGCCTGACCCCCAGAGCGCCCCGAAGGTGCCGACGCCCCCCGGGGTGCGTAGGCGCCACTTTCCTCCGCCTGACCACCCGAGCGCCCGGAAGGTGCCGACGCCCCCCCGGGACGCGTCGGCGCCACTTTCCGATGCCTGAGCCCCCGAGCACTCCGAAGGTGCCGACGCCCACCCCGGACGCGTCGGCGCCACTTTCCAACTCCTGACCTCCCGAGCGCCCCGAAGGTGCCGACGCCCCCCCGGACACTTCGGCGCCACTTTCCGCCGCCTGACCCGCCGAGCGCCCCAAAGGTGCCGAAGCGCCCCCGGACGCGTCGGCGCTACTTTCCGCCCCCGGACCCGCCGAGTGCCCCGAAGGTGTCGACGCCCTCCCGGGACGCGTCGGAGCCAGTTTCCGATTCCTGATCCCCCGAGCGCCCCGAAGGTGCCGACGCCCCCCCGGACGCGTCGGCGCCAGTTTCCGACGCCTGACCCGCCGAGCAACACGATGGTGCCGACGCACCCCCGGATGCGTCGGTGCCACTTTCCGCCGCCTGACCCGCCGTGCGCCCCGAAGGTGCCGACGCTTCCCCCAGACGCGTCGGCGCCACTTTCCGCCGTCTGACCCGCCGAGCGCCCCGAAGGTGCCGACGCCTCCCCGGACGCGTCGGCGCCCCTTTCCGCCGCCTGACCCCCCGAGCGCCCCGAAGGTGCCGACGCCCCCCCGGGACGCGTCGGCGCCACTTTCCGACGCCTGACCACCCGAGCGCCCCGAAGGTGCGGACGCCCACCCGGGACGCGTCGGCGCCACTTTCCGACTCCTGACCCCCCGAGCGCCCCGAAGGTGCTGAAGCCCCCACCGGACGCGTCAGTGCCACGTTCCGCCACCTGACCCGCCGAGCGCCCCGAAGGTGCCTACGCCACCCCGGGACCCGTCGGAGCCACTTTCCGACGCCTGACCCCCCGAGCGCCCCGAAGGTGCCGACGCTCCCCCGGATGCGTCAGCGCCACTTTCCGCCGCCTGACCCCCCGAGCGCCCCGAAGGTGCCGACGCCCACCCGGGACGCGTCGGAGCCACTTTCCGATTCCTGACCCCCCGAGCGCCCCGAACGTGCCGATGTCCCCCCGGACGCGTCGGCGCCACTTTCCGACGCTTGACCCTCTGAGCAACCCGATGGTGCCGACGCACCCCCGTACGCGTCGGTGCCACTTTCCGCTGCCTGACCCGCCGAGCGCCCCGAAGGTGCCGACGCCTCCCCCAGATCCCTCGGCGCCACTGTCCGCCGCCTGACCCGCCGAGCGCCCCGAAGGTGCCGACGCCCCCCCCGGGACGCGTCGGCGCCACTTTCCGACGCCTGACCCCCCGAGCACCCCGAAGGTGCGGACGCCCACCCGGGACGCGTCGGCGCCACTTTCCGACTCCTGACCCCCCGAGCGCCCCGAAGGTGCCGAAGCCCCCACCGGACGCGTCTGTGCGACATTCCGCCGCCTGACCCGCCGAGCGCCCCGAAGGTGCCTACGCCCCAACGGATGCGTCGGCGCCACTTTCCGACGCCTGACCCCCCGAGCACACCGAAGGTGCGGACGCCCACCCGGGACGCGTCGGCGCCACTTTCCGACTCCTGACCCCCCGAGCACCCCGAAGGTGCCGAAGCCCCCACCGGACGCGTCTGTGCGACATTCCGCCGCCTGACCCGCCGAGCGCCCCGAAGGTGCCTACGCCCCACCGGATGCGTCGGCCCCACTTTCCGCCGACTAACCCCCCGAGCGCCCCGAAGGTGCCGACGCCCCCCCGGACTCGTCGGCGCCACTTTCCGCCGCCTGACCCCCAGAGCGCCCCGAAGGTGCCGACGCCCCCCCGGACGCGTCGGCGCAACTTTCCGCCGCCTGACCCCCAGAGCGCCCCGAAGGTGCCGACGGCCCCCGGGATGCGTAGGCGCCACTTTCCTCCGCCTGACCACCCGAGCGCCCGGAAGGTGCCGACGCCCCCCCGGGACGCGTCGGCGCCACTTTCCGATGCCTGACCCCCCGAGCACTCCGAAGGTGCCGACGCCCACCCCGGACGCTTCGGCGCCACTTTCCAACTCCTGACCTCCCGAGCGCCCCGAAGGTGCCGACGCCCCCCCGGACACTTCGGCGCCACTTTCCGCCGCCTGACCCGCCGAGCGCCCCGAAGGTGCCGACGCGCCCCGGGACGCGTCGGCACCACTTTCCGCCGCCGGACCCGCCGAGTGCCCCGAAGGTGTCGACGCCCCCCCGGACGCGTCGGCGCCACTTTCCGCCGCCTGACCCCCCGCGCGCCCCGAAGGTGCCGACGCCCTCCCGGGACGCGTCGGAGCCACTTTCCGATTCCTGACCCCCCGAGTGCCCCGAAGGTGCCGACGCCCCCCCGGACGCGTCGGCGCCACTTTCCGACGCCTGACCCGCCGAGCAACACGATGGTGCCGACGCACCCCCGGACGCATCGGTGCCACTTTCCGCCGCCTGACCGGCCGTGCGCCCCGAAGGTGCCGACGCTTCCCCCAGACGCGTCGGTGCCACTGTCCGCCGCCTGACCCGCCGAGCGCCCCGAAGGTGCCGACGTCCCCCCCGGGACGCGTTGGCGCCACTTTCCGACTCCTGACCCCCCGAGCGCCCCGAAGGTGCCGAAGCCCCCACCGGACGCGTCTGTGCGACATTCCGCCGCCTGACCTGCCGAGCGCCCCGAAGGTGCCTACGCCCCCCCGGACGCGTCGGCGCCACTTTCCGCCGACTGACCCCCCGAGCGCCCCGAAGGTGCCGACGCCCCCCCAGACGCGTCGGCGCCACTGTCCGCCGCCTGACCCGCCGAGCGCCCCGAAGGTGCCGACGCCCCCCCCCGGGACGCGTCAGCGCCACTTTCCGACGCCTGACCCCCCGAGCGCCCCGAAGGTGCGGACGCCCACCCGGGACGCGTCGGCGCCACTTTCCGACTCCTGACCCCCCGAACGCCCCGAAGGTGCCGAAGCCCCCACCGGACGCGTCTGTGCGACATTCCGCCGCCTGACCCGCCGAGCGCCCCGAAGGTGCCTACGCCCCACCGGATGCGTCGGCGCCCCTTTCCGACGCCTCACCACCCGAGCGTCCCGAAGGTGCCGACGCCCCCCCCGGACGCGTTGGCGCCACTTTCCGCCGCCTGACCCCCAGAGCGCCCCGAAGGTGCCGACGCCCCCCCGGACGCGTCGGCGCCACTTTCCGACGCCTGACCCGCCGAGCAACACGATGGTGCCGACGCACCCCCGGACGCATCGGTGCCACTTTCCGCCGCCTTATCCGCCGTGCGCCCCGAAGGTGCCGACGCTTCCCCCAGACGCGTCGGCGCCACTGTCCGCCGCCTGACCCGCCAAGCGCCCCGAGGGTGCCGACGTCCCCCCCGGGACGCGTCGGCGCCACTTTCCGACGCCTGACACCCCGAGCGCCCCGAAGGTGCGGACGCCCACCCGGGACGCGTCGGCGCCACTTTCCGACTCCTAACCCCCCGAGCGCCCCGAAGGTATCGAAGCCCCCACCGGACGCGTCGGTGCCACGTTCCGCCGCCTGACCCGCCGAGCAACCCGATGGTGCCGACGCACCCCCGTACGCGTCGGTGCCACTTTCCGCTGCCTGACCCGCTGAGCGCCCCGAAGGTGCCGACGCCTCCCCCAGATGCCTCGGCGCCACTGTCCGCCGCCTGACCCGCCGAGCGCCCCGAAAGTGCCGACGCCCCCCCCGGGACGCGTCTGTGCGACATTCCGCCGCCTGACCCGCCGAGCGCCCCGAAGGTGCCTACGCCCCACCGGATGCGTCGGCGCCACTTTCCGACGCCTCACCACCCGAGCGTCGCGAATGTGCTGACGCCACCCCGGGACGCGTCGGCGCCACTTTGCGACGCTTGACCCACTGAGCAACCCGATGGTGCCGACGCACCCCCGTACGCATCGGTGCCACTTTCCGCTGCCTGACCCGCCGAGCGCCCCGAAGGTGCCGACGCCTCCCCCAGACGCGTAGGCGCCACTGTTCGCCGCCTGACCCGTCGAGCGCCCCGAAGGTGCCGACGCCCCCCCCCGGGACGCGTCGGCGCCACTTTCCGACGCCTGACCCCCCGAGCGCCCCGAAGGTGCGGACGCCCACCCAGGACGCGTCGGCGCCACTTTCCGACTCCTGACCCCCCGAGCGCCCCGAAGGTGCCGAAGCCCATACCGGACGCGTCTGTGCGACATTCCGCCGCCTGACCCGCCGAGCGCCCCGAAGGTGCCTACGCCCCACCGGATGCGTCGGCGCCCCTTTCCGACGCCTCACCACCCGAGCGTCCCGAACGTACCGACGCCACCCCGGGACCCGTCGGAGCCACTTTCCGACGCCTGACCCCCCGAGCGCCCCGAAGGTGCCGACGCCCCCCCGGGACGCGTCGGCGCCACTTTCCGACGCCTGGCCCCCCCCCCCGGCGCCCCGAAGGTGCCGATGCCCATCCGGGAAGCCTCGGCGCCACTTTCCGCCGCCTGACCCGCCGAGCGCCCCGAAGGTGCCGACGCCCCACGGACGCGTCGGCGCCACTTTCCGTCGCCTGACCCCCCGAGCGCCCCGAAGGTGCCGACGCCCCCCGGACGCGTCGGCGCCACTTTCCGCCGACTGACCCCCCGAGCGCCCCGAAGGTGCCGACGCCCCCCCGGACGCGTCGGCGCCACTTTCCGACGCCTGACCCGCCGAGCAACACGATGGTGCCGACGCACCCCCGGACGCATCGGTGCCACTTTCCGCCGCCTGACCCGCCGTGCGCCCCGAAGGTGCCGACGCTTCCCCCAGACGCATCGGCGCCACTTTCCGTCGCCTGACCCCCCGAGCGCCCCGAAGGTGCCGAGGCCCCCCCGGACGCGTCGGCGCCACTTTCCGCCGACTGACCCCCCGAGCGCCCCGAAGGTGCCGACGCCCCCCCGGACGCGTCGGCGCCACTTTCCGCCGCCTGACCCCAGAGCGCCCCGAAGGTGCCGACGCCCACCCGGACGCGTCGGCGCCAATTTCCGACGCCTGACCCGCCGACCAACACGATGGTGCCGACGCACCCCCGGACGCATCGGTGCCACTTTCCGCCGCCTTACCCGCCGTGCGCCCCGAAGGTGCCGACGCTTCCCCCAGACGCGTCGGCGCCACTGTCCGCCGCCTGACCCGCCAAGCGCCCCGAAGGTGCCGACGTCCCCCCCGGGACGCGTCGGCGCCACTTTCCGACGCCTGACACCCCGTGCGCCCCGAAGGTGCGGACGCCCACCCGGGACGCGTGGGCGCCACTTTCCGACTCCTGACCCGCCGAGCGCCCCGAAGGTGCCTACGCCCCACCGGACGCGTCGGCGCCACTTTCCGACGCCTGACCACCCGAGCGTCCCGAACGTGCCGACGCCACCCCGGGACCCGTCGGAGCCACTTTCCGACGCCTGACCCCCCCCGGCGCCCCGAAGGTGCCGACGCCCATCCGGGATGCGTCGACGTCACTTTCCGACTCCTGACCGCCCGAGCGCTCCGAAGGTGCCGAAGCCCCCGCGGATGCGTCGGCGCCACTTTCCTCCGCCTGACCCCCCGAGCGCCCCGAAGGTGCCGACGCCCCCCCGGACGTTTCGACGCCACTTTCCGCCTCCTGACCCGCCGAGCGCCCCGAAGGTGCCGACGCCCCCCGGACGCGTCGGGGCCACTTTCCGCCGCATGACCCCCCGAGCGCCCCGAAGGTGCCGACGCCCTCCCGGGACGCGTCGGAGCCACTTTCCGATTCCTGACCCGCCGAGCGCCCCGAAGGTGCCGACGCCCCCCCGGACGGGTCCGCGCCACTTTCCGACGCCTGACCCACCGAGCAACACGATGGTGCCGACCCACCCCCGGACGCGTCAGTGCCACTTTCCGCCGCCTGACCCGCCGTGCGCCCCAAAGGTGCCGACGCTTCCCCCAGACGCGTCGGCGCCACTGTCCGCCGCCTGACCCGCCGAGCGCCCCGAATGTGCCGACGCCCCTCCTGGGACGCGTCGGCGCCACTTTCCGACACCTGACACCCCGAGCGTCCCGAAGGTGCGGACGCCCACCCGGGACGCGTCGGCGCCACTTTCCGACTCCTGACCCGCCGAGCGCCCCGAAGGTGCCTACGCCCCACCGGACGCGTCGGCGCCACTTTCCGACGCCTGACCACCCGAGCGTCCCGAACGTGCCGACGCCACCCCGGACCCGTCGGAGCCACTTTCCGACGCCTGACCCCCCCCCGGCGCCCCGAAGGTGCCGACGCCCATCCGGGATGCGTCGACGTCACTTTCCGACTCCTGACCGCCCGAGCGCTCCGAAGGTGCCGAAGCCCCCCCGGACGTGTCGACGCCACTTTCCGCCGCCTGACCCGCCGAGCGCCCCCAAGGTGCCGACGCCCCCCCGGACGCGTCGGTGCCACTTTCCGCTGCCTGACCCCCGAGCGCCCCGAAGGTGCCGACGCCACCCCGGAACGCGTCGGAGCCACTTTCCGACGCCTGACCCCCCGGGCGCCCCGAAGGTGCCGACGCCCCCCCAGACGCGACGGCACCAGTTTCCGCCGCCTGACCCGCCGAGCGCCCCGAAGGTGCCGACGCCCCCCGGACGCGTCGGCGCCACTTTCCGCTGCCTGACCGCCCGAGCGCCCTGAAGGTGCCGAAGCCCCCCCGGGATGCGTCGGCGCCACTTTCCGACGCCTGACCCCACCCGGCGCCCCGAAGGTGCCGACGCCCTTCCGGGACGCGTCGGCGCCACTTTCTGCCACCTGGCCAGCCGAGCGCCCCCAAGGTGCCGACGCCCCCCGGACGCGTCGGCGCCACTTTCCGCCGCCTGACCCCCCGAGTGACCCGAAGGTGCCGACGCCCCCCCGGACGCGTCGGCGCCACTTTCCGCCGCGTGACCCACCGAGCGCCCGAAGGTGCCGACGCCCCCCCGGACGCGTCGGCGCCACTTTCCGCCGCCTGACCCCCAGAGCGCCCCGAAGGTGCCGACGCCCCCGGGGACGCGTCGGCGCCACTTTCCAACTCCTGACCTTCCGAGCGCCCCGAAGGTGCCAACGCCCCCCCGGACACTTCGGCGCCACATTCCGCCGCCTGACTCGCCGAGCGCCTCGAAGGTGCCGACGCACCCCCGGACGCGTCGGCGCCACTTTCCGCTGCCTGATCCCCAGAGCGCCCCGAAGGTGCCGACGCCCCCCCCAGACGAGTCGGCGCCACTTTCCGCCGCCTGACCCGCCGAGCGCCCCGAAGGTGCCGACGCCCCCGCGGACGCGTCGGCGCCACTTTCCGCCACCTGACCCCCCGAGCGCCCCGAAGGTGCTGACGCCCCCCCGGACGTGTCGACGCCACTTTCCGCCGCCTGACCCCCCGTGCGCCCCGAAGGTGCCGACGCCCACCCGGGACGCGTCGGCGCCACTTTCCGACTCCTGACCCCCCAAGCGCCCCGAAGGTGCCGAAGCCCCCACCGGACGCATCAGTGCCTCTTTCCGCAGCCTGACCCGCCGAGCGCCCCGAAGGTGCCGACGCCCCCCTGGACGCGTCGGCGCCACTTTCTGCCGCCGAACCACCAGAGCACCCCGAAGGTGCCGACGCCACCCCGGGACCCGTCGGAGCCACTTTCCGACGCCTGACCCCCCCGAGCGCCCTGAAGGTGCCGACGCCCCCTCGGGACGCGTAGGCTCCACTTTCCGACACCTGACCCCCCCCGGAGCACCAAAGGTGCCGACGCCCACCCGGAACGCGTCGGCGCCACTTTCCGACTCCTGACCTCCCGAGCGCCCCGAAGGTTCCGAAGCCCCCACCGGACGCATCGGTGCCACTTTCCGCCGCCTGACCCGCCGAGCGCCCCGAAGGTGCCGACGCCCCCCCGGACGCGTCGGCGCCAATTTCCGCCGCCTGACTCCCCGAGCGCCCCGAAGGTGCCGACGCCACCCTGGGACCCGGCGGAGCCACTTTCCGACGCCTCACACCCCGAGCGCCCCGAAGGTGCCGACGCCCCCCCGGACGCTACGGCGCCACTTTCCGCCGCCTGACCCGCCGAGCGCACCGAAGGTGCCGAGGCCCCCCCGGACGCGTTGGCGCCACTTTTCGCCGCCTGACCCGCCGAGTGCCCCGAAGGTGTCGACGCCCCCCCGGAATGTGTCGGCGCCACTTTCCGTCGCCTGAACCCGAGAGCGCCCCGAAGTTCCCGACGCCCCCGGGGACGCGTCGGCGCCACTTTCCGACGCCTGACCCCCCGTTCGCCCCGAAGGTGCCGACGCCCTCCTGGAACACTCGGCGCCACTTTCCGACGCTTGACCACCCGAGCGTCCCGAAGGTTCCGACGCCACCCCGGGACCCGTCGGAGCCACTTTCCGACGCCTGACCCAGCAAGCTCCCCGAAGGTGCCGTTGCCCCCCCCGGGACGCGTCGGCGCCACTTTCCGACGCCTGACCCCACCCGGCGCCCCGATGGTGCCGTCGCCCATCCGGGACGCGTCGGCGCCACTTTCCGCCGCCTGGCCCGCCGAGCGCCCCGAAGGTGCAGAGGCCCCCCGGACGCGTCGGCGCCACTTTCCACTGCCTGACCCCCTGAGCGCCCCGAAGGTGCCGACGCCCCCCCGGACGCGTCAGCGCCACTTTCCGCCGCCTGACCCCCCCGAGCGCCCCGAAGGTGCCGACGCCCCCCCGGATTCGTCGGCGCCACTTTCCGCAGCCTGACCCCCAGAGCGCCCCGAAAGTGCCGACTCCCCCTGGGACGCGTAGGCGCCACTTTCCAACGCCTGACTCCCCGAGCGCCCCGAAGGTGCCGAAGCCCCCACCGGACGCGTCGGCGCAACTTTCCGCCACCTGACCCCCCGAGCGCCCCGAAGGTGCCGACGCCCCCCTGGACGCGGCGGCGCCACTTTCCGCCGCCTGACCACCCGAGGGCCCTGAAGGTGCCGACGCCATCCCAGGACGCGTCGGAGCCACTTTCCGACGCCTGAACCCCCGAGCGCCCTGAAGGTGCCGACGCCCCCCCGGGACGCGTCGGCGCCACTTTCCGACGCCTGACCCGCCGAGCACCCCGAAGGTGCCGACGCCCACCCGGGACGCGTCGGAGCCACTTTCCGATTCCTGACCCCCCGAGCGCCCCGAAGGTGTCGAAGCCCCCACCGGACGCGTCTGTGGCACTTTCCGCCGCCTGACCCGCCGAGCGCCCCGAAGGTGCCGACACCCCCCCCCCAGATGCGTCGGAGCCACATTCCGACGCCTGACCCCCCTGAGCGCCCCGAAGGTACCGACGCCCACCCGGGATGGGTCGGCACCACTTTCCGACTCCTGACTCCCCGAGCGCGCCGATGGAGCCGAAGCCCCCACGGGACGCGTCGGCGCCACTTTCCGACGCCTGACCCCCCGAGCGCCCCGAAGGTGCGGACGCCCTCCCGGGACGCGTCGGCGCCACTTTCCAACTCCTGACCTCCCGAGCGCCCCGAAGGTGCCGACGCCCCCCCCGGACACTTCGGCGCCACTTTCCGCCGCCTGACCCGCCGAGCGCCCCAAAGGTGCGGACGCCCACCCGGGACACGTCGGCGCCACTTTCCAACTCCTGACCTCCCGAGCGCCCCGAAGGTACCGACGCTCACCCGTGATGCGTCGGCACCACTTTCCGACTCCTGACTCCCCGAGCGCGCCGATGGAGCCGAAGCCCCCACGGGACGCGTCGGCGCCACTTTCCGCCGCCTGACCACCTGAGCGACCCGAAGGTGCTGACGCCACCCCGGGACGCGTCGGAGCCATGTTCTGACGCCTGACCCCCCGAGCGCCCCGAAGGTGCCGACGCCCACTCGGGACGCGTCGGCGCCACTTTCCGACGCCTGACCCCCCGAGCGCCCCAAAGGTGCCGACGCCCACCCGGGAGGCGTCGGCGCCACTTTCCAAATCCTGACCTCCCGAGCGCCCCGAAGGTGCCGACGCCCCCCCGGACACTTCGGCGCCACTTTCCGCCGCCTGACCCTCCAAGCGCCCCGAAGGTGCCGACGCACCCCCGGACGCGTCGGCGCCACTTTCCGCCGCCTGACCCACCGAGCGCCCCAAAGGTGCCGACGCCCCCCCGGATGCGTCGGCGCCACTTTCCGCCGCCTGACCCCCCGAGCGCCCCGAAGGTGCCGACGCCCACTCGGGACGCGTCGGAGCCACTTTCCGATTCCTTACCCCCCGAGCGCCCCGAAGGTGCCGACGCCCCCCCGGACGCGTCGGCGCCACTTTCCGACGCCTGACCTGCCGAGCAACCCGATGGTGCCGACGCATCCCCGGACGCGTCGGTGCCACTTTCCGCAGCCTGACCCGCCGAGCCCCCCGAAGGTGCCTACGCCTCCCCCAGACGCGTCGGCGCCACTTTCCGCCGCCTGACCCGCCGAGCGCCCCGAAGGTGCCGACGCCCCCCCCGGACGCGTCGGCGCCACTTTCTGCCGCCTGACCCCCAGAGCGCCCCGAAAGTGCCGACTCCCCCTGGGACGCGTAGGCGCCACTTTCCAACGCCTGACTCCCCGAGCGCCCCGAAGGTGCCGAAGCCCCCACCGGACGCGTCGGCGCAACTTTCCGCCGCCTGACCCCCCGAGCGCCCCGAAGGTGCCGACGCCCCCCTGGACGCGGCGGCGCCACTTTCCGCCGCCTGACCACCCGAGGGCCCTGAAGGTGCCGACGCCATCCCAGGACGCGTCGGAGCCACTTTCCGACGCCTGAACCCCCGAGCGCCCCGAAGGTGCCGACGCCCCCCCGGGACGCGTCGGCGCCACTTTCCGACGCCTGACCCGCCGAGCGCCCCGAAGGTGCCGACGCCCACCTGGGACGTGTCGGAGCCACTTTCCGATTCCTGACCCCCCGAGCGCCCCGAAGGTGCCAACGCCCCCCCGGGCGCGTCGGCGCCACTTTCCGCCGCCTGACCACCCAAGGGCCCCGAAGGTGCCGACGCCACCCCGGGACGCGTCGGAGCCACTTTCCGACGGCTGACACCCCGAGCACCCCGAAGCTGCCGACGCCCCCCGGGACGCGTCGGCTCCACTTTCCGACGCCTGACCGCCCGAGCGCCCCGAAGGTGCCGACGCCCACCCGGACGCATCGGCGCCACTTTCCGCCGCCTGACCTCCAGAGCGCCCCGAAGGTGCCGACGCCCCCCGGGATGCGTCGGCGCCACTTTCCGACGCCTGACCCCCCGAGCGCCCCGAAGGTGCCGACGCCTTCCTGGGACGCGTCAGCGACACTTTCCGACGCCTGACCACCTGAGCATCCCGAAGGTGCCGACGCAACGCCGGGACAAGTCGGAGCCACTTTCCGACGCCTGACGCCCCGAGCGCCCCGAAGGTGCCGACGCCCCCACGGGACGCGTCGTAGCCACTTTCCTACACCTGACCCCCCGAGCGCCCCGAAGGTGCCAACGCCCACCCAGGACGCGTCGGCGCCACTTTCCGACTCCTGACCCCCCGAGCGCCCCGAAGGTGCCGACGCCCCCCCGGACGCGTCGGCAAAACTTTCCACCGCCTGACCACCCGTGCGTCCCGAAGGTGCCGACGCCACTCCGGGACGCGTCGGAGCCACATTCCGACGCCTGACCCCCCTGAGCGCCCCGAAGGTGCGGACGCCCACCTCGGACGCGTCGGCACCACTTTCTGACTCCTGACTCCCCGAGCGCCCCGATGGAGCCGAAGCCCCCACGGGACGCGTCGGCGCCACTTTTCGCCGCCTGACCCGCCGAGAGCCCCGAAGGTGCCGACGGCCCCCCGGACGCGTCGGCGCCACTTTCCTCCGCCTGACTCCCCGAGCGCCCCGAAGGTGCCGACGCCCCCCCGGACGCGTCGGCGCCACTTTCCGCTGCCTGATCCCCAGAGCGCCCTGAACGCGCCGACGCCCCCCTGGACGCGTCGGCGCCACTTTCCGCCGCCTGACCACCCGAGGGCCCCGAAGGTGCCGAAGCCCCCATCGGACACGTCGGTGCCACTTTCCGCCGCCTGACCCGCCGAGCGCCCCGAAGGTGCCGACGCCTCCCTGGACGCGTCGGCGCCACTTTCCGCCGCCTGACCCCCCGAGCACCCCGAAGGTGCCGACGCCCACCCGGGACGCGTCGGAACCACTTTCCAACTCCTGACACCCCGAGCGCCCCGAAGGTGCCGACGCCCCCCCAGACGCGTCGGCGCCACTTTCCGCTGCCTGACCCCCAGTGCACCCCGAAGGTGCAGACGCCCCCGCGGATGCGTCGGCGCCACTTTCTGCCGCCTGACCCCCCGAGCGCCCCGAAGGTGCCGACTCCCCCCGGACGCGTCGGCGCCACTTTCCGCCGCCTGGCCCGCCGAGCGCCCCGAAGGTGCAGAGGCCCCCCGGACGCGTCGGCGCCACTTTCCACTGCCTGACCCCCTGAGCGCCCCGAAGGTGCCGACTCCCCCCCGGACGCGTCAGCGCCACTTTCCGCTGCCTGACCCCCCCGAGCGCCCCGAAGGTGCCGACGCCCCCCCGGATTCGTCGGCGCCACTTTCCGCCGCCTGACCCCCAGAGCGCCCCGAAAGTGCCGACTCCCCCTGGGACGGGTAGGCGCCACTTTCCAACGCCTGACTCCCCGAGCGCCCCGAAGGTGCCGAAGCCCCCACCGGACGCGTCGGCGCAACTTTCCGCCGCCTGACCCCCCGAGCGCCCCGAAGGTGCCGACGCCCCCCTGGACGCGGCGGCGCCACTTTCCGCCGCCTGACCACCCGAGGGCCCTGAAGGTGCCGACGCCATCCCAGGACGCGTCGGAGCCACTTTCCGACGCCTGAACCCCCGAGCGCCCCGAAGGTGCCGACGCCCCCCCGGGACGCGTTGGCGCCACTCTCCGACGCCTGACCCGCCGAGCGCCCCGAAGGTGCCGACGCCCACCCGGGACGCGTCAGAGCCACTTTCCGATTCCTGAACCCCCGAGCGCCCCGAAGGTGTCGAAGCCCCCACCGGACGCGTCTGTGGCACTTTCCGCCGCCTGACCCGCCGAGCGCCCCGAAGGTGCCGACGCCCCCCCCGGATGCGTCGGAGCCACATTCCGACGCCTGACCCCCCTGAGCGCCCCGAAGGTACCGACGCCCACCCGGGATGCGTCGGCACCACTTTCCGACTCCTGACCCCCCGAGCGCCCCGAAGGTGCGGACGCCCTCCCGGGACGCGTCGGCGCCACTTTCCAACTCCTGACCTCCCGAGCGCCCGGAAGGTGCCGACGCCCCCCCCGGACACTTCGGCGGCACTTTCCGCCGCCTGACCCGCCGAGCGCCCCGAAGGTGCGGACGCCCACCCGGGACACGTCGGCGCCACTTTCCAACTCCTGACCTCCCGAGCGCCCCGAAGGTACCGACGCTCACCCGTGATGCGTTGGCACCACTTTCCGACGCCTGACTCCCCGAGCGCGCCGATGGAGCCGAAGCCCCCACGGGACGCGTCGGCGCCACTTTCCGCCGCCTGACCACCTGAGCGACCCGAAGGTGCTGACGCCACCCCGGGACGCGTCGGAGCCATGTTCTGACGCCTGACCCCCCGAGCGCCCCGAAGGTGCCGACGCCCACTCGGGACGCGTCGGCGCCACTTTCCGACGCCTGACCCCCCGAGCGCCCCAAAGGTGCCGACGCCCACCCGGGACGCGTCGGCGCCACTTTCCAAATCCTGACCTCCCGAGCGCCCCGAAGGTGCCGACGCCCACCCGGGACGCGTCGGCGCCACTTTCCAAATCCTGACCTCCCGAGCGCCCCGAAGGTGCCGACGCCCCCCCGGACACTTCGGCGCCACTTTCCGCCGCCTGACCCTCCAAGCGCCCCGAAGGTGCCGACGCACCCCCGGACGCGTCGGCGCCACTTTCCGCCGCCTGACCCACCGAGCGCCCCAAAGGTGCCGACGCCCCGCCGGATGCGTCTGCGCCAGTTTCCGCCGCCTGACCCCCCGAGCGCCCCGAAGGTGCCGACGCCCACCCAGGACGCGTCGGAGCCACTTTCCGATTCCTTACCCCCCGTGCGCCCCGAAGGTGCCGACGCCCCCCCGGACGCGTCGGCGCCACTTTCCGACGCCTGACCCGCCGAGCAACCCGATGGTGCCGACGCATCCCCGGACGCGTCGGTGCCACTTTCCGCAGCCCGACCCGCCGAGCGCCCCGAAGGTGCCGACGCCTCCCCCAGACGCGTCGGCGCCACTTTCCGCCGCCTGACGTGCCGAGCGCCCCGAAGGTGCCGACGCCCCCCCGGACGCGTCAGCGCCACTTTCTGCCGCCTGACCCACCGAGCGCCCTGAAGGAGATGACGCCCCTTTGGACGCGTCGGCGCAACTTTCCGCTGCCTGACCCCCAGAGCACACCGAAGGTGCAGACGCCCCCGCGGATGCGTCGGCGCCACTTTCCGCTGCCTGACCCCCCGAGCGCCCTTAAGGTGCCGACGCCCCCCGGACGCGTCGGTGCCACTTTCCGCCGCCGGACACCCCGAGCGCCCCGAAGGTGCCGATGCCCCCCCGGACGCGTCGGCGCCACTTTCCGCCGCTTGACCCCTCGAGCGCCCCGAACGTGCCGACGCCCCCCGGGACGCGTCGGCGCCACTTTCCGATGCCTGACCACCTGAGCGTCCCGAAGGTGCCGACGCCACCCCGGGACAAGTCGGAGCCACTTTCCGACGCCTGACGCCCCGAGCGCCCCGAAGGTGCCGACACCCCCCCGGGACGCGTCGTTGCCACTTTCCTACGCCTGACCCCCCCGAGCGCCCCGAAGGTGCCGACTCCCACCCGGGACGCGTCGGCGCCACTTTCCGACTCCTGACCCCCCGAGCGCCCCGAAGGTGTCGAAGCCCCCACCGGACGCATCGGCGACACTTTCCGCCGCCTGACCCGCCGAGCGCCCCGAAGGTGCCGACGCCCCCCCGGACGCGTCGGCGAAACTTTCCGCCGCCTGACCACCCGAGCGCCCCGAAGGTGCTGAAGCCACCCCGGGACGCGTCGGAGCCACATTCCAACGCCTGACCCCCCTGAGCGCCCTGAAGGTACCGACGCCCACCCGGGATGCGTCGGCGCCACTTTCCGACTCCTGACTCCCCGAGCGCGCCGATGGAGCCGAAGCCCCCCCGGACACGTCGGCGCCACTTTCCGCCGCCTGAACCCCAGAGCGCCCCGAAGGTGCCGACTCCCCCCGGGACGCGTAGGCACCACTTTCCGACGCCTGACCCCCCGAGCGCCCCGAAGGTGCCGAAGCCCCCACCGGACGAGTCGGCGCCACTTTCCGCCGCCTGACCCACCGAGCGCCCCGAAGGTGCCGACGCCCCCCGGACGCGTCGGCGCCACTTTCCGACGCCTGACCACCTGAGGGCCCCGAAGGTGCCGACGCCATCCCAGGACGCGTCGGAGCCACTTTCCGACGCCTGACCCCCCGAGCGCCCCGAAGGTGCCGACGCACCCCCGGACGCGTCGGCGCCACTTTCCGCCGCCTGACCCCCCGAGCGCCCCGAAGGTGCTGACGCCCACCCGGGACGCGTCGGCGCCACTTTCCGATGCCTGACCACCTGAGCGTCCCGAAGGTGCCGACGCCACCCCGGGACAAGTCGGAGCCACTTTCCAACGCCTGACGCCCCGAGCGCCCCGAAGGTGGCGACACCCCCCCGGGGCGCGTCGTTGCCACTTTCCTACGCCTGACCCCCCGAGCGCCCCGAAGGTGCCGACTCCCACCCGGGACGCGTCGGCGCCACTTTCCGACTCCTGACCCCCCGAGCGCCCCGAAGGTGTCGAAGCCCCCACCGGACGCATCGGCGGCACTTTCCGCCGCCTGACCCGCCGAGCGCCCCGAAGGTGCCGACGCCCCCCCGGACGCGTTGGCGAAACTTTCCGCCGCCTGACCACCCGAGCGCCCCTAAGGTGCTGAAGCCACCCCGGGACGCGTCGGAGCCACATTCCAACGCCTGACCCCCCTGAGCGCCCCGAAGGTACCGACGCCCACCCAGGATGCGTCGGCGCCACTTTCCGACTCCTGACTCCCCGAGCGCGCCGATGGAGCCGAAGCCCCCCCGGACACGTCGGCGCCACTTTCCGCCGCCTGAACCCCAGAGCGCCCCGAAGGTGCCGACTCCCCCCGGGACGCGTAGGCACCACTTTCCGCCGCCTGACCCCCCGAGCGCCCTTAAGGTGCCGACAACCCCCGGACGCGGCGGCGCAACTTTCCGCCGCCTGACACCCCGAGCGCCCCGAAGGTGCCAATGCCCCCCCAGACGCGTCGGCGCCACTTTCCGCCGCCTGACCCCCCGAGCGCCCCGAAGGTGCCGATGCCCCCCCAGACGCGTCGGCGCCACTTTCCGCCGCCTGACCCCCCGAGCGCCCTGAAGGTGCCGACGCCCCCTCGGGACGCGTCGGCTCCACTTTCCGACACCTGACCCCCCCCGGCGCACCGAAGGTGCCGACGCCCACCCGGAACGCGTCGGCGCCACTTTCCGACTCCTGACCTCCCGAGCGCCCCGAAGGTTCCGAAGCCCCCACCGGACGCATCGGTGCCACTTTCCGCCGCCTGACCCGCCGAGCGCCCCGAAGGTGCCGACGCCCCCCCGGACGCGTTGGCGCCAATTTCCGCCGCCTGACTCCCCGAGCGCCCCGAAGGTGCCGACGCCACCCTGGGACCTGGCGGAGCCACTTTCCGACGCCTCACACCCCGAGCGCCCCGAAGGTGCCGACGCCCCCCCGGACGCGACAGCGCCACTTTCCGCCGCCTGACCCGCCGAGCGCACCGAAGGTGCCGAGGCCCCCCCGGACGCGTTGGCGCCACTTTCCGCCGCCTGACCCGCCGAGTGCCCCGAAGGTGTCGACGCCCCCCCGGATGCGTCGGCGCCACTTTCCGTCGCCTGAACCCCAGAGCGCCCCGAAGTTCCCGACGCCCCCGGGGACGCGTCGGCGCCACTTTCCGACGCCTGACCCCCCGTTCGCCCCGAAGGTGCCGACGCCCTCCTGGAACACTCGGCGCCACTTTCCGACGCTTGACCACCCGAGCGTCCCGAAGGTTCCGACGCCACCCCGGGACCCGTCGGAGCCACTTTCCGACGCCTGACCCCCCAAGCTCCCCGAAGGTGCCGTTGCCCCCCCCCGGACGCGTCGGCGCCACTTTCCGACGCCGGACCCCACCCGGCGCCCCGAAGGTGCCGTCGCCCATCCGGGACGCGTCGGCGCCACTTTCCGCCGCCTGGCCCGCCGAGCGCCCCGAAGGTGCAGAGGCCCCCCGGACGCGTCGGCGCCACTTTCCACTGCCTGACCCCCTGAGCGCCCCGAAGGTGCCGACGCCCCCCCGGACGCGTCAGCTCCACTTTCCGCCGCCTGACCCCCCCGACCGCCCCGAAGGTGTCGACGCCCCCCCGGATTCGTCGGCGCCACTTTCCGCCGCCTGACCCCCAGAGCGCCCCGAAAGTGCCGACTCCCCCTGGGACGCGTAGGCGCCACTTTCCAACGCCTGACTCCCCGAGCGCCCCGAAGGTGCCGAAGCCCCCACCGGACGCGTCGGCGCAACTTTCCGCCGCCTGACCCCCCGAGCGCCCCGAAGGTGCCGACGCCCCCCTGGACGCGGCGGCGCCACTTTCCGCCGCCTGACCACCCGAGGGCCCTGAAGGTGCCGACGCCATCCCAGGACGCGTCGGAGCCACTTTCCGACGCCGGACCCCACCCGGCGCCCCGAAGGTGCCGTCGACCATCCGGGACGCGTCGGCGCCACTTTCCGCGCCTGGCCCGCCGAGCGCCCCGAAGGTGCAGAGGCCCCCCGGACGCGTCGGCGCCACTTTCCACTGCCTGACCCCCTGAGCGCCCCGAAGGTGCCGACGCCCCCCCGGACGCGTCAGCTCCACTTTCCGCCGCCTGACCCCCCCGAGCGCCCCGAAGGTGTCGACGCCCCCCCGGATTCGTCGGCGCCACTTTCCGCCGCCTGACCCCCAGAGCGCCCCGAAAGTGCCGACTCCCCCTGGGACGCGTAGGCGCCACTTTCCAACGCCTGACTCCCCGAGCGCCCCGAAGGTGCCGAAGCCCCCACCGGACGCGTCGGCGCAACTTTCCGCCGCCTGACCCCCCGAGCGCCCCGAAGGTGCCGACGCCCCCCTGGACGCGGTGGCGCCACTTTCCGCCGCCTGACCACCCGAGGGCCCTGAAGGTGCCGACGCCATCCCAGGACGCGTCGGAGCCACTTTCCGACGCCTGAACCCCCGAGCGCCCCGAAGGTGCCGACGCCCCCCCGGGACGCGTCGGCGACACTTTCCGACGCCTGACCCGCCGAGCGCCCCGAAGGTGCCGACGCCCACCCGGGACGCGTCGGAGCCACTTTCCGATTCCTGACCCCCCGAGCGCCCCGAAGGTGTCGAAGCCCCCACCGGACGCGTCTGTGGCACTTTCCGCCGCCTGACCCGCCGAGCGCCCCGAAGGTGCCGACACCCCCCCCGGATGCGTCGGAGCCACATTCCGACGCCTGACCCCCCTGAGCGCCCCGAAGGTACCGACGCCCACCCGGGATGCGTCGGCACCACTTTCCGACTCCTGACTCCCCGAGCGCGCCGATGGAGCCGAAGCCCCCACGGGAAGCTTCGGCGCCACTTTCCGACGCCTGACCCCCCGAGCGCCCCGAAGGTGCGGACGCCCTCCCGGGACGCGTCGGCGCCACTTTCCAACTCCTGACCTCCCGAGCGCCCCGAAGGTGCCGACGCCCCCCCCGGACACTTCGGCGCCACTTTCCGCCGCCTGACCCGCCGAGCGCCCCGAAGGTGCGGACGCCCACCCGGGACACGTCGGCGCCACTTTCCAACTCCTGACCTCCCGAGCGCCCCGAAGGTACCGACGCTCACCCGTGATGCGTCGGCACCACTTTCCGACTCCTCACTCCCCGAGCGCGCCGATGGAGCCGAAGCCCCCACGGGACGCGTCGGCGCCACTTTCCGCCGCCTGACCACCTGAGCGACCCGAAGGTGCTGACGCCACCCCGGGACGCGTCGGAGCCATGTTCTGACGCCTGACCCCCCGAGCGCCCCGAAGGTGCCGACGCCCACTCGGGACGCGTCGGCGCCACTTTCCGACGCCTGACCCCCCGAGCGCCCCAAAGGTGCCGACGCCCACCCGGGACGCGTCGGCGCCACTTTCCAAATCCTGACCTCCCGAGCGCCCCGAAGGTGCCGATGCCCCCCCGGACGCGTCGGCGCCACTTTCCGCCGCCTGACCCACCGAGCGCCACAAAGGTGCCGACGCCCCCCCGGATGCGTCGGCGCCACTTTCCGCCGCCTGACCCCCCGAGCGCCCCGAAGGTGCCGACGCCCACCCGGGACGCGTCGGAGCCACTTTCCGATTCCTTACCCCCCGAGCGCCCCGAAGGTGCCGACGCCCCCCCCGGACGCGTCGGCGCCACTTTCCGACGCCTGACCCGCCGAGCAACCCGATGGTGCCGACGCATCCCCGGACGCGTCGGTGCCACTTTCCGCAGCCTGACCCGCCGAGCGCCCCGAAGGTGCCGACGCCTCCCCCAGACGCGTCGGCGCCACTTTCCGCCGCCTGACCCGCCGAGCGCCCCGAAGGTGCCGACGCCCCCCCCGGACGCGTCGGCGCCACTTTCTGCCGCCTGACCCACCGAGCGCCCCGAAGGAGCTGACGCCCCTTCGGACGCGTCGGCGCAACTTTCCGCTGCCTGACCCCCAGAGCACACCGAAGGTGCAGACGCCCCCCCGGACGCGTCGGCGCCACTTTCCGATGCCTGACCACCTGAGCGTCCCGAAGGTGCCGACGCCACCCCGGGACAAGTCGGAGCCACTTTCCGACGCCTGACGCCCCGAGCGCCCCGAAGGTGCCGACACCCCCCCGGGACACGTCGTTACCACTTTCCTACGCCTGACCCCCCGAGCGCCCCGAAGGTGCCGACTCCCACCCGGGACGCGTCGGCGCCACTTTCCGACTCCTGACCCCCCGAGCGCCCCGAAGGTGTCGAAGCCCCCACCGGACGCATCGGCGGCACTTTCCGCCGCCTGACCCGCCGAGCGCCCCGAAGGTGCCGACGCCCCCCCGGACGCGTCGGCGAAACTTTCCGCCGCCTGACCACCCGAGCGCCCCGAAGGTGCTGAAGCCACCCCGGGACGCGTCGGAGCCACATTCCAACGCCTGACCCCCCTGAGCGCCCCGAAGGTACCGACGCCCACCCGGGATGCGTCGGCGCCACTTTCCGACTCCTGACTCCCCGAGCGCGCCGATGGAGCCGAAGCCCCCCCGGACACGTCGGCGCCACTTTCCGCCGCCGGACACCCCTAGCGCCCCGAAGGTGCCGATGCCCCCCCGGACGCGTCGTCGCCACTTTCCGCCGCCTGACCCCCCGAGCGCCCCGAAGGTGCCGACGCCCCCCGGGACGCGTCAGCGCCACTTTCCGATGCCTGACCACCTGAGCGTCCCGAAGGTGCCGACGCCACCCCGGGACAAGTCGGAGCCACTTTCCGACGCCTGACGCCCCGAGCGCCCCGAAGGTGCCGACACCCCCCCGGGACACGTCGTTGCCACTTTCCTACGCCTGACCCCCCGAGCGCCACGAAGATGCCGACTCCCACCCGGGACGCGTCGGCGCCACTTTCCGACTCCTGACCCCCCGAGCGCCCCGAAGGTGTCGAAGCCCCCACCGGACGCATCGGCGGCACTTTCCGCCGCCTGACCCGCCGAGCGCCCCGAAGGTGCCGACGCCCCCCCGGACGCGTCGGCGAAACTTTCCGCCGCCTGACCACCCGAGCGCCCCGAAGGTTCTGAAGCCACCCCGGGACGCGTCGGAGCCACATTCCAATGCCTGACCCCCCTGAGCGCCCTGAAGGTACCGACGCCCACCCGGGATGCGTCGGCGCCACTTTCCGACTCCTGACTCCCCGAGCGCGCCGATGGAGCCGAAGCCCCCCCGGACACGTCGTCGCCACTTTCCGCCGCCTGAACCCCAGAGCGCCCCGAAGGTGCCGACTCCCCCCGGGACGCGTAGGCACCACTTTCCGACGCCTGACCCCCCGAGCGCCCCGAAGGTGCCGAAGCCCCCACCGGACGAGTCGGCGCCACTTTCCGCCGCCTGACCCACCGAGCGCCCCGAAGGTGCCGACGCCCCCCGGACGCGTCGGCGCCACTTTCCGACGCCTGACCCCCTGAGGGCCCCGAAGGTGCCGACGCCATCCCGGGACGCGTCGGAGCCACTTTCCGACGCCTGACCCCCCGAGCGCCCCGAAGGTGCCGACGCACCCCCGCACGCGTCGGCGCCACTTTCCGCCGCCTGACCCCCCGAGCGCCCCGAAGGTGCTGACGCCCACCCGGGACGCGTCGGAGCCACTTTCCGATTCCTGACCCCCCGAGCGCCCCGAAGGTGTCGAAGCCCCCACCGGACGCGTCTGCGGCAATTTACGCCGCCTGACCCGCCGAGCGCCCCGAAGGTGCCGACGCCCCCCCCGGATGCGTCGGAGCCACATTCCGACGCCTGACCCCCCTGAGCGCCCCGAAGGTACCGACCCCCACCCGGGATGCATCGGCACCACTTTCCGACTCCTGACTCCCCGAGCACGCCGATGGAGCCGAAGCCCCCACGGGACGCGTCGGCGCCACTTTTCGACGCCTGACCCCCCGAGCGCCACGAAGGTGCGGACGCCCACCCGGGACACGTCGGCGCCACTTTCCAACTCCTGACCTCCCGAGCGCCCCGAAGGTGCCGACGGCCCCCCGGACACTTCGGCGCCACTTTCCGGCGCCTGACCCGCCGAGCGCCCCGAAGGTGCCGACGCACCCCCGGACGCGTCGGCTCCACTTTCCGCCGCCTGACCCCCCGAGCGCCCCGAAGGTGCCGACGCCCACCCGGGACGCGTCGGAGCCACTTTCCGATTCCTGACCCCCCGAGCGCCCCGAAGGTGTCGAAGCCCCCACCGGACGCGTCGGCGGCACTTTTCGCCGCCTCACCCGCCGAGCGCCCCGAAGGTGCCGACGCCCCCCCCGGATGCATCGGAGCCACATTCCGACGCCTGACCCCCCTGAGCGCCCCGAAGGTACCGACGCCCAACCGGGATGCGTCGGCACCACTTTCCGACTCCTGACTCCCCGAGCGCGCCGATGGAGCCGAAGCCCCCACGGGACGCGTCGGCGCCACTTTCCGCCGCCTGACCCGCCGAGCGCCACGAAGGTGCCGACGCCCCCCCCGGGCGCGTCGGCGCCACTTTCCGCCGCCTGACCCCCCGAGCGCCCTTAAGGTGCCGACGCCCCCCGGACGCGTCGGTGCCACTTTCCGCCGCCTGACACCCCGAGCGCCCCGAAGGTGCCGATGCCCCCCCAGACGCGTCGGCGCCACTTTCCGCCACCTGACCACCTGAGCGACCAGAAGGTGCTAACGCCACCCCGGGACGCGTCGGAGCCATGTTCCGACGCCTGACCCCCGAGCGCCCCGAAGGTGCCGACGCCCACTTGGGACGCGTCGGCGCCACTTTCCGACTCCTGATCCCCCGAGCGCCCCGAAGGTGCCAACGCCCCCCCCGGACGCGTCGGCGCCACTTTCCGCCGCCTGATCCCCCGAGCGCCCCGAAGGTGCCGACGCACCCCCGGGACGCGTCGGCGCCACTTTCCGACGCCTGACCCCACCCGGCGCCCAGAAGGTGTCGTCGCCCATCCAGGATGCGTCGGCGCCACTTTCCGCTGCCTGGCCCGCCGAGCGCCCCGAAGGTGCAGACGCTCCCCGGACGCGTCGGCGCCACTTTCCGCCGCCTGACCCCCTGAGCGCCCCGAAGGTGCCGACGCCCCCCGGACGCGTTGGCGCCACTTTCCGCCGCCTGACCCCCCCGAGCGCCCTGAAGGTGCCGACGCCACCCCCGGATTCATCGGCGCCACTTTCCGCCGCCTGACCCCCAGAGCGCCCCGAAGGTGCCGACTCCCCCCAGGACGCGTAGGCGCCACTTTCCGACGCCTGACCCCCCGAGCGCCCCGAAGGTGCCGAAGCCCCGACCGGACGCGTCGGCGCCACTTTCCGCCGCCTGACCCACCGAGCGCCCCGAAGGTGCCGACGCCCCCCTGGACGCGTCGGCGCCACTTTCCGCCGCCTGACCACCCGAGGGCCCCGAAGGTGCCGACGCCATCCCGGGACGCGTCGGAGCCACTTTCCGACGCCTGACCCCCCGAGCGCACCGAAGGTGCCGACGCCCCCCCGGGACGCGTCGGCGCCACTTTCCGCCGCCTGACCCGCCGAGCGCCCCGAAGGTGCCGACGCACCCCCGGACGCGTCAGCGCCACTTTCCGCCGCCTGACCCTCCGAGCGCCCCGAAGGTGCCGACGCCCACCCGGGACGCGTCGGAGCCACTTTCCGATTCCTGACCCCCCGAGCGCCCCGAAGGTGCCGACGCCCCCCCGGATGCGTCGGAGCCACATTCCGACGCCTGACCCCCCTGAGCGCCCCAAAGTTACCGACGCCCACCCGGGATGCCTCAGCACCACTTTCCGACTCCTGACTCCCCGAGCGCGCCGATGGAGCCGAAGCCGCCACGGGACGCGTCGGTGCCACTTTCCGACGCCTGACCCCCCGAGCGCCCCGAAGGTGCGGACGCCCACCCGGGACGCGTCGGCGCCACTTTCCAACTCCTGACCTCCCGAGCGCTCCGAAGGTGCCGACGCACCCCCGGACACTTCGGTGCCACTTTCCGCCGCCTGACCCGCCGAGCGCCCCGAAGGTGCCGACGCACCCCCGGACGCGTCGGCGCCACTTTCCGCCGCCTGACCCCCCGAGCGCCCTGAAGGTGCCGACGCCCACCCGGGAGGCGTCGGATCCACTTTCCGATTCCTGACCCCCCGAGCGCCCCGAAGGTGTCGAAGCCCCCACCGGACGCGTCGGCGGCACTTTTCGCCGCCTGAACCCCCGAGCGCCCCGAAGGTGCCGACGCCCACCCGGGACGCATCGGCGCCACTTTCCGCCCCTGACCCGCCAAGCGCCCCGAAGGTGCCGACGCACCCCCGGATGCGTCGGCGCCACTTTCCGCCGCCTGACCTGCCGAGCGCCCCAAAGGTGCCGACGCCCCCCCGGACGCGTCGGCGCCACTTTCCGCCGCCTGACCCCCCGAGCGCCCCGAAGGTGCAGACGCCCAGCCGGGACGCGTCGGAGCCACTTTCCGATTCCTGAGCCCCCGAGCGCCCCGAAGGTGCCGACGCCCCCCCGGACGCGTCGGCGCCATTTTCCGACGCCTGACCCGCCGAGCAACACGATGGTGCCGACGCACCCCCGGACGCGTCGGTGCCACTTTCCGCAGCCTGACCCGCCGAGCGCCCCGAAGGTGCCGACGCCTCCCCTAGACGCGTCGACGCCACTTTCCGCCGCCTGACCCACCGAGCGCCCCGAAGGTGCCGACGCCATCCCGGGACGCGTCGAAGCCACTTTCCGACGCCTGACCCCCCGAGCGCCCCGAAGGTGCCGACGCCCACCCGGGACGCGTCGGAGCCACTTTCCGATTCCTGACCCCCCGAGCGCCCCGAAGGTGTCGAAGCCCCCACCGGACGCGTCTGCGGCAATTTACGCCGCCTGACCCGCCGAGCGCCCCGAAGGTGCCGATGCCCCCCCGGATGCGTCGGAGCCACATTCCGACGCCTGACCCCCCTGAGCGCCCCGAAGGTACCGATGCCCACCCGGGATGCCTCGGCACCACTTTCCGACTCCTGACTCCCCGAGCGCGCCGATGGAGCCGAAGCCCCCACGGGACGCGTCGGCGCCACTTTCCGACGCCTGACCCCCCGAGCGCCACGAAGGTGCGGACGCCCACCCGGGACACGTCGGCGCCACTTTCCAACTCCTGACCTCCCGAGCGCCCCGAAGGTGCCGACGCCCCCCCGGACACTTCGGCGCCACTTTCCGGCGCCTGACCCGCCGAGCGCCCCGAAGGTGCCGACGCACCCCCGGACGCGTCGGCTCCACTTTCCGCCGCCTGACCCCCCGAGCGCCCCGAAGGTGCCGACGCCCACCCGGGACGCGTCGGAACCACTTTCCGATTCCTGACCCCCCGAGCGCCCCGAAGGTGTCGAAGCCCCCACCGGACGCGTCGGCGGCACTTTTCGCCGCCTCACCCGCCGAGCGCCCCGAAGGTGCCGACGCCCCCCCCGGATGCATCGGAGCCACATTCCGACGCCTGACCCCCCTGAGCGCCCCGAAGGTACCGACGCCCACCCGGGATGCGTCGGCACCACTTTCCGACTCCTGACTCCCCGAGCGCGCCGATGGAGCCGAAGCCCCCACGGGACGCGTCGGCGCAACTTTCCGCCGCCTGACCCGCCGAGCGCCCCGAAGGTGCCGACGCCCCCCCCGGGCGCGTCGGCGCCACTTTCCGCCGCCTGACCCCCCGAGCGCCCTTAAGGTGCCGACGCCCCCCGGACGCGTCGGCGCCACTTTCCGCCGCCTGACACCCCGAGCGCCCCGAAGGTGCCGATGCCCCCCCAGACGCGTCGGCGCCACTTTCCGCCGCCTGACACCCCGAGCGCCCCGAAGGTGCCGAAGCCCCCCGGGACACGTCGGCGCCACTTTCCGATGCCTGACCACCCGAGCGTCCCGAAGGTGCCGACGCCACCCTGGGACAAGTCGGAGCCACTTTCCGACGCCTGACGCCCCGAGCGCCCCGAAGGTGCCGACACCCCCCCCCCGGGACGTGTCGTTGCCACTTTCCTACTCCTGACCCCCCGAGCGCCCCGAAGGTGCCGACTCGCCCCCGGGACGCGTCGGCGCCACTTTCCGACTCCTGACCCCCCGAGCACCCCGAAGGTGTCGAAGCCCCCACCGGACGCGTCGGCGGCACTTTCCGCCGCCTGACCCGCCGAGCGCCCCGAAGGTGCCGACGCCCCCCCGGACGCGTCGGCGAAACTTTCTGCCGCCTGACCACCCGAGCGCCCCGAAGTTTCTGAAGCCACCCCGGGACGCGTCGGAGCCACATTCCAACGCCTGACCCCCCTGAGCGCCCCGAAGGTACCGACGCCCACCCGGGATGCGTTGGCGCCACTTTCCGACTCCTGACTCCCCGAGCGCGCCGATGGAGCCGAAGCCCCCACGGGACGCGTCGGCGACACTTTCCGCCGCCTGACCACCTGAGCGACCAGAAGGTGCTAACGCCACCCCGGGACGCGTCAGAGCCATGTTCCGACGCCTGACCCCCCGAGCGCCCCGAAGGTGCCGACGCCCACTTGGGACGCGTCGGCGCCACTTTCCGACTCCTGATCCCCCGAGCGCCCCGAAGGTGCCAACGCCCCCCCCGGACGCGTCGGCGCCACTTTCCGCCGCCTGATCCGCCGAGCGCCCCGAAGGTGCCGACGCACCCCCGGGACGCGTCGGCGCCACTTTCCGACGCCTGACCCCACCCGGCGCCCAGAAGGTGTCGTCGCCCATCCAGGATGCGTCGGCGCCACTTTCCGCTGCCTGGCCCGCCGAGCGCCCCGAAGGTGCAGACGCTCCCCGGACGCGTCGGCGCCACTTTCCGCCGCCTGACCCCCTGAGCGCCCCGAAGGTGCCGACGCCCCCCGGACGCGTTGGCGCCACTTTCCGCCGCCTGACCCTCCCGAGCGCCCTGAAGGTGCCGACGCCACCCCCGGATTCGTCGGCGCCACTTTCCGCCGCCTGACCCCCAGAGCGCCCCGAAGGTGCCGACTCCCCCCAGGACGCGTAGGCGCCACTTTCCGACGCCTGACCCCCCGAGCGCCCCGAAGGTGCCGAAGCCCCGACCGGACGCGTCGGCGCCACTTTCCGCCGCCTGACCCACCGAGCGCCCCGAAGGTGCCGACGCCCCCCTGGACGCGTCGGCGCCACTTTCCGCCGCCTGACCACCCGAGGGCCCCGAAGGTGCCGACGCCATCCCGGGACGCGTCGGAGCCACTTTCCGACGCCTGACCCCCCGAGCGCACCGAAGGTGCCGACGCCCCCCCGGGACGCGTCGGCGCCACTTTCCGCCGCCTGACCCGCCGAGCGCCCCGAAGGTGCCGACGCACCCCCTGACGCGTCAGCGCCACTTTCCGCCGCCTGACCCTCCGAGCGCCCCGAAGGTGCCGACGCCCACCCGGGACGCGTCGGAGCCACTTTCCGATTCCTGACCCCCCGAGCGCCCCGAAGGTGCCGACGCTCCCCCCGGATGCGTCGGAGCCACATTCCGACGCCTGACCCCCCTGAGCGCCCCAAAGGTACCGACGCCCACCCGGGATGCGTCAGCACCACTTTCCGACTCCTGACTCCCCGAGCGCGCCGATGGAGCCGAAGCCGCCACGGGACGCGTCGGCGCCACTTTCCGACGCCTGACCCCCCGAGCGCCCCGAAAGTGCGGACGCCCACCCGGGATGCGTCGGCGCCACTTTCCAACTCCTGACCTCCCGAGCGCTCCGAAGGTGCCGACGCACCCCCGGACACTTCGGTGCCACTTTCCGCCGCCCGATCCGCCGAGCGCCCCGAAGGTGCCGACGCACCCCCGGACGCGTCGGCGCCACTTTCCGCCGCCTGACCCCCCGAGCGCCCCGAAGGTGCAGACGCTCCCCGGACGCGTCGGCGCCACTTTCCGCCGCCTGACCCCCTGAGCGCCCCGAAGGTGCCGACGCCCCCCGGACGCGTTGGCGCCACTTTCCGCCGCCTGACCCCCCCGAGCGCCCTGAAGGTGCCGACGCCACCCCCGGATTCATCGGCGCCACTTTCCGCCGCCTGACCCCCAGAGCGCCCCGAAGGTGCCGACTCCCCCCAGGACGCGTAGGCGCCACTTTCCGACGCCTGACCCCCCGAGCGCCCCGAAGGTGCCGAAGCCCCGACCGGACGCGTCGGCGCCACTTTCCGACGCCTGACCCACCGAGCGCCCCGAAGGTGCCGACGCCCCCCTGGACGCGTCGGCGCCACTTTCCGCCGCCTGACCACCCGAGGGCCCCGAAGGTGCCGACGCCATCCCGGGACGCGTCGGAGCCACTTTCCGACGCCTGACCCCCCGAGCGCACCGAAGGTGCCGACGCCCCCCCGGGACGCGTCGGCGCCACTTTCCGCCGCCTGACCCGCCGAGCGCCCTGAAGGTGCCGACGCACCCCCGGACGCGTCAGCGCCACTTTCCGCCGCCTGACCCTCCGAGCGCCCCGAAGGTGCCGACGCCCACCCGGGACGCGTCGGAGCCACTTTCCGATTCCTGACCCCCCGAGCGCCCCGAAGGTGCCGACGCCCCCCCGGATGCGTCGGAGCCACATTCCGACGCCTGACCCCCCTGAGCGCCCCAAAGTTACCGACGCCCACCCGGGATGCCTCAGCACCACTTTCCGACTCCTGACTCCCCGAGCGCGCCGATGGAGCCGAAGCCGCCACGGGACGCGTCGGTGCCACTTTCCGACGCCTGACCCCCCGAGCGCCCCGAAGGTGCGGACGCCCACCCGGGACGCGTCGGCGCCACTTTCCAACTCCTGACCTCCCGAGCGCTCCGAAGGTGCCGACGCACCCCCGGACACTTCGGTGCCACTTTCCGCCGCCTGACCCGCCGAGCGCCCCGAAGGTGTCGACGCACCCCCGGACGCGTCGGCGCCACTTTCCGCCGCCTGACCCCCCGAGCGCCCTGAAGGTGCCGACGCCCACCCGGGAGGCGTCGGATCCACTTTCCGATTCCTGACCCCCCGAGCGCCCCGAAGGTGTCGAAGCCCCCACCGGACGCGTCGGCGGCACTTTTCGCCGCCTGAACCCCCGAGCGCCCCGAAGGTGCCGACGCCCACCCGGGACGCATCGGCGCCACTTTCCGCCCCTGACCCGCCAAGCGCCCCGAAGGTGCAGACGCCCCCGCGGATGCGTCGGCGCCACTTTCCGCTGCCTGACCCCCCGAGCGCCCTTAAGGTGCCGACGCCCCCCGGACGCGTCGGTGCCACTTTCCGCCGCCGGACACCCCGAGCGCCCCGAAGGTGCCGATGCCCCCCCGGACGCGTCGGCGCCACTTTCCGCCGCTTGACCCCTCGAGCGCCCCGAACGTGCCGACGCCCCCCGGGACGCGTCGGCGCCACTTTCCGATGCCTGACCACCTGAGCGTCCCGAAGGTGCCGACGCCACCCCGGGACAAGTCGGAGCCACTTTCCGACGCCTGACGCCCCGAGCGCCCCGAAGGTGCCGACACCCCCCCGGGACGCGTCGTTGCCACTTTCCTACGCCTGACCCCCCCGAGCGCCCCGAAGGTGCCGACTCCCACCCGGGACGCGTCGGCGCCACTTTCCGACTCCTGACCCCCCGAGCGCCCCGAAGGTGTCGAAGCCCCCACCGGACGCATCGGCGACACTTTCCGCCGCCTGACCCGCCGAGCGCCCCGAAGGTGCCGACGCCCCCCCCGGACGCGTCGGCGAAACTTTCCGCCGCCTGACCACCCGAGCGCCCCGAAGGTGCTGAAGCCACCCCGGGACGCGTCGGAGCCACATTCCAACGCCTGACCCCCCTGAGCGCCCTGAAGGTACCGACGCCCACCCGGGATGCGTCGGCGCCACTTTCCGACTCCTGACTCCCCGAGCGCGCCGATGGAGCCGAAGCCCCCCCGGACACGTCGGCGCCACTTTCCGCCGCCTGAACCCCAGAGCGCCCCGAAGGTGCCGACTCCCCCCGGGACGCGTAGGCACCACTTTCCGACGCCTGACCCCCCGAGCGCCCCGAAGGTGCCGAAGCCCCCACCGGACGAGTCGGCGCCACTTTCCGCCGCCTGACCCACCGAGCGCCCCGAAGGTGCCGACGCCCCCCGGACGCGTCGGCGCCACTTTCCGACGCCTGACCACCTGAGGGCCCCGAAGGTGCCGACGCCATCCCAGGACGCGTCGGAGCCACTTTCCGACGCCTGACCCCCCGAGCGCCCCGAAGGTGCCGACGCACCCCCGGACGCGTCGGCGCCACTTTCCGCCGCCTGACCCCCCGAGCGCCCCGAAGGTGCTGACGCCCACCCGGGACGCGTCGGCGCCACTTTCCGATGCCTGACCACCTGAGCGTCCCGAAGGTGCCGACGCCACCCCGGGACAAGTCGGAGCCACTTTCCAACGCCTGACGCCCCGAGCGCCCCGAAGGTGGCGACACCCCCCCGGGACGCGTCGTTGCCACTTTCCTACGCCTGACCCCCCGAGCGCCCCGAAGGTGCCGACTCCCACCCGGGACGCGTCGGCGCCACTTTCCGACTCCTGACCCCCCGAGCGCCCCGAAGGTGTCGAAGCCCCCACCGGACGCATCGGCGGCACTTTCCGCCGCCTGACCCGCCGAGCGCCCCGAAGGTGCCGACGCCCCCCCGGACGCGTTGGCGAAACTTTCCGCCGCCTGACCACCCGAGCGCCCCTAAGGTGCTGAAGCCACCCCGGGACGCGTCGGAGCCACATTCCAACGCCTGACCCCCCTGAGCGCCCCGAAGGTACCGACGCCCACCCAGGATGCGTCGGCGCCACTTTCCGACTCCTGACTCCCCGAGCGCGCCGATGGAGCCGAAGCCCCCCCGGACACGTCGGCGCCACTTTCCGCCGCCTGAACCCCAGAGCGCCCCGAAGGTGCCGACTCCCCCCGGGACGCGTAGGCACCACTTTCCGCCGCCTGACCCCCCGAGCGCCCTTAAGGTGCCGACGCCCCCCGGACGCGTCGGCGCAACTTTCCGCCGCCTGACACCCCGAGCGCCCCGAAGGTGCCAATGCCCCCCCAGACGCGTCGGCGCCACTTTCCGCCGCCTGACCCCCCGAGCGCCCCGAAGGTGCCGATGCCCCCCCAGACGCGTCGGCGCCACTTTCCGCCGCCTGACCCCCCGAGCGCCCTGAAGGTGCCGACGCCCCCTCGGGACGCGTCGGCTCCACTTTCCGACACCTGACCCCCCCCCGGCGCACCGAAGGTGCCGACGCCCACCCGGAACGCGTCGGCGCCACTTTCCGACTCCTGACCTCCCGAGCGCCCCGAAGGTTCCGAAGCCCCCACCGGACGCATCGGTGCCACTTTCCGCCGCCTGACCCGCCGAGCGCCCCGAAGGTGCCGACGCCCCCCCGGACGCGTTGGCGCCAATTTCCGCCGCCTGACTCCCCGAGCGCCCCGAAGGTGCCGACGCCACCCTGGGACCTGGCGGAGCCACTTTCCGACGCCTCACACCCCGAGCGCCCCGAAGGTGCCGACGCCCCCCCGGACGCGACAGCGCCACTTTCCGCCGCCTGACCCGCCGAGCGCACCGAAGGTGCCGAGGCCCCCCCGGACGCGTTGGCGCCACTTTCCGCCGCCTGACCCGCCGAGTGCCCCGAAGGTGTCGACGCCCCCCCGGATGCGTCGGCGCCACTTTCCGTCGCCTGAACCCCAGAGCGCCCCGAAGTTCCCGACGCCCCCGGGGACGCGTCGGCGCCACTTTCCGACGCCTGACCCCCCGTTCGCCCCGAAGGTGCCGACGCCCTCCTGGAACACTCGGCGCCACTTTCCGACGCTTGACCACCCGAGCGTCCCGAAGGTTCCGACGCCACCCCGGGACCCGTCGGAGCCACTTTCCGACGCCTGACCCCCCAAGCTCCCCGAAGGTGCCGTTGCCCCCCCCCGGACGCGTCGGCGCCACTTTCCGACGCCGGACCCCACCCGGCGCCCCGAAGGTGCCGTCGCCCATCCGGGACGCGTCGGCGCCACTTTCCGCCGCCTGGCCCGCCGAGCGCCCCGAAGGTGCAGAGGCCCCCCGGACGCGTCGGCGCCACTTTCCACTGCCTGACCCCCTGAGCGCCCCGAAGGTGCCGACGCCCCCCCGGACGCGTCAGCTCCACTTTCCGCCGCCTGACCCCCCCGACCGCCCCGAAGGTGTCGACGCCCCCCCGGATTCGTCGGCGCCACTTTCCGCCGCCTGACCCCCAGAGCGCCCCGAAAGTGCCGACTCCCCCTGGGACGCGTAGGCGCCACTTTCCAACGCCTGACTCCCCGAGCGCCCCGAAGGTGCCGAAGCCCCCACCGGACGCGTCGGCGCAACTTTCCGCCGCCTGACCCCCCGAGCGCCCCGAAGGTGCCGACGCCCCCCTGGACGCGGCGGCGCCACTTTCCGCCGCCTGACCACCCGAGGGCCCTGAAGGTGCCGACGCCATCCCAGGACGCGTCGGAGCCACTTTCCGACGCCGGACCCCACCCGGCGCCCCGAAGGTGCCGTCGACCATCCGGGACGCGTCGGCGCCACTTTCCGCGCCTGGCCCGCCGAGCGCCCCGAAGGTGCAGAGGCCCCCCGGACGCGTCGGCGCCACTTTCCACTGCCTGACCCCCTGAGCGCCCCGAAGGTGCCGACGCCCCCCCGGACGCGTCAGCTCCACTTTCCGCCGCCTGACCCCCCCGAGCGCCCCGAAGGTGTCGACGCCCCCCCGGATTCGTCGGCGCCACTTTCCGCCGCCTGACCCCCAGAGCGCCCCGAAAGTGCCGACTCCCCCTGGGACGCGTAGGCGCCACTTTCCAACGCCTGACTCCCCGAGCGCCCCGAAGGTGCCGAAGCCCCCACCGGACGCGTCGGCGCAACTTTCCGCCGCCTGACCCCCCGAGCGCCCCGAAGGTGCCGACGCCCCCCTGGACGCGGTGGCGCCACTTTCCGCCGCCTGACCACCCGAGGGCCCTGAAGGTGCCGACGCCATCCCAGGACGCGTCGGAGCCACTTTCCGACGCCTGAACCCCCGAGCGCCCCGAAGGTGCCGACGCCCCCCCGGGACGCGTCGGCGACACTTTCCGACGCCTGACCCGCCGAGCGCCCCGAAGGTGCCGACGCCCACCCGGGACGCGTCGGAGCCACTTTCCGATTCCTGACCCCCCGAGCGCCCCGAAGGTGTCGAAGCCCCCACCGGACGCGTCTGTGGCACTTTCCGCCGCCTGACCCGCCGAGCGCCCCGAAGGTGCCGACGCCCCCCCCCGGATGCGTCGGAGCCACATTCCGACGCCTGACCCCCCTGAGCGCCCCGAAGGTACCGACGCCCACCCGGGATGCGTCGGCACCACTTTCCGACTCCTGACTCCCCGAGCGCGCCGATGGAGCCGAAGCCCCCACGGGAAGCTTCGGCGCCACTTTCCGACGCCTGACCCCCCGAGCGCCCCGAAGGTGCGGACGCCCTCCCGGGACGCGTCGGCGCCACTTTCCAACTCCTGACCTCCCGAGCGCCCCGAAGGTGCCGACGCCCCCCCCGGACACTTCGGCGCCACTTTCCGCCGCCTGACCCGCCGAGCGCCCCGAAGGTGCGGACGCCCACCCGGGACACGTCGGCGCCACTTTCCAACTCCTGACCTCCCGAGCGCCCCGAAGGTACCGACGCTCACCCGTGATGCGTCGGCACCACTTTCCGACTCCTCACTCCCCGAGCGCGCCGATGGAGCCGAAGCCCCCACGGGACGCGTCGGCGCCACTTTCCGCCGCCTGACCACCTGAGCGACCCGAAGGTGCTGACGCCACCCCGGGACGCGTCGGAGCCATGTTCTGACGCCTGACCCCCCGAGCGCCCCGAAGGTGCCGACGCCCACTCGGGACGCGTCGGCGCCACTTTCCGACGCCTGACCCCCCGAGCGCCCCAAAGGTGCCGACGCCCACCCGGGACGCGTCGGCGCCACTTTCCAAATCCTGACCTCCCGAGCGCCCCGAAGGTGCCGATGCCCCCCCGGACGCGTCGGCGCCACTTTCCGCCGCCTGACCCACCGAGCGCCACAAAGGTGCCGACGCCCCCCCGGATGCGTCGGCGCCACTTTCCGCCGCCTGACCCCCCGAGCGCCCCGAAGGTGCCGACGCCCACCCGGGACGCGTCGGAGCCACTTTCCGATTCCTTACCCCCCGAGCGCCCCGAAGGTGCCGACGCCCCCCCCGGACGCGTCGGCGCCACTTTCCGACGCCTGACCCGCCGAGCAACCCGATGGTGCCGACGCATCCCCGGACGCGTCGGTGCCACTTTCCGCAGCCTGACCCGCCGAGCGCCCCGAAGGTGCCGACGCCTCCCCCAGACGCGTCGGCGCCACTTTCCGCCGCCTGACCCGCCGAGCGCCCCGAAGGTGCCGACGCCCCCCCCGGACGCGTCGGCGCCACTTTCTGCCGCCTGACCCACCGAGCGCCCCGAAGGAGCTGACGCCCCTTCGGACGCGTCGGCGCAACTTTCCGCTGCCTGACCCCCAGAGCACACCGAAGGTGCAGACGCCCCCCCGGACGCGTCGGCGCCACTTTCCGATGCCTGACCACCTGAGCGTCCCGAAGGTGCCGACGCCACCCCGGGACAAGTCGGAGCCACTTTCCGACGCCTGACGCCCCGAGCGCCCCGAAGGTGCCGACACCCCCCCGGGACACGTCGTTACCACTTTCCTACGCCTGACCCCCCGAGCGCCCCGAAGGTGCCGACTCCCACCCGGGACGCGTCGGCGCCACTTTCCGACTCCTGACCCCCCGAGCGCCCCGAAGGTGTCGAAGCCCCCACCGGACGCATCGGCGGCACTTTCCGCCGCCTGACCCGCCGAGCGCCCCGAAGGTGCCGACGCCCCCCCGGACGCGTCGGCGAAACTTTCCGCCGCCTGACCACCCGAGCGCCCCGAAGGTGCTGAAGCCACCCCGGGACGCGTCGGAGCCACATTCCAACGCCTGACCCCCCTGAGCGCCCCGAAGGTACCGACGCCCACCCGGGATGCGTCGGCGCCACTTTCCGACTCCTGACTCCCCGAGCGCGCCGATGGAGCCGAAGCCCCCCCGGACACGTCGGCGCCACTTTCCGCCGCCGGACACCCCTAGCGCCCCGAAGGTGCCGATGCCCCCCCGGACGCGTCGTCGCCACTTTCCGCCGCCTGACCCCCCGAGCGCCCCGAAGGTGCCGACGCCCCCCGGGACGCGTCAGCGCCACTTTCCGATGCCTGACCACCTGAGCGTCCCGAAGGTGCCGACGCCACCCCGGGACAAGTCGGAGCCACTTTCCGACGCCTGACGCCCCGAGCGCCCCGAAGGTGCCGACACCCCCCCGGGACACGTCGTTGCCACTTTCCTACGCCTGACCCCCCGAGCGCCACGAAGATGCCGACTCCCACCCGGGACGCGTCGGCGCCACTTTCCGACTCCTGACCCCCCGAGCGCCCCGAAGGTGTCGAAGCCCCCACCGGACGCATCGGCGGCACTTTCCGCCGCCTGACCCGCCGAGCGCCCCGAAGGTGCCGACGCCCCCCCGGACGCGTCGGCGAAACTTTCCGCCGCCTGACCACCCGAGCGCCCCGAAGGTTCTGAAGCCACCCCGGGACGCGTCGGAGCCACATTCCAATGCCTGACCCCCCTGAGCGCCCTGAAGGTACCGACGCCCACCCGGGATGCGTCGGCGCCACTTTCCGACTCCTGACTCCCCGAGCGCGCCGATGGAGCCGAAGCCCCCCCGGACACGTCGTCGCCACTTTCCGCCGCCTGAACCCCAGAGCGCCCCGAAGGTGCCGACTCCCCCCGGGACGCGTAGGCACCACTTTCCGACGCCTGACCCCCCGAGCGCCCCGAAGGTGCCGAAGCCCCCACCGGACGAGTCGGCGCCACTTTCCGCCGCCTGACCCACCGAGCGCCCCGAAGGTGCCGACGCCCCCCGGACGCGTCGGCGCCACTTTCCGACGCCTGACCCCCTGAGGGCCCCGAAGGTGCCGACGCCATCCCGGGACGCGTCGGAGCCACTTTCCGACGCCTGACCCCCCGAGCGCCCCGAAGGTGCCGACGCACCCCCGCACGCGTCGGCGCCACTTTCCGCCGCCTGACCCCCCGAGCGCCCCGAAGGTGCTGACGCCCACCCGGGACGCGTCGGAGCCACTTTCCGATTCCTGACCCCCCGAGCGCCCCGAAGGTGTCGAAGCCCCCACCGGACGCGTCTGCGGCAATTTACGCCGCCTGACCCGCCGAGCGCCCCGAAGGTGCCGACGCCCCCCCCGGATGCGTCGGAGCCACATTCCGACGCCTGACCCCCCTGAGCGCCCCGAAGGTACCGACCCCCACCCGGGATGCATCGGCACCACTTTCCGACTCCTGACTCCCCGAGCGCGCCGATGGAGCCGAAGCCCCCACGGGACGCGTCGGCGCCACTTTTCGACGCCTGACCCCCCGAGCGCCACGAAGGTGCGGACGCCCACCCGGGACACGTCGGCGCCACTTTCCAACTCCTGACCTCCCGAGCGCCCCGAAGGTGCCGACGGCCCCCCGGACACTTCGGCGCCACTTTCCGGCGCCTGACCCGCCGAGCGCCCCGAAGGTGCCGACGCACCCCCGGACGCGTCGGCTCCACTTTCCGCCGCCTGACCCCCCGAGCGCCCCGAAGGTGCCGACGCCCACCCGGGACGCGTCGGAGCCACTTTCCGATTCCTGACCCCCCGAGCGCCCCGAAGGTGTCGAAGCCCCCACCGGACGCGTCGGCGGCACTTTTCGCCGCCTCACCCGCCGAGCGCCCCGAAGGTGCCGACGCCCCCCCCGGATGCATCGGAGCCACATTCCGACGCCTGACCCCCCTGAGCGCCCCGAAGGTACCGACGCCCAACCGGGATGCGTCGGCACCACTTTCCGACTCCTGACTCCCCGAGCGCGCCGATGGAGCCGAAGCCCCCACGGGACGCGTCGGCGCCACTTTCCGCCGCCTGACCCGCCGAGCGCCCCGAAGGTGCCGACGCCCCCCCCGGGCGCGTCGGCGCCACTTTCCGCCGCCTGACCCCCCGAGCGCCCTTAAGGTGCCGACGCCCCCCGGACGCGTCGGTGCCACTTTCCGCCGCCTGACACCCCGAGCGCCCCGAAGGTGCCGATGCCCCCCCAGACGCGTCGGCGCCACTTTCCGCCACCTGACCACCTGAGCGACCAGAAGGTGCTAACGCCACCCCGGGACGCGTCGGAGCCATGTTCCGACGCCTGACCCCCGAGCGCCCCGAAGGTGCCGACGCCCACTTGGGACGCGTCGGCGCCACTTTCCGACTCCTGATCCCCCGAGCGCCCCGAAGGTGCCAACGCCCCCCCCGGACGCGTCGGCGCCACTTTCCGCCGCCTGATCCCCCGAGCGCCCCGAAGGTGCCGACGCACCCCCGGGACGCGTCGGCGCCACTTTCCGACGCCTGACCCCACCCGGCGCCCAGAAGGTGTCGTCGCCCATCCAGGATGCGTCGGCGCCACTTTCCGCTGCCTGGCCCGCCGAGCGCCCCGAAGGTGCAGACGCTCCCCGGACGCGTCGGCGCCACTTTCCGCCGCCTGACCCCCTGAGCGCCCCGAAGGTGCCGACGCCCCCCGGACGCGTTGGCGCCACTTTCCGCCGCCTGACCCCCCCGAGCGCCCTGAAGGTGCCGACGCCACCCCCGGATTCATCGGCGCCACTTTCCGCCGCCTGACCCCCAGAGCGCCCCGAAGGTGCCGACTCCCCCCAGGACGCGTAGGCGCCACTTTCCGACGCCTGACCCCCCGAGCGCCCCGAAGGTGCCGAAGCCCCGACCGGACGCGTCGGCGCCACTTTCCGCCGCCTGACCCACCGAGCGCCCCGAAGGTGCCGACGCCCCCCTGGACGCGTCGGCGCCACTTTCCGCCGCCTGACCACCCGAGGGCCCCGAAGGTGCCGACGCCATCCCGGGACGCGTCGGAGCCACTTTCCGACGCCTGACCCCCCGAGCGCACCGAAGGTGCCGACGCCCCCCCGGGACGCGTCGGCGCCACTTTCCGCCGCCTGACCCGCCGAGCGCCCCGAAGGTGCCGACGCACCCCCGGACGCGTCAGCGCCACTTTCCGCCGCCTGACCCTCCGAGCGCCCCGAAGGTGCCGACGCCCACCCGGGACGCGTCGGAGCCACTTTCCGATTCCTGACCCCCCGAGCGCCCCGAAGGTGCCGACGCCCCCCCGGATGCGTCGGAGCCACATTCCGACGCCTGACCCCCCTGAGCGCCCCAAAGTTACCGACGCCCACCCGGGATGCGTCAGCACCACTTTCCGACTCCTGACTCCCCGAGCGCGCCGATGGAGCCGAAGCCGCCACGGGACGCGTCGGTGCCACTTTCCGACGCCTGACCCCCCGAGCGCCCCGAAGGTGCGGACGCCCACCCGGGACGCGTCGGCGCCACTTTCCAACTCCTGACCTCCCGAGCGCTCCGAAGGTGCCGACGCACCCCCGGACACTTCGGTGCCACTTTCCGCCGCCTGACCCGCCGAGCGCCCCGAAGGTGCCGACGCACCCCCGGACGCGTCGGCGCCACTTTCCGCCGCCTGACCCCCCGAGCGCCCTGAAGGTGCCGACGCCCACCCGGGAGGCGTCGGATCCACTTTCCGATTCCTGACCCCCCGAGCGCCCCGAAGGTGTCGAAGCCCCCACCGGACGCGTCGGCGGCACTTTTCGCCGCCTGAACCCCCGAGCGCCCCGAAGGTGCCGACGCCCACCCGGGACGCATCGGCGCCACTTTCCGCCCCTGACCCGCCAAGCGCCCCGAAGGTGCCGACGCACCCCCGGATGCGTCGGCGCCACTTTCCGCCGCCTGACCTGCCGAGCGCCCCAAAGGTGCCGACGCCCCCCCGGACGCGTCGGCGCCACTTTCCGCCGCCTGACCCCCCGAGCGCCCCGAAGGTGCAGACGCCCAGCCGGGACGCGTCGGAGCCACTTTCCGATTCCTGAGCCCCCGAGCGCCCCGAAGGTGCCGACGCCCCCCCGGACGCGTCGGCGCCATTTTCCGACGCCTGACCCGCCGAGCAACACGATGGTGCCGACGCACCCCCGGACGCGTCGGTGCCACTTTCCGCAGCCTGACCCGCCGAGCGCCCCGAAGGTGCCGACGCCTCCCCTAGACGCGTCGACGCCACTTTCCGCCGCCTGACCCACCGAGCGCCCCGAAGGTGCCGACGCCATCCCGGGACGCGTCGAAGCCACTTTCCGACGCCTGACCCCCCGAGCGCCCCGAAGGTGCCGACGCCCACCCGGGACGCGTCGGAGCCACTTTCCGATTCCTGACCCCCCGAGCGCCCCGAAGGTGTCGAAGCCCCCACCGGACGCGTCTGCGGCAATTTACGCCGCCTGACCCGCCGAGCGCCCCGAAGGTGCCGATGCCCCCCCGGATGCGTCGGAGCCACATTCCGACGCCTGACCCCCCTGAGCGCCCCGAAGGTACCGATGCCCACCCGGGATGCCTCGGCACCACTTTCCGACTCCTGACTCCCCGAGCGCGCCGATGGAGCCGAAGCCCCCACGGGACGCGTCGGCGCCACTTTCCGACGCCTGACCCCCCGAGCGCCACGAAGGTGCGGACGCCCACCCGGGACACGTCGGCGCCACTTTCCAACTCCTGACCTCCCGAGCGCCCCGAAGGTGCCGACGCCCCCCCGGACACTTCGGCGCCACTTTCCGGCGCCTGACCCGCCGAGCGCCCCGAATGTGCCGACGCACCCCCGGACGCGTCGGCTCCACTTTCCGCCGCCTGACCCCCCGAGCGCCCCGAAGGTGCCGACGCCCACCCGGGACGCGTCGGAACCACTTTCCGATTCCTGACCCCCCGAGCGCCCCGAAGGTGTCGAAGCCCCCACCGGACGCGTCGGCGGCACTTTTCGCCGCCTCACCCGCCGAGCGCCCCGAAGGTGCCGACGCCCCCCCCGGATGCATCGGAGCCACATTCCGACGCCTGACCCCCCTGAGCGCCCCGAAGGTACCGACGCCCACCCGGGATGCGTCGGCACCACTTTCCGACTCCTGACTCCCCGAGCGCGCCGATGGAGCCGAAGCCCCCACGGGACGCGTCGGCGCAACTTTCCGCCGCCTGACCCGCCGAGCGCCCCGAAGGTGCCGACGCCCCCCCCGGGCGCGTCGGCGCCACTTTCCGCCGCCTGACCCCCCGAGCGCCCTTAAGGTGCCGACGCCCCCCGGACGCGTCGGCGCCACTTTCCGCCGCCTGACACCCCGAGCGCCCCGAAGGTGCCGATGCCCCCCCAGACGCGTCGGCGCCACTTTCCGCCGCCTGACACCCCGAGCGCCCCGAAGGTGCCGAAGCCCCCCGGGACACGTCGGCGCCACTTTCCGATGCCTGACCACCCGAGTGTCCCGAAGGTGCCGACGCCACCCTGGGACAAGTCGGAGCCACTTTCCGACGCCTGACGCCCCGAGCGCCCCGAAGGTGCCGACACCCCCCCCCGGGACGTGTCGTTGCCACTTTCCTACTCCTGACCCCCCGAGCGCCCCGAAGGTGCCGACTCGCCCCCGGGACGCGTCGGCGCCACTTTCCGACTCCTGACCCCCCGAGCGCCCCGAAAGTGTCGAAGCCCCCACCGGACGCGTCGGCGGCACTTTCCGCCGCCTGACCCGCCGAGCGCCCCGAAGGTGCCGACGCCCCCCCGGACGCGTCGGCGAAACTTTCTGCCGCCTGACCACCCGAGCGCCCCGAAGTTTCTGAAGCCACCCCGGGACGCGTCGGAGCCACATTCCAACGCCTGACCCCCCTGAGCGCCCCGAAGGTACCGACGCCCACCCGGGATGCGTTGGCGCCACTTTCCGACTCCTGACTCCCCGAGCGCGCCGATGGAGCCGAAGCCCCCACGGGACGCGTCGGCGACACTTTCCGCCGCCTGACCACCTGAGCGACCAGAAGGTGCTAACGCCACCCCGGGACGCGTCAGAGCCATGTTCCGACGCCTGACCCCCCGAGCGCCCCGAAGGTGCCGACGCCCACTTGGGACGCGTCGGCGCCACTTTCCGACTCCTGATCCCCCGAGCGCCCCGAAGGTGCCAACGCCCCCCCCGGACGCGTCGGCGCCACTTTCCGCCGCCTGATCCGCCGAGCGCCCCGAAGGTGCCGACGCACCCCCGGGACGCGTCGGCGCCACTTTCCGACGCCTGACCCCACCCGGCGCCCAGAAGGTGTCGTCGCCCATCCAGGATGCGTCGGCGCCACTTTCCGCTGCCTGGCCCGCCGAGCGCCCCGAAGGTGCAGACGCTCCCCGGACGCGTCGGCGCCACTTTCCGCCGCCTGACCCCCTGAGCGCCCCGAAGGTGCCGACGCCCCCCGGACGCGTTGGCGCCACTTTCCGCCGCCTGACCCTCCCGAGCGCCCTGAAGGTGCCGACGCCACCCCCGGATTCGTCGGCGCCACTTTCCGCCGCCTGACCCCCAGAGCGCCCCGAAGGTGCCGACTCCCCCCAGGACGCGTAGGCGCCACTTTCCGACGCCTGACCCCCCGAGCGCCCCGAAGGTGCCGAAGCCCCGACCGGACGCGTCGGCGCCACTTTCCGCCGCCTGACCCACCGAGCGCCCCGAAGGTGCCGACGCCCCCCTGGACGCGTCGGCGCCACTTTCCGCCGCCTGACCACCCGAGGGCCCCGAAGGTGCCGACGCCATCCCGGGACGCGTCGGAGCCACTTTCCGACGCCTGACCCCCCGAGCGCACCGAAGGTGCCGACGCCCCCCCGGGACGCGTCGGCGCCACTTTCCGCCGCCTGACCCGCCGAGCGCCCCGAAGGTGCCGACGCACCCCCTGACGCGTCAGCGCCACTTTCCGCCGCCTGACCCTCCGAGCGCCCCGAAGGTGCCGACGCCCACCCGGGACGCGTCGGAGCCACTTTCCGATTCCTGACCCCCCGAGCGCCCCGAAGGTGCCGACGCTCCCCCCGGATGCGTCGGAGCCACATTCCGACGCCTGACCCCCCTGAGCGCCCCAAAGGTACCGACGCCCACCCGGGATGCGTCAGCACCACTTTCCGACTCCTGACTCCCCGAGCGCGCCGATGGAGCCGAAGCCGCCACGGGACGCGTCGGCGCCACTTTCCGACGCCTGACCCCCCGAGCGCCCCGAAAGTGCGGACGCCCACCCGGGATGCGTCGGCGCCACTTTCCAACTCCTGACCTCCCGAGCGCTCCGAAGGTGCCGACGCACCCCCGGACACTTCGGTGCCACTTTCCGCCGCCCGATCCGCCGAGCGCCCCGAAGGTGCCGACGCACCCCCGGACGCGTCGGCGCCACTTTCCGCCGCCTGACCCCCCGAGCGCCCCGAAGGTGCAGACGCTCCCCGGACGCGTCGGCGCCACTTTCCGCCGCCTGACCCCCTGAGCGCCCCGAAGGTGCCGACGCCCCCCGGACGCGTTGGCGCCACTTTCCGCCGCCTGACCCCCCCGAGCGCCCTGAAGGTGCCGACGCCACCCCCGGATTCATCGGCGCCACTTTCCGCCGCCTGACCCCCAGAGCGCCCCGAAGGTGCCGACTCCCCCCAGGACGCGTAGGCGCCACTTTCCGACGCCTGACCCCCCGAGCGCCCCGAAGGTGCCGAAGCCCCGACCGGACGCGTCGGCGCCACTTTCCGCCGCCTGACCCACCGAGCGCCCCGAAGGTGCCGACGCCCCCCTGGACGCGTCGGCGCCACTTTCCGCCGCCTGACCACCCGAGGGCCCCGAAGGTGCCGACGCCATCCCGGGACGCGTCGGAGCCACTTTCCGACGCCTGACCCCCCGAGCGCACCGAAGGTGCCGACGCCCCCCCGGGACGTGTCGGCGCCACTTTCCGCCGCCTGACCCGCCGAGCGCCCTGAAGGTGCCGACGCACCCCCGGACGCGTCAGCGCCACTTTCCGCCGCCTGACCCTCCGAGCGCCCCGAAGGTGCCGACGCCCACCCGGGACGCGTCGGAGCCACTTTCCGATTCCTGACCCCCCGAGCGCCCCGAAGGTGCCGACGCCCCCCCGGATGCGTCGGAGCCACATTCCGACGCCTGACCCCCCTGAGCGCCCCAAAGTTACCGACGCCCACCCGGGATGCCTCAGCACCACTTTCCGACTCCTGACTCCCCGAGCGCGCCGATGGAGCCGAAGCCGCCACGGGACGCGTCGGTGCCACTTTCCGACGCCTGACCCCCCGAGCGCCCCGAAGGTGCGGACGCCCACCCGGGACGCGTCGGCACCACTTTCCAACTCCTGACCTCCCGAGCGCTCCGAAGGTGCCGACGCACCCCCGGACACTTCGGTGCCACTTTCCGCCGCCTGACCCGCCGAGCGCCCCGAAGGTGCCGACGCACCCCCGGACGCGTCGGCGCCACTTTCCGCCGCCTGACCCCCCGAGCGCCCTGAAGGTGCCGACGCCCACCCGGGAGGCGTCGGATCCACTTTCCGATTCCTGACCCCCCGAGCGCCCCGAAGGTGTCGAAGCCCCCACCGGACGCGTCGGCGGCACTTTTCGCCGCCTGAACCCCCGAGCGCCCCGAAGGTGCCGACGCCCACCCGGGACGCATCGGCGCCACTTTCCGCCCCTGACCCGCCAAGCGCCCCGAAGGTGCCGACGCACCCCCGGATGCGTCGGCGCCACTTTCCGCCGCCTCACCTGCCGAGCGCCCCAAAGGTGCCGACGCCCCCCCGGACGCGTCGGCGCCACTTTCCGCCGCCTGACCCCCCGAGCGCCCCGAAGGTGCAGACGCCCAGCCGGGACGCGTCGGAGCCACTTTCCGATTCCTGAGCCCCCGAGCGCCCCGAAGGTGCCGACGCCCCCCCGGACGCGTCGGCGCCATTTTCCGACGCCTGACCCGCCGAGCAACACGATGGTGCCGACGCACCCCCGGACGCGTCGGTGCCACTTTCCGCAGCCTGACCCGCCGAGCGCCCCGAAGGTGCCGACGCCTCCCCTAGACGCGTCGACGCCACTTTCCGCCGCCTGACCCACCGAGCGCCCCGAAGGTGCCGACGCCATCCCGGGACGCGTCGGAGCCACTTTCCGACGCCTGACCCCCCGAGCGCCCCGAAGGTGCCGACGCACACCCGCACGCGTCGGCGCCACTTTCGGCCGCCTGACCCCCCGAGCGCCCCGAAGGTGCTGACGCCCACCCGGGACGCGTCGGAGCCACTTTCCGATTCCTGACCCCCCGAGCGCCCCGAAGGTGTCGAAGCCCCCACCGGACGCGTCTGCGGCAATTTACGCCGCCTGACCCGCCGAGCGCCCCGAAGGTGCCGATGCCCCCCCCGGATGCGTCGGAGCCACATTCCGACGCCTGACCCCCCTGAGCGCCCCGAAGGTACCGATGCCCACCCGGGATGCCTCGGCACCACTTTCCGACTCCTGACTCCCCGAGCGCGCCGATGGAGCCGAAGCCCCCACGGGACGCGTCGGCGCCACTTTCCGACGCCTGACCCCCCGAGCGCCACGAAGGTGCGGACGCCCACCCGGGACACGTCGGCGCCACTTTCCAACTCCTGACCTCCCGAGCGCCCCGAAGGTGCCGACGCCCCCCCGGACACTTCGGCGCCACTTTCCGGCGCCTGACCCGCCGAGCGCCCCGAAGGTGCCGACGCACCCCCGGACGCGTCGGCTCCACTTTCCGCCGCCTGACCCCCCGAGCGCCCCGAAGGTGCCGACGCCCACCCGGGACGCGTCGGAACCACTTTCCGATTCCTGACCCCCCGAGCGCCCCGAAGGTGTCGAAGCCCCCACTGGACGCGTCGGCGGCACTTTTCGCCGCCTCACCCGCCGAGCGCCCCGAAGGTGCCGACGCCCCCCCCGGATGCATCGGAGCCACATTCCGACGCCTGACCCCCCTGAGCGCCCCGAAGGTACCGACGCCCACCCGGGATGCGTCGGCACCACTTTCCGACTCCTGACTCCCCGAGCGCGCCGATGGAGCCGAAGCCCCCACGGGACGCGTCGGCGCAACTTTCCGCCGCCTGACCCGCCGAGCGCCCCGAAGGTGCCGACGCCCCCCCCGGGCGCGTCGGCGCCACTTTCCGCCGCCTGACCCCCCGAGCGCCCTTAAGGTGCCGACGCCCCCCGGACGCGTCGGCGCCACTTTCCGCCGCCTGACACCCCGAGCGCCCCGAAGGTGCCGATGCCCCCCCAGACGCGTCGGCGCCACTTTCCGCCGCCTGACACCCCGAGCGCCCCGAAGGTGCCGAAGCCCCCCGGGACACGTCGGCGCCACTTTCCGATGCCTGACCACCCGAGCGTCCCGAAGGTGCCGACGCCACCCTGGGACAAGTCGGAGCCACTTTCCGACGCCTGACGCCCCGAGCGCCCCGAAGGTGCCGACACCCCCCCCCGGGACGTGTCGTTGCCACTTTCCTACTCCTGACCCCCCGAGCGCCCCGAAGGTGCCGACTCGCCCCCGGGACGCGTCGGCGCCACTTTCCGACTCCTGACCCCCCGAGCGCCCCGAAGGTGCCGAAGCCCCCACCGGACGCGTCGGCGGCACTTTCCGCCGCCTGACCCGCCGAGCGCCCCGAAGGTGCCGACGCCCCCCCGGACGCGTCGGCGAAACTTTCTGCCGCCTGACCACCCGAGCGCCCCGAAGGTTCTGAAGCCACCCCGGGACGCGTCGGAGCCACATTCCAACGCCTGACCCCCCTGAGCGCCCCGAAGGTACCGACGCCCACCCGGGATGCGTTGGCGCCACTTTCCGACTCCTGACTCCCCGAGCGCGCCGATGGAGCCGAAGCCCCCACGGGACGCGTCGGCGACACTTTCCGCCGCCTGACCACCTGAGCGACCAGAAGGTGCTAACGCCACCCCGGGACGCGTCAGAGCCATGTTCCGACGCCTGACCCCCCGAGCGCCCCGAAGGTGCCGACGCCCAATTGGGACGCGTCGGCGCCACTTTCCGACTCCTGATCCCCCGAGCGCCCCGAAGGTGCCAACGCCCCCCCCGGACGCGTCGGCGCCACTTTCCGCCGCCTGATCCGCCGAGCGCCCCGAAGGTGCCGACGCACCCCCGGGACGCGTCGGCGCCACTTTCCGACGCCTGACCCCACCCGGCGCCCAGAAGGTGTCGTCGCCCATCCAGGATGCGTCGGCGCCACTTTCCGCTGCCTGGCCCGCCGAGCGCCCCGAAGGTGCAGACGCTCCCCGGACGCGTCGGCGCCACTTTCCGCCGCCTGACCCCCTGAGCGCCCCGAAGGTGCCGACGCCCCCCGGACGCGTTGGCGCCACTTTCCGCCGCCTGACCCTCCCGAGCGCCCTGAAGGTGCCGACGCCACCCCCGGATTCGTCGGCGCCACTTTCCGCCGCCTGACCCCCAGAGCGCCCCGAAGGTGCCGACTCCCCCCAGGACGCGTAGGCGCCACTTTCCGACGCCTGACCCCCCGAGCGCCCCGAAGGTGCCGAAGCCCCGACCGGACGCGTCGGCGCCACTTTCCGCCGCCTGACCCACCGAGCGCCCCGAAGGTGCCGACGCCCCCCTGGACGCGTCGGCGCCACTTTCCGCCGCCTGACCACCCGAGGGCCCCGAAGGTGCCGACGCCATCCCGGGACGCGTCGGAGCCACTTTCCGACGCCTGACCCCCCGAGCGCACCGAAGGTGCCGACGCCCCCCCGGGACGCGTCGGCGCCACTTTCCGCCGCCTGACCCGCCGAGCGCCCCGAAGGTGCCGACGCACCCCCTGACGCGTCAGCGCCACTTTCCGCCGCCTGACCCTCCGAGCGCCCCGAAGGTGCCGACGCCCACCCGGGACGCGTCGGAGCCACTTTCCGATTCCTGACCCCCCGAGCGCCCCGAAGGTGCCGACGCTCCCCCCGGATGCGTCGGAGCCACATTCCGACGCCTGACCCCCCTGAGCGCCCCAAAGGTACCGACGCCCACCCGGGATGCGTCAGCACCACTTTCCGACTCCTGACTCCCCGAGCGCGCCGATGGAGCCGAAGCCGCCACGGGACGCGTCGGCGCCACTTTCCGACGCCTGACCCCCCGAGCGCCCCGAAAGTGCGGACGCCCACCCGGGATGCGTCGGCGCCACTTTCCAACTCCTGACCTCCCGAGCGCTCCGAAGGTGCCGACGCACCCCCGGACACTTCGGTGCCACTTTCCGCCGCCTGATCCGCCGAGCGCCCCGAAGGTGCCGACGCACCCCCGGACGCGTCGGCGCCACTTTCCGCCGCCTGACCCCCCGAGCGCCCCGAAGGTGCCGACGCCCACCCGGGACGCGTCGGAGCCACTTTCCGATTCCTGACCCCCCGAGCGCCCCGAAGGTGTCGAAGCCCCCACCGGACGCGTCGGCTTCACTTTTCGCCGCCTGACCCCCCGAGCGCCCCGAAGGTGCCGACGCCCACCCGGGACGCATCGGCGCCACTTTCCGCCCCTGACCCGCCAAGCGCCCCGAAGGTGCCGACGCACCCCCGGACGCGTCGGCGCCACTTTCCGCCGCCTGACCTGCCGAGCGCCCCAAAGGTGCCGACGCCCCCCCGGACGCGTCGGCGCCACTTTCCGCCGCCTGACCCCCCGAGCGCCCCGAAGGTGCAGACGCCCAGCCGGGACGCGTCGGAGCCACTTTCCGATTCCTGAGCCCCCGAGCGCCCCGAAGGTGCCGACGCCCCCCCGGACGCGTCGGCGCCATTTTCCGACGCCTGACCCGCCGAGCAACCCGATGGTGCCGACGCACCCCCGGACGCGTCGGTGCCACTTTCCGCAGCCTGACCCGCCGAGCGCCCCGAAGGTGCCGACGCCTCCCCTAGACGCGTCGATGCCACTTTCCGCCGCCTGACCCACCGAGCGCCCCGAAGGTGCCGACACCCCCCCGGATGCGTCGGCGCCACTTTCTGCCGCCTGACCCGCCGAATGCCCCGAAGGTGCTGACGCCCCCCCGGACGCGTCGGTGCAACTTTCCGCTGCCTGACCCCCAGAGCACCCCGAAGGTGCAGACGCCCCCGCGGATGCGTCGGTGCCACTTTCCGCCGCCTGACCCCCCGAGCGCCCTTAAGGTGCCGACGCCCCCCGGACGCGTCGGCGCCACTTTTCGCCGCCTGACACCCCGAGTGCCCCGAAGGTGCCGATGCCCCCCCGGGACGCGTCGGCGCCACTTTCCGCCGCCTGACCCGCCGATTGCCCCGAAGGTGACGTCGCCCCCCGGGACGCGTCGGCGCCACTTTCCGCCGCCTGACCCGCCGAGCGCCCCGAAAGTGCCGACGCAGCCCCCGGACGCGTCGGCGCCACTTTCCGCCGCCTGACACACCGGGCGCCCTGAAGGTGCCGACGCCCCCCCGGACGCGTCGGCGCCACTTTCCGCTGCCTGACCCGCCGAGCGCCCCGAAGGTGCCGACGCCCCCCCCCGGACGCGTCGGCGCCACTTTCGGCCGCCTGACCCCCAGAGCGTCCCAAAGGTGCCGACGCCCCCCGGACGTGTCGGCGCCACTTTCCGCCACCTGACACCCTGAGCGCCCCTAAGGTGCCGATGCCCCCCCCGGACGCGTCGGCGCCACTTTCCGCCACCTGACCCCCAGAGCGCACCGAAGGTGACGACGCCCCCCGGGACGCGTCGGCGCCACTTTCCGACGCCTGACCCCCCGAGCGCCCCGAAGGCCTTCCCGGGACGCGTCGGCGCCACTTTCCGATGCCTGACCACCCGAGCGTCCCGAAGGTGCCGACGCCACCCCGGGACAAGTCGGAGCCACTTTCCGACGCCTGACGCCCCGCGCGCCCCGAAGGTGCCGACAACCCCCCGGGACGCGTCGTTGCCACTTTCCTACTCCTGACCCCCGAGCGCCCCGAAGGTACCGACGCCCACCCAGGATGCGTCGGCGCAACTTTCCGACTCCTGACTCCCCGAGCGCGCCGATGGAGCCGAAGCCCCCACGGGACGCGTCGGCGACACTTTCCGCCGCCTGACCATCTGAGCGACCCGAAGGTGCTGACGCCACCCCGGGACGCGTCGAGCCATGTTCCGACGCCTGACACCCCGAGCGCTCCGAAGGTGCCGACGCCCACTCGGGACGGGTCGGCGCCACTTTCCGACTCCTGATCCCCCGAGCGCCCCGAAGGTGCCAACGCCCCCCCGGACGCGTCGGCGCCACTTTCCGCCGCCTCACCCCCAAAGCACCCGAAGATGCCGACGCCCCCCCGGACGCGTCGGCGCCACTTTCCGCCGCCTGGCCCCCAGTGCGCCCCAAAGGTGCCGACGCCCCCCGGACGTGTCGGCGCCACTTTCCGCCGCCTGACACCCCGAGCGCCCCAAAGGTGCCGATGCCCCCCCCGGATGCGTCGGCGCCACTTTGTGCCGCCTGACACCCCGAGCGCCCCGAAGGTGCCGATGCCCCCCCGGATGCGTCGGCGCCACTTTCCGCCACCTGACCCCCAGAGCGCCCAGAAGGTGACGACGCCCCCCAGGACGCGTCGGCGCCACTTTCCGACGCCTGACCCCCCGAGCGCCCCGAAGGCCTTCCCGGGACGCGTCGGCGCCACTTTCCGATGCCTGACCACCCGAGCGTCCCGAAGGTGCCGACGCCACCCCGGGACAAGTCGTTGCCACTTTCCGACGCCTGACGCCCCAAGCGCCCCGAAGGTGCCGACACCCCCCCGGGACGCGCCGTTGCCACTTTCCTACTCCTGACCCCCCGAGCGCCCCGAAGGTGCCAACTCCCACCCGGGACGCGTCGGCGCCACTTTCCGACTCCTGACCCCCCGAGCGCCCCGAAGGTGTCGAAGCCCCCACCGGACGCGTCGGCGGCACTTTCCGCCGCCTGACCCGCCGAGCGCCCCGAAGGTGCCGACGCCCCGCCGGACGCGTCGGCGAAACTTTCCGTCGCCTGACCACCCGAGCGCCCCGAAGGTGCTGAAGCCACCCCGGGACGCGTCGGAGCCACATTCCAATGCGCCACTTTCCGCTGGCTGACCCCCAGAGCACCCCGAAGGTTCAGACGCCCCCGCGGATGCGTCGGCGCCACTTTCCGCTGCCTGACCCGCCGAGCGCCCCGAAGGTGCCGACGTAGCCCCGGACGCGTCGGCGCCACTTTCCGCTGCCTGACACACCGAGCGCCCTGAAGGTGCCGACGCCCCCCCAGACACGTCGGCGCCACTTTCTGCTGCCTGACCCGCCGAGCGCCCCATAGGTGCCGATGCCCCCCCCGGACGCGTCGGCGCCACTTTCCGCCGCCTGACCCCCAGAGCGCCCCAAAGGTGCCGACGCCCCCCGGACGCGTCGGCGCCACTTTCCGCCGCCTGACCCCCAGAGCGCCCCGAAGGTGACGACACCCCCCGGGACGCGTCGGCGCCACTTTCCGACGCCTGACCCCCCGAGCGCCCCGAAGGCCTTCCCGGGACGCGTCAGCGCCACTTTCCGATGCCTGACCACCCGAGCGTTCCGAAGGTGCCGAGGCCACCCCGGGACAAGTCGGAGCCTCTTTCCGACGCCTGACGCCCCGAGCGCCCCGAAGGTGCCGAAACCCCCCCGGGACGCGTCGTTGCCACTTTCCTACGCCTGACCCCCCGAGCGCCCCGAAGGTGCCGACTCCCACCCGGGACGCGTCGGCGCCACTTTCCGACTCCTGACCCCCCAAGCGCCCCGAAGGTGTCGAAGCCCTTTCCGGACGTGTCAGCGGCACTTTCCGCCGCCTGACCCGCCGAGTGCCCCGAAGGTGCCGACGCCCCCCTGGACGCGTCGTCGCCACTTTCCGCCGCGGGACCCTCCGAGCACCCCGAAGGTGCCGACGACCCCCCGGACGCGTCGGAGCCACTTTCCGACGCCTGACCCCCCGAGCGCCCCGAAGGTGCCGACGCCCCCCGGGACGCGTCGGCGCCACTTTCCGACGCCTGACCTCCTGAGCGACCCGAAGGTGCCGACGCCCCCCCGGATGCGTCGGCGCCACTTTCCGACGCCTGACCCGCCGAGCGCCCCGAAGGTGCCGACGCACCACCGGACGCGTCGGCGCCACTTTCCGACGCCTGACCCGCCGAGCGCCCCGAAGATGCCGACGCCCCCCCGGACGCGTCGGCGCCACTTTCCGCCGCCTGAGCCCCCGAGCGCCCCGAAGGTGCCGACGCCCCCCCGGGACGCGTCGGAGCCACTTTCCGACTCCTGACCCCCCGAGCGCCCCGAAGGTGCCGACGCCCCCCCGGGACGCGTCGGCGCCACTTTCCGACGCCTGACCCCCCGAGCGCCCCGAAGGCCTTCCCGGGACGCGTCGGCGCCACTTTCCGATGCCTGACCACCCAAGCGTCCCGAAGGTGCCGACGCCACCCCGGGACAAGTCGGAGCCACTTTCCGACGCCTGACGCCCCGAGCGCCCCGAAGGCCTTCCCGGGACGCGTCAGCGCCACTTTCCGATGCCTGACCACCTGAGCGTTCCGAAGGTGCCGACTCCCATCCGGGACGCGTCGGCGCCACTTTCCGACTCCTGACCCCCCGAGCGCCCCGAAGGTGTCGAAGCCCCTTCCGGACGTGTCAGCGGCACTTTCCGCCGCCTGACCCGCCGAGCGCCCCGAAGGTGCCGACGCCCCCCTGGACGCGTCGTCGCCACTTTCCGCCGCCGGACCCCCCGAGCGCCCCGAAGGTGCCGACGACCCCCCGGACGCGTCGGAGCCACTTTCCGACGCTTGACCCCCCGAGCGCCCCGAAGGTGCTGACGCCCCCCGGGACGCGTCGGCGCCACTTTCCGACGCCTGACCCCCCGAGCGCCCCGAAGGTGCCGACGCCCCCCCGGACGCGTCGGCGCCACTTTCCTACGCCTGACCCGCCGAGCGCCCCGAAGGTGCCGACGCACCACCGGACGCGTCGGCGCCACTTTCCGCCGCCTGACCCGCCGAGCGCCCCGAAGGTGCCGACGCCCCGCCGGATGCGTCGGCGAAACTTTCCGTCGCCTGACCACCCGAGCGCCCCGAAGGTGCTAAAGCCACCCCGGGACGCGTCGGAGCCACATTCCAATGCCTGACCCCCCTGAGCGCCCCGAAGGTCCCGACGCCCACCCGGGATGCGTCGGCGCCACTTTCCGACTCCTGACTCCCCGAGCGCGCCGATGGAGCCGAAGCCCCCACGGGACGCGTCGGCGACACTTTCCGCCGCCTGACCACCTGAGCGACCCGAATGTGCTGACGCCACCCCGGGACGCGTCGGAGCCATGTTCCGACGCCTGACCCCCAGAGCGCCCCAAAGGTGCCGACGCCCCCCGGACGCGTCGGCGCCACTTTCCGCCGCCTGACCCCCAGAGCGCCCCGAAGGTGACGACGCCCCCCGGGACGCGTCGGCGCCACTTTCCGACGCCTGACCCCCCGAGCGCCCCGAAGGCCTTCCCGGGACGTGTCAGCGCCACTTTCCGATGCCTGACCACCCGAGCGTTCCGAAGGTGCCGACGCCACCCCGGGACAAGTCGGAGCCTCTTTCCGACGCCTGACGCCCCGAGCGCCCCGAAGGTGCCGAAACCCCCCGGGGACGCGTCGTTGCCACTTTCCTACGCCTGACCCCCCGAGCGCCCCGAAGGTGCCGACTCCCACCCGGGACGCGTCGGCGCCACTTTCCGACTCCTGACCCCCCGAGCGCCCCGAAGGTGTCGAAGCCCCTTCCGGACGTGTCAGCGGCACTTTCCGCCGCCTGACCCGCCGAGCGCCCCGAAGGTGCCGACGCCCCCCTGGACGCGTCGTCGCCACTTTCCGCCGCGGGACCCCCCGAGCACCCCGAAGGTGCCGACGACCCCCCGGACGCGTCGGAGCCACTTTCCAACGCCTGACCCCCCGAGCGCCCCGAAGGTGCCGACGCCCCCCGGGACGCGTCGGCGCCACTTTCCGACACCTGACCTCCCGAGCGCCCCGAAGGTGCCGACGCCCCCCCCGGACGCGTCGGCGCCACTTTCCGACGCCTGACCCGCCGAGCGCCCCGAAGGTGCCGACGCACCACCGGACGCGTCGGCGCCACTTTCCGCCGCCTGACCCGCCGAGCGCCCCGAAGATGCCGACGCCCCCCCGGACGCGTCGGCGCCACTTTCCGCCGCCTGAGCCCCCGAGCGCCCCGAAGGTGCCGACGCCCCCCCGGGACGCGTCGGAGCCACTTTCCGACTCCTGACCCCCCGAGCGCCCCGAAGGTGCCGACGCCCCCCCGGGACGCGTCGGCGCCACTTTCCGACGCCTGACCCCCCGAGCGCCCCGAAGGCCTTCCCGGGACGCGTCGGCGCCACTTTCCGATGCCTGACCACCCGAGCGTCCCGAAGGTGCCGACGCCACCCCGGGACAAGTCGGAGCCACTTTCCGACGGCTGACGCCCCGAGCGCCCCGAAGGTGCCGACACCCCCCCGGGACGCGTCGTTGCCACTTTCCTACTCCTGACCCCCCGAGCGCCCCGAAGGTGTCGAAGCCCCCACCGGACGCGTCGGCGGCACTTTCCGCCCCCTGACCCGCCGAGCGCCCCGAAGGTGCCGACGCCCCGCCGGACGCGTCGGCGAAACTTTCCGTCGCCTGACCACCCGAGCGCCCCGAAGGTGCTGAAGCCACCCCGGGACGCGTCGGAGCCACATTCCAATGCCTGACCCCCCTGAGCGCCCTAAAGGTACCGACGCCCACCCGGGATGCGTCGGCGCCACTTTCCGACTCCTGACTCCCCGAGCGCGCCGATGGAGCCGAAGCCCCCACGGGACGCGTCGGCGACACTTTCCGCCGCCTGACCACCTGAGCGACCCGAAGGTGCTGACGCCACCCCGGGACGCGTCGGAGCCATGTTCCGACGCCTGACCCCCCGAGCGCCCCAAAGGTGCCGACGCCCACTCGGGACGCGTCGGCGCCAAATTCCGACTCCTGACCCGCCGAGCGCCCCGAAGGTGCCGACGCCCCCCCGGACGCGTTAGCGCCACTTTCCGCTGGCTGACCCCCAGAGCACCCCGAAGGTTCAGACGCCCCCGCGGATGCGTCGGCGCCACTTTCCGCTGCCTGACCCGCCGAGCGCCCCGAAGGTGCCGACGTAGCCCCCGGACGCGTCGGCGCCACTTTCCGCCGCCTGACACACCGAGCGCCCTGAAGGTGCCGACGCCCCCCCAGACACGTCGGCGCCACTTTCCGCTGCTTGACCCGCCGAGCGCCCCGAAGGTGCCGACGCCTCCCCCGGACGCGTCGGCGCCACTTTCCGCCGCCTGACCCCCAGAGCGCCCCAAAGGTGCCGACGCCCCCCGGACGCGTCGGCGCCACTTTCCGCCGCCTGACCCCCAGAGCGCCCCGAAGGTGACGACGCCCCCTGGGACGCGTCGGCGCCACTTTCCGACGCCTGACCCCCCGAGCGCCCCGAAGGCCTTCCCGGGACGCGTCAGCGCCACTTTCCGATGCCTGACCACCCGAGCGTTCCGAAGGTGCCGACGCCACCCCGGGACAAGTCGGAGCCTCTTTCCGACGCCTGACGCCCCGAGCGCCCCGAAGGTGCCGAAACCCCCCCGGGACGCGTCGTTGCCACTTTCCTACGCCTGACCCCCCGAGCGCCCCGAAGGTGCCGACTCCCACCCGGGACGCGTCGGCGCCACTTTCCGACTCCTGACCCCCTGAGCGCCCCGAAGGTGTCGAAGCCCCTTCCGGACGTGTCAGCGGCACTTTCCGCCGCCTGACCCGCCGAGCGCCCCGAAGGTGCCGACGCCCCCCTGGACGCGTCGTCGCCACTTTCCGCCGCGGGACCCCCCGAGCACCCCGAAGGTGCCGACGACCCCCCGGACGCGTCGGAGCCACTTTCCGACGCCTGACCCCCCGAGCGCCCCGAAGGTGCCGACGCCCCCCAGGACGCGTCGGCGCCACTTTCCGACGCCTTACCTCCCGAGCGCCCCGAAGGTGCCGACGCCCCCCCGGACGCGTCGGCGCCACTTTCCGACGCCTGACCCGCCGAGCGCCCCGAAGGTGCCGACGCACCACCGGACGCGTCGGCGCCACTTTCCGCCGCCTGACCCGCCGAGCGCCCCGAAGATGCCGACGTCCCCCCGGACGCGTCGGCGCCACTTTCCGCCGCCTGAGCCCCCGAGCGCCCCGAAGGTGCCGACGCCCCCCCGGGACGCGTCGGAGCCACTTTCCGACTCCTGACCCCCCGAGCGCCCCGAAGGTACCGACGCCCCCCCGGGACGCGTCGGCGCCACTTTCCGACGCCTGACCCCCGAGCGCCCCGAAGGCCTTCCCGGGACGCGTCGGCGCCACTTTCCGATGCCTGACCACCCGAGCGTCCCGAAGGTGCCGACGCCACCCCGGGACAAGTCGGAGCCACTTTCCGACGCCTGACGCCCCGAGCGCCCCGAAGGTGCCGACACCCCCCCGGGACGCGTCGTTGCCACTTTCCTACTCCTGACCCCCCGAGCGCCCAGAAGGTGCCAACTCCCACCCGGGACGCGTCGGCGCCACTTTCCGACTCCTGACCCCCCGAGCGCCCCGAAGGTGTCGAAGCCCCCACCGGACGCGTCGGCGGCACTTTCCGCCGCCTGACCCGCCGAGCGCCCCGAAGGTGCCGACGCCCCGCCGGACGCGTCGGCGAAACTTTCCGTCGCCAGACCACCCGAGCGCCCCGAAGGTGCTGAAGCCACCCCGGGACGCGTCGGAGCCACATTCCAATGCCTGACCCCCCTGAGCGCCCTGAAGGTACCGACGCCCACCGGGGATGCGTCGGCGCCACTTTCCGACTCCTGACTCCCCGAGCGCGCCGATGGAGCCGAAGCCCCCACGGGACGCGTCGGCGACACTTTCCGCCGCCTGACCACCTGAGCGACCCGAAGGTGCTGACGCCACCCCGGGACGCGTCGGAGCCATGTTCCGACGCCTGACCCCCCGAGCGCCCCAAAGGTGCCGACGCCCACTCGGGACGCGTCGGCGCGACTTTCCGACTCCTGACCCGCCGAGCGACCCGAAGGTGCCGACGCCCCCCCGGACGCGTTAGCGCCACTTTCCGCTGGCTGACCCCCAGAGCACCCCGAAGGTTCAGACGCCCCCGCGGATGCGTCGGCGCCACTTTCCGCTGCCTGACCCGCCGAGCGCCCCGAAGGTGCCGACGTAGCCCCCGGACGCGTCGGCGCCACTTTCCGCCGCCTGACACACCGAGCGCCCTGAAGGTGCCGACGCCCCCCCGGATGCGTCGGCGCCACTTTCCGCTGCCTGACCCGCCGAGCGCCCCGAAGGTGCCGACGACCCCCCCCCGGACGCGTCGGCGCCACTTTCCGCCGCCTGATCCGCCGAGCGCCCCGAAGGTGCCGACGCACCCCGGGACGCGTCGGCGCCACTTTCCGACGCCTGACCCCCCGAGCGCCCCGAAGGCCTTCCCGGGACGCGTCAGCGCCACTTTCCGATGCCTGACCACCTGAGCGTTCCGAAGGTGCCGACGCCACCCCGGGACAAGTCGGAGCCTCTTTCCGACGCCTGACGCCCCGAGTGCCCCGAAGGTGCCGAAACCCCCCCAGGACGCGTCGTTGCCACTTTCCGACTCCTGACCCCCCGAGCGCCCCGAAGGTGTCGAAGCCCCTTCCGGACGTGTCAGCGGCACTTTCCGCCGCCTGACCCGCCGAGCGCCCCGAATGTGCCGACGCCCGCCTGGACGCGTCGTCGCCACTTTCCGCCGCCGGACCCCCCGAGCACCCCGAAGGTGCCGACGACCCCCCGGACGCGTCGGAGCCACTTTCCGACGCTTGACCCCCCGAGCGCCCCGAAGGTGCCGACGCCCCCCGGGACGCGTCGGCGCCACTTTCCGACTCCTGACCTCCCGAGCGCCCCGAAGGTGCCGACGCCCCCCCGGACGCGTCGGCGCCACTTTCCGACGCCTGACCCGCCGAGCGCCCCGAAGGTGCCGACGCACCAAAGGACGTGCCGGCGCCACTTTCCGCCGCCTGAGCCCCCGAGCGCCCCGAAGGTGCCGACGCCCACCCGGACACGTCGGAGCCACTTTCCGACTCCTGACCCCCCGAGCGCCCCGAAGGTGCCGACGCCCACCCGGGACGCGTCGGCGCCACTTTCCGCCGCCTGACCCGCCGAGCGCCCCGAAGGTGCCGAAGCCCCCCCCGACGCGTCGGCGCCACTTTCCGCCGTCTGACCCGCCGAGCGCCCCGAATGTGCCGACGCCCCACCGGACACGTCGGCGCCACTTTCCGCCGCCTGACCCGCCGAGCGCCCGGAAGGTGCCGACGCCCCCCCGGACGCGTTAGCGCCACTTTCCGCTGGCTGACCCCCAGAGCACTCCGAAGGTGCAGACGCCCCCGCGGATGAATCGGCGCCACTTTCCGCCGCCTGACCCCCCCGAGCGCCCCGAAGGTGCCGACGCCCCCCCGGACGCGTCGGCGCCACTTTCCGCCGCCTGACACACCGAGCGCCCTGAAGGTGCCGACGCCCCCCCGGACGCGTCGGCGCCACTTTCCGCCGCCTAACCCCCAGAGCGCCCCGAAGGTGCCGACGGCCCCCGGGACGCGTCGGCGCCACTTTCCGACGCCTGACACCTCGAGCGCCCCGAAGGTGCCGACGCCTTCCCGGTACGCGTCAGCGCCACTTTCCGACGCCTGACCACCCGAGCGTCCCGAAGGTGACGACGCCACCCCTGGACAAGTCGAAGCCACTTTCCGATGCCTGACGCCCCGAGCGCCCCGAAGGTGCCGACGCCCCCCCGTGACGCGTCGTAGCCACTTTCCTACGCCTGACACCCCGAGCGCCCCGATTGTGCCGACGCCCACCAGGGACGCGTCGGTGCCTCTTTGCGACTCCTGACCCCCCGAGCGCCCCGAAGGTGCCGACGCCACTCTGGGACGCGTCGGAGCCACATTCCGACGCCTAACCCCCCTGAGCGCCCCGAAGGTACCGACGCCCACCCGGGACGCGTCGGCGCCACTTTCCAACTCCTGACTCCCCGAGCGCCCCGATCGAGCCGAAGCCCCCACGGGACGCGTCGGCGCCAATTTCCGCCGCCTGACCCGCCGAGCGCCCCGAAGGTGCCGACGCACCCCCGGACGCGTCGGCGCCACTTTCCGCCGCCGGACCCGCCGAGCGCCCCGAAGATGCCGACGCCCCCTGGACGCGTCGGCGCCACTTTCCGCCGCCTGAGTCCCCGAGCGCCTCGAAGGTGCCGACGCCCACCCGGGACGTGTCGGAGCCACTTTCCGACTCCTGACCCCCCGAGCGCCCCGAAGGTGCCGAAGCCCCCCCGGACGTGTCGGCGCCACTTTCCGCCGTCTGACCCGCCGAGCAACCCGAAGGTGCCGACGCACCCCCGGACGCGTCGGCGCCACTTTCCGCCGCCTGACCCGCCGAGCGCCCCGAAGGTGCCGACGCCCCCCCCAGACGCGTCGGCGCCACTTTTCGCCGCCTGAACCTCCGAGCGCCCCGAAGGTGCCGACGCCCCACCGGACGCGTCGGCGCCACTTTCCGCCGCCTGACCCGCCGAGCGCCCCGAAGGTGCCGACGCCCTCTCGGACGCGTTAGCGCCACTTTCCGCTGGCTGACCCCCAGAGCACCCCGAAGGTGCAGACGCCCCCAAGGATGCGTCGGCGCCACTTTCCGCCGCCTGACCCCCCGAGCGCCCCGAAGGTGCCGACGCAGCTCCCGGACGCGTCGGCGCCACTTTCCGCCCCCTGACACACCGAGCGCCCTGAAGGTGCCGACGCCCCCCCGGACGCGTCGGCGCCACTTTCCGCCGCCTAACCCCCAGAGCGCCCCGCAGGTGCCGACGCCCCCCGGGACGCCTTGGCGCCACTTTCCGCCGCCTGACCCGCCGAGCGCCCCGAAGGTGCCGACGCGCCCCCGGACGCGTCGGCGCCACTTTCCGCCGCCTGACCCGCCGAGCGCCCCGAAGATGCCGACGCCCCCCCGGACGCGTCGGCGCCACTTTCCGCCACCTGAGCCCCCGAGCGCCCCGAAGGTGCTGACGCCCACCCGGGACGCGTCGGAGCCACTTTCCGACTCCTGACCCCCCGAGCGTCCCGAAGGTGCCTAAGGCCCCCCGGACGCGTCGGCGCCACTTTCCGCCGCCTGACCCGCCGAGCAACCCGAAGGTGCCGACGCACCCCCGGACGCGTCCGCGCCACTTTCCGCCGCCTGACCCGCCGAGCGCCCCGAAGGTGCCGACGCCCCCCCCGACGCGTCGGCGCCACCTTCCGCCGCCTGACCCGCCGAGCGCCCCGAAGGTGCTGACGCCCCACCGGACCCGTCGGCACCACTTTCCGCCGCCTGACTCGCCGAGCGCCCCGTAGGTGCCGACGTCCCCCCGGACACGTTAGCGCCACTTTCCGCTGGCTGACCCCCAGAGCACCCCGAAAGTGCAGACGCCCTCGCGGATGCGTCGGCGCCACTTTCCGCCGCCTGACCCCCCGAGCACCCCGAAGGTGCCGACGCAGCCCCCGGACGCGTCGGCGCCACTTTCCGCCGCCTGACACGCCGAGCGCCCTGAAGGTGCCGTCGCTCCCCCGGACGCGTCGGCGCCACTTTCCGCCGCCTAACCCCCAGAGCGCCCCGAATGTGCCGACGCCCCCCGGGACGCCTCGGCGCCACTTTCCGACGCCTGACCCCCCGAGCGCCGCGAAGGTGCCGACGCCTTCCCGGGACGCGTCAGCACCACTTTCCGATGCCTGACCACCCGAGCGTTCCGAAGGTGCCGACGCCACCCCGGGACAAGTCGGAGCCTCTTTCCGACGCCTGACGCCCCGAGCGCCCCGAAGGTGCCGAAACCCCCCCGGGACGCGTCGTTGCCACTTTCCTACGCCTGACCTCCCGAGCGCCCCGAAGGTGCCGACTCCCACCCGGGACGCGTCGGCGCCACTTTCCGACTCCTGACCCCCCGAGCGCCCCGAAGATGTCGAAGCCCCGACCAGACACGTCGGCGCCACTTTCCGACGCCTGACCTGCCGAGCGCCCCGAAGGTGCCGACGCCCCCCCGGACGCGTCGGCGAAACTTTCCGCCACCTGACCACTCGTGCGCCCCGAAGGTGCCGACGCCACTCCGGGACGCGTCGGAGCCACATTCCGACGCCTGACCCCCCTGAGCGCCCCGAAGGTACCGACGCCCACCCGGGACGCGTCGGCGCTACTTTCCAACTACTGACTCCCCGAGCGCCCCGATGGAGCCGAAGCCCCCACGGGACGCGTCGGCGCCACTTTTCGCCGCCTGACCCTCCGAGCGCCCCGAAGGTGCCGACGCCCCCCCGGACGCGTCGGCGCCACTTTCCGCCGCCTGACCCGCCGAGCGCCCCGAAGGTGCCGACGCCTCCCCCAGACGCGTCGGCGCCACTTTCCGCCGCCTGACCAGCCGAGCGCCCCGAAAGTGCCGACGCCCCACCGGACGCGTCGGCGCCACTTTCCGCCGCCTGACCCGCCGAGCGCCCCGAAGGTGCCGACACCCCCCCGGACGCGTTAGCGTTACTTTCCGATGGCTGACCCCCAGAGCACCCCGAAGGTGCAGACGCCCCCGCGGATGCGTCGGCGCCACTTTCTGCCGCCTGACCCCCCGAGCGCCCCAAAGGTGCCGACGCCCCCCCGGACACCTCGGTGCCACTTTCCTCCGCCTGACACACCGAGCGCCCTGAAGGTGCCGACGCCCCACCGGACGCGTCGGCGCCACTTTCCACCGCCTAACCCCCAGAGCGCCCCGAAGGTGCCGACGCCCCCCGCGACGCGTCGGAGCCACTTTCCGACGCCTGATCCCCCGAGCACCCCGAAGGTGCCGACGCCTTCCCGGGACGCGTCAGCGCCACTTCCCGACGCCTGACCACCCGAGCGTCCCGAAGGTGCCGACGCCACCCCGGGACAAGTCGGAGACACTTTCTGATGCCTGACGCCCCGAGCGCTCCGAAGGTGCCGACGCCCCCCCGGGACGCGTCGTAGCCACTTTCCTACGCCTGACACACCAAGCGCCCCGAAGGTGCCGACGCCCACCCGGGACGCCTCGGTGCCACTTTGCGACTCCTGACCCCCCGAACGCCCCGAAGGTGTCGAAGCCCCGACCGGACGCGTCGGCGCCACTTTCCGGCGCCTGACCTGCCGAGCGCCCCGAAGGTGCCGACGCCCCCCCGGACGCATCGGCTAAAAATTCCGCCGCCTGACCACCCGTGCGCCCCGAAGGTGCCGACGCCACTCCAGGACGCGTCGGAGCCATATTCCGACGCCTGACCACCCTGAGCGCCCCGAAGGTGCCGACGCCCCCCGGGACGCGTAGGCGCCACTTTCCGACGCCTGACCCCCCGAGCGCCCCGAAGGTGCCGAAGCCCCCACCGGACGCGTCGGCGCCACTTTCCGCCACCTGACCCGCCGAGCGCCCCGAAGGTGCCGACGCCCCCCCGGACGTGTCGGCGCCACTTTCCCCCGCCTGACCCCCAGAGCGCCCCGAAGGTTCCGACGACCCCGCGGACGTGTCGGCGCCACTTTCCGCCGCCTACTCCCCCGAGCGCCCCGAAGGTGCCGATGTCCCCCCGCACGCGTCGGAGCCACTTTCCGCCGCCTGACCCCCCGAGCGCCCCGAAGGTGCCGACGCCCCCCCGGACCCGTTAGCGCCACTTTCCGCCGCCTGACCCCCCGAGCGCCCCGAAGGTGCCGACGCCCCCCGGGACGCGTAGGCGCCACTATCCGACGCCTGACCCCCCGAGCACCCCGAAGGTGCCGAAGCCCCCACCAGACGCGTCGGGGCCACTTTCCGCCGCCTGACCCGCCGAGCGCCCCGAAGGTGCTGACGCCCCCCTGGACGCGTCGGCGCCACTTTCCGCCGCCTGACCACCCAAGGGCCCCGAAGGTGCCGACGCCACCCCGGGACGCGTCGGAGCCACTTTCCGACGGCTGACACCCCGAGCACCCCGAAGGTGCCGACGCCCAACGGGACGCGTCGGCGCCACTTTCCGACGCCTGACCCCCCGAGCGCCCCGAAGGTGGCGACGCCCACCCGGACGCATCGGCGCCACTTTCCGCCGCCTGACCCCCAGAGCGCCCCGAAGGTGCCGACGCCCCCCGGGATGCGTCGGCGCCACTTTCCGACGCCTGACCCCCCGAGCGCCCCGAAGGTGCCGACGCCTTCTTGGGACGCGTCAGCGCCACTTTCCGACGCCTGACCACCTGAGCATCCCGAAGGTGCCGACGCAACCCCTGGACGCGTCGGCGCGACTTTCCGCCGCCTGAACCCCCGAGCGCCCCGAAGGTGACGAAGCCCCCACCGGATGCGACGGCGCCACTTTCCACCGCCTGACCCCCCGAGTGCCCCGAATGTGCCGACGCCCACCCGGGACGCGTCGGCGCCACTTTCCGACGCCTGACCCCCCGAGCGCCCCGAAGATGCCAACGCCCACCCGGGACGCGTCAGCGCCACTTTCCGACGTCTGAACCCCCGAGCGCCCTTAAGGTGCCGACGCCCCCCCGGACATGTCGGCGCCACTTTCCGCCGCCTGACCCGCCGAGCGCCCCGAAGGTGCCAACGCCCCCCGGACGTGTCGGCGCCACTTTCCCCCGCCTGACCCCCAGAGCGCCCCGAAGGTTCGGACGACCCCGCGGACGTGTCGACGCCACTTTCCGCCGCCTAACCCCCCCGAGCGCCCCGAAGGTGCCGACGCCCCCCCCCGGACACGTCGGAGCCACTTTCTGCCGCCTGACCCCCCGAGCGCCCCGAAGGTGCCGACGCCCCCCCGGACCCGTCAGCGCCACTTTCCGCCGCCTGACCCCCCGAGCGCCCCGAAGGTGCCGACACCCCCCCAGACGCGTCGGCTCCACTTTCCGCCGCCTCACCCCCAGAGCGCCCCGAAGGTGCCGACGCCCCCCGGGACGCGTAGGCGCCACATTCCGACGCCTGACCCCCCGAGCGCCCCGAAGGTGCCGAAGCCCCCACCGGACGCGTCGGCTCCACTTTCCGCCACCTGACCCGCCGAGCACCCCGAAGGTGCCGACGCCCCCCCGGACGTGTCGGCGCCACTTTCCCCCGCCTGACCCCCAGAGCGCCCCGAAGGTTCCGACGACCCCGCGGACGTGTCGGCGCCACTTTCCGCCGCCTACTCCCCCGAGCGCCCGGAAGGTGCCGACGCCCCCCCGCACGCGTCGGAGCCACTTTCCGCCGCCTGACCCCCCGAGCGCCCCGAAGGTGCCGACGCCCCCCCGGACCCGTTAGCGCCACTTTCCGCCGCCTGACCCCCCGAGCGCCCCGAAGGTGCCGACGCCCCCCGGGACGCGTAGGCGCCACTATCCGACGCCTGACCCCCCGAGCACCCCGAAGGTGCCGAAGCCCCCACCAGACGCGTCGGGGCCACTTTCCGCCGCCTGACCCGCCGAGCGCCCCGAAGGTGCTGACGCCCCCCTGGACGCGTAGGCGCCACTTTCCGATGCCAGACCCCCCTACCGCCCCGAAGGTGCCGAAGCCCCCACCGGACGCGTCGGCGCCACTTTCCGCCGCCTGACCCACCGAGCGCCCCGAAGGTGCGGTCGCCCCCCTGGACGCGTCGGCGCCACTTTCGGCCCCCTGACCACCCGAGGGCCCCGAAGGTGCGGACGCAACCCCGGGACGTGTCGGAGCCACTTTCCGACGCCTGACCGCTGAGCGCCCCGAAGGCGCCGACGCCCACCCGGGACGCGTCGGCGCCACTTTCCAACTCCTGACCGCCCGAGCGCCCCGAAGGTGCCGACGCCCCCCCTGACATGTCGGCGCCACTTTCCGCCGCCTGACCCGACGAGCGTTCCGAAGGTGCCGACGCACCCCCGGTCGCGTCGGCGCCACTTTCCGCCGCCTGACTCGCCGAGCGCCCTGAACGTGCCGACGCCCCCCGGACGCGTCGACGCCACTTTCCGCCGCCTGACCCCCCGAGAGCCCCGAATGTGCCGACACCCACCCGGGACGCGTCGGAGCCACTTTCCGAGTCCTGACCCCTCGAGCGCCCCGAAGGTGCCGACGCCCCCCGGACGCGTAGGCGCCACTTTCCGACGCCTGACCCGCCGAGCAACCCGATGGTGCCGACGCAACCCCGGACGCGTCGGTGCCACTTTCCGCCGCCTGACCCGCCGAGCGCCCCGAAGGTGCCGACCCCCCCCCAGACGCGTCGGCGCCACTTTCCGCCGCCTGACCCGCCGAGCGCCCCGAAGGTGCCGACGCCCCCCCGGACGCGTCGGCGCCACTTTCCGCTGCCTGACCCCCAGAGCACCCCGAAGGTGCAGACGCCCCCGCGGATGCGTCGGCGCCACTTTCCGCCGCCCGACCCGCCGAGCGCCCCGAAAGCGCCGACGCCCCACCGGACGCGTCGGCGCCACTTTCCGCCGCCCGACCCCCCGAGCGCCCCGAAAGTGCCGATGCCCCCCGGACGCGTCGGCACCACTTTCCGCCGCCAGACCCCCCGAGCGCCCCGAATGTGCCGACGCCCCCCGGACGCGTCGGCGCCACTTTCCGCCTGACCCCCCGAGCGCCCCGAAAGCTCCGACGCCCCCCCGGACGCGTCGGCGCAACTTTCCGCCCCCGACCCCACGAGCGCCCCGAAAGCGCCGACGCCCCCCGGACGCGTTGGCGCCACTTTCCGCGGCATGACCCCCCGAGCGCCCCGAAAGGGCCGACACCCCCCGGACGCGTCGGCACCAGTTTCCGCCGACTCACCCCTCGAGCGCGCCGAAAGCGCCGACGCCCCCCAGACGCGTCGGCGCCACTTTCCGCCGCCCGACCCCCCGAGCCCTCCCGAAAGCGCCCACGCCCCCCCGAACGCGTCGGTGTCACTTTCCGCCGCCCGACCCGCCGAGCGCCCCGAAAGCGCCGACGCCCCCCCGGACTCGTCGGCGCAACTTTCTGCCGCACGACCCGCCGAACGCCCCGAAAGCGCCGACGCCCCCCCGGACGCGTGGGCGCCACTTTCCGCCGCCTGACCCCCCAAGCGCCCCGAAAGTGCCGACGCCCCCCCGGACACGTCGGCGCCAGTTTCTGCCGCCTCACCCCCCGAGCGCCAACGCCCCCCCGGACGCGTCGGCGCCACTTTCCGCCGCCCGACACCCCGAGCGCCCCGAAAGCGCCGACGACCCCCGGACGCGTCGTCGCCACTTTCCACCGCCCGACCCTCCGAGCGCTCCAAAAGCGCCGACGCCCCCCCGGACGCGTCGGAGCCACTTTCCGCCGCCTGACCCCCCGAGCGCCCCAAAAGTGCCTACGCCCCCCCGGAAGCGTCGGTGCCACTTTCCGTCGCCTGAACCCCGAGCGCCCCGAAAGTGCCGAGGCCCCCCAGGACGCGTCGGCGCCAGTTTCCGCCGCCTGACCACCCGAGCGCCCCGAATGTGCCGACGCCCCCCAGGACGCGTCGGCGCCAGTTTCCGCCGCCTCACCCCCCTAGCGCCCCGAAAGTGATTACACCCCCCCGGACGCGTCGGCGCCACTTTCCGCCGCCTGACTCCCCGAGCGGCCCCAAAGTGCCTACGCTCCCCCGGACGCGTCGGCGCCACTTTCCGCCGCCTGAGCCCCCGAGCGCCCCGAAAGTGCCTACGCCCCCCCGGACGTGTCGGCGCCACTTACCGCCACCTTACCCTCCGAGTGCCCCGAAACTTCCGACGCCCCCCAGGACGCGTCGGCGCCACTTTCCGCCGCCTGACCCCCCGAGCGCCCCGAAAGTGCCTACGCCCCCCCGGACGCGTCGGCACCACTTTCCGTCGCCTGACCCCCCGAGCGCCCCGAAAGCGCCGACGCCCCCCCGTACGTGTCGGCGCCACTTTCTGCCGCCCGACCCCCCGAGCGCCCCGAAAGCGCAGACGCCCCCTGGACGCGTCGGCGCCAGTTTCCGCCGCCTCAACCCCCGAGCGCCCCGTATGCGCCGAGGCCCCCCCGGACGCGTCGGCGCCACTTTCCGCCTCCTGACCCGCCGCGCGCCCATAAAGCGCCGACGCCCCCCCGGACGCGTCGGCGCCACTTTCCGCCGCCCGACCCCCCGAGCGCCGCGAAACCGCCGACACCCCCCCGAACGCGTCGGCGCCACTTTCCGCCGCCCGACCCGCCGCGCGACCCGAAAGCGCCGACGCCCCCCCCGGACGCGTAGGCGCCACTTTCCGCCGCCTGACCCCCTGAGCGCCCCGAAGGGCCAACGCACCCCCGGACGCGTCTGCCCAAGTTTCCGCCGCCTCACCCACCGAGCGCCCCGAATGCGCCGACTCCCCCCCGGACGCGTCGGCGCCACTTTCCGCCGCCCGACCCCCCGAGCGCCCCGAAAGCGCCGACGCCCCCCCGGACGCGTCAGCGCCACTTTCCGCCGCCTAACCCCCCGAACGCCCTGAAAGCGCCGACGCCCCCCCGGACGCGTCGGCGCCAGTTTCCGCCGCCTCACCCCCCCTGGCGCCCCAAAAGTGCCGACGACCCCCCGGACGCCTCGGCGCCACTTTCCGCCCCGCGACCCCCCGAGCGCCCCGAAAGCGCCGACGCCCCCCCGGATGCGTAGGCGCCACTTACCGCCGCCCGACCCGCCGAGCGCCCCGAAACCGTCGACGCCCCCCCGGACGCCTCGGCGCCAGTTTCCACCGCCCCACCCCCCGAGCGCCCCGAACGAGCCGACGCCCCCCCGGACGCGTCGGCGCCACTTTCCGCCGCCTGACCCCCCGAGCGCCCCGAAAGTGCTGACGCCCCCCCGGACGAGTCGGCGCCACTTTCCGCCGCCTGACCCCCCGAGCACCCCGAAAGTGCCTACGCACCCCGGACGCGTCGGCGCCACTTTCCGCCGCCTGAGCCCCCGAGCGCCCCGAAAGTGCCTACGCCCCCCCGGACGTGTCGGCGCCACTTACCGCCACCTTACCCTCCGAGTGCCCCGAAACTTCCGACGCCCCCCAGGACGCGTCGGCGCTACTTTCCGCCGCCTGACCCCCCGAGCGCCCCGAAAGTGCCTACGCCCCCCCGGACGCGTCGGCACCACTTTCCGTCGCCTGACCCCCCGAGCGCCCCGAAAGCGCCGACGCCCCCCCGTACGTGTCGGCGCCACTTTCTGCCGCCCGACCCCCCGAGCGCCCCGAAAGCGCAGACGCCCCCTGGACGCGTCGGCGCCAGTTTCCGCCGCCTCAACCCCCGAGCGCCCCGTATGCGCCGAGGCCCCCCCGGACGCGTCGGCGCCACTTTCCGCCTCCTGACCCGCCGCGCGCCCATAAAGCGCCGACGCCCCCCCGGACGCGTCGGCGCCACTTTCCGCCGCCCGACCCCCCGAGCGCCGCGAAACCGCCGACACCCCCCCGAACGCGTCGGCGCCACTTTCCGCCGCCCGACCTGCCGCGCGACCCGAAAGCGCCGACGCCCCCCCGGACGCGTAGGCGCCACTTTCCGCCGCCTGACCCCCTGAGCGCCCCGAAGGGCCAACGCACCCCCGGACGCGTCTGCCCAAGTTTCCGCCGCCTCACCCACCGAGCGCCCCGAATGCGCCGACTCCCCCCCGGACGCGTCGGCGCCACTTTCCGCCGCCCGACCCCCCGAGCGCCCCGAAAGCGCCGACGCCCCCCCGGACGCGTCAGCGCCACTTTCCGACGCCTAACCCCCCGAACGCCCTGAAAGCGCCGACGCCCCCCCCGGACGCGTCGGCGCCAGTTTCCGCCGCCTCACCCCCCCTGGCGCCCCAAAAGTGCCGACGACCCCCCGGACGCCTCGGCGCCACTTTCCGCCCCGCGACCCCCCGAGCGCCCCGAAAGCGCCGACGCCCCCCCGGATGCGTAGGCGCCACTTACCGCCGCCCGACCCGCCGAGCGCCCCGAAACCGTCGACGCCCCCCCGGACGCCTCGGCGCCAGTTTCCACCGCCCCACCCCCCGAGCGCCCCGAACGAGCCGACGCCCCCCCGGACGCGTCGGCGCCACTTTCCGCCGCCTGACCCCCCGAGCGCCCCGAAAGTGCTGACGCCCCCCCGGACGAGTCGGCGCCACTTTCCGCCGCCTGACCCCCCGAGCACCCCGAAAGTGCCTACGCCCCCCGGACTCGTCGGCGGCACTTTCCGCCGCCTGATCCCCCGAGCGCCCCGAAAGTGCATACGCGCCCCTGGACGCATCGGCGCCACTTTCCGCTGTATGACCCTTCGAGCTCCCCGAAAGTGCCGACGCCCCCCCGGACGCGTCGGCGCCACTTTCCGCCGCTTCACCCCCCGAGCGCCCCGAAAGTGCCGACGCCCCCCCAGACGCATCGGCGCCACTTTCAGCCGCCTGACCCCCCGAGCGCCCCGAAGGTGCCGACGCCGCCCCGGAAGCGTCGGCGCCACTTTCCGCCGCCTGACCCCCAGAGCGCCCCGAAGGTGCCGACGCCCCCCGGGACGCGTAGGCGCCACTTTCCGATGCCTGACCCCCCTAGCGCCCCGAAGGTGCCGAAGCCCCCACCGGACGCGTCAGCGCCACTTTACGCCGCCTGACCCACCGAGCGCCCCGAAGTTGCCGACGCACCCCTGGACGCGTCGGCGCCACTTTCCGCCCCCTGACCGCCCGAGGGCCCCGAAGGTGCCGACGCCACCCCGGGACGTGTCGGAGCCACTTTCCGACGCCCGACCGCCCGAGCGCCCCGAAGGTGCCGACGCCCACCCGGGACACGTCGGCGCCACTTTCCAACTCCTGACCGCCCGAGCGCCCCGAAAGTGCCGACGCCCCCCCGGACATGTCGGCGCCACTTTCCGCCACCTGACCCGCCGAGCGTCCCGAAGGTTCCGACGCACCCCCGGACGCGTCGGCGCCACTTTCCGCCGCCTGACTCGCCGAGCGCCCCGAAGATGCCGACGCACCCCCGGACGCGTCGGCGCCACTTTCCGCCGCCTGACCCCCCGAGTGCCCCGAATGTGCCGACGCCCACCCGGGACGCGTCGGAGCCACTTTCCGAGTCCTGACCCCTCGAGCGCCCCGAAGGTGCCGACGCCCCCCGGACGCGTCGGCGCCACTTTCCGACGCGTGACCCGCCGAGCAACCCGATGGTGCCGACGCACCCCCGGACGCGTCGGTGCCACTTTCCGCCACCTGACCCGCCGAGCGCCCCGAAGGTGCCGACGCCCCCCCAGACGCGTCGGCGCCACTTTCCGCCGCCCGACACCCCCGAGCGCCCCGAAAGCGCCGACGCCCCCCCGTACGCGTCGGCGCCACTTTCCGCCGCCCGACCCGCCGAGCGCCCCAAAAGTGCCGACGCCCCCCCGGACGCGTCGGCGCCACTTTCCATCGCCTGACCCCCCGAGCCCCCCCAAAAGCACCGACGCCCATCCGGACGCGTCGGCGCCAGTTTCCGCCGCCTGACCCCCCGAGCGCCCCGAAAGCGCCGACGCCCCCCCCGAACGCGTCGGCGCAACTTTCCGCCGCCCGACCCGCCGAGCGCCCCGAAAGCGCCGACGCTCCCCCGTACGCGTCGGCACCACTTTCTGCCGCCAAACCCCCCGAGCGCCCCGAAAGCGCCGACGCCCCCCCAGACGTGTCGGCGCCAGTTTCCGCCGCCTCACCCCCCGAACGCCCCGAAAGAGCCGACGCCTCTTCGGACGCGTCGGCTCCAGTTTCCACCGCCTCACCCCACGAGCGCCCCGAAAGCACCGACGCCCCCCCGGCCGCGTCGGCACCAGTTTCCGCCGCCTCACCCCACGAGCGCCCCAAAAGCGCCGACGCCCCCCGGACGCGTCGGCGCCAGTTTCCGCCGCCTTACCCACCGAGCGCCCCGAAAGCGCCGACGTCCCCCCGGACGCGTCGGCGCCACTTTCCGCCTCCCGACCCCCCCAGCGCCCCGAAAGCGCCGACGCCCCTCCGGACGCGTCGGCGCCAGTTTCCGCCACCTCACCCTCCGAGCGCTCCGAAAGTGCCGACGCCCCCCCTGACGCGTCGGCGCCAGTTTCTGCCGCCTCACCCCCCAAGCGCCCCAAAAGGGCCGACGCGCCCCCGGACGCGTCGGCGCCACTTTCCACCTCCCGACCCCCCGAGCGCCCCGAAAACGCCGACGCCCCCCGAACGCGTCGGGGACACTTTCCGCTGTCGGACCCCCGAGCGCCCTGAAAGCGCCGATGCCCCCCCGGATGCGTTGGCACCACTTTCCGCCGCCTCACCCACCGAGCGCCCCGAAAGCGCCGACGCCCCCACGGACGCGTCGGCGCCACTTTCTGCCGCCTGACCCCCCGAGCGCCCCGAAAGTGCCGACGCCCCCCTGGAGTCGTCGGCGCCACTTTCCGCCGCCTGACCCCCCGAGCGCCCCGAAAGCGCCGACGCCCCCCCGGACGCGTCGGCGCCACTTTCCGCCGCCTGACCCCCCGAGCGCCCGGAAAGTGCTGACGCCCCCCGGACGCGTCGGCAACACTTTCCGCCGCCCCACCCCCCGAGCGCCCCGAACGTGCCGACGCCCACCCGGACCCATCGGCGCCACTTTCCGCCGCCTGACCCCCCGAGCGCCCCGAAAGTGCTGACGCCCCCCCGGAAGCGTCTGCGACACTTTCCGCCGCCTGACCCCCCGAGCGCCCCAAAAGTGTCTACGCCCCCCCGGACGCGTCTGCGGCACTTTCCGCCGCCTGACCGCTCGAGCGCCCCGAAAGTGCCTACGCCCCCCCGGACTCGTCGGCGGCACTTTCCGCCGCCTGACCCCCCGAGCGCCCCGAAAGTGCATACGCCCCCCGGGACGCGTCGGCGCCACTTTCCGCCGCATGACCCCCCGAGCTCCCCGAAAGTGCCGACGCCCCCCCGGACGCGTCGGTGCCACTATCCGCCGCCGCACCCCCCGAGCGCCCCGAAAGTGCCGACGCCCCCCCGGACGCTTCGGCGCCACTTTCCGCCGCCCGACCCCCCGAGCGCCCCGAAAGCTCCGACGCCCCCCCGGACGCGTCGGCGCCACTTACCGCCGACAGACCGCCCGAGCGCCCCGAAAGTGCTGACGCCCCCCCGGACGCATCTGCGCCACTTTCCGCCGCCTGACCCCCCGAGAGCCCCGAAAGTGCCTACGCCCCCCCGGATGCATCGGCGGCACTTTCCGCCGCCTGACCGCTCGAGCGCCCCGAAAGTGCCTACGCCCCCCCGGACTCGTCGGCGGCACTTTCCGCCGCCTGACACCCCGAGCGCCCCGAAAGTGCATACGCCCCCCGGGACGCGTCGGCGTCACTTTCCGCCGCATGACCCCCCGAGCTCCCCGAAAATGCCGACGCCCCCCCGGACGCGTCAGCGCCACTTTCCGCCGCCTCACCCCCCGAGCGCCCCGAAAGTGCCGACGCCCCCCCGGACGCGTCGGCGCCACTTTCCGCCGCCTGACCTCCCGAGCGCCCCGAAAGTGCCGACGCCCCCCGGACGTGTCGGCGCCACTTTCCGCCGCCTTACCCCCCGAGCGCCCCGAAAGCGCCGACGCCCCCCCGGACGCGTCGGCGCCACTTTCCGCCGCCCGACCCCCCGAGCGCCCCGAAACCGCCGACGCCCCCCGGACGCGTCGGCGCCACTTTCCGCCGCCCGACCCCCCGAGCGCCCCGAAAGCTCCGATGCCACCCCCGGACGCGTCGCGCCACTTTCCGCCGCCTGACCCCCCGAGCGCCCCGAAAGTGCCTACGCCCCCCCGGACGCGTCGGCGCCAGTTTCCGCCGCCTCACCCCCCGAGCGCCCCGAAAGTGCTGACGCCCCCCCCGGACGCTTCGGCGCCACTTTCTGCCGCCTCACCCCCCGAGCTCCCCAAAAGTGCCTACGCCCCCCCGGACGCATCGGCGCCACTTTCCGCCGCCTCACCCCTCGAGCGCGCCGAAAGCGCCGACGGCCCCCCGGACGCGTCGGCGTCACTTTCCGCCTCCAGACCCCCCGAGCGCCCCGAAAGTGCCTACGCCCCCTCCCGGACGCGTCGGCGCCAGTTTCCGCCGCCTCACCCACCGAGCGCCCCGAAAGTGCTGACGCCCCCCCGGACGCTTCGGCGCCACTTTCTGCCGCCTCACCCCCCGAGCGCCCCAAAAGTGCCTACGCCCCCCCGGACGCGTCGGCGCCACTTTCCGCCGCCTCACCCATCGAGCGCGCCGAAAGCGCCGACGGCCCCCCGGACGCGTCGGCGTCACTTTCCGCCTCCAGACCCCCCGAGCGCCCCGAAAGCGCCCACGCCCCCCCCGGACGCGTCGGCGCCAGTTTGTGCCGCCTCACCCACCGAGCGCCCCGAAAGCGCCGACTCCCCCCCGGACGCGTCGGTGCCACTTTCTGCCGCCCGACCCCCAGAGCGCCCCGAAAGCGCCGACGCTCCTCGGCCGCGTCGGCGCAACTTTCCGCCGCCCGACCCCCCGAGCACCCCGAAAGCGCCGATGCCCCACCGAATGCGTCGGCGCCACTTTCCACCGACCGAGCCACGAGCGCCCCAAAATCGCTGACGTCTCCCCGAACGCGTCGGCGCCAGTTTCCGCCGCCCGACCCCCCGAGCGCCCCGTAAGCGCCTACGCCCCCCCGAACGCGTCGGCGCCACTTTCCGCTGCCCGACACCCCGAGCGCCCCGAAAGCGCCGACGCCCCGCCGGACGCGTCGGCGCCAGTTTCCGCCGCCTCACCCCTCGAGCGCGTCGAAAGCGCCGACACCCCCCCGGACGCGTCGGCGTCACTTTCCGCCGCCAGACCCCCCGAGCCCCCCGAAAGTGCCTACGCCCCCCCGGATGCGTCGGCGGCACTTTCCGCCGCCTGACCCCCCGAGCGCCCTGAAACCGCCGACGTCCCCCCGGCGCCACTTTCCGTCGCCTGACGCCCCTAGCGCCCCAAAAGCGCCGACGCCCCCCCGGACGCGTCGGCGCCAGTTTCCGCTGCCTCACGCCCCGAACGCCTCGTAAGCGCCTATGGCCCCCCGAACGCGTCGGCGCCACTTTCCGCCGCCCGACACCCCGAGCGCCCCGAAAGCGCCGAGGACCCCCCGTACGCGTCGGCTCCACTTTCCGCCGCCTCACCCCTTGTGCGCGCCGAAAGTGCCGACGCCCCCCCGGACGCGTCGGCGCCACTTTCCGCCGCCAGACCCCCCGAGCGCCCTGAAAGCGCCGACGCCCCCCCAGACGCGTCGCCACCAGTTTGTGCCGCCTCACCCACCGAGAGCCCCGAAAGCGCCGACTCCCCCCCGGACGCGTCGGCGCCACTTTCTGCCGCCTGACCCCCCGAGCACCCCGAAAGCGCCGACGCCCCCCCCGGACGCTTCGGCGCCACTTTCTGCCGCCCGACCCCCCGAGCGCCCCGAAAGCTCCGACGCCCCCCCGGACGCGTTGGCGCCACTTTCCGCCGCCCAACCCCCCGAGCGCCCCGAAAGCGCCGACGCCCCCCCGGACGCGACGGCACCAGTTTCCGCCGCCTCACCCCCCGAGCGCCCCGAAAGCGCCGACGCCCCCCCGGACGCGTCGGCGCCACTTTCCGCCGCCCGACCCCCCGAGCGCTGCGTAAGCCTGTATGCCCCCCGGACGCATCGGCACCACTTTCCGCCGCCCGACCCCCCGAGCGCCCCGAAAGCGCCGACGCCCCACCGAATGCATCGGCGCCACTTTCCGCCGCCTGACCCCACGACCGCCCCGAAAGCGCCGACGCCCCCCCGAACGCGTCGGCGCCACTTTCTGCCGCCTGACCCCCCGAGCGCCCCGTAAGCGCCTATGACCCCCGAACGCGTCGGCGCCAATTTCCGCCGCCCGACCCCCCGAGCGCCCCAAAAGCGCCGACGCCCCCCCGGACGCGTCGGCGCCAGTTTCCGCCGCCTCACCCCTCGAGGGCATCGAAAGCGCCGACGCCCCCCCGGACGCGTCGGCGTCACTTTCCGCCGCCAGACCCCCCGAGAGCCCCGAAAGCGCCGACACCCCACCGGACGCGTCGGCGCCAGTTTCGGCTGCCTCACCCACCGAGCGCCCCGAAAGCGCCGACTCCCCCCCGGACGCGTCGGCGCCACTTTCTGCCGCCCGACCCCCCGAGCGCCCCGAAAGCGCCGACGCCCACCCGGACGCGTCGTCGCCACTTTCCGCCGCCCGACCCCCCGAGCGCCCCTTAAGCGCTTATGCCCCCCCGAACGCGTCGGCGCCAGTTTCCGCCGCCTCACCCCCCGAGCGCCCCGAAAGCGCCGACGCCCCCCCCGACGCGTCGGCGCCACTTTCCGCCGCCTCACCCCTCGAGCGCACCGAAAGCACCGACGGCCCCCCGGACGCGTCGGCATCACTTTCCGCCGCCTCACCCCTCGAACGCGTCGAAAGCGCTGACACCCCCCCGGACGCGTCAGCGTCACTTTCCGCCCCCAGACCCCCCGAGTGCCCCGAAAGCGCCGACGCGCCCCCGGACTCGTCGGCGCCAGTTTCCGCCGCGTCACCCCCCGAGCGCCCCGAAAGCGCCGACGCCCCCCCGGACGCGTCGGCGCCACTTTCCCCCCCCGACCCCCCGAGCGCCCCGAAAGCGCTAACGCCCCCCCTGACGCTTCGGCACCACTTTCTGCCGCCAGACCCCCCGAGAGCCCCAAAAGCGCCGACGCCCCCCCGGACGCGTCGGCGCCAGTTTCTGGCGCCCGACCCCCCGAGCGCCCCGAAAGCGCAGATGCCTCCCCGGACGCGTCGGCGCCAGTTTCCGCCGACTCACCCATCGAGCGCGCCGAAAGCGCCGACGCCCCCCCGGACGCGTCGGCACCACTTTCTGCCGCCAGACCCCCCGAGCGCCCTGAAAGCGCCGACGCCCCCCCGGACGCGTCGGCGCCAGTTTGTGCCGCCTCACCCACCGATCGCCCCGAAAGCGCCGACTCCCCCCCGGACGCGTTGGCGCCACTTTCTGCCGCCCGACCCCCCGAGCGCCCCAAAAGCGGCGACGCCCCCCCGGACGCGTCGGCGCCAGTTTCCGCCGCCTCACCCCCCGAGCGCCCCGTAAGCGACTATGCCCCCCCGAAAGCGTCGGCGCCACTTTCCGCCACCCGACTCCCCGAGCGCCCCGAAAGCGCCGACGCCCACCCGTACGCGTCGGCGCCAATTTCCGCCGCCTCACCCCTCGAGCGCGCCGAAAGCGCCGACGCCCCCCCGGACGCGTCGGCGCCACTTTTAGCCTCCAGACCCCCCGAGCGCCCTGAAAGCGCCAACGCCCCCCCAGACGCGTCGGCGCCACTTTCTGCCGCCCGACCCCCCGAGCGCCCCGAAAGGGCCGAAGCCCCCCCGGACGCGTCGGCGCCACTTTCTGACGCCCGACCCCCCGAGCGCCCCTAAAGCGCCGACGCCACCCCGGATGCGTCGGTGCCACTTTCTGCCGCCCGACCCCCCGAGCGCCCCGAAAGTGCCGACACCCCCCTGACGCGTCGGCGCCACTTTCCGCCGCCCGACCCCCCGAGCACCCCGAAAGCGCTGATGCCCCACCGAATGCGTCGGCGCCACTTTCCGCCGCCCGACCCCACGAGCGCCCCAAAATCGCTGACGTCCCCCCGAACGCGAAGGCGCCACTTTCCGCCGACCGACCCCCCGAGCACTCGGTAAGCGCCTGTGCCCCGCCAGACGCGTCGGCGCCAGTTTCCGCCGCCCGACCCCCCGAGCGCCCCGAAAACGCCGACGCCCCCCCGGACGCGTCGGCGCCAGTTTCCGCCACCTCACCCCTCGAGCGCGTCGAAAGCGCCGACGCCCCCCCGGACGCGTTGGCGCCACTTTCCGCCGCCAGAACCCCCGAGCCCCCCGAAAGCGCCGACGCCCCCCCGGACGCATCGGCGTCAGTTTCCGCCGCCTCACCCACCGAGCGCCCCGAAACCGCCGACTCCCCCCCGGACGCGTCGGCGCCACTTTCTGCCGCCCGACCCCGCGAGCGCCACGTAAGCGCCTATGCCCCCCCGGACGCGTCGGCGCCACTTTCCGCCGCCAGCCCCCCCCGAGCGCACCGAAAGCGCCGACGCCCCCCCGGACGCGTCGGTGCCACTTTCCGCCGCCTCACCCCTCGAGCGCGCCGAAAGCGCCGACACCCCCCCGTACGCGTCGGCGCCACTTTCCGCCGCCTCACCCCTTGAGCGCGCCGAAAGCGCCGACGCCCCCCCCGGACGCGTCGGCGCCACTTTCTGCCGCCAGACCCCCCGAGCGCCCAGAAAGCGCCGACGGCCCCCCCCCGGACGCGTCGGCGCCAGTTTGTGCCGCCTCACCCACCGAGCGCCCCGAAAGCGCCGACTCCCCCCCGGACGCGTCGGCGCCACTTTCTGCCGCCCGACCCCCCGAGCGCCCCGATAGCGCCGACGCCCTCCCGGACGCGTCGGCGCCACTTTCTGCCACCCGACCCCCCGAGGGCCTCGAAAGCGCAGACGCCAGACGCCACCCCGGACCGCGTCGGCGGCAATTTCCACCGCCTCACCCCCCGAGCGCCCCGAAAGCGCCGATGCCCACCCGGACGCGTCGGCGCCATTTTCCACCTCCAGACCCCCCCGAGCGCCCCGAAAGCGCAGACGCCCCCCCGGACGCGTCAGCGCCACTTTCCACCGCCTCACGCCCCGAGCGCCCCGAAAGCGCCGACACCCCCCCCGGACGCGTCGGCGCCACTTTCCGCCGCCAGCCCCCCCCGAGCGCCCCGAAAGCGCCGACGCCCCCCCCGACGCGTCGGCACCACTTTCCGCCGCCTCACCCCTCGAGCGCGCCGAAAGCGCCGACGGCCCCCCGGACGCGTCGGCGCCACTTTCTGGCAAACGAAATCCCGAGCGCCCCGAAAGCGCCGAGGCCCCCCCGGACGCGTCGGCGCCACTTTCCGCCGCCCGAACCCCCGAGCGCCCCGAAAGCGCCGACGCGCCCCGGACGCGTCGGCGCCAGTTTCCGCCGCCTCACCCCTCGAGCGCGCCGAAAGCGCCGACTCCCCCCCGGACGCGTCGGCGCCAGTTTGTGCCGCCTCACCCACCGAGCGCCCCGAAAGCGCCGACGCCCCCCCGGACGCGTCGGCGCCACTTTCTGCCGCCAGACCCCCCGAGCGCCCAGAAAGCGCCGACGCCCCCCCCGGACGCGTCGGCGCCAGTTTGTGCCGCCTCACCCATCGAGCGCCCCGAAAGCGCCGACTCCCCCCCGACGCGTCGGCGCCACTTTCTGCCGCCCGACCACCCGAGCGCCCCCGATAGCGCAGACGCCCCCCCGGACGAGTCGGCGCCAATATCCACCGCCTCACCCCCCGAGCGCCCCGAAAGCGCCGATGCCCCCCCGGACGCGTCGGCGCCATTTTCCGCCTCCAGACCCCCCGAGCGCCCGAAAGCGCCGACGCCTCCCCGGAGGCCTCGGCGTCACTTACCGCCGCCCGACCCCCGAGCGCCCCGAAAGCGCCGACGCCCCCCAGGACGCCTCGGTGCCACTTTCCGCCGCTCGACCCCCTGAGCGCCCCGAAAGCGCTAACGCCCCCCGGACGCGTCGGCACCACTTTCCGCCGCCGGAACCCCCGAAAGTGCCGACGCCCCCCCGTACGCGTCGGCGCCACTTTCCGTCGCCCGACCCCCCGAGCGCCCCCAAAGTGCCGACGCCCCCCGGACGCGTCGGCGCCAGTTTCCGCCGCCTCACCCACCGAGCGCTCCGAAAGCGCCGACGCCCCCCCAGACGCGTCGGCGCCACTTTCTGCCGCCCGACCCCCCCCGAGCGCCCCGAAAACGCCGACGCCCCCCCCGGACGCGTCGGCGCCACTTTCTGCCGCCCGACCCCCCGAGCGCCCCGATAGCGCCGACGCCCTCCCGGACGCGTCGGCGCCACTTTCTGCCACCCGACCCCCCGAGGGCCTCGAAAGCGCAGACGCCACCCGGACGCGTCGGCGGCAATTTCCACCGCCTCACCCCCCGAGCGCCCCGAAAGCGCCGATGCCCACCCGGACGCGTCGGCGCCATTTTCCACCTCCAGACCCCCCGAGCGCCCCGAAAGCGCAGACGCCCCCCCGGACGCGTCAGCGCCACTTTCCACCGCCTCACGCCCCGAGCGCCCCGAAAGCGCCGACACCCCCCCGGACGCGTCGGCGCCACTTTCCGCCGCCAGCCCCCCCCGAGCGCCCCGAAAGCGCCGACGCCCCCCCCGGACGCGTCGGCACCACTTTCCGCCGCCTCACCCCTCGAGCGCGCCGAAAGCGCCGACGGCCCCCCGGACGCGTCGGCGCCACTTTCTGGCAAACGAAATCCCGAGCGCCCCGAAAGCGCCGAGGCCCCCCCGGACGCGTCGGCGCCACTTTCCGCCGCCCGAACCCCCGAGCGCCCCGAAAGCGCCGACGCGCCCCGGACGCGTCGGCGCCAGTTTCCGCCGCCTCACCCCTCGAGCGCGCCGAAAGCGCCGACTCCCCCCCGGACGCGTCGGCGCCAGTTTGTGCCGCCTCACCCACCGAGCGCCCCGAAAGCGCCGACGCCCCCCCGGACGCGGTCGGCGCCACTTTCTGCCGCCAGAACCCCCGAGCGCCCAGAAAGCGCCGACGCCCCCCCCGGACGCGGCGGCGCCAGTTTGTGCCGCCTCACCCATCGAGCGCCCCGAAAGCGCCGACTCCCCCCCCGGACGCGTCGGCGCCACTTTCTGCCGCCCGACCACCCGAGCGCCCCGATAGCGCAGACCGCCCCCCCGGACGAGTCGGCGCCAATATCCACCGCCTCACCCCCCGAGCGCCCCGAAAGCGCCGATGCCCCCCCGGACGCGTCGGCGCCATTTTCCGCCTCCAGACCCCCCGAGCGCCCCGAAAGCGCCGACGCCTCCCCGGAGGCCTCGGCGTCACTTACCGCCGCCCGACCCCCCGAGCGCCCCGAAAGCGCCGACGCCCCCCAGGACGCCTCGGCGCCACTTTCCGCCGCTCGACCCCCTGAGCGCCCCGAAAGCGCTAACGCCCCCCGGACGCGTCGGCAACACTTTCCGCCGCCGGAACCCCCGAAAGTGCCGACGCCCCCCCGTACGCGTCGGCGCCACTTTCCGTCGCCCGACCCCCCGAGCGCCCCCAAAGTGCCGACGCCCCCCGGACGCGTCGGCGCCAGTTTCCGCCGCCTCACCCACCGAGCGCTCCGAAAGCGCCGACGCCCCCCCAGACGCGTCGGCGCCACTTTCTGCCGCCCGACCCCCCCGAGCGCCCCGAAAACGCCGACGCCCCCCCGGACGCGTCGGCGCCACTTTCTGCCGCCCGACCCCCCGAGCGCCCCGAAAGCGCCGACGCCCCCCCCCGACGCGAGGGCGCCATTTTCCGCCGCCTCACCCCCCAAGCGCCCCGAAAGCGCCGACGCCCCCCCCGGATGCGTCGGCGCCACTTTCCGCCGCCCGCCCCCCCCAGCGCCCCGTAAGTGCCTATGCACCCCGAACGCGTCGGGCCACTTTCTGCCGCCCGACGCCCCGAATGCCCCGAAAGCGCCGACGCCCCCCCGGACGCGTCGGCGCCACTTTCCGCCGCCCGACCCCCCCGAAAGCGCCGACGCCCCACCCCCGGACGCATCGGCGCCACTTTCCGGCGCCCGACCCCCCGAGCACTCCGAAACCGAGGACGCCCCCCCCGGACGCGTCGGCGCCACTTTCCGCCGCCCGACCCCCCCGAAAGCGCCGACGCCCCCCCCGGACGCATCGGCGCCACTTTCCGCCGCCCGACCCCACGAGCGCCCCGAAAGCGCTGACCCCCCCCGAACACGTCGGCGCCACTTTCCTCCGCCCGACCCCACGAGCGCCCCGAAAGCGCCGACGCCCCACCGAATGCTTTGGCGCCTCTTTCCGCCGCCCGACCCCACGAGCGCCCCGAAAGCGCCGACGCCCCCCCGGACGCGTCGGCGCCACTTTCCGTCGCCTGACCACCCGAGCGCCCCGAAAGCGCCGACGCCCCCCCGGACGCGTCGGCGCCACTTCCCGCCACCCCGACCCCCCGAGCGCCCCGAAAGTGCCGAGGCCCCCCCGGACGCGTCGGCGCCACTTTCAGTTGCCTGACCCCCCGAGAGCCCCGAAAGCGCCGACGCCCCCCGGACGGGTAGTCACCACTTTCCGCCGCCCGACCCACCGAACGCCCCGAAAGCGCCGACGCCCCCCGGACGCGTCGGCGCGACTTTCCGCCGCCCGACCCCCCGAGCGCCCCGAAAGCGCCGACTCCCCTCCGGACGTGTCGGCCCAAGTTTCCGCCGCCTCACCCACCGAGCGCCCCGAAAGCGCCGACGCACCCCGGAAGCGTCGGCGCCACTTTCCGCCGCCCGACCCCCCGAGCGCCCTGAAAGCGCCGAGGCCCTCCCGGATGCGTCGACGCCAGTTTTCGCCGCCCCACCCCCCGAGCGACCCGAACGCGCCGATGCCCCCCCGGACGCGTCGGCGCCACTTTCCGCCGCCTGACCCACCGAGCGCCCCGAAAGTGCTGACGCCCCGGACGCGTCGGCGCCACTTTCCGCCGCCTGACCCCCAGAGCGCCACGAAGGTGCCGACGACCCCCGGATGCGTCAGCGCCACTTTGCGCCACCTGACCCCCCGAGCGCCCAGAAAGTGCCGAAGCCCCCCCGGACGCATCGCCGACCCTTTCCGTCGCCTGACACCCCGAGCGCCCCGAAAGTGGCGACGTCCCCCGGACGCCTCGGCGCCACTTTCCGGCGCCTGACCACCTGAGCGCCACGAAAGTGCCGATGCCCCCCCGGACGCGTCGGCGCCACTTTCCGCCGCCCGACTACTCAAGCGCCCCGAAAGCGCAGACGCCCCCCCCGGACGCTTCGGCGCCACTTTCCACCGCCCGACCCCCAGAGCGCCCCGAAAGCGCCTACGCCCCCCGAACTCGTCGGCGCCACTTTCCGCCGCCCGACCCCCCGAGCACCCCGAAAGCGCCGACGCCCCCCTGGACGCGTCGGCGCCAGTTTCCGCCGCCTCACCCCCCGAGCGCCCCGAAAGCGCCAACCGCCCCACTGGACGCGTCGGCGTCACTTTCCGCCGCCTCACCCCTCGAACGCGTCGAAAGCGCCGACGCCCCCCCGGACGCGTCGGCATCACTTTCCGCCCCCAGACCCCTCGAGTGCCCCGAAAGCGCCGACGCCCCCCCGGACTCGTCAGCGCCAGTTTCCGCCGCCTCACCCCACGAGCGCCCCAAAAGCGCCGACGCCCCCCCGGATGCGTCGGCGCCACTTTCCGCCGCCCGACCCTCCGAGTGCCCCGAAAGCGCTAACGCCCCCCCTGACGCGTCGGCACCACTTTCCGCCGCCAGATCCCCCGAGAGCCCCAAAAGCGCCGACGCCACCCCGGACGCGTCGACGCCACTTTCTGCCGCCAGGCCCCCCGAGCGCCCTGAAAGCGCCGACGCCCCCCAGACGCGTCGGCGACAGTTTGTGCCGCCTCACCCACCGAGCGCCCCGAAAGCGCCGATTCCCCCGCGGACGCGTCGGCGCCACTTTCTGCTGCCCGACCCCCCGAGCGCCCCGAAAGCTCCGACGCCCCCCCCGGACGCGTCGGCGCCACTTTCTGCCGCCCGACCCCCCGAGCGCCCCGAAAGCGCAGAGGCCCCCCCGGACGCGTCAGCGCCACTTTCCACCGTCTCACCCCCCGAGCGCCCCGAAAGCGCCAACGCCTCCCCGGACGCATCGGCGCCACTTTCCGCCGCCAACCCCCGCGAGCGCCCCGAACGCGCCGACGCCCCCCCGGACGCGTCGGCGCCACTTTCCGCCGCCTCTCACCCCTCGAGCGCGCCGAAAGCGCCGACGCCCCCCCGGACGCGTCGGCGCAACTTTCTGCCACCCGACCCCCTGAGCGCCCCGAAAGCGCCGACGCCCACCCGGACGCGTCGTCGCCACTTTCCACCGCCCGACCCCCCGAGCGCCCCTTAAGCGCTTATGCCCCCCCGAACGCGTCGGCGCCAGTTTCCGCCGCCTCACACCCCGAGCGCCCGAAAGCGCCGACGTCCCCCCGGACGCGTCGGCGTCACTTTCCGCCGCCTCACCCCTCGAACACATCGAAAGCGCCGACGCCCCCCCGGACGCGTCGGCGTCACTTTCCGCCCCCAGACCCCTCGAGTGCCCCGAAAGCGCCGACGCCCCCCCGGACCCGTCGGCGCCAGTTTCCGCCGCCTCACTCCACGAGCGCCCCAAAAGCGCCGACGCCCCCCCGGACGCGTCGGCGCCACTTTCCGCCGCCCGACCCTCCGAGCGCCCCGAAAGCGCTAACGCCCCCCCTGACGTGTTGGCACCACTTTCCGCCGCCAGACCCCCCGAGAGCCCCAAAAGCGCCGACGCCCCCCCGGACGCGTCGGCGCCACTTTCTGCC